>HG995319.1:8013439-9416878 GCA_905333045.1 Lysandra bellargus | reverse complement strand
TTTGTTCATGTTGAATTTTCTTGATGATTGTTATTTTAAGATTTTCAGCAGTGTCGATAGCAGAAATTTTTTCACCAACATTGCCATTTCCTTTGACATACCTTTCGTGTAAATATCTTAATGAAGGGTATGCCATTACTTCATAATCTCTACATATTGCATTGTTTTCTTCAACTGAACAATCAATTACTGCTAATTTAACAATGTTCTTCCAAGGTTCTATTTCTAATGCCAAGGATTTAAATTTTGGTGCAAAAGCTCTGCAATGACCGCAGTAGCTGTTATAAAACTGAACTATTATTGCCTGTGGTTGTCCATAAACCTTTTTCTCAAAATTCTTAACAGTAAGTATAGTAACATGATTAGTGTCGGTATACAGGCCTTGATCCATAACACCTTCTGAGTCTGGAATTACTGCACTATTTACAACGGCAATAAAATATCCGATTTTAAGCACAAATAGATGCCAGTTCATTTTAAATGAAAAATTGAATCACTTAATTTTAAAACGAAACACACCAAAACGACAACTATTTGGAGTTTCCTAGTAAAAACTGAACATTAATGTAATGATTGTTCCTTATATAAACGCGTAACGTAATGCTACGTATAATGATTATCGTAATAAAATTAATTTACCTAACCGTAGCCTTTGAGCCAACGACATTAGTATTTTGTCGTCACCGTCAGCAGCAGTGTATTTTGACAGTGACACTTGACAGTGATATGCACTGCGACCCTAAACTGCGACCAGTGATCACTGTAGAGTTGTTTCTTTTGTCATTGTTGTAGAGTGTAGAGCAGGGCTTCATAACGTTATCGAATAACAGAAAAAATATCGTTACGTACCGATATTTTCATAATGGTAGCCAGATAACGTTATTTTTTTAACGATATCTAGTAAAATAACGTTATATTTACCGTTATTATTATAACGTTATATTTACCGTTATTATTATAACGTTATATTTTCGTTATGGCATAACAAAAAAATAACGTTATAATAATAACGGTAAATATAACGTTATTTTCTGGTATCAGGTATGCGATCGTGCACGGTGCACCAAATCTCACTCATATTTAAAATGTAATAAGCGTTCTCTGTGAAAATACAAAGAAAAAATACACCTTTTTTTTTTTTTTTTTTTTTTCTTTTTTTTTAGGCTTGTGTCGAAACCGACAATGCCAGCCTCACACACCAATACACCTTAAAAGCGTGATTACGTTTAGAAAATTTTCCCGCCTGTCACGACTTTCTTGACGGACTATAACGTTATCAAAGAACATATATTTACCGTTATAAATCCTATATAACGTTATAACATTTACCGTTATTAAATACATTTATAACGTTATTTCTAGTATCGGTTAAATTTTCATAACGTTATCTATGCCCTTGAAGCAATAACGTTATGAAAAAATAACGTTATTTGAAGCCCTGGTGTAGAGTGTGACGACGGCTTTTGATATTTTGAGAGCCCGACGCTTGAGAGGTTATACATGCAAATATAAAAATTTATCCAATGATTAAGGATATTTTTTGAAAATTTGCTGTCAAAAATTGCCATCAGATTCTGGTAGACCTATAGTTAGGCATCCATTCACAGATTAAGGATAGTATATACCTCATTGCATCCATTAATCATTAAATACGCTAATAACGCTCATGCAAGCGACAATCAATGGGATGTTTTCTTATTTTTAATATCCACCCATTGAGATACTATATTATTATACTTATTACTTTATCTATGTCTCCACCAGACGGCGTGACGATAGTAGATTTTCTATTGGTTCCCCACCGATCTGAAATTATCTGCAGGTTGGCATCACTGACTACATAATGTCTGTGTTTCCAAAAAATATCAGTGTACTGTCAAGTCACGAAGAGCATACGCCTTAGCGATCATTGGCCTAAAGTATAATTTATACAGAGCCAGTACTGGCTGCCAATAAGACTGGCAGCTAGTATTGGCTTGGCATATGCCGCGTGTGAACAGTTTGGCCTGGCTTGAAAAACTGTTCACACGTGGCATGTACCAAGCCAATACTGGCTGCCAGTCTTATTGGCGGCCAGTACTGGCTCTGTGTAAATTATACTTAAGCCCTAAGCGATTAGGCCAGTATACTGGTAACAGTTTAGGAACACGCAAATTGTCAAACTGAAAACTAACAACTGAAAGAGAGTTTTGGCGGACATGCCACTTTCAAACTTCTTCTACTTTTTATTGTTGGTGTGGTTTTTATAATTTTTTCCCAAAAATGTGTTATTTGGGTTTTTGATGTTCATTATTGGTAAAATATTAGCCATTATAATAAATATCCGTTATCTTGCACAAGTGGAGGTAAGATGTTGTCAAAACCAAAATATATATTTCCTGTGACATTTGGTGTGAATATCGGTAAATAGGGCTATTTCTTCCGTGAGTTTTAACTAAAACATCGTTATAATAACTCTATTATCCTACTCATTGGAATATTATTGCGTCTTTTTCAAATTGAAATGTATCAAGTTTTACATTCTTTTGCCCAGTTTTGTAGCACTGGGGCATTTTCTTATTTTTTTAATTTAATTGTCAAACAGTTTCCATTCTAGTAACTAGATGGCGTATGGGTAGACAACTATCGGTAATACCAGGTAATACCATCAATAAGTGCTACAAAACTGGGCAAAAGAATGTTAAACTGGATAAATTTCAATTCGAAAAAGACACAATGATATTCCAATGAATAGGATAATAAAGTTATTATAACGATGTTTTAGTTTGAACTCACGGAAGAAATAGCCTTATTTATCGTTATTCACACCAAATGTCACAGGAATTATATATTTTGGTTTTGACACCATCTTATAGGGACCGTGCAGAGCGATGACACTGCCACTAGTGACGAATAGCCGAAGCTTATGCGAAAATTTTATTGTCAAGCCCAAGTCAAGCTACGGAAAATTATAAGATTTCTTGATAAATTTGAGTATTTTCAAGAATTGCATTGTTGTATTCCAGGATGTTCAAGAAAAATAAAGGCAAATCGAACGATGTAAAATTTTACTATTTTCCTGGCAAAAGTATTCAAATGCTATGGCTTATTGAAAAACGAAAGAAATGGATAAAAGCCGGTTAAAACAATAAAACATACGTAAGTATTCAAAGAGTTTCATGAATGATAAGTGTAGACTCGTAAAAACACTAAATTTTGTAGATTATAACCGTAAATTCATTTTTGATGAACCCAATATGAACCTAACCTATAGCCCGGTCACGTTAACTTGACGCATCGCTGAAATACAAAATGCATTCCAGCGATGCGTCAGGTTGATGTGGCTGTGTTATAATATCTTATTACAATTCGTTATGAGTCAAACTCACAAATATCAGGTAGATAATTTTGTTATTTAACATGCCGGCTCCATAATGACGTCATGAGTGATCAAACCATGCGTCGAGTTAATTTGACCGTGTTATATAACCGTTGCTTCTTTCAGTAAACATCCAAACTGGCTTCCATCTAAATTGATATGCCAATTACATATAAATTTGGATCAAAAGTAAGGATGATTTGGAGAAGTCCTGCCAGGAATTCAACACTGAGGATAGTATTGAACTTTAACCATCTTGTCAAAGTGTTGGTTCTCAAGTAAAAAAAGATTAATACTGCAGTCTTTGTGTGTTATTTAAAGAATACTTATATGGTGTTTGCACTGAATATGAGGTCCAGACTGAAATTTGTTAAAATTAATAGTGACAACGACAAAAGACAAAAGTTGTGAAGATGGTATCGAGCGAATCGCAGAAGGTTGATGAAATAAAAGCATTTATTTTAGTGAACTTGTTTTATTTTATTAATCCACAAGCATGTTCAGTAATTATTATAAGTATTTTTGCATCTTCATTATTTTATTGCAATATTTACCCACCTATCAAGTTTTTACTTTCTATGCTGATGGATGCTACTAATTACTTTTTCAGATATTTTCTTAGATAACTAGATAAGATTTATACATTTTTATTCACGCTTTCGTTCTTTGTTTACTGTTAGAAACTCATCCATACTCAATATTATAAATGCGAAAGTGTGTCTGTCTGTTAGCACTTCACGCCCAAACCGCTGAACCAATTTTGCTGAAATTGGGTATGGATTTACTTTGAACCCCGGGAATGGACATAGGATACTTTTTATCCCGGGAAAATGTACGCTTCTCGCGCGATAAATGATTTTTGGCGCAACGGAGTTGCGGGCGTCATCTAGTTTTTTACTTTAATCCTTCGATCTTCTTGGAAATCTATTGTTGTTCTCGCGGCCACATGTGGCCACTTGGGAGTGTAAGTATTAAATCATTTTATAGTCTAAAACATAAAAAAATAAACTAGCCGGGTTCAAAGAATGCGAAGGCAAAGTCACTCACAAGTTACTTCTTTTACTCGCATCGTGTCGCTGCTGTCGAATTACGACGCCCTCTATAGTTTCTGCACGGTCCCTATAGTGCGTTAATCAAATAGTTCCTTTGCCGTCATGTTGGCACTAATGCAAATTAATGTTGCCACATTACCCTAACTGTGCCACGTTAAATCAGGGGAGATAATATGTTATCACAAAATGCACTTAAAGAAAATTGTACATAATTCTAACAGCTTTCGCCCGTGGCTCTGCCTACGTTAACGTCTATCCCTTGGGGATCGTTCTTTTTCCCGGTATAAAAGGTAACCTATGTCCATACTCCAGAGTTCCAGACAACGTGTACCTATGAAAGTTTTATGATGATCCGCTTAGTACTTTATGTGTGAAGGCGTAACCAGCAAAGTCACTTTCGCATTTACTAGCTAAAAGCCGAGCTTTGTGAGGGCTCGCGTCATCACACCTTCACTAACTGATGATAAAACATTTACATGTAAATACTATGTTAAAGCACAAATCAATAGGCGTGATAGTTTGTCCGTAAAGTGTACCACAAAATGTACACGCTTCGCTCGCCCTGATAATATTATTGTACTAGCCGCGCCTTCGTTCGCGTGTATGTAGTTTTCGTTACTAGAAGTGCGTTTCATCAAATAGTTCCTTTGCCATCATGTTGGCATTATCTGTTAATAACGTAAGCATGGTAGACACGCTCTGCATGTATTCATAAGTTTTACTGTGTTTAAGGGTGATTAAACTGACGATGGTAACCCTATTTCACTAAGCCGTAATGGCGGCAACCCGAGTTTAATGGAATTATTGGGGCCTAGTTACGTTTTTCACGTTCACAAAACTCTTTCACTCTTAGCACCATCCTTCTTTCACCACTCTTTAATGTTTTCGGCATGATTTTCTCACGAAATCACAGTAAAATTATGAAAACTCGCAGAGCATGTCAACCTTGTTTACATTATTGACAGACAGGAATGCCAACATGACGGCAAAGGAACTATTCGATGAAACGCACTATACCTGCACTCGTGCACGATAACGGATATTTAATGGCCAATATATTACCAATAATGAACATCATAAACCCAAATAACACAATTTGGGAAAAAATTATAAAAACCGCACCAACAATAAAAAGTAGAAGAAGTTTGAAAGTAACATGGCCGTCAAAACTGTTGTCACTTGTCAGTTTTCAGTTTGACTAGTTTTTCATCTCAGCGTGTTCCTAAACTAATAACAGTATACTGGCCTAATCGCTTAGGCCAATGATCGCTTAGGCTTAAGATATTTTGACTATGTCACACTTGACAGTACACTGTTATTTTTTAGAAACACAACCAATATGTGTCAGTTATGCCAACCTGTAGATAATTTCAGATCAGTGGGGACTGGGGAACCAATCAGGGCTTCATAACGTTATCGAATAACAGAAAAATATCGTTACACGTACCGTTATTTTCATAATGGTAGCCAGATAACGTTATTTTTTAACGATATCTAGTAAAATAACGTTATATTTTTGATAAGTATAAACGAACAAATATCGTTATAATAATAACGGTAAATATAACGTTATTTTCTGGTATCAGGTATGCGATCGTGCACGGTGCACTATTTAAAATGTAAGAAGCGTTCTCTGTGAAAATACAAAGAAAAAAATACACCTTAAAAGCATGATTACGTTTAGAAATTTTTTCCGCCTGTCATGACTTTCTTGACGGACTATAACGTTATCAAAGAACATATAATTACCGTTATAAATCCTATATAATGTTATAACATTAACCGTTATTCATATCAATTTTTAACGTTATTTTTTATATCGGGCAGGGCTTCATAACGTTATCGAATAACAGAAAAAATATCGTTACGTACCGTTATTTTCATAATGGTAGCCAGATAACGTTATTTTTTTAACGATATCTAGTAAAATAACGTTATATTTACCGTTATTATTATAAAGTTATTTTTTCGTTATGGCATAACAAAAAAAATAACGTTATAATAATAACGGTAAATATAACGTTATTTTCTGGTATCAGGTATGCGATCGTGCACGGTGCACCAAATCTCACTCATATTTAAAATGTAATAAGCGTTCTCTGTGAAAATACAAAGAAAAAAAATACACCTTAAAAGCGTGATTACGTTTAGAAAATTTTCCCGCCTGTCATGACTTTCTTGACGGACTATAACGTTATCAAAGAACATATATTTATCGTTATAAATCCTATATAACGTTATAACATTTACCGTTATAAAATTCATTTATAACGTTATTTCTAGTATCGGTTAAATTTTCATAACGTTATCTATGCCCTTGAAGCAATAACGTTATGAAAAAATAACGTTATTTGAAGCCCTGATATCGGGTTATTTTTCATTAATTAACGTTATTTTCATAACGTTATCTATGCCCTTGAAGCAGTAACGTTATGAAAAAATAACGTTATTGGAAGCCCTGGAACCAATGAGGGATTTTCTTAACTTTTTAATTTGATTGTCAAACAGTTTCCATTTTAGTAACTAGATGGCGTATGGGTAGACAACTATCGGTAATACCAGGGAATACCATAAATAATTGCTACAAAACTGGGCAAAAGAATGTGAAACTAATTGACACATTTCAATTTGAAGAAGACACCATAATATTCCAATGACTAGGTTAACAAAGTTATTACAACGATGTTTTCTCTATCTTTTTCTCGATCTAGTAACTAAAATGGAAACTGTTTGACAATCAAATTAAAAATATAAGAAAATGCCTCAATTCCAGCCCATATTCGGAAACCTTTTTTACGTGTGAGTTGCTATATTATTATCTATAGCAGGGGCCACCAAATGGCGGACCGCCGCCGATCCATTATGTGCGAACCAAGCAAGTTCGAAGATGAACTTCGTTCAAAATAAATTTCGGTCTCGACTTAGGTACTAAAGAACATTGAAGAAGAAGAACATTTCCAGGATTTAATAATAATAATAATAATAAGCAGGGCAGCTTGTGGCGAGCTGTTGGGGAGTAGCGACCCCACGCACCCGAGTGCTTCCAGGGAAGCCCCTATTCTCCATCTCCGGCTTGCCTTCACCGGCTGGTCAGAGTGGAGTCGCGAGAGCATCGGCTCGGAGGGAGGATGTGAAGCGTAAGTGGCGAGTGGGCGACGTGATGGGACCCTCTGAGGGTGCAAATGATCGGCATTTAAAGTCCAGCGACACCTCTCCTGCCTCAAGCCGCTCTGTCAATGTTGCCGCCTCGGTGCACCTTGCGTGCGACCATTTTGAGGGGCCTATTTAAAGAGTTGGCGAGTCACCGTCTGCCAAATTTATACATGTTACAACATTGTATCGGCAGACGCCATTGTCCTTCCATAGTCCCAGTTACCCAGTCCACTAGCACCTCACCCCCATAGCCCGATATCATTTTAATTCCATTCCCTGCAATAGTCCTACACTGGCCGCTGGCTCTCCTTAGTTGTACTTTATAGTACGGACAGGGATAGTCACCGGCTAGTGTCACATTACATCTAGATTAAAACTGTGTAACGGGCCTCTACGTGTTGGCTTTGCCCCCACGCATGCCTTCCAAAGGTCCGGGATTTAATTGCTCGTGAGCAAGGATTGCTTTACACAAACATAATAATAATAATACAATAATTACTTACTTATAACGCAAGGCAGCTTGTGGCGAGCTGTTGGGGAGTAGTGACCCCACGTACCCCGACCCGAGTGCTCCTAGGGAAGACCCTGTTCTCCATCTTCGGCTTGCCTTCACTGGCCGGCTGGAGTGAACAATGACGGAGAATCAGGCCCTACCTCTGCCTTGCAATATACTATTAGCTTTATTATTATGTCACATTCGGTGACCGTCACTCGCTCAGCGTTCATGATGACGTCATACAACGGCGGCGTTGCAATTTGCGAATGCGACTGAGCCGAATTGGTCGGAACAAAGCTTCCAAACGTTCCAAATTGGTTGGACGGTCGGCTTGCGGATGCGCCAGCGATTCGCCGCGCGGCGCGCCGCTCTCTTCACTTTCCGATTGTCGTGGTCGGATGGTTGGCACTTGGTTGGCACCATAGATAAAGTAATAACTAATAAAGTACCAACCGAATCGGAGCGTGACTTGTCTTGTCAGTTGTCAGCAAGTTAACAGCTGTCAGTTGTCACATAGACAGGCTGTCTGTCACTGTGTCTCATGCAGTGTTGTCACATCTACCAACTTTATGGTAGATCTACCTATTTTACCTCCCTTCTACCTATCTATCAACTTCGGTATCAAATCTACCTATTTTTCAACATATCATTGTTCACGTAGTTACTTGAATTAATAATAAAAGTTACAGGCTACTCGGGTAGCATTTTGGTATATTGAGTCTTCTTGGTACAACACTTCCTTCAGCATTTAACGAGCTGCAGCTGTTCTGAGCCGTTCACCCACTTTCGAAACGCAGATTAGTCTGTGAACCATCCGAAATGTTACAAGAGTGGTAACAAACATTTTAAAAGATTGATCCTGAGCCCGAAGTCTTTTGGAAACATGTTGCAATCATAAAAAAAGAGACCAGTCCCCAATGTTTCCTTTGCTTTGTGAGACAAGTACTTGCACTTCCACATAGCAGTGCAAATGTTGAGAGACTGTTCTCCTCAACAATTTAAAGACATGTCAGAGAAACTCACTCAGCAGTCAACACTGAAAGGTTTGCTTCATCAGCCGAGTGCTGAACATTTAAAATCTATACTAATATTATAAAGCGGAAGAGTTAGTTAGTTTGTTTGTTTGAACGCGCTAATCTCAGGAACTACTGGTCCGATTTGAAAAAAAAATTTCAGTGTTAGATAGCCCATTTATCGAGGAAGGCTGGCTATATTTTATGACGCTAATACATACTAATAGGCGCAAAGAAATAGAGGAAAGAGTGAAAAAAACGGGGGAAAATATTTGAAAGGGATTATTTAAACGCGCTAATCTCAGGAACTACTAGTCTGATTTGAAAATTCTTTCAGTGTTAGATAGACCATTTATCGAGGAAGGCTATAGGTTATATTTTATCACGCTAAGACTAATAGGAGCGAAGAAATCGAGGAAAAATTGGAAAAAACGGAGGAAATTATTATCTAAATCAACTACTGGTGCAATTTTTATGTTATTTGGCACACATGAAGAATAGACCACGTGAAAGGACATAGGTTTCTTTTTTTGCGGAAAAATGTACGGTTTCCGTTACATTCCTAAATTAGGCGGGCGAAGCCGCGCGGAACATTTAGTTATTCAATAAAAATATGTATAAACTATAAACACTATCAATAAAACTCTCTCTATGGATAAACTAGCATTTGTTATTCTAAAAAAATTGCTGATATGAGGGTGGTAGATCTACCAACTTTTGGGTCTAACATCTACCTAATTCTACCAATTTTTGGCATGAGGTCTACTGATTTTCGAAAATTTGGTGTGGCAACACTGGTCTCATGTCTGTCAGGGCCTCTGTCACCTCTGGGCTCTGTGGACTGTGCATTCGATCCAATTTGATCCAATTTTTATTTACCTTTTGATATTAATCTACTATATAATTGTGCAATTGATTGAATTTGGTGTAAACTATTTGATAATTTATACATTACGCCTAACTAAGGTTTGTTTTTAAGTACAATAATTAGGTGAACAATCATTTTATTTTCATATAAATGTTTTAAAACCTTCAGTGCGTCATCAACACACTTGGAAAATTACCCTAGTCTAAATTTTTAATCAATATAATAAGATATGGCTTCAACTACACGATAAATGTTGACTACTGTTTTTCATTTTGTTTTTGTTCTCAGAAAAAATGTCAACCCGAAATCTGCGTAAAATGGTTGGTGGACCAGCTTTGCCACCACCCGAAAGTGGTTCTGATGATGAATATGAACCGACATATGTGAAAAACTCATTCAAAAGTAACTATGATGGGGTATGTAATGGGAATTATTTCATTTATTACATGATAATAATGTATTTTTATAATAATATTATATTTCATTACATTTTTTTAATATACAGAAATAAAAAGAGTAAGTACCTACTAGATAGTTCAGAAGAAATCATAAAAAATAATGCTGCTAGCAAATTCTACTTAATAAGTACTAAAATATCATGACTATGTGCTGGGCTGCCTATGTTTAATTAAACTTGGGACTTAATAAGACATCTACTTATTGAATGCTGTTATCATTTCTTTCAAGTAATTTTACAGATGTGTAAGGACACCATATAGAATATTGACGGATTAACATAACTAGCTATTTGACCAAGCTTTGCTCAGTATTCGATAAAACATGAATAAAATGACATTTTCTAAAAATTATACCTAGCTAGATTGTTTAATCGCCTTAAATATATATATATATATATAAGAATTGCTTGTTTGAAGATATAAGATAAGTAAATAATTTCATAAAATTCATCCTTACTCCATGGATGTTTGTTACGCTTTCACGCAAAAACTACTTGACGAATCATCATGAACCTTTGTACACATACTCTTGGAGGTATCAGAAGTAACACAGGATACTTCTTATTTAAAAAAGATATTTTTGACGAAAAAAAAAATTTTGACTTAGATGCCGGCGAAGACGCGTGCAACAGATAGTATAAAATATATTACTAGAAATACATTTGACAACTGTAACTTTGTCTTACTATGCAAATGCGATTTCTGTTTTAAAAAGCTTATTGCAAATGTTTTTTTCAAACACATTTCAAAAATGTACCAAAAATGTCCTATAAATTGTGCTATACTCTAAAATGATGAGTAATAAAAGTTATTCCTGTCTAAACACATAGTAATTTTGTAATTAGCAAACACCTTTTTCATTTTAAAATTGTAAAAGTTAATGTACTTATTTTTTTCATTGTTACAATAAATTCAAAACATAAATTTATATCATTTAATTTATGTTTTCCTGTCGATTTTTACGGATAATTCATTTTTATATTCTCAACACCATTAAGTGTATCTTTAATAATCAAATAAACGTAATAAAATAAAAAAATTAAAAATGATTTATTTCTGAGTAAATTTGAATAAAATTTTTTTAGAATGCCTATCTGATGCCCACAACCGGTTCGGGAACTACCCCGCCGAGAAGAACCGGCGTAAGAAACTCGCACGGGTCCCACTTTTTACCAAAAAAGTGACAGAAAAATTGTTCTTTTTAAAATAAAGTTTACAATTTTGTAACTTAATATCATATACAATGTCAACATACATAATTGTATGTTATAATATAGATTATATAGATTGGTACAATGACATCTCAAATGGCACTGTCGATGATGCCTTATCATTACTTTACTCCAGATTCTATAAATTACGAGACACTTATATACCGACCAAAATTATTAATTCCATTTCTAAATATCCTCCCTGGTATAAAACTTCATTAATAAAAATATTAAAACAAAAATTTAAATATCATTCTAAATTTAAAAAATATCACAATCAATCAGACTATGAATGTTTTATTGCTTTGCGTGACAGTGCAAAATTATTAGAAAAAGAAATGTTCGACGATTACATTAAATTAATTGAAAGTAATATTTACAAATCCCCTAAAGCATTTTGGTCTTTCGTTAAAAATAAACAAATGTCCAAGTCGTATCCATTCATAATGATGTTTGGACAGCATTCGTCAAACCAGGGCGATTTTATTTGTTCTATGTTGAGCGATTTCTTTTACAGTAATTTCCTCCCCAGCTCACCTACTTTGGACTACTTGGAACAACTTATTAGTATCGAGAATGATTTTGAGTCAGCCGCCGACATTAGTTCTGTTGAAATCTGCAATGCAGAGGTATTTAAGCACTTAAAATCCCAGGACCTTAATAAATCGGAGGGCCCTGATGAGATTTCCGCCATACTGTGTGTCCGATGCGCTGGAAGCTTAACCCTCCCCCTTACATTACTGTTTCAGAGTTCTCTTAGGGAAGGAGTTGTTCCTCGCATTTGGAAAACTGCCTTCATCACTCCCATTCATAAAACGGGGCCCCAAAAACCAGGTAGAAAATTATAGACCTGTTTCAAAAGGGCCTGTCTCTTTGCTAAAATTTTAGAGAGAATAGTATATTCCCAGGTATATTATGGTCTCGCCCACACATTAAATGATTTTCAACACGGCTTCAACAAAAATAAATCTACTGTGTCAAATCTTTTAACCTGCTCCGAATATCTGTCATTATGTCAGAACCCTCTCAAGTCGATGTAATCTATACCGATTACACGAAAGCATTTGACAGAATAGATCATGTCATCCTCCTACGTAAGCTTCTTAAAGCAGGAATCAGAGGAAATTTATTTAGATGGTTCGTGTTATATAAAAGAAATCGTAGTCAGACAGTTGTTTTAAATGGATATAAATCTACACCGACAGACATTCCATCCGCTGTCCCCCAAGGCTCACTACTCGGTTCCTTGCTGTTCGCTTCATAAATGACATTAACACATGTTTCTCATACGCTAAATTGGTACTATATGCAGATGATATGAAAATATTCCATCCCATTTCTAATTACAACAATTGCATCCAGTTACAGCAAGACCTTGACAATCTCCAAGCTTATTGTACCCTAAATAAACTTGAACTTAACGTCTCTAAATGTTTTGTCTGTTCGTTCACTCGAAAACCTAACCCTATTATCTTCAAATATAACCTTCACAACATAGATATTAATACAACCAATAAAATTAGAGACTTGGGTGTGGTTTTCGATTCTAAATTGCTTTTTGACGCACATATACCACTATTAACAAGGCCAACAAAGCACTCGGTTTTATTTTAAGATTTTCTAAAGATTTTAATAACATTAAAACTCTCAAGATCTTATACTGCTCCTTTGTCCGTAGCCATTTAGAATATGCTTCTCAGGTGTGGAATCCAAATTATAGCTGCTACATTGATCGAATTGAATCCGTCCAAAAGCGATTTCTACAGTTCCTACAATTTAAAACTCGCCATTACGTATCTGGTTATGAAACACGTTGCAAAAAATTCCATATCTTGCCATTGCATGAACGTCGTATTGCTGACCTATCTTATCTTCTTAAAATAGCAAACGGTAAGGTAATCTGCCCTGAGCTGCTAGGTGAAATAGGTTTAGTAACACGCTCATTTCTGAAGCGCAGGCCCAAGCTACTACACATCCCGTGTGTAAATAGCACTTACAGGCAAAACATCTACCTGATACGAGCCAGCAGAAGCTTTAATGAAATTTCGTACGAGTATCCAAACATAGTCTTATTTAATACCAGCGTTTCTACATTAAAAAAATGTATTTCTAAAAAAATCTTTTGTCCGTGATTTAGGAATATTTTGTTATGTTTGTTACTCTTTGTGTATAATTAACTACCGACTTTAATTTCTTGTTACATTGTTGTCTATATGTGAAAACTTTTAATTGGCCTTCATATGTGTGTTCTTCTGTTTATAATAATTGTATGTAACCGTAAGTTTTTCGAATTTGTTAAAATAAAAATAATAACAAAAAATTAAAACCGACTTCCAAGGTAAAAACAATATTAATAGCATCCTTATAATATGAACTAAAAAGTATTAAATAATTTTTCCTATCTAATATGTAGTGCCTTTTCCCGAATTCGGCTAAACTTAAACTATTTCTGTACTCAATCTTCATCATTTTGAAGTCGGTACCAGATATAGCTGAATCTTTATTTCTTTGACAGAAAATTTGAAACTTTTGGAACTGGCACCGACTTCAAAATTATGAAGATTGAGTACAGAAATAGTTGAAGTTTAGCCGAATTCGGGAAAAGGCACTACATATTAGATAGGAAAAATTATTTAATACTTTTTAGTTCATATTATAAGGATGCTATTAATATTGTTTTTACCTTGGAAGTCGGTTTTAATTTTTTGTTAAAAATAATAATTTCACTCTTTTTAGTTACCTAGTAGGTAAACTGTTAGTGCCAATTCAAATTGTATAAAAAATAGTTTCATATTGTCTTCACTAGATGTCACTGAGGCGCTCCTGTGTCGCGCTATCGCTTGTACGTAGAAGTTTTATATAGGTAGTTGTAACTTGTAACAGATTTTCGTTGTGTTGTTGAAAGTTTGTAAGCAACTGACGCCTGACAACTCAACAGTGAGCTTGGTGTGAGCAGTGAGCATTGAATTGACAACATAAATCATAATATTGAGTGGTAATTGATCTCGTATAATTGTTATTAAAGGTGAACGCAGATTTGGCCGCACCGCACGCACCGCAGTCGCCGCATTCGCAATTCTTCATATTATTATGAAGTTGCGAAGACTGCGGCGCGGGTAGGTAGGTATGCGAGCTTGCCTATAACTTCATATAAAGAATTCCGAATGCGGCGACTGCGGTGCGTGCGGTGCGGCCAAATCTGCGTTCACCTTAAGTTGACCTCCGTCATAGTCCGCGAATTTATAAGTGGTCGTCGGTGGTACTGCGTATATTCTACGTATCTTATTACAATTTGTTAAGACTGATATGAGTCATACGACATACCCCAAGGCCCAAATATCAGGTAGATAGATAAATTTAAACAATACATTTAAAAATATCTAAGTGAACACGTGCTGCAAAATGCTCGCAGCGCGGCATCACAATAGACATAACTACCAGTACTTCGACTGCTAAGAGACTGACGAGTATTAATATCTGTCGTTTCTTTCGGGTTTCGCCAGGATAAGTTAAAGGCTGGCGCGCTGGCTGGTATAATTTAATTTTAAAAATAAGATTTTGAAATTGAATTCTGACAGTTTTCTTTGCATGTGCCAAAATATAAACAACTAAATTTGTAGGTTACGACCCTAGCGACGACTTTTGTCATAATACGTCAAACTTAAAAAAATTACATCAGTTCTTAGTCGGCATACTCTATCATTCTGTCTACTCTGGCGGCATGCCGCATGCCCTGACATTCCAGTTAGAACTTGAATACGATGTTTACGTACGCGTCGCTGCGCGCCGCCGCGCGCCGCGCGGCGACGCCGTTGCCTCTGCGGCGCCGACCGCCGTGTATATTAAACAGCCTATAATAATTGGTGTTGTTATGTACATAATTATTATTATTGTATCCATACCTATGCCTTGTACTATTATCTATTTTGTGCCATGAGACATTGGTGACCTTAACACGACGTGGTAATGATGATGATGACGATGATGATGATGATGAATTTGAATTGCATGGTAGCATATGCTTTCTGTTCTTAAAACAACGCCGAAACTCCCAAACGTGTATCTATAAAGAGTCAGGAGTTCTCTCAGCATCTTCGAAACCATGGTATACCTTGACCCAATATTTGACTTTTTGGTAGCATATTCTTAGTACACTTCACATAAAACCAAAATCACCATATATTTCCATATAAATTTCGAGGAGTTCCCTCGATTACTCCTGGATCCCATCATCAGGTCACCACTTTTGTGAACATGGTACCAAATTGGAGTGAAACCTAATACAACAAAACAAAAATTTCGAAAATCGGTTCACAAACGGCGGAGTAATCGTTGAACATACAAAAATAAAAAAAAATAAAAAAATATCCACAGCCGAACATATAACCTCCTCGTTTTTGGAAGTCGGTTAAAAATAAAATAATAATGTAGAATTAGTAGCCTTGCAAGAAGCCATCCTACTCCCGAGATGTGCCATCGTTTATGAAAATATCATTGACTTCATACTAGGCTTTGGCACACAAAAGCTACTTTTTTAAGTTTATTAATGGAAAGATTTTGAACGTTTTCTGGGATTTAATTGTAAAGGCGTATACATTGACCTTTAAAAGATTTACTAACTTTACTAAGTCTGATCACCGGCATATCTAGCTTGTGCTTATTTCTAGTATTTCTACAGTGAATGTCACTTTTAACTTTAAATCTATACTAATATTATAATTAGGAAGAGTTTGTTTGTTTGTTTGAACGCGCTAATCTCAGGAACTACTGGTCCGATTTGAAAAATTCTTTTACTGTTTAATAGTCCATTTATCGAGGAAGGCTAGGAAGGAAGGTATTTTATCACGCTAAGACTAATAGGAGCTAAGAAATAGAGGAAAATGTGGAAAAATCGGGGGGAAATTATTTGAAAGGGCTTATTTGAACGCGCTAATCTCAGGAACTACTGGTCCGATTTGAAAAATTCTTTCAGTGTTAGACAGCCCATTGATCGAGAAAGGCTATCTATACTAATATTATAAATTCGAAAGTATCTCTATCTGTCTGTCTATCTGTCTCGCTTTCACGCCAAAACTACTGAACCGATTGTCATTAAATTTTGTACACAGATAGTCTAAAGCCTGATAAAGGACATAGGCTACTTTTTAACTTGAAAAAGGGGTTGTAAGGGGGTGAAAATGCGTAAATTTGTTCAAATTAGGTTAGTTCAAAAAATTTAAATAATATATGGCGCCGTGATTCTCCTACATCGCGCTATCGCTTACTCATAAGTCTTTCTATAAGACGTGGTACCATGTTAAATTGCGTTTTTGATACTTTCGATTTTTATACACGTTGATAATGTATAACTCACTACTCAGTACTTTATCTATGTTGTGATGAGTGACGTAACCCTAAACCTACCTATGACAAATAGTTTAGCTAAAGTTATGAAATATTATGTGCACAGTGCACACTACACAGCTGTTTTTGGCTATTTTGATTTAAGGGGTACCAGGGTTTTTCAGGGTTTTCGCTGTAAGTACACTGAAGTCCATGCGGACGAAGTCGCGGGCAACAGCTAGTAATATATATTTTATCACGCTAAGACTAATAAAAGCGAAGAAATAGAGGAAAATGTGGAAAAAACGGGGGAAATTATGTGAAAGGGCTTAATTGAACGCGCTAATCTCAGGACCTACTGGTCCGATTTGAAAAATTCTTTGAGTGTTAAATATTCCATTTATTGAGGAAGGTTAAAGGCTATATTTTATCACGCTAAACTTAGGTTTATTTATCTCTGATTAGTCAGAGCGAAGAAATAGAGAGAAATGTGGAAAAAACCGGCCAAGTGCGAGTCGGACTCGCGCACCGAGGGTTCCGTACAAACCTGCAAGGTTTACAAAGTTCGTTCATTACGACAATCGAGTCATAACTATGGTATTTTTATTGCAAAATGAAATTCATAACATTACAATATCTGTTCATGAGGAAAAAAGTAATAAGTTTATATTTATTAAAAAATATATATTTTGTAATGTAACTAAAAATTTAAGGTTTTCGGAATTTTTCCTTTATGTGTGCTATAAAACGTTGCTTCATGCCAAATTTCAAGATTCTAGGTCGACTGGAAGTACCCTTTAGGTTTTGATTCCCTTGCGAGTACTTGCGAGTTTCGAAATATGCAGCTTAAATTGCTGTTTCTTTTGATTGCGTTGACATAGAAGTTTGATTTTGTTACAGCTTAAAGGTATTATAGACCTGAGTATTTGGTATGAATTTCAATTTAATACCTCTACGCGTTTATGAGGAAATGGGTAGTAAGTTTAAAATTATTAAAAAAATATATATTATGTGATGTAACTAAAAATTTATGGTTTTCGTAATTTTTCCTTTATCTATGCTATAAGACGTTGCTTCGTACCAAATTTCAAGATTCTGAGTTCACGGGAAGCACCCTGTAGGTTTTGATTCCCTTGCAAGTGTCGAAAATTTGCGGCATAAACGGCTGTATCTTTTGATTGCGTTGGCTTAGAAGTTTGATTTTTTCACAGCTTCAAGGGACAGTAGACCTGAGTAATTGATATAAATTTCAGCTTCATACCTCCACGCGTTCCTGAGAAAAAGGGTCTTGACAGACGGACGGACGGACAGACGGACAACAAAGTGATCCTATAAGGGTTCTGTTTTTTCCTTTTGAGGTACGGAACCCTAAAAATGGGGGAAACTATATGAAATTGCTTATTATCTTAAGAACTAGTGGAGCAATTTTTATGTTATTTGGTAAACATGAAGAATAGACCACGTGAAGGGACATAGGCTATTTTATGCGGAAAAATGTACGGTTTCGTGAAATTCCTAAATTACACAAGCGAAGCCGCGCGGAACATCTATCCATACTAATATTATAAATGCGAAAGTGTGTCTGTCTGTCTGTCTGTCTGTTACCTCTTCACGCTCAAACCGCTGAACCGATTTTGCTGAAATTTGGCATGGAGATACTTTGAGTCCCGGGAAAGAACATAGGATACTTTTTGTCCCGGAAAAATGTACGGTTCCTGCGCGATAAACGAGTTTTGGCGCAACGGAGTTGCAGGCATCATCTAGTATGTAATAAAATAGTAGGAAAGTCAATTCTGTACATTGAATATTTATTATTTTTGTACAATAATTAATAATACTTGGGATGTGATCTACTATGCTAACGCGGACGAAGTCGCGGGCAACAGCTAGTTTACTCATATTTTTTCAAACATATTTAAATATTACATTATCCAAAATGTATTGAGAAGCAACAGTTAGAATACCAATTTCTTTAAATGTATCTCTTTGAGATCTTTATCTCTATGCATCTGACAATATACATCTGTCAAATTCTTTGGTCAAAGTTAAGGTTAAAGTTAAAGTAAGCCTTAACTATAACCATAAGTTTAACTTTAACCACGCCTCTGGTGTAACCCACCCATTATAGTCTGCTGGAATTTTTATTTGTTGGTTAACAAAGTGTGTTTGCTTTTTGTAGTAGCTTTAATCAAATTTATAACATGATGTGCATGTTATAAATTTAATAATTATAATAACACATTTTAATATGATTGTTTTTAAATTATAATTCTTGTCTGTCTCTAGAGGGTAAAATTATATTGATGCTCTCATAACATTATGTTTCTTAAGGGTCTTTACCATTTTATCAAGGTTTACCATTTAAAATAATCTATTTCAGTTGGTATTAAGTTCAAGTTCCGAGTCGGAGTGTCAAGAGAAATCAAATGAGAGTGAAGAAGAGCCGGAGCCAAAACTGCAGCCTACTAAAAAGAGAAATAACAGAAAACGCAAAAAATCAAGAAAATTGTCTATTAACAAGGGTTTTAATGTTAGTAATAGGCAATAGCAATCTTCTTATTTTACCAAATTTTTAACAGGTCTTTGTTACTACAGGTCAGTTAACAAGAGCTGGCACGATCAACACATTTAAACATTGCGTTGTGTAGTATCTGTGAATAAGCGCGTGGCGTGACGTCGTACTGCATACGCATCATAAAAAGTATACCCATCTCTCTCGCGCGCGGTCTATCTTATGAGCGTGAAGGGGATAGTTATTGTTTTTGTCTTATGCTACTGTTTATAAATACAGCGTGATGTTACAAGTCGGTAACGTGTGATCGGCTCGCGGCCAGCGTTCGGAACCGTACGATAATTATCGTACACATACGATAATTTTGTGCGTACGTACGATGTACGATAGCATATTATTATCGTACGCAGATTATACGATAATTATTATCATGATACAAACATATTATATTTTTAAACATACTGTATAGTGAAATTGCATAAGTGTGAGCATTGTGAACGTGCCAGCTTTAGTTAACTGATCTATAAGTCTGTTACTTATTAAAGTACATTTAGCTATTTCAATGCAATATAATTGAACTTTGTTGATTACATAGGTTTAAGTTTTGTAACAAATATAAAATAATTATATATTAGCAACATTCTCTTACAATTAACTTAATATAGATGGACGAAATCGACAAGTCTTTATTAGAGGTGAATGCACTACTAGGGGAACCAACTTACAAACCATCATCTTCCTCACAAATCAAAGCAGAGGATGTAGCGAACAAACTGTTTGGTGTCCAGTTCAAACATTTGAATGCTTCCAACGAGCTCACCAGATTATTCGGTCCTGATGAAGATGAAGCTGATAGAAGGTAAACTATTCACTATGATAAATTCTATAAAATAAGTTAAATTTATTAGTCAAATTACCTAGAGCAATTTTTTTTTTATTACTAGCAAGCAAATTTTTTGTGAGTAGCATCATTTTGATAAGACGAACAACAATTTTATTTGTGAAAAATCTCGAAAGTGATAGCTAACAGATATAGAAAAGATTTCATACTTTGGTTTGATGGTCCTAAAATATTTTGGATTGTTCTATTTGTAGGACAATATTATCTATACTAATATTATAAATGCGAAAGTATCTCTGTCTGTCTGTCTCGCTTTCACGCCAAAACTACTGAACCGATTGTAATGAAATTTTCTACACAGATAGTCTAAAGCTTGAGAAAGGACATAGGCTACTTTTTAACTGGACAAAGGGGTTGTAAGGGGGTGAAAATACGTAAATTTGTTCAAATTAAGTTAGTTCTAAAAATTCATAATAGATGGCGCCGTGCGTCTCCTACATCGCGCTGACGCTTGATCTGACGTCTTTCTATAAGAGGTGGTATCATCTCATATTAGAACTTTTCGATTGTTATTTCTTTTGTATGTTATTAAATAACTCAGTACTTTACATATTATTATGCAGTGACGTAACCACTATTCACTAACCTTAAACCTATCAATGATAAATACAATATAGTTTATGGGTAAAGTTGTGTAATTGGGGGCTAATTAGGCTTTAAAATTTGGCATTAATAAAGTTTAATTAAAAAAAATATTATATTGTGCACACTGCGCAGCTGTTTTTATGTGTTTTGATTTAAGGGGACCAGGTTTTTTTTTTATAAAAGCTTTTGACACCAATTTTGTTGACATCGCACACTATAAACTGAAGTCCACGCGGACGAAGTCGCGGGCAACAGCTGATTTTAAAATAATATAACTATTAGGGCCTGTTTCACCACTTTCTGATAAAGTGGTGAATAGGCTATTCACAACTTTTTTGACAGATTCTCCATACTTTATCTGTCAAGTTAAGTGGTGGATAGCCTATTCGGCACTTATCAGGAAGTAGTGAAACCCTTAACCTATCAATATACAAAAAATCAGCTGGTTTGGGTTCCGTTTTAGGGTTGCGTAGTCAACCAAATTTTGTTGATTACAGAACCCTAAAACGGAACCCTAACCAGCTGATTTTTTGTATATTGATAGGTTAGTTATATAATTTAACAGTAACATTGTCATACAAATAGAACAATCCATATTTTAGGACCATCAAATCAAAGTATGAAATCCTTTCTATCTCTGTTATAGCTACCTTCGAGATTTTTCACAAATAAAATTGTTGTTCGTCCTATCAAAATGAAGCTACTGCCTACTGACAATAATTAGCTTGATATTAAGTAATCAAAACAAAACTTGTTTTAGGACCATAATGTAATATCGTTGTAGTGTGTTACCGTTATTTCCGAGGACGTAAAATATCACATCCTCAGAATAACGCATTGTATGCCTCTTCTGTCATTCACTCCACTCTCCCATTTCATCGCCTGTCTGTCGTTTCGTCCAAATCCGATGACGCCAGTCGCCACGCATCATTGTGGCATTATAAATGTAAACAGATGTCACGCCAAAGCATTGTGACTTCACCCTTATTTTGTTAAATTTACCAAACTTTAATTTATAATTAAGTATTCAAATTAGGTCTGTATAATCGTACTAAATATTTTTACAGGAGAGGTCGTCAACAGAATTTGAGACGAGCGCAGAGGGGATCTTTTATATCCAAAGAGTACAGCTTTCATGCAAAAGGTAAGTTGGTAAAGAAAAATTTGCAGTTTTTGTTTGATACTATGGAAAAGTCACATAACAGAATTACTATAAAAAAACCGGTCAAGTGCGTGTCGGGCCACGCGCAATATAGGGTTCCGTAATACCGCTAATTTTTATTTAATTTTTATGTGGTCAATGAATGTACATTTATAACATGTTTTACTCTACTAACAACATCATCTCAGTTACTTTCAACGGAATTTGAACGAAAAGTTCCTTTATACTTCGCCGAATACATTTTTTTTAGTTGATCGACTATTACTCAATAACTTATGAAGTCTTCTTAGCCGTGATAGTTTTCCTTTTAAATTCAGCATATTTCCTACTCCCGTAAATTTTTTCACATTTCCAGAAGCAACCGTTTAGCTGGTAGAAGGGGGGGACACTGGACTCTAACGATTTTTTCCACTTTAAAACTCAATATTTCACAAACGGATCCCTAAATCGGAAAATGATTTATGAATACTCATAATAGTTTTAAAAACCTATCCAACGACACCCCACACGATGGGCTGAATGCGAAAAAAAATTTTCATCCCCGCTTGATGTGTATGGGAGGTAGATTTTGTTGCCATCATTAATATGTGCATTCATGCCAAATTACAGCTTTTTAGGTCCTATAGTATTTGAGAAAAACCGCGGACAGACAGACAGACAGATGGACAGACCGAAACTATAAGGGTTCCTTGTTGTTCCTAAAAATCTGTTTTTGACTGACAGCAGTACAGCAGTCCGGGTTCCCTAGAATTTTTTTTTATTACTATCAAGCTAATTTTTCGTGAGTTGCTGCATTTTGATAAGATGAACAACAATTTCCTCTGCGAAAATTCTCGAAAGTGGTAGCTTAACAATAAATAATTGATTTTAAAATAAAGGATACATAATTTAACTAACACAATTACTTACCGATAAGAAACATGTCCACTATTTAGACCAACGTTTCTATTCGAATTTCCACAGCCCAATATGGCACAATTAGGCATTCCGATTGACTTCCGATAACGGTGGAGCGCAGACTAAAGAACAGACTTTCGAAAGACGAGCATAATTGCTCGTTGTTTGGGAACGAGATATGGCACGCGAAGTACATTAACATGCGGTATCTAATCTTGATATATGTGTGTGTTGTGGACTTTGGCCTTTCTTGTGTTTGGGCTTTTTTATGAAAAAAAAGGTAACTGGAAGAATGTGAAACAAAAATCTTTATTCTACAGGTCTGTCCATGTCAATAAATCGGAAGGAAGAGGATTGTACATATTTCACTTTCGACCACAGCCGAGATTATCAGAATATGCATAAGACATTCCTCTCTATGATGGTGCAAGGGTTAGTATATTTTTTATGCAATTAGATGTTCGCAATAGGGAGTATACTTATTGCTTTGTCCTTCCCGATACTAACTTTTCAAAATGTGTATGTAGATACTTACGAGATATTAAAGTAATGAAGATATTTGATTGCTCATATTAACCATTTTATGCCAAAAGCAATGAATAGATTTTCGTAAAATTAAACTACTGATTACTAAAATATAGATTCAATAACTTGTTTTAATATTATTTCAGATTGAGCGATTTGATGCAGCCTACAGGAGAAGTATTGAGAAATATGCACGTAGAAGAATTAATAGAGGTATGTTACAGCTGACAGCACCTGTATAAGGTATTAACAATATAACATTCGAAATGTGAAAAGGGTGTGGAATTAAATGCCTTATTTATTTTTGTATTATTTTTTACAATAGAGTACTCAGCGTCTTACAACCGATTCTCAGAAATGCGTAACCACTTGATAGTTCAAAAGACGATGTCAAGTTATAATGTCATTATGTATGGCAACGCGTTGCTGCCGTAAACTGCCAATCTAGTTACGTTAGTAACATAGAATATCATTGATTTTTTACTACAATATCTTCACTTTTGCTCGAATACAGTGAATCAAAAAAGAAGGGTGAAGGAAATGTTTGCACTTTGCAGTCTGTCAGAATATTAATATTTATATTATAGTTTGCTCGTTTTAAGATGATATGCGTGACACATTATAATTGACAGTAGTAGGGAAGTTACCTAAAAAAATTAATCGAATAATTTAAAAATATCGAATCACCTCGTAAAGGAATTGCAGTCGAAATTATCGATTTCGTACTGATGTTTCAGAGTGAAGCCGGCGATTTAAGATGGCCGCCCTTTTTTATCGATTTGATTTCGATTCAACTGTGTCAATCTCTATTGACATAAGTTCAGTTTCATGCATCTGACATTTTTCAAATATTTTCGTAACAATAATTTTATACTCCTATTTCAGAGTTAATATTTATAATTTTATATCAATAAGTTAGCATTTAGCAACTTTTCATTTTTATTCATTTACAATACAGGAAATATTTATTTTTGTAGATGGAATATAATTTATTACATTCTGATTTTTTTTGTTTTCTTGTAAAAAAATTCCGTAGCAAGGAATATGAGAACTGTCACCCATATCATCTTAGAACGAACAAACTATAGCTATGTGTGATAGAGACTATATATATATATATATATATATATATATATATATATATATATATATATATATATATATATATATATAATGTTTTCTATTCTATTTTATTTTACAGATAGCAGATGTACTGTTTCGTGTAGAGGAGTACTCGCAGGCTACGGAGTTGATAGATACCTCTATAGCTTACATGCTACACTCTGCATCACCTTTCTTCAACATCACAAACGTAAGTTATATGTTTCCCAGCTAAGAAAACAATACGATAAATTAATGCAACATTTTCACACTAGAGGCAGCACCAGTATAAACAGTAGACAAAAAGTTTTGTTCGACATATTTTGATGACGTTTACTGTCAATATTCTGATATGACGTGTGCAACAATATGTCTAATTTTGACGGGATTATTTACTGTATGTGTCTAAACACACTAGGCTGAATCACGCCGACGTAAATTCCGCCGCGTTTACGCCGCGTATCAAACAAAATATATGTGATATTTGTTTATATTTGGAAAAGCTTGTCGAATTTAAATAATAAAATAATGTTCTCCTACCGGATGAAAAAAAATACCAAACTCACATCTTTCAGGAACTTTAAACAGTTCTAACTAAAGTAATCATACAATCTATGCTTTAAAATTTTGTTTATTTGATACCTTTACAAAAATCCAAAGATTGCCGGGTTTAATTTTCGGTTCTGACATCTAGATTTCCCATAATATTTGTTTTTTCCTCTAACAAACGAAAAATGTATCCACACTACCGAGTGAACACTTCACATCTCTGTCTCTCTGGCATGAAAATCGACACGGGTGCGAGAGTGATGCGAGATCAAGGTCATTGACAGTTGTCAGCGTCTTAACGCACACATTACATCTGAGAATTTTAAATACTCACTTACGCGCGCGTTCCGCAACGGAAATTGCGCCGCGAAATTTCGGCTCTTCGCGTAATTTATATGTGTCGCATCAGACGTAAGCGGCTGAACGTAATTTCGGCCACGTAAATTACGCTGGCGTAATTCAGCCTAGTGTGTTTAGACCCTTAGTGCTTGTTGCCCTCGGCTCCTTTTGCGTAATATTTGTATATGTCGCAGCCAACTGGTTTAAATAGCCGTTCAATCAAACAGCTAGTCCTTTGACTGAACAACGCCATTCAATCACAAGTCTAGCTTTTTAATTGAATATTTAAGTCGCTCAAAACGTTTAACACTACAGCTGATTCAAAAGCCGCCGTTTGATTGAATTAGTTCAGCGCTCACCACCGCGGCGCTACGTGCGTTTTGTTTACAATATGGCGTCAACTACTACCGGTGTTTTGTGGTTGTATTAATAGACCAGCACGAGTCGGCGCATGAGTACCGAAAACTATTCCACCTCATTTTTTTTTATGTGATCCTCTTCAAATTGCCCTCCTGATGATATAAATGTATGTTGCCATGGCGCAACCCGGTGCCATATTGATTGAACAAACATTGTTTAAACAATTGCAAGGAATTGTTATTTTTCAACCGGACAGTTTTTTTTTATATTCTTTATTGAAATACCAATAAAAAAGGTCCTATGACTTTCACGATAAAGTTAATATTTTTAAAGATATGAATTTTTTTTGAAAAATCTCAAATTTGGGTACTTTCGACCCAAGAAAAATATATTAAAAAAATTATAATGTCTAAGTAATATGTATATTTTACATTTTTGAAAAATTATTATAAATTTTAGGGGTCCCAGATGATTTTTTTTTATTCATTTAAAAAAATAAATATTTCATCTGGCCTATGCGTGTATGTATGGGGTATCTATGGATAGGTCTTCAAAAATCATATTGGGGTTTCTAAAATCATTTTTTTCTAACCTGAATACTTTGCGAGAGAGACTCTTCCAAAGTGGCAAAATGTGTGTCCCCCCCTCTAACTTCTAAAGTATATGATAATTCTAAAAAAAATATATGATGTACATTACCTACTATAAAAACTACCAACGAAAATTGGTTCGAACGAGATCTAGCCAGTAGTTTTTTTTATACGTCATAAATGATAAACCTTAATTTAACTTTCATTATATCAAAAATGAAATATTAAAATAAATCAAAAACCTTATAATTTCATAGAAATAATTCTTATTGCTGCTGCGGAACCCTTCACGGGCGAGTCCAACTCGCACTTGGCCGGTTTTTTAAATTCTCTATACAATATTTAATAATATTATTAATAGAGTTTTAAAAACATTTCATTGTTTATATCTTTTTTTATCTTGGCAAAAGTAGACAAATACTTGTGTTTTTTGTATGGGAAATCATTTACTTTATTTTAATTTTATTATTAATTATAAAAGTACAAATATAATTAAGGATTTTGTTAAATTTTTAAGGTTTTGTTACACCCTGTATAATCAAACTATTTTTCTTTCTATCTATCTATAACTTTATTTGGGTTTTTTCAGTAAAATATTTTTATTATACAGAAAACAATACCGAGTGGTAAACAAACTTTCACCTTAATAATATTAGTAGGATATTATTTGTTAAATCATACACGAGTAGGCATAATAAAACATCCATTGTAAGAAAGTCTCGAGTAAAACATAAGGGCCAACCCACATACACAATAATTTGTCAGGCGCTGTTTTCGCTAATGATTGTAAGTACTATCAGGGAAGTTGATTCCTATGCAGGGTCTTCAATGTTAGCTGTGATCGGTCGGCTGAGTTTGACGTAACGCGACCAAATTACTTAGGTCCGCTATCTGCATAGGAAGCAACTTCTCTGATAGTACATACATCAGTATGAAGTTAGCTACCAAAGTTCAGACGGTTGGAACAACCGACATTTTGATTTCTTCATAAGACTACGGCTCAGCTGATCGATTGCCGCTACCTACGTACTTTTACTACTTACAAGTTTAATATTGTAACTTTAATAATAATTTATATCTTACAAGTTAAAATACTTATTATAAATTGTGTTTTTCCCCAATTGGGTGAGTGTTGCATTGCATATTTTTCTATATTGATCTTCGTTAGACTTATTGAATTGCTTAGTCATTGTAGCTTGTAGATTCATCAAATTGAATAATTCACTCTATATATTATTTTTAACCGACTTCAAAAAAGGAGGTTATCAATTCGACGCGTATGTATGTAATATTTCCAGAACTGCCCAGTTTTCTCCAGTTTTCCATATCTATAACAGCTTCTGAACAAATGTGCCTTTCAAAAGGGTATATTATGTATGTATGTATGATTTTATTTTTGTGCACGCATATCTTACACGCATATCACAAGTCCGATTTTAGTGATTCTTTTTTTATTGTACTAGGTATTATTCAACTTAGGGAATACTGCAAGTTTCATCAAAATCGGTTCATTAGTTTTTGAGATAAAGAATTTTAATTCTTAATTACGTACAAAAATTTGAAGTCGGTTTTATCTTTTTAAAATACTATTTTGATTAATTGGAATGCTGTAAAATAAAATTATCAGGCTTTTCTTGATTGTGCCGAGTTACCATTGATTTAATAAATTTATTTTTCAACTTATTTTGTTAAGGGCCTGTTTCACCGCTTCCTGATAACTGATAAGGCTATCTACCACTTAACTTGACACAGAGTATGGAGAATCTGTCAAATAAGCCTATCGGGCACCTTATCAGGAAGCGGTGAAACAGGCCCTTAATGTTGTAACGGTCAAAAATTATGACATTGACCGTCGCGTTGCTACCACTTTATCTGCTATCTACATTGTAGTTAAATAAGATTTATAAGCCACGGATATAAGAAAAATACGGATGGAGCATTACACTATAAAGAGGTGAAGCATTACACTATAAAGAGGTGAAGCATGCAAGGTATGACAATTTCGTTTATTGTACACGTGACCGACACTCACACACGCAACTAGGTACTACAACCCGCTGTCATTGTACATTGAGAGACGGCGCCAATGACACGCACACATCCTACACGGGCGGCCATAATTACTATGCTTCACTCGGGATTAGACAATGTTACGTCCGTATTTTTTTTAAGTCCGTGCTATAAGCCATGTATTTTTGTTGCGAGTGAAAGACAAAATTATTCTTCTATTCTTCAAAATATGATAATTTAACATTTTACATATAATTACAACCTCAAGTTGTAATTACCTATTTAATTGTCTTTGACGCTTATAATTCCTTTAGATAATAATAATCATTCTGTATGATTGCCTCATCATCGATTACTAGCTTTGCTTTAATCGCGCTTTATCATCCTTGCTTAATTTTGCTCGTTTGCCCCCTTATTTAATAAAAAAAAAAAACAAGTCTCAACCGTTGGTGTCGCAGTCAAAGTTGAAAATCGGACGAACACCAAAATGTCGGGTCTACTGATTCCAGGGTTCCTTGCTACGGTAAAATATCGCCGTTTTGAAAAGGACAAGACCTCAATGATGGATCTCAGCCTACTTACGACTATACCTGCGGAATTCGAAGAACTGTCCCACCTACCTACAATCAACAACTGTTGGAGACACCGGAATTCGGAAGCCCTTCTACTGCAGGATAGTAAAGCCGATTGGTTCGCATTAAAGCCATACTATTGTGAGCGTCAAACCCACGACCTGTTGTCAATATTATACCTGCCTATTTTTCTGCAGTGTAGTTGTTTTATTTGAACACTCCCTAGATAAAGTGTTACAGTGGTATACAAAAGCACAATTCTTGGCCTGGTTTTGCTCTATAGCGGTACGGAACCCTTACCCTTATGGACTCACTTTTGGACCTCTCGTGGTTTTTTATTTAAAAAGCCTCATGGAATTAATGAACGATATTGTGTGAGGGCGCGGGTCCGAGGGCGTACCACGAAACCGTTTTGAGAATCTAAAAATTCGAACTAGAATGCCGCGTCCTACTCTAACAAACGTGAAACGTGTGTGACGCGGCATTCTCGTTCGATTGTTTAAGTCTTTTAAGACTGTTTCGTAGTTGGGTCTCCTGGTCCGCGGACGACAACATGCTCCTGGCCTAGTGCATGTCAATTTGCATGCGGATCAATCCGCGCGCGGGCTACTACACGCATCAGGAAAATCGCCCTTACGCCATGCGCCACCAGTCAAGCTATGATTTTAAGTTTTTATTTGATATAAAACTGTGGCTTTAAAATACATTTTACAAAAACTTTGTTACAGAGGAATACGCGTTTGGAATACAAGTTTGTCGAGAACAGACCGTTTCATATTCTGCTACTGAAGTATATCTACTTGCTAACGAACAAGGCCTGTCACAGGACAGCGTTGGAGGTGGCAAAGCTACTCATGAATTTGGACCCTTCTGACCCCCTGGGGGTACAACTGATCATAGACACATTAGCCCTTAGGGCCAGGGAACACCAGTGGCTGATTGACACAATCAATCTTCTGACCATAAAGAAGAATGCAGCGTACATGTTCAACATGAGATATTCTTATGCCCTCGCATACTTCCATGTGCTGACTAAAAAGAAAGGTAATGCTTTACAAATATGTATCATGAAAACATGTCACCATTTCACATCAAATATATCTAATCTTCAAACTTTTTATTTGGCATTTGGATAGTTATATCTATCTAGATGTCATCTAGTGCCCTTAAAGTTATTTAAAAGAAGTATCATCTACTAATGTTGAACATTTCCGCATTTTATCTGAATTTTGAATGTTTTTTTCAAATTGTACTATAAGAGAAGTTGATCCGATGCAAATGGCGGACCTAAGTAATTTGGTCGCGTTACGTCAAACCCAGCCGACCGATCACAGCTAACATTGAATTGACATAAGCCGACCACATGACTTAGATCCGCCATCTGCATAGGAATCAACTTCCCTGATAGTACACTTTTAATGCAAACGGTGTGTGCGTCTTGGCTCTCAGTTTCTAAGATGAATAAAAACTGTAGCGAGTTTTAATATTGTTTTTCGTTGCAGAGGATCTGAAAGTAGCGGACAATATTCTGAAAAGTGCAATACTGAGGTTCCCGTCGTTTGTCAAGAATCTGCTAGACGCCGCTAAACAGAAACCAAGTCCAATACTCCAAAACAGCCTGCTGTATTCCTCATACGCCACTGCCACGTATGTATATATATATATATATATATATATATATATATTATTTTAGCCTTATTATCAAGCTGGAGTTTTCATTTTTTGTTTGTTTGTAGCCTTTCTATTTTAAGCTTGTTACTCCTTTTAGGAAAAATGGCTCCTCTAGGGCTTTCCACCTTTCTCTGTTCCTAACGTACGTGTGCATACACGTTCGTTAGTTGTTAATTGTCATACCTGGGTCGGTTATACAATTTTCGTTGTCCTAGCTCTAGTAGCTAAAACCATATAGGAGCAGTCCAATGTATGAGAGTTATAGACTTATAGTGCTCTATACTGTCATCGAAAGATTGAATCGAAAGATCGAAGAAGGTGTAATCGAAAATATTATGCCAGGACCCATTTTACGAGGGCGAAGCAATAAAACAAAGTATAGTGAGTGTGGGGAAGTGCGCCTACCCGGCAAGTGCGCCATATACTTATATTTTTCCATACTGCTGATGGGAAATCTCCAAGCAGTATGGAGAAATACTTTGTCACACTCAGGGCCTGTTTCACCACTTCCTAATAAGTACCGAATAGGCTATCCACCAATTAACTTGTCTGATGCAGTATGGAGAATTTGTCAAAAAAGTTGTGAATAGCCTATTCGGAACTTTATATGAAAGTGGCGAAACAGGCTCTCTATATGTTTTAAACAGGACCTCAAAATCGCTGAAGGAAACAATAAACCTGTACGCCCACTTCACGTGCACAAAGTGGCGCGAGCAGCCCGTCATGCAGTGGTTCCTCAGAAACGCAGAGGAGATCAGCATCAATTTTGATGAAGACTCCAAAGTTAAGGTCCGTAAATGTTTTAATTTTTTCTTTTATTACTACTCCGCTACATCACGCTAAGACTAATAGGAGCGAATAAATAGAGGAAAATGTGGAAAAAACGGCCGAAATTATATGAAATTGCTTATTATGTTAAGAACTACTGGAACAATTTTTATGTTATTTGGCAAACATGAAGAATAGACCGAAGAATAGATGTGAAGGGACATAGGCTATTTTTTGCGGAAACATGTACGGTTGCGTGAAATTCATCTAAATATATATTAAAATCGTAGGAAGATCAATTATTCTGTACATTGAATATTTTTGTACAATAATAATTCAGAGCCAAGTCATTAATAATTCATTAAGTCAGAGCCAATTTGTCGATAAAATATGCCATAGATCATGACATTAAAGGATCGGACACCGGTGTCGGGACACATTGTATAACATTATGTATGAATGTAAGAATAGCAGTAAGTGTAATAATAATAATTATTGTACTTACTGTTATTCTTTAAAATTTAAACAAAAAAAAAAACAATATTATGACGACTCTCTTCATCTGTACTATGTATGTATAGTATGTTGTAATAATTAAGATAAAGGCAAAGCAAATTAATATTATGTTCTTTATTACCATTTACTAATTGAATATTATTAATCGTTCTGGAAAAAAATGAAAAATATTATTAAAAAATATTTAGCATCAAGTTGAAGTAAGTCTTACTTCAAGTTAATGCTAAATATTTTAGTAAAATAAGAATTGACTTTAATGTCAAAATATGTTAATTAACAGAAAACAGTGTGCTGTGCATCTTAATAATTACTTACTTGCCTTTCGTACCTGTATTTTAGGGATCTGAAAGTCTTTACGACTTTGATGTCTGTCTGTCTGTCACCAGGCTGTAACTCAAGAACGGTAATAGCCTCGAGATTGATAGATGTTTAGATGTGAGACTCGAGAGAGGTGAAATTTTCACATATTATGTATTTCTGTTGCCGCTATAACAAAAAATACTAAAAACAAAATAAATTAGATATTTAAGGGAGGGGGCTCCCATACAACAAACGTGATTTTTTTAACATTTTTTGATCGGTATCAATGTGTCATCACCTAAAAGGTGTACCTACAAAGTTTTCAAAATACTCAATTGTATTTATAATTTAACTAGCGACCCGCCCCGGCGTCGCACGGGTATAAAATATATAGCAACTGAAAAAATGATTAAAATCGATAGCCTATATATATAATCCTTCACGTAGTCTACTTCTTATCTGTGCCAAATAACATAAAAATTGCTCCAATAGTTCGCGAGATAAGCCCTTTCAAATAATTTCGCCCGTTTTTTCCACATTCTCCTATTAGTCTTAGCGTGATAAAATAAAGCCTATAGCCTTCCTCTATAAATGGGCTATCTAACACTGAAATAATTTTTCAAATCGGACAAGTAGGAACTACTTGTCCGATTATTATGAGATTAGATTATGAGATTATGAGATTAGTGCGTTCAAGTTAGCCCTTTCAAATAATTTTCCCCGTTTTTTCTTAGCGTGATAAAATATAGCCTATAGCCTTCCTTGACAAATGGGCTATCTAACACTGAAAGAATCATCAAAATCCGTTGCGTAGTTTTAAAGATTAAATGGAACAAAGGGACATGAGGGAAAAAAAGCGACTTTGTTTTATAATAAGTATAGATTGACCAATCAACGCGATTAACATAATATTTTATCATATTTTCGAAGTGAAATGGAATTGTAGAGTCGGGGACCTAATTTTGGTGTAAATAAATATTCTAAAGAATTTAAAAATTTGCATAGAACCTATCAAAATAGGTAGTGTGTATAACGATGAAGTCACCAATTAGTTTCACTCGGGGTCCGTTTTAAGACATCAAATGACCCTATTTATGCAAAATGAGTCCAATCCACACCATTGCCAAAATTGAGTTCATAATGCAGAAGTATTCCAAAATGGACCTTTTATCGACCCTATGAAGATCATGCAAATCGAACAATTTTGGCAGAACAAAACATTTTCACAACAAAGTTACCAACTAACAAATTAATGAGTATTGTTTTTTTTAAAAAAGATCCAAGCTTGAATTTTTTTAAATTAGGAAAGTAGAATCATGCGGCTTGGTTCTCGTTTGTATATTAAAAAAGGCTTACTTCTCAATATTTTACAAAGACTCACGTCAGTTACGTGGCTGGTTTTTTGTTGATATAAAGGCGACGGGTCATTGTGACCGACACGACACAAAATTACTCCTGCGTAACTGGCCTGGTTTTATTGAAACCAGATGGGTTTTGTGTATTGCGCACACACTTGGGCACTATAAAATTACTCTTGCATAACTAACTGGTCGTGTGTATTGCGCACACCCGAAAGTTACTACACGATCGTATAGAGGGGAAAAATCCAGGAAGAACAAGCCGTAGAACCCCATATCCAGGACAAACAGTTGCCGAGTTATAAGCGCTCAAAGTTTGACATTGACAGCTCGGCAACTGTCAAACGTCGAACAAAAGCGGCCATAACTCCGCTCCCAATAGGCCTAGAGGAACGGGGTTTCTTCTAACATTAAAGGCAACACCTCGGCTACCCTCTCCCCGAATCGGAGACATCACATTTTTCTCAATTCTGAGGTCAGGGTCGAATAGAGGAGAAAAATCCAGAAAGAACAAGCCGAAGAACCCCATATCCAGGACAAATAGTTGCCAAGTTACAAGCATTCAAACTTTGACATTGACAGCTTGGCAACTGTCAAATGACTTACAAAGGTAGCCATAACTCCGCTCCCAATAGGCCTAGAGGAACGGGGTTTCTTCTAACATCAAAGGCAACACCTCGGCTACCCTCTCCACGAATATTTAACATATTTATGTTTGTACGCATAGAATAAATTACCAAATATACTATTGTAAATTAACTTTACTTAAAATAACAATCAGTTTTAAAGAATACACAATTTTAATAAAAACGGCTTTTTCTCAGAACTGTCATCGTGTAGGTTGAGTCCGGTATGCATAAATGGGTCCATTAATGACCTTCGAGGTCCAAACATTTTACAAAAAAATAATTAAACAAAGGTAATTACGGAAATTACAAAGGTTATTATTACATTTAGATATTAATGAGATGAGATAAGAATTAATCTCGCTGAAGTTTGGAGTGAAATATGGTAACATTAAACCCTGGAGATGTTGAAGTCCTAAGATGAATGAAGATCATCTTCGAACATGCTTGGTCCGCACACAATGGGTCGGCGGTCCGGATGTGGACCGCGGTCCGCCATTTGGTGACCCCTGCTATAGGCTATAATATTGTATTACGCTAAGACTAATAGGAGCGAAGAAATAAAGGAAAATATGGAAAAAACTGAGGAAATTATTTGAAACGGCTTATCTCACGAACTACTGGAGCAATTTTTATGTTATTTAGCACAGATAAAAAGTAGATCACGTGAAGGATCATAGGCTATTTTTTGTCCTAATTTGTTTGTGAAATGCCTAATTTACGCGGGCGAAGCCGCGCGGAACGTCTAGTATCCTCAGACCAATAAAAAAGATTATTTTTTTATTGGTCTGAGCTAGTATCTTTATAAGTTGTTGGAAAACCTACTTAAGGCTTACGTATAGTTTTTAAGCAAAAAAATAATAAAAACTGTCGTGTATGGCGTAATTTTACACCTACGTGTATAATATGAATACTATTTTAGTGTTCGCCTGGATGAAAGATGATGATTTTGAATGAAACACCTAGTCATTTGGCTAAGAAACTAAATTGGGAGTAGATTGGGATACTGATTTACAGCAGAGGTGTATACAACACTAGTATTCTTATAGAGCTCCTACAAAGGCATTACGGGGTCCCAAGCTATAATGGTTGACCTAATGTATCTCTCTACATTAAAGTTTATTTTATTTTCAGGCTAGAGCAACGATATTTGCTAACATCAGGAATACTCTGTTCATGGGATGGCCGGAAGAAATAATCAGACATTTCTCCGTAGTACAGCCAATGTCAAACTTTGTTGTTGATGGGGTGAGCATAGAAATTTTTCTAATAATTAATTCGATCGATGAAGACGTGATCTATGTTTTGGCGAGTAAACGAAGTTAGAACTCAACAGATTCAGAGTTATGTCATGTTTGATGTGACCGATGAACCTTTTTTGTCATGACAATGACGCTTTTTTGTATTTTTTCTAAGAGTTCAGTTTATAGCAATTATATTTTATAAATGTCGACATCCCTTTCATAAATATTAAATACAATTAAAAAGAAAACATCCAATAAATATTCAACTTGTATACAATTTCCCTTTTCAACTTTTTCGCCCCCAAACGTTAAGAGCCCGGGTTACCCTCGAAATTCTCATACATACGTAATACCAAAATCATTTTCTCATACGAAAATATTTAACATGTTTGAGTTATTTTTCAGCTTAAAATAGTAATTACCTAGGTTCCTGTACAAAAATTAATTTCAAAATATTTAAACACTAAAAAAATTTTTTTTGTGTTTAATTTTTTTTTACTAAATTTACTACTAAATATTTAAACACTAAAAATAGAGTAAAACACTAAAAAATATATACATAAATATTAAATTTACTACAAAATATTTCAACTCTAAAAAATATTTTTTAGTATTTAAATATTTAGTAGTAAATTTACCATTTATTTATATATTTTTTAGTGTTTTACTCTATTTTTTAGTGTTTAAATATTTAGTAGTAAATTTAGTAAAAAAATTTTTTGTGTTTAAATATTAGAGTTGAAATATTTTGTAGTAAATTTTATATTTATTTATATGTTTTTTAGTGTTTTACTCTATTTTTTAGTGTTTAAATATTTAGTAGTAAATTTAGTAAAAAAAATTTATACACAAAAAAAAATTTTTTACTGTTTAAATATTTTGAAGTTAATTTTTGTTCAGGAACCTAGGTAATTACTATTTTAAGCTGAAAAATAACTCAAGCATGTTAAATATTTTCGTATGACAAAATGATTTTGGTATTACGTATGTATGAGAAATTCGAGGGTAACCCGGGCTCTTAAGTTTAAATCTTGCGCTGAAGAAATTGTTAACGGGAACTTTGTGTTTTGTCTCCCGATTTTTTTTTTTTAATTTCACTTACGCGATATTGTTACTTAAGCCAGTGTTCCGCAAAAGGTGTGCCTCGCACACTGGTGTACCAGTAGTTGGTGTGCCTCAAAAAACGTCGTCGTGTATATTCCTAATTTATAATCTGAACCAAAAAAGGGAACATTTTAAGACGATCGACGAAGGGTTGGGACCTCAGAGACTCCTGTAAACGCTAAATAATTTGTGTCGTACCTCCAAAAGTTTTCATTTTTCTAAATGTACCACCGAGGAAATTGATTTCCAGGCAGTTGACGGACCTAGGTCATGTGGTCGGCTTATGTCAATTCAATGTTAGCTGTGATCGGTCGGATGGGTTTGACGTAACGCGACCAAACTTAGGTCCGCCATCTGCCTAGGAATCAACTTCTCTGATAGTACCTTGAACGAAAAAAGTTTGCGGAACACTGATCTAAGCGATCACAATATTTTTTCCAGGCGGTGCCGAGGATACCCCAAACGTTTAGCTTCAACCCGGCGCCACCTAAGAACACAGTGGACCGGTACGGATACAGCAAATTCAGCCACCACGCCGTCGACTCCAACAGCTCGTTCATCGTGCGATTCTTCTCCACAATATTCCCCGGGTATAACTTATTTCGACCTAATAATGGGTATGTGCTATTAATACATTGCATAACTTTTCCCGGTTTCTGGGATTTTCTGGACGAATTTTATATTTTTTTAATAGCGCTTTATATACTGGCTATATATACTGTATTCGGCGAAACGAGGCGGTAGTGGTCATTGACTTTTTTAGTCTAGGGGAAAAATGCTCGCACTGTACTTAGAATATTTAAGTAAAAAATTGACCTCTTATAAAGACACACAGCTATTATTACAGATTCATCGGAAAACCTCTTGGTAACTCTTAGAATGATAATCTACAAAATTTTATGAGTTCGAAATGATATGCTTCATATTCAGTTCACTATGCATATATATAATATGCAAAATACGATATCGCCCTTAGTCACAGGTTACACGATCAAATTTTCATCAATCTGATTGCCGGAATATTGACGGTTATAAAAATTTCATATTAAAAATACGACCAATCCATCAATCCGTGGCGTACACGATAAAATTTTCGTCAATCCATACCGGGTTGATGGATCAGATTGATGAAAATTTGACCGTAACCGGTGACTTAGACAAGGAACATCTGACACTTCATTGTCAATCGCGGTTTATATTCCCCGCATTCCATTTGATGTTAAAAATTATCAAAACGCTCAAAATGCCTCCTATTTTGAGCGTTTTGATCGTTTTTAGCATTTAATGGAACGCGGGGAATGGGGATAGAAAATGACAAGTTTTTTGACAGGGAGTCAATGACCGCTACTGTCAAGATTCCCCGAGTGTAATTATTAACCGACTTCCAAAAAACGAAGAGGTTATATGTTCGGCTGTGGTTTTTTTTTTATTTTTTTTTATTTGTGTATCTTCAACGATTACTCCGCCGTTTGTGAACCGATTTTCAAAATTTTTCTTTTGTTGTATAGGGTTCAACTCCAATTTGGTACCATGTTCACAAAAGTGGAGACCTGATGATGGGATCCATGAGTAATCGAGGGAACTCCTCAAAATTTATATAGAAACATATAGTGATTTTGGTTTTATGAGAAGCATCCTAAGCATATGCTACCAAAACGCAAGATTTTGCACCGAGGTATAACTATGGTTCCGAAGATACTAAGTGAACTCCGGATTCCTTATAGATACAAGTTTGGGAGTTTAGACACTGTTTTAAGAACTGAAAGTATATGCTACTACGCAAATTACATTCATCATCATCATCATCATCATCATTACCATGTCAGGGTCACCAATGTCACCAAATTCAACCTTATCTTCAGAGCATAAGGCACACATTTGACATTACTTCTGAGAAGTTTAAGTTGCTTCGATAATGTTACATTCTGTCTCACTTCGATATTCTGGAAAACAACCTAATTTCAACCTTTTGCATTGCGTTTAGCGTTCATAGTACAATAACACTCTCTGCAGTCTTCATGGTGCCGCCAGGTGCCGCTATGTACCCTTATGATCTATCGTGTCAAACCGCTGTCATTCAACATCAAATACCCTAATTGTCTGGCCCGCAATGACAGTGAACTTGTAGTTTTAAGAGTGGGTTGCACCAACTTTAACAAAAACAAAAATGTGTCAAATCAACTGTCAAATTTTAACAAAGGTTAAAATGACTATTAAACTTAAAAAATTACGGTTATCGTTAAAAATATTTAACGATAACCGTAAACGCACAATTTTGGTCGGTTATCGTTCCCGGCGTAGGACGGGGGTGCGGAGGCGACGCTATGCGAACCTCCTAACTCTCGTCTAATGGGGCTCCGGGAGAGGATGGGAACCTCCCCGGCTTAGCCAGTCCCGGCGCCGAGGGGAACGCTTTAGTTTGCCTAAGCGTTCCCTTACTTTTGGTGGAAGTCCGGTCCCGAGGTATACCGGCCGGTCGTGGAGGGAGTCTCGTGTTTGTTAGATCCGGGACATCCCTCCGTTATACGGCTGAAGGCGAACCGCAGGTGGTTTTTGGTCGGTTATCGTTATTAATGTTAAATTTCACATAAGACTCAGTGTTGTCACAACAAAAAAAATCCCATCATTTTTATACAGACAATTCATTTTTATACTTTCAGCCCGATTAACTTTATCTGTAACAACGCCTATGGTGCAACCCACTCTAAGACTAACAAAGTGGCAGGCTTTATGCACATTTCTTTTTTTAACTCATAATTGAAGACATTAGTGAATTAACCATGTAACAAACATTTTGAAAACTGCCGTTTTTTTTGCATAAATTGAGACTTTGGAACCGGGAAAATGCTTTGATAAAAAAATAATGTGGATTCTGTGTTACGTATCTAGACTCTAGATCAGGGGTCACCAATTTTTCTTGCTACATGTTCATCAGTATGTCGAGAGTCGAGACCGAAATTAATTTTTATCGAAGTTCATCTTCGAACATGCTTGGTCCGCACACAATGGTTCGGCGGTCCGGATGCGGACCGCGGTCCACCATTTGGTGACCCCTGCTCTAGATGATGAAGTGGGTAAGTTACAAGGTTTTTTCAAATTATAAGGGAATGATGAGTTCTTATGTTGTGAAAGGTTAGTTACCGGCTTACAAATATATTTAAAGGTTCGCTGTCTCTATCTATGATGTGACATTTTCAATGTGCCAAACAAAGACAAGTAAACATTGTATAAGCTGTGTAAATATTTTTATTACTTAGTAAGGAGGTTTATTTTGGGACTGCTTTTTCAGCTGAGAATCTAATATCACATTTTTGGCTATGTAAAGTTTTAGGTCATTTGCTTGTGAGTTGTGCTCTATTTGCGCTTTTAAGTCTTATTCTGTACAAAAAATCATGTACCTGGTGTGATTTACTTCTACTAACATATTAGAGAATAATTTTGATCATACAAATTGAAAAACACAACCGTGACCATAATAGTTATTAGTACTTATTAGTTTATTACTGTCTGTTGCGGTAGCTTGCATCGCAGCAGTTACACATACAAATAAGCGACATTGATGCGTTGCGTCGTCAGACGTCGTTTTGACAGAATGGCGGACAGGAGTCAGGAGGGTGAATGATGCGCTATGTTAACACCGTCTTGTATTTTGGGGGTTAAGAGATTTGGAGGTATCCTTACCTATGGACGAATTAAAAGAGTACCTAAATGATGGTCATTCTGGCGTCAAAAAGTGATCAGTCCGTCCATCAGCCGGGTAGACGATCATTCTCTTGTCATTTAATCTGACCAAAGTGATGGTCTGATCTGATGCCAGACTGAACGTGTAACCCTAGTCTTAGTGTCTAAACACACTACGCGTTACGCGACGTAATTTCTGTATGGTGTGTCATCGGTAATTTAAAATACATTGCAGGCGTAATTATGCCGAACTTCGGCCGCATTTTTTCGGCCAAGTGTGTCTAAACTTACACCTCTATCTTTCAGATACGACATGCAAAGAGTACACGATACATTCTACGATGAAAACGCGGCTCCCCCCGCCCAAGAAACCCATGAACACCAGGAACCACCACCCACACTTATGGATGACGTATCGTCAGATGAGGACACCAACACGCTCCAGGACAGGGCCACGAATGAGGACAACACACAACACGTCTTCAACGTCATCGAGGAACCGGAAGTGTTAGAGGAGCTCAACAGGCAGTCGATGAGACGTCACGATTCGCAGTAATTCATAAGTTAAAAAATGAAATTAAAAATCTACCACATGTGTAGCTTGAATCATGAAAATATTCACTAATGGAGTCGTCAGAGGTTTTAACCTCCGAAAATTGTAATAGTGAATGGATTTTTGTTTTTGAGGTGTCATTTTCTTTTTTACAAGCACTATACTAAGCAACTTGCAAAGTTTACCAAAAAAAATTTTGTGCTTTTAATTTTTTAACCAGTCATGAATTTTTTTTTTTGTTCCTGTTTATTTCTGCTTGACTAAAAAGTTAAATTTTACTTAACAAAAGTGACCGGATCCAACCGGGCATTTTGTAAACCCGGCTGGATTTGATTTGACATAACATGACATGACACGACACGACACGACATGACACGACACGACACGACACGTCGCGTCACGATACGACACGACACGAAACGCCACGTCACGTTACGTCACGACACGACACGACACGACACGACATGACACAACACGTCACGTCACGACACGTCTTGACTCTACTACTTTTTATTTACTACTTTTTTATTTCATTTTCCATAGAATACGTAAAAACTCAGTTTTACCTTCCCTAACACCCAACGATAATAATGAATCGGTATTATTGGTGACGTTTAAAATGTGAGATAGAATTGATGTTTCTAACGATTCATTTGATTTAAAAAAGTTTATAAAGTTATCTTAAAATACTATAAGAATTAGATGAGGTAATAGCCATTTTTAGAAGTATTCATATCATAATATCCGATTTATCTTCAAATCTGTCATACTTACTGCTACAGCGACAGTTAAAGTGCACCTCTTTCACGGCGGATTGTATATTTTAAGCTATTTGCTTACCTTTTTATGTTTAATTGTAAATATAGTTTTAGACTATTATTGGAACTCAAATAACTCTAATGCATGCTTGAGTACTTTGTTTTCTTCGTCAGAATCAGTTTTCGAGCATAAGATAAACACAATACTTTTAAAATACAAAGGGCGGAGAAAAATAATTGCAAATCAGAAAAAATTGGCTGTTTCGCCCAAATAAGTAATTAATATTATTTACTTATACATTTTTTTTTACATTTTATCATAATTCTTTTAAAATTTTGCTTGTGGTATATTAAATATTATGCATTATTTAAAATGTTTCAATGTCATAGTTTTTAGTAATTTACAAAGATCCGATGCTCTACTTGGTTGCAAAATGCATACTTAATGTATTTAAACATAACAATTTAAAATATTTGATCTATCATGAAATGTAATAATTGTTGTCATCCCTTTATCCTAAACGAAAAACTATTTAGTAACTACCTTTGTATGTACTACGTACATAATTCATAATATTTTTTAATTATTATATTAGGGATGTGCTGACTAGCTACCGACTAGGTCTCTAACTCAGGCACATTTAAAGATCACTTTTGAGTTAATGCCGCACTCAGAGACCAATCTGATATATAAAATTCTCGTGTCACAGTGTTTGTGCGTGAACTCCTCCAAAATGGCTCAACCGATTTTAATGAAATTTTGGATGTAATGAATTCTAATAATTATTACCTTAATTACGAATCTATACTAATATTATAATTGGGAAGAGTTTGTTTGTTTGTTTAAACGCGCTAATCTCAGGAACTACTGGTCCGATTTGAAAAATTCTTTTACTGTTGGATAGCCCATTTATCGAGGAAGGCTATAGGCTATATTTTATCACGCTAAGACTAATAGGAGCGAAGAAATAGAGAAAAATGTTTTTCCAAAACGGAGGAAATTATATGAAATTGGTTATTATCTTAAGACCTACTGGAGCAATTTTTATCTTATTTGGCAAACATGAAGAATAGACTACGTGAAGGGACATAGGCTATTTTTCGCGGAAAAATGTATGATTGCGTGAAATTCCTAAATTACGCAAGCGAAGCCGTGCGGAACATCTATATATAATAAAATCGTAGGAAAGTCAATTGTATACATTGAATATTTTTGTACAATAAATAATACTTGGGATGTGATCTACTATGCCAACGCGAACGAAGCCGCGGGCAACAGCTAGTTAGACTAATAAAAAAATGAGGCAAATAATTTCATTTTTTTTTTTCATTTTGTCTAACGAACATTCATGCTTCAAAATCCTTATATCGTGATCGGTACCGATCAGTCGCTTAGTCAAACTTTTCACAAGCGACTTGGCGTGTCGGCCAACGTCATAGCCGGTAGGCCCGGTACATCTCTAATTAATAGCTGTTATGCATTTGTGTATTAACCCACAAAAATATGGTGTTGAGTTATGAATGCAGTCATGTACTAACTTCTAAATGATGTAAAGAACATGACTGCATTCATAACTCAATGCATATTTTTTGTGGGTTGATACAAAAATGCTTAACAGCGTCCAATTATCCAGTTTGTTTTAAGCTTTTTAAGTATTTAGTTTTTATAAAACATTTTGTGACGTAGTCTAAAAAAATCGATGAAATTAATATTTGTAAACGATAGATGGTGTTTTGTTTGAACAGTCAATCTCATCGTCATGTAAATATTGGAATACTTATTAACTATTTAGTTTACATACTGTTTACATAGTTCTTTTATTCCTGTTCATTGTTCAATAAAGTAGACAGTACCAATTATAGCATTTTTTTTTATTAGTTAACAAATAATGAATTTTCACAGTTCAGTAATTAAGGTAAAAAATTTTTGGGAGTTAGGGGCAATGATCTATCATAGCCCTAAAATTGAAACAATGCTTTAATACTGTCATTCTATTTTGCAACAGCAATGCAGCAGGCATTTGAGCCTTTGACAGTCGATATTCTATCTAGTGTGCTTTTGTGTATTTTTATATTTGCGGCAGGAATGTAAGCGTTGAGGAGCAGATAGTTGACGTTTGAAACCTTTACAAATAAAGTATTGTCTTCTGTATTCAGCTTTAGCGAAAAGCCTCTTTTTCTTCTTCCAATGTGGTTACCTCTGGTAGAAGAAAAAAATGTCATATATTTACCACTTCAGAAAGGTGATGACTGATGATTGAAATATTCTAAATACATCGAAAGCTTTTATTAGCTAAGTTTACCTAACTCAAACTATGCCTTGTAAACTTTAAGCGTTGCGACTTGCGTCTAAACTAAAGCATACTTTGTAAAGACTTTGCGTCTCTCATGCAGTATAAACACTATCGAAGAATTTGTGATTAATCCTAGTTTTAACCAACCTCGGTTACATCTTGAAGATTAGTTAGACCGCGGATGAAACACTTCGTGTAGTAGAAACACGCAGTATGTCGATAATTTATATGTAGCTGGAATAGTAAAGTAAGCCAAGGAAAGTTACTTGTGCAAATGTTTGAGTCGTTGCTTGGGGATCATAGAGAAAAATAATACATGTTGTGAGGGCGCCCTAGAACAATTTTTTTTGTGATTACTAATAAGCTAATTTTTTGTGAGTAGTTACATTTTGATAAGACAAACAACATTTTTATTTTCGAAAAATCTCGAAAGTGGTAGCTAACAGAGATAGAAAGGATTTCATACTTTGACTCGATGTTCCTATAATATGGATTGTTTTATTTGTAGGACAAGGTTACTCTTAAAATTTTATAACTATTAACCTACAAACATACAAAAAATCAGCTGGTTAGGGTTCCGTTTTAGGGTACAGTAGTCAACCAAGTTTTGTTGATTACAGAACCCTAAACGGAACCCTAACCAGCTGATTTTTTGTATGCCCATGAAGGACGAATTTTGTTGAGAGAAATATTTTTATAAACTCTTTTTTTTTAATATTTATAAAAATCAAAACTGGTAAATCCTATAAAAAATCTCGTGGTTGGTGCGGGCCGCCCTTGGACCGTGAGCCCGTGGACGGTGGCGCACATCGCCAATGCCTTACGCCGCCTCTGATCAAGCAATCTCGAACAAAAATTCACGTTCCAATTAGATAAGCATTAGGTAGCACACTTCGGCATTGTGCGGCACGGAGTCACAAAATGCAAAGATCATTTTCATTTAAAAATCATTCAAGCGATCTTAAAATTGTACGTGGTCTAGATCTTTGTATCTGTAGCAGCTAACTGGTTTAAATAGCTGATCAATCAAACAGCTAGCTAGCCCTTTGACTGAACAACGCCATTCAATCACACGTCTAGCTTTTTAATTGAACATTTAAGTCGCTCAAAACGTTCAACACTACAGCTGATTCAAAAGCCGCCGTTTGATTGAATTAGTTCAGCGCTCACCACCGCGGCGCTAGGTGCGTTTTGTTTACAATATGGCGTCAACTAACCGGTGTTTTGTAGTTGTATTAAGATATTTTTCGTAAATATACGTTACAAGTATTATTAAAGAGTCAGAAATTATGGGGGCACATACGAGTGAATCAAAATTTAAACTAATATTCGAGGAGAAATAACAAGATTATGAAATGCATCACCAACGTATTTATTGCAATTGTATTCAAAATGAGGAATACAATAATTAATCTGCTTGTTATCATTACGCTTGTGTAATTACTAGCTGTTGCCCGTGACTTCGTCCGCGTTAGCATAGTATAATAACGGAGATGGGTTTCATATTGTTCCTAACTTAAGAAATGATGGACTTTCATTCAAACTTTCAACCTCTATTTCACCTCCTTCGGGGTAAAATTTTCGAAATTCCTTCCTTAGTGGGTGTCTACTTGATAAAACAACCCTACTCACGAAATTTCGTGGCTGTAACTTTAATAGTTTTTGCACAGCGATGATGAATCAGTCAGTCAGTCAGTCAGGACATGTAATTTTATAAGTATAGATTATTACACAAACGTAATGATAGGTAACTAAGGTGACCATTAGTTTAGTGCTATTGCACTAATCTAATGGTCACCTTAGTTAATTTACTTATTTAATTAAATTAGTTAATTTACCATTTAATCAGTTGGCTAAGCGTCATCTAGGTGTAGTGTTGAGGACGGAGTTAAAGTGCTCCGCGGTACCCGTCCCTCCCGCACTAGGCGCACGTTGGATGGGTGGGTACACCTCTTGTAGGGAGTCCCACATACCCCCGCCCCTTCCCCCGAGGGGGTGGGGGATACGTAACGTATTTCCCCTCCTTAAAAAAAGGTGTATTGTTGAACGTTACAGTCAACAAGTCGTCTAAACGACTTATAGCCGTGTGATTCAATGGCGTTGTTCAGTCAAAGGGCTAGCTGTTTGATTAAATGGCTTTTTTAACCAGTCGACTGCGACATATCTATTAATGCGAACTCTAACAATTAATATAAACCAAACCACTCCACTTCAACATGGATAACAATGTAATGTTTATTAAGGGGAATTTTTCCCTTTGAGCGCGTTGCACTCTCATTTAGAGTGGATATAGCCAGCTATTGAATGACGATCACGAGTGCCCTGCATACTTGTTTCTAATTATACCTACATACAAAATATATCAAAATATTCAAAAATAATGATTTTGATCTGCAAGCAGTAGCGGCGTGTGTGGACGCTGGGCGACCGCTCAGGCGCTGGATAAAATGGGGCGCTGAAAAAATCATAAACTGAAAGCTGAAAACGTCACAAGTTCCCCCCATACAAAAGTGAAAAAAATGGTCTTTCAGCGCTGCTTCTTTCACAGTGAACTCTCTACGAGGAACACGTACCTACACACCCTTAAATTATCACTTAGTTTTGTGATACCTACCCTGTTTAATTATTCAAGGTCCGCTGTCTTTGTCTGACACGTTTTCCTGTGTGCGAATAATGGTCAATTTACACGGGTGACTAAAGCCGCACGATACGCCGCACGGCGAAAATCGACCCGTCTAAATGGCAATTCGACTACGCCGCATGCGCCTAAAGTCGCAAGCCCCAAAGTCGTGCGGACAATGGCCGCATGCGGCTAGTGACTAAAATCGACCGTATAAACGTCGCAAGCGATCGCTTGCTGCAAACATATAGTTTGTCGCTACTAGTCAGTAGTCACAGGCGATTTTTGTAGAATGTGTAAATGGGGTGGCGATTCGACTTGGACAGGCTCGACTGGTGACTTGCCGGGCGACTAAAATCGACCCGTTAGTCACCCGTTTAAATTGACAATTCGCTGTCTATTAAGTTTAATACACTTTTGGCAAGAAGGCAAAACCATAAAGTTAATATACCTATCGGAATAGAGAAACAAAGGCCTGAGCAAGCGAGATGTCACTATCAGTAACACTGCGTGGTAGAAAGAGAAGCGTGATTTGAGGTTGCATAGCTATTTTTTCGTCCGTTTGACAGTCTGTCTGACCCTGTGCCGATCGTTGTCAATTTGGGATCTCAGAAAAATTGTGATTTTAAGTTAATTAATGAATATTTTTTAGAAATACTGCTCTAGAAACATGGTTACATGTGCGAGGATTGACCACTGTACCACACATCGAAAAAACCCGGACAAATATTCATTTCACAGGTGAATTATTCTACATCGACAGCACCTAGTTTTAAGTTTATTTTTGCCAATTCCCTACGAGTTATTGGTATTGATTTTGATAATTCACTTCTATATATGTTTAATTATATGGAAAACATAACTTGACTAGCCACAGTGCACAATTTAAGGATATTTTGTGTAAACAATTTTCATCTATTTTACACTAGGGCTGCATCAAGTTATCGATCAGTAGTATCGATATGAAAATATTTTTTAGTTAAGTATACTAATTATCTAATTGTTGAAATGATAACATACTCATCCGTAGTTTATAATTAGTTTATGTATATTAATATACTATCATACATAATTTATTGTTCTTAAGGGTCCGCATCCAAAGGGTAAAAAGCCAATTTTTCAGATTTCCTGCTGACCTGGACACCAGAAATTCATGGCTTAAAATAATTAACCGTCCAAACTGGACTCCGAAGAAAAATTCATGCATACTTCACTAGGCAGCAAGCATTTTGAAGAAAAGTCATATTTTACTTCAAAATTACAATTTTATTATATATTATAGTATGCAGTTTTATTTTATCCCATTTTATTATTTTTACAATCTTACAATTATTATTCCATGATCAATATTTTGTCGAATTACAAGATGTTTGTACATCACTGACACGCACACGTAAACATAATTGTATATACAGATGTAAATGAAATTTTGGTTAAGCTTGACAGCTCGGGATTGTTTCTCTATTCCGATAGGTATATTACTTTTATGGGCAAAACATAGTTTTTTTCGAATACGGCCTTTCCAGGCATTCGGATTTTCGAATACGGAAAATGAATTCGTAAATCGAATACGGAAAACGTGTGTATTGTGTAATGTGTATGCGGCCAGCCATATTGGCGAAGTCTACGCCGCGCCGTAGCACCGGCGTTGCCGGCGCGGCGTAGCGATGCTACAATGTGTGGCTAATGGCTATTGATGACATTTAAAACCATGTTTGGTGGCTATAGTATAGTGGCTACTACATTGCCTTACTCTTGTCGAAATGTTCAAACTTCTACCTAGTTGTCTGATTTACCTAGGTTTGGAAATAAGATAGAATAGAAATACATATATACATAATAATGTTACGGATACGGGCAGTTGTTTACCTTCGCGCGACAGTTGCGCGTACTTTCTAGAAAAGTCCAACCCTTGTTTATGTGAATTGCGTGTTTACTTAAACAATCCAGAATGGAACGTTCCAGAAAGTATGGCGGGCCATATAAAAGGTAAACAAGCCGGCAATCAGTTCAGTTTGATACAAGCGATCATCAAGGCGACTTCGAAGTGAGAACAAGTGATCAATAGTGAGTGACAGTGATAGTGCTTAGTGTTTGGACTTAGTGATTTGTGTGAGCTAGTATTTGTGAATAAAGTCTTCAAGAGAGTCACCAGGTCTTTCTCTCCGAATCCTCGAACCCTAGCAAGTAACAATAATAATATTATACTTTTCCTAAGGGCCTGTATTCACTTTGATTAGTGCGAGTGCAAGTGATTAGTTCAAGAGATTAGTGATTAGTAGAAATCAAAGGACTTGCACTAATCAATCGCTGTCCACACGTACTTTTACCTGATTACTAATCACCTGCACTAATCACTTGCACTTATTACTAATCAAAGTGAATACGGGGCTTTAGGATTTTTAAAATTTTGTCTACTTATAGCTAATAATTTCTCTACCAACGGCTATTTACCGACACTGCAAAAAATCTGAAAAGGAAAAACATGGCAGCAAATAGCATGTCTGAATTTTTTTTAATCCGTGGTCTGAAAGACAATAATTAACGTAAACTGTCATTCTCATAGTGTGATAGGAACACAGAGAAATATAATGGATAGGAATTAGGATAGAATCATCACGAATCATATTATTATCGTCTACGGAATATTACTTTCCTATTTTAACTGTAAAATAGTTTTACGAAAAAATGTACCAGACGTCCTACAGTCGAACGGCAGTGTTTTGTATTATTGCAGCGGAATTCTGTGAAAGATTTTCATTTTGTGGACTTAGAAGTAAGTATTGTATTGATTGTATCCTTATTTATATTATAAGAAAGTCGGACTATCTGTTTGCTATCTGTTCACGCTTAAACGGCCGATGACTATAATAGTCTATACCTAGATTGGTGCAAAGATATTTTTGAGAGACGGGAAAGGACAAATGGTAGTTTTTGTTGCGAAAAATGTAGGGTTTCCACACGATACACGAATTTCGGCCCAACGGATTTATTATCCAGGAAAAAACACTGTTTGTCTCATGTACAGGTAAGTACATAAGCCAAATTGCTAAATAACTAGCAATATGTACATAGGTCTATGTAACAGTTTTGAAATTGCTGCTGCAACAAACTTCTGGAAACGAGTTCGTAAGCTAATTGTGTAGTGCTAGAGATGCGCTCAGGAAAGTGCAGATTTTATCCAATTTTGAGTTGAACGTTGTTGTATCTCACTGTGCAGTGTGCGCCACAGACGCAATTTTTTTTTATCTTTTAAGGTTTATACAAGTTTTAAATTAACTTTAAATAATATGTACTTTGAGGCTGGCTTTTCAACTATGTTTTGCTAGTTTATTATCATATTATAGCCTATAAACCGCACACAAACCGGCCCCCTAGACGAGCAATTTTATTGTCAATATCACGCCCTCACTAATACCTATTACTAGATAGGTACCGTATTATATAATTATTATGTTACGCTCAAAGACCGAAATCGCTCAATGAGCGAATCGTAACTGTATTTTAAAAAGATAAAACCATCTTCAAAATTGTACGTAATTGAGAATTAAAACCAAATTTCCAAAACTACTGAACCGATTTTGATGAAACTTGCACTATTCCCTAATCCCTAAGTTGAATAATATCTAATACACCAAAAAAAGAATTACTGAAATCGGTGTGGTAGTTCCAGAGATATGCGAACACAAACATAAAAACATACATACATACATACTTAGATACCTACATACATAGATACATACATACACATTTGTTCAGACGCTGCTATAGACTAACATATTATACGAAAACTGGTCAGTTCTGAAAATATCACATTCATACGCGTCGAATTGATAACCTCCTTTTTAACCGACTTCATTTTTTGAAGTCGGTAAAAAAATAGCTCATAACTATTTTTTCACCGACGGCGTTGTGGCCACAGCGAAACAGCCACGACACGAAGTTCGCGTTGAATGCTAATGAAAACGACCATATTGTCTGATAATATCTATAGTTCTATACTATCCGTACTAATATTATTACTGTCTGTCTGGCGCAACGTAGTTGCGGACCTCAACTAGTAATGTTAATTGTTATATATATTTAAAATATAAAAATTAAAATAAAACTAAATTTTTACTAAGTATTTATTGAGATTAGATTACTTTATATATAAAAAAACAATGACAAACAATAACACGTTGCGCCAGACAGACAGTAATAATATTATTACGGATAGTATGGAACTATGGATATTTTATAAATAATGAAAAACACGTAATGCAGTGATTTAGTAAAAGAAAAAATATTTTGTAGTACGCGTGGTAATTCAAATATAATCTTCCGTACCTATGGATGATTAATCAATCAAGAACAAATCTATCAAAACGAATAGCATATCAGCCACGACACGAATTTCGCGTTATGGTCTTTTTGTGATTGCCAGAACGCGTCGTGACCGTTTTCATTAGAGCCACAACGTGAATTTCGCGCCGTGGCTGTTTCACTGTGACGGCCGACGGGTGACCACAACGCGTTGTGAGCTATTTTTTCGCTCACTGAGCGATTTCGGTCTTTGAGCGTAACATACATATATCTAAAAATCAAATCCTTGTGGAGTGATTTTAAAGACCTATACTCATTTTTAACTTAAAAACCCTGTTTCACCACTTCCCGATAAGTGCTGGATAGGCTATCCACATCTTATCTTACAGATACTATATAGTCTATACTATATCTGTCAGATAAGTTGTAGATAGCCTATCCGGCACTTATCAGTAGATAGTTAAACAGCCCCTTAAACTGGCAAACACATTAATCGATACTACTGACCCATAGTCTGTAGCATCCAGTAAACTAAACAAATACGAAATAATGAGGCGAGCAGAGAAATACGACGTCCCTGGATCGAATATCCTTTGACGCGTAGCTTCGGGACGTTAACTTTGTCATGAAAATCCGAATGGAATCTTTGACGGATGCAGGTACGGTTTTAATTAAACCATCCAGTGCAATCGGAAGCCCTTTGTCCATCGTTGTTGGCTCTCACCTACTACGTGAGAATTCTATAAAATATTAGAATTCTAACGTATACCGTAGGTGAGACTGAGAGCCAACAAATTAACACTAGATGATAGATGACGTCCGTAAATCCGTTGCGCAGTAATTCGTTTATCACGCGGGTACCGTACATTTTCCGTAGCAAAAAGTCAACGAAAAATGTACGATTAACGGTCATACAAGTATTAACTAGGGTTGCCAACCGTCCTGTTTTCCCAGGACATGTCCTGGTTTTTGTAGTGTCCTCGGACGTCATGAATAGTTTTTATAAAGCGTCCTGGGTTGTCCTGGGTTTTTAATTTTAAAATTCACGCGCCTCTTTTCAAATTTTTACGCTACGAACGGCCGCACGGCTCGCAAGTAGTTGCGTTGCCGCGCTACCATGCTATTTCAAATTCAAAATAATTAAGGCGCAAAGTGCCTCTTGATGATATCTCTTTCGCTCTACTATGGTCGCGCAGTAAATCAAAGCAGTATAACTAACGCAAAAAATCAAACATCGTCCTTTTCTCTTTACACTCACGCCCGTCTTTCATATGCCAGGTGAAAAAGGACGATGCGGAATCATCGCTAAGTTAGTTTTTTCTTAATAACTCGATAAATATACAACATTTTAAAAATCTGCCAGGTCAGTGTCTCAGTGATAGAATTTTATACAATGTGTTAAGAGTCCGTATACGAAATTTTGCCGATTTCACTCATTTAACAGACGTGATTTAACAGTTAAAATACAATATTTCTATAAGTTTTAATGCACAACATGTAAGATCATTTCAATTATAATATAGTGTTGGAGCTAGATTTTTTATTTTTTTAAGTATCTTTAAATAATCCAACTTAAACCCGCGACAGTTTTGTGGATTTTGCTGTAAAAGGTTTTTATGGATTGTATTGACGTTTTAACGGTATGAAAAAAATACAATGTACTGTTGAGAAAGTCCACATCAACAGTCCAATGTTGGAATTACTTTTTACCACTTCAATATAAAAAACCCTTTAAAAACAGAAAACCTCTATCTGCCCGCTAACTTGGCGATCGTCCTTTTTCACCTGGCATATGAAAGACGGGCGTGAGTGTGAAGAGAGCAGTAGAAAAGAGAGGACGGGCTCTTAAAATATTAACTTAGTTTAATGCACGGTTACGGCAATATATATGAAAAATTGGTGAAAATTAGATGCATCTTTGTGATTTTTTTCTGTCGACAAAATTTTAAGATATCGTGTTTTCGCTCAAATCAAATTCTTGGAAATATAATGTAGTATCTATGTTTAGAAAATGGATCAATTTGGGACTTATTTTCAACTATGAAAATGAATTACAAAATCGACAATTTTGGGTTAGTCGCCCTCTTAATGTGTCCTGCTTTTATACTGAATTGTCCTGGTTTTCCAACTTGAAATCCTGGTTTTTTAAATTTAAGGTTGGCAACCCTAGTATTAACTATGTTCTGTCTCATTATAATCGGTCATGCCGATTAAACGTGAAAAGGTAACAGACAGTATTACATAATATTATTATTAATTAAAAATCGATCAAGGAAAAAATGAAAAATGGTATTTTTCTGTATGGGATATTTTTTTAGTACTTAGGTATTTGTTTCAACTTTCAACTCTCTAGCTACTACCTACCATTGTTGTACGGACAGACATCGAATTCTTATTAATAGGGTCCAGTCCAGTGTAAAAACACTTTGGGGAAGCAACCCTAAAAACCTACATCGGTCAATGCTCTCCCATTTATTTGTACCTCTGATCTGAAATTTTCTCACCTATTTCTCAGTATGTTACCTTTTGAACTTTTAATGCGTTTCCCCTGTGTTTCGGCGAGTGGAAAAAACACCAATTTAATGGGAAATACCTTCTTTCCGCTCGAGTTACCTATCTAAATCTCGTAAACATGGACGTACAAAAAAATAATTCTTTTTTTGTACGTCCATGCTCGTAAAGTGGTTTACGCAGGATATAAGACTTTTCGCTATGAAAGTATACAGAGTCACTAAACAAAGTGATAGTATTTAGGACTTGTTAATAGGTACCTACTCCTTGCGTAGAGCACAGTAAAAGTAGAGGTAGAAAAGCGACAAAGGCATTAGGTATCGGTAAATTTTTATATATGGATTAATCTCTTATATATAAAAATGGATTTTCAAATGTGTTAGTCGCGCTAAAACTCGATAACGGCTGAACGGATTGGTCTGATTTTGGTCTTAAAATGTTCGTAGAAGTCCAGGGAAGGTTTTAAAGTGACACAAAGTTCATAGGGACAGCTAATTCATGATAATAATAGAAATACAGAAACAGTGCCAGTTTTAGCACTACCAGTGCAGCGCCCCGGGCGAGATTTCTTCGGCGCCCCTTGTCGAGTTCTCGATGTCGCCCCTTTTTATTTGCCTTCGGCGTCCCTTGTCGAGTTCTCGATGTCGCGTCTGCGGCGTCCCTTTTTATTTTCCTTCGGCGCCCGTGATATATTTACCTACCAACCCTAAAGTAGCAGTTAGATAGGACTCATTTATGTTATTCCTTTTATTCATTTCTATTGGTATCAATCAGCTATACTCTCCCTATATCTGCGCAATGTGCTGTGCCTCCACGAGAACTCTGCTACAGTGGTCTACCACATATTCATCATGATGTGCTACACCCTACCGCTGGTCGGCGCCATACTTGCTGACAATTACATCGGAAGATACAGGTAAGGAAAGTATTTTGATATCGTTGGTAAGGAAAGGGTAGGTTCCGAAATACAAGCCAGTGTGCTGACCAGTGCTAATGTTGATTTCTTCCGAAATATACGCCAGTGCATTGACTTATATTTATTGGCATGCCATTATAACGTGCCCAGGTAGGGGCAGGGCGGGGGGCAGCCGCCCCTAGACTAGAAGATAAAAATCAAGATCAAAATCAGGCGTTACTTTGCGGAAATCCATAGCTTAAAATTTAGTTTGTTATTATTATTATTTTTAGCAATATTCCGCGAAAAATTTTTCGCGGAATATTGCTAAAAATAATAACAAACTAAATTTAAAAAAATAAGCGTCAATTTTCCTAAAAAGTGGGAATTAAAAACGTGTTAACTTCTCTGCGCAAAATGAAGTGTTGGAAACAAAATATTTTTTGTTTCAATATACCAGACGTCCCATCTTCTCGAAACAGGTAAGCTGCCTCCCCCCTCCCCCCCCCCCCCCTTGCTTATAGCAAAGCAAAATAACTCAAATGTGCAAGTGTTGCATAATATGTGGCATAACCAATAACCATGCTTCAGCTAGTTACAAAGTCTTTTTCTTACACAAGTCTCACAAGAAGATAGCATAATTTATATTATATTTATTATTATAAATTATCAAATACAATGAGCGAACAAACAAGACGTATTCGTTCCAGTAATTGGGATGAAAATGAAAAAGTAAGTTTTTACGATAACGGTCGCGTAACGCGTTAGACATCCGTGTTCAAACCAAACGGACTATACGCCGCCGAATGGCAGGCTCACTGTGAGCCCAGCTGTGTAAACGTGAAAATAAACGGAATTTATGTTCACTCTATGCTGACTATATAAGTATATAGGTACCTACTCTATGCCTGACGTAGCTACGTAGCCATCAGCGTCCGCGTATAGTGGAGTCAGTGAAGGTTTTCACCTCCGATTTCGTTGAACCTCGATCGATTTTCATGAAAATTGGTGAGTAGGTGGGGGATACCCTAAGAAACAAAAGTGACATAGTGCCAACTTGCGCTTTTGCCCTGGGGGTGGATGCCAACCCTTCTCGGGGGTATTTTTTTTTAAATAAAATTAACCTTAGAAATCAATAGACACACAAATTCTAAGCAAAATGTGTTATATAAAGTTCTTCGATGAAATCAACAGTTATTAAAGATCAAAGATTATGTTTTTGCGTGAGAAAAATACATGTCTTAAAGCGGTTTTTCATAATTATCTAAGAAACTATAGGCTTTTTCGAAAAATGTGTAGATGGAGGTTCAACGAAATCGGAGGTTGTACTTACCTGATTTTTGCCTTTAATGACTGTACTAGTAGTGTAGTGACGTAATCGGCCGCCGACTGTCCGCGCCTACGCCTAGCGTAATAACGTATTGTCGGCTAGGTGTGAACTGTGAATATTGTATGGAAGTAGAATAAAGGATTGCACAAACCTACGCGACCAAAGCGACTGCGAAGCGGTAGCGTCTACCGTGCGGCGGTAAGATTACATGGGCAGCGTCCGCCGCGGCGGACGCTGCCCATGTAATCTTATGGCGCTGTGCACACTTGCACGACCGCGACGCGGGATGTTCGCGTCGGCAAGCGGAACGTGCGCGTCAAGTTGTCAGACACGTGTTTTGAAGTGTACATAACTAGACTTCTTTTTTAAAACCTTTTTTTATATTATTTTCTACAACTCTTTAGTTTATGATTTTTTGATTTGTATACGTTTTGATAGATTGTGTCATGATTTTAACGTTTGACGGTTCGCACCGTAGTCGCGCAGGTGTGCACGGCCAGTTTCGCGTTGCAGACGCTCCCGTATCGAGTACCGCGTCCCCTGTCACTGACGCTTAGGTTTGTTTTAAGCTTAAACTTCGTAACGTCCACTCACTTTCGGCGGCTGACAGTCAGTTTGGTTTGAAACTTTGAACACGACCTTAATGCTTACATAATAATATTATATTCTATACCTAGCTAAATGGACACTCCGCGGATCAATAATGAGATTAAAATTAAAGTATTAAGTAAAGACCTCAGTTAAATTAAAAAAATGTTTTATGGTACCTTATCAGTTTAAATCGTAAGCCTTATATAATGAGAGATTGTTGTTTGCTTATCCGTCTGTTTGGGGCAAAAACTATCTAGATTCTAGAATCTAGATCTCTTTTATTTATCAGAAACCGATTGATGTGATTCTTCGAACTTCAGGCGAAGCTCAGTTTTCCAGGTATCCATTTTTATTCAACGAAAGGGCTCTATAATAATACCACAAACGCTATTTTTTCCGTTTTGTACGGAACCGTTCGAGCTCCAACTCGACTCGCGCTTGCCCCGTGCCCGGCTGTTTTATGATTCATCAGTTTTATCTGAAAACTGCATAAAAGATACTATAATAGATGCCCTAGTTTTGTAAATCCATTTGCGCCAATATTCGGAAATACTCAAATTGGGCTGTTGGAGCTCACAAAAAACGCAATGTGAAAAGGATTATATTGCGCGATTGATTCGCATATACAATAATTATATTATGATCGACATATTGTGTAATACTTAATATAATTTTATCATTGTTTATTTCAATCCTGTATACATATTTACTCAAACTTAAGCTAAGTGGACTATTTTAAAGTATATTTTTGCCTAAGAAGTGTACCAAAAATACTTCACTCAACATTAATTTATCTAAATTTTTCCTAGCACTTTATTTATAGACTTAGACCTCGTTTTAGCAAATTGACACACAAATGCTAAGCAAAAAGGGGTATGAAGATTTTTGTATGGAGCCTGGCCGACCAACATGTCCGCCATTTTGATTTTTTTAAATCGCATTCACGAATAATGAAATGAAAGATGGATAGCTAACATCAATACAAACAAAAAATCGGTTGTCTGTAAAGTCGGTTTACTGACGACTTCCTTAACCCCTTAACCCTCGTTTCCGAATCTCTATAAATAGAAACAAACTTTTTCGAGTGTAACCTAAAGTTATTTCGATGTATTTCTTTCAAATGATTGTCTAAAAATATTTATAATGAGTAAAATAAACTATTCGCAATACAAAACGCTACTGTATACATTCGTGAAATCCAGTAAAATCTTCGAACAAAGCACAAGTCATACCTAGACACGTAGGAAATAGAGCACAATTTTGAATAGACGAAATAATACTAATAGCTCACAGATTGTTTATTTATTTTTCATTCAGAGTGTGGTCAATGTATCAAAGGTCATAACTAACCAAACTTCTTCATACAAAAGTATTCTCTAAGTCATCGAAATACGTAATATAATCGAAACAAAGAGCACGGCCCAGGTGGGCCTTAGTCTTACGGTTGTTGAGAGACAACGTGCCTCTTTGTCGCTCGTTCCGCGCTCTCGCTTGCACTTCAAGCCTTAAATGGAACGCCTCAGAGCGAGGTAACGCCGCATGAACTGTCATGTTTTTCGTACGCGCACCCCATATCGAATTATAAGACGTTATCACATCAAAAAATAATCTTGAATAAAACCGCGTAAAGTGTTATATTTCGAAGATATGAGCTGCCGCAGTTTTACCATTGGAAATAAATATTTAAGATATTGCAACTCTAAGGCATGGTTATTCCAAGTGATTTCTCGTCTATGAAACAGTAGCCACTCTGTAACACGCCGTCGCGAGTTTCTCATTAGGTATGTAGTTCATAAAAATTATTGTTTGAGCTAGACTGCACTTTGTCATCACGCGACGGCGTTTACAGAGTGGCTACTGTTTCATAGAAGAGAAACCACTTAGTTTAACCGTACCTTAGAGTTGCAATATCTAAAATATTTATTTCCAATGATAAAACTTTGGCAGCTCATATCTTCGAAATGTTACACTTTACGCGGTTTTGTCCAAGATTATTTTTTGTTTGTATTGATGTTAGCTATCCATTTTTCAAATAATTATCCGTGAACGCGATTTAAAAAAAATCAAAATGGCGGACAAGTAGGTCGGCCAAAATTTTCGTACCCCTTTTCTTGCCTTTATCCATCTATATTATAACTAGTATATCGTCAAACCTACGTTGTCACGGGCTTATTCTTAACCGACTTGGCATGTTCGGCTATGGATTTTTTTGGCTAATATATTTTGTTTGCTTTTCAGGGTGATTGTATACTTCTCAGTGATATATTTGATTGGGGCTGTACTAACATGCTGCGCCACCATACCTCCATTGACACTACCACCCATGTGAGTTTCTCGATTTCGTGATATTATATTATGATACTTATACCTATTTTTTCGTACCTGTTAGGCTGGATATGCGGCCGCCGGATCGCGCTGTTCGGCGGCTACACCGCGAGATTACAAGCAATAGATAATGTATGTAACGAATTATATAACATTCAAATAGCGGTGCGGTCGCACTGTCGTCTATAATATATTATACATTCGCTTGTACCGCCTAACCGCGCGTTCGGCCAGAAATAATTCAACCTCACATAATATTTAGGTGGATCAAAATTCAAGTTTTAGCATCACTTTGCCCTTTGGTATATAATACCAGTCCACGATTTGCAAATAATAATATTGTCCAGGCGACCAGACAACACAAACTATTTATTACTATAATATTATGACTGAGTCTCAAAAATCGCGTGTGATGGATGAGGCTTGAACTTTAAATATCTAAACCAAACTAATTTTAAATAATATCATCTGTAAAGAGAGTTGTTCAATTTGCGCCACAGCCTGGCAGGTCAGCCGCAACTAGATAATTTCGTTTCCTTGTTACCAGAAAATGATGGACTTTCCCCGGAATATAATTATTATAAGGCCGTGTTCAAACCAAACTGACTGTCAACTGTCGAATGTGAGCGAACTTTACGCAGTTTATTGGCTGAGGTGTTGCCTTTGATGTTACAAGAAACCCCGTTCCTCTAGGCCTATTGGGAGCGGAGTTATGGCTACTTTTGCAAGACATTTGACAGTTGCCGAGCTGTCAATGTCAAAGTTTGAATGCTTGTAACTCGGCACCTATTTGTCCTGGATATGGGGTTCTTCGGCTTGTTCTTTCTGGATTTTTCTCCTCTATTCGATCCTGGCCTCAGAATAGAGAAAAAATTTAATGTCTCCGATTTAGTTCAAATTCGGGGAGAGGGTAGCCGAGGTGTTGCCTTTAATGTTAGAAGAAACCCCGTTCCTCTAGGCATATTGACAGCGGAGTTATGGCCGCTTTTGTTTGACGTTTGACAGTTGCTGAGCTGTCAATGTCAAACTTTGAGTGCTTATAACTCGGCAACTGTTTGTCCTGGATATGGGGTTCTTCGGCTTGTTCTTCCTGGATTTTTCCCCTCTATACGATCGTGTAGTAACTTTCGTGTGTGCGTAATACACACGACCAGTTATGCAAGAGTAATTTTATAGTGCCCAAGTGTGTGCGCAATACACAAAACCCATCTGGTTTCAATAAAACCAGGCCAGTTACGCAGGAGTAATTTTGTGTCGTGTCGGTCACAATGACCCGTCGCCTTTATATCAACAAAAAACCAGCCACGTGACTGACGTGAGTCTTTGTAAAATATTGAGAAGTAAGCCTTTTTTAATATGCAAACGAGAACCAAGCCGCATGATTCTACTTGCCTAATTAAAAAAAAATCAAGGGACCCTGCAGCTTGGATCTTTTAAAAAAAAAAAATACTCATTGATTTGTTAGTTGGTAACTTTGTTGTGAAAATGTTTTGTTCTGCCAAAATTGTTAGATTTGCATGATCTGCATAGGGTCGATAAAAGGTCCATTTTGAAATACTTCTGCATTATTAACTCAATTTTGGCAATGGTGTAGATTGGACTCATTTTGCATAAATAGGGTCAATTAGTCTCTAACAAATCAATAAAAAAATATATTATTGGTCTTTTTGTAAACTTAGTCATAAGAAGTAAATAGATGACATCACAAAAAACGAATATCACTATTAGTAGACAGTAGACAGTACACACCGATATGGACTTATAGTTGACATAGAACATTACATTGCATTTTACATTTTTTATATATTTTTTTATTATTAAATAAGGGAGCATACGAGCAAACGGGTCACCTGATGGTAAGCAACTACCGTCGCCCATGGACACTCGCAACATCAGAAGAGCTGCAGGTTCGTTGCCGGCCTTTTAAGAGGGAATACCTACGCTTTTTTCTTGAAGGTTTGCAGGTCGTATAGGTGCGGAAATACTGCTGGCGACTGTTCGTTCTAGAGTTTTACAGTGCGCGGCAGAAAGTTACGTGAAAAACACACTATTATAAGGTCTTTATTTGCCGTTTTTCAAAAGTTTTCATTTAAGTACTTCATCATAGTAACTACATGCATCAGAAATATTATCCACGTTGTCTCCAGATTCTATCCATGTTCTTCCATGCTGAAACTATCTTTCCTTTTATTTTCATTTTTCATATTTTTTTCCTAGCAAATTTATTTTCAGTCTTAGTCTCTTCTGCTATTATGCTTCTCTTGCCTCTTCTTTTTTCTTCTTTCTTTTCTCAGCTCTCCTTTTTCTTCTTTTGACTGCTAAAAAACTAAAGCAATCGATTTTTAGATCAGTACAAGGTCTAATATTAGACACCATGTCCATTTTTAGGTACAGTTGTTCTAAGTTGTTAGTTTGTTAATAGAATTATATTTTCAGAGAATAAAGATGATATTTCTCGGTAGAAAAAAACTACAAAATAACCTTAGTATGTATTGCAAAACTAAAAGATGAGATACATGTCATCTATTAGGTTTTTACATTTTCAAGAACTAATAGTAGACACCCTTTATATTGTTAGGGAAAATTGATAAAAAATCATAAATAAACATCAATTAGTATTTACAACATGACCTAATATTAACCCAATGAAATCAATAGAAATTACAAAAAATCAAATAAATGTATTCACAACTTACGTGCAAAATTTCGCCTTCCTTAACCTATTTGCTAAGAAATTGATGAGCGCGTGCCGACGCGGTCACATTGTTTACAAAAACTGATCCCATTTTAAAATTTTGTTCCCGAAGGCGTCCCTAATAATAACATTTTTTCACATCAACAGATTGCTTGAGAAGCTTATAAAATTTACAGTGTTGAAAAATAAGTAGAGTAATTCTTATTTTTATGGTATTTTTTTCGTAAGTGTCATCTATTAGTTCCGTGTCTAGCATTTGGTCTTTTCCCTTAGTATATTCTATGTTTAAAAAATTAATTCAGGGGCATAACTAATATCTGTGGATGTATTGTCCGAAATAAATGATTATTATTATTATATTTTCAAGTATAAAAATGAATTATAAAGTTTTACTTTAGTCGTCTTCTTAAATCGTGTAAATTCTGGAATTATGTCCGTATTGAACAACACAAAAGGTACACTCGATAAAGGCAAATGAGAACAATTTCTGTTTTGTCTTTGTTGGTTCTTTAAGTGCCTTCGAGGTGGCTGATTAAAGTATTTCGATTAAAAGATAAAATCGAAATCGGTTTTACAATAATTCAAGGTGCGGCATTTTTCAAGATAGCTTTAAAATTCACTGGTCATTGTAAGAGCTAATACGTGGGAGAGCCATGCTTCGGCACGAATGGGCCGGCTCGACCGGAGAAATACCACGTTCTCACAGAAAACCGGCGTGAAACAGCGCTTGCGCTGTGTTTCGCCGAGTGAGTGAGTTTACCGGAGGCCCAATCCCCTACCCTATTCCCTTCCCTACCCTCCCCTATTCCCTTCTCTTCCCATCCCTACCCTCCCCTATTACTCTATTCCCTCTTGAAAGGCCGGCAACGCACCTGCAGCTCTTCTGATGCTGCGAGTGTCCATGGGCGACGGAAGTTGCTTTCCATCAGGTGACCAGTTTGCTCGTTTGCCCCCTTATTTCGTAAAAAAAAAACTTATTCCACCTTACTAAATTTAGACGTGTACCTAAATGATTCAGTAACTAAATTTACAGGTCAGTTAACAAGAGCTGGCACGATCAACACATTTAAACATTGCGCTTGTGTAATGTCTGTGAATAAGCGCGTGGCGTGACGTCGTACATACGCATCATAAAAAATCTGCCCGTCTCGCTCGCGCGCGGTCTATCTTATGAGCGTGAAGAGGACAGTTATTGTTTTTCTTATGCTACTGTTTATAAATACAGCGTGATGTTACAAGTCGGTAACGTGTGATCGGCGAGCGACCAGCGTTCGGAACCGTACGATAATTATCGTGCACATACGATAATTTTATACGTACGTACGATGTACGATAGCATATTATTATCGTACGCAAATTATACGATAATTTTTATCATGATGCAAACATGTTATATTTTTAAACATACTGTATAGTGAAATTGCATAAGTGACAGCACTGTGAACGTGCCAGCTTTAGTTAACTGATCTATAGTCAAGTGGAATAGCATTTAGTAACTTTCTAAATGCTATTCCACTTGACTAAATTTAGTTACTGAATCATTTAGACGTCTAAATTTAGTAAGGTGGAATAAGTGCTTAATTACGAGTTACATACTACTAAACTGTCGAAACTAACTATTGAATGTAATTTGACTGTTAAAAAAATTAACAGTCGGTCATTATAGGCCAGGTTCCCTAGAACTTTTGTTTTAGTTCGATTACTATCGAACTAATTTTCCGTGAGTACTTAGCTTCATTTTGATAAGACGGCCAACAATTTCCTGTGTGAAAATTCTCGAAAGTGGTAGCTAACATATACAGGTAATATTTCGATTTGATGATCCTAAAATATGGATTGTTCTATTTGTAGGAGAATATTACTGTTTTTTTTTAGGGTTTCGTAGTCAACAAGTCCTTGTTGACTAGGGAACTCTAAAAAGATTTTTCGCAGAGGAAATTATTGGGTGTATTATCAAAATGAAGCTACTTGCGGAAAATTAGCTTGATAGTAATCAAAGGAAAAAAATGTTCTAGGGAATGAAGACTATTAGGTAATATTTCAGTTTTACTGAAAGTACCCTAATATATAATAATTTCAGGGCTACCTCAACGGTGGGTCTAGCATTGATCGCTGCCGGTACTGGTGCCATTAAGCCCTGTGTCGCCGCCTTTGGAGGTGACCAGGTGATGAGTTATGACGTCATTGTTCTACTAAACTATACAGAATGTAACAAAACTAAGTGATAATACTTTAGGGCGAGTATAGGGTATATATGTCGCAGCCCACTGGTTAAAATAGACGTTCAATCAAACAGCTAGCCCTTTGACTGAACAACGCCATTCAATCACACGGCTATACGTCGTTTAGCTGACTTGTTGACTGCAACGTTCAACACTACAGCTAGACGACGCTTAGCCAACTAGTTAAATGGCAAATCAACTAAGGTGACCATTAGTTAATAATGTAATTTGAGAGAATAGGAAAACTTTTTGTAATTTCTTGGGAGATTTACGTATACCTATTTAGTTCTTTCTTTCCGAAAAATATTATTTTGAAACAATTACAAACACCAGCATAGTTGACGCCATTTTGTAAACAAAACGCACCTAGCGCCGCGGTGGTGAGCGCTGAACTAATTCAATCAAACGGCGGCTTTTGAATCAGCTGTAGTGTTGAACGTTTTGAGCGACTTACATATTCATTAAAAAAGTTACACCTGTGATTGAATGGCGTTGTTCAGTCAAAGGGCTAGCTGTTTGATTGAACGGCTATTTAAACCAGTTGGCTGCAACATATACATGCCCTAAAGTATTATCGCCCCTGTATATAGTTCCTGTGAAAGTAGCATCGCTGAAAGCATAACTTTATTTAAAAAAATTGTATGGGCAAACTCATGACGCTTGGGCGTTTGCCCCTACATATCACAAAAAAAAAAAATGCTATTTCAGCGCTGCTACTTTCACAGTGAACTCTTTACAAGGAACACATACACACCTAAAGTATTATCAATTAATTTTGTTCCACCTACTATAATGAACACATACACACCCTAAAGCAAGTATGTTTTGTTACTCCTTGTATATCGGACTAAGCTATCCATTGAGTCTGTTCAAGTTATCTAGCAAGACAATGGTTACTATAGTGTCTAGTTACTACGGACAGGATATTGATTTGTACTGAAAATTACATGGTACATGATTGGAAAATGGAAATGTATTGAAAATTGTATGGTTGAAAATGTATATTATGTCGCAGCCAACTTTTTTAATTGTTAATAGCCGATCAATCAAACAGCTAGCCCTTTGACTGAACATCGCCATTCAATCACACGGCTTATCGTCGTTTAGCCGACTTGTTGACTGCAACGTTCAACACTACAGCTAGACGACGCTTAGCTAACTGGTTAAATGGCAAATTAACTAAGCTGACCATTTCATGTGTAGACTGTAATAATAATAATTAGTAATGACAATGCGGCATGAATAAGCTAGCTTAGACTCCACGGTCTTTAAAAAAGCGATGTGAAGGTTGCACAGCAATTTACTGCTGCCAGACTGACATATTGCAGGCTGTAACATAACTAATTAGTGATAATACTTTAGGGTGTGTATGACTCCCTTATACAGAGTTCACCGTAAAAGTGCAGCGCTGAAAGAGCAAACATTTTTTTTGTAATATCTTATCTTATATCTTTAAACGAGCAATTCTCAGTATACAATATAAATTGGAATCTCGGAATCGGCTCCAACGATTTTCATGAAATTTAGTTTATATGGGGTTTCGGGGGCGATAAATCGATCTAACTAGGAATCATTTTTTGGAAATTGTCATTTTATTAGTTTTTTATCGAATACCGAGCAAAGCTCTGTCAAATAGCTACAGTCGGGGCATTTTAATAGGCCACATTTGACATCTGTCAGATTAATCTCCATAGTGAAGTGAACTGCGTAAAAACATCGACCAAAACGAATATTTATATTTGAATATTTATAATTTTATACGTTTGAAACAAACTCCTGTCCCATTATTACTTTTTCTTTTGCAAATTCAAGGAGCAAAATAATAAAAGTACATAATTTACAAAAAAAAATGCATTTATTCGCTTGAATTATAAAAACTGTTGAATGTAGTATTATCATTATTCATTTCACATAAATATGTGTTACTTTTCACAGCGTGGTTATTAATTTATGGGGATATTTCGTTACAAGTAATCAATGCATCGATACTATTTATTCGCTTTCGATTTTTAGGGTAACTTCCCTAGAGTTTAAAAAGAAAAAAGGTCGGCTGACGTAACATTGTAACGACGTGCAATTATTAAGATCAGAATTTGTTTATTACGTTTAGAATTGTTTATCTGTAAAAGCAAATCGTTAAATAATTCGTATCGGTCATATTTACAATAAATATGTAATCGTAATTGAAAAAAGTTAATCAATTGTGCAGTTATAACAAAACGAAAATATTTATTTTTTATGTACGTCGCTATAAGGTTACCAGGTACAATTTTGATGAACTGTCAAATGTGGCCTATTAAAATGTCCCGACTATAGTGTAATATAGTACTATACGCCCCATGCAGCGTGTCGTCATGAATTTGCCAAACAAAAGTTACTCTTTTAGCGCTGCACTTTCACAGTGAATTCTATATAAGGATCCATATACACCCTTAAGGATTATCATATTTTAGTTTTGTTACTATTTACACCCTGTATAGCTTTTTCTCGTCAGTGTGCAAGCAGCCTAAGAGTACCAGAAGTTTCCAGAAACCTGTAGAATAAGCCTAAAAGTTCTTTTTACCAGCATTCATAAGCAATGGATGCCATTATACCACTATACTATTACCGACTGCTCATATCAATTAAAGACGTGAGTGGCAGAACCAGATAACTAACATTTTATAACTTAAGGACTCATTTTTCCCTTTTAAGTTATACAAACCTTGTAACTTACCTACTTCATCATAGATCTGCCTAATATATGTATTATCTGGGTATACATTAAATCCGTATTTTTCTGATTCCAAATCATTTTCCCCGCCCAAAGCCTCTATTTAATCAAAAAACAGCAATTTTTAACTGGTACTTACTCATGGCTTTGTAAGTACCAGTCTCATGTCTTCAATTGTCTTCAGTTTCATCTGCCCCGCGAGAACCAAAGCCTGCAGCGTTTCTTCACCATCTTCTACTGTACGGTGAACCTGGGAGGCTTCATGGGGATGGTGGTGACGCCGGCGGTGCGGAGGAGTTTCATGTGCTTCGGCGACGACACCTGCTACGCTCTCGGATTCGGACTCCCCGTTCTACTAGTATTTCTTTCGATTTGTAAGTATACAGGGTGTAACAAAAACAAGTGATAAAACTTTGAGTTTAGAGTGTGTGCGTGTTCCTTGTAGAGAGAGAGTTCACTGTGAAAGTAGCAGCGCTGAAAGACAATTTTTTTCACTTTTGTATTATCTATATCATTATATAAAAGGCTTTGTCCTGAATGACATGAAAATGGAATCACGCCACGGCCTAAACCAGTGATTGTAAATACTTAAAATTTGGAGGGAGTGTTATTCGTATAACGTAGGCGTGCGATAAGAAGGGATTTTTAGAAATTCCTCTCCTAAGGGTGTGAAAAGGCGGGATGAAGTCAGTATGGGACAACTCGATTCCTTTAGTATAATCTGCTCAAAAATTTATTGATTAATGATAATTATAATTATTATTTGATGTATTTTATGGAAAATGTAATTCATAGTTTGTTGAAATTTATCCTTAAAAGTCGTTAAAAAGCATGAACAATTTACAGCGCTTTACAGTGTTTAGCAGCAGCTTGCAGCGACGCAGGGAGTTAGAGACGCCAATCACTGCTTTTTGCCACAATAGACATAATCTGTGTACTCTATTTTTGCCATGCAAGTTATGGCTGGTTTACACGTATTAAGTAGATAAGTAGTCAATTAAATTTTAGCTTATGACTTTATAATTACTTCACTAAATTTGAACATGCTACTTGCTACTAAATTTGTGTTTACATGCAATTGATAACTTAAAATTAAGTAAAAATTTAGTTAACTACTTATCCACTTAATACATGTAAACCAGCCATTAGAGCTCATTTGAGTAAATACTCTTTTGCTTATGAAATAAAGCCACCATTCACGCGATCTCATTCTATTTGTAAATTGTCTAGATTTACAATCGAAATTGCAACGTATGAAGCCTATTATATTATCGTAACAATTAGTTGTTAAATCTAAATAATAACTATATATTTGTAACAATTTATTGTTATTATGATATTATTGTTTTCTTATACTTTTGTAGAATTTAGAAAGATTGTCTTGAATGGAGGGCTTTACATTATGTTTTGTCATCATAATAATGTTAAAAAATATTGGCGTTCGAAATTCAAAATTAATTATTCCTGTACGAATTGGTGTTTTTTTTCATTGATATTTAATTTTATGCACAAAAGATTGTGTAAATTGCCAAAAATTTAAAAATATTTTTTTTATAAGAAAAGAAGTTACACTTTTACTAATCTATTTAATTTATAATAATATATACATATTATCAATAACAGACTTTGTCTTGAATGATATAATAATCATAATACTTACTTAATAATTTTCAGTAAGTATTAATAATTGGTGAGATATTAGGAATTAGTTTACCCTGTGTTTTAGGCGAAATCTAGGGTTAAAGCAATTATTAGATATGAACATGGAATTACGATAAAACCTAAACCACTGATCGTAGAGACTGAAAATTTTGGGGAAGTGTTGACGCAGACGTGCGCGATGCGATGTAAGAAGGGATCAGGTTCATGTTTCGAAAAAAAATTATTAAGTTTTATAATAATACTTGCTGTCCCGGCAAACGTTCTTTTGCTATATAAAGTATTATATTGAGGTGATTAATAAGTATGGACCACAGAACAATAAAAAATTGGCACTATGGCAACGTTTGTCGCTAGCCCGTCGCACAATGGTTGTCGACACTCTCGAATTGTAGTAATTTACTATTATTTATTCAACAAATGCACTCATCAATATAAAAAGTAAAGCCCAGAGACCAGACATACTATTTTCTTAGTCTATGCAGTAGTCGATTCTCAGACCTACTGAATATGCATAATACTTATAAAAATCAGTGAAGCCGTTTCGGAGGAGTACGGTTTATTTATAACTAACATAGAGTGTGTGACAAAACTAAGTGATAATACTTTAGGGTGTGTACGTGTTCCTTGTAGAGAGTTCACTGTGAAAGTAGCAGCGCAGAAAGACGTATTTTTTTTCACTTTTGTATGGGCAAGGGCCCGAGCGTCACCAGTTTCCTCATACATAAGTGAAAAAAAATTTTGGTCTTTCAGCGCTGCTACTTTCACAGTGAACTCTCTACAGTCTACGAGGAACTCGTACACATCCTAAAGTATTATCACTTAGTTTTGTTACACCCTGTATAAGATTATTATTTTATGAGTAAATTATGTCTTGGCTCTTGACTGATCTGACTAGCTGAAAAAAAAGTAAGTAGCATTCTAAATTCGGAATTCAAATTTTATGCACAGTCAAACTCATTTTGAAATCTTCATATTTTATTTTTGTGATTTGCGATAACTTTCATATTTTAGTTTGTGTTATTTAATTATTCTGAGTGTAGATATTATTTTAATTCCTTTATCAATTTAAAAAATATATTTTTTGTGTAATTATTAGGTATTAGTTAAACTGTGTAGGTTTTGAGATTATGTGTTCAATTTGTCAATTTAAGTACTTATCTGGCTCTGATATAGATTTTTAGTTTTGTAGGTTAACGGAATATTAAACGTGTATAGTATTATTAGGTAAGAAAGTTGTTTTTTTGGCTAAGGTTCACAAACCTACCCCAGCAAGTTGCCGAAGAAAAGACTGCCGGCGCCGTATCAAGCGCATCATTTTTATTTCATTTCATTATTAATGAAAAGACTTAACAGAAGGCCTACTTAGAAAGGTCGACCTAAGAAAGGGGGGCTCGGGGGGCGCAGCCCCCCGTCAAAACAAAAACAAACACAATCCAGAAAGTCCAAAAGTTTGTTGGGTTAGAACTGTGACTGTGCTGCGGCAGCAGCCGGCGACCGTCACAAATTGCCGAAAATAAAATATGATGTATGTAGTGAATACCGGGGGTTTCTCAGTGTGGATTTGGTACGGGGGGTATTTCCCCTCCTCTCCCCTCCCGCTTACCATCAATTTTGGGGTAGGTTTCCGAACCTTTACCGTTCTTTTTAATTATTATTTGTTTTAGTGTATATATTATCTATCTACAGGTATCTATCTATCTATACATATAACATATTATAGTAAAATTGTAGAGATAAATTTTTTGTACATCTATAATATACAATAAACATCTTCTATCTTCTATACATATTATAAAACAAAGTCGCTTTTTTCCCTCATGTCTCTTTGTTCCCTTTAATCTTTAAAACTACGCAACAGATTTTGATGATTCGTTCAGTGTTAGATAGCCCATTTATTGAGGAAGGCTATAGGCTATATTTTATCACGCTAAGACTAATAGGAGAATGTGAAAAAAACGGGGGAAATTATTTGAAAGGGCGTATCTCGCGAACTACTGGAGCAATTTTTATGTTATTTGGTACAGAATATAAGAAGTAGACCACGTGAAGGATCATAGGCTGTCGATTTGAATCATTTATTCAGTGGCTATATATTTTATACCCGTGCGACGCCGGGGCGGGTCGCTAGTTGTGTATATAAAATTAATACAATGTTTAAAATATAATTAAAATACTTTTGCAGTAACAGAGCTATAATTTAATAAAGTGAAGTACTGTTGATTTCAGGTATATTCGTGGCTGGAAAACCGTGGTACAGAATAAAAAAACCCCGAGACAATGTTACTATGAAGTTCGTTTTGTGCACCCTGGTAATATTGATTACGAATATTTTGAAATTTCTGAGCTGTAGCCCGTAGTTCTGCCTTTGATAAGCTTAATTGACTTTCCACGTATTTTAATTCCATATTCTTTCCCTATTCGGGATTCTAAAGAGAACTTTTTGAGTATTTTGAACTAGGGACGCCCGTTGCGCAGAAATTCGTTTATGCAGGGTATAACAAAACTAAGTGATAATACTTTAAGTTGTGTACGTGTTCCTTATATAGAGTTCACTGTAAAAGTAGCAGCGCTGAAAGACCAATTTTTTTTTCACTTTTGAATGGGCAAGGGCCCGAGCGTCACGACTCGCGAGTTTTCCCATACAAAAGTGAAAAAAAAATTGTTTTTAAGCGCTGCTACTTTCACAGTGAACTCTCTCTCTACAAGAAACGCGCACACACTCTAAAGCAGTGGTCCCCAACCTTTTTTTCATGCGGGCCACAAACGTGATTTGGTCTTGGTGTTGTTTCCCCATACAAAAGTGAAAAAAAAAGTGGTCTTTTATTACTTTCACAGTGAACTCTCTACAAGGAACACGTACACACCATAAAGTATCATCACTTAGTTTTGTTACACTCTGTATAACCGCACATTTTTCGGGATATAATGTATTCTATGTTCTTACTAAGGACTCAAACTATCTTCATACCTCTCATCAAAATTGGTAACAGACGGACAGCGGGGCTAAAATGGTCGCTTTGGACAGTCATAACATATTACATAATATATGAATCATAATAATATTATGATTCATTTTTTAAAAATCGCAAAGTCACAAGTTTAAGTCACCGGCTACACGGTCAATTTTTCATAGTCGTAGTCGTAGTCAACAAGGAACCCTTATAGTCTCGGTCTGTCCGTCCGTCCGTCTGTCTGTCTGTCTGTCCGCGGTTTTGCTCACAGACTATAGGACCTACAAAGCTCTAAGTTGGCACGAATGTACATATTAATGATGCCGACAAAATGGCACATGAAATCTTAAAAAAATATATTTTTTATGGTACCTTCCCTACACATCAAGCGGGGATGAATTTTTTTTCGCGTCCGCCCCATCGTGTGGGGTGTCGTTGGATAGGTTTTTTAAAAATATTATGAGTATTCATAGATCATTTTCCGATTTAGGGATCCGTTTGTGAAATATTAAGACGTTTTAAAGTGGAAAAAATCGTTAGAGTCCAGTGCCCCCCCCTTCTACCAGCTAAACAGTAGCTTCTGGAAATGTAAAAAAATTCACGGGAGAAGGAATGTAAAAAAAGAAAGAAGGAAACTATCACGGCTAAGAAGACTTCATAAGTTATTGAGTAATAGTCGATCAACTAAAAATAAATGTATTCGGCGAAGTATAAAGGAACTTTTCGTTCAAATTCCTTTGAAAGCAACTGAGATGATGTTGTTAGTAGTGTAAAACACGTTTTAAATGTACATTCATTGACCATACACAAATTTAAAAAAAAAACCAGCGGTACTACGGAACCCTATATTGCGCGTGGCTCGACATGCACTTGGCCGGTTTTTGCATTCCAATCCGATACATTGTATTTTGTAAGACGAAGGTGATTTCGTTTTAGTGTCGATAACTACTCTAAACTTGCTTAAAATGTCGGAAGGACTTTTAAATATGATCCTTCTTAGCTCTATAATTAATTATTATTTTAACATAATATGATCTATAAGAAATGGTTAGAGTGTGTTGCACCACAGAAGTTGTTATAGTTACAGTTAAGTTTTTTTTAGCAGTAACTTTTATAGTTACTGCTAAAAAAAACTTTACTGTAACTCATATTATTATGAAGTTGCGAAGACTGCGGCGCGGGTAGGTAGGTATGCGAGCTTGCCTATAACTTCATATAAAGAATTCCGAATGCGGCGACTGCGGTGCGTGCGGTGCGGCCAAATCTGCGTTCACCTTTAAAATGACCTCACTTGACAAATAAGTCACTTACACCATGATTTTATTGTTGACAGCTGTTGACAGTAAAGGTACAAATTGGAAGCCGGCTACATAAAGCGGCAGCAGAAGACGTGTAGTCGCGACACTACTGGTTTCTATGTATTTCTATGAAACACCCTCCGCAGCTTGCGACATGAAGCTAGCTACACTTATTCACAGAAATAAGTACATAGAAACCAGCCCCCCTAGACAAGTGGCAAAACGTTAACGCTAACGCTACAAAATGTATGCGTTTTGACATTAATATTCGCTAGCGAAGCGATGATTTATGTCAAATCGCATACATTTTTTAGCGTTACCGTTTTGCCACTTGTCTAGGGGGGCTGTAGTGTCGCGACGACACGTCGTCTGCTGCCGCTTCATGTAGCGGGCTTCCAACTTGTACCTATAACCTATAAGTTATTGGGGTTAAGAGTATAAAAAATGAATTATCCTTAACATTTTGTCAAAGTTAAAATAAGTTGATGAAACCCACACAACGTTGTATTTTCAGTACGCTCTGAAGGGTCGGTTTCATTGCGACAGAGGTCTAGACGGCACACCGCGTGACCATTGGTTGGACTATTCCAGGGACAAGTATGGGGAGAAACTGGTGGCTGACATGAAAGTGGTATTCTCCATTCTGTACCTGTTCCTGCCAGTGCCGATATTTTGGTCTCTGTTTGACCAGCAGGTATCATTAATCACCATCATATCCATACTAATATTATAAATGCGAAAGTGTGTCTGTCTCTCTGTTGCCACTTCACGCCCAAACCGCTGAACCGATTTTGCTAAAATTTGACATGGAGATACCTTGAGTCCCGGGAAAGGACATAGGATACTTTTTATCCCGGAAAAATGTACGGTTACCGCGAGATAAACTAATTTTGGCGCAACGGAGTTGCGGGCATCATCTAGTAGTGTTGTAAATAGATAACAACAATTACGCTACTCCGATACAATAATTATACTGCCATTTTTTATGAAAATATAATATAATTGTACTTAATGTATAATTATATATTTTTATTTTCATGTGTTATTAATATGCCAGCAACTCTGTTGCGCCAAAACTCGTTTATCGCGCGGGAACCGTACATTCTTCCGGGATAAAAAGTATCCTACGTCCTTTTCCAGGACTCATTAAAGTCTCTCTATACCAAAAAGCGAATTTGGTTCAGCGGTTTAGGCGTGAAGAGGTAACAGACAGACAGACACACTTTTGCATTTATAATATTATAATCAGTAAAGTAAATATGGATAATGCAATTATTATACAGTGTGTAACAAAACTAAGTGATAATACTTTAGGGTGTGTACGTTCCTTGTAGAGAGCTCACTGTGAAAGTGAACTCACAGCTATGGAGCTGAAAGACCAATTTTTTTTTCACTTTTGTATGGGGAAACTCGTGAGTCGTGACACTGGAGCGCTTGCCCATACAAAAGTGAAAAAAATATTTGGTCTTTTAGCGCTGCTACTTTCACAGTGAACTCTCTACAAGGAACACATACGCATAACGCACCCTAAAGTATTATAACTTAGGGTCTATACAAATGAACTGCAATCCTGCAGTTTGAATGCAGTTGACACGACTGCAATAGAACTGCAAACCATTGGACCAAACCATCAACTGCATTCAAACTGCACTTGAACTGCAATTTGCGGCTGGATTGCAGTTGAAATGCGGTCCGTCTGTATAGACCCTTAGTTTGGTTACACCTTGTATTTAAATACAGTGTGCTTCAGGAAATCAAACGCATTAAACGCTCTGTGTTCCCGTGAAACAATAATAACTATATACTCTCCGCGATTCATGCAAAACAATAAATTTACGTAATAGCAATATCCTAGGTAATTAAAACAACAAAAAACATAAGCTATTAGTTATTTTTAATATTCAATAGTTACTTCATATAGTAACTTTGAAAAAAAAAAATATGTACGGACAAAGCACGAGGTATGTCCATTTTGTACGGCATTTACGTGATTCATATTCGAAGAAAATTACATTACGCGTACGCCGGTTTATTCATGGAAATGTATGATGAAAATTGAAATATTTTTACGTGATTTCGTTATAACAAAAATATAAAATAGCTCTTCCATTTAGATTTTAGCTTAACCAGCAATATATTTTATTTCAAATTGCACGGAAAGTTTCCTACTTTCCTATTTCCACATTTTCTCGAATCTGGAGGTAATTGAAAACGTTACGTCAATAATCTGTTTGTTTTGTTAATTAATATACTCCATCATCTACGAGAAAAGCTGCTTCCCTTACGGAATACATTAAAAAACTTGCGACCTGAAAGCATAGATTATTATTTCATCGAAAAATTTACGTTTAGACAGAAAATTTACATAACGTAGCGTCTATAACACCTAATATTAATAATATTATTATCAGCCTGTAATGTCATTATATTGTGTGGTATATTTTTTTAAATTTGAGCTCGCCCAAGGGCCAACCCACACGTACCACAACCACACCACGTCGCAACGACAAAATGCCGTCAAGCAGTGTGTGAATGGTGTCGCTTCAGCTTTTTGTAGTTGCGGTTCGCGTAGTGTATATATTACGGGTAATGCTAGAAAGTGAAGTAAACCTAGGTTTACCCGGGTTGACTTAGTATAACCCAGGTCTTTTGTATAAAATCCGAATAATAAGAAAAATAAATTTTAATTCGGGGTTTACCCATAGAGATAAACTACGATAATATTGCGCGCCCCTCCAAAATTCAAAACCTTTGAAGTGCGATGTCAAAACGTTTGAAGTGCGTTGTCTTGCGCGGTAGGCTACTTATGATTAGTTGATCAACAAATCTTGGTAATAAGTGACATTAACTGAAATATTACGTGTACTGTGATTGGTTGAATATTTACTGCATACAAACTCTTTCATAAGGATATGACTACACACATTGAAACAGTCATTTGGAGGGGCGCGCCAAGTTATCGTAGTTGATCTCTACCCGCCTAGATCTACCCAACTCTGGCTGGGTAATGTTAGGTGTTGCGTAATTTTCGAGCCTGTGACATAAAATTCGGGGTTGGGGGGAAATGTTCCCAAGGAATCAGTTTTCCGTTTGTCATGATAATCTGATTGATATAGAAAATATATTACCCGAAAAAAAAGTTTACGACAGCTTGCAAATGACAGTCGCTTTCAGGAGGCCAGGGTTTTAAAAGGTGTAATTGCAAAACAAAATGTTCTACAAAGAAGTGTTCATGCAAAGCTGCAGAAAACTTGTGCAATTCAAAATGTCACAGCAGTTTATGTTGCTCAAATAAATAATTTTAATTCTAATTACAACAACCGCTGCCGGTGATTAGTTTTTGCCATTGAAGCTATTAAGTTTGTTTTTCGAGAAATTACAAATTAAATCTATACTTAATATTATAATTCTGCAGTTTGTTTGTTTGTTTGAACGCGCTAATCTTAGGAACTACTAGTCCGATTTGAAAAATTCTTTTACTGTTAGATAGCCCATTTATCGAGGAAGGCTATAGGCTATATTTTATCACGCTAAGACTAATAGGAGCAAAGAAATAGAGGAAAATGTGGAAAAAACGGGGGAAATTATATGAAAGGGCTTATTTGAACGCGCTAATCTCAGGAACTACTGGTCCGATTTAAAAAATTCTTTCAGTGTTAGATAGCCCATTTATCGAGAAAGGCTATAAGCAATATTTTATCACGTTAAAAATAATGGGAGCGAAGAAATAGAGGAAAATGTGGAAAAAACGGGGGAAATTATATGAAAAGGCTTATTTGAACGCGCTAATCTCAGGAACTACTGGTCCGATTTGAAAAATTCTTTCAGTGTTAGATAGCCCATTTATTGAGAAAGGCTACAGGCTATATTTTATCACGCTAAGACTAATAGGAGCGAAGGAATAGAGGAAAATGTGGAAAAAACGGGGGAAATTATATGAAAGGGCTTATTTGAACGCGCTAATCTCAGGAACTACTGGTCCGATTTAAAAAATTGTTTTAGTGTTAGACAGCCCATTTATCGAGAAAGGCTTAAGCAATATTTTATTACGCTAAAATATAATGGGAACGAAGAAATAGAGAAAAACGCGGAAAAAACGGGGGAAATTATATGAAAAGTCTTATTTGAAGGCGCTAATGTCAGGAACTACTGGTCCGATTTGAAAAATTCTTTCAGTATTAGATAGCCCATTTATCAAGAAAGGCTTTATTTCATCACGATGAGACTAATAGGAGCGAAGAAATAGAGGAAAATGTGGAAAAAACGGGGGAAATTATATGAAGTTACTTATTATCATAAGAACTACTGAAGCAATTTTTATGCTATTTGCCAAACATAAAGAATAGACCACGTGAAGGGACATAGGCTATTTTTTGCGGAAAAAAGTACGGTTTCGTGCAATTCCTAAATTACGAAATCGAAGCCACGCGGAACATCTTTTAAATAATAAAATCGTAGGAAATCAATTCTATACATTGAATATTTTTGCTCAATAAATAATACTTGGGATGTGATCTACTATGCTAACGCGGACGAAGTCGCGGGCAACAGCTAGTAATAAATATTTAAAATACCCTCAATGGATATTCATTTTAGTAATTAATTGGACAAATTTTTAGCATTACCCAGCCAGAGTTAGGTAGACCTAGGTGAGTATGAGTAAACCCCGAGTTAAAATTTATTTTTCTTATTATTCGGACTTTACCCAAAAGATTTGGGTAATACTAATGGCCGTTCCCAATATTTGATCTATCTCTGGTTTTGCCCTACTAGAGATAGGAATAGCTCACATTAGACATTAGAGACATATATTTTATGTCAATTCAACGTTAGCTGCGATCGGTTGTATATCAAACCAGAGATAGATTGAATATTGGGAACGGCCGTAAGTCAACCCGGGTAAATCTAGGTTTACTCCACCTTCTAGCATTACCCGTAACATATATATTCTTTGGTTGCACATTTTGTCGGTACCACACCGGTACCGACAAAATGTCGACGTGGTTGCGGTGTCGCCAGTAGTTGCAATGTGGTTACGTACGAAAGTCAATGAAATGGAGAGGGGAAAAGAGCGCGGGCGGTGTGCGCGCACTGTTGTTGCATCGACGCAACGTTGTGGTTGCGATGTGGTCGGCCACTAATTCGCTGGTGGTTGCGATGTAGTCGTAATCACACACGCGGTCGACAACGATTGCAAAATGTGGTACGTTACGTTGAACAGTACTTATTCATTTACAATACGAAATATACGCCCGACTACGTGGTGTGGTTGTGGTACGTGCGTGTTGGCCCTTACGGCAACTAAATATATCTCAAATTTCTTCTCTACTAACCCATCTAATATAAGATGCTTTTAAAACGAACAGCTAAATTAACTTAACTGGTAATTAAGAATTAATGCGATGCAGGATTGTAATCCTAATTTTGGGTACGGACATAAAGTTATATCCTTCTCGCTTTCTTCGGCAAGCTTAGTCCGGCCCGTTATTTTTCAGGGATCACGCTGGACATTCCAAGCGTCACGACTGACGAGCGAAGTTTTCGGTATCACGCTGATGCCGGATCAGCTCCAAGTCCTTAACCCGGCTCTGGTCCTTCTGATGATGCCAGTATGCCCCGGCGGCGCCTGGTCTATCCTGCCAGAGATGGATCCCCTCAAGAAAATGTTTGTTGGTGGTGTACTGACGAGTCTGGCTTTTGTGAGCGCTGGTATCCTGCAAATTGCTATTGAGGTACACTTCATATTCGTGAGAGATTTGAATGCAATTTCCATTTTGGTTAAGGTTTAAGGCATTATTTAAGTACGCTAACGGATGCATTTATATTAGGAATATTACTAATCATAATATTTGGAACAGGCACGAACGACAAGTCCGTCAATTCAAAGAGTTCTTTTTGTGTTAAAGTTCAGACTTGAAAGGCTCATTTAAAACGTCCACTGCAGGTGATCCGTCCAATTATGTATATCACGCGGAAGTTTTGGGCGGCTGTTTAGTTGACCTGTGCCATATTCATGACCCCCGTGACGTCAACACTTTTATAATAATAATATATTAATAATATCTATGGTCGCTTCACACCACGTCAGTCTGGCCCCGTGCTAAGTACCTGAAGGACTTGTGTTATAGCCTACAGGTACCAGACAACGGAAATATATTTAATACTTTAATACTATACATATATTTAAGATTTTTATTACATCATACACATATTTAATACACATCCAGACCCGGGAACATTGAAAAACTTTTTTTTTGTTATGTCGGCGGGATTCGAACCGGCGACCCCCGGCTTAAGCTGCGACACACTCTACCCATTGAGCCACAGATGTCCTCGATGTTATAACCGAGTCAATTCTTTTTCAGCGTTCCACGTTACAAACACCGAGGAGTGAGAAGACTGGCTTAGTCATACTTAACACTTTACCCTGTGCGATCGAGCTGGCCGTGTGTGGAGGAGGTATAGCTACCATCAAGCCTTCCTCCACCTTCCTCATGACGCCGCTGCCTCATAGAGAGTATGCTATGGCAGTGAGCTGTTCCTCTGATTGTGACGGACGTGTGATGATGAGACGAGTGGTCACCACACATCTGAAAACTGCGTCGGGAATGGTAAGAACTTTTACAGTACAGTAAAAGTCGGTCGTTTATTTTTCTGAAAATTAGAAAATAATTAATCCTTAGTCCTTACTAATCTATACTTATATTATAAATGCGAAAGTGTGTCTGTCTGTTAGCTCTTCACACTTAAACTGCTGAACCGATTTTGTTGAAGTTTGGTATGGAGATACTTGGAGTCCCGGGAAAGGACATAGACTATTTACTTTTTAACCCGAAAAAATGTACGGTTTTGGTGTAACGGAGTTGCGGGCGTCATCTAGTTATATTATAAATATGAATGTATATCTGTCTGTCTCCTTTGAGTCCTGGGAAAAATGGACGGTCACTTCGCGATAAATGAATCAACTAGTTGCGTTCCTCTACCTTGAAATCCTTACACTCAGATACTTTTAACTTACCAAAGAAACGTCAGCGTTGTTTTAAGCCGATTTTCCGTGAGTCCGATGTTTTAATCGGGTCAAGCCGACCCATTTGACGACCTCAGTCGCTCAGTGGTGAGCGCGTTGGTGGCTCAAGCTGGGGGTCGCGGGTTCGAATCCCGCCGACGGGACAAAAAGTTTTCAATGTTCCCGGGTCTGGATGTGTATTCAATTTGTGTATGATATAATAAAAATCTTAAATATGTGTATAGTATAAAAGTATTAAATATATTTCCGTTGTCTGGTACCTGTAACACAAGTCCTTTAGGTACTTAGCACGGGGCCAGACTGACGTGGTGTGATAGGCGTCCATAGATATTAATATTATTATTCGTTCATAGCTCTCCCACATTTAACATATACACACATAATATCTATGCTGTTATTGGTTTTGAAAGAGCTGTAGAGATTTCAAAGGTTTATCAATCACGTCTGTATTCACTGTAAGAGCATTAGTTTATGTATCTATGGACTTCCAATTTTCGTTTGATAGCTTTTAGGGTTCCGTACCCAAAGGATTAAAACGGGATGAGACTTCGATATCTCTCCGTCTGTCTGTCTGTCTCCTGGCTGTATCTCAAGAACTACTGTAGCTAGAAATTTTCACCGATTGTGTGCTATAATAACAAAAACTAAAAACAAAATAAAGTTAATATTTAAGGGGAGCTCCCAAACAAAAAACGCAATTTTTACTAGAGATCAACTACGATAACATGGCGCGCCTCCAAATGACTGTTTCAAATGTATGTAGTCACATCCTTATGAAAGAGTTTGTATGCAGTAAATATTCAACCAATCGCAGTACACGTAATATTTCAGTTAATGTCACTTATTACCAAGATTTGTTGGTCGACTAATCATAACTAGCCGACCGCGCAAGACAACGCACTTCAAACGTTTTGACAACGCACTTCAAACGTTTTGAATTTTGGAGGGGCGCGCCATGTTATCGTAGTTGATCTCTATTTTTGCTCTATAACGGTACGGAACTCTGCGTGCGCGAGTCTGACTGGCATTTGGCAGATTTTTTGTTTCGTTGATTTTTCACTATCTGTAGTGGACGTAATCAAAGCCTAAAGATAAAACTGCGCTGGTCCGTGAAATTTATTTACTTTCTAGTTTCTAGCAATAGATTTTTTTTTTTATGTTTAAAATCGTGTATAATTTTCAGTTTATGACAATTATTGTTGGTCAAAACTCTGATGATGAGCTGTCTCTATATTATATGGATTCGAATACCCTGTCGAAGTCTTTGACTGGAAAGCCTAAATTGAAGTAAGTAGGTAAGCTTTTTTATTTTGCATTTTGCTGAAAACAGCTTGTCTCAGTACTTTCACAACTAACAAACAGCTGTAAGCTCTTGTGAGATTAAAGAGAGAAAAAACGACTCCAGCCCTACGATTTTAAATTATTAAAATATTACTTAACTACCACTTGTATTCTTTCATATTTTCTTGTCATGGTCGTGTTTTTTCTTCGCACAGGGTGGTGTACGTTGGCAGAACTGGACCCAACAGGAACGTCTCTATCTCGGTGGAATCGGACAAAAGGATAAGTGATGTATACTACGTGTCTGATTCGCCACTAGATGACGTCAGCGAATCCGCCTTCATGTGCATGCAGCCTGGGAAGTGAGTTTTTAGTGCCAATAATAATTTAATGTAATGAGCTGTACCTGTACACACACCTAAGCCACCGGCGCGGCGCCTGGCCCGGCGGCCCGCCGCGGCAGGAATGTTGCAATTCGGATAACTTGGCAGGCCGCCGCCCGGCAAGCTTGTTTCAAAATAAGGCTGTCGGCTTTGCCCGGCGGATTCTCGCCGCTGCGCCGGCGGCTTTCGTGTGTGAAAGCTTAAAAAAGCGACACTACGCGACAACGGAGCTACGCGTTTCGAAACAATATAGTATTATTATGTACTCGTAACTAGATGATGCCCGCATCTCCGTTGCGCCAAAACTCGTTTATCGCGCGGGAACTGTAGGGGCGAAGCCCTACGACGTGTGTTTGAGCTGATTGGGGAGAAGGGATATAATGAAGGAAGATACCTGGTGAGCTGAGATGCTGGCGGCTGCGCTGAGATGAGACGAGCTGACACTGTCACCGTGGTCTATAACCACTATCACTGAGCTTAGTTCATGAGGATAAATCACGGACTGGATTAATCGCGAAATTTGGGCCGATCGGCTAACCGAGGATTTTCGTATGTAACGAACGCGCGCCAGTCACGGTTCAGAGCGGAATGTGTCACTTCACAGTGTCGCATATGACAGTTGACAGCGCAGAGTGCAGACTCACGCGCTGTAGTGTTGTCAACGTCGCGCTAGAGTTTGGCGCGAACAGGAACCATACATTTTTCCGGGACAAAAAATATCATAAGTCCTTTCCCGGGACTCAAAGTACATATCTCCATGCCAAATTTCAGCAAAATCGGTTCAGCGGTTTGTGCGTGAAGAGGTAACAGACAGACAGACAGACACACTTTCGCATTTATAATATTAGTATGGATAACGTGAAGTGTTGCGTCGCTACGTTGCAGTGTAGTTATTCACCTTTACAGTAGCCGGCGCCAACATCAATAAAAAAAATGGCGAAATCTGTAATCGGAAACGGTTTTTCTTCCATTTTTCAATAATATTCACAGAAAGAAAAATATATTGAAAGACCAGCAATTTATGTTACTTACAGTTCAAAACTGTGTTTATTTTGTATCAATTTTCAAGTTTTCACTGAGTGTACAGAAATAAGCGCAGTCCTGTTTACTCTAAATCCAATAATAAAGTTTAATTTATCAAAAGGTTCGTTTCCGTTGAAATATAATTATTCCTACATGCATTTTATTTTAAATTTCTACATGCAGCATAAATCGTTGCTCATTTTCATGTGTTTCAGCATCATTTTAATGAATGAATAAATAATGTATCTTCAATATTCTGTAGAGAATAGAGATTATCTAAGAGACTCGAATGACGGGAGAATATGTAGGTAATATAAAATGCCTCTATTGCACAGGTTCCCAAACTCTTTGTTTCATAGACCACTTTCAAACCGGATTCGGTGAACCATATTCTGCTGTTTTTACTATGAAAGCACGATTTACTATTAATTTTTAAACCTCGAGAAAAAAATTAAGTTAAAAATTTAGATCGATATAAGCAAAGGTTTTTTTTCTTGAGTAACAGTCGTTAGGCTTCTTAAAATAATATCTGCCTGTAGAAGTCAAGGCAACATTTTAGTTATATTTTAATAGAAACCAAATTAATTTAAATTTTTAGTTACGATTTTGAACTCTTAATATTTGTCACCTCAGTCTGGTTAAAAGGCTTTTTATTTGGTCTGAATTTGTCACACTCACGCACAACATAAACCGCCGTCGAGCCCTATTACACTTTGGGAACAACTGGTCTGTCGCATTTCCTTTTCCACTGTACGATTTAATCTGCGCATTCTTTTCTCTTAATCTCGTAATCCAAAGGAAATTGCAATTTCTACTGCAATGAAGCAACGATTTTTAAGAAACCAATACTTCGCTGGTCGTTCGGAACGAAGTAGCGAAAAAGTAATTGTCTTGGATTCTTGATTGAAGACTTTAGATATTTTATTCAGTTTTCTATTTTATCTACTCACACGATCATAATATTAATAATAAATAATAATACACAGTAGAATGTTTTCGAGGTGAGCCCAAAAGTGAGTCAAAACTTTATCGTAATTTCAATAGAACTTGAAGGAACAAAACAATCTGTGTTTAGCGACTCGAATGTATGATAATAATTAATAAATTATTATACTGAGGTCCTAGAATACTCATGAGTTCATGATGATGTTATTATGCCCAGTGTTAAAGCACTCTAAAGGATTGCACAAACCTACACGACCAAAGCGACTGCGAAGCGGTAGCGTCTACCGCGCGGCGGACGCTGCCCATGTAATCTTATGGCGCTGTGCACACCTGCACGACCGCGACGCGGGATGTTCGCGTCGGCAAGCGGAACGTACGCGTCAAGTTGTCAAACGCGTGTTATGAAGCGTACATAACTAGACTTCTTTTTTAAAATCTTTTTTATATTATTTTCTACTTACAACTCTTTAGTTTATGATTTTTTGATTTGTATACGTTTTGATAGATTGTGTCATGATATTAACGTTTGACGGTTCGCACCGTAGTCGCGCAGGTGTGCACGGCCAGTTTCGCGTTGCAGACGCTCCCGTATCGCGTACCGCGCCCCCTGTCACTGACGCTTAGGTTTGTTTTAAGCTTAACAAGTCACAAGCAGCAACAAAGATGACCGCCATTATACCTACCTTTAATGCCCGGGCCACACCTGCGCAGTGCTTCGTGCTTAAAACGATACCATTGGACGATCTGCATGTATCGTCCAATGATATCATCTCATAAGTCATAGCACGAAGCTTCGTACGATAGACGCATGTGCAGCCGCGGCATTACTCATTTTCACACTAATTGACAGCAGCAGCAAACGGAAAGACTTTTTCGACGTTTGACAGCGTTTTTGTCAATATTCGTGACGTGTGTAACATGCCAGATTTATACCGTATGTGCAAGTAGCGCACTCTGCTCCAACCTTTGCGTAATATTCCCTGTTTTGCGTAATAACACCTGTGTACAACAAGTGATAAATATTATATACTTACATAAAAAAAAACCTTCTTTTAGCGCAATGGGATAAAAGTTGTCGTAAGCAATATCAATTCTCCATAATTATTACAATCTTGAGATGTGATGTTTTCTAGCTGCAATGTAATATCACAATTCACAATAATAGCATTAAGGGTGAAGTGGAATCTTGCAGTGAAACCTCGTACATTAAGATAATGATTTTCATAGAGATTGGATGTACGCTCGTCTCGATATACCTAAGTGTTCGTTACGGAAAAACCTCAACTTCGTCTATCTTCTTTCATTTTATAAGGACACATTTCTTTATTCATATTCTTTACTTTAATCAAAGAGAAGGCGCAAAACCTTAAGGGCCGGTTTCACCGCTTCCTGATAAGGCTATGCACCACTTAACTTGACACATAGAGTATGGAGAATCTGTCAAATAAGCCTATCGGGCACCTTATCAGGAAGCGGTGAAACAGGCCCTAAAACCTATCTGCTAAACTGGAACGGACATGTGTAATCTGTACCAATACCTACCGTATACTTATAATAACATGGCCTGCAACAAGTAGCTATATTTATGTACCTTTTCTGTCTAAAATATCTAAAATTTATCATTCTCCAATATCTCTCTCGGAAACACTCCAGGGGGGTGTGCCAAAATGTTTTCGTTTTCGCTTCGCTATAGAATCGCCGATGAAAATGTATGGAATTGATATAAGCGTTCTTAATATGACGTTGACGTTCGACTCGTCATATGACAATTCCATACATTTTGATCGGCGATTCTATAACGAAGCGAAAACGAGAAAATTTCGGCTAAATCAAAGAGAATATAATCACTACGTGGGTTAAATGGCCAGTTGCCTATCTCCAATAGGCAACTGGAGTGTTTCCGTCGTCGTTTTTAGGGTTCCGTACCCAAAGGGTAAAAACGGGACCCTATTACTAAGATCGTTGTCTGTCCGTCCGTCTGTCCGTCCGTCCGTCCGTCTGTCTCCAGGCTGTATCTCAAGAACCGCGGCTATAGCTAGAAATTTTCAGTATATATAATATATGTTGCCGGCTGCCGCTATATCAACAAATACTATTATTATTTTTAACAAAAAATTAAAACCGACTTCCAAGGTAAAAACAATAATAGCATCCTTATAATATGAACTAAAAAGTATTAAATAATTTTTCCTATCTCATGGTGCCTTTTTCTGAATTCGGCTAAAACTCAACTATTTCTGTACTCAATCTTCATAATTTTGAAGTCGGTACCAGATATAGCTGAATCCAGATGCCAGAATATTTGAAACATTTGTAACTGGCACTTAGTATTTTTTTGCTCGATATCAATATTCAATAACGGCAATACATAAGCACTTGAAATATCTACTCAGTTTTATTTTTATTTTAATAATTTACAATTAAATTTAAATAAATAAAATACATAATTACCATTTACATTGTCTGTTTTTTACATACGAGTAACACATACTGTGATGGAGTTATGAAATAGTTTCACAGGTTTCAAATATAACTTTATAACATGCAATAGCAACTTTGTCGAGCATAGTTCGAGCTAGTTGAAATAAAATACATTTATTATTTCAAAGGCTACATTAATTCCCATCATGTAAATTACTATGTAATTAATATTATAGCTTTACTTTGTAGTTGGTATTAAATAAATGAATATTGCCTCTTGCTTGTCTTATGCGGCATCTCCACGTTAGCACATGATTATGATGTTAGCGGTTACGAACGCGAACGTGTAGAGGGGTATTTTCGTCTACAGGGTGTAACAAAACTAGCTGATAATACTCTAGGGCAGGGGTCACCAATTAGTTTCGCTCGGGGTCCGTTTTAAGAAATAAAATGACCTTCGCGGTCCGCATATTAAAAAAAATATTAAACAAATGTAATTACGGAAATTACAAAAGTATTTGTATCAATGAGAAAAGTGACAATTTTTGTTGCTACATGTTCATCAGTACGTCGAGACCGAAATTATTTTTTACGAAGTTCATCTTTGAACATGCTTGGTCCGCACACAATGGGTCGGCGGTCCGGATGCGGACCGCGGTCCGCCATTTGGTGACCCCTGCTCTAGGGTGTATATGAGTCACCTGTATTGAGTTCACTGTAAGCAGCAGCGGTCAAAGGGTAACCTTTTTTTAACTTTTGTATGCGAAAATTCCTGACTCAAGGGCGCTTGTCCATACAAATCACAAAAAAATTGCTCTTTCAGCGCTGCTACTTTCACAGTGAACTCTATATAAGGGATAATTACACACCCTAAAGTATTAATATCACTTTGTTTTGTTACACCAGCTTGTGTAATTGCCAAATAATCGCGCGATCGACGGCAATTGTTCATGTTAAAGACATTCCCAATCATGGTAACAATCATGGTTATCATCATGACCGAGCGTGGAGAGAATGAGACCGTCAATTTTTAAAAGGCTTTTGCTAGGAAAGAAATAATCCACTTCACCTACATCTCGTATGTTCTCAGAAATGAAATCCAATTTTCTTTTCGCACACGAGATTATCCATACTAATATTATAAATTGCGAAAGTGTCCGTGTGCGTCCGTGTTTCTGTTTGTCTGCCTGTTACCTCTTCACACCCAAACCGCTGAACCGATTTTGCTGAAATGTTGTATGGAGGCACTTTGAGTCCCGGGAAAGGACATAGGATGCTATTATCCCAGGATGTACGTTTCCCGCGCGATAAACGAATTTTGATGCAACGGAGTTGCGGGCGTCATCTAGTTGAGATATAAAATAGCTTTAAAACTGTACCCTTGTAGGTTCAAATGGCGAGCCGAGAGTACCACTGGGAGCTGGTCTGGGGAAGGTCACCTTCGTTGTGGTGGAGTGTATATCCTGTGTCTTCGGGAAAAGTCAGGGGTTTTGGACGCAGCGGTACTCCACGCTCCGAACCCACCGAATGAACTTCATCTTATGTGGATCATACCGCAGTATATTCTTATATCGATCGCCGAAATCATGTTCGCTATATCGGGACTGGAATTCTCTTTTATGCAGGTAACATCACGTCTTTATTTTTAGTTTGTTAGTATATAAAAATTATGAGTGAGATAATAACAAAATATATTTTGACTGAGCTATTTCATTTTGAACTGTTGAAATTTTACCAACTGGTAGCTTCTGAAAAGTTGAAAGATAGTATGACACCAGTTTCCCAAATTATACAGGGTGCAATTAAATCTTCCTGCCAAATTTTTTCCAGGGCTTAGGCGTCATAAAAAAAATGGGTGTTATTTTTATCCCATTTAAAATCGTCACTCGCAGCGGTTGGTATGAGCGGGGGTGACGCGGGGAGAGGCGCGCGCGCGGGGGCACGTCACGTGCGGGCGACGAGTAATTTCCATTAATTGTAGTGTTCTTACTTCTTAGGATAACTTTCGGAAGATCTTTCTCAACATTTTAGTACCTACTGAGTGTTCGTAAAAGAAAAAATACGTTTATTTTTAACAAGGATCTATATATCAAAATTTGGCGGGAAGGGCTTAATTATTGCAGCCTGTATAATATATATTATATACTTATCTATTTAATCAGTAATACACAATATTATTCTTTTTAAAGTTAGTTGTCTGGTGTCTCATTCTTTATTCAATGTCTTTCTCATTGTTCGTGTTTGATAAGTCAGTTGTTAAAAAAAATGTGATTCCCCTGCGCCAAAAAAAAAAAATTAAGAAAAGTATTATTTATTTGTAGACTAGAAAGGGGGCGTCCACTAATTACGTGACGTGTTTTCTTGAATTTATTGACCCCCCCCCCCCCATAAATCTCACGTGATATTTTTCAAAATGTGGGTTTCTTACGTAAACGTTTGGTTTGACAGTCAGTAGATATGTTCTTTAATCGAACGAATTTGTGAATTATCTTAGTCGTATGACGATTACGCTTATGATTAAATCTTAAGCATACCGTACAATCTGGACGAAATTTTATTAAGTTATTTCCTAGTTACCAGTTAATATCGAATGTTTTAACCGATAGATCTACATTACTAATTACACATGCAGACACTTTTAAATTCGTAATTTCGTCAATTAATCTATGAGAACTTATATTCACTAAAAGCTTAAAGTTCGCTAAGAAATCAGCCCCTAATATAGGCTGTCGCACTTCTGATACCACAAAAGTCCATCGAAATGCACGACGTAAACCCAGATCTAACACTAAAGTTTTTGTTCCGAACGTTCTAATTTTCGTCCCGTTTGCTGCATATAATTTATAGTCATTACACTTTACCTTATTATAATTTTTTAAAACCTGTTCAGCCGCAAGCACAGATATATTGGCTCCGGTGTCCACTAGAAACCGCAAGCCGCTGGTCCGGTCCGTAACACGTAGTCGATGGCATGGGCTGATGTTCCGGGGTAGATCACAGACTTCGGGAGTCGTCGTGGGCACTAACAGTCAGTCATCAGGGCGGGCGCCCTTCCACGCACATAGTTCCACACACTTCTTGGCTCTGGCTCGAAAGCGATGGTGGTAAAAACATAGCCGGTCCGGGCTGTCCGGATTCCTGCGTGGCGCCGACGGGTCGCGCCGCTTCCTGGAGACGGAGCGCGAACGGCTCCTGAAGCGCCGTTGTGGTTGCCGGTACCTCTGCGTCTGCGCTATGTCCGCCAACTTGCTGCTGAGCTTCGCTATCTCAGCCATCAGGAACTCGGAGTCCTTGGAAGAGCCGGAAGTCTGCTGGTCGATTGCGCTAACGTGCACTGTCCTGGTGGTCTCAAAAACCTTGTCGCAGCCAAATTGTCTAGGTCTTTGGAATCAGACACTTCCAGTACAGCGCGTATCTGGGAAGGCAGGTGTCCCTGCCAAAGCAACTTCAAGGTTTCATCGGGGACCTTCTCTTTGGGCAACTCTCTCATCCTCCGCAAGAGCTGGGACGGCTTTTGATCCCCAAGATCCATTTCACTTATCAGCTTCTGGAGTTGGCGGCTCTCTGATTGTTCATATATGGCCAGCAGACGCTGCTTCAGAGCGTCGAATTTCTTTGCTGCGGGCGGGTCGATCAGCATGTCGGAAACCTGCTGGATGGCGTCCTTGGATAGTTTTGACACTACGATGTCAAATTTGGCGTCGTCCGACAGCTTCTGCGGCGCAAGCTCGATACGGATGAACCAAACACGAGGAGAGTCTGTCCAAAACTCCGGGATCTTCGACGTAAGCGTGATAGCTGCTAGCTCCCCTGCAGGACCCGATGGGGCCGGTGCGGACGGTACAGGACCCGGTTCCTTCATCATCTTGCCAAAAATACCGCACAATCGCAAAAAGCAACGAAATCACAACTGTCCAGTCACTTACGAAATCCAGTCTTTAAAAAGTCACTATATCGCGTCACGTCGCGCACCCGATCGCGTCACATCACGCCGCGTCGAATCACGTCGGGCCGAATCACGTCGGGCCGAGTCACGTCGGGGTCACCACTGTAAGGGGTGACGTCGGAGTGACATAAGAAACAACCGTCTAAGACCAAGCATTTATTCTGACTGAAGTACATTGCAACCAAAGTTAATATATTACATCTATCTTACATTCATGACTCGTATTACAATAATTCACACGTATGCAAATCATTAGGGCCGCTACAGACCAAAATAGTATTATTTTGTTGAGAAAAAAATTACGTGAAATTTGCCGAGACCCAGGGGGGTCTCGGCAAATTGAGATTAGAGATCCACAACGTGAGATTATATGAGATTTGACTCGGGTCGAGTCAAATCTCATCTCACCTCCCCCCCTAAACACCTCACGTAATTTGTGGACGCTCCCAAAGACTGACTTAATACCAGATAATACTGTTTATAATATTGAAAAACAATTTACAGGCACCGAAAAGCATGAAGACAATCACGATAGCTACGTGGTACGTGTCGGTGGCTTTTGGGAATTTGATCGTCATCTTAGTCACACAATCGAAGGTTTTCCAAAATAGGGTAAGGTGTATAATAACATACAGTTATTATCACTTATCAGTCTTAAATATTATACATTTTAACAACATGGGCGTACCCAGGATTTCAGCTAGGAGGGGCAGCATGGACTGAAATCCTGGGTACAGGTATATGAATCAAGATATTCGGTCTGGTATATTGAAATTAAAAATCATCAACTTTCATCAATCTGCCGACTTAAGGCAAGGCTGTCCCTGAAATTAGCAGGTCGATGTCTGTCAGTGCGAATATCGACGTAAAGAACATAAAATAACATTCATATCAGCGCGCCTTGTACTGTGGCGGTTACGACGCTCGCATCGCCGCGTCCTTGCAGATAGGGCGAAATAGGAGGAAATTATACATTTTATTTTATTAATGATCGAATCATTCATTAAAAAACTATTCTGTTATTTCCTTAGAACTATAAAATAGCTATCCTTTTTGTAAAAAAAACATATTATCATTGTCATTGAAATTACGAGATGTTCGAATTTGAAGTGTATTTTTTTGGTGATATTCAAGATTTTTTACAGAATTACCATGCCATTTTTTAATATTATGTACGGTTATTTTTTACTTTGTTCCTTTTTGAGTCTATATTAATTTTGGTGTAAGAGAATTCCACATAATTTCTTCATACTGGAAGCTTAAAAATCAGTTTTTTCGAACTGGCCTGGCCTTAAAAGATATTATGTTTCCAACACTTCATTTTACGCAGAGTAGATTACACGTTTTGAATTCTCACTTTCCAGGAAAATTGACGTTTACTTTACCTTCCAGGGGGGCTCCCCTGCCCCCCCCTCGCTACGCCCATGCATTCTAACATCTATCAAATCCACCTATAGGTTACAAAGCTATGATCAATATCTCAGTTTACACGGCTATTGGATATGGATCCACTTAAAGCTTTCCGCTTCCATCTATGTCTCAACTCTCAACTACTACGTATGAAGCCAATTTGTCTGTTGACCGAGTATACGTTGTCAACCGACTAATATGATTTATACCAGAGGTTTCTCCGATGCACACTATACCCTGAATGTAACTGAATTTCCGCTGAATCTGCTTTGATGCCTGTTATACACGTTAAAGCTCTACAAAGAAATTCGTACACTGACTGCTCGTCGTCAAAGATTTTTCAGGATTTTTAAGGTTTTATAATAATGCGTAGTTAGTGTTAGTGTTACATAATTTAAAACAATAAGCAATTTAAAAGTTCAGTGTGATTTTGAAATTATTTTGTTTATCACTCTAAGGAATGCCAAGTCTATTTAATCAAATTATATTATGTGTGACTGTGTGTGAAGTGATTTCGACACACTCATCTTCAAAACTCAGTCTAGTGTAACAGAGACGAATAGATCCATGTATTCTGGAGATGTAATAATTATTATACAGTATGTGCTACTGTTCGCATCTCAATAATACTGGATTAATATTTGACATAATATTATATTATATAGAACAACACTCCATATTTTGTATTGACTCTATCATAATATTCTCTTGAATTTAGTCACCCTATTACAAAAATGTTTATTTCTTTTTTTAAATTTTTTATTACGAATTTTTTTTAAGTAGGTACCTACATTTTTAACAGTTTTAACAATACATATAAAAGTAACTTAATAAGTAATCTTAAGCATGTACTGTTAAATACAAACAAAATATGAGTGATTGGCTTTCATTATGCGTTCAAAGCAATATTACAATTTCAGTTTTAGTTAAGTCTATATTTTCAGAATATCTTTATTTAAACCAATAATTAAATTAAAGCTGTTGACTGTTGTACAAAGAAGCCTCTAACCCCTGCACTAGTGGGAACTGTATTGCAGAGGTCAGCGTCCTCGGCCATGATATTATTTTATTGCTAATTTACATTTATTTTTTATTGCCAATTGTATTGCCTTTCATTAGCAAGAGAGAGAGAGAAGAGATACTTATATAGGTCACATTTCCTATTTTGTAATGTTATATTAATTCCCATCAGGGTTCAAGACTTAAACGTGCAGATTTCCTACCATGCGCAAACTAAAAGTTGGAAAATTTTATCATCATCTTTACATACTTTCTCAATAGTCACAATTTATTCTCAACTTTGTAACTTATAATTGCTTCATTTCCGAGATTTATTTTTACTTCTGTTTCTCATTTTTCCGTTGGCCACTTTTTTATCAAAATGAGCACTCGATCATTTGGAATGTCATTAATTCATTATATAATTTTAGGCGACGGAGTTCTTTGTGTACGCTGCCACCTTGACAATCGCTATGTTGGTATTTTTAAAGATGACAAAAGGCTTTTGTTCAAGAACAATGGAAGGCGATGGATCCTCCACCGAGTCGCATCCCCTCCTCAACCGACACTCCACGGTAAAATACTTTAGACTGTATTAAAGAAAATGTCCTTCGACTTAAATCCATACTAATATAAATGCGAAAGTGTGACTGACTTTCACGCTTAAATCACTAAACGATTTTAACGAAATTTTGTGTAGAGATACTCTGAATCCCGGTGTAGGATATAGAATAGTTTTTATTGCAGGAAATTCATTTTGCACATAGTCGCCAAAAACATATCTGTTAAAATAAAGCCTAGTTCCTATAGACTAATTTTATGCCTAAAAAAGAGTTGAAATCCAATCCGATGCCAAGTTCAGATGCACTTCATAATCATCTTCATCAACAGCCTGCCTACTACCATACCTTCATACCTATAGTCGGGACATTTTAATAGGCCACATTTAACAGTTCATCAAAATTGTACCAGGTAACCTTATAGCGACGTACATAAAAAATAAATATTTTCGTTTTGTTATAACTGCACAATTGATTAACTTTTTTTCAATTACGATTACATATTTATTGTAAATATGACCGATACGAATTATTTAACGATTTGCTTTTACTGCTAAACAATTCTAAACGTAATAAACAAATTCTGATCTTAATAATTGCACGTCGTTACAATGTTACGTCAGCTGACCTTTTTTCTTTTTAAACTCTAGGGAAGTTACCCTAAAAATCGAAAGCGAATAAATAGTATCGATGCATTGATTACTTGTAACGAAATATCCCCATAAATTAATAACCACGTTGTGAAAAGTAACACATATTTATGTGAAATGAATAATGACAATACTACATTTAACAGTTTTTATAATTCAAGCAAATAAATGCATTTTTTTTTGTAAATTATGTACTTGTCTTATTTTGCTCCTTGAATTTGCAAAAGAAAAAGTAATAATGGGACAGGAGTTTGTTTCAAACGTATGAAATTCAAATATTTTATTTCAAGTCCGTATCGATTTATTCGTTTTGGTCGATGTTTTTACGCAGCTCACCTCACTATGGAGATTAATCTGACAGATGTCAAATGTGGCCTATTAAAATGCCCCGACTGTACTTCTAAATTTGAACTTGGCAGGTCTTTATGCTATACGCTTGATTTCAATTTTCAACAAATACGAGAGACGCCGATTTCCCTTCAACTGTGTATTCCTTTAGGAGCTACATACAAATATTTATAGCCTTGGAGACATTTGTGAATGGGAAATATGTTTTTAAATATTCAATAAACATTGCAAAATATTATGTTACGGGTACACGTTGGAATTAACTTTTTCTTTGATGCTCACCTGCTTTTATACTTTGATGTTTTATCAATATTTGCTACATGCGCTGAAACGGATTTTTTTTGTGTTGTGCGGTTTTGTAAAATGATGATGATCAGTATCTCTATTTCTTGTGATTATGTTTTTAATATTGTATATTAAATTCTTGTGTCCCATTGTTCCAAACGGTTGGAACTATTTCAATGAAAATAGGTTTGAGAATCGGCCAACATCTTTTTTTCATACTAGAAATTAATATTATGACAAAATTATGTTTGCCATATCAAAATAACATATTTTGCCATTAAACGCATTTTTTTTGTCAAAATGCATAAATTTTTGTTCCCAAACAGTCATTTAAGGTTTCCCTAGTTTGTGTAGCTTGTCTAGCTATCCAAAAATGGCGAAAAACCTCATGTTATTCGCATATGGTAATCTGTAATTGGTATTCGGGTCCAGGCAAAATTGCCGTTGTGTCATCACCGTCGTCAACACAGTGTTCGGCTTATGAAACCTTAATAGGATTTTCGTTAATCAAAACATGATGTGATCCCGTTTTGTTCAATTTTGGTTCAAAAATGTGCCTTTGTGATAGAGCACAAAAGGGACTGAAATATTATATTTAGTTTATTCTATCAGTTTCAATATTATGTACGCTGCCCGCTGATCTCACCAAACTAATCTCAGTCCTCAGCTTCGAAAATTCTTTGTCTACCTTCTAAACTTTGAGAATCAAACCAATTTAATCAAATTGAACGTTCGTTTTCAAATAAAATAATACGACAACATAATCCGTTGATGGATACGATACATTTAATGTCGTTTTTAAAAACGCTTTTTCCATTTTCAAGTAGTTCCGCGTACAATATTGAATTGAATAATTGATGTTATGACTTATGATATCGATGGTACTCGACAAAGAGCATGTATCAGGATTATCTCATAATGTCTGTATCGATAGGGAATTTTGAGAGATTTGTAAATGAGATTTTTTTAATGTGCTAGGGCGACAATCCTGCATCGCCTTATCGATATTTTTTTAAGTAGATACGGTGGTATACATTATAGCTAAATTAATCATTACATTTTAATTTAGATTGGCCTGATCGGACATCGTCGCGTAGGGAGATATTTCTTGTATCCCCAATGTAAAGAAATGCCTTTAATAGCCAATCTTCTGTTTTACCAGTTCCTGATAAATTCCGGATAGGCTATTCACAGCAATAGTTCATACTCTATCTGTCAGATTAAAGTTGTGGATAGCTTATCCGGCACTTACCAGTAAGTCGTGAAACAGCCCCTTACATAATTTATAATGTGTACCTAACCATGAAAAATTTTCAGTATTTTTTTAAGTTAGCCGACTCAAAAAAGAGGCTTCATTAATTAGTTAGCATGAAAAGTGGACACTCGGATTTATTACATAGTACAAGATAAAAGCTTTTAAAACTGCATGGGAAAATTGAGTTTTCAGAATAATTGAGTAATGTATTTTCTATTTTTAGGCCACTTCGCTGCGTTCGACCTCGAGTATTTTGTATTTTGGGACTGACAATTTGTCTTATTTGGGCCTGACGGACGAGGCCGCAACTTGGCCTGCCCAGGCCTTGGTCCATATTGGGACTCCTAGCACTAGCGAGGCTCATTTCACATCATTAGCAAAGGAATAGGTCCCATAATATTATGAGTGTTTATGACTTATGTTTGCATTTAATTTGTAGTATTATAATTTATAAATTATAATAAACCAATATGTTACATAATATTTTGTTTTTTTATTCCTTAAAGTTGGAACTTATTACAAAACATTCTGTTAACAATGGACCAATGTACCTACATACCTACCTTATAATCGTTATCAATAAAAAAATTATTATTATGTATTATTATTCTGAGTCTGTTGATTAAACGAAGCGGAATATATCTTCAATTTATATAACTCAACTATCCCATTAACGTTAAGTATAATACCTTTACTTCTGTACTTTCATACTTTAACTTAAGTAGTAAAGTCTATCCCACTAAAAACATACCTGTTAAAATGGGGTCAAGTTCTTATCCGCTAATTTTTGGCCTAAAAAAGGAGTTGAAATCCAATCCAATGCCAAGTTTAGTTGCACATCATCGATAGTAATCAACTTCATCAACAGCCTGATCCATAATACTTCTAATTTGAACTTGGCAGCTTAATTAAATTCTATAAATATTATCTAATAATACAATCAATCAAGTGTTATGTATAGCACGAAAACCTGCCAAGTTCAAATTTAGAAGTATTATGGATCAGGCTGTTGATGAAGATGATTTCGATCGATGAAGTGCAACTAAACTTGGCATTGGATTGGATTTCTACTCCTTTTTTAGGCTAAAAATTAGCCGATAGGAACTTGGCCCCATTTTATCAGGTATGTTTTTGGTGAGATTTCATTACTTTTTTTCAAAAAATCATACTTATTTTTTTTTCTTTTTGTGCCACGCTCGATATAAACAATACTTTCAATAATGACGCTAGTGATATTTGTTAAACTATCAATAGAAGCCAAATTTTTAAGTAAACACTATGATATAATATTATAAAAAAAAGAAAAGAAATTTATGTACGGCACTGCGGGCTTTCTTATTATTTTTCATGTGTATATCGATGGTAAAAATGCCGTACAGATTACAGAAACATATGACCAAAATGTACTCACCCTACATGCACTTTTGAATTCTCACCAGCACTCAGTTGGACAGTGACGGCATAGTGCTAAATCTTATTATTTTATCCTCTAATATCGTCCTATATACGTCACCACTCACGGTGGTTCATATTATGACCCATTCATTTTCGACATGGGCCTGTAGTCTACTTGGCCTACGCACTCCGTGCGCTTTGATTTAGTAATCTGTGCTGTAACTCTAAACCAACTAGAAACTTACCCATTAGATACATATAACAAAAATATTGTTATAAGGAAAATGTTCTTCATTATTTTATGTAAGTAGAACGCCAAATATTATTATGTGATTGTAAAATTGGTATTCGGTTTCTAGAGGATACGAATAAGCTTCGAATACTGGGTCCATTTTGATGAAAATTGGCATAGACATAGAGTAGACCACGTGTAAGGACATAGTAGGCTACTTTTTATGGCGGGAAAATGTACAGTTACTGCAGGATACTGGTATTATAATACCTTGTAGAATTTTCGATACGCGGGCGTTGACTATGTATTATGTATACCTATTTGTTTAATTTTTCAATAATAAATAGTAAACAAATGCTTTTCAGTGTGCTTTATTCAGCAAAGCGCTAACCAAGAAGATGATTTATGCTACTCGGAATATAGAACGATAAACAATCGTACATTTGATGCTTCTCCTAGCCCAGAGGAAGATGACACTGAAGAGCCTAAAATTGAGTATGGTGATATTCCGGTGCTCAACAGAAAGGTACGAAGCTACTGTAACACGTCTATTAAGGGGAAGACAGCTGCCAATTCGACATCTTTGTGCAGTTTTCTAGACGTATGTATTTCATTGATTGGCACAAAAAAAATATATGTGATTTTTGATTATATTTGGAAAAGCTTGTTGAATTTAAAATAATGTACTCCTACTGGATGAAAAAAATTACCAAAGTCACATCTTTCAGGAACTTTAAACAGTTCTAACTAAAGTAATAATACAATCTATGCTTTAAATTTTTTTTTTATTTGATACCTTTTACAAAAATCCAAAGATTGCCGGATTTAATTTTCGGTTCTGACATCTAGATTTCCCATAATATTTATTTTTTCCTCTAACAAACGAAAAATGTATCCACGCTACCGAGTGAACACTTCAGATTCGTCTCTCTGGCATGAAAATCGACACAGGTGCGAGAGTGATGCGAGATCAAGGTCATTGGCAGTTGTCAGCGCCTTAATAATAGGATATATTGCTGCAATGTTTTTATGCTAGATGGCGTCACCAGCATAGGCAGTAAACAAAAAGTATGTTTTATAACGTTTATGTCAATATATTCTGATACAACATGTCGGATTATTTACTGTATGTGCTAGTATTATAATCAATGAATTCAATACTTATGTTTTAAACTCTTTATTATTAATAAAAATGCTCTTAATATTCCATAATCATGCATTTAAGACTTTTGTGATTCTTGAAGATTGATTTTAGCCTGTCATTTTTTCCGTACATCAACAGCCGCGTACTGACCAAGCGAGCAGCCTCGCTGCCTCGCCCGAGCGTGCCCGGCCCCGGCCCGAACCGAGAGTTGTCGGTTTTTGTCGATGATCAAAGGCGCCCCGGTACGTTTGCCGCGAATTACGCCGGCGTAATTTCCGCCGCAAATGTCAAACGTATACAAAACGCGACGTAATAGTGTGTCACCTCTAGTATTCGGCCCGTATTTTGTATACAATTTAAACGCGGCGTATGCGCGGCGGAATTTACGCCGGCGTAATTCAGCCTAGTGTGTTTTGACCCTAACACGTACTGACCGACCGAGCAACTGCCGCGCGAGGCTGCCGCGCTAAGCGGCTCGCTTGGTCAGTACGCGCCTATTGGCATCTGCCTTCATTTTCCCCGACCGGATGTATTCTATTATCTATACAATTGTATCACTAGAATCAATCTCCCGGAAATCAAAACATCTACCATTATATTTTACATTTTGTAATCACGAAATATTTATTGATACCAAGATAATTAGATAATATAAATAATGTTTAAGGTAAATTATTATATAAACTAAACATAAAGCTTACAGTACTATCTCTAGACTTCAATACAGTCTTGTTAGGTTTTTTTGTCCATGATTCGACGTTCAACGAGAGTATTGTACTATATCAACTTTGAATAAAAAAACCACGGGTTACACACTCCGGTAGCACAAATCTAAAAATCAATCAGTCGTTTCCCAAGAGTTTGGCAATAAACACCGCGAAACACAAGATATTATATCAGATTGTTTTTTTTTTTAATATTTAACTAGGTAGGTATACCTACAGATATTAAATTAATCACCAACAAAGCTTTCATGTTGCGAACGAGTCAATCTGTTGTACAAAGATAATTTAGTTAGTACCAACAAAAGCACATTTTTCAGCGTGCACAATATGAATTTTATTTAAAATTTGTTTAAAGTGTAATTTTCCCATTTTATTGCGAAACGTGCAACTTTCTATCAGGGAAATTGATTCAGAGGCAGGCGGGTCTACGTAATTTGTCCGGGTTATGTCAAGTTATTTACCTCAGAACAGGAAAATAAGTTATTGACTTTACATAACCTGACTACTCCAGTCATTATATATACATTTAGAAATGCAAATGAACCGAGAAAGCAACATTTTGGACATTACGTGGGGGATGGCTAGAAAAGCTTAAGTTCAAATTGTCGACCAAAAAAATCTTGTGGGTTTTCCGCCATCTCGAAAAAAGGGTTAAATTCTTCGTCGTTTGTTTCGTTCGTCGACAATTTGAACTTAAGCTTTTTTAATATCCACCACGTAATATCCAAAATTTGGCTTTCTCGGTTCATTTGCATTTCTAACCCGATTTTTTCGACGTAATGACTGGAGTAGACCAAATTACAGAGATTCGTCATTTGCTCATATATCAATTTCTCTGGTGGTACATTAAATGATAATTCTGTTTCTCGCGTACCTACTGGTACGTGTCTAATGCTCACTAATTTCATTAAAATTAATTAAATTGGAGGCTCTGGTTAACCGCTATTGAAGGACGCCATCGAACATTCCAGATGAATAGACCAATACATTTTAGTTCCATTACGTACAAGTAACCAGTGGCGGCTGTAGTGCTCCCGTGCGTCGCGTTATTGGAACGAAGTAACGCATTGAATGCGGCATCTGCGTTTTTGTGACGCACGTGACAATATAATGCAAGACGTTGATATTATCATCACATCATCCAATATCCATACCCCTGTTCTCCGTCTGTGTTTATGTCTATTTGTGTCTGTTAGCTCTTCACGATTAAACCACAGAGCTGATTTTGATGAAATTTAATATGGTGCTAACATTTTATTTAGAAGTCCCCTCGTGACCACGGCCGTCGCAACACGGCCGAAACGTCGAGAAAAAGTATGTACTCGTAGTAGCATTACTATGTAAATAAGTCGCGTTATGTCCCGATTAATATGTTTTAATATGGTGCTACTTAGCGTCCCGGGAATGGACATAATATTATGATAGTTTTCATTCCAATTCCCAGATAAATATGTGCGGTACCTTTAAAACAAATAGAGGCTTCGGCGCAGCGAAGCTACGGGCAATTTCTAATATAATAACCTCCTCCTTTTTGGAAGTCGGTTAAAATATGAATGTGAAAAAACGCACTGCTGCGCTGCGGTTACGCAACGCAACGCAGCGGAGTAGTGTGGCCTCGCTGTAACTCGTATTACGTATCGAATACTTGTTTTGCTCAAAACTAACACCATCGCTGATGGTTTTCCGCGGAATAAAGCTGAACGAGTTTCATGATTTTAGCGTTATTAGGCCTGGTTGACACGGCACACGGCACAATTCTGCACGTTTCCTGCACGTTTTTTTGCAGTATACCGTATACGTCTTAACGAATAAATAGTGGCGCATACAATGTATAATATAGAACCATTCACACGTCGATTGTAATTCGTACTGCACAATTTGTTGCAGTACAATTGGCGTATGAATGTATACTGCAAAAACGTCCAGGACAATTTTTTGAACCTACTCCACTTGTTTTTAAACAAAATTTTGAAATACGTCGGTTCAAATCATGGTTAATAATGCCAGGCAGCATTGTCTATTATTATTATCACTCATTAAATGAAGGAATTTCTATATTGTTTCCCTATGTGACCTTGTTATTACCAACAAGAAACTATAAATTTTTATGATGCCAATGGCAATAAAGCAAACATTATCTGACGCCGCGCCGGTTCTCTAAATTATTTATATATCCAGTTAATTCTGCTCTTCTGTCACAAGTCTGCCAGACTCTATCTCTCTTTAAGTAGGACATACTATCAGAGAAGTTTATTCATAGGTAGATGGCGGAATTACGTAATTTGACCGCGTTATATCAAACCCAGCTTTTACAACTAATATAGAGTTGAATTAACCCGACCAAATGACGCTGGTTCACCATCTGCCGAGATATTAATGAATTTGTTCAATAGCACCTTTAGTACCTAAATAATCCTGTTTCAGATATCAAAAGCGAAGCGAGTGACGATAAGGGAACATCCCTACATCGTGAGCATACGAAGGAAACACTCGCATTACTTGACTGGGTCTCTCATTTCGAAAAACCTGGTGCTTACCGTGGCCCATCCTATCGCCGAGTAAGCATTATTTTAGAAATTGGCAAAGGGGTGGGAATTGGGACGCATTTTAACCGACTTCCAAAAAGGAGGAGGTTATAATATGTTCGGCTGTGGCTATTTATTTAACAAAGTATTACTGTCGCTGCATGTAATCTAAGTACAATCACTGAAATTGATTCATATGTAGATGGAGCTACGTTATTTGGTCGGGTTACGCCAAATCGATGTTAGAAATATCGATCTCTCGGCTGCGCTTGACTTAATCTTACCAAATTACCTATGTAGATCCCCCATCTGCCTCAGACTCAATTTCTCTGATAACTAATATATCTGGATGCAATTTTTTCGATCCTTTGATGCACGATATGTCATAGCGAGTGTGACCACCTGAAAATCGAATCGAGAATAGCGGTACCAGAACTGGGATCCATAATATAGCAAAACGTAAATGTTATTGGAATGATAAATAGGCGTGTGGTATGCAGAATTGCACAAACCTCATTGATTTTAAATGCTGTTTAATTAAATTAACTTCAATAACTGTATATGTTTTATTTGGTAAATTAATAATAATAAAATAATGAGATAGAGCGCGCCGCCTTCTCTTCAGATCTTTTACATTATTTAGCTATCCCAGTCTGTCATGTAGTATACACACTACACATCATGGTACACAATGACATGTAAATGTATATTGATATTAATTTCACGGTCCAGCGTGCCAATAAACGAGTTGGGAGCGGTCGTGGGAGAGAACTACAGTGATCGAGGCATCATGTTGCTGACCGTCATCATAGTGGTCATCCATGACGAGTTCGATCCGTACACCCTAGCTGGTGACATCGCGATACTGCGGTTTTATGAGGAGGTGGAACCAAGGTAAGACTCAGAATCTCTTCTCTAATATTTTTTTGAGAACTTATTTAGCGGTGTTGGGCTGTTTCCTTGATGGGTGAAAAATCTACTTACCTGATCGAAACTTAGTTAGACGTAGGCAGAGTAATAGAGTAGGCTGTTGGCGTTGAAGAGAAAGTTCTACCAAAAAATGCTAAGACTTTTTCGTTTTAAAAAACTCACATTAGGACTTGTGATGACTGAAGTGATTAACAATTCGTATGACGGTAGGTTTTGGCGTAGGAGGGAATGATAGATCCTCTGCCACTTTGCTTCCTCTGCCACTTTATGACACTTTGATTCCTTTATGCCACTTTATGCCACTTTATGCCACTGGCCACTTTATGCCACTTTGATTCCTCTGCCACTTTATGACAGACTATAGTCACAAACTGCGGAGATAAACTTAAGGTGCCGTTCCGATCTTTTTTCGTTCCGAAAAATTCAATTAAAATGCCACTTTATGACAGACTATAGTCCTAAAAATTCAAATAATATCCTACTTTATGACAAATACTATAATATAGTTTATGACAGACTATAGTCCTAAAAATTCAACTAATATCCTACTTTATGACAAATACTATAATATAGTTTATGACAGACTATAGTCCTAAAAATTCAAATAATATCCTACTTTATGACAAATACTATAATATAGTTTATGACAGACTATAGTCCTAAAAATTCAACTAATATCCTACTTTATGACAAATACTATAATATAGTTTATGACAGACTATAGTCCTAAAAATTCAAATAATATCCTACTTTATGACAAATACTATAATATAGTTTATGACAGACTATAGTCCTAAAAATTCAAATAATATCCTACTTTATGACAAATACTATAATATAGTTTATGACAGACTATAGTCCTAAAAATTCAAATAATATCCTACTTTATGACAAATACTATAATATAGTTTATGACAGACTATAGTCCTAAAAATTCAAATAATATCCTACTTTATGACATATAATACTATAATATAGTTTATGACAGACTATAATCCTAAAAATTCAAATAATATCCTACTTTATAACATATACTATAGTCTGTCATAAAGTGACATTTTAATTGATTTTTTTGTAACGAAATAAGATCGGAATCGCACCTTAAGTTTATCTCCCCAGTTTGTCTATACTTTAGCATTTCTAGTGGTCGCCGTGCTACGGCTATTGCTAAGGCTATTTCGTATTTAAAACTCTATTGTCCAGGATGCGGCGTAGGAAAGAAAGTCCGGCTACTTCATTATACTTTCAGCACTTCCGGAGTGCAACCCGTTATTATTTTTGTAGTTCAAAATCGAATCCTTCACTAAGGCTTAATTTACACCGTTTTTTTTTTGCTACAAAACTGAACATAGCACAATGAACTAATATAATATCAACAGTATATAAACACACTAATTAAATATTAGCCAAAAAATTGGCCGCGCGTCTTTCGCGAAACTCTCGAGAATTCTTCGATGCCGTCTGTGGAATTCGCGGGAAGTGGCGCGAACGAGGGAAGTCTAGTCAAGTAAAATATACAGACTAAACAATATATGTCCTCATGCGTACAAGCGAATGCGAAAATTCGCGAAAATACTCGAGCATTCAAGCGAATTTCCACGTCATGAGGCGAAATTGACGCTTCCATTCAGTTCCATTCCGCGGCGGTGTAAATTGAGCCTAATTATCATTTCGTCTGATAAAACCGACTTCCAAGGTAAAAATAATAATAACGTCTTTTAAATAAAAACTAAAAATAAATTAAAATTTAAAAATAAATTAAAAGTATTAATTAACAAAAAAAAAAAACTGATCTCCAAGGTACAAACTTTTAGTATAATAATATGAACTAAAAAGTATTAAATAATTTTTCCTATCTAAAGGTGCCTTTTTCCGAATTCGGCTAAACCTCAACTATTTCTGTAATCAATCTTCATTATTTTGAAGTCGGTACCAGATAGCTGAATCTTCAGTCCTCTGACAGAATATTTGAAACTTTTGGAACTGGCACCGACTTCAAAATTATGAAGATTGAGTACAGAAATAGTTGAGGTTTAGCCGAATTCGGAAAAAGGCACCTTTAGATAGGAAAAATTATTTAATACTTTTTAGTTCATATTATTATAAGTACTAAAAGTTTGTACCTTGGAGATCAGTTTTTTATTTTTTTTGTTAATTAATACTTTTTATTTTTAGTTTTTATTTAAAAGACGTTATTATTATTTTTACCTTGGAAGTAGGTTTTAATTTTTTGTTAAAAATAATAATAATTTCACTCTTTTTAGTTACTTAGTAGTTTATACATACATATTTATATTGTATTAGTAAATCGTGTTTTGTTACAAAATACAATTACACTCACAAAATATATAAGGTACTTAGATAATTTCAAACAATAGACTCAACAAAAAATGAAACTGAACACGTGTTAGCAAATTTAACCACAACATGACCAAAACACGGAACGGTACCTATTGTTTTATACAAACAATTGCTTTGCTCATGCCGACACTAATTCTTTCTGATGCCGCAAACCACAAAATAACATCGAAAATTAAAAGGAGGTTTTTAGAGGGGGAAATTGTATCATATAAGTACATAACATTTATATAAAACGGTATATTAAAAGTTGATTCAACATGCTAAACACGCCGCATTAATGACATTTTGCGATTTTGATAAGGTTTACTTTTGTTTTTGCCTAGCACTATGCAAAACTATCTTGGAAGTTCTATTATTATATTACTACTGCTTTCGTAATAAAAATGAATACTCAAAGAACTTAAATTAGTTGATTTAAAGTGGTAAACACGCCGCATTACCTAATTAAACAAACTATTAGCCACGAATTTGTATATTATATCGGCTAGTTTGCAATAAATTATTACTTAATTAGATGCGACAGTCCTAAGCCTGTAAAAGTGTGAAGGTCATTTTGAGTCAACAAATTTTTGAGTCTGAGCTGATAGCCTACTATCAACGCTTAATGCCTAAATTAGGACCTAAATTGAATATCACGGTCAAATCCCTAGTATAAATTCATAGACGCCATATTTGACGATAACCTTAACTTTAACATTAACTCCGCTTCTGGTGCAACCCACTTTCGGATCAAGACGACCGCAGCGCCCACACGTCGCGCGACTCGATAAATAATATTTATAAAACGTCGCGGTCACCTCGATCCGAATGCTTACTTCTAACTTCTTTAGGAATGTATCTACATAATATTATGTATGGTAATAAGATAATAATAATAACAAAATCGTCTACTTAAATAAATAATGGTTTAAATTATTATACTAGTATCGAAGCAACTTAATATTTTATATCTCAGAAGTATTGGCAAATGTGCGCCTTATGCTCTTGAACTTGAATACGATAATTACGCACGCGGCGCGCGGCGCGGCGCCGACCACCGTGTATAAACAGCCTATTGTTATAATATTATATAATAATTAATAATATAATTAAATTATTGTATCCATACTTATGCCTTGTACTATTGTCTATTCTGTGCCATGAGACATTGGTGACCTTAACACGACGTGGTAAGGATGATGATGATGATGATGACGATGATGATGATGAATATGAATTGCATAGTAGCATATGCTTTCTGTTCTTAAAACAACGCCAAAACTCCCAAACGTGTAACTATAAGGAGTCAGGAGTTCTCTCAGCATCTTCGAAACCATGGTATACCTTGACTCAATATTTGACTTTTTGGTAGCATATTCCTAGTACACTTCACATAAAACCAAAATCATCATATGTTTCCATATAAATTTCGAAGAGTTCCCTCGATTACTCATGGATCCCATCATCAGGTCACCACTTTTGTGAACATGGTACCAAAGTGAAGTGAAACCTAATACAACAAAACAAAAATTTCGAAAATCGGTTCATAAACGGCGGAGTAATCGTTGAACATACAAAAAAAAAAAAAAACCACAGCCGAACATATAACCTCCTCGTTTTTTGGAAGTCGGTTAAAAATGTCCGTAACTAGAACACTAGCTATTTTTGCAGCAAGCGATCGCTTGCGACTGACCGTTTGCAGGGTCGATTTTAGTCACCAGCCGCATGCGGCCATTGACCGCACGACTTTGGGGCCTGCGTCTTTAGCCGCATGCGGCGTAGTCGAATTGCCATTTAGACGGGTCGATTTTTGCCGTTCCTTCCATTACGCTCTGTGCGGGGGCGATTTTAATTTTTTTTTAAATAAAATAAGGGGGCACACGAGCAAATGGGTCAGCTGATGGAAACCAACTACCGTCGCCCATGGACACTTGCAACATCAGAAGAGCTGCAGGTGCGTTGCCGGTCTTTTAAGAGGGAAGACGCTCTCTTCTTGTCCGGAAATATAATATATATATATATATATGCTTGTACGTGTAGGAAAAGATAATGTTATTCCCATTGTTTTTGTTTTGAGTAGAACGATAATCTGCAAAAAAATGTACTTACTTCAAAATACTGGCGGTACGCACAGCAGGAAAAGTACGTACTGAACACTATTTGTCTGTAATGCACTGGTAGTAAGTTCAGGGTTTTTGCCAACCAACCGAAAATGTTAAATATACTGTCTTTTTGTTTTGTAAGAACTAAATTTAAAAGTGATATCTTGTAAGTTTCGTCCATCCAGCAGATGGAAGGTCTGCTGAATACGAAACAGCAGTTTACAATTCATTACAGACTAAAGGTACAATTTGGAAGCCGACTATATGAAGTTACAGCAGACGTCGTGTCGTCGCGGTACTACATGGTTTTTATGTATTTCTATGATAAGTGTTGCTAGCTTCGTGTCGCTAACTGCGCAGGGTATTTCATAGAAATACATGGAAATACATAGAAACCAGTAGTGGCGCGACGACATGTCGTCTGCGGTTGCTTCACGTACTCCGCTGCCAACCGGCACCTTAACGAAACATTCAATCAGAGTGTCATATTTGAAGCTATGAAAAATCGGCAAATGGTATACTTTGCAATTTTTGATGATAAAAGACTTTTGTCTGTGTATAGCTTCACGCCCGCCATGATTTCCTTGTTATTGGGGACCATCTATAAAGTACGTCACACGAATTTCATAATCCTCCCCCCCACCTTAGTGTGACGTCACAAATTTGCAATTTTACATTTAAAAATTAAATCCATCTTAATATTTTAAACACGATTTATTTTATTAAAAAGAGTGATGTCACGAAACTTAGGACTCACCCTTTGTTACAATATCACGTAACACTTCGCTGACCCCCTCAGCCCCTTTATATTATGTGACATATTTAAGGATAATTACTCATTATTATCAAAGTCTTCAAGACGTTAAGACTTGGATTCTATGTAGTCACCAAAACATAGTATTGATTTTAAAAGTTTGAGAGCGCCTTCACATTACGTCGCAAGCAGTCGCAGTGCTTGCGACGTAATGTTCAGGCAGCCTTATAGTCTGACGTTTCGTAGATCAAACATCAAGCACATACACATATCTTCGAAGCTTTACAAGGAGGGCACTGCTATAGTCACAGGTTGGGGAAGATGTGATTTCACGGTAACTATGATTATGATAATATTTTTATGCAGCTTATTTTATAGTGTTCATAAACCAATAATTTACTTTTCTAAATGCATTTAAAGGATAATACCTAATTCATAAATAATTTGATTAAACAGTAAACACCCAAACAAAATAAGAAACAGTATGTAGGTAGGTATCCTTTATTTTATAGTGCCCAAGTGTGTGCGCAATACACAAAAGCATTCTGGTTTCAATGAAACCAGGCCAGTTAAGCAGGAGTAATTTTTATGCACACACTTGGGCACTATAAAATTACTCCTGCGTATTCAGAACGCGTCGTGGCCGTTTTCATTAGGGCCACAACACGAATAGGCTACTTGACCTATATTCAATTTCATTGAGCAAATGCATATTTCTAGTAGAAATTGGCCTAGGAAACCGTATTTCATCACCCTTATCATCAAACAAAAGCTTATGATTGATAAATAAAGTCGATTTGAAAATATTATTTTATGAAAATAGGATTTGTACTGACGAAAACGTTTTTGCGGTACTTCCGATTTGGATGTGACGTCATCCTCATAGTAATTTAATATCTTTTATTTATCGCGCTCGTTATATGTAAGTTTATTTGTACATAAATATTAAGAATAAGCCTAGAAAGATTTGTAAAAGTTTTCAACATTGCAAATGATTTCAAATTTCTTATTTAATTATTTTATAATTTTTGGGCACTTTTAGACTCGTACATTTAGCACATAAAAAAAAATCAATAAAGAAAGTTTAAAATACAAAACGTATGACGTCACACTATGGCGGACAGTGTTTTCGGCGCCATTTAAAAGGCATGTTTTTCGATCAACATTTTTATGGGTTTCTACTGCGTAAAATATTAAAATAGTTTTTTTTTGTGAAAATGAATGATTAAGAAGCGATTAGCATGAAGAAAAAAAATAGGTCAAGTAGCCTATTCGCGTCGTGGCCGTTTCACTATGACCACAACGCGTTGTAAGCCATTTTTTTGCTCACTGAGCGTTTTCGGTCTTTGAGCGTAACATATACATAGTGCCCTCAAGTGTATAACCGAAAATTGTACAAACTACAAAGATACCGACATAATTATTATTGTCCACTGATTTTGTGGCCTCGGGATACAATTAACCCAAAACTGAATCAGCATCTAATTAAAGGAACATTTGCATCCATGATCGTATTGCTGTGATTATTACGTGTTATGTTTAAAAGTATGTCAATTTGTGTGGATTAATGCGTATAATAAATAGTGGCTGTTGCCTCTTGCCGCTGTCGTTGTTGCTTTACAAAAACCGTACATTTTTCCGAAATAAACACTTATGTGATGTGTCCTTTCTCGGCACTTGAAAGTATCTACATATACCAAATTTCATCAAAATTGGTTCAGCGGCTTAGATTACATAATATAGAATTAGAACATTTATTCGAGTGTGAAACTTTTCTTGTGTTCATAGACCTATTTTAACTTCTTTCGATTGATCTTAACTTTTTCTTTTTGGGTGGAAACAAGTGTTAAACGTTAAAGTTACAACAGGATCTTTGATCAGAGTTTTTAAATACGTTTTAGAATAGGTTGGGAATTGGGATTGGAGTTTAAACGACCCAAACTTAGTTCATACACACTCCCAAGTTTAGCTGAATGAGATTAGAACTTTAGAATATAGATGACAAATTCCTATAGCGAGAAAAGTTATTATGTGCTGATTATTTTCATGAGAATGCGGAATGCCTTTAGTCTTACTATAAAACAATGCCCTTTCCGTGGCATAGAAAACCTGTCTTAATGAAATTGATACTGTCATAATACAATATTCAACGTAAATGTAACAATAAAAATAGTCTCTAATTGCCTGTTTCATCGCTTCCTGATAAGGTGCCCGATAGGCTTATTTGACAGATTCTCCATACTCTATCTGTCAAGTAAAGTGGTGGATAGCCTTATCAAGAAGTGGTGAAACAGGCCCTAAGGGCCTTTATTAGTATTATTAGAACAAGACGGTAGCCAAAAATGTGAAATAGAGTTGACGCCGCATCGCTTGACGAATTTTGTTTCGCTATTAGGTATACGTCACTGCGTCTCGTCTTGTTCCACTGTACTGACCCTCATTTGTTTTGAAATGTTTTCAGGGGAAAGAACTCTGCCTGCCACGCTCGTCAGAGTATTACCTAGAAGAAATAATGGATCCGATGTTAAGAAGCGTATCGTTCCCTTATATCCGCGACAACTGCTTTTGTAAGTCATACAAAGAGGTAAGTAAGGGCATGTCCGCACTGCGAATTTTAACCACGCGGATTTTTTCGCGCGTTTCTGTAACATATTGAATCTTATGACAGTATCCACACTGCGAAAGAAAAAATTAAAGAATAAATTTGCGAGAATTAAAATGTGATGAAAATTCGCAGTGCGGACGGGGCCTAAAGATTTTAATAAGGTTTTAAATAATATACTTTTTTGGGGCAGTTCACTTTGCAAACTTGCAACATCGCGACTTGTGTGGCGTTGCGAATGCATTTCTTTGAAACAAGCAGCCTGCGGGCGGCGAGTCTGTTAATCTATGTAGTAAATTAAGGTCAGTTTTAAGGCCCTTATAAATACTCAGTACTTAATCAAGATGCATCTCGGTCTCAAGATACGGTTCAGGCTCTGTGATTGGTTGGCTGTCAAAATTTGGACCAATCACATAGCCGAACCGCATCTTAAGTACTGACTATTTATACGGCTCTGAATGTGTCAGGTAAAAATCATCGCCATTCGCCGCGTTGCGTTGCAATGTGAACTGACCCGATAGTTGTAAATTGAGTTATGACGTCGAATCAATAATAATTATGAGAACTGATGATGAACAATCAAATCGTACAATATGCTTCAAAGTTGTTAAAATTATCAAAAAATAAAATGTAGACAAATATATAGATATGTTATAAGTACTGTCTGAAATCTGAATAGAATTATTGAAGAGTAAAAAATATTTGATACAGCTCAATGAATTGTACCATCCTAACTGAAATTGAAATGAATAGCTAACTGAGTTTTATTGAATTTATTTCTTATTTTCTGAAACGATATAGATTATACTCCGAAATTGTGTTGGGACTCACCTCGAAGTTTTGAAGCATCATCAACAGGAATAGCATTATTTCTGCAACTTCTAGAATGGCGCTCCACTCAAGAAAGGCATGATCTGTTTGGGGTTGGCCAGCACGAAGTATGAACCATGTCTGGCTGTGCCTGGAGCTCCTGTGGTGGTCGACGGCAACCTGGTTGCTCTCCAGTCGTGGGGTTACGGGTGTGGTTACTCTCTCAGCCTACCCCTAGTGTACACGCATATTTACGATTACTTGGGGTAAGTATAAAGCGCATTTTTAGCCGACTACGCCAACAGGAAAGGCAATGATTTTGGTAATAGTCTATGTACTAGCAGAGTAGACAGAACTAAGGAGTACCTCGACTTCAAACAAACGGGCGAATATACGCAAGTAGAGCACGACTGTCACTTTCGACATGTTTCACAATGACGAGTTAAACGCATTATGGCTGGTTTACACGTATTAAGTAGATAAGTAGTAACTAATTTTTAACTTAATTTGAAGTGCCTGCCCGAAATGTGTCAAGTGACAAGCCCCGCCTGCCAACTTAACCAAAAATTTCCATGTTTAGTACTTAACTAAATTTTAACTTGCTACTTGCTACTAAATTTTGTGTTTACATGCAATAAATAACTTAAAATTTAGTTAACTACTTATCTACTTAATACGTGTAAACCAGCCCTTAGAACATACAATATGACATACTACGTCAAACCTCTGTGGTTTATTTGATACTATTTAACTATTAAGTATTTACTGGTATGTGGTCAACTATATAATTTCGAGATCTCTTCAGAGTCGGCCTACTCGTTAGTTCTATTTACTAATTACTCTGGTACTTGTGAAGTTGATCATAGGCAGTGTCAGACCTCAGATCTGCCTACGAATCAACTTTTTTGATAGTATTATCAGACTAACTGCCGCACACAGAGGCATTTTGCTGAGTGGCTAAAGATGTGTGAGGTCTAGCGACTAGCGTTATCATGGTGAAAAGCCACACCCCTTCTGTTGATTAACTTCGGCCGCTTTCTCTCAACTTCTTGCTTTAATATCATCAGTTGTTCGCAGTACAGTTCAGAATCGATGGTCCTACCTGGCGGTAAAAGCTCATAATGAATAATGCCCTTCCAATCCCACCACACACACAGCATCACCTTGTTGCGAGTTAGCCCGGGTTTGCCACAGTCTGTGAAGCCTGACCGGCCTTTGACCACAATCTTTTTCGCACGTTCTTGTCGTACGTGATCCACTTTTCATCACCAGTTATCAGCTTCTTCAAAAATAGTTCGGTTTCATTACGTCTTAATAAAGAATCACAAATGAGTACACGGTTCATTAGGTTTCTTTCAGTGAGCTCATGAGGCACCCAAATATCGCTTTTTTGTGTACCCAGCTTTTTTCAAATGCGCCAAATCCGTTCGTAGTCAACCCCAGTTCTACATCGTAACTACTATATGCCGATCTTGCTCCACTTTTTCAAAAATAGCATCAGTTTTGTCCGCGTAACAGGGCGACCAGAGCGACGTGCATCTTTGATATAAAAGTTTCCGGATTGAAAACGCTTAAACCAAATTTGCGCTACTCACATAATATACTGCACTAGGTCCATGAACAGCACAACTTTTTTTCGCGGCTTGTGTTGTATTTTTGCCTTTTTTGTAACAAAATTTTAAAATGTATCGAATTTCTTCATTAGAATTACTCATTTTAACAATAAGAAAAACAAATGAAAATTTTTTAATGATACCAAAATCAGCCAGATAAGGCCAGATACAATAATTGGTATAGCCCAAGAGATTTTATGACAAGTTCATACAAATAGGTACTATAATGCGAAAAGACTTTTCCCCAACCTATTAAGTATTATTATTTACGTTTTGTGAAAATAAATTCCGTTCCGTCAAAACGAGGTCCGGTAGCCAATAAGCGGTGAGTGAGTGGATGCAGAAAAGCATATTTTACTAATGGCCAATTTAAAATTGAATGCATAAGTACCTGTACTTTATTCATTCTACTGTGGGTCTATTTCATTTGGCCATAAACATAAAAAAAAAATACCTAAATTTAAAGCTATGCGATTTATCGTTGAAAAAATAATAAGTTTTAGGCTGGATTTAAGGATCACTCGCGCATAAATTTAAGGAGAAGCGTTGTGTCAGATTTTGGGTCTCTTTGAAACTTTGGTGGGTCGAGAAGTGAGCCGGGCGGACTCGAAAGGTGCAATTGGTTGATCAGTGATCAGACCTTAAGAGCCCGGGCTACCCTCGAAATTCTCATACATACGTAATACCAAAATTATTTTCTCATACGAAAATATTTAACATGTTTGAGTAATTTTTCAGCTTAAAATAGTAATTACCTAGGTTCCTGTACAAAAATAAACTTCAAAATATTTAAACACTAAAAAATATAGTAAAACACAAAAAATATATAAATAAATAGTAAATTTACTACAAAATATTTAGGTAAATACTAAAAAATATAGTAAAACACAAAAAATATATAAATAAATAGTAAATTTACTACAAAATATTTAAATACTAAAAAATATTTTGTAGAGTTGAAATATTTTGTAGTAAATTTACTATTTATTTATATATATTTTTGTGATTTACTCTATTTTTTAGTGTTTAAATATTTAGTAGTAAATTTAGTAAAAAAAAATTATACATAAAAAAAAATTTAATGTTTATATATTTTGAAGTTTATTTTTGTACAGGAACCTAGGTAATTATTTTAAGCTGAAAAATAACTCAAACATGTTAAATATTTTCGTATGAGAAAATGATTTTGGTATTACGTATGTATGAGAATTTCGAGGGTAGCCCGGCCCCTTAATCCATAATCCTTATTGGTCGATCATGGTCAAATAGTGACACGTTATTGATAATATCATAGCCGTCTTCATTTACGCTATCTTAAACCGTCGATCGCCAATTCCTGGAAATCTTTTGTTATCGCGGCCCATATGGGATTTACGGGGCTTGATGGGTTAAAGTTGTGTGTTGCCTATAGATGGCTATTTCAGCTCAATTTTAAATTTTCAGTTGGATCATAAACAACATCGAAGTAATGCAAAAGATAGATAATGACAAAAGTGTAAGATCCTTATTCAAAGCCACCAGAGCCTACATTTTGCTTACCTGGCTGAAGCGGTCGAGACCATTTGGACACAACGATACGATACGGGACGGTCCGCTAGAAGCCGCCAGGATAGACAATCTACTTGCCCGACTGGATGGAAAGGTGTATGACATACGCGATTACATCCGTAACAAAACATATCAGAAAGCGAAGCAGAATATCCTCAATGACATCCGAGATAGTGAGGGCCAGAGACCGGTGAAAATTTTCCGTTTCAAACCTGAGTATATTATAAACGATCAATGTCATTAAGTATTCTAATAATATTTAATTAATTAAACTTATTAATTAAATTAAATAATTATTTAATTAACCAGTGACAGCCAGGCCTTCGTCACTTTATAAAGCTGAAAGTCTGCCTGTTTATGTTATGACCCCCATAGAGGTAATCTGAGCGACCAGCAACTATGGAGTTTCGGTCGCGGTAACTTTAGGATGTATACGGTTCTGAAGGACTACTTAACCAAACTCAAACTAAAACTCTTTTTTATTCAGAATATTTTTTTGCAAATATTCTCTGAAAGTCTACATGATGCCTACCATCGGTTCGGGAACTAGCCCGGCGAAAAGAACCGGCGTAAGAAACTCGTACGGGGCCCACTTTTTTTCCCTTCCATGTTCACTACCATCTTCCATATTATAATACTAATATTATAAAGAGGTAAACTTTGTTTGTATAATAGGCTCAAAAAGTACTGGACCGATTTTAAAAATTCTTTCACCATTCGAAAGCTACATTATCCACAACATAGGCTAAATTTTATTTTGGAAATAAATAGGTTTCCGTAAGATATTTGGGATTTTCGGACACAAGGTGTAAAAAATCAACCAGAAAAGTTACTTATTTTGCGTACGCTGCCTAAACTATAAAAGATAGAACCATAGAACGTTTCAATTAGTTGTAGATCTTATAAATATCTACAAAAAAGTCCGCGATACACTATACCTATCTATCTCGAGCGAGGCAAAAATCTTCATTTTTTTTTGGACTACATTTAAACGCGTTTATTTTACTCATGCTATTAATCCTTATCAAGGTAATTATTTCATCACTAAGTACAGTTTATGTAGATAATATTTGGTCTTTGAATGACTAAAATAATTGGACGTTTGGTTTTGAAGTTATGGCGAAATTACAATATTACGATTTCTACTGCACGGCCCGTTGCGAAGTAGGTGTCATGGGGGGTGCGCGTGCGAGACGGGAGTTTAGATATATATATAGGCTATAGCTCTATGCCCACAGCCACACTGTGCAGTGTACATTTTCATCTTCAATTTTCGTCATCTTCTTTCATTCAGCTGTCGTAATGGCGCATTCAATTATTTTCTTAAATATTTGAAAATGCCTAAGAGAGCCAGGTCGGACGACCATGGCGCCATACTTATATTTTAGTCACTTCAATAAAATAATATGGGCAAAACAACGTTTTTTTTTTTTTTTTTTTTTTTTTTTTAAACGGGCTTTGGCCCACCACACATTCCCACCACTGTATCTCCTGTGTCGCCAGGATCGACAGCGGTATCCAACCACGAAAACCCTTTGATATGATCTCAGGGAGCCCGAGGGACATGCTAAAACTGTCTTGGGACCCGCAACGAAATTAATCAGAAGAAAATAGGAGGAGTAGGAAGATTCCAATTTCCCTCCCCATAAAAGCGGGAGACAGCACAAAGTTGCAATGACCGAAAGTCAAAGAACTTAAGGGGGAGCACCACGGAAATAAGGTTAATAATTGTGACTCCTAAGCTAAAGCTAAGTTAATATTGGAGTTTATTGTGTTTGACTGTTGCCAATAATAATTGTGACAAAAACGCTTGAAGGCACGGAAGTTTCTAGCGCTGTCCACGAGATCACCGTAGTATGCGACTCCAGATGTACAGAATAGGTTGATTAGCATAGTAGTTCTTTCGTCCTGCCAGAGACTGCACTCCCAGAGAACATGATGCGCGGTTTGTTCAAACATGTTGCCTTCCGTCGAGCACTCGCACATGGGTGATGCTACTAGTTTAAATCCGTAAAGTTTGGCCTTAAAATTTCCATGGCCGGTCAGGAATTGAGAAACGCAGTGATCAATATCCATCCAATGTTTGGATAGCCGTTCACGAATATTAGGGAAAAAATTATAAAGGTGTCGCCCTTTGGTGGAACAGTCCCATCGTGACTGCCATTCGGAGATTAAGCTTTGCACAGAGTTTTCTAAAGGTTCAAACAATCTTGCTATTTTAATTTTATCGCGAGCGCTTAAAAAGAACGGGTTGTCCATGTTTTTGCTATGATAGTAAAACAACGTTTGCCGGGACAGCAAGTTATAATATAATTTTCCTCGATAAATGGGCTATCTAACACTGAAAGAATTTTTAAAATCGGACCAGTAGTTCCTGAAATTAGCGCGTTCAAGCAAACAAACAAATTCTTCAGCTTTTAAATAATATTATCATAGATTATGTCGAAAATAACATTTATATTAATTACATAGTGTGCGTTAAATTCATAATTTAATGTGATCAAAATAATAGGAATGGATACATCTGTGACATGTTTTCACTAATGGTTTCGTGTAAATCCAATTTCTGAATAAAATGTAGCTGGATAGGAAGGACAATTTTCATGATAATTTTCCTTCCTACCCAGCTGTCTGTCTGTCGGTGGTATCATACATCATAAATATTTCAGCACTGCAACAGCCATGGTTGTGTCTTGAGCCACCATTGATTGAGCTTTCAAGCATTGACAAAAAGCTTGTTATGATGCCACAGACTGACATACAGATTAAAGTTTAAACATTATAACACCCCTCAGTAGTGGCGCCAGGGGGAGACGCTGGGGGACGCTGGCACCGGATAAAAAGGGGCGCTGAAGGCAAACAAAAGGGGCGCCAATTTTTTCAGCACTATCAGCACCCTGGGTGCCGAAGAATTTACCAGGGCGCTGGTATAGCTAAAATAAAATAATAAAATAAATTTGACAGCTCTGACGCCCCTCTTTTTCGCCGGGGGTTATAAATAGGTCATATTATACGGTCTAGTTTCATATTCATAAAAAAAAGACGGGTTGCACTCCAGGAGTGCCGGCAGAAATGAAAACTTGATTATTAACGTTGTGCATTTTTTAACCCATTTTTTATGAAAATCGATTATTAAAAATCGATTTTTTTAATTAATCGAAACCCTTACAATTGACTAAATTTAAAAAAAATCAATTTTTTAATTAATCGAAACCCTTACAATCAATTCGAGTTCGAGTTCGAGTTCGACACAAAACACTACTCTCCAACCGTCTTACGGTTTTTTAAAGGTTTTTCGATCAGCACGAGAATCTAACGCGCGAGTTTCACAGTTTTTACCCATCCCACAAAAGTGCTCAACGCCGCTAAAGAAGTTTTCACTTCAAAAATACTACAATTTGCTAATTACTTTTGATACTTGTATTTCTTAATTTTTAGAGGTAAAAATTATAAATAAAAGTCTAAAACATCTTCCATCTATTTGGTTTTATTTATTGGTAAATATCAGTGAAATACAATGCAATTATTGTCTACAATAAGCACAATATTGATATTATTATTGACTAAACGAGAACATGATGAAATACTTGACTTAATATTATTATTACGACAATTATTTTGAGACTATATGATGCAGAATGATCCTTTAGCCAAGACGTTTTCTTTATCACTTCTTTATAGAACTGTCGATAAAAATGTATGACTTATGCGTTCGATAATTACTATGAAGTTGACGTTCGGCTCGTCTAATGTCAATTCCATACATTTTGATCGGCGATTCTATAAAGAAGCGTTAAAGAAAACATCTTGGTTAGGGGCTCCTGGATATCCAGAGCACTGAAAATAGAACCCTTTGATATTAGAATAGAATCGAAAATGCCATTCAATAGAACAGTCTCAACCTAATAGTTGTTACACTGAATGCTTTTAAGCTCGCTTTTTTTCGTAGTTTTTTTTCATCCGTGTGGTACGCATGAAGAAAATTTGTAAGTATCTCGTTTCATTTTATTGAAAGTGGAAAATATTCGGTATTGCGACTATACTTTTTCCTTTTGACACAAGTACCAAAACGCGCGTAAAAAAGCGTGCTTAAAACCTTAGTGTAGATATTATATACCTTGAATATACGGACAAAGATTAATATGTAACTATTTAATATACTCTAGTAAAGAGGTGGCTATATCAAGTTCATAAAATCTGGTTACACTGAAACCACATTTTCACTTTACAATTACATTATGGCTATTTCGACAACTAACAGACAGAACAAAGCCTTTTCTATATCCCAGTAACCAATTGTATTATTTTAAACTGGCATTAATTGATTTCATTCCTTGTTCGATTTAGTCCGTTTCAAATGTGTCGAAAATGTCGAACCAACGACATGGACCATCGGATAAGGAACAAAGCTGTATTTATGCATTTAAAACATGATCGAATCGGGATAGTAGTTTTCAAACTTGTCTGCCTGTTTTCAACAGTTTTGAGTAATATAGACAACTATTATTGTAAGTTATGTGACTTTATATCACTATTTGAATAAATTCTAACACATTATGATTTATGACACAATAATATCCTACACAATGGTAAATTTTACAAGCAAAACTTGTACTTAACATAGCATAAATAGTGAAATAGATCCGACAGTAAGCTTAGAAGCGTAGAAATCTAACTAAGTAATAATAATATATATATATTATAATATTTACATAGTTTTCACTCACAAAGCGACCGATGGAATGATCTAAGTGTTAATCTATAAGTTAAATAAATTTCAAAAGTATCTCTAGATTAAAAATAAAATAAGATGACGGTCAGAAAAAACATATCCACTGCTCAGAAATAAATCCGCAGAAAATAAGTTCTACTCTCCTATGATTATACGTTTCTATTTATTTTATTATTAACACATCTAATATTATGTTTCAGTGATATAACATTTTTGTTTTGACGTCGTCTAATAGAGAATTCGATACGAAAGTAAACTAATTAGGTACAAATAAGTCGAGAAAAGTCTTACATTAAGAAACAATACCGATACTTAAACATAACTATAATACAAAATAGTCGACTTTTTGACGAAACAAAAAGGTTTTCGTATTTGTTACCAAGTAACCGAACAAATAAGAACCACTACTATGTTATCTTTGGTATAATATGTAATACATTTATTATTTTGATAAATTAGACGCAGCCGTGTCGTCGGTACATTTTCATTTCGCTGGTGGCGACGGCGATCCATTCGTTCCTCGCAGAGTCGAACCAGGTTAGTCCGAGGGTGTACTTGCCGTTGATATTGACGTGTTGGCAGTGGGAGAACCACCAGCCCCCCTCGTAGTTGCCAGCGCAGTGGGTGTTAGAGATGTCCCGATCACGATCGATAGCCGAAAACTCCATATGGTTCTGGTACTCGAAAGCATCGCTGGCGTTACCTTTGAAGCCGCTGACGTCCAATACGTAGCCGGAGTCCGCGCTGCCGACGGAGAAGTGGTCGTACTCGGCGTACCAGCTGCTGCCGTAGATGTCGGTCATGTCGATCCTCATGGCGGAGCAGTTGTCCTTGGTGATCTGGTGCATGGATTCGAGGCCGAGCCAGTATTCGGAGGAGGCGTCGCCGAAGCCGGAAACGTATTCGCCGAATTTGCGGTTGAATTCGATGGAGCCGTTGTAGCGTCTCTGCAGGAGGGTCGTTCCGTTGCTGCACCAGGTCTCGACGGGGGTGTGGGCCGGGCGGATGAGGTAGGTGTTGGGGGGGTCGGTGACGGTCGAGCAGTCCTTGGGCAGTTGGCTGACGAGGTCCTCGTACTCGTGTTCCACGGGCTGCAACTCCTTCACCTCCCCGATCAGCTCCGGTAGCGGTATGCCGAGGGTTCCGTTAGTCTCCATGCGATTGGATTCCGTCTGCAACAAGATTCGTAAATTAATTTTTCTGACTCGATAAACTGTCTATGAAACGATCATTTTTTCACGCCCTTGGCTTGAAATCAGCAATATTAAAATATTGCCAATCTAAGGGCCTGTTTCACCGCTTCCTGATGAGGCTATCCACCACTTAAATTGACAGATGAAGTATGGAGAATCTGTCAAATAAGCCTATCGGGCACCTTATCAGGAAGCGGTGAAACAGGCCCTTAGTATCTTCTACAAATTTCTGATAGATATAAATTCCTTACGATCTCTAAATCGCGATGAAGTAAAAATACATCAAAGGCGTTTATTTCTAGACTAAATACCTAGCCAATATATCCAAGGATATTGTACGCCGGAACAATATCTACTAACGATATTGCTCCTGTATGATATCCTGTCGCCACTTATAAAATACTTAGCTCGTGTAGATACGTCACGTCTGCCTGTGAGATGCAATCTGCGTGTATTGCTTTTACCCCACTACGGTGAAACAGAGAGTACTGATTTTGGCAGTAATTTATGAATCTATATTTATGAATTGTCACTTTAGCAAATAAACTATTAAGAGAGAGAGAGAGGGATTGAAAACAGTACCGTGGGCAACAAAAATTATTGTAAATAAAAGAAATTTTAGCATTTTTTTAATTTTCTTTTAAATAATAAATACAAGTTTAAAAAAACCCTTCCATTACAGTGATCTTCATTCGACTCGGTCTTATTCCAGCTATATTCGATCCAAGTAAATTAGAGCAAAGTGCGTTAAATATAGAGACCTAGCTGTCACCTCATTCCCTTCTGCAATCTATTGTGAGCTCTAACATTTAGGTATATATTTAGAAAACCTTGCAAAGCCTTTACTGGTTACTATTTTGATGCCCTTTTACCAGAACTAACCATCAAAATAACTAAAGTTGCTATGAAAAGAAGCGGCAAAAAAAGTAATAATATTAAAGATAACTAGCTGTCCCGGCAAACGTTGCTTTGCCATAATATAAAGTACCTATTTCGACCATATTATTTTTTTGAAAAGACTAAATAAATATGTTACCATGGCAACGTCTATCGCTATCCCGTTGCAGAAATGCACTTATCAATATATAAAGTACCCAGTAGCCGATTCTCAGACCTACTGAATATGCATATAAAATTTGGTAAAAATCAGTAAAGCCGTTTCGGAGGAGTTCGTGGACTAACATTGTGACACGAGAATTTTATATATAAGATAATATTATATCTAAATGTAATAATATTATGTGAATAATGTCAGAAAATTGTAATCAGATTTCACAACATTATGACAATTAATATTAATAATTGACTTGTGAAAAGAAGCGGAAAAGAAGAAAGAAATTATTAATGTTACTAAAATAACTTATAAAACTGAGTAGTGAGTATACCGTATCTATATAAAGACTATATAGTGTGTATTTGCAAATTGCATTAAATAATTGCGAGCGCTGTGCTGCATGAATTTAAAGTGTAAATATGAAGTTTAATACATTCGTGTTATCTAAAATTAGGGGGTGCTACGAACAAGTTTCTGTGCGAAGACGTGACCGAAAACCGTATTATCAATTCTTTAATCTAATGTATCTTTAGTTGTAGTAATGTATGAGGTCAATCGGTACGTGTAAGATATGTTTTCTATAGACTTGTCATGTAAGCATTAACTAATTTGTATTTTTTAGGAAAATAATATATTCATGCTATTAAAAGGCATTTGCTATTTTTGACGCTAAAGAAAGCCGTACTAAACTCCAAAGTCTAAATCGTTGCAAAACATTTTGAATAATTAGAGAAATTTTAGGATTCCAGTCTTAAATTATTCAGTATAAATTACCTTAAGAATGTGGTCGTTCAGGCGATAGTAGTGCTGCTTGGTCGCCGAGGTCAGGTCGGAGATGGATTCATTAATTTTCTTCACCAGAAGCCGGTCCAATTCCGCCCGGTCGATAGCGTTACTGACGCTCACGGCTATCGCTTTCACGGACTGACGAAGATTCTCCTGATCTTCCTTCAGGTAAGAGGATTGAGCGTTGAGCTAAAATAAAAAGGTTTACTTGAGTGCCAAGGAGAGGTAACTTAAAGGATATTGCTTGAGCCAGAGTCGCAATTAGCATAAAAGCCATCTGATACCGACCGCTAGTAAATACTATATTTTGTATTGGCCATCTCTGGTCAAAACCAAATGCACTCTATAAAAATAGTGTAGTAGCAACTACGGTAGCTTAGTATTTTTATCCGAAAAATATGCGCATTCCTATCAGACGAAGATTTATTGTAATGAAAAGAGTACGGTTATACCTGAGCGCTTTCTATAATGTTACCCGATTCACGCAAAAAAAACCTCAATGGATTCTGTGAATGTCAATGAACAATTTTGTCGGCATAAACCGAGGAATTTTATACCTACTAGAAATATTTGTGATATAAAGGCAAATGCAACCATTATTGTACCACACTGGAGTATTTGGGGCAGATAAATTGCGCTTTTAAACTTTTTATTAGCGAGTAATCGGAATTCGCCGCCATTGTATTCAAGTAACACAATAATTTACCTGGGCGAAGTTCACGTCGAGTTTGGATATTTCCTTTCTGAATTCTGGAACAGTTTTGTCCGCTTTGTTCTCGATGCTCTCGACGTCCTCGCGAAGCTCCAACATGGAGGCATGAATCTTATCAAAATCGGCGACTTTCTGCGAGATGTTTTGGAGTTCGCTGCGCAGAACTTTGTTCTCGAGTTCGAGGAAGTCGATTTTGGCGGACATTAAATTCCAGTTGGGTTCCTCGAAGCGGTCCAGGCGTCGTTGGACGTCCAAGATCTGTGTTTGCAGGTTCTGCTGGTACTCGTCGAGTTGGTCTTGGCTGCGAGCCAGGCGGGATATCTGGGCGTGCACCATCTTATTATGGCGGTGTTTGTGCGCGTGCCGCATATCTCCAGACCTCTCGTGATCCAAAACGTCGTTGTAGCTCTCGTTGTTCATTTCCGTGATCTGCTTCGCTTTCATCTGGAACAAGACAATTATTTGAGCGACCAATTTTAGATAACCTACTTTGCAAATCTTTTTGCGCTTTCTAGCATATACTTAACTGAAATAATTTACTTACTGCATCTGAATTTACATACATACGATTGCGTTCGCCAAATATGAGATTTTAAATATTTATCTAGTTTTATGTAAAATTTTAAGTAGAAAAATAAACTGAGTACCTAGAAGTATTAACTTTAATTATGGATTTTTTGGTGGTTGACCACTGTGGTTCGTTGGTGAATGTTCTTAAAAAAAGGATTGTTTTTAAAAGTTTTAAATGAACCAAAATACTACTGCAAACTAATCAACTTCGAATCGCTAATTTCGCTAATCGAATCTCCTATGTCATAATCACGAGAGCTGGAGGGCTGTTTGAAAGAAAAATCGAGGCTGTATTAGGAATGAGTGCGACCTCTTTCACCAAGTGTGTCACATGGGAACAAGGCGAACAAAACAAACGTATCCGTATCGTGTTAACAGATTTACCTTGTAATTAACGTGAAAGCTTATGTAATAACAATTTGTGGTTACGTATTGTAACTCACGTTGGAAAAAATACGCATATTCACGATAATAAGTGTATCTACTCATTCCCGTCAATCCCCAAGCGGCAGCCGGCTGCCGCATAAGGGTCAATAATTCAGACCGCAACTCGACGAGGCGAGGCGAGGCATAAATTTGTATGGATTTTATAGATTTCAATTGCGTGAGACGTCTTGCGAATCTGTCAATTCCATAATATAAATTCAGAAATGCATCTACACATCGCGTTACGGTCTGAATTAACGCTAACAATTATTGAAAATCTATTGCGCCTGCAATACCCACGATGGAGGTGCTACAATGAATGTCTACGAAAATCAATATATATATATATATATATATATATATATATATATATATATACTTTGTATGTCTGTCGGCCCACCTCACAGAATCGATTATGATGATTTTGAATTTGGTATTTTTTTGAGTCTCGGGAAAGAACAAGGAGTCATTATTCACCCGGAAAAATGTACTGTGAAATTAATATGTAAAGAAAATATTTTGCTCAAGAACGAAAATTATCGTGCTATAAGTTATGACGTCCACCTAAAAGAAAAAATATTCATGTCCATTTCACGCACGTAAGTTTTCAAGGCGAACGCTGCCATCCATCTGCTATAAATCGTAGTAATTAGAGTCATGCGGAAACTGGTTTACAGATAGGTGACCTGAACTGATCCTACAATGGTAATTTATCTGTCTTAAGCATTTTTAATTAACTTTAACGAAGATACAACAGGTGTACGATAATCATATTCGTGTTTTGGGTTAACTTAATAAACTAGTTACGAATTAGAAATATTGATTAGCATTTAATTAGCTGTTATTAGGCTGGGTAATAGCTTTATTTTGTAAAGCTCTTTTCAAGTCTAAATGAAGCGTTGTGCTTTAATAAAACAGTAGAGTTAAAATTCGATACTTTCAATACAGAAGTTAGAAATTGAAAGCGGGATTTAAAATATGGTATCCATATACTTATTTTTTTACTTTTAACTTCGCTGTAGAAATTATCCGATGCAAATTGTCTAGAAACCCAGTTTAGTTATGAAAGATAAAATTATTTACCTTGCGAAATTTTCCTAGCACCTGGCCGTATAAAAAATGCAAGATGAATATCTTCAACGTTATCATACCCAATTAAATTCTAAGCAAAGACATCCTTCATTTGTGAATTGCACAAGAATGTATAATTATGAAATATCTTTGAGCGAGGCCATATGCTCCTTGTCGTTGTGTCGTTGGAATAACGCATCGTATGCGCGAGGCCATAATGCTTCTATTCGTTGCGTTGTTAGAACGCATCGTATGCCTCGAGCTGTATTGCGACGACGCACGTTAACACAATAAAACACAAGGAGCGCGCGAATCATTTTACCCTGCCACTTCTGCATCTTCTGTCCAACTTTTTAAAGCACCGCGTCCGATCACGTGACGCATCAATGTGGTATTTAAACGCACCGCAATGCAATTGAGTAAAGTGTTCGTAATATAAGTGGATAACTAAAATAAATTCAACAGAAAATTCATCTCCAGTCCATCGCATAATTCTGGGATACCAAAAATAATACGTAACTAATATGAAACGTGAAAGCGTTGACGCGCCGCAACGCAACGCGGCAATGTGGCCTCGCTCTTGTATGGGTGGATTATTAAAATTTATAAAAGTAACAGTAAATTGTCGTGTTTTATTGCGCTCATCGACCAGGTGGGCCAGCGAGATGAAACCTGCTATTTTTACACACATTTACATTAGCAGGTGCTGCCCAGGGTCCCGTATTATCACCTTCAACTCTAAACATCTCGATATTTAGTTTCTACGCAGTTCCGATAGTTTGTTTTAAGGCTTTTGGGAACAGAGGAGTGTTCACTACTCTATATAGAGTTTGTAATCGTAACCTACTCGTTATCGATTATTATCAGATGTATGAAATCTGATAAATTACAAATAAATTTTGATCATTACGCTTAGATATAACTAAAGCACTTACATAGACTATTTTCCTTCTTTTAAGACTTATAAGTTATAACTTTTCTTGATGTAAATAAAAGCTTTTTTATGTAAAGCAAAGATATTTAATCAAAACTAAAATCTACATTGTCCTATAATTTTTAGATGGATTTTATATTTTTTATGAATGTGCTGTATGACCGACTACAAGGTTATAGGCGTAAAGAAATTAATATGCAATCAGACTTTACTTATGGCAATAAAAATAATCGTCAGTAGGAACGTGCTTCGGCAATAAAAATATATAAAGTTGCCTTCGCGTGCTACTTCATTTTATCCTTGAATCTCGTATGATTATGGCATCGGTAATTTAACCAAATAACTCGAGGAATGGATATGATCTTTTAATTTGGTTTGTAAAGGCTACAGGCGTTTTTTTAGTTAGGAATTTTGCAGTAAGCCATCATAAGCTCCATGAAGCCATCCGAATAACGCCGAACGATTTTTACGCACACGTTAAACTATCCATAAAGGTTACGAGAACTTTTTGTCTCTTTTTGCAGTTGACTAAAGCCTTTTTCTACCATGTGATATTTATATTATAGACCATATTTATATTATAGTCATTTGCGTATATTATAGACCATAGATACTCAGATATATTCATATTCAGGTAGGTACTCAGATATATTCGATACAACATGCGAGTAAAAAAATTGAAAATGCATGGAATTTGACATAATTGTAGCGTCATTGCAAGCGTCTGAACTCGACTAAACAATGTCAAGCGTTATGTCAAATGCCATAATATTTGATTTCCGATTTCGAATACAGTTCGTCTAAGTACCCTTGACTCTAACATGTCTCGCAAATTCGTCTACGCTATTTAATTGAGTATAGAAATGGACTCTGTATTCCCAGAGGCTGAGGTCTGAGCTACAAGATGATGTTCTTGAAGCAATTATTGAAGATTTACTCGATTTACTTGTTAACAAAGAGATATTTGCGCATAATCATAATGTAGTTTATTTAAATTAAAATGTATAAGAAGTTATTATAGTGCCCAGAACATGGCTTAAATATGCGGTTTTTGAAAGCTTGATTCGTTATATGAAAAGTGTGGGATTCATATCTTTTTAAGTAGTTTGAATGTATGTTGTATTAAAAATTCATTAATTTAAGTAAAGGATTAAGTAATGTTGTGTACCTATCCAAAATACAAAGGCTTAGATGTAGAGATTTAGGTGGCAATTAATTTATTATTTATGCGAAATGCGATACAGTTTCTCATATTACGTTATACATAATATATAATAGCTTTATACTATTTTGTGATATTTAACCATAAAGTTAATATACCTACCTAGGTCCTAGCGGAATAGAGCAACAATCTCGAGCTGTCAAACGAAACCGAAATTGATTTATATCTGAGTGTAAAATAAGTGTACGTCTACACTTACACAAGCATCTTTCTATGAGATTAAATTGTCTACGTACCGATAAGTGCCGACTGGACGTCAAAAAAAAAAGAGTTCTGCTGTCATGTATCACATGTCTCTTCTTACCACGCAGTGTCACTGATAGTGACATCTCGCTTGCTCTGGCCTGGCCTTTGTTTCTCTATTCCGCTAGGTATATTAACTTTAATATGTATCTAACGTTTTATGTATCATCGAGGAAATTGATTCCTAGGCAGTTGACGGATCTACGTCATGTGGACGCCTTTCCTAGAAACTTTTTAGTGTGGTTTTTGGTGACGTGTGAGTGAGATGTGATGCCCTAAGGACGGATGCTTTTTGTCCTTCTTCTGGTGCCCCCTCAGACGTGATGCCCTAGGCAATTGCTTAATTTGATTAAGGGTTAATCCGTCACTGTCAGTCTGACTTGAATTGGATGGGTTTGACTTAACACGATCAAATTCATTAGGTCCGCCATCTGCCTAGGAATCAACTTCTTTGATAGTAGGTACAAGGCATTATAGTTATCAGTTAATACTTATGACTAATAACTTAATAACTATGATTAAACTTCATTTTAACAAAGAATTTGACAGATAATGTAATTGGGCTTATGTCAAAATCTTCATAAATTAATTACATTTAATTAAATAATGCTTGTTTCTGAGCGCGGCAATTACTGTAGAGCAGGGGTCACCAATGAGTTTCGCGCGAGGTCCGTTTTAAGAAATAAAATGACCCTCGCGGTCCACACATAAAAAAATATATTTAATAAGCAATGATAATTACGGAAATCACTAAGGTATAATATTTGTATCAATGAGAAAAGTGTCAATTTTTGTTGAGCAGTGAGCTACATGTTCATCAGTAAGTCGAGACCGAAATTAATTTTAACGAAGTTCATCTTCGAACATGCTTGGTCCGCACACAATGGGTCGGCGGTCCGGATGCGGACCGCGGTCCGTCATTTGGTGACCCCTGCTGTAGAGTGTGTTACTACTTACTGTTAGTCTTTGGGAATAACTTTCCTTGCGTAATTGGCGAATATTCTTAGTTTACTAATGGCTTAAGCACAGCCTAGCTCTAGGCAATAAACATGAGACTAATATCGACCGGACTTCTTAATTTGTATTAAGAATAACATTGGATAATAAGGTGTTTAAAAAAGTGCTTATATCTAAATAACTTAGCACATATTATTCTTTATGTTTTTCGGTGGTATATTTTGGTGTCTATTTTTTTACCTATGTCTAAAATATTTTCTTTTTCAAATTGCGGCAATTTGGCCAGCCCTAGAAAAAGTCGCCTGGGGCATCTTCCCCCACATCGCTCCGCCCACGCCACTGTTTATCAAATAACCAAATAAAAACAAAAACACCACAAAATAACCGCAGCAAATCATTCTGAAATCGGAAATGAAAATAACCTTTTCGTTACGTTAATTTTTTGTGAGACTAAGATTTTATTAGCAAGACCTCTTTTAATGTGTTCTGTGAGCAAGACCATTGACTCTGTAACTTCATACGTATGAGTCTCCCACGGTCACCTCAAAAATCCTTTTCAAGCAAACCTTTTCAAGCAAGCAAGCAAATTTCGAGCTTTTGAGTGACAAAAAATGATGAGTGCGTTTTCCCAGGCGCGTAATTAATGTGTTTGGATGTTTGTGAAGGTTGTCGGGGCCGTATCCGTTGTCATTGTGGAGGTGTATGTATGTCATTTTGTTTTGTGCCATGGAAACCCGTTCGATGCAGCAAACTGGCAGATGCAACGCCTGAGACCACGTGCTATGATTAATTAACAGGTTTAACTAAACAACTTTTAAACGAGATCGTAAAACTGTGAAAATGATCCTTTTATTTTTTTTAAGTAAGGTAGTAGTAGTAGTAAGAGTAACTTTGTCGCCAATTTCGTTTCGTTATACACGCGGAACACTGAGTTTTTGCTATCTTAATAAAAATTATCCTATGTAAAGGACACAGGAATTTTTTTGGACTCCCAGGACCCAGACCCAGGACTCAAAAAATCAGTATAGTCATGTAAAAGTAATTATAGGCACATTTTGTACATTATTTATACTACATATTTGTATATTATATTTGTTGCAGATTTTTACCATCATGAAGTTCTAAGTTTGCAAAGCTTTGACATTTTCTAACGTTATTATTATCACTTTATATCCGACATCTAAAATTAGTTGATTAGAACGCCAAAACCCAAATTATTTAAGCCGTGTAGAGGGTGCTCTGTTCTCACAGAGTTTGAGTACACGTCCGATATTTGATACTGTTGTGCTTTATAAAGTTATTGGCCCGGTCTATTAGACGCAAAAAAATCGTAATTTCGGAATAATTCGCATAGAGCTAAAAATTGGTAGAGACGTTAAATACACCATTATAAATAAAACCTCAAAAGTCCCCGGCGATCCTCCTTGTGCTAAAAATTTTATTCAAGGTCAAAGGTATGAAAATAATGTTTTTCCCGTTTTTATTCCAAACTGTAGATTTTATCATAAAAATAGGTACTTATGGCAAGAATGTAGATCATAGAATTCTCTACAAAAAGTATTCGGGCCTTTTTCGACTAAGACTATCAGCTTTATAATATATTAAGTAGGTACATAGATATGATTTTCCCAACTATAAGCCTAGCTGCTATTTGGTAAGTCGTAATCGTCCTTAATTAAGTAGTACGAAAAAAGTGAAGAGACATTTTTTGTAGAGAATTCTATGATCTAGCTCTTATCCTATTTTTATGATAAAATGTACCGTTTGAAAAATAAACGAAAAATCTCATTTTCTTATATTATGACCTTGAATAAAAATTTTTGCACAAGGAGGATCGCCGGGGACTTTTGAGATTTTATTTATAACTAGCTGTCCCGGTGAACTTCGTGTCACTTTAAAACCTTTCCTGGACTTCTACGAATATTTTAAGACTAAAATTAGCCCAATCCGTTCAGCCGTTTTCGAGTTTTAGCGCGACTATTTTTATAATATATAAGATGGTACTAGCGACCCGCCCCGGCGTCGCACGGGTAAAAAATATACTTATAGCAACTGAAAAAATAATTAAAATCAATAGCCTATGATCCTTCACGTGATCTACTTCTTATCTGTGCCAAATATGAAATAACATAAAAATTGCTCCAGTAGTTCGCGAGATAAGCCCTTTCAAATAATTTCCCCCGTTTTTTCCACATTATTTTTAGTCTTAGCGTGATAAAATATAGCCTATAGCCTATACCCTATAGCCTTCCTCAAAAAATGGGCTATCTAACACTAAAAGAATTTTTCAGTAGTTCCTGATATTAGCGCGTTCAAGTTAGCCCTTTCAAATATTTTTTCCCCGTTTTTTCCACATTTTTCTCTATTTCTTCGCTCCTATTAGTCTTAGCGTGATAAAATATATTATAGCCTATAGCCTTCCTCAATAAATGGGCTATCTAACACTGAAATAATTTTTCAAATCGGACTAGTAGTTCCTGAGATTAGCGCGTTCAAGTTAGCCCTTTCAAATAATTTTCCCCGTTTTTTCCACATTTTCCTCTTTTCTTCGCTTCTACTAGTCGTAGCGTGATAAAATATAGCCTATAGCCTTTCTCGATAAATGGGCTATCTAACAGTGAAAGAATCATCAAAATCCGTTGTATAGTTCTAAAGATTGAAGGGAACAAAGGGACAAGGGGGAAAAAGCGACTTTGTTTTATAATATGTATGTATAAGTAGATACATATATAGATATTTATACCAATTTTCAGCTATATGCGAATTATTCCGAGGTCAAATGTTTAATTTTCCTGGGGTATATGTCACTTGTTATGTTGAACATGGCTGCTAAGATTTTTGATATTAATAAATTCGCAGTAATTTTAGCACTTAAGAGCCCGGGTTACCCTCGAAATTCTCATACATACGTTATACGAAAATCATTTTGTCATACGAAAGTATTTAACATGTTTGAGTTATTTTTCAGCTTAAAATAGTAATTAACTAGGTTCCTGAACAAAAATTAACTTCAAAATATTTAAACACTAAAAAATTTTCTTTTGTGTATAAATTTTTTTAACTAAATTTACTACTAAATATTTAAACACTAAAAAATAAAGTGAAACACTAAAAAATATATAAATAAATAGTAAATTTACTACAAAATATTTAAATACTAAAAAATATTTTTTAGTATTTAAATATTTTGAAGTTAATTTTTGTTCAGGAACCTAGGTAATTACTATTTTAAGCTGAAAAATAACTCAAACATGTTAAATACTTTCGTGTGACAAAATGATTTTGGTATTACGTATGTATGATAATTTCGAGGGTAACCCGGGCTCTTAAAATTGGTAAAAAACGTAGGTATCAGCAGACCAATTCCGTATGTGACCATTTAAAATATTAAGAACTATTCGTTTAATGAAAATACTATTTTGCTGTTGACTGGATCAAAATTGCAACGAAGCTGTATTAATGTTGGATTAAAATAGCTGAATTTGGGTACGTATAAGACGTTGCTTACTTTTATAAAGTAGGTATCATCGTTCCGACTACTGGTTTTCCTTTTCACGTCTCATAATTGAGTTTACGATGATACAATTAAAGACTTGAGTGGAAGAACCAGATAAGTATAACAGTTAAAATTGCTGTTTATTTGCATAAACTAAGTGCTTAAGGTCCGGAAAAATAATCTACAATAAAAAGATTGTGGATTTTATGTGTAGCCAGATACAATAGCCAGATGATAAAGTAGATATGTTACAAGGTTTGTTCAAATTATAAGGGAAAAATGGATTGTCCCTGTTATAAAATGTTAGTTATGTGGTTCTTCCACTCACGTCTTCAATCACGTTAATGTTTTCGGTAATTTAGTTACATTTTAATCTGTGAACTGCGAATACTGTAAATTGTTCGTGCTCTGTGTACCGTGAAATATATGCGCGGGCGCACAAAAAATCTCACCGTGTGAATTAATTACTGCCAGTGATCAGTTTTCGTGTAAATCTGGTGATCGTGTGAGGTCCACTTTTTGCAACGAATTTGTATGAGATCTTGCATGATCAACACTGATTTTATAAATAAAACCCCATTACCCAGAATAAAGCAAACATATAGGTATAGCAAACGCGTTGGTAGCTCAAGCCGGGGGTCGCAGGTTCGAATCCCGCCGACGGAACAAAAGTTTTCAATGTTCCCGGGTCTGGATGTGTATTATATATGTGTATGATATAATAAAAATCTTAAATATATGTATAGTATAGAAGTATTAAATATATTTCCGTTGTCTGGTGCCTGTAACACAAGTCCTTTAGGTACTTAGTACGGGGCCAGACTGACGTGGTGTGAAGCGTCCATAGATATTATTATTATTTTTATTATAGGTATTTTTTATCTTTGTAGGCAATAGGATTGTCTACTTGTCTAGCAATAATCACGTGTTGAAACTGGATTCATATTAATTTATAAGAAATCTTAAAAAGTAGTAAACAATAAAATTAGGTACTTCAATTTTGTTTTAATAGAAATGTTTTTTATTTTGTATTACATTTGGAAGAATAGTTAAGTAATTTTTAAAAGAATTAAAAGAAGCTTCAATTACTGGAATAGCTGAATAATCGCATAATAGATATACATGGAATATACAAATTCCAATTAATTTTGATAAATTGTAAAACACGTAAGATATTGATGTACACGTTATATGAATGTGTATTCAACGCTAACAAGCATGTGGCATCTAGAAATAGTTCTAATCGCAGGTGAGCAATATGTTACTATCGGCTTCGCAAAAAAAGAAAAAAAATACGCTGTCAGGTACAGAGATAAACAAAAAAATATTGAGAGACGAGACGAATATACCTACTTTAATATTAACCCTTCAGTATGTGCAAAAATATTTGCAAAAAAGTAGTGTAGGTAATGTGCAAAAAAAATGGGACCCGGCCTACCCTTTTTGTACAATTAATGTAATAACTTTACAACCTAACTGTATTTTATGTTTCTGTGAAGAATATTATACTATATGTTAAATTTTCTATCTATCAAGCCATCATAATATAGTATTTAGTCCGATGTGATATTCCTATCACTTCGATAAACTTTTAAAAGTGTGTATCTGACTGTTTCGCTTGTAATAACTTAGTACATTGTTCTTATTTCAAAAACACAGAGCTATATAAACAATTATTGTAAACAAATCCATTCAAGCACTCGAGATATATAATAAATCACTCACTTGAGTTGGAAGGTAAAAAAACCTTTCATATTACCCACAAGCAAACTTCGTCTTTAGTGCTTTTTTTCGCTCATTGAGCGATTTCGGTCTTTGAGCGTAACATATACATTTCGCACTATTTATATTAACAGCTATAAGCGTTTTACGTGATTAGTTTACAAATACCTAGTCTTGCCATAAATACTGTTACAAAGAAAAACATTTTTTTTCTGTTGCAAATATATTTTATTACTTTTACAGTATATTAGTTTAATACATAAATATAAAACAATTTAAAATATTAAAAGCTTATTCAAATTTGCTTTCGTTGACTACAATAATACTTGTCTTTTAGACATTGTGGCCAGTTATCATTAGAAACACGGACTCTTTCCATGGGAAAATTCTTCACTGCCAGTCGTATGGATTGTCGTAGAGACTCCAAATTATCACGGCATTTACAGTAAGCCATACTCTCTAAAACTGACCAAAAATCATAATCCAGTGGATTAAAAGATTGGGACTAGACGACGACCAGTCTTCAGCTCTGATGAAGTCCGAAACGTTCGTTTCCAACCAAGACCAAACCGACTGAGCTTTATGACCCGGCGTCGAGCCTTGTTGGAAGGACCATTCTTGGTTATTGAACTTGATGTTGAACCTTAGAACTTCAAGCATAAATAAAACCATTTTGTTTGTTAAAATGTTGCTTAAATGTAAAAAAAAAATCTCTTCCGTAAACAAACATTTTTTGTGACCTCCCTTTGCGTACCGTTTCAGTAGTTGTTTTAATTTTACCACCCTTTCTTTTTTAAATTATCAGTTAGGACACAACCAGTACGTCTCTTGTAGGCTGAAAGTCCGAAGCCATCATTAAAAATACGCGACATGGTTCTAGGTGCCATATTTATCTCGTGAGATAATATCTTTTACTTTCGAACCGATTTTTTTCAAATTCTTTCCCTTACTGCTTTAATCACCTTTTTCGTACGAACACTGCGTGGACGGCCAGATCTTTTTCTATCACAAGCAGAGGAGGTATCATTGTACCTATTAAGGTGACGCCGCGTTAAAGTAAGAAACCGTGTTGGATATGTTTTAGATTGCTTGTTTTCTATGAGAGGCCGGGCCGGCCTCTCATAGAAAACAAGCAATGGAACAGCAAAAAATGGAAAGGAAATTTTGCAGCAAATTTTGGAACCTTAAATCACTCTCTTCTGTTGGAAAAATAGGGATCCCTTTTTTTACAGAGGTCTTTTCGATTGATAATTCTGTGTTATAAAAGTTGTCCAATCGTGTTATGCTATGGGCAATTTAAAGATAAAGACATGATAAATACTGACAATGAACTTTAGTTTCTTAGCTTTAGTCATTGCTGAGAAAAATCGGCATCGCTACAGCCAAATTATCAAGGCGTCGCCTTAATGGCCCGGTACATAAACATTTTACTAATACCAAGCATATGGAGAGTTTTAAAAATGACATTGGACTCCATACATACTTTGTGTGATGCAATCACAACGATTTCGTTCTTGTGATCACCCCACTCCATTTCAGTATCGCAAAATATTGTAAAATATACATTGGCGCCAAAATGAGAAAACACAATAAACAATCATATAAAAATTACACAATCCAAATTCAAATGTAATATTTTGTTTATTTTAACTAGTAACAATATTTATGGCCAGACTGAGTATATTACGGTAATCGCGTAAAAATGACCTTTCAAGAAACAAACTTTTCGAGTGTAATCTAGTAGTTAACTGTTAATACGATGTATTGCTTTCAAATTATTATCTAAAACTATTTAATATTAGTAAATTTAACTATTTTACTACTTACATTCGTTAAATCCAGGTTAAATCCATCAATTATTTCAAACAAATCACACAAAATGGCTGAACACACACGAAAAAATTCACGATTTTCAAATGACTGAAAAATATTCGTCGACCACAGATTGTATAATATTTTGCATTCAGAATGTGGCAAATTTATCATAGATCGTAACTAACCAAACTTCTTCATACAAAAGTAGTCTCTAAGTCGCAGTGGCGAGGGGTGAATATTTTGAGAAGGGAAGCCGGAGTAAAAAATCTACTTACCAATTTTGGTAATTTATAATTGAATGACATGCTTTTAATTTTCAAAACTAAGTTTGGAAAACAAAGTTTCCTTCGACAGCAAAATATAATCTGTCAGACAACAGTCTTTCTGAATTAATGCCATATTTTCCGAACTACGCGATTACGTCGTACGACTCACAATTCACAAGTCATAATATAAATTAATTTAATTCACGACACTCTTCTAAGTTCTAACGCTAAAACAAAATTTAAATTCGACAAAACAAAACAAACGACATGTTGTTTACAAACACACTATCCGCCATATTAATATGTCAATCTAAAAACCAGCAAAATAAAAATGTATTACGCGCCTGTCATATTTAGTACCGCTAAAGGCATTCTTAATAAAGTCGTATTACAAAAAATCCTACCAAAATAAAATGTATTACGCGCCAGCAAAAGTATAATGTCGCTACATTCATTCTTAAATTCGAATCATAACAATTTTACTTCATGACTCATCTATCTCGCTTGCACTTGTGCGTTGCTAATTAACCTTTCTCCGTAATAACTCGTCGGGCATCGAGTTATTTCCAAGTATATATCGCGCGTGCTAGAACGAGACAGAACATGACGACCAGTTCACAGGAATGAAAAGGACAGATGCTTACTATGAACTGTCGTTGTATGGAGAAATAAGCCGCTAATCCACGGCTTGATTCTCTGCGCCCGCACATTGCATTGCCTTTTAAAATTTATAGGCGATAGTTATTAATTCAAACTATGTATTTCAAGTGAGAGAAAAATTTATTGCATATAACATTGTGAATTCAAAGTTTTTTAAGTAGGTATGTAAAATATTTATTAGATAAATATGTCGTTGGCCCATATATTCGATTTTTCTAAGCCCTAAGGGAAGCCGATGGGAATCGGGTTATATGGACGCTTCGCCACTGCTAAGTCGACGAAATACGTAACTCGATCGAATGAAAGAGCGCGGCCACATACGGCCGCTTTAAGTAGGTAATTTTATCAAATAGCGAAGTTAGATGACTTCTAACTTGGCTGTCGAAAACTAGTGGATAAGCACTCTAGAGTTAGATAATAATTCAAGACGTGAGTGGAAGAATAAGGTAAGTAAGAAGAAAAAACTTTCCGTTTTTTTGCTTAAATGGAAGCTTTAGGGCCAGAAAAAATATTTGAAATAGAAAAACTGTGGATTATTTGTGTAGCCAGATATATTAGCTAGGTTACGAAGTAGATAAGTTACAAGTTTTATGAAAAAATAAGGGGAAAATGAGTTACTGTCCGTAGGTTACGAAATGTTACTTGTTCGATTCTTCCACTCACATCTTCAATTATTCGAAATATATATATTTTAAACTTGGTTTAAACAGACAAATCAATCGTATTGCCAAAGATCAAAAGATGTGTCACATTTTATCAAACTTTACCTGCCAAATTGAATAAAATGTAGAGGTCCCTTGCGTGAAATGTTCTATAGAAGGCATTTAAGCGGTATTACATTTTAGTTCTTAAGGTACCGTTCCGATCGACGCGACAAGCGACCGCGACGACAAAAATCAAATAAAATACCACTTTGTGACCGACGCTATAGGTTTAATTTTACTCTACGCCACTACAGTCTACAAAGCAGTGGCAGCGGCATGGGTCGCTAGACCAAATATTTGTCGGCCCTCGATTTTGACAGCCAGCAGCCTCTTAATTGGTTCTTGTGCCATTTCTATACAGTCCCGGCGTACCCGAAATTGTATCTTTGATCTGCGGCGAATAGTTTCATACGCACGGATGGGTTAGAATAATTTCGCATTCGTTGCCTAAAGGAATCATTCTAGTAGTTTCAATGATCTAACACCGCTATCCCCAACCCGCGGCCCGCCAGGGCTTTATTTGTGGCCCGCGTGATGTTAAAAAATTTTGAAATTCACGCCCACCGGCAAAATAACGTAAAGTCTACGTGATAGTCGTTAAATTTTTTTCACTTTAAAATCGTTAATTTTGAAGAATGTTATTTTTTAACCCTAAAAAATTTTTGTTGCGGCCCGCGGCATCAAGACCAAAACATGTTTGTGGCCCGCATGAAAAAAGGTTGGGGACCACTGATCTAACATGATAAATTGAAGCGAGAAACAAAGGGTTATACACCTAGCCTAGACCTATAATAATATTGAACAATATCACGTATTGCGTAATATTATTGACCGTCTAGGGTTGATAATGAACATCGCGCGCCTTCTATCTAAGCTGGTCAATAAAACTGAAGCGTGACATTGACAAATGACAATAAAATTGCTTGTCTAGGCGGCCGGTTAGATGATAATAATAATAATGTGGAATCTGCAAACCAGTAGCAACTAGCGAGGGTTGGAGGGCAACTAGGGAGTTGAATTCATGCTGTATCTCATATCTGCCGCAATCAAAATCCAAAATGGTGGCAGCGTATCTAAGTCGTGCGCTACGAAAAATTGTTATGACTTATAGCTTTGTCCACACTGTGCCTTTTTTGTTCGTCAAGGTCATGCGTTATAGCGCAGTCAACAGCGAACGTGAGGCATGCCCGCGACGCATGCCCTCTGACCGTCTACAACTTTCGCTTTGTTATTAAAAATGACAGTTGGCGTTGCGTTCTTTGACGTATTCAATTGAATTTGAATGCGCCAAAACGAAACTTGAATGAAAGAAGATACCGAGTAGACGAAAGTGCATAATGTGGGACGAAAGCGCATAATGTGGACATAACTTATGAGTTATGACTATGGGGCATTTACGCTTCACCACTATTTAGAAGAATTCAGATTTCTTACACCTAACAGATTTCTAAAGGGACCTTTCCTTTACCAAACGAGTAAAAATACAATACATTTTTTCCACGATTCCTAGTTAACCCTACATTATGCAGAGTGCACACCCCACGCGACCGGTAAAACTCCCAAGCTCGGCGGTTGCGGACGGTTAGAGGCACCGAGCGTGAACTACACCTGTATTATTACTCCTGTCTTGTATCAAACCTTCCATAATTTAGAAATAAATCAGTAAAGATATAATTACCCACGACAGGAAAAGGGTTAAGTTGAAGTATAATCAGTAACTCATTCACTATTTTAAGATAGCGAAGTTACATATCAAAAATGTATGGGATTTGGCTGTTGAAAACTAGCGAATCTAGAGTTAATAATTATTCGAAAAATCTATATTTTAAACATGGTTTAAACAGACAATAATAACATGAAGCTGAAATTAACAGTAACTTTTATCTAGCCAATCTTTATTAGCTCATTTGAGAAAAGAAAGTTCTTATTGCTAACAAAGGATTCTATGGGCCTAACTGTACATTCTTACCATGCGAAAATCTTTCTAAAAACATAAGCATTTAATTAGTAGTTGTACTTTTAAAAGTCTGCAATTAAGATCTTAATTTTTGAGGCTCCATCTTTATGTAGAGATCGTAATTCTTAAGTTAGAAGTTTAGAATACAGTTCACTTACTGCTTTATAATGGGAAGTAAGTATTTTAAAAAGTTTTCAACGGTTTCTACCCTGTCTGCAATGGGCATAACAAAATGAAATGTAAAAAAACTCAAAGTTCTCAACACAAAGGTATCTTAGCTACATGTTATCCTTCCAATAAGAGAACAATTACCAGCTTAACTGTAAAGTAAATGGATTCGTTTTGAATTAGAAAAGATTTTCTCTTTTGTTTTCAAATATTTGAAGCTTAAAATATTTTACCTTGATTCTATTTTATCGCAACCATAGATAAAGTAACTGTAAAACTGTATAATAGAATTTTCATGTGCGTCAACCAAACGTTTCTTATTCTATTATACCATTTTGTAATTAGAAAACCTGTAGTTGCTCAAGCAATGAACGAAACTGAATTAATGTTGTATTAAAATAAAGCCGGGGTATTGTTAAACACGCTTTTAGAACAAAGTATTTACACTGCAATTAGTTGACAACTGACTCATCTGTAACATTGTTAGCGATTGCAGTTTTATATAAAACTTTTGTCGCTTCCTCCTCGCTGTTGAATGTTATATAAAAGTTTTAATAGTGCATTTATTATAATTTATAACTCTATTGAGAAAAATCAAGTTAAAGAAGCAAAAGCTTACTACAGTAGCTTTTTCTTTCTACTTTAATAGAAATATTCAATCCACATTCAATGCTCATGCTGATCATAGCAATTATTGCTTTCTCTATCATATTGATTGGAAAAGCCAAGTGACTGACAAGAGATTCGATTTTAGAGTAAGGGTTGTGTAAAAAGGCTCTTAGTTTTAGGGTTCCGTACCTAAAGGGTAAAATCGGGATCCTATTACTAAGACTTCGATGTCCATCTGTCTGTCTGTCTAGAATTCTGAAATTTTCACAGATTATGTAGGTATATCTGTTGCCGCTATTACAACAAATTCTAAAAACAAAATGAATTAAATAGGGGCTCCCCTTAAATATTACAACAAACGTGATTTATTTGCTATTTTTTGCTCGATATCATATAATGGCCAAAAAGGCACTTGAAATGTTCACAAAATACTCAGTTGTATTGATACTTTAATATTATTAATAATAAAATTAAATTAAACTAAATAGTTTAGGGGGCTCAATTTTTGGGCTATTTTTGCTCTATACAGGGTACGAAACCCTTCGTGTGCGAGTCCGACTCGCACTTGCCGATTTTTTTTCTTTTGTTAACTTAAACTCAGAAACTCCAGGTGTGTTTAACAATGTGCCAGTGGAATTTGATTAAAAGTCAGACCCGAGAGTATAATGTAAACCGAATAAACTACTTAGCCTTAAACTGGGTAGAACTTTGGGATAATTTTATCTTCGCCGCTGGTAACTCTAAACTTGTTCTTAAACCGTACAGACTTCGTACCAAACTCGGAAGAGACTTTTTAATTGTCAAATAATGGTACAAAATGTAGAGATCGCTTACATTATCTTTTTTTTAAAGAGAGATTTTGCGTTTAAAGGTACCTCGATGGTTTCAGGTAGATAGATAATATATTCACGTAGAGTTCAAATTCCTTTTATAAAAACTACCATATCTCTTTCGCTGCTTCCAACCTTATGCTTACCTACTATCTACTACATCCATACTTAATATTATAAATGCGAAAGTGTGTCTGTCTGTCTTTATGCCCAAACCGCTGAACCAATTTCGCTGAGGTATGGGGATACGTTGAGTCCGGGGAAAGGACATATTATGATACTTTTCATCCTGGAAAAATGTGCGGTTCCCGTACGATAAACAAATTTTGGCGCAACGGAGTAGGGGCATCATCTAGAAGAGTATACATCAACTTACCTCCTTAGCCAGTTTCCCCACGTGGTTCCTCATCTGAGCCAACATTGCCCTCATCTGCTGTCCCTCGTACTTCAGTCTGCCGACTTCGCTGTCCAGCTTGTCCACCCTGGCCTCTTGAGTCCTGGTCAGTTGCGCCAGATCAGAAGTCTCCAGTAGAGCTTGCTTGAGCTGATGAAGGAAGGCCAAGGTGGTGTTACAATATCATCTGCAGTTACGATCAATATAAAGCGGACATGAAATAAAACATAGTTCCCCAAAAATAATTATGTTTTTTTTTAATTTGGTACAGTTTTGAAGCTCATTCATTATGATTAAAACCAAATAGCATTATAGAATGTGTCCTATCTATTCCTTTCAAAGGAAACGTAACATAGAATTACACATAAGATTTGGATAATGAGAACCTATTCCGGGCTATGTATTAGGAATATTAGTATACAATTATGTAAATCAGATGCATGTACAATTAGATATAAACGATATTAGCGGAGGATTGATCAATAATCGGTATGGATTAGATAATCACATTAGGAATTAGTGAATGCAAAGCTTTAGATCATATAATTAATAGCTATAATAGCTGACCACATGTGAAATTATACTTGAATATTAATTAATTATTGCATAATTAATATCGTAATATTAATTTCTAGGTATTATGGTTTTATGGCTGGAAGAGCTGCCACAGACCAGTAGGTACAACATTAAAAAAGTGAAATGCAGTTTTGTAGCGTAGTTAGCTCAAAATATGAATGTTTATTGCTATAGAAATATTATATAAACGAAATTGTGTCTGTCTGTAATACCTCTTCACGCTTAAACTGCTAAACCGGTTTTATAATTTGAATAGAGATAATAATTTGAATTCGGTCATTTAAAGAAAGAAGAAAATAGAGTTTGAAAAATAGAGTAATGTTTACCTCCTTGTTGTTCAACGCAATTTTACGGGCAACAATATCTAGTTTGTATACAAATTGATAATTCCTTTGGTATGTAATATTAAAGGGAACACCAAAAAGATATAAGAACTTGCGGAAATCGAATATTGACTCAAGACGACTAAATAATAAAATAAATAAAAATAAAAAAGCTTTTATTAATTCCTTATAAAAGATTAATTATGATATTATGATAGTGACGACTAAATAATCCAATATTAATATCGAATGTTGTAATCAATCAACATTAATCGCAAGTCGAAAATGAGAAATCGTATTTGCAAACGAGCGGCAGGTGAACGCCCGTGCCACTTATGACTTTTTTTTCATCAATAAAATTTGCCATACCAGTCATCTGTCCACTCCTAATTCCATACTTGCTTCGGCTAATAACTACTTTTGTGAGGTATTTTTATTTTTGAAATTCGAACTCAATTTTAAAAAAATATTTATTTATTTATTGTTAATGTTCTAGCAGCATTTAGTTGACATGACCATATAACACAGTGTTGTAATTCATACACTCGTTATTAATTTCTTTTGCAGGACTTAGGGTAAATGACTAGTAGATCGGACAGTACTTATAGTCATTGGAAAAAGCACAAAACACCATATTTATTAATGTTGCTTTAAAAACTGACTGTTTTTCTTTAAAAACAGGCGTTCTTTTACATTAAAAACAGGAAACTTTTAAAGCAACATTAATAAATGTTGTGTTTTTGTGCTCTTTCCAATGACTGGTACTGTCCAATCTACTAGTAATTTACCATATTTGTAAATATTCCAAAATTTTTTTTTTTTTACTTATTTAAGTGATAGACATTTTTGCCATTTATCACGTAATACGGACTCTCTGTGATGGCAATTTTTGACAGCAGATTTTCAAAAAATATCCTTGATCATTGGATAAATTTTTATATTTGGATGTTTACACAGAATCAATTCAATTACCTCGGTATTGCTAGAGTGAATTCATTTTCTCACTTTTTGTCATCAGATTCTGTCATCAGATTCTGGTAGACCTATAATTACGAACATTGGTATGGCCAATTCGTCTTATTTTTCGTATGTAATTTGTACGATTGTTCTCAATCGACGTTGACAGCTTTGTAATCATGGTTATCCATCATGACTCAACGTAGAGAAGGACCTTCATACGCAGTAGTAATTGTATCCACACTCAAAGTACGGGTGTGAGTAATTTTAATGGAGAGGTATTATGGAGAGTGCACCATTGCACTTGCAAAGTCGATTGGTGTCTTCAATCTTCGTGGAAAATGCTTTAATTTGTAATATTACGGGATGTTAATGTATTAAATTAGTGCCTTAGGTTATTGATAGAAAGTAACCGACGATGGCAAAAATGTTTTTATAGCCTTTGATAATATGATAGTGATAAAGGCCATGTAAGGCTTTTGCGTAGCCAAAATCGGAATCCCGTCGCGCCGCCATGTTGAATGTCACTTGGAAGACAACTGCTATATTATCTCCAGTCAATGTTTCGGTGCATTTTGCATACGGAAATGGCAACTAGCTCTGGCGTCTTTTGAGTGGCACATGACATTATCTACCAAAATATCGTAATAAGGCTGTACCTATTTTGATAACACTCACTTCGTTCCGTATAGTGTGAAGTTGGCGCAGTAGGAGCGAGCTGTTGACACTTCGGCTCAACTCCTTCATCTCCACTCGTAGTTCCTTCATGGAGGTCTTTGCCCATTGCAGGGTAGCTTGCTCGTTGCGTTCGTGGTTGTTGGTAGGGGCACAGTGCTGCCTGGAAGTGATGGAGTAAGATTAGTATTTTAGTACTATAATACTTTTTAGTGATATTTTAGTCGGTACTCATTTCTCGGACACGCAGAGGCCAGAGACCTTAAATGAATAATTAATTTTAATTAAGAGAAGAGTTTGACAGAAAATGTTGTTAACTTTTATCAAGTGCGGCCGCAGAGCAAAAATCAAGTCGTGTAAATTGTTTTTCAAGTAAGTATATCATATTAGAAAAAAATGCTAAAGTACTTTGCTCAGAAAGCTCTAATATTATACAATGTGTCCCGACACCGGTGTCCGACCCTTTAATGTTTTCTAATTTATGGCATATTTTATCGACAAATTGGCTCTCAAATCTTTTCTCTCTCTCACGGTTGTAAAATGGCAGCCATTTTAGTTTTTCTCGGGTTTTCACACTAATCTGACCAGTACTTTTCATGTAAATATTCTATGAAGATAAAATGGTCTCATTTTCAAAAAAAATTTTGAACTCATGTTGTATGGAATATTTTAGTCACAATTATACTTAATTGGTTTTCAATTTTTTTTCTCCAACTTTTGAAAAATAAATTCTCTGACTACATCATAGTACTAATCTGACCTTCATAAGAAAATCGTCATAACTTCTAAACTAACTGACTTAGAGCATTGAAGTAAAAAAAATATTTAAGATGAAATCTCCTCTATATTTTTTAAATAAAAAAGAACCAGTTTAATGCGCTAGAATTAATATAATAGAAAAAACAGAATTTCACGAAAAGCCATTAATTAAAAAATACACAATTTTTGGAGTTTACTCCTTAAGAATCGATTTTCATATATAAGGCGCCCGGCATGAGAAAAATCCGAGGGGTAAAACCTACTAACAAGTAACGAAAATGTGTCACGTTTTTGGACGACGGAAACTTTCTAATTTGGCTGTGAGTGTATTAAGACCATAAAGGTAATATACCTATCGGAATATAATATTATATTAAATAATATAATAATATAATATAATTATATTATTATATAATTATATCTTAATAATAATAATATAATTATATTATAATATTATATAAAATAATATAATAATATAATTATTTCAAATTCAGGGAGGGGGTAGCCGAGGTGTTGCCTTTGATGTTAGAAGAAACCCCGTTCCTCTAGGCCTATTGGGAGCGGAGTTATGGCTACTTTAGTAAGACGTTTGACAGTTGCCGAGCAGTCAATGTCAAAGTTTGAATGCTTGTAACTCGGCAACTATTTGTCCTGGATATGAGTTTCTTCGGCTTGATCTTCCTGGATTTTTCTTCTCCATTCGATTCTGGCTTTAGAATTGAGAAAAAAATATTTTGAAATAACTATGGCAGAAAGGGGTGTAGATAATATTGCCGGAACATCTGATTTCATATTATATTAATCTTTTTTCAGTTGAATAAACTCTTTTTGCGTATGGTTATACCCTCGAAATTCTCATACATACGTAATACCAAAATCATTTTGTCATATGAAAATATTTAACATGTTTGAGTTATTTTTCAGCTTAAAATAGTAATTACCTAGGTTCCTGAACAAAAATTAACTTCAAAATATTTAAACACTAAAACAATTTTTTTTTGTGTATAATTTTTTTTTACTAAATTTACTACTAAATATTTAAACACTAAAAAATAGAGTAAAACACTAAAAAATATATACGTAAATATTAAATTTACTACAAAATATTTCAACTCTAAAAAATATTTTTTAGTATTTAAATATTTTGTATTAAATTTACTATTAAATTAATTACTATTAAATTTATACAGTTAATTTTTGTTCAGGAACCTAGGTAATTACTATTTTAAGCTGAAAAATAACTCAAACATGTTAAATATTTTCATATGACAAAATGATTGATTGATGAAATATTACGTATGGATGAGGGTATTTCGAGGGTAACCCGGGTTCTTAAGGAGTAAACTCCAGTCGTGCGTCGGAGCTGACACACTTTTTTTTTCTTAAACTTTGGTTTTTCTATGTTTAATTCCATGAAATTTAAAAGATATTGCCTGTGTAAGGGTAGTTCACAAGTTTAGCTATCAAATGAGACCTTTTTTATCTTCATAGGATATTTACATGAGAAGTGCTGGTCAAATTAGTGTGAAGGTCTGAGAAAAACTAAAATGGCTGCCATTTTACAACCGTGAGAGAGAGAAAAAATTTGAGACCCAATTTGTCGATAAAATATGCCATAAATCATGATATTAAAGGATCGGACACTGGTGTCGGGACACATTGTATATTAAGCTTACTTACATGATACATCTAGTAATGTAGTGCTCATTAATTCTTTACGATAAAAGCAAAAACTATACCAAAACTTAACTAATAAATATGTTGAAGTCGCTTTATACCAAGAACCATACGGACAGACATACAGACAGAATTTAGAGGGGTTCCGATTTTTGTCTTTGGCTACAGGGCCCAAAAAATTGTTATCATGCTTCGTATGGCGTCGCACGGGTATAAAATATATAGCCACTGAAACAATGATTAAAATTGATAGCCTATGATGAGCTTTCACTTGGTCTACTTCTTATCTGTGCCAAATAAATAAAAATTGCTCCAGTAGTTCGCGAGATAAGCCCTTTCAAATAATTTCCCCCGTTTTTTCCACATTCCCCTATTAGTCTTAGCGTAATAAATATAGCCTATAGCCTTCCTCACTAAATAGGCTATCTAACACTGAAATAATTTTTCAAATCGGACCAGTAGTTCCTGAAATAAGCGCGTTCAAGTTAGCCCTTTCAAATAATTTTCCCCGTTTTTTCCACATTTTCCTCTATTTCTTCGCTCCTATTAGTTTTGTCGTAATAAAATATAGCCTATAACCTTCCTCGATAAATGGTTTAACTAACACTGAAATAATATCAAAATCCGTTGCGTAGTTTTAAAGATTAAAGGGAACAAAGGGACATGAGAGAAAAAAGCGACTTTGTTTTATAATATGTATAGAGATACTAACAGTTTAATACTTTTGTCCCTAACTCTGAGTAAGTTTGAGCTCGCTAAAGTGTAACATTAACCCAACAATCTGCTGGCATAACAGTTGGGCGTAAATAACTTTATATCAACACTGTCTCTAACCCCCGGCTTTGGTTGGAATTTGTGAATTATGTTACCAGGAATTTCTACTGCTGCACGCCTAAAGCTTATAAGCTTTTGAAGCTACATTTGTTTATATCAATTAGACGACCTCTGTGGCTCAGTGGTCAGCGCGTTGATAGCTCAAGCCGGAGGTTGCGGGTTCGAATCCCGCCGACGCGAGGGAACAAAAAGTTTTCAAAGTTCCCGGGTCATGGATTATCATATAATAAAAATTTTAAATATATGTATAATATAAAAGTATTAAATATATTTCCGTTGTCTGGTACCTGTAACACAAGTCCTTTAGGTAGGTACTTACCACAGGACCAGACTGACGTGGTGTGAAGCGTCCATAGATATTATTATTATTATTATGTATTTTTAAATATAGAAGCTTAAAACCTTTTTTTTAGATTATTGTTTTACATATTATTATGTAAGGTCAATGTGTCGAAGTCCGGCATACTTTTCTAAAATTAAAGTTTAACATAATTTATTGACTTGAGATTCGCTTTTAAAGTAACTTGTGTCATCGGAAATTATAGGCTATATATCAATTAGACCTATAATGATCTAAAAATAATATTAATTGCCGTATTTTTTTACTTACGTGGTATTTTTTTTAAACTCGACGTGTAGACGGACTTCCCTTACAGTTTGAGGTAAGTCCGTCTAGCAGCAGTATAGGCCTATCTTGCGAAGTAAAATGCATGGCAACGGTTTCTAGCAAAGCCGCAAAACGGCCATTCAAATATGTGTTTAAGGTGTCGGTAATAAGGTTCGCATTCAAGAGAAAATTAATTTTATATCATTTTAAGGCAAGTCCGGCATAGCGTAAGTCTAAGTGGTTGCAAATATTTTCATTTCGCCGCTCAATTAAAATTTCAAGGGTTGTTGGTCCGGGAGGTAGGATTTTTTTAAGGAAATTTCCTGGTCTTAAAGGATCTTTTTTTCAAATTTTGATTATTTCAAATAATTTTTGGTTTTTGAAATATTAAAAAAACCAAACCCTTCTTTTTTTACTTTATATTGTTTATAGCTTTTGCAATTTTTATCAGCCCCTCTTGTATGATCCTTTCGTGCAGTAAAATTTGGGCAATGCTATTATTTAGTAGTCCTAAGTTGAAATGCAAATTAACAATAAAGACATGTATATTTGAAAAGGTTGACAATATCTGATTCGAGGCAAGACCAGCATATGACGGCCTTTCCTTATGAAAACTAGACGACTTCCCTTCCCAACTATTGCAATTTTAGGTTAGACACATGTTTCAGGTGATAATAACGAAATAAAGCGATATTAACGAATCGAACACCAGTAATAAGTAAAAGGATCACTAAGTTACTTATGTAATCCAAGAAACACCAAAAACTCCTTCGTATTTCCACTTTTTTATATTTTTTTGGCAGAGACTTACACTCTGACTGCGAGTACAAAACGGGAAAAAAATTTGAGATCATTTTTTTCGTAACAGGTAGTTAGTAGCGACATATCTGTTTCTCAGGTCAAACTAACTTTGCAATATTGTTCTACCCACTGAGCTATATGAAACTAGTCGTTCAAATATGGAAGTTATTGCCGCTAGACGGACTTACCTCCCAGACGGACTTCGACACATTGACCTTAAATAAAAACGGCATAAGGACGAAGTTTTAAACATGTTGCTTTTAAGGGGGTGAAAAATAGAAAGTTTATTTAGAGTCGAAATGATGAAAGATGAAAGTTTATTTAAATGCCGCCGTTTGTGAAACGATTTTCAATTTTTTTCTTTGTTGTAGAGTTTATTTCAAAAATGGTATTTTCAAGCCCGCGTTCACGCTGCAGGCAAAGCCGCGTGGCTCAGCGAGTAATACAAATAAGTATTAACGGATCTCAACGACATTCCGATGTAAAGATAAAAAGGGTTTAAATGACCCCAAAAGTTGATCTACCGAGCAGAACTTAAGATAAAAATATATAAATAAAAGTTGAATGTGTAATTAATTAATGCATATGGGGTCCTTAGGTATTTTAGGGTTGGTGATTCCAAGTGAAGTCAGATCACCGTATCGTATCAGGTAAAAAATATAATTATTCAAAGTTAATAACCCTTACCAATTATAAGATTGCTTATAAAAAGCTCGTCTTTTTCTTGGCTTCTTGTCAATAATTAGACTTGTGGTTTTTTAAGTTAAACAGGGGAAACCACATTTTGTCCGTTCATTAACTGTATTAACGAATATCGAAAAGGTAACTTGATAGTTACCTAAATAAAGTATTAGAAATCGCAAAAGTTTGCAGGAATTAAAATGAGTGAAAAACCAAATAGAGAGTATTTCAACTTGTCAGCGAAGATAACTGAGTATGAGATATTAAAAGAGTAACAAACAAGTATATGAGATGCAACATTACAAATTATAAAAGACAAATTCTACAAATTATGAAAGACAAGAGAAACGAAGAAGCAGAGGCAGAGGACTCGTCAGGCAAACTGTAATTTGAGGAGCTGGCGAACAAAACGCGTTAATTACTTAAATCAAATTTTACAGGAGCAATAAAAAATTGAATGACATACTTACAGTGAGCTTTTGGCGTGGTTTTTAATGTATCCGTATTAAGTTTCAGACTTTCATTGAGACAGTTTAGATTGAAAATGAGTTGAGATTCGAATTCAGCGGGCCCAAAACCTCCGGAATGTACAAAAAAGTATTTTGACCAGATGGTAATTAACGCGTTTTGTTCGCCAGCTCCTCACATGCATTATGCCCGTATAATTCGGGCGCATGTGAGAAACAACTGAGTATGAGATATTAAAAGAGTAACAGAGAATGTAATTCTAACAAATATGAAATACGAGTAGTGAGAGGACTGATCGGGTAAACTATGCCCGTATCCGTAATTCGGGCGCATGTGAGCGGAAGAGGATGTTATGTTATGCAAGACCGGGCGGCCCCAACCGTGTCTCCTCTGTACTGTACTGTACTCCCCCCTTACCCCACCCCAGCCCACATACCCCTACGTCACGCTGCACGCTCCGTATGAACCATAAAAACCAAAGGTTTCAAAGGCAGTTAAAAGGGCAACGTTTAAATCACTTCATTATGTTGTTTCCGCTGCTTGTTGGTAATTATCCATGCCGATATGTGATAGTATGTTTGTTACTGTTCATGCTGAAGGCCTTCAACTGATTTTGATGGGTGTAGAATGCTTAACGCACAATTGACACACGAACATGCCCTTATATTATATATATAATAATCTACCCTCTGCTCTCTAGAGTCTAGATCTCTATTTTTTCCTATAAGTACCTACCAATTATTCATCTGTGGTCACCGTCGTTGGTTTTACATTTGGTAAATCTTTTAAATGTATACCTTACTTTAAAAATATGTAAGACTGTTTGGAGACCCCAATAAACGAAAATAAAATGAAAATAAAAATAAAATAAAATAAAATTGAGGGTCGTCGATTGATAAACGAATTTCGGCTCGAAGTCGTAGGCAACATCCATTAATATACATTACATACATACATAGTATGACACAAATGACTTCAAGCTGGTGACCAAAAGCTGCGAGATAAAACTTTAATCAAACGTCCACCTGGCACTATCAAATTGATCAAATAAATTAGAAACGTGAATTTACCACCTGCCGATTCCCGGAAGCAGCTTAGCATTCGATAGCCAATGATTTGGGCCGCGTTGAGCAAATAAATGTGCCATTAGGGTTGCCAGGTCGCTACCGAAAAGCCGGACAAAGTAGCCAGCTTTGCCGGTCATCAAAAAAGCCGGAAACCCTGCTATTGCGTACTTAGAATCTGAACTCACGTAGCAATACGTTCGGCAGGGGCGTGTACAAATTTTCTGTTTGAAGAGTCCGTATACGAAATTTTGCCGATGAATACGAAATTGCAAAGGTTCGCTACAGAAATATTATTAGGTTTTTTCCCCTTATTAGACTTAAAAATATATATATATTAATTATTAGATTTAAAATATATTTAAGCGCGAAAAGCCGACTCGAGCCTTGCGGCGAGTAATATAATGTGAGATTTAGGTTGTTTTGAATCGTGTTTTTTGGCACTTTTTTTTTATCGAATAGGATAGAATTTTATCTATAGATTATTTCTGTCTTTTTCTTTTTATGAATTATAGCTCCAAGTTGCCGAAATTAACAGCAATTCTTTGCCCATTTTCTCTAAAATTTTGCCGAGTTACATCTTTTTTTACTCAACTATTTCATATTAAAGTGGTAAAAAGTAATTCCAACATTTTATAGACGACTTTCTCAACAGTACATTGTATTTTTTTCATACCGTTAAGACGTCAATACAATCTATAAACAGGTGATATTCTAAACCTATTACAGCGAAAATCACAAAACTGTCGCGGGTTTGAGTTGGATTATTTAAAAATACTTAAAAAAACAAAAAATCTAGCTCTAACATTAGATTATAATTGAAATGATCTTACATGTTGTGCATTAAAACTTATAGAAATACTGTATTTTAACTGTTAAATCACGTCTGTTAAATCAGCGAAATCGGCAAATTTCGTATACTGACTCATTTAACAACTAATGATAAAAATTTACATAATATTAGTATGATTGTACACTTACAATCATAATATGTAAAATTTAATCTAATTTTACACGGATTATACAATCCGTGTAAAATCAGTAGGATTTTCATCCATACATCTATACATATATAATAAAACTCTAGAAATATAATAAAACTGTAGAAATGAGAATTCTGTACATTAAAGATATTCAAAAAATAATAAGCGGGGTGTCACTACATCGCTATATAGAAGCCAAAAATGTGGTTAGTTTTTTGTCTGTCTGTCTGTCTGTCTGTCTGTCTGTCTGTCTGTATGTATCTTTGTTCCACTATCACACGAAAACTACTGATCCGATTTGAATGCGGTTTTCGCAGATATATTTGTCTTCTTCCAACTTAATATCTGGTGTATAAAAAATTATGCCCCCACCCCTCTAAAGTCACAAAAGAGGGGGTCAGATTTTGTATCAAACTTTTTTCTTTAATGGACTTACTTCATATTATTAACTGTTTTTTTTCAACTTAACATCTGGTGTATAAAATTTTTCCCCCACCCCTCTTAGGGGACAAAAGAGGGGGTAAGATTTTGTATCAACTGATGAAGTAGAAATACTTTAAATGGCAAAACAACGTTTGCCGGGACAGCTAGTAAAAAATATATACCTAAAGCTCTCAAAGCCGGACTCCCTTTAATTTTGGCCGGACACGCAATCATATGCCTAACAGTGTCCGGATTTATCCAGACGCCTGGCAACCCTATGTGCCATTATCAATGTGCAAATAGATGTGCCTCTTTTAAATCAATATAAGCATTAAGCAAGGTGCCGTTTCTTATCGTTTCCCAATAGAAGTTTACTCAAATATTTACCCGAAACTTGGTTATACATATTTGATTTTGATAATTGGTACTTGGTAGGTACAGTTGGAGAGTTAATGTATCGATATCGTCACTTATAAGGACTTATAACGAACCAATTAAAAGTTTTCGATTGAGTATAAAGATCTCGTTGAATTTATATTTTATTATAAACATATTTTAAATACTAGTTAAGAGCAAGTAAAAAATAAAAAAAAACTTGCTGAAGCATACTTCACATTTTATTCGCAACATGAGATAGAAATTTTCAACGTTCAAACTAAAATATCACAACTAGAACGTGAAAGTGAAACCAATATCTACTGTATTATACTATCCCACCAAAAACATACCTGTTAAAAATGGGGCCAAGTTCCTATTGGCTAATTATTCGCCTTAAAAAAGAGTTGAAATCCAATCCAATGCCAAGTTTAGATGCACTTCAAAATCGATCATAATCATCATCATCAACAGCCGGATCCTTAATACTTTTAAATTTGAACTTGGCAGGTTGATTTGATCACATAAATACCAAATATTAAATTTAATTATGCAATTAATCAAATGCTACGTATGTCATGAAAACCTGCCAAGTTTCAATTTAGAAGTATTAATGATCAGGCTGTTGATGATGATGATTATGATCGATTTTGAAGTGCATCTAAACTTGGCATTGGATTGGATTTCAACTCTTTTTTAAGGCGAATAATTAGCCAATAGGAACTTGGCCCCATTTTTAACAGGTATGTTTTTGGTGGGATTTCAATACTTTTTTTCGAGAAATCATACGGTCTATTTATAAAGTGCCACACCCGCATGTATTGTTAATCTAAGTCATTCTGCGTTAGCAATATTTTCGATAGATGGCGCTAGTGGTATTTGTTAACCTATCAATAAAAGCCAAAATTTTAAGGTAGCAGTATTTATATAAAAGCTATACAGTGTGCATTATAAATGACAATATTTTTAAGCCCTTCTCTCCTCCTCCCACACGTATTCACTGTTACATAAGAAATTTTTCCTAAAATTCGTAGATGAGCCGACTCACGCTTGTCCAATTTCTTAAATTTCTCAATTTTTTGTTAATCTACATATAAAACCCAACCTGTGTGCCAAATTTCATAGCGCTAGGACATAATTATGATGACAAGGTCAAAGATTATCGAATTTTGTTAATAAAATAAAGAAATCACGGTAAAAAATAAGTGTTCCCAAAATTTCAGCTCGATAGCATTTGTATTTTTTTTTGTTATGCGCCTTCTAAGTTGGATAATCAAGTCAATTTTTTTTTTATTAAATTTCTTAATATTTTTATACCATTCGATAACTTATGCAATTAAAAGCAAATTTTGTTATGAAATCGCTTTCATAAACGTAATATTTAATATACCTATCGAACAAAATTCTCTCCCGATCCATACAAACTACGAAAGAGTGACGTCAGTCTTTCGTAGCACTTTGTATGGAGCGTTTCGGGCAGGTCTATTTTATGAGATGTTTGAATTGTCATATCTTGGTGAATTTTTAAGCTACCAGAGTCATTCTTTCAGCAATGTTTCTTTTTTTAAGGGTCTTTCAATTACCAATAAGAAAAAAAATTAGTCATCAAGCCTATTGGAAGTGGCCTAGAGGTTTTGATTACCGGTCAGTGAGTCAGTGCCAAAATTAGCTATTTTTACAAGGACATATTTCAGGATGTAACAACGCTATGTCTATGAAATTTGGTATATTGCGTTAGTACTAGTATATGATTACGTACGTATAATTTTATCTTTGCACTTGCAATAGTTACTGAGCTACAGGGGGGTCAAAAGTGCGTCGAAACCGTTCGTGTAAATAGTGCACGGCATGCGCGCGGCCTGCTGGAACTTGGCGGCGCACGTCCGTGCGCTTTGATTATAATCACTTTGTTGGGGAGGGGAAGAGGGGATTTCGGGACAAGCTCGAGCGTGTCAGATTAAGCTTGTATAGACTTCCGACCTATTGTGTCATGTTATCATGGTATAGAAATCAGATTTCTCACGTGGTGGTTTAATTTTTTTTTAAATATTGAAATGTCATCGGATCTGTCAGATTAAGATGTTTAGTATACTTACTGTAAACGGTATACCCCAAAGAAGTTTCCATATAAAGCACTGACGATACAAAGGTTAGGTAGGTATCCATGACGCTCGAGTGACTACACAAATAGCACCCTCCCCTCCCCTACTATAAGCAAGGGAAGACTGAAACTGATGGGTATGTGACGTAATATAATCTAAGTTAGATTAGCTTTATCCACGCTTTTCCTTTCAAAGCTTCTTCTTGAGAGATAGAGCATAAAGTACATTTTGCAAAAAGTTTTATGTAAAAATATTTTGGTACTAGATGATGCCCGCGACTTCGTTGCGCTATAACTCGTTTATCGCGCGGGACCCGTACATTTTTCCAGGACAAAAAGTATCCTATGTCCTTTTCCGGGACTTAAAGTATCTCCATGTCGAATTTCAGCAAAATCGGTTCAGCGGTTTGGGCGTGAAGAGGTAACAGACAGACAGACAGACACACTTTCGCATTTATAATATTAATATGGATGACGTCATTATCATGACTAAAGCTTTAGAAACATAAACTATAGTTGTTATCGAGTTTTAAAATTAGAATTCTAATTTTTTTTACCGTCATTTTATTATTCGTAGCCGTCAGTAAAACTAATTAGGTAATAGGCAGATGGTGGATTGGTCTGGTCAAGTCAATGTTAGAGATCGGTCGGATGGGACGTATCACGTAACCCAACCAAATCACGTAGGTCTGCCATCTGCCTATGGATCAATTTCTCTGATAGAATCCATACTAATACTAATATTATAAATGCGAAAGTGTGTGTGTCTGTCCGTCTGTCTGTCTGTCTGTTACCTCTTCACGCTCAAACCGCTGAACCGATTTTGCTAAAATTTGGCATGGAGATACTTTAGTCCCGGGAAAGGACATAGGATACTTTTTATCCCGAAAAAATGTATGGTTCCCGCGCGATAAATGAATTTTGGCGCAACGGAGTTGCGGGCATCATATAGTATAATACATTCATATTATACCTACTATGCAGGAGTAAGCTATACATGCTTGTAGTGGATCACAATTCACAGCACGATTCATACTCGAGCTCTACATATTATACTAGAGAGTGGCGAGATGAAAACAAAACTCAAGGAAATTTCCATAGAATATCTCACAAGTCACACCTCACGATATTTTGATGGAATAACTTTTTATATTTAAAAATTGAGTTCTATCAGGTATTCTTAAGTTCTGATAAAACAGCTGTTAAAATTTATACTTAGTGCAAAAGTATTTTTTTCAATTGAAATTAAAAGTTCTTAATATCTACCTACTCAATTATCTTTAAATTTATGTCGCCTATATCATGGTATGTTAAATGTTTATAAAGCAATTAGTCGTGCTACATTTCGCAAAAAGTATCATAAGCTGCTTTGCATAAAAATAAAAAACGCGGCACCGGCACGTACTATCAAGGAAATTAAATTATCATTTAATTAGATCCCTTATCATAATTCATTCTGGTTCTGTTTTCGTTTACGAGCATATGGAAGCGACATTTGTTCACCGAACTTATTAAAAAAAAATAAACGACCCTTCGCATCTATAAACGAATGCCCTCGATCCGATAATAGCGTCTGCGTCCACGAGATAAAGCCCGAAATCGCCTGCGCCGCATTAACATATTTAATTATACAGGTGTACGAAAGCGTTTGGTCAAAATTAAAAAGTTGTATAGGTTGTATTGGCAGCGCATAAGGTTACATTTCAAACTTCACGTCTCAAAAAATTTACATAGACCAAATGCCGTTGAAAAATGTACCACCTGCTACTATTACATGTTAGAAAAACTCCTAACGCGCTCCTCGGTTTCTAACGCCATGTGTTAGATGTACTTAAATATAATTCATAATTTACCTTATAAATTAGTTATGCTTTCGCTTCTATAAATAACGAAAATGGAATGTTTAACATTTAAGCTAAGTGCAATAGTGCTAAAAATTAAAAATAAGTAGATCCATGTTTAATAATAGATAATAATTCATTAGTTATTACACTGTTAAAAATACTCGTAGAATTCATAATTTCAGATTTTGTTTGCTTCAAAATTGACAACCTGGACAAGTTGATTTATTATTGCAAAATTAATTAAACATAACATCCGCTTAAAATAAAGTGGTTCAGCTAACTTGACACCCCGGATTATAGTCAAAGAGGTAAAGGTTTTAGTTGTCAAAAGTTTTACACACCTTTATAAAGCCTTCCGCTATATTTCTTTGAGTACTTATACACAAATAAGCCGCGTTTATTATATTATTTGGTTTCGTTGGGCACACGTGCCTTTGGCGGATGTGGGTTCACTCGCTTCCGATTGGGATATAAATAAACATTAAACATGCTATTACAGCCAGATGTTTCGCCCCACAGACCCGTTGACTTGATTTCTTCGCTTTACCCCACGCCGCTGCCCCGCGGCGTTACTTGCGTTTCACTCAGGTATCTAATTCACATAAGCCTCGGTCTTCTTTTATTTCAATGAAAAGTATTATTAATTTGTTGCAAATTTTTGCGGTTTCTTCCAGACGAAAGTTATCAGAGAGAGTTCGGTTGCAAGTGCGCGCGATGGTTTAAGAGGGAGCGCGGGTGCAGTAGAATTTAAATGAAGAAACTATTAGTGCTATTGCCACCACGCTTCACACTGCGCCGGCACGTGTATTGTGATTTCAGATTTGTGATAGAGACAGATACAGTAAATCGAGGTAACGCAGTAATCTGATTCCTCCTTCAAAATAGAGCCTATCTAATTATTTTTTTTAAAATATCTTGGAAGAGTGAGTCTATGCCTCAACGTTTTTATTTTATCTTAAAGATCTTTCAAATTTGTTTTAATCCACCGGGATTGGCGAGGTACGGGGCATTCATTTTTTACGATTTTTGAAGGGTCGTCTTTTTTATTTAATTATAGAAACAATAGTATTTATAGAATAGTATTTATAGAAAAAATCGAACGTAGAGGCATAGCTTTAACAGATCCCAATATTGTATAAAAAAATCATTTGTGTAGTCTAGACGCATTGTACAGGGAGTAAATTGGGGAATACGTTTGTGTGGAAAAACAGTGCTAGCGTACCCTCTTAAGAGCCCGGGCTACCCTCGAAATTCTTATACATACGTAATACCAAAATCATTTTCTCATACGAAAATATTTAACTCTAAAAAAATTTTTTTAGTATTTGAATATTTTGTAGTAAATTTACTGTTTATTTATATATATTTTTAGTGTTTTACTCTATTTTTTAGTGTTTAAATATTTAGTAGTAAGTAAATTTAGTAAAAAAAATTTATACACAATTTTTTTTTTGTGTTTAAATATTTTGAAGTTAATTTTTGTACAGGAACCTAGGTAATTACTATTTTAAGCTGAAAAATAACTCAAACATGTTAAATATTTTCGTATAAGAAAATGATTTTGGTATTACGTTCGGTATTACGAGAATTTCGAGGGTAGCCCGGCCCCTTAAGCGAATATTTCATGAAATAGCTTTACAGGGCATTAGTGGTATCTGCGCTGGTAAACTTTGTTACTTAACATGACATATTATTAATTTCTTAAGCTGTTGCTATCTGCTATATAATATTGGCTCTCTCCCATACTCGATATAAAAACAAAACTATACATTTCTTTGTTTGAGTATATATTTTAGATATTGTTAGTCTGCTTAAAGTCTATTATTAACTAGCCAAGCAATCAAGGCACGAGTAAAACTTTAATAAAGGCATTAAAACGACAAAAACGCTTAACAGATAATTAATATGCATTGAATTCATTTCACGAGTTCCAAGATGTTGTTGAAAACACCCAATTTTCATGATTTACATTATTGTCGAAGGATTTCTGCTCAAAGAGTTGATTAATAACATAAAATTTAATAATAAATTGTAAATACTAAATGTAGATTGGAATAACATTTAATTAAGTGTAAGTAATTAATGAGAGCGGCTTCGCGAGTCGCGTCGAATCGGAATGTTGTTTTACTTTCGATAAAAAATTTACTTTATAATATTGAACATATTATAGATTTTGATAAAGCTGTTTCAGTTTTTAAATTAAATAAATTATGAATATTTTTTATATTTCTAAAGTATGTAAATCTATAACTAATTAACTATGTTTGATATAATTGATGTGTTGAATAGAAATAGGAACTTGCATATTACATCTGAAAGTTCAGAGAATATTAAAAAAAAAAATATTCTGAATAAAAAATATTGAGTTTGAGTTGAGTTTGAGTTTGAAGGTTTCGATTCAGTTTAATTTTAAACAAAAGCTTTCATAATATGGCTGGCATCGCTACCTACCCAGCGATGTGAAAAAAACCTTGAAGAAAATGACACTGCATACTAAAAAAACTAAAAGGCTCTACAGATATAGGTACGCAAAAATTGATTAACAAAACCAGAAAACAGCTGGCGACATTGCATTCAAAATTCAAATATGCACACTTATTTTGTTGCGATACCGGTGAATAAAATGTTGCGCGCGGGCTGATGTTTAACTTGTCATTTCGCTCCTATCCCTTCGCAATAAGAGCTACAATTACGATATTTCTGCCTCGTCGGTTACAAATAATATCTCGGTGAGGTTTTTATTTAAGAACGTTCGTACATATAGCGCCCAAAGCCTGTTCTGGAGTCGGCGCGTCCACTGGCGCAGGTGTTTTGTGAATGCCTGCACCTCATGGATTCTCCGATATTTTAATTCGCCGCTAGTCGAATAAAACTTTACGGCGGCATAAAATTTGAATTCCAAAGAGAAGATCTTGATTCGTATATTAATTACAAAGTGGAGTACGAGACTATTATGATCCGAAATATTTATAAAATATAGCGACTTAAGGCGCTATATCGAAAGTAATTTTAACGCAAGGGCTTTATACTTAATTTGTATGACTATAAAGTCGTGAATACGCTGCGGCCAAAAGCTATCGGCTCGCTCGGAAAACATGCAAAAAAACGTAATTATAATAATTTAAAAAATAACTAGGAGCATTTAAGCAAAATGCTTCTATACGAATTTGAGTTGCAAAGGTGTCTATATCAATTAGACTAATTTCCTACAATACATCTATTTTCGTTTAAAAATAATCTTCAAATTTCGTATTTTTAAGAGGTCATTTCGAAAATTAAATGTATCGAGGCTAAATACATTAATCGTGTTTCTAGTTCTTCTCAAACCTAGATAAGGCTATGAAGATATGTATATCTCATTACCAGATTTGTAACATTTCTGAGGGTCCTATAGTATTAAGTCAAAAAGGACAGTTTTTTCAATATAGCGCCTTAATTATCGCATTATACTCATTATGCAGTCAACTTTTTGCTTGTTAACGCTGTTAAACAAAATGTATTAACCTCCGGGTTGGTACTACTAATATTTATATTCTGTACTCCGGTTGAACTTCACGGCGAAGTATGGTAAACTTTTTTATCCTTTTTTCAGTCTCAGAACTCTGAAAATTTACAATTTTCAAGGGGGTGCTCCCATCTTTTTTCGAGTACAACATTTTTTGAAGTAAAATATTTATTACAGACGGTCGCATTGTCTCATTAAGAGACTCCTTTCAGCTTTTTGTGTAGGAATTAAAGAACATTGGTCTAAAGAGGCTGAGATAACAAAAATAGAATGCAAGGAAAAACGAGGGATTACGTGAAATTTTAGCATGTCGCAGTGTTAAGAGTTAATTAGCTACAATTTAACCGAAGTAGAGCAGTAATTTTATTTAATTCTGGGTAAATAATTTATTTTATATGCGATTAACATTTCATGGAGTGGAAATTGGAGAGTTATTTTTAATTTATTCAATTTGTATCTATTATCATTTATCAGTGACAAAAAGTACACGAAGTTAAAAAATATATAATATAAGCCTTGGCTTAACAATATTTTTTCTTGTAAAGTTGCAAACTACATTAATAATTTAAAATAAACAAGCTACCAAAAAAAGATCCTGTCTTGATTGGTTTTCATGAAAAAAACCAATATCGATACACCCTCAGTTCAAATCTTTGAATTTTTACGTTCCTTTTTTAAACCCCCACTTCTTAAAATATCTTCGCGACCCTCTTGTCTTTTTATTGCGTCTTGAAGTGGCTCAGATAATTGCGGAATAGATAATGTATTCCTGATGAGGACAGCCTGGCTCATGTCAAGAGCACTTTGGATCCTCGGCTCGCATTGCCACTTCTTTATGCTAAACTAGCGGACGCGAGTATCTTCTTGATATCTAGTTGTTATTGAGAAGTAACGCCAACGAAATAACGTACAGAACATAATATCTCATGGAAACTCTACTTACGGCGTACTCATACCTAATCAATGTGTTAATCAAGAGGAAAACAAAAGTTTAAGGGCCTGTTTCACCATTTTCTGATAAAATGCCGAATAGGCTATCCACAACTTTTTTGGCAGATTCTCCATACTTCATCTGTCAAGTTCAGATATAGATAGCCTATGAAACAGGCCCTAAGCCTTAGCCAAAGCTTTTTTGTTGGGTCTGAGGGATGTTAAGAAATTGATCACAATTGATCCTAATTCCAAAGTCATTAAAATTAAGATAATTTCATACGAAAGAGGAACAATGATCCAGCATCTACATGCAAATCTTCGCATTTCATAATATGTACCTATATATAAATTCTTCTATATATCTCAAAACTTTTATTGGCGTGCCTGTTTACCATAAAGGAACAGGCAACTCCAAGACATTTTCCCCAGAGTCGTGAATTCCTTTTTAAACGCACTCAAGAGAATCCGCCATTTTGAGCTGTCAATAAGTTTCGAAACAGGATTTATTTTATGAGCCGCTGTAAAAATTGTTTTCCATTCGCATTTAACGCAATGCTCATCCGATCGCAATAAAACTTTTTCGTCTTATTGCGGCTACAAAGAGCGCGCCGCTATATGATTAAATGGCGGTAGTAGAGCCAGTTTTCGAAAACCCTCTTCCATTTTGCATTCAATGATGCAGGACGATTTTTAATCGTCAATTTAATTCCGGACCTTGACTGTTAAAAAAAATTAACAGAAAATGGAGTAAAAGTATAAAAAAATTGAAATAAAAATATAAATGAGCAATTTAGTAATAACGCTAAGCAGGGAAAATCCGTTTCCGAAAATGCGCAACATGAAAACTCTTTGACAATAATTTTAAAAATACTTAATCTTAATTAATTTTTATTTTCATTTATTACGTTAAGAAAAATTCGTTTTGTGTGAAATAAAAATTTAAATTATTTTTGATTTAATATCAAATACAAAAATTTAGAAAATAATAATTCGCTTTGCAATAAATATTATATCAGTCGCGTAGCATAATAAAGTTACATTAATTATTTACATACTACAGGTAATTTAATGAAAAATAAAAAAACATGATTCATTTACCAAAATAAAAAAAAAATACCAAAAAAGTTTGAAGAACTGAAAACTTATGCTAAACTTACTTGAGTTCTTCGATTTCACTTTTCAGGTTGTTGACATCGTTCAAGTGGAGGGTTTTCAGGATCTCAATCTGTTCGGCCAACGCCTGCAACTCCTGCTTAACTTTGATTTCAGCGCACCCAACAGTCATTAGAAAAACACAAAAAATAAAGCACCGCATTTTGAGTACCGGGGAGCATGTGCTGCCCGCGCGACGGTCCAACTGAGAATGGCTGCGGGTAGCACTCGCGGTAGTATAAGTACGGGGCGTCCACACTTATTTTGCCTTCGATTTTCTATGGGAATAGTTCTTATATCGTAGCCGATAGAGGTGGTGTGAGATCTAAAATATACGTAGAGGGTGCGACGCAGATGCGGCCAACAGTTGCCCGAGCCCCGAAGCCTCCAAAGTACTATACTAATTACGAGCGAAAATCACTAATCACATCACATTGTTTCGAAAATCGTTTTTCAGTATTCGGTACTTTATTCTCAAAGGGACCAAACAAGATATAATGACATTTAACACCTGTTATCATAGGAAAATGTATGGTTCTGGCGAGGCTATGAACTCGTAGAGATGAGCCACAGGCTGGTAATTACAAAATTAACTTCAACTGGGGTTTAGCTGTACAAGCTTACTGTAGGTAATTATGTAAATTCCTAGGAGAAACCTAAGCCTTTCATAGTGTACTTTACTACAAAACACAGGCGATTGCTTTGGCTCAACGATGTATCAAACATCTACGGAAGTAAAAAAGATCAGCGAAAAATAACCAAATAACAAAATTCTCACTATTTCAGTCCCCACATTTTAACAATCCAAAAAATATTACGTTCTCTCATCTCTGTGAAGAATTTTAAATTAAACGAAAAGTAAAATCAAATAGTTTTCACTATTTGCAAATGTAGAGTACGACACTAGTGCAAAGCATGGCATACTATTATATTATACTACATCACGGTTTTTTTTCATGACAACCTGTGTATTAAATATAAATATTTATTTTTCCATTGCTCATAGAAATTTTGTGACCTTTTTCTTTGTATTTTTACTACTGTATAAGTTTTCAATTTTTAATATCGACAAAAAGAGCTTGCTTCGCGACCACCACTGTCGCAATGCACTACGAATTCTACAACATTATTCTTTGATATAAGTTTAAACTCTATCAACATATCGTCGCATTTTGTACAAGAAAAGTTCTAATATTCTAAACTAAGAGCCTTAACAAGTATAAAATTGCTCGCTTAGACTCTATCAGGCAGGAATTATAACTTCATTCTGGTTCCATAAGCGAGTATGAGGCATAGAATTTTTCAAACATATTGAAAGTGTAATTATAAATTATTTTCACATAAATTAGGTGTTAATCGCTTGTCTAATGTCTCTACTTCATTCCCTTAGCTAACATAAAAAAACATAATTCCTTTTTTACCCAACGGTAACAAAAGATAGGCTATGTTTTTCGATATGTATGAAATAAAATGTACTTATGTTAGTTTTCTTTGGCACACTCTTAAAATCTAGATAGTCATAACTCATAGGCATAAAGTATAAACAGCTTATCGGATTTTGGAACGAGAGGTTTCATTAAAATCGTATTGGTTGTATTACGTATAAGTATTCACAGTACAACATGGAAATTTATTTTAAAATAAGTACTTAATTTGTAGATATATAATTATATATCTAGGGTATTTAACATTATATTTTATCTGGGCCGTAAAGATGAATAAAGCATCTAAAATACTGGACTGATTTATTTACTACCTTATTTTTCTTTTCCAGCATGTGAGATGCATCTTGTTAAAATCTTTAAATATCTTTGAACGAGCAATAATTCTTGTATATATATCTAGCTAGGAATCATGTTTAGAAAATGTCATTTTATTCGTGTTTTATCGAATACCGAGCAAAGCTCGGTCAAATAGCTATAGTGTATCTATATTTAATGAATTTTTAATTTTGTTAATCTCGCTAAAACTCGAGAACTGTTGAACTGATTTGACTGATTTTAGTCTTAGTATATTCATGGAAGTCCAGGGAAAGTTTATACGGTGAGAAAATTTAAGTATTAAGTGATACGAGGTTCACGGATAGGGTTACCAGGCCTCAAAATGCAAAATCCTGTCTGACATGACGTCTAAAAATCCTGATTTTGAAAAGAAAGTCCGGTTACGCACCTGTTATGTATTATAATATGAAAATCATAGTATTAAAAGTACATTTTTATTTACTTAAGTACTAGATGACGCCCGCAACTCCGTTGTGCCAAAATTCGTTTATCGCGCGGGAACCGTACATTTTTCCGGGACATAAAGTATCCTATGTCCTTTTCCAGGACTTAAAGTATCTCCTTACTAAATTTCAGCAAAATCGGTTCAAATACCAAAAAATATTTTTTAGAGTTGAAATATTTTCTAGTAAATTTAATATTTATTTATATGTTTTTTAGTGTTTTACTCTATTTTTTAGTGTTTAAATATTTAGTAGTAAATTTTGTAGTGTTCAAATATTATGAAGTTAATTTTTGTACAGGAACCTAGGTAATTACTATTTTAAGCTGAAAAATAACTCAAACATGTAAAATTACGTATGTATGAGAATTTCGAGGGTAACCCGGGCTCTTAAGTAATTGTTAGATTGCGTAAGCAATATGGCTCTCACTGACTCCACTGAAAGTGTGTTTCTGTCTTTGATCTACTGAGAACTGAGAAGTGCTTGCGTTCCGGCACTCATCGCTTGACGGGCGGGAGGACATGCAAGTATGACAAAAATCCGGTCTGACGTAAAATCCGGCCGGAGTCCGGTCTAACACTTAAAAATCTGGTCTAGACCGGCTTTATCCGGTCAGATGGAACCCTAATCACGGATCATCTAGTTTATCAATAAACAATAAAATATTGTTTGCGATCAAATAATAGATCATAAAGTATCATTAATTGTAACTTATCCTCATTATTCTCGGATCTTTGCTTTCAATAAGATATTCACAAAGCCAAAGACTCTACAATTAGTTTCTGCATCCGCCTACTTCTGTAAACCAATAAGGTATTATCTTTTCCATAAATACTACTTGAACTAGCGATATTACCACTAACGTACAATATCTAGGGACCTTACAATAGAAGCCATAAATGTGACATGATGAACCTTTTTATACATGGAGAAGTGGTTTACGCAGCGACAGCGGAATGGGGACATCAGGCGCACCGGGCGGCTGGACCCACGAAAACCTCATACTGCTCCACTCCCCGCTTAAAGCAGAGTTGTGGGTACGATAGAACCTACCGCAACTCTACCAGCCGCGATCGCCAACATCACGCAGACCCGTCACTATCCTGGGGGGTGTGCCAAAATGTTTCCGTTTACGCTTCGTTATAGAATCGCCGATGAAAATGTATGGGATTGACATAAGCGTTCGTTAATATGACGTTGACGTTCGACTCGTCTTATGTCAATTCCATACATTTTGATCGGCGATTCTATAACGAAGCGAAAACGGAAAAGTTTTGGCTAAATGTCCTGATCCGTGACGAACCCAATTAACCACGAAGTAATGGGCGCCCGGTGACATTGGGCATTTTATAAATATTCAAATTAATGTATATAGATGGGATCAACAATTATTAGCTGGGACGTTTTGGGCATTACCCTATCAACTCCCAAGCGGTCGAATTCGACCACATAAACAATAGATTTCCAAGAATCCGCGATCGAAGGGTGGGCGTTTTACCCATCTCCACAGGGAAACATCTCCACAATTTTTCAAGAGCGAGACATCTAGATCACAATTGACACCCTTTCGAGATTTAGCACCGCGCTGTGCTTTTTAAAAGAACAGTATTATTGACAGTCAAGAAAACTCTTTACTTTCAACTTTGTAATAAAGTCATGAATATAGTTTAAAAAACTCGACTCCCTGAGGCATTTCCATAGAAATCAATAGCATAAAATGATTAAGCTGATAATAGTATCATCGATTCGATCAAACCAGTAATGATATAAAAATGCTTCGTCCTTGGTTGATACGTCAAAGCAGCAGCAATTTGTAATAAATAGTGGAGTCAGTGAAGGTTTTCACCTCCGATTTCGTTGAACCTCCATCGATTTTCATGAAATCGATAAGTAGGTGGAAGATACCCTAAGAAACAAAAGTGACATAGTGTCAACTTGCGCTTTTGCCCTGGGGGTGGATGCCAACCCTTCTCGGGGGGTGAATTTTTTTTAATAAAAATAGCCCCAGGAATCAATAGACACAAATTCTAAGAAAAATTTGTTATACAAAGTTTTTTGATTAAATCTATACTTTCGGAGTTATTAAAGATCAAAGATCATGTTTTTGCGTGAGAAAAATACATGTCTTAAAGCGGTTTTTCATAATTAAATAAGAAACGATAGGTTTTTGCGAAAAATATATGATTATATTTTGTTGTTCCGTACCCAAAGGGTTAGTCTGTCTGTCTGTCTCCAGGCTAGACGAGCCGCGCCAGCTCGAGCGACGCATTTGTTTCACTCCCACTAGTGCCCGTGGCACGTGTGGGAACTAGAGCGAGCGAGAGAAATGAGTGGCTCGATTTTTATTCGGCGGTATCCGCGTTTCTGACATTTCACTAGATTTAGTTTAGTGAAATGACATATCACTAGATATTTTTTGTAAGAAGACGTAACAAACAAGAATATTCGGCATCTACCGGGAGTTCGTGATATCCCTAGGGATATCGTGGAATCCCTGATATCCTCTTTTCCCTGCGACATATATATTTTCTTTCGGCGAGTACCTAAGTGTAATATGCATTCAAACTTAAATAACGGTAAACCGATGCATTTAATGATATGTACTTCTTTAAGACTCTTTAAAGTGCTTAAAAGTACCTTTCTAATAAGCATTTTAAAAAGTTAATAGCATTAAAATTGAACGAGTTACAATAAAAATAAGATGACCGTTTCAAATTTTTTTTACGAAAACCTAAAAATAAAACGTTGACCATTTCTACAATAATTCAAATTTATGGTTATCCCCAAAGGTTTTTCTTTATTTTAGTATAAGTAATGACCTCAACATTTTTTCTTCGTTTAGAATGCTTAGTTTTGAAAAACAGAATGATTTAGTAAAATTGAAATTATTCAAATTTTCGTAAATATCATTTTGTTTTGAAAATAACTTCAAAAATATTGAACCTTCGTAAAAATTAATAAAAATGAAATTTGTGCCCATTTTTTAAGAAATCTTTTAATTTGCTTTTGATTTTTATGAGATAAAAAATAACGAAGATAGAGACGTTTAAAACCTAACTTTTACTGCGAGAACCATGAAACTGGGACCTTTTAAACCTGTTTTTTTAAAGTAAGGGCTTTAAAAAGTATTTTTCAAATTGATATGAAAGCTCTTTAAATTACCTTTAAAATGGTCCATAAATGAACCCGATAACTTAAAAATTAACTAAGCTATTTGTGATATTAACGAATATTTTTTTTGAAAACAATTTTGAAGCAGAGATTTGGGATGCAAATATTGTAGGAAACCCTGTCAATAGGTACATCTATACTAATATTATAAATGCTTAAGTGGTTTTGTCTACCTGTTACCTCTTAACACCCAAACGGTTTAACCGATTTTGCTGAAATTTAGTATGAAAATACTTTGAGTCTCCGGAATGGATATGGACATAGGATACTTTTTATCCCGAATCTTTTCAAGTCTTTCAATATTCAGGAAGTAAACGAAACGGTAAATGTCTATTAGATAAGAGAGGGGCTTTTTATATAATGATGTGCGTCTATTAAATATTTCAGTTCAGCAGATTCAGGCTTTGCGTCAATTTTTTGCACAGAGGGTAGTTTGAAATCGTTGTTTGAATATTTTGGACTAAATAATATTATCAATGTTCGAAATTTAATAAAAATCTTAACTATGAAAAAATATTTGAACTCATTAAAGCTGATAAAAACTTAAGACATTGGGGTAGTTTACAGGGGTGAATTTTTTTCGCATAAAACACTTAATAAGAAATTAATACTAAGTAAATAAACTGAAAAAATGGGTTCAAAAACTGAAATCTATTAGGTTTTTGAACCCAATTTTTACCGTTAATCCACAATAAAGGTGTACTTTCAGGGGTTTATATTTCAGTCTTATCCAAAAATTATATCATAAATGTCAAACAAACTCTTTATGTAATGTAAATATACGATTTTAAAGCAAATAAATACAAAAAATGTTTTTTCACGATTAAAAGGATGGTTGCTAAAACGATCGAAAAATTAATTATAATTTAATCATAAATCATGAATAAAACAATAAAAACATTTATTTTATCAAATTAAACACAATTAGGAGCGTATGTCACTTTTAAAGTAGAGGGATTAACATACTTAATCCCAAATTTTCATCCAAATCGATGGAGGTTTAACGAAATCGGAGTTTGCACCTGATTTTTGCCTTCATTTACTGAATCTACTAAAAATCGTTCCTGAAAGTACTATATGATTGTGACAATAGTTTTCTATTTCATCAGTAATAAATGGAGACAATTTATTTTTTATATTTTAATATATTCTACTGTATATAGTTCGTGTGGCAAACTGCTCTATATTTTATAGTAATAAATATAATATTTTACAAATGTTTATAGAAGTTGTGAAAGATGAAATATTTTAAAATCCATGCAGAACATAAGCTACAAGGTCATAAAGTTTACGATTCAATATTCAAAACTGAAAATAACAGATCTAAAGCGTTGAAATATTGAAGATTGAGTTTAAAGTTAAAAATATTATGTAAGTCGTGTGTATTCTTAAGACGAATGAATAAATTATGAAATATTATGATGAAAAAAATTTGTTTTTTTTTAAATTATTGTAGTCGTTTATGATAAGATATATAAAGAATCTTCTTGACTTTAATAAAAACTATTATGACTATAGAACGTATGCTAGTTATATGATAATACTAGAATTTGTAGTCTACGACTTCATTCGAAATTTCGAACAGCAGATATCTTTTATTGCGCGATATACAATTGAGGATTATCTTACAATTCTCCATGACAACCACTATCCTATTATATCACGTAAAGGTCGAAGCAGAGGGCGCTACTAGCACATACAGTAAATAAGGGGGCGTCCACGTGAGGTGTTTTTTTGACCCAAACCCCCCCCCCCCTTCCCCCTGGTGAGATTTCATGAGATTTAATTCAAACCCATACCCCCGAATCTCACGTGAGATTTTTCAAAATGTGGATTTCTAACGTAAACGTTTGATTTGACAGACAGTAGATTTTCTTTCGAACTAATCTGTGAATGATCATCGTATAACGATTGCGCTTACGATTAAATCTTATTAAGATTTGATCGTAAGCGTAATCGTTAGGTAGGTATACAAGCATACTTACCTACAATCTGGATGAAATGGACCAAATGGATGAAATAGTATTATTTTGTTGAGAAAAAAATTACGTGAGATTTGTCGAGACCCCTCTCCCCAACCTGAGATTAGATGAGATTTGACTCGACCCCCTACCCCCCCCCCCCCCCTCCCTAAACATCTCACGTAATTTGTGGACGCGCCCTAATCCGACCAAAATCCGACATATTGCACACGCAAATAATATTCACAGAAACGTTGTCAATCGTCGAACATAACTTTTTGTTTACTGTCTGTGCTGGTGCTGCCCTCTAGCGTCAAAACTTTGCAATGATACGTCTTGTGTCTATGTTCTTTATCGAGATAAAATATTCACATAAGTCTGTTTAAATGCGTTTTAGTTTCGAGGTAGTCACACCAACAGTTGCCTCTTTACTGTTCTTAATTCTTATGTACCATCGAAGAAATTGATTCATATGCAGTTGATGGACATAGCACGTTATTTGGTCGGATTATGTCAACTCATGGTATGCGTGATGCGTATGGCTGGGTTCGACATTAGGCGACCAAATTAAGTTGGCCCGCCGCCGCCGTCTGCCTATAAATCGATTTCTTCGGTTGTACATAAGAAGATCACAAATATTTTGAAAAAGTCTTCTATAAAAAGACGAGTATTATATTCGTCACTGGCCCGAACGGCTTCGCACACCAGATTGCAAACGTGAGACAGAAGAGTATGATGTCGGTTGACATATGCCGGTGCTAATTACTTATTTAGTATCAAAAAATACAATAAGTAATTACATACCTACCTACATTGTATTGACAACATTGGGTTTCAAACCGCGAAGGTCGTTTTTACTTGTAGTCTTTATTTTTTGTGGTGTGGGCTGTGGTCGTGTATTATATTTTGTTGACCGTTGTTTGTTAGTGTTATGTGGCTACTTCTTTTTGGCCCATGATAAACCAAACGAAATTTGGTATAGGCACAGACACTTTGAGTCCCGGGAAAGGACATAAGATAGTTTTTGTTTTCCCTCCTCCCTTCGGTTCCCTCGCGATATACGACTTTTGGCGCAACGGAGTTGCGGGCGTCATCTAGACTCTAAGTTCGTCTATAATTGTCCATGATCGTCATCATAGCCGATAATGGTTAGGTAGGTTTCATCATGGCATGACGTGGAGAGGGCCCTTAGCAACATATATTATTATATTATATAGTAGCTGTGCTCGCGACTTCGTTCGCGTGGAATAGTAATAATTATGGGCATCATATTTATTTTGGCGAACAACTTCCTCAGCTTTATAAATTACTAGATGACGCCCGCAACTCCGTTGCACCAAAATTAGTTTATCGCGCGGGAACCGTACATTTTTCCGGGATAAAAACTATCCTATGTCCTTTCTCGGGACTCAAAGTATCTCCATGCCAAATTTCAGCAAAATCGGTTCAGCGGTTCAAGCGTGAAGAGGTAACAGACAGACAGACAGACAGACACATTTTCGCATTTATAATATTAGTATGGAAGTGTGGAAGTATGGATAGCTGTTACCAATGACTTCGTCTGCGTCTATACTCTATTTCATTAATGCAAAATGCATTCATTTCGACCAAATTTGATTCTGAGATCTTATAAAAACTTGTGAGTTAATCTTAAAAGATAGACATGTACTACCACGGATATTTTTTTAGATCATTTAAAGAGAAATAATTCTTCCATACATATTTTTTGGGTATCTTGGACCGTTTTTGCAGCGCACGCAACGGAAGCTCTCAAAGATGAATAATTTTCCCTGCTTTTTTGCACATTTTCGTCTGTTTCTTCGCTCATTAAAGTCACAGCGTCATGTATATATAGATCTCGATAAATGGGCTATTTAACACTGAAAGAATTTTTTAAATCGAACCAGTAGTTCCTGAGATTAGCGCGTTCAAACAAACAAACTCTTCAGCTTTATAATATTAAGTAGGTATAGATGTATATTATATTGTCCATTTAAAGATTACAAAACAAATGAAAATTAAGAAAACATATCAAATACTTATTCAAAGAGAAATTTCTTGGAAAAATTGTATTTTAACTAAGTTACCCGGTTTATGCTCAAGTGTACCAAGAATAATTAACAGAGGAACTATTTGACAAACTCAACTATTGCATTTAGTTTACAATTTGTGCGAACTGCGAAGTCAGCAATACTCGTATTTTAGTAAACGGATTTCGAGTTTCGAACAGTATTGTCCAATATAATTTCTGCGCTATTTGTATTTTAGGATTAGAATTAAGTTTACTATAATGCTGGATTTACACGCGTCCACCCCATGTCCGCCCGAACGCGCGGTTTGGCGGCTACACCGCGAGATCACAAGCAAATTTATTGTTTATAAATGACAGCGCGACCGCACACTACGATAACATGGCGCGCCCCTCCAAATGACTGTTCCAATGTGTGTAGTCACATCCTTATGAAAGAGTTTGTATGTAGTAAGTGTTCAACCAATCAACCAGTACTCGTAATATTTCAGTTATTACCAATATTTGTTGGTCAACTAATCATAACTAGCCGACCGCGCAAGACAACGCACTTCAAACGTTTTGAATTTTGGAGGGCGCGCCATGTTATCGTAGTTGATCTATATCGTCCCGATCAAAGCTACAAGCGACCGCGTCTTACAAAAATTCAAAGAAAATGACATAGGTCGTAGGCTAAGGGGTATCATTTACGCAGTGGCGGTTTAGAGCCAGTCCACACGGCGCGTTGCGTCAGCGTTGCGTCGACGCAGAGCTGTCGTTGCGTTGTTTTACATACAAATAACCAAGGTGTTCACACGGCGCGCTGCGTCGTCGCAACGCACATATAACGGAGTGCAGCTCCCGAGACGAAGCGGAAGGTGGTGTTGACGTTGACTGCTTCGTAATAACGCTGCGATGACGCAGCGCTCGTGTGGGCGGCTATACGTCAAACGGCAGCGCTGCGTCGATGCAACGCTAACGCATGGCGCCGTGAGGACTGGCTCTTAGGTCACTAGACCAATTAATTACCTATATTTATTTTAAACCTTATGGCCTATGACCTACCCCACCTCACCTTTCTACGATTCCGTAGTCAACAAGGAACCCTTATAAGGTCTGTCCGTCCGTCTGTCTGTCAGTTTGTCTGTCCGTCTATACCTATATGACTATAGGACCTACAAAGCTGTAATTTGGCATGAATGCACATATTAATGCTGCTGACAAAATGGTACATGGAATCTTAAAAAAAAAAAAACATTTTTTTATGGTAAGTACCTACCTTGCGATCTTCTGATATTACTGATTATTAGGTACTAGCTGAAACGGCAATGTTTTGTCTTATACGTTATTATAATAATAATCTTTATTATAATAAATTATCTTTAATAAATCGTGAGTTATCGTATAAGGTTGAAACTTTAAGTTTCATGCATATATATAACTGGCAAAAAATAAAAAGAGATTTTTTTACCAGTAACAGTATTAATATAAGCACACAAAATTTTATTAAAATGGGTCCAGCCGTTTTGGTTGTTTTGGGTCATCAGAATTTTCTAACGTATCCAAAGACAAATCCTTTTATTACTTTTCTAACGTATCAAAAGGCTGAAACGACTTTAATAAAATTTGGTATCGACTTAGTTTATACCCTGGATTGCCCTGGATTAACACATAACTCATAAGCTATTTTGTACTGTGGGAATTTATTTTCCCTAATAAACAGCGGGTAACACCGCGGGGCACAGCTAGTATTATGCATAATATAATATTAAGTACTTGTAAAATATTTTGTACACAAAAATACTCATTCCAAATATGTAGCTGTATTTCACCAAATGAAATAAACTTTTTTACGTAACACACGCACCTCTATACAATATGGCGTATTAGATAACCATATTATAATCACCACGAGCCAAAAGCTTTTAAAAATTGACCATCACAGTATAAATTTTATACAGTAGAGTGTAGACCATATTGATACTTAATACTCCTGAATCGAGAACGCGCATCTTAGCATGATTTCAAATGTGTAGTTACTAAACTAAATATATAATATTATGTTACAACATCCCAATAAAGTCAATAATACATCTATGCACTGACAAGAATATTTCGGAACGAAACATCAAGTATGGCGCCAATTCTTGACGTCATGTGCGTAACGAGCGTGAGCATGTGCTTGAAGAGGTAACAGACAGACACACAGACAAATATACAAACTTTCGCATAATATGCGTATGGATGTTGCACGAGTTCGATATCAAGAACACTTTTACCCTACTGTATGGTTTGTATTGTGAGCAGCGTGCGCTATCTCAGGTAGTTTGGGCGTTTTTTACTCTGAGGCCACAGCTGCCCTTAATAACAATGTGGCCCTAAACCTCCGCACGCGGCATCTTGCCTCGCAAACATCTGCCCTTCTCTCTGTATTCCAAAATTTAACATTATAATAATATCTACTAGATACTCCGTTGCGCCAAAATAAGTTTATCGCGCAGAAACTGTACATTTTTCCGGCATAAAAAGTATCCTATGTCCTTTCCCGGGACTCAAGGTAACTCCATGCCAAATTTCAGCCAAATCGGTTCAGCGGTTTGGGCGTGAAGAGCTGTAACAGACAGACAGACAGACAGACAGACAGACGGACAGACACACTTTCGCATTTATAATATTAGTGTGATGTGATGGACGCTTCACACGTCAGTCTGGCCCTGTACATGAAGGACTTGTGTCACAGGCACCAGACAACAAATTAATATATTAATTTATGTACATTTATCCCTTTACTGTACATATATATTTAAGACTAGATAATATGACACCCGCAACTTTGTTGCGCCAAAATTCGTTTATCGGAACCGTAATTTTTTCTATATAAAAGTATCATAATATGTTCTTTTCTGGGACTCAACTTATCTCCATACTAAATTTAATCAAAATCGGTTGAGTAGTTTGGGCGTAAAGAGGAACAAGACAGAGACACACACTTTCACAGTTATAATATTAGTATGGATTTTATTATATCATACACATCCATGACTCATGAACATTGAACACTATAAATATTACTTTTGTGCCTCGCGCCAGGCTACAACCTTCGAAACCTCTTTAAGTACAGAACATCTGTGTTTTAATTAACACAATCAATGTGGGTGCAGCATTATACAATTTATAAGAGCGTTATGCAAAAATGCATGCGGGTAGCAAGCTGCCAAAAAAACAAAAAATTAAGAAATTAAAATGTACTTTAAACGTTATTTACTTTAGCGAGGTTTTACGTTTAAAATTATTGTACATTTCTAAATTAGATCGACCTCAATATTCTCGTTTTAATATAAAAATTTATTCCGGCTACGAAATGTAAATTATCTACTCCTAGTCCTAGCCCTAGTCCTTATATTATGGTACCTATTGTATATAAGGACTCGAGTAGATAATATACAGTGTGTAACAAAAATAAGTCATAATACTTTAGGGTGTGCACGTGTACCTTTTAGAGAGTTCACTGTGAAAGTAGCAGCGCTGAAAGACGAATTTTTTTTTCACTTTTGTATGGGTAAGGGCCCGAGCGTCAGGAGTTTCCCCATACAAAAGTTAAAAAAAAATTTGGTCTTTCAGCGCTGCTACTTTCACAGTGAACTCTCTACAAGAAACAGGTACACACCCTAAAGTATTATCACTTATTTTTGTTACACCCTGTATAATTCGACGGTCCCCACGTATAAAGCGACATGTCAAAAGTAGTGGTTTTCAGGAGAGCGTTTTTAAGATTTAAACTATTACTGTAGATTACCATAAAACATAAACACAATTATGTTTGTTGATCTGTAAAGCTTAATGTAGGCCGTTTGTCATGATATAACACAATTTTAAATATTTACTGTACTTTCGCCAAAATAGCAAGATGACCGTTTTTACGGTGACAATTCAAGACTGCCCATAACGTTTAAGTCGTACATGTCCGTTTTTACTTTGGAAGAATTAAAATATTATATTAGGTCCTAAATTCATTCAGCACCTATATAAAATGATTCGTATTGTCATAATTTAAGTTTATAACATATAAGTAATACAAATTCTGGTTCTTCAGTGAGAAAAACTAAAAAACACAGACATATCTTTTTATACGCTGCTAATTTAAGTAGTTTTTTATATGTTATAATGAACGAATAAAAGGACATGTCATCAATTACTTTAGGTCCATACTGAAAAATTGTAATAAAATGTGATTATTTGACAAACTAAACTGTTTAGTTTTAAAAAGTCTACAAAGTTAGTATCTATGTATTAATCTGGTATTAAATAATTCTGTTTTACTAAAGGGTAAAGCATAAACATAATAATGTTGAAGATGAAGAAGACTGACTTTATTTGTAACAAAATACATCGTTGCTATGATTTAGATTTTTTATATAATATTTTTGAAAATTTGTCAATGATGCTTGTATATGGATACAATGTAGAAAAAAAACTTTTAACATATTTTACATGTTGTTAAAGATAACGAATGTCCAGATACTTTGCCTTTTTCTTCTTCTTGGTCATTTCGGATACTTGAGCAAGGTCAATTCCTTTTCCAATTTTGAGACCTAGGTGACCATTCACGACCTTAGACTTTTATTGCATCTTACATGAGTAAATTCTTTGAGGCTTCGTTATAACTTCTACGGTGGACAAGTCTGGACAGTAAAATATATTTCTGATTCGATTATTATATTCAGCTTTAACTGACTCTTGAGCTTTTCTGAAGGTCGTAATTTTTAGTATTACCGTTGAATACAGAGCTGCATTGATGTAATTGTCTAACACGTTCCTCGCAGGAAGAAAATAGTATTTCATCCCAATTTGCGACAGCCAAATTGACTACAGAACACCTTGTCAATTCTATACTAATATACTAATATAGCTGAGATTTGTTTATTTGAACGCCCTAATCTCAGGAACTACTTATCCGATTTGGAAATTCTTTCAGTGTTAGATAGCTCATTTATCAAGGAAGGCTATACGTTATAAATTATAGCGCTATGATTAATTGGAGCAAAGAAACAGGGGAAAATGTGAAAAGAACGGGGGAAATAATTTGAAAATACTTATCTTACAAACTCTATTGGAGCAAAAAAATAGCCATAAACTTTTTAATTTCTTGGTTAATTATGCACCGATGTCACTTTAGATTTTTAATATGAGCTTTTCCGGAATTTTTTTCAAGCCCTTCTCAACCCTACAACCAAGCGATACCGCGTTTTTTTTCTTTTTTCACGAATTGAATACATTTTTATCTATAGATTATTTCTGTCGTTTTTTTATGAATTACAGCTCCAAGTTGCCGAAATTAACAGAAATTCTTTCCCCATTTTCTCTAAAATTTTGCCGAGTTACATATTTTTTTACTTAACTATTTCATATTAAAGTGGTAAAAAGTAATTCCAACATTTTATCGACGACTTTCTCAACAGTACATTGTATTTTTTTCATACCGTTAAGACGTCAATACAATCCATAAACAGGTGATATTCTAAGCCTTTTACAGCAAAAATCACAAAACTGTCGCGGGTTTGAGTTGGATTATTTAAAAATACTTTAAAAAATTAAAAATCTAGCTCCAACACTAGATTATAATTGAAATGATCTTACATGTTGTGCATTAAAACTTATAGAAATACTGTATTGTAACTGTTAAATCACGTCTGTAAAATCAGCGAAATCAGCAAATTTCGTATACGGACCCTTAAATGAGCGGCGAAAGTAACGGTAAAAACGCGTAGTTTGGGTTTTGCGTGAATTGCCGCAATCTGCCAATCTGCAATATTAATATAAAGAAATAAAAATTTGGGTACTAAGTAGACACATCAATAAACAATAATCCGTCAACAAAAATAAATTATCACAATTTGTTTAAATGTTATGCTTTTGTTCATTTGTTAATAGTCACCATTTTATTGTTAACATAAAAACGCTGATTATTTCTAAACAAGAAATCTAGAAATTTTTATTCTTCTTTTGAGCTAATCTTAAAAGGGTTTAGAAGAGATATCCGGTGGAAAATTTCAATAATTTTGATTTTTAATTTTTTTATGAACAATCAAAGGCATTCATGAAATTTTCATGTAAATAAAACAATTAGGGTTTTTTCATCAATAAAAATGATTATTTAAATTTTATTAGTTATAAATATAAAAATTTATATTGTTATCTGGCTTCTTACAACAACAAAACAAAATAATAACAATAATTGGATATAAAAGTACCGTAATTGCTTTATTTACATGAATAATTTTGGAATGCTTTTGAATGTTAATAAAAAACTGAAAAATAAAAAAAATGAATTTTGTCAACGGAAATCTCTTCTAAGCCCTTTCAAGATTATCTCAAAAGAATAATAAAAATTTCTAGATTTCTTGTTTTGAAATAATCAGCGTTTTTATGTTAACATTAAAATGGTGATTATTAACAAATTAAGAAAAGCATAATAATTAAACAAATTGTGATAATTTGTTTTTGTTAACGGATTGTTGTTTATTGATATGTCTAATTAGTACCCAAATTTTTTTATTCTTATTTTATTAGCAGATTGCGGCAAATCACGCGATACCCGAACCACGCTGTTTTACCGTTACTTTCGCCGCTCAATTAAAGCTATAAGGATTATTGGTAAAGCCCCGTATTCACTTTGATTAGTAATAAGTGCAAGTGATTAGTGCAGGTGATTAGTAATCAGGTAAAAGTACGTGTGGACAGCGACTGATTAGTGCAAGTCCTTTGATTTCTACTAATCACTAATCTCTTGAACTAATCACTTGCACTCGCACTAATCAAAGTGAATACAGGCCCTAAGGTTCCAGGATCTAGAATTTTTTTTAGGAAATTTCCTGCTCTTTAAGGATCTATTTTCAAATTTTGATTATCTCGAATAGTTTTTGAAATATTTAAAAAAACCGAACCCTTATTTTTATGTCTACTTAATTGTTTATAACTTTTGCATTTTTTTTCAGCCCGTCTTGGAATTTTGATAGAATATTCTAGATGGTATTCCGAATCGAATGAGATCAAAATTATAATTTTCGGTACATGAGATCAGGTTTTGACGAAAATGGCACTTGTTTACCAGAGTATTAGAGGTAGAAACGGACATGTACGACATGACCCGGAACGGCGCGTAATTTCCAACGCGGTTCAAGACGGTAAGTATAGATGTCCGCATCTACCACAGTAAAATCTAATAAAACTGCCAACTTGTCGTCATTTATGTCTTTTTATCTTTGGAATTACTTGTGATAGAAAAATAATAATAATGTAGGAATATGCGTCTCATTATACGGAAATGCATGATGCAATAAAATTTTTTTGCTATTTTGGACATGACCTTTTATACGTAGGTACGTATAACGTACCGTCGAATTGCATATTAATTTCTTGCGTATTGTTAAATACGTACACGTTACAAATAGTATGTTGTATGAATAACCATGCAGCATATTGCTACGCGCTACGCGTCTCTACGCGGTGCTACGAAATATTATGACCTGATATGACCAATGTTATAACAAGGGCCAAGGCCAATAGAAATAAATATAATTATATTGGCGGCATTGCAATGCTGGGCTATTATTATACAATAGATAACAAACTTTAAGTTTACAAAACTATATGCAGATTTAAGATGAATTATTAACACTAAAAACATTTCTTTTAGAACGATAAATATGCTTGTAATTAGTAAACTATAGACAAGTTAGTGCCCTTTCTTGAGTGAGTTGATTAAAAACTCCCAATTTAACCTGCCATATTACCTTGAGATGAATTAAATATTTTAATCTGCGACAGATTTTCTATAGCAGCTGCTTAAAATATGTCGAAATCGACGAGATAAATTTTATCACTTGCTTATAATATGATCACTAATGATTGCACCAAAAAAATTTTATCGCGCGGGATTACATTTTTCCGGGATGAAAATTATCCTATGTAATTATCCGGGACTCAAAGTATCTCCATACTAAATCTCAGCGAAATCGGTTCAGCGGTTTGGGCGTGAAGTGGTAACAGACAGACAGACAGACACACTTTCGCATTTATAATATTAGTATGGATAACTTATTCGTTCTAATTCTCGTTACTGACGGGTGTCGGGTTGTTGCTGGTTGTCTAATTATATCCGGTTCACCTGGCGGTTGCGTGGGCAACCAGCTGCCAGAGATTAGACTCGAGCCACGTTCAAGATTTTTATCGCTCCCGAAAAAACTTGTATTTCGAACATAAGTATCATCACGGTGTTTAGTAAACACACTAAGGGCGCATTTACATTAGTCGTTAACTCGTACGGTATACAGCATAAGCCCCATACATACGTAACTATTTATCGTAGCGATAAATCTGTGCAGACCAGTTTGCGCAGTTTTATCGATCGTGTGTATGAAAAATCGTTGTCGATAATCGTTCGTCGGTGGCAGTTGCAATTTCTATACCCCCATACATACGTAACTGTTTATCGTAGCGATTTCAGACTGTGCAGATAAATCGAACGTTCCTAGTGCCTCCACACGGCTCCGACATCGACGTCGATCGGGCAGTTCTCCGCAGAAGCTCACGCAAGATACATGTTACCAATGGAAGATTATGATGCACTTGCTATATTAGGCCTGGTTATATTGTGTTCAAAGAAAAAAAAAGAAGCGGAGTCTATGGTGTAAAGACTGGCTCATGAAAAGGAAGCAATTTTCTCATACCAACTTGTTAAGTGAGTTGAAATTCGCTCCGCAAGATTGGCATAACTATTTAAGGATGAAGAGGCATATTTAAATCTGCTGGCTTTAGTTTCTCTACTAATAAAAAACAAGATACTGTTATGAGAGAAGCTATAAGTCCGACATATTTCTGTGAAAGCGACGTGCACGTGCGCACACTAGCAAGCTCCGTGAAGTACTGCCGAACTGAGCGATCGCCGTCCACACGCAACGATAAAACTGTGCAAATGTAATCGACAAGGATCGATTATCGACAACGATTTTTCATACACACGATCGATAGAACTGCGCAAACTGGTCTGCACAGATTTATCGCTACGATAAATAGTTACGTTTGTATGGGGCTTATCAGATAAATCGTTGTCGATTACATTTGCACAGTTTTATCGTTGCGTGTGGACGGCGATCGCTCAGTTCGGCAGTACTTCACGGATCTTGCTAGTGTACGCATGTGCACATTGCTTTCACAGAAACATGTCGGAAGACGAATGAGTTGGACACCGCGAACTACTTCAAGATATTTTTATAGAAAGCTACAGAAACCTAATCTTTTATGAGGACTTATAGCTTCTCTTATAACTGTGTCTTGTTTCTTTATTAGTGGAGAAACTAAAGCGAAGCGAGCGAATTTCAACTCACATAACAAGTTGGTATAAGTAAGAAAATTATTTCTTTTCATGAGCCAATCTTTACACCATAGACTCCGCTTCTTTTTTTCTTTAAAGATATAACCAAGCCTAATATAGCAAGTGCGTCATAATCTTCCATTGTTAACATGTATCTTGCGTGAGCTTCTGTGGAGAACTGCCCGATCGACGTCGATATCGGAGCCGTGTGGAGGCACTAGGAACGTTCGATTTATCTGCACAGTCTGAAATCACTACGATAAATCGTTACGTATGTATGAGGCAATACGGGGAGTCTATGACAACTAATGGCGCATTTTGATTGGTCGAGGCATGCATTTTAGAAATCTCCCGCACCCCGCATGCGGGCCCTATCGACCAGTGAAAATGAGCCATTAGGATATGTACAATTACTTGTAGTGTTTAGTTACTTTTAAATTAATTGCTAATTTGTTAAATAATAATTATTTCCAGCAATATTATGAGTTCAGTTTATTAGTTAATGGAATCAGGCGTTACTTTGCGGAAATCCATAGCTTAAAATTTAGTTTGTTAAGTATTATTTTTAGCAATATTCCGCGAAATATCGCGCAAAATTTCGCGGAATATTGCTAAAAATAATAACAAACTAAATTTTATTTTATTCAATTTATTATTATAAAATTTTATTTAAGGCGATATATCTATACTAATATTATAAATGCGAAAGTATCTCTGTCTGTCTGTCTGTCTGTCTCGCTTTCACGCCAAAACTACTGAACCGATTGTAATGAAATTTTGTACACAGATATTCTAAAGCCTGAGAAAGGACATAGGCTACTTTTTAACTGGAAAAAAGGGTTGTAAGGGGGTGAAAATGCGTAAATTTGTTCAAATTAATTTAGTTCCAAAAATTCATAACAGATGGCGCTAAGAGTCGCCTACATCTCGCTATCGCTTGCTCATAAGTCTTTCTATAAGACGTGGCACCATATTGAGTAAAGTTCTCGATTCTATCGATTGTTTTACACGTTATTAAATAACTCACTAATCATAACCGTGACGTATCATAGCAGTGACGTAACCTTAAACGTTCCAATGATAAAATATAGTTTATGGGTAAAGCTAAAGTTGTGTAATGGGCTAAATAAGCTTTAAATTTGGTATAAAGTTTACTTAATTTAAAAAATGAAATATTATGTGCACACTGCACAGCTGTTTTTGGGTATTTTGATTTAAGAGGTACCAGGGTTTTAAAAAGCTTTTAAATTTGACACCAATTTTGTTGACACCGCGCGCTATAAACTGAAGTCCACGCGGACGAAGTCGCGGGCAACAGCTAGTCGAAAATAAATTATACCGCAAGGGCAATTTTATACTTAATTTATATGATTATAAAGTCCTGAATACGCTGCGGCCAGAAGCTATCGGCTCGCTCGGAAAACATGCGACAAAACGTAATTATAATTGTTGAATTCAAGGAAAAATAACGTGTTGAGTTTTAGGAAAAATTTATTGTACGAAGACATTATTCTATATCATTGACATCATACTTCAAACATATTTTAGATTACGAATACGAACTAAATAGTTCTTATTACAACATGCCCCCATAATCTAAATATATGTTACGTTACGTTATAATGATGGAAAGAAAAATAAAAGTTTAAATTGACAACCCTAAGAAAAATAACAAAAATATTTATAAAAATCTACGTTATCAACCCTAAACTTTTAACACATCTGACATGCGATGTACGTCTTGAAGCTTTCGTTAAGACATCTGCCAAAAGATTCTCTGACGGATTAAAATTTAAAGAAATTATATTTTAGGCAACTTTCTCTCTTACGAAATGAAATTTCGTATCAATGTGCTTAGTCCGTCCGTGATGGATTGGATTATATGCTAATTTTTGCGCACTCTGACTGTCACCAAAAAGAGAAACAGTATCTATCCTTCCACTTACCTCATAAACGAAGCGTCTAAGAAACACGGCTTCTTTAGCTCCAGAGCATAGAGCCATGTATTCCGCTTCTGTAGAAGATAGCGCAACCGTGGGTTGCTTATTTGCCTCCCAGGACACAGGACCACCACCTAATATGAATACACATCCTGTGTAAGAACGACGATCGTAAGGATCATTCGCCCAGTCTGCATCTACAAATCCAGACAAATAGTTACCAGTTTTTCTGTAGGTAATACTGTAATCTATTGTACCTTTCACTACTTCAAAACTCGTTTACCGGCTTCCCAATGTGACTTTCCTGGATTAACATTAAATTGGCTAAGGTAGCTCATAGCATACGCTATGTCCGGTCGTGTATTTATAGCAATGTACATTAAAGAACCTACTAATGCTTGATACGACCGACAATTTTCAAATGGTTCCGTTTCATTTAAATTCAACTTTTCTACAGCTAAAGGAGTACTAGCGACTTTAGCTGAACACAAGTTATACTTTTTTAGCAACGAATTAATCATTGTCTTTTGATTAACACGAATAACACCATCTTTCTTAGAGATATTTAAGCCGAGGTAAAAATTCAATTCACCTAGACTTTTAAGAGAAAAATATTTATCCAAGTCCGATTTGACAACGTCAAAATGACTCTTGTCTTTGTATAGAACTATAATGTCATCAACATATACGGCCATTATGACAACCTCATTACCAAACTTTTTCGTGAACACACACGGCTCCGAAGGAGTTTGTATGAAGTCCAAAGAAAGTAAAGTGTCCTTTAACTTTTTGTTCCAAGCCCTTGGCGCTTGCTTCAGACCATAAAGTGACTTCTGTAAAAGACATACTTTATTATTTTCTCCTTCTTTAATGAAATCTTGAGGCTGTTCCATAAAGACCTCCTCTTCAAGGTCACCGTAAAGAAATGCAGTATCTACATCCAGATGTTGCATGCTCAGGTCCATCTCCGCCGCCAAAGCTAAAAGGGTACGAAAGGAAGAATTCCGTACAACCGGGGCAAACGTTTCGTTGTAATCAATCCCCGCTTGTTGTGCGTAACCTTTTTGCGACAAGACGAGCTTTGTATTTCTTTACATTGCCATAGGCATCCTTTTTTAATTTGAATACCCATTTGCATGGAACTATTTTCTTTTCGGGTCTATCGACCAAAGTCCATGTTTGACGTAATTGTAGCGATTTAAATTCATCCTCCATAGCCGAACACCATTTGCTACTATCTACTGAATCAATAGCTTCTTGATAGCTCTTAGGTTCTTCCGATATACTATCAACCGAGTTAGCTAACCAAGTCATGAAGTCGAAACCAAAAAACGTAGGTTTCTTACCTACACTTTCCGGGTAACGCCTCTCTATCTGTACTGGCCCGTGCTCAAGAACATCAGCTTCTGATTCAGATGCATCTAGTTCACTAGGGACAAGTACATCCTCGTGAATGGTAGCAGGAACATTAGGAGCATCAACATCAATTGCTTCTGGTTCAGCTACAACAGATTCACTACACACAGGTACATCGTTATGATCAATAGCAGTAGAATTTTCGAGTTCTATATTGGGTACATTCACCCCTTGAAAACTATTGTTAGAACCTTTTTCAGGCGAAAAATCTGCAGATTTATTAGTCTTCAACCCAGTGAAGCAATCTTAAAAAAATACTATGTCTCTAGATTTAACAAGTCTTCTAGGATTCGCAGCATCACGCAGAAAATATGAATGAGGATCATTTGAATATCCTACAAAAATATGTTCACTTGCTTTATCTAACTTATTTCTATGACAGAATGGAATATTTACAAGTGCTCTACAACCAAAAACCTTCAAATGACTTAAGTTAGGCTTCGTATTAAACCACCTTTCGTAAGGTGTGCCACAACTTAAAGCTCTGTGAGGGCTTCTATTTTTAAGATAGACAGCAACACAAAATGCGTCTTCCCAATAAGCTTTAGGAAGTGAACTCTCAGCCAACATAGAACGTGCCTTTTCTACAATAGACCTATTAGTACGTTCGGCAACGCCGTTTTGTTGAGGACTGTATGGCACAGTTGACTGATGAATTATACCCTTTGTCGCTAAATGTTCCAGAAAGCCTTTATTTACATATTCTGTCCCATTATCGGTTCTTTAATTTGAGCACCTGTCTGCCTTTCAACTAGCGATTGAAACGCGCAGAATTTATCCTTAACTTCTGTCTTCGAAGAGATAAAGTAAGCAAAGATCATACGAGAATAATCATCAATAAATAATAATACATGTTTATTACCTTGAAATGATGTTGCACTCATGGGTCCACAAATGTCCGAGTGAACCAACTCCAAAATATTTGTACCCTTTTCGTAAGGAACTTGCTTAAAAGGTTTACGGGCTTGCTTACCTTCCACACATGCAATACAGCTTGTCTTATCGACAACAGTATAATCGATACCGACGTCGCTATTCTTCAACTGGTTCATACCTATACGGCACAAATGACCTAGCCTTCTATGCCATAAAAGAAATTTAGAGGTCGAGTCAGAGAGCACATCATAAGCATCAACATGGGGTTTATTGACAGTACAGTCTAATTTGTACAAACCACCACAAACTGAACCATGTAGAAGAGATTTACCTGTGTAATAAAAAGTTTTAGCATTAAAATAGTTACACCCATTGTTATCAAACAAAACAGTAAAACCTTTATCTACTATCTTTTTAACGGAAAGCAAGTTGACATTTAACTTAGGTATATAGGTGACATCATTTATACTATTTACAATATTGGATCTAAATCCAATATTGTAAATGTATTGTATATGTAAATGTATGTCAGGCTATTGGTAATGTAAATATTAATACTAATATTAATATTTACATTACCAATAGCCTGACATCGAATGTCATCACCATTAGCAACAGTAACCTTTCCGAAATTCACGTTTTTTACGTCAGATAGCCAGTCCAACCTCGAAGTTAAATGTGTTGACGCACCCGAGTCAATGAACCAAACATCTTTCTTGTTTTCAGAGACAGCCAGCGCCGTAAGAGCAGTATTTTCTTTAGCTCTTTCTTTTCTCTTACGAAGTGGACATTCCGGTCTCTTATGTCCAGGCTCTTTGCAGTCATAACATACTACAGGCTTCTTTTTCGTAATCGCCTTTCGAAACTTAGCTTTTAAAGCATCTTCTGGCTCTTCATTGCGTGACATTTCATTCAAATGCTTAGTTTTGACCAAGTCTGTGGTTATCTCAATATTGCTATTTTCGAGACCCATAATCATTGGATCATACTTCGCTGTGAGTCCACCTAATAATATTGCTGCCACTGAGGCATCCTCTATCTTTTTACCAATATCATCGAGGTCTTGAACGGTACTCAATACAGCATTAATGTATGCTTCCATATTATCGTAGTCAGAGAGACTCATTCGATATAGTCTTCGTTCTAGCGCAAGTCTACGTCCCATTCCACGGTCTTCGTAGGCATTCTTAAGAGAATCCCAAGCCTCTTTCGCACTTTGCGAACTACGGACATGCGTAATGGCCGGACCATCTAAACTAAGGCAAATTTTTGCCAACGCCTTCTGATCATTGCGTTTCTTAGTTATTTCGGGAGTTGCATCACCTTCCGGATAACCATTTATTGTCTCCCAGAGGTCCTCGTGGATTAGGTAGTTCCTCATTCTAAACTTCCATGCCGTGTAGTCCTCGCGGCCACACAATTGAATGCATATAGGTAAAGTCATACCTGAGGATTTTCTATTAGTACCAAAATCTCCACTAGATCTTGCCATTATTATGTAGACTTCGACACTTTTCCTATTTCCTTTCTATGAATTTATTCAGAGCCTCGTGCTGATAACGTGTTGAATTCAAGAAAAAATAACGTGTTGAGTTTTAGGAAAAATTTATTGTACGAAGACATTATTCTATATCATTGACATCATACTTCAAACATATTTTAGATTACGAATACGAACTAAATAGTTCTTATTACAACAATAATTATTTAAAAAATAACTAGGAGCATTTAAACAAAATGCTTCTATACGATTTTGAGTTGCAAAGGTGTCTTTTTTTTTCGTTTAATAATAATCTTCAAATTTCGTATTTTTAAGAGGTCATTTCGAAAATTAAATGTATCGAGGCAAAATACATTAATCGTGTTTCTAGTTCTTCTCAAACCTAGATAAGGCTATGAAGATAATACGTATATCTCATTACCAGGTTTGTAACATTTCTGAGAGTCCTATATAGTATTACGTCAAAAAGAACAGTTTTTTCAATATAGCGCCTTAAGAAGTTATCAGTTTATCACCCATTTCCAAAACATGAATATCTACAACAATTGCTATCGAATATAAAGTTCGCCTCTTGTTTTATTTCATCCATACTAATATAATAATGTGTTTCTCTCTGTTACCTCTTTACCCCCAAACCGTTGACCGATTTTGCTGCAATTTGGTATGAAGACTTTTAGTCCTGGAAAAATGATCGGTTCCCGCGTAAAACTACTTTTGGTGCAATGGAGTTGCGGGGGGCGCGCGTCGTCTAGATATAAACCCTGATTTATTATAAAGAGTTTTTACGTTTATTGTTTAACAAAGAGTTTATTAAAAAGAGTTTTTTATAAAGGCGGAAGCTGTCGACTCAACACCAAAGACAATATTTTAATACAATTCCTGGCGAGCCCTAACCGAGTTTGTTACAGTTTTATTGAATTATTCCCGAGCACGATCCGGTATTTTACACCGCATATTATCTTATGCAGGTTACCAATACTTTAGGAATAAATTTTAAGCGAATTATGAGAGCACTCCTATTTATACGTTAGTCGTAACTTCGTTCGCTTAAAAATCGTTTACCGCACTGAAATCTTATTTTAACTGACTTCAAAAAAGGAAGAGGTTCCTCAATTTCACGATACTTAAACTAACCTGTGTAATGTATCCTTTACGGGATTAAAGATTGTCTACATATCCAACGTAAAGAAGTAACACGAACGTAAGGCCGTGTTCACACCAAACGGACTGTGAGCCGCCGAATGTGAGCAGGCTCACTGTGAGCCCCATTGTGAACGTGAAAATATACGGTATCGAATGTCCGCGCCTACGCCTAGCGTAATAGCGTATTGTCGGTTAGGTGTGAACGAAAATGTGAATATGTATGGAAATGCAATAAACTGCGTAATGTCCGCTCACATTCGGCGGCTCACAGTCGGTTTGGTGTGAACACGGCCTTACGTTCGTGTTACTTCTTTACGTTGGATATGTAGACAATCTTTAATCCCGTAAAGGATACATTACACAGGTTAGCTGAAAAAACAGCTGAGTTCTGAACTTACAGAGATAACAGACAGAGTGATAGACATACAGACGAACTTAATGTATTTAGATTATGCTTCAGATGGGTCTAAAGCACTTTACTCAGTTGAGTCACATTGTTCGAATCAAGAACTTTAATACTAATATTATACTTAAATGCTAAATGAACTTTAATACTTATATTATAGATGCTAAATTAATATTGTATGTCTATGTGTTACCTCTTCACGCCCAAACAAATATAGCCAATAGGTATGTTGATATTGTATAATATATTAATTTTAAGTTACAACATTGTAAACTTTATCTTGAAAAGACAAAATTTTCCTACTTTTTTTAGTAAAAAGTGGGCCGCGTGCGAGTTTCTTACGTCGGTTCTTCTCGTCGGACTTTCAGAGAATATTTGCAAAAATTTATTCTGAATAAAAAATTTAAGTTTGAGTTTGAGAGTTTGAAACCCCAGAACCAATTTTGCTGAAATTTGGCATGGATATACTTTGAGTCCCAGGAAAGGACATAGTTTTCATCCCTGAAAAGTGTACGGTTCCCGAGCGATTAACAAATTTTATAACGGAATCGCGGGCGTCATCTAGTATAATAATATTATGAACATAAACCATTTTATTGCGATTGTTTAATGCCCATTACGTGTATATGGTCGGTTTGGCGCTATTGTATGAAATAAGTGGTAGCAAACCTACCCATTTAATGACTATATCCAGTCGTATAACACGAGGCCATTTCAGAGAACTAGCATATGGCCTGTAAGTTTGAACTCCACCGATTAGCTTTGAAGCTGTTGATAGAAGCTCTTAGACAACGTGTACTCGATAAAAATACGGTTTAATTAAGAGTGAATGATACGAATATTTTCAGAATAAGCTAACCTAACCCCGCAAGTTTTAGCAATAAAGTGGAAATTAATATTTTAAATTATAAATTATAAAACTTAAAAAATACTAAAGCGCTTGCGATGCCTTTACCTAAATGTCAATTCTCAAACATTAAGATCCAACTTCGGCGTCGAAAATATCGGATACAATTAGACTAAAACCCCAGATGCTAATGCTGATCTCTCTGTTACTTGGTTGCCATTCACTGTTCAGTCAGTCAACTACAGAACCTAACATGCGTGAGGTTACGCAAGGATGAAGCGTGCGTTTCAAGCTGCATGCACAGTTGCACACAGCGTCTTTGGGCAGCATCAAATTACATTAGAAGATTAAACCATATTAGATTGGCCTGTCAATTACAAGAAATCTAGTTACAATCAAACACCATGTTCATCAGTATGGAGAGCCCCTAGCCTACTCGCTAGCTTTTCTTTATCGCTTATAAATTATAGAATCGCCGATTATTATGTATGAAATGAACATGACATTATATAGTCAAATGTAAAATAGAAATAAATAAATGTCGAGTTTTAAATACTTTCGAATGTCAATTCCATACATTTTTGATCGGCGATTCAATTAAGAAGCGATAAAGAAAACGTTGGCTGGGGGCTCTGAACGGTAGCCTGAATAGCCTAAGCCTGAGCCTAACGACCTGTCCACATCTCCACGTCACGACGTCGTCAACGTGGAACAATGCGGTAACGTAGTACGGTACGTTGACGTGACGCGAAAATGCACGTCACGGTGTAGCAACATTTTACGTCTTTTTTTTTTTTAAGGGGAAGACAGCTGCCAATTCGATATCTTTGTGCAGTTTTCTAGACGTATGTATTTCATTGATTGGCACAAAAAAAATATATGTGATTTTTGATTATATTTGGAAAAGCTTGTCGAATTTAAATAATAAAATAATGTTCTCCTACTGGATGAAAAAAAAATACCAAAGTCACATCTTTCAGGAACTTTAAACAGTTCTAACTAAAGTAATAATACAATCTATGCTTTAAAAATTTGTTTATTTGATACCTTTTACAAAAATCTAAAGATTGCCGGATTTTCGGTTCTGACATCTAGATTTCCCATATTATTTATTTTTTCCTCTAACAAACGACAAATTTATCCACGCTACCGAGTGAACACTTCACATCTCTGTCTCTCTGGCATGAAAATCGACACAGGTGCGAGAGTGATGCGAGATCAAGGTCATTGGCAGTTGTCAGCGTCTTAAATCTCTCTCTCCGACTTCTTAACAATTGCAGAAGCACGTTGACGTAAATTTTCACGTCACGACAACGTACCGTGCCACGTTACCGTACCGTTCCACGTTGACGACGTCGTAACTTGGACACGTGGACAGGCCCTAAGAGTATCATCAAATATATCAGGTATTATTCTAGAAAATACTTGTTGAAAAATTTCAAGCGGTGAGGTCCGCGTCAGTCGCCAGTCGATGAGTACATTGCATACTTTTTGCGAAGTACTTTAAATGTGCGTGTACCCTTATTATAAGGTTTCAGACGGTTTTTATGGATGATAATTATATCGAGAATTTTATGTATTTATAAGTACATAACCAACAGTAGTTAGGTCTGCTATACTGTTACAAACCTTACAAAATGGTAGATAACCAAAATTAACAATTTATTTGATTTTTACGCTTTTTTATTAATTCGTTAGCGATTCCCCTCTGCGAATTTCGTGATTTAAAAACTTTAAAACAGATTTGGGTTGAATTCTACGTTGAATGGGTTTAAAATTAGAGAGTAAAATTTAAATTGCCCTTATAATTCTTATAAATTAAGTATTATTTTATAAGGGCAATTTAAATTTTACTCTCTAATTTTTAAACCCATTCAACGTAGCATTCAACCCGTTCACAGGTTCGAAATCAAAGATCTCTATTAAGTCATTGTTCGAAATACTAGTCCATAGACAATACGGTATATTATAGAATTGATACTCCATAGATTATAGAGTTGAATCGAAGATAGCGCATATGGCGCGGCGCATCTGTCCCATCTCGCGCATGTTACAAAGTAGCGCACGAGTCGAGATGCTTTGTACAGGGTGATGCTCGAATATTAAATGATAATATAATAATTATGATATTTTACTGTACAAAACAAATTATGAAGCGATAGCGGCAAAGCCATACATATTTACTGATATGTAGAATTTGTTGAAGTTAGGGTCGGTAGAGTTGGGCCGTGTAGATTCAGAAGCTTGGCTCTACATGAGATCTGGGAGGTGTGCCAAAATGTTATCGTTTTCGCTTCGTTATAGAATCGCCGATGAAAATGTATGGAATTGACTTAAGCGTTCGTTAATATGACATTGACGTTCGACTCGTCTTATGTCAATTCCATACATTTTGATCGGCGATTCTATAACGAAGCGAAAACGAAAAAGTTTCGGCTAAATGGCCAGGCCAAACGTCATATTAACGAACTCTTATGTCAATTCCATACATTTTCATAGGAGATTCTATAACGAAGCGAAGACGAAAACATTTTGGCACACCCCCTGATATCTTTTTCCCAGGACCATTGAGATGTACCCAGGACAAAGCTTATATTGTGGTCGCCTTGGAAACATTTTACATGAAATGTTTTCGGTGGGATATTTAAAATTTATTATTTATTATTAAAAATATTGTTGGGTTTGGTAGTAAAAAATGTAAACACTTATTTTAAAAATACGCACCATATTATTCAAGATCTGCTTACTTGTCTCTTATTCTGAGGTTTCCGATATGCTAGACAAAAACAAGTAGACTCTGTAAGATTAAATATATTACTTACCTATAATAAAGGATTTTAATAGATAGGTATATAATAACAAATAATAATTTGAATGTACAATTCAAATTCTTTATTGACACCTTCATGGGCGTACCTACCGAGGGGGGGCAGCTGACCCTGGTAGGTAAAATAAATATCGATTTGCCTGGAAAGGGAATTCAAAATGTGTTATCTACTCTGCGTAAAATGAAATGTTCGAAACAAAATATCTTTTAAGGCCAGGCCAGTTCGAAAAGACTGTTTTTTAAGCTTCCAGTCTAAAGAAATTATGTGGAATTCTCTTAGATCAAAATTAATGTAGACTGAAAAGTGAAAAAGGAACAAAGTAAGAAAATAACCGAAGATTATAATAGTCATTCTGTAAAAAAATCTTGAATGTCAATTGTCACCATAAAAATACACTCAAAATCGAACATATTCTCGTAATTTTCAATGACAATGATATGATTTTTTTTACAAAATCTTTTTTGTTACCTTTTTTTATAGTTCTAAGGAAAGAACCGAATAGTTTTTTAAATGATTCGGTCATTGATAATATAATATGTATAAATTGCACTGACAGACATCGACCTGCTAATTTTGCCTTAAGTCAGATTGATACAAGTAATTTTAATATACCAGACCGACCATTAGGATTAGCCCCCCCAGCTGAAATCCTGGGTACGCCCATGAACACCTTATTTTACTTTAAGATTAATTTTATCTTTGCTTTTGCCTTAAATAATAATAAAATATTTTAATGTTTAAATATCAATTATTGTTAATAGAAAGTTGTAAAAATTAGACACAATAATTATTATTACTTACCTATTTTAAAACATCGGAATAGAAGTTAATATCAAGATAAAATGTACATACAAAAGACGCACAATTATTACTTATCTACCTATTCTCAAACATTGAAATTTAATAGAGCTCACCATTTTGTGACAAAGTATTGATTGAGAATTATACTATTACCTCATCCGCTGGCGTCAATCAGCAACAACCTGTATATCGATATCGGCCGAGATCGCGGCGACACCTGCGCACGCGCACCTGCCCGCCTCTGATTCGCCAAAAACTACCAACACCACCTGCCGCACTCACATCTATTAATATATATACCATGATTGAATTGCAATATGCACTTCACTGATAAATAAACGTAAAAGATATAAAGGACATACTTATTTAATAGTTATTTACGAATTTATAATCAGGTGAGATGGACCGGTAGAACAGATGTTGTCCAAATTTGCATACACATTACTTTTCCACGCAAGATACAAGTGACTCACCAAATCTTGTGCTAGTTAGTAGTTCGTAACAGCTTTTCAAACTTTAGACGTAGGTACTCGCTATTGGCATTCAGAGTAAAGCATATTAAAGTTTATTCAGAAATACAACTTTTCTCTTTATAGTTTCATTGTTTTTGTGTAAGTATATTTTATTTGTTTTTTAAGCAATTATAAATACAGATGATAAGATTTAAGCTGAGGCTTAACCTACGCGTCAGTGACGCAACTTGACGCTCCGTCACTGACGCGTAGGTTTGTTCTAAGCTTTATTCCACAAACCACACGTTTCAAATGTAACACAACAATAATTGCGGTGAAGACTACACTTTAATAGTTGGTAGCTTTGCCCGTTATCACACCGTTCGATCAAAAAAGATCTTTTTTAGCAAACATTTGTATATCTGCAATATTCGCGAGGGCTGCTGCAGTTACGTGGTAACTATTTACTATTTCGTAATCGTTAGGAGCAGACGCCATTATAATTATTATTATCGTGATTCGTGCTGGATGTCCTGTAGGCTGTACCATTTAGGTATTGCGGGTCGTAGTAGGTGTATTGTGATTTGTGTTAGAGTTTAGACAGATCCGGTACACCCTCCTTTTGAAAGGCTGATGACAATCAGCTGCAGTGGGTCGGTTGGCGCTTCTCGTCAGCCTGTCCCGTATGCCCTGGGTCTGGGGTGTTTTAGCCTAACTGAAGGACATCCTCAATCCGGAGCAGACAAAGAGCGTGATAAAAACGTGATAAAAAGGCAATAATATTTTATATGGCATGTCTGGTGAGACATGTTCAATACTCGACGACGTAATATTTGGCTATTATACATATTCGATGAAAAAAAAAATGTAAGTATATAAATAATATCAATTGATTACTGAATAAATGCAGATTAAAGTTAAATATTTATTTTCCCAACGCATGGATTATAGTGATAATGTATACTAGATTATAGTGATAATGTTTTTGCGCGTGGTGAACTTTTTAAGTTGTAACTTGTACCAAACGAACCTTGCAGGTATGGTACACTCTCAATTAGACATAAGTTATAATAATTGTATTACTTAAATGAATAAATAAAAATGAAATAAAATGGACACCGCGCGAGGGAAGGGTAGCGGCGCGGTCTTTGATGGTGCACGCCATTTGAGATACTTTATTATTTATGTGAATAGGTATATTATACATAAGATTTTCTCATTTTAAAATAGAATTAAAATAGAATGTTATGTATTCACTAAATGGTTTCAATCTTACTTCCTATCCCAATTTCTCTTATTTCACGATATTCCGTGCACAAATCTCAGGCAGCTGAGTAACCTGTCGTGATTAGAACGAATTCTCTGCCTGCGACCAATGTGGACAGTCGAGTATGTGGACAGTGGACTATCGTTTATACAAACGTCGATTAATCGAACAAACGCTTAAATCGAACACGTCGGTTGCCAAATTTTCGCCATCTATTCCTTCTGGTAGATATCTATTTAAAAAGATGAATGAAAAGGCACAGGGAGATATTTGTGGTGAAAAACAGGCAAATAAAAAAAGGTTTTATAATTTTAGAGCGCTCAAGTCAAAACAAGGCGTTCGTGAAATTCAGGCAAAATAGTAAATACGTTTAGTTATCTGAAGAAAAAAAAAAACGATTTAATAAATACCCAACATTTTTGTATCCTAATTAGCTGGTACTATCAGCGGGGCTAAAATGGTCACATTTAGCAATTCCTCTCAATCAATTCAGCAAATGAATTGTCAAAACTATCAAACTGACAAATGTCAAATCAGTACAAAAATACAGAAATGAATTGCAAGCAGAGTTGCATTTTGCGATTTTAAAGAATTGAATCATATTATGATTCATATCATGATTCAACAAAGCGACCATTTTAGCCCCGCTGACAAGTTGATAGGCAGATAGCGGACCTACGTAATTTGGTGACATTATGTCAAACCCAGTCGACCATAATTGCGGACCTCAGAAAAATTGCAGACTGCAGTCGACAGCCCTCTGCAATGTTTTCTATCAAACATTACGGCCGTCGAAAATATGACGGAGAGCTGTCATCTACCTAGGAATCAATTCCTTTGATGGTACAATTATTACAATTATTATTAAATCGAGTGGCTACTGTACTAATTTAATGGCAGTTAAATTTATATATCCAATACTAATTGGCCTTAATCTTCATTGGGTGGGTTGCACCAGAGGCGTGGTTATAGTTACAGTTATATATAGTTAAGGCTTACTTAATTTTAACCTTAACTTTGACCACGGAATTTGACAAAATATGTCTGTTGCATTTATTTTTTTGTTAAAGCTACAGTTACAGTATAAAAAATGAATTAACCGTAAAAATCTACAGTAAAATATTTGTTATAACAACACTGTGATCCATTGTCACGAAAAAATTTCGATTTGAGCGGTTATGGTTATCGTTAAATATGGCGTCCTTAACCAAAGATTTGATATTTTGCACTGTAGTTATAGTTAAAGTTACAGTTATAGTTAAAGTAAGTTGGTGCGACCCACCCATAGTATATGCTGGCGTCGATCTCAGAATATTCTAGTAGTCCAGCCCGGGACTTTCTAACTAACAAAGTTCTCAACTTTGCTCCCTACTTTATATTAAAGTGAGAAGATTAAGTTTATAACAAAAAATCGTTATTGAAATTTTAGTTTGATAGTGCATTTGAATTTCGAATGCAGAAGAAAGTTAAAATAATGTTATCTAGTACCAATCTGTATAAACTATCGAGATCACCCAATGGTCGAAATTCGACCTTATATTTAATTATCTCCTTCTTTTGGCTCCCCGTTTAAAGTATCAGTGACATTTTTAATTTGACAACCACACCGGTGTCAGAGCCTATAAGGTTATGATATAGGGCATATTCTATCGACAAATTGGCTATCATTTTTTTTCTGTAACTTTTGAAAAAAAAATTCTCTGGGTCTCTTAGTAGTCTGACCACTTTATATGAAATTCGTTATAAGTAACTTCTAAACTATCTGACTTAAAACATATAAGTTAAGTAATTTTTTAAAGATGAAAACCTCCTCTATCTTTTTAAAATAAAAAATAACCTGTTTAATGTACTAGATTTTTACAAAAAACCATTTATTAAAAAATACACATTTTTTTTATTTATTTAATTGTACGAAATTTATAAAATATTGCCCGTGTAAGACGTGTAGTCCACAAGTTTAGCTATCAAATGAGACCATTTCTATCATTCATAAGATATTTAAATGAGAAGTACTATCAGAGAAGTTGATTCCTATGCAGATGGCGGAGCTAAGTCATGTGGCTGCTTATGTCAATTCAATGTTAGCTGTGATCGGTCGGCTGGGTTTGACGTTACGCGACCAAATTACTTAGGGCCGCCAACTGCATAGGAATCAACTTCTCTGATAGTACTTATTGGTAACAATAGTGTGAAAGCCCGAGAAAAACTATAAGGCCGTATTCACACCAAACCGACTGTGAGCCGCCGAATGTGAGGGCTCACTTTGTCATGAGCCCCAATGTGAACGTGAAAATATACGGTATTTAATGTCCGCGCCTACGCCTAGCGTAATAGCGTACTGTCGGTTAGGTATGAACAAAAAAGTGAATACAAAATAGTTCGCTCACATTCGGCGGCTCACAGTCGGTTTGGTGTGAACACGGCCTAATGGCTGCCATCAGACAACCGAGAGAGATAAAATTTGAGAGCCAATTTGTCGATTAAATATGCCATATATCATGACAATCATTAAAGGATCGGACACCGGTGTCGGGACACATTGTTACATATAGGGAACGTGCGCAACGAGGGCGAACTTACGTCTCCAATTTCGAAACGCCTTTTCTTTCATGTAATTGAGACGTGTTTTCACCAACTTCTTTAAATTCTTAAATACAAAGAAAGTGCTGCATGCTGGCGAGTGCCGACACAAAACTGAAATACTGTTATTATGTACTTGACATATTATGCTGCCACCTAGAGTTTCCGACAAGTTCCCTTTAAAGACGTGTCGGATAAATATAATTATTTTATTGCGAGTTGGGACGCAAATATAAGATGACATATTTTTTAGTTTTAGCTTTGTCCACACTGTGCCTTTTTCTGTTCGTCAAGGGCATGCGTTATAGCGCAGTCGACAGCGAACGTGAGGCATGCCCGCGACGCATGCCTCTGACCGTGTCCAAAAAACAAAAATGACAATGTTGGCGTTGCGTTCGTTGACGCATTCAATTATTGAATGCACCAAAACGAAAGTTGAATGAAAGAAGATGGCGAAAATTGAAGACGAAAGCCCATAGTGTGGACATAGCTATTAGGGAATAATACGCAAAGTTCGGAGCAGAGGGCGCTACTAGCACATACAGTAAAGAATCCGATATCTATGTTGCACACGTCACATTGAGGTAATCATTGTCAAACTTCGAACAAAACTTTTTTGGGTTCCGTACCCAAAGGGTAAAAGCGGGACCCTGTTAGTAAGACTTCGATGTCTATCCGTCTATCCAGACAGACGTCTGTCTGTCTCCAGGCTGTATCTCAAGAACCGATATAGCTAGGCGAGATTTTTACAGATTGTGTATTTCTGTTGCCGCCACAACAACAAGTACTAAAAATATTATGATTAATATTTAATTTAATCCCATACAACAAACGTGTTTTTTGGCCTTCTTTGCTCGATATCAATGGTAACAGGTAGGCACTTAAAATTTTCACAAAGTCCTTGATTATAATATGTGTATATACTTTAGGGCGCATTTTCACTGGTCGATAGGGCCCGCATGCGGGGTGCGGAAGATTTCTGAAACGCATGCCACGACCAATCAAAATGCGCCATTAGTTGTCATAGACTCCCCGTATGCTGTATACCGCACGAGTTAACGACTAATGAAAATGCGCCCTTAGGAATTAATAAAAACATTAAGGGCCTGTTTCACCACTTCCTGATAAGTGCCAAATAGGCTATCCACCAATTAACTTGACAGATCAAGTATGGAGAATCTGTCAAAAAAGTTGTGAATAGCATATTCGGTACTTTATCAGGAAGTGGTGAAACAGGCCCTAAATATACTAAAAATCGAGGGGGGCTCCAATACAAATAACGCATTTTTGGCGTATTATTGCTCTATGACGCGGACGGTAAGGATACCTTCGTGAGCGAGTTCGACTAGCACTGGCCGATTTTCACTGTCTATAGTCTATACCAAAGCTATGCTGGTAAAGCCTCTAGCGTGAAAACATTGCAGTAGTACCTATATCCCACTGGTCCCCAACCTTTTTTTCATGCGGGCCACAAACATGGTTTGGTCTTGGAGTCGCGGATTTTTAAGGGTTAAAAAATAACATTCTTCAAAATTAACAATTTAAAAGTGGAAAAATTTAACGACTATCACGTAGACTTTACGTTATTTTGCCGGTGGGCGTGAATTTCAAAATTGTTTAACATCACGCGGGCCACAAATAAAGTCCAGGCGCGGCGGCGGGCCGCGGGTTGGGGATAACGGCTATATCCTATTATTATTCCCAAAATATCCTCGATTGATACAGTAAATAAGTAACAAACCAATACTACTTAGGTACCTACGAATATTTAATAAAAACTATTAGGTATACTATACTGTACTCGTCGAAATATGGCGGTAGCGGTCATTGACTCCCTGTCAAAAACTTGTCATTTTCTATACAAATCCGCGATTGACAACATCGGACACTTCATTGTCAATCATGGTTTATATAGAAAATAAAGTTTTTGACAGGGAGTCAATGACCGCTACCGCCATGTTTCGTAGAGTGCAGTATAATAATTTCTATATAATAAGTACCACGAAAACCTTTTTGCGAAAGAGAATAATATATTAGACTAACATCAATATAATATTATGATACATATTGGATCCTGCAGTATTATAACCCAGGAGCCAGCGACAGCCAGACTTTCGTCATTTTATAAATTGCGGCAGTGGAAGACGAGATTCCTATAATATAATATTACATAGTTATCCTGATAAAATAAGATAGGTAATAATTATTGAGCTCTATGTCTTTATCGAAGGTCAGGTAGATCTTCAGAACTGAATACCTCCTAAAATAACAGCGACCGAATCCCCATAGTTGCTGGTTCTTATCTCTAATAATAGGGGTCATAAAAAGGTAAATAAGCTTTTATAAAATTACGAAAGTCTGGCTGTCGCTGGCTCTTGGGTTATAATCATAGTGGATCCTACAGTATTAACGTGATTCTGCGAGGCTTTTAAGCTTTCCATAAAATGTATTTCCACGGTAACAGCTTTTCACAAGAGTTTATCAAATAATAAAAATACTAAACAGGTAAATCTTTCAGCTTCACACGATTAGCGATTTAAGGCGAAAAATCACTTTTTGCATATCGCCCGGGAATAGTACATTTTTCCGGGATAAAAAGTACCCTAATATGTCCTTTCCCAGCACTCATAGTATTTGCATACCAAATCTTATCTAAATCTAAGTGAAGAGACAAACAGACATAGAGACTTTCGCATTCATAAATAATGATTTTGAACTAGATGCGTCCTTATTCTAGGGTCCCGTAGTTTCTCTATGCTAAACATTATCGATATTTATTATTACATTAGTATGGACAGTAACCGAGTACTCCTGTAAATGTGAAAAAAAAAAGGATTAAAAAAAGGCGGTAATATTATGTGCTAGGTTTATTCATAAAATGGACGGTGGAGACTATCACAATATGTTACAAATTCTTATAATATTAATATTATAACCCTAAATTAGAAACGAGTTTGAAATTACATTTAGTTAAGCCTTAGGCTAAAAAATATCAAAAATAAGACCATTTATACAGATGGGGTAATGTTGGAATAAATAATTACATTTATTTGGTCAACAACTTAAAAATTATTATTCTCAGATAAACACCGCGCACAATTTTAAGATCGCTGGCGAAACTGGAGGGGGTAAAAGGTACATTATGTGTACAATATCTACCAATAAAGGTAATCGCACATTTATCAGCACGCACGTGCCGAACGCGCCGCATGTTAGAATTCGTTGTATGAAATAATGTGAAACTCGCACAGTCGTCCGCACCGTACGCTCCGCATTTCGTGTACTATGCGGTGCGTTCGACGCGTGCGGCGCGTACGGTGCTGACAAATGTGCAATCAGCTTAAGGGTTGGACCTCATCTGGCAACACGGAATCGCCTTTTTCCGTCGGTCTAGCAAATGGCAGTTCTAATGGACAGAAAGAGAAAGGGCGACGGAAAAAGGCGATTCCGTGCTGCCAGATGAGGTCCAACCCTTAAAGGGCGCTTTTCCTGTCATGCGTGTTGTCAGTTGTCACCCGCGCGCAGATCAGCCCCTTTAGAGTGCGTTTCATCAAATAGTTCCTTTGCCGTTATGTTGGCAGTAACGCAAATTAGTGTTGCCTCGGCCCTCGTTAGGCTGCGTTTCCACCAGAGCTGAGCGGAGCTGAGTAAGCTGTGTTGCGAAGAATGTGTTTTTATCGTTTTAATCGCCGCGCTGAGCGATGTCATGGCAAAGTCATGCCAATGAAGCGATTCTATTGCTTTTCAAAAACACATTCCTCAGGCAAAGGCAGGAAAGGCAGCCGTAACATTACTTTTCCACCTTAAATTAGGCGAGATACTTAATATGTTATCACAAAATACTTTCAATATTCAATAATTTCCTAAAGAAAACTTTATATACCTAATTCTAACTTTATTACCTAAGTCTATCCCTCGGGGACCGTTCTTTTTCCCGGGATGAAAGGTAGCCTATGTCCTTCTCCACACCCTAAACAACGTGTACCTATGAAACTTTCATGATGATCCGTTAAGTACTTTATGCGTGAAGGCGTAACAAACAAACAAAGTCACTTTCGCATTTACCTACTAGCTAAAAGCCGAGCTTTGTGAGAGCTCGCGTCGTCACACCTTGACTGACTGATACTTAACACATTTACATACCTATAAATTAAAAATACTATGTTAGAGCACAATTCACAAATCAATAGGCGTGATAGTTTTTCCATAAAGTGTACCACAAAATGTACAGGTCCCGCCATTACAGGTTACTGAAATAGGTTTACCAGCATCAGCATCATCCTTACCGTTTATGTCAAACATACCTTGTTTTAATCTCGTAGGTTCACGTTCAATTTGACATCAATCTGGCGTTACTCTGAGATTGACGACAGATCGATGGCTATGAAAAGTACAAATAAAAAAATATGACCAGTCCATCAATCCGTGGGTCGTTCAGTTTCGGGTCAATCTTTACCAGATTGATGGATCAGATTGATGAGAAACTGAGCGTGTGACCTCCGACAATGGGCACTGTCTTGAATTTATCACCCATTTTTACCCGACTACCAAGGGTTATTATTTTATTTTATTGCATAGCTTTCCACATTTTCACTATTTTTAATTTATCTACCTTAAATTATTTTTTTGAAATTTTTTTTGAAATTTTATTCGCTCAGAACTACTTTAAAATTATGGACAATGCCAATTATCAAAACACATTTATCATTTCCGGGTGAATGAAGATTATTTTTAGCTGAATTCAAAAAGAGAAGGTTTCTCAATTCAAACGTTTGTTCTTGGATGGTAGGATGCATTATCCATAACCACAATGGACTGTGGAAGTAGATTAGGTATTAATTTTTCTTTAAGCCATTTATTAAAATTCACATCGCAATTGCACATCGTTCGAAATCGTCTAGTTCATGAGTTTTTCGTCGGGGACCGCTTTTGCGCGATGTTGTTATTTTTTTATGTTGAAGCCGCCTCTTTACCTTCCTTGATAATTTTCGACACTGTTTTTTCAGATATAAGTAAGTACTTACCTTAAACAAAAATAAAATTATTTATTAATAATAATTAAGTGATATCGCAGGCAGTTTTTAATATTTGTTATGTAGCGTTTGAAATAATTATGTATTGTGAATTAACAACATAATTTTATAGAAAAAATAACCAAATGATCTTTGAAATATCTTCGTCCTAACAAATCATCAAAAGCGGTTCATAAACGACCAAAATATCCGCGAACAAACGTTTGAATTTAGAAACTTCTCTTTTTGAAGTCAGCTAAAAATAATCTTTATTCACAAGGAAATGTTAAATGTGTTTTGTTAATGGGCATTGTCTATAATTTCAAAGTAAGTAGTTCTTAGCGAAAAAATTTCCAAAAACATAAATTTACTGGTAAATAAATCAAAAATAATCAAAAAGTATCTTATAATGTGGAAAGCTATGCAATAAAAAAAAACGGGTGATAAATTCAATACAATGCCCTGGATAGTCGTATGTCACACGTTCAATTTCTCATCAATCTGATAAAGATTGACGCGAAACTGAAGCCATCAATTTCAGATTGACGCCAGATTGATGACAAATTGAACGTGAACCTACGAGATTAAAACAAGATGAGCTGTATAGATAAGCTATGAGATAAACGGTAAGGATAATTAAACTGTTGCTGGTAACCCTATTTCAGTAACCTGTAATGGCGGCAACCCGAGCTTGTACACATCTTAATGGAATTATTGGGGCCTCGTTACGTTTTCCACGTTCACAAAACTCTTTCACTCTTAACACCATCATTCTTTCACCACTCTTTAACGTTTTCGGCATGATTTTCTTACGAAATCATAGTAAAAGTTAAGAAAACTCGCAGAGCGTATCTACCGTCTTTACATTATTGACTGACAGGAACGCCAAGATGACTGCAAAGGAACTATTCGATGAAACTACTTACCTCCATTATACAGGTACACTGGACTTATACCCTTTGAAATGACAGCTATTGTTGTGCCTATTTGAAGCGGAATCAGCGCCCCCAATGCGGGGGAAGAGAACTAAATCTGACGTAAAAATGACGTTTGAAAGCCACCATATTGGCGCTGATAGCAGTAGTGAGAGTACTTAGAACTAATACTAGTGATGACAATTACTGTTGTTATTGGTAGTGGTTACGTCAAATTTAGTTCTCTTCCCCCGCATTGGGGGCGCTGATTCCGCTTAATGGCGCATTTTCACTGGTCGATAGGGCCCGCATGCGGGGTGCGGGAGATTTCTAAGATGCATGCCACGACCAATCAAAATGCACCATTAGTTGTCACAGGTTCTCCGTATGCTGTATACCTAACGTGACCATTTATTTCTTGTCAGAGCGGGACTAAACCGAATCCCCCCCCCCCCCCCCCCCCCCCAAATAGTTTCTTCAATATTCTTTCAGTCCTAGATAGCTTATTTATCGAGGAAGGCTTTAGGCTATATTTTATCAAGCCAAGTCTAATAGGAGCGAAGAAAGAGAGGAAAATGTGGAAAAAACGAAAAAAAATAATTGAAAGGGCACTCACGAACTACTGGAGCAATTTCTATGTTATTTGGCACAATATGGCAGAATAATCACGTTAGTTGTATGTATGCGTTACTACCAGGCATTGCACAGGCATTTCAAACATAAAAATACTTTTAAATTATTGTCGTTTGGTTTCATAAGTCCAGCGTACTTGTATAATGAAGGTCAGTGGATGAAACGCACTATAGCATGGCAGTAGAAATGCGAAACCGCTATATTCTCACCCCACCAAAGAGACCTAAAATGGAACATCGTGCCTTTCCCGTCCATTTTTGACCAGCGATCTTAAACTTGTGCGTGGTCGGGCCCGTACACTGACTGTACAGTCAGGGCCCCCGCTACCATATTATGTGCAATGTGTGTAATGCACACGGGCGCCATCCTCTAGGGGCGCCAAATTGCCATCTTAAGGGCGCCAAAACCGAGGTCCCAAAAAATTTGCCTAAAGGGTCTAAAGGGGCGCCAAAATCCTTTTTTTCACACAGGCGCCAGTAGCCCTTACGGAGGCCCTGTGTAGTGTACAGTTTAAATTTCGTTGTTCATATTTTTATAATCTATCTTGTGTATTGTAACAGTACAAATTTACTAATTTATATATTTTCTTTTTTCGTATGGATTAATACCTACAGTATTAAAAAATCCTACACAATATATTTTAGTGGTGTGAATGCGGAGTTTTAAACTGGCTAAAACTCTCAATCAAATTTATATCAAGATGCCTTCTGGCTTATGGTAGGGGAGGGGAAGGTGCTAATTCTGTAGTCACTCGAGCGTCATGGAGACCTAGTAGGTTTTGTACATTAGGTAAAGCTGATTAAAAAAAATTTGAGCGTTTTTATTTTTATTTTGGCGGTGGGTTCAGAAACTGTAGTCATTTTAAAGTTTTGAAAAAGAAATATATTCAGAAAATTGCTTATTTAGGTAGATTATAAATATACTTTAGATAACAAGGACTAAATCATTTAGTTTAGTGCTAAATAAAATATCTACGAAGCTTTGTTAGGAAAATATGAAGCTTTATTTTTTTATATTTTAAAATATCCCTACAGGCTTACCTGACCTTTGAATCGTCAGTGCTTTATATGGAAGCTTCTTTGGGGTATACTAAACATCCCCTATCTTAATCTGACAGATCCGATGACATTTCAATATTTAAAAAAATTAACCCACCACGTGCAAAATCTGATTTCTATACCATGATAACTAGACACATGTCGGAACTCGGAAGCCTATACAAGCTTAATCTGACACGCTCGAGCTTATTCCAAAATCCCCTCTTCCCCTCCCCAACTATTATGTTGTTGTTTTGTTCGGGACCGTACACGCAGTAAGTACTAAGTAGTAACGCGAGGAAGCAGTCACAAAATATAGGGCTTATTATTCTGAAATCTGACCCTTCTAATTATTCAATAGAGTACATACTAATGTTATAAATGTGAAAGTGTGTTTGTCTGTCTGTCTGTTACCTATTCACGCCCAAACCGCTGAACCGATTTATCTGAAATTTCATATGGTTTTGAATCTCGGGAAAGGTCATAGAATACTTTTTATCCTGGAAAAATGTACGGTTCCCGCGCGATAAACAAATGTTAGCGCAACGGAGTTGCGGTCGTCATCTAATACTATAATAGTTAAGGCACTTAGCACAGTGAAAGCGATACCTGAAACTCTATATTGTCCAACATGTTCCAAGCGACAGCTGTGCGCCTACTCGACCGCGAACACAGCTGCTGCTCTAACGCTTAGAAAATCTTAGAAAATATTACCTAAAATAGGGTCCTAATCGATGGCAGTCATTTTATTATTTACACCTTGGATTATTGTTTCAAAATACTAGATATTCAGGGTTCATGTACTCTCACACCGAATGCGGTTGTCGCAACGACGTAGCTCAGTGTTCTAACACTGATTTTAGGCTTCACCGATTTAATACCACATTTGAGTGTAGCCACGAAACAGAAAATAAGAAACTATAATATTTACTAGTTCGTAACTGAAAAGACTCTCAAAATGTAGAGTGTGGATACACTCCTTTACCTTATATTTATAATTTATGTGTTTACTAATCCTAAGTCCAAACTTTGACTCCATTTTTATGGTGAAGTCACATATTTACGCTGAGCCATGATGGATAGTAAAGATAATGCCACCATGATCTCTAAGTTGTCTGCAGCATGCACAGTGATCATGGGCTTACATAGTCAGCCACAAAGGATTATGTTCCTCTACACTCTACAGACTACACGTTCGTAATTGCTAGCATTGGTCCATGTTGGGCCAACGTCGCATAACAGTAGTACTATTCATATCAATGTCAACGTGTGGCTGCGTTTTCCCGCATCCAGTATGAAGAGAGCCTAATATTTATACGCCAGGTGAGCGCGACTTAATAGGGATAAGTCAAGGTGCTGCAAATAAGATTTCTACAATTTTATGCTAATCATACTTCCCGGACGTATATATTTTTTTAAATCCGACTCTTGCTTTTGTCTTAGTACGATCTTAGAATCCCATATTTAATAGTAAAATTTTGTAAGCGACATTAAACTGACAGCATTTAGGTAAATAACAATACCTACTCAAGCGTATCGTAAAATGAAAAAGGTAATATTATAGTATTACATAATGTTTTTATGTGTACTGTGCACATCCTTATATTTGTCACAATACATAAACGGTAACGGATCTATTTTAGCACGGAAGTCTAAGTCGCGTGCGCAGACCAAAAACACTTGAAATAGCATCGCCTTTTTCTACCTAAGACACATTTATTACTACAACATAAGGTTCATTTTATAGAACGCCGAGGTAATATAACTCGATGCATTTTAAGTTCGGCAGATGGCCTCACCCCTAGCCACAAACGTCACACGTCGGTGAACCCTACCCCTTATTTTACGTGTAATAAACATTAACATACGGTGGCACCGACATGGCAAATTGCTATAATTATACTGAAGATTATTCGCCAAAAAACATGCATGCGACGGAGCAAGAGGTGAGTTAAACTTAGATACTTCGGTCTACGAAAAAATATAAGTGTATAGGTAGATAGGGTCATTTATACGCGCAAACACACACACTGCACACACACACTCAATAATAAAATATATTTATAAAAATAAAAATATTTTAAGTTTATTTTGTACTGTACTTGTAGAAATGAAGAGAAGATTAGTTTTTGTTTTGTTTAAAAAAAAATTGTAGTCAGAATTTCATTTTCTCATTGTTATTTAGTTTATAAGTTGTAATCCGCAACTAATATTTGTTGTAATCCAAGAAATTCCTCCATAAGACAGGCTGCGCCTAGTTTGGAGCATTGAAATGCTCACCGGTACTCAATTTATGGTAATAAAGATATTTGAGATTTATTTGAGATTTGTATTACATATCTTCATAGCTTCTGGCCGCAGCGTATTCACGAATTTATAGTCATACAAATTAAGTATAAAATTGCCCTTGCGGTATAATATATTTTCGATTTAGCGCCCTAAGGGCATTAGTATGGTTTTAGTTAGAAAACGTTTGTATGGGAAAAAGAAAAAGGCTGTTTTTAGGGTTTTTCCGGCAATAATTCGAGTTTTTCTAGCCGTAAAAACCATCTTTGAACTTCAACGAACATTTAAAAAAAGAATTAGCCAAATTGGTCCAGGCATTTTTGAGTTATGCGCTTACCAACACATTTTGCGATTCATTTTTATTTTTAAACTAGCTGTCCCGGTAAACGTTGCTTTGCCATAATATAATTTGCCATATTATTTTATTGAAGTGACTAAATAAGTATGTCACCATGGCAACGTCGATCGCTATCCCGTCGCACAAACTTAATGGTCGCTGTCAGTCTCAGGTTGTAATAATTTACTATTATTTATTCAACAAATGCACTTATCAATATATAAAGTACCCAGTAGCCGATTCTCAGACCTACTGAATATGCATATAAAATTTGGTAAAAGTCAGTAAAGCCGTTTCGGAGGAGTTCGTGGACTAACATTGTGACACGAGAATTTTATATATAAGATTTAAATAGAAGATTATGTTGAAATTCCAAACTATGCACCTGCAGAGTAAGTATATTCGTCTGTAATTACCCTGATTGATGTCAAATGGGTATGTACTGTAGACAGCTATTGAGCCTATTGAGCCAGCTTAATATAATAATAATTAAAGACAAAAGGGAATGTTACGCAGAGGTCGGAGAAAGAGCGCACGTACAATAAATAATCTACCATGTTGCACACGACATATCAGGATATTGACAGAAACGTTCTCGAACGTAGAACAAATATTTTTGTTTACTGCTTATACTGGTGCTACCCTCTACAGTCAAAACATAGCGTTCAGAACAACCTTGACCATAACTGTAACTATAACCACGCCTCTGGTGCAACCCAGGCTGGGTTGCACCAGAGGCGTGGTTATAGTTACAGTTATGGTCAAAGTTATGGTTATAGTTAAGGCAAACTTAACTTTAACTTTAACTTTGACCACAGAATTTGACAGATGTCTGTTGCTGGTCCGACAAGGCTTAAAAATTAAAATGAACGGGGGCTTTGACATTTTGCATTGTAGTTAAAGTTAAAGCTATAGTTAAAGTTACAATTATAGTTATAGTAAGTTGGTGCAACCCACCCTAAGAGTTAACACCAGACAGGCACAATTTTGCAAGTATTAGTCGTTGTAATTGGCGATGGCGACGTGGCTAAAGGCGAAATCGAAAAATATAAAAAATATTTTCAAAAGCGACATCTATTTCAAAACCTTTTCATAACATCTATCCAAGGGTTCCACACTAGGGTTCCTAAAATTGTGAGTGCCTATTGAAGGAGGTTATTTAGCTGGAATCAAACAAGATGGCGCTTTTAACGACCTCACACAAAAAATATTTTTATATGTACATACCTAATAAAATTAGGTGTTTGCAAAATTACAGTATAATACTTTTTAGAATACTTTTTAAATACTAACAACTAAATAAAACTATATTTTTGTACTTTAAAGCCACATGCGTCGATTTTTGTTAAAACTTTTGATTCAGATTTACAACTTACAAATCTTATATCCGATACTGTAAAGAAGTGATAAATCATAATTTTATATTAAAAAATACTTACAATAAAAATATATAATATAGTATCAGAATAATATTTGTACCATCATATTTGTTACAACTTACAAGTATATGGACGGAGACTATATTTTAAAGCTTTATTTACAAAGATATAAGTCGCGATACGACATTGAAAACGTTAACAAACGATAATCGCAAAATCTCAGGGCCTTTTTCCTGTCATTGGTGTTTTCACCCGCGCGCGGATCTGGTCCGCATGCGGGTGACAACATACTCCTGGCCGCGCGCGTGTTGTCCGCACAAGGGCCATAACTCACCGGGACGCCATCGCGACGTGGCCAGTGACGTTACCATGGCAACGTCTGACGTCTCTACGTCGCCGGCGCAAAGCGATGTTTTTCTTAAAATTAAGTTTTAAAACGCCGCTTTGCGGCGACGTAGAGGCGCCAGACGTTGTTTGGACGTTGCCATGGTAACGTCACTGGCCACGTCACGATGGCGTCCCGGTGAGGTATGGCTCTAACAGAAAAAACATCTTTGAAATGATAGGATGCAATATTCATGCGGAACACATCCGCGCGCGGGCGATAACACGCATGGCAAGAAAAGTGTCCTAATTACCGTTAGATTCGTGTTTTCAGCGAGAGTGACACTTGATTACGTTGCAATAACATCTTGTTTTTTAATGACCATATTATTTACCTGCGTTAGATTAACTTCACAGACTCGAGGTATTTAGTGCAGTTAACAATTACGCGTTTTGGCGGAATCTCTTTAGTTTTCATACAAAACTCGTTAGCTTTTCCTGTCATCACACACCACGTGTATCCCGCGCGGAGTTGCCCGCATCCTATCATTTCGTAGATGTTTTATTAGTGTTGGTAAAAATAGCTTTAGCAATAATAATAATTAATTATTGTTAAATGCCCATTAGCAATACATATATTATTCGTTCTTGCTAATAAATACGATTGCTGATATTATCGTGTGCAGCAATAGTCTGCGAAATTCACATCCGCGCTGTTACGCACTGCGGCGCTAACTGCGATTGAACTTGCTATTTTTCACTCGATGCGAAATAATACTCGATGCGAGCGATGCGATGCGAACCGAGAGTTCACGATGCCGCGATTTTTGCAAACTACGAATAATAAAAACTAAGGAAGAGTAACTGTGTCAAAAATTTTGTCCGCGAGTCTACAAAATGTGAACCGAATACATGCATACTTTATGCATGTATTCGGTACACAATTTTGTGGTTTTATACAAGTGACAATTATTGTCAACGGCTTCATTACCTTTTGAATGTTAGTGTTTCGTAGCTATTGTCATATTTTAGTATAAAAAAAAAAAACAATTTCAAAAAGGTTAAAGTATGGGAGTTGCGTTTCCTTAGTTCATATTATTCGTAGACAAATAGCTAAGCAATAGCATATAGCATGCTATGACATGAAAATTAGCATGTTAATGCAATGAATAGCAGTAATTCCCATTACTAGTTATTATTGTCATGCGGGCAACACGCGCGGTGTTAAGAGCATGTTGTCACCCGCATGCGGACCACATCCGCGGACGGGTCACATCACGCATGATAAGAAAGGCGCCCTTAACGGTCCCTTTGGTGGGATCTCATTTCATACAAAACTCATTACATCCCTGCTATAATGTGTATGTGTTTATCCCCACGAGTTACCGTTGTCACTCCGTGGTGTCGACGAATTAGAGTTGTCCTCACCGTCGTCGACCGCTTCATGCCGATGTCTGCAGAACGGACATTGGCCTTTCGTCACCATTTGTATCTCATAGTCCTCCATGTAGAACAACTGTAAGTAAATTGAGGTATGTAATACATATAATTATTACTTACTAGCGACCCGCCCAGGCGTCGCACGGGTATAAAATATATAGCCACTGAAAAAATGATCAAAATCGATAGCCTATGATCCTTCACGTGGTCTACTTGTTATATGTGCCAAATAACATAAAAATCGCTCCAGTAGTTCGCGAGATAAGCCTTTTCAAATAATATCCCCGTTTTTTCCACATTCTCCTATTAGTCTTAGCGTGATAAAATACAAAGTGCAGTTTGTAATGGCAAGCATCAGGAATTTTCCCATACAAAAGTTTAAAATAAAATAACTCTTTCAGCGCTGCTACTATCACAGTGAACTCTCTACAAGGAACACGTAAAGTATTATCACTAAAGTACCCCGCAAACGATCAAAAAATGTTTGACAAACATGTTTGATGTAATTAAGATTTTCATCAAACAGCAGCGCAGAGGATCAAAGGTGCATCAAACAAGTTTGTGAAACAATTAGCTAGAATCGGTTTGAGATCATGAGATCGGGGGGGTTAGCCAAAATGACTTCTTGATCCTTTATGGAATCTTGCTTCTTTATGGAATCGTCAATCAAAAATGTATGAAACTGACATAAGCGTTCCTTATCATTAGTCTCTTGTCGTAATCGAGTACACCATTGGAAGCCAAATTACAAGTTGGACGAAAACGATAGCACTTGTACATTCTTTATTGCGATAAAAAAGTGCCCCGTAGCTTTTTGTATAGAAAGTGGTAGACAACACACACAAATGCCGACAATCACTAGCGTTTTTCGTTCGTTTCTTTTACGTCACAAACGATTTTTAAAAAGGCGGTGTTATCGCGTTGAAGAACAAAATGGCGGACATAAATCAGCTGTTAGTCGTGTGCGGCTGGTATTTATTGTTGTTAAAAATGTTATTGAAATTGAATATGCATGCCGCGTTACGTTTGTTATGGACCGCAAAACATCTAAAGGTGCTAAAGGAGGCATTTGTAGATATTTTATTCTGCCTTGATATTTCCATCCTTCTTACAAAACCACTTTGAGAATTTTGTGTATGGATTGTGGGCTGACTGCTGAGCAATCTAAATATATAAAACTCAAAGGTGATTGACTGACATGGTGATTTATCAACGCACAGCCCAAACCACTGGAAGGATCGGGCTGAAATTTGGCATGCAGATAAATGATATGAAGTAGGCATCCGCTAAGAAAGGATTTTGATCAATTCCACCCCCAAGGGGTTAAAATAGGGGATGAATGTTTTTATATAATAATACATCTTAACGTGAGCGAAGCCGCGGGAAGATATTATATTTTTTTAAAAAGGGTGCAGAGTGAATTTAAAGGAGACTTGAAAAACACCCATTGAAATCAATGTTACAAAAATGTATTTCACATAGGTACTGATCAATCTGGCCAGTAAGTAGGTATAGTTTCAAAGCAAAATATTCAACATACTTAATATTTTTTGTTACTCATATAATCTTGCCAGTAATAGACCCTTCAGGCTTCAACACCAATTGATTCAGATTGTTACTTTTAGACAATAGCATTTCCAAGAAACCTCGATCGAAGGATTAAGATCATTTATTTGGTGCTGAAAACAACTATGATGACAATTATGTTGATGAAAAGTAATCCAACAGTTTTCCTTTTAAGACAAGTTGATTGCCAATGAAAATCCAGTTGAAATATTATAGGTATTATTATTTAGTGAACAACAAGGGTATATGTGTCCCTTATATAATATTATAGTTTACTGTTAGAGTAGCAAAGCTGAAGGAAAAGTCTAATCAAGTATCTCAATTTTTCAGCGTTGTTACTTTCACAGTAAACTCTCAATAAGAGACCCACCCTTAATATTATAGTTTTTAACACCCTGTTATTATGAAACATTCATCACAATAATATTATTTTAAAGGATGTATAATAATAATCGTATTTTAGGTATATTGTCTTCTTATTTTCTTCGTTATAGGCTCCTATCAAATTGGCCTCTATTTGCCTATTAGTACGACTAATGACATTACGTGTTTTTTAAGTTTCTTCTTTTTTTACTCTAACTTTAGACAGCTTTAAAGTCAAACAGCAAACTGACAGTTGACATTTGACATTTGATAATTGATATTTGACAGTTTTTTTTTTAAATAGGCAAGCATAGCCATAGCTTATGTAAAACCAAAGACAATTGTCGTCAATTTTTGGGCCTAACGAAGTTATGAGGAAAATCGTTATGGAATCACCGAAACGTCAGCCGCCGATTGTTGGCTAGAGCAAAATGTTCTGTATCGCATTGGCGTTAAAGAATCTACTAGTCTCTTCGTAACAAAGCGAAATAATTCCGGCTAGCTGTAGGAGCCCCAGGAGCTGTAGACAAAGTCCCTTTCGTTAAAAACGATGACGAAATTCGTTATCAAAATTTATGGGATTTGACATTAGTCTTCGCAAGCGAAATGCCATTTAGCGATGACTTATGTCAAACCGCATACATTTTGATAACGAATTTCGTCATCGTTCTTAACGAAAGATACTTTGTCTAAGGGGGCAGGCCATTTAGTCGAATATTTTTCGTTTTCGCTTCGTTATAGAATCGCCGATCAAAATGTATGGAATTGACATAAGACGAGTCGAACGTCAACGTCATGTCATATTAACGAACGCTTATGTCAATTCCATATATTTTCATCGGCGATTCTATAACGAAGCGAAAACGAAAACATTTTGGCACACCCCCCTTGTTTGACAAATACAGCGGAACACGTTCAAACACGTTTGTCAAACGCTACGCAAATCCAAATTGTCTTCAAACAGGTCTTTGTAAGTACTATATACCAATATAATAAATACCATTCTACTACACACAATATTACAGCTATCTGCCCCGTAAAACGAAAACATTTGTATGTTAAAAATGAACCAATAATAACAAAACAAATAAAAATACCAAAATCACTTACGCTCTGGCAATTCTCGCAGACAGTAACTGGTAGCTCGGGCAACATGTTTCTATAGAAGGTTGGCGGTAGCGGCGGTCGATTGACTATGACGACGTTAGCTGGGCTCATCTGTAGCAGCGCGTTACGACTGCATATCACTACGCCCGAGTCGTCGTCCTGAGGAATGAAATTAGTTTAAGTGTCTAAACACACTAGGCCGAAGTTACGCCGGCGTAAATTCCGCATGATTACGCCCGCAGTGTATTTAAAATAATTGCCGACGACACACTATTCCGTCGCGTTCCGTCCGTATCTTGTATGCGTTTGACATTGCGGACGTAATTTACGCCGCGTAACTTCGGCCTACTGTGTTTAGACACTAAACTAAAACCTTCTGGCCTACGAATAATAAAAACTAAGGGAACCAAAGTCCCATACTTCAACCGTTTTAATTTGGTTCCTTTTCGCACACTAAAATATGGCAATAGCAACAAAACACTAACGTGACGTTAATTGTCACTTCTATATTTACACAAAATTGTGTACCGAATACATACACAAAGTATGCACACATTTGGGTCACATTCTGTAGACTCGTGGACAAATTTGACATAGTTACTCTTCCTTAGTTATTATTCGTAGCTCCTGGCATTAATATTTGTGTGAATTAAAAATAACTCTTTCGGGTAGTAAATCTACTTTTACTAAAAAACTTTTCCTGATAAAGCTCTGGCAAAACCACTGTACTGTATAAGGATTAAGCCAAGCTTTTATTCCTATAGACAGTGTTTGTCGATACATATGTTTATGTTTTTCAAGTATGACGAAGAATGTTTATAATGGCTATAGCTGAAGAAGCTACGTAAAAAGTATATTTTTGTTGAAATGCAAATGTATAATATGATATTCTTTTGTATCTCTAGTCTTTACTATGAGCAACTTACTTCTGGAAAAATATCTAACCTGACTATAACCGTCACTGATGGACTTTGGGGACAAAACGACAGATTTCTCTATTAATCTGTTACTTTTATTGTCACGCAGATAATGTAGGCCAGTGTTTCCCTACCTGTGGTATGCGGACCCTTAGTGGTTTATGTATGGAGGTCCACGGTGTCATCTCTGGACCATACATAATCCACATTTTTTTTCTTTTTATTTTATTAATGGGGTCCGTAAAAACTGGACTTGATTTCCTAGGGGTCAGCATCTGAAAAGATATGTAGATGGGATAGATGTAGGCCATATAAGTGTGCTGTACCTCTTCCACTCTATCCAGGAACGGATCAGCGGTGTCCACGTCGTGGTCTATCCTCAATATATCAGCTCCCGCGCTAGGCACTTCCACTTCCGGTATTGGCATGCGATTGATCAGCTCCACTGCCTCCTCGTAAGGTATACCCTCGGCTGGCTCGAATTGCACCAACGGGAGGACCTCTAAATAAAATATATTACTTAACATCAATGATATTGAATCGTCTAGCCGCTTTAGCGATTGTCCACTCATCACGTGAGACTTGACTAGAATTAGGTTTCATTTTGCTCTACGCCACTACAAAGTAGTGATGACATCGGTCGCTAGACCAATGTCGGTAAAAAATAAAGCATATAGCCTAGTTCATAAAGTGGCACTTTATTTAAATTTTTGTCGGTCGTGGTCTCGTGCAGCGAGTATCGGAAAGCCGCTAATAGGAGTTCTATTTCTATTACCGTATGTGGCGAGAGAGTGCGCCAACATGTGTCTACACCTGGCGCACTGGAGCGGTGGCGTGTGGCGGCGACATCGCCAGCAGAGCTGCGACACGTTGCCGTCGCCCGCGGTACCACCGAAACCGCTCTTCAGTATTAGGAGTTCTATTTCTATCACCGTAAGTATGTGGCGAGGGAGTGCGCCAACGTGTGTCGACACCTGGCACACTGGGTACTCAGCGGTGGCGGTTGGCGGCGACATCGCCAGCAGAGCGGCGACACGTTGCCGTCGCTCACGGTACCACCACAACCGCTCTTCAGTATTACGAGTTCTATTTCTATTACCGTATGTGGCGAAATAGTGCGCCAACATGTGTCGACACCTGGCGCACTCGAGCGGTGGCCTGTGGCGGTGACATCACCAGCGGAACGGCGACACGCTGCTGTCGCCCGCGGTAACACCGCAACCGCTCTTCAGTATTAGGAGTTCTATTTCTATTACCGTATGTGGCGAGGGAGTGCGCCAACATGTGTCGACACCTGGCGCACTGGGTACTCAGCGGTGGCGTGTGGCGGCGACATCGCCAGCAGAGCGGCGACACGTCGTCATCGCCCGCGGTACCGCCGCAACCGCTCTTCAGTATTAGGAGTTCTACGCTCTCCTAGAAACATTCAAGTTTAATAGCCAGGAAAGTTATAAAGGTGGGTTTACACCAAAAGAACATAGAGCAAGAACAGCACAAGAACATTCTTTCGTATTCGTTTAGTGTAAACTATAATTCGTTACAACATACTTTAGATCGTTTACACCAATCGAATCAACAAGAACATCAAGAATAAGATTTTTTGCTCTATAGATGAGAATCATATAGCTCCGTTTAGACCAAACGAGCGAATGCTCATTGCTCATTCGTCAACGATAAGTAGTTAAATTTATTTTTATAATCATCAAAGGTTGGATCCCATAAACATCTTTTGTTATGGTATAATTCTATCATTTGTAAGCATTTTTCATTACTCCAATCCATATTTACGAAATAACCTTTGATAAACTACCTAAAACCAGCCGCCAAAAAGTAAAAATATCAGGAACACTAGAATCCCTTTGAAGAGACCGCCTCGAAGAGCGAGCACGTCCGAACACGAAAGAACGCTCTAGGCAATTGCTCGAGCGCTCTTGCGTCGTTTACACCAAACGAGCGAGATTCTTAGAGCATTCTACCTATTTACCGCCGAATACGTGGCGAACACACTAGAACAACGAAAGAATGCTCGTTGTTAGTTAAAGCTCCGTTTAGACCAAACGAGCGAATGCTCATTCTAGTAAAGCTCTTTTGATGTAAACAAACAACGAGCATTCTTTCGTTGTTCTAGTGTGTTCGCCACGTGTTCGGCGGTAAATAGGTAGAATGCTCTAAGAATCTCGCTCGTTTGGTGTAAACGACGCAAGAGCGCTCGAGCAATTGCCTAGAGCGTTCTTTCGTGTTCGGACGTGCTCGCTCTTCGAGGCGGTATCTTCAAAGGGATTCTAGTGTTCTTGAAATATTTTACTTTTTGGCGGGTTTTTTAAATTATCGAGTATTTTTCTTTGTATTAAATTCGTCACCCACGAACGTCTTTTCCTTCTTTTCTTTTTCATTAATTGTGTTATAACAATAAATGCAGCACTTGAAATCACAATATCGCTATTACAGTCAGACATAGTGTAGTTGTTACGTAGTTTATATACTCTTTGAGTGTAGTATGAACCCTACTACTTATCGTTGACGAATGAGCAATGAGCATTCGCTCGTTTGGTCTAAATGATTCTCATCTACAGAGCAAAAAATTCTTATTCTTGATGTTCTTGTTGATTCGATTAGTGTAAACGGTCTTAAGTATGTTGTAACGAATTATAGTTTACACTAAACGAAAACGAAAGAATGTTCTTGTGCAGTTCTTGCTCTATGTTCTTTTGGTTTAAACCCACCTTTACATCAAAAGAGCTTTACTAGAATGAGCATTCGCTCGTTTGGTCTAAACGGAGCTTAAGAGCTCGGGCTATGCGACCGCTCAAATCAAATTCGACACTAGCGCCACTACAAGTTTTATACATATATAGCTGTCTCGCTATTGCGAGGTACCCCGTGCCCCGCGCGCCCCGGACGCCCTACACGGCAGCGTAAGTATGTGTGCGTGCGTCGTCATTCATTATTTTACTCTGATCAAGTTATTCAAGCCGTGCGTGTGTTGCGAACTATATTTTACTGTTTCATGAATCATGAACAATGTTATTTTTGTGGTTATTTTATAATATTATATTGGAATAGTAGGAATACAAGCGCGGGCGTATCTTGTCACTGAACTGAACAGAATACAGATTCTACATAATATACTAAAATAATATACACAATGATAATATCTATTGGACTCTTCACAAATCACACCACGTCAGTCTGGCCCCGTGCTAAGTACACTAAGGACTTGTGTTACAACTTACAAGTACCAGATATAATATAATACCGTATATATTATAATTTACACTAGCGAGTAGCGACCCGCCCCGGCGTCGCACGGGTATGAAATATATAGCCACTGAAAAAATGATTAAAATCAATAGCCTATGATCTACTTCTTATCTGTGCCAAATAACATAAAAATTGTTCCAGTAGTTCGCGAGATAATTTTCCCCAGTTTCAAATAATTTCCAACGTTTTATCCACATACTCCTATTAGTCTTAGCGTGATAAAATATAGCCTACAGCCTTCCTCAATAAATAGGCTAACACTGAAAGAATTTTTCAAATCAGACAAGTAGTTCCTGAGATTAGCGCGTTCAAGTTAGCCCTTTCAAATAATTTCCCCCGTTTTTTCCACATTTTCCTCTATTTCTTCGCTCCTATTAGTCTTAGCGTGATAAAATATAGCCTATAGCCTTCCTCGATAAATGGGCTATCTAACACTGAAAGAATCATCAAAATCTGTTGCGTAGTTTTAAAGATTAAAGGGAACAAAGGGATATGAGGGAAAAAAGGGACTTTGTTTTATAATAAGTATATTATGTAGATTATAGATTTCCTTTTTATTATACTCAACTTATTTAAGATCCATACTTCCATACTAATTGTAAAAAAATAATATTATAAATTTAAAAGTGTGTCTGTTTGTCTGTCTGTTATTACATAGCTTATTACCTCTTCGCGCCCAAACCGCTGAACCGATTTTGCTGAAATTTGGGATGGAGATACTTTGAGGCGGTCCCGAGTCTTTGTCCTTTGACGTATAATACTTTTTATCCCGAAAAAATGCACGGTTTCCCGTTTCCGCGCGATAAACTAGTTTTGGCGCAACAGAGTTGCGGGCGTCATCTAGTTTTTACAATATTATTATAATTATTATACAAATATTTAATACACATCCATGAGTCATGAGTCATGAGTCATGATCCAGGAAAACAAAAAGTTCCGTCGGTGGGATTCGAATTTCGAACCAGCGACCCCCGGTTTGAGCTACCATGCGCTCAACCACTGCGCCACAGAGGTCGACGCTTTTAATTAAATATTATTAAAGGACAGTACGTAACAATAAAGTTTCAAAAAATGGAGCTAATATAGAGCTCTATAGAGCTAATATAGAGCTAATATAGAGCTCTGTAATAGCTTCATGGTTAGGTATAATTCAAAATAATAAAATCGGACAAGTGCGAGTTGGACTCGCCCATGAAGGGTTCCGCAATCCGCAGCAATAATAAGGTTTATTTTTATGAAATTATAAGGTTTTTTTTTTATAGTTTCGGAGAAAAGTGGCTGTGATATACGGACAGACAGACACACAGACATGACGAATCTATTAGGGTTTTGTTTTTTGCCATTTGGCTACGGAAGCCTAAAAATCAAAAGAGCATTATTAATTATTATTTGTAAGCGTGTTTACACAGGCGCCGCCGTAGCGGCAGCCGCACCGCCACCGCCGCGGTGCATACTCATCTTTGTATTTATTTCGCGATATAATCTTTTTTATTTATTTACTAAGGCGTCGAAATATATTATGTACAATTATAGAATTAAAACCTAGCCAGACTGACGTGGTGTAAAGCGTCCATAGATATTTAAATAGACTCTCCTAAATCCTAATGATACCTAAGCCTTAAAAATTTGGCCGGTGGCTGTGCCGGTGGGTTTAATTGCACCCTGTATAATATTACATCTCCTTTTTTAAGTCGGTTAGTAGGTAATTAGATAAAATTAATAATATTGGGGCGAGACGTTTTTTTCATACAAGTTTTACGACCGAATAAGCGATAGGTAATATAAAACTTGTACGAGAAATGCGACCCGACCCGAGGCATTCCGTCACAATGCGCGCGAATTTTCTGCTATCTATACTAATAAATTATAATTCTGCAGAGTTTGTTTGTTTGAACGTGCTAATCTCAGGAATTACTGGTCCGATTTGAAAAATTATTTTACTGTTGGATAGCCCATTTATCGAGGAAGGCTATAGACTATACATTTTTATCAAGATAAGACTAATAGGAGCGAAGAAATAGAGGAAAATGTGGAAAAAACGGGGGGAAATTATTTGAAAGGGCTTATTTTTGAACGCGATAATCTCAGGAACTACTGGTTCGATTTGAAAAATTATTTCAGTGTTAGATAGCCCATTGAAAAAACGGGGGAAATTTTATGAAATTGCTTATTATCTAAAGAACTACTGGAGCAATTTTTATGTTATTTGGCAAACATGAAGAATAGACCACGTGAAGGGACATAGGCTATTTTTTGCGGAAAAATGTACGCTTGCGTGAAATTCCTAAATTACGCAAGCGAAACCGCGCGGAACATCTTTTAAATACTTATATTATAATAAAATCATAGGAAAGTCAATTCTGTACATTGAATATTTTTGTACAATAAATATTAATACCAACTTGGGATGTGAACTACTATGCTAACGCGGACGAAGTCGCGGGCAACAGCTAGTATGGAATAATCGTTGTCGAAAATATGCTATACTAGACGTTCCGCGCGGCTTCGCCCACGTAAATTAGACATTTCACAGAGAAATTAGTCCAAAAAAATAGCCTATAACCCTTCACGTGGTTTACTTTTTATCTGACCCAAATAACAGAAAGTAGTTCGTGAGATAAGCCCTTTCAAATAATTTCCCCCGTTTTTTTCACATTTTCCTCTATTTCTTCGCTTCTATTAGTCGTAGCGTGATAAAATACAGCCTGTAGCCTTTCTCGATAAATGGACTATCTAACACTGAAAGAATTTTTCAAATCGGACCAGTAGTTCCTGAGATTAGCGCGTTCAAACAAACAAACTCTTCCGCTTTAAGATAAATATAAATTTTCTTCAGTTTTATATTTTACTTGATTTCAAGACAGAAATTAGCAAGTCTGTTCAGGAGTTCTCGAGTTTTAGCGAGACTAACGAAATTAATTATACATAATATCAATGTATATTGTATAATATTATAATATGACTATCGCTATTCCTAAACGTTATTTACAAAATACAGTATATAAGAAAATAATAATATTATGATTTATGATATTCATAATTATTATTTATTATATACTACTGTGTGATACATCATACATCCCACCTTTCGGTATCCATTATTAATTATTACCAAAAGTTTAAGCACCACAAATCAAAATAATTTTATTTTGTTCAAGCAATTTTCTTCAAGTATCACAAAAAACTATCAAAATCAACATTCAACAACAATAATTCTCTCGATCGCGGATTCTTGGAAATCTACTGTTATCGCGCGCGCTACTGGAGCTTGAGGGAATATTGTACTTGAATGCCTTGAATGAATTATTGTCACGTGTACCGGTTACCCCACTCCGCCGCCCGGCCCGCGCCTCCCGTTACCGCGCTCTGTCGTGTGAGCGGAGCGGCACGATACCATGTTGGAAATTATAGAGAAATTGCGCCTCGTTCACGAATACCAAAAATGATGAATGAAAATTTATTATATTGCCATTCTTTTGGAGACATTCTGTAACTACACAATATAAGCTGAGGTCACAATATATATTCGATGAGTTTTTAATAAAAAACAAGTGTGCGAAAAGTATGTCGACAATGGCGTAAACATTTATGAAATGTAATCGTTTATATTTTTTAGTGTGTAAATATTTTGTAGTAAATTTTTGTGCAGGAACCTAGGAACTATTTTAAGCTGAAAAATAACTCAAACATGTTAAATATTTTCGTATGAGAAAATGATTTTGGTATTACGTTTGTATGAGAATTTCGAGGGTAGCCCGGCCCCTCAACAGGATTGCTCAGCGAATATGGAAGTAATCGGCTCGTGTGTACCATCGAGGAAATCGATAGCTAGGCAGTTGACGGACCTACGTCATGTGGTCGGCATAAGTCAATTCAATGTTAGCTGTGATCGGTCGGCTGGGTTTGACGTAACGCGACCAAACTACGTAGCAGGGGCGTGCACAAGGATATGATACAGGGTAAGCAGAGTAGTCGATCACTGAACAAAGTCTAACAAAGGCTAAAGAATCCAGCCTACAAAGGTTTACCTTGGCCTATAATAGATAAAATGGTCGGAAAAAATCTTGATATCGTGATGTCGCCAGCGACGGCCATATTTAGGCGCCATCTATATATATAAACTAAATATTCGCTCACACCGCCACTAATAATAAACTAATATTAAACGATGACAACGCAGCTAGCGACATCTATTGGTAGTATTATGAACATAATTATTACCTATTACAGTTACAAAAACTTTTTCTTTTACAACTTTTTCATTTTTATATCTAGTATATTTTAAGTACTCACCTAATCAGCTTAACTTTTGTCTTTTCACATAATCAAGGTTCCGGTTACTTGAGATCCGATCCATAATCGGATGTAAATAAATGCAAAATTTCGGTCACCAGAAATATCTTATCCAAGTGAGTGATAGTTATGAATGTACGCAATTATTGATGTTAAACTGTTAAATATTATACAAACTTTCAAATATAAAAATCTTAAATATTCTTAGAAAACTATAAAACCAAAAATAATAATATAATATAATAACAGTGCTCGATCACATGAAAAAAGCAAATGGCCTCCCAAAACACAAAAAAATTCAGCTATGTAAAATGTAAACAAATATTATAAACCTCACAAAACAAAAATGCATAATGCACATATTATACGTAATTAGTTAGATTTGCGTCTATTCATTTTACTCGGATTATATCCGATTGCTCACGACTATTCACGAGTAGTTCCGATCGCCGTCGGCATGGCGCGGGCGCCCGCGCCGGCCGCGGCGCCAGTGATGCCAACTGTTCAAAAATTTCCCCCTAAAGCAACTTGAAAACACATTGAATTTCAACCAGAACTCCCCAACTATTATTTAAATATATTATTTATTACTTGGGGTATTTTCCACTGAGAGATCAAAACGCTGAAAATACTACTTCAGCCGACCGCAATTATTGTGTTTGCGGCAAAAACGTCACTCATGATGTCATTATTTATATAAAAACAATAATAAAAACCAAATAAATATACATTTTTGCTTAAAAAATTTCACGCCCATGAATATAGTATAGTATAATATTTTTACTCCCTAAAATACGCACTATATATTTAATTTTTCCCTACTAAAAGTGGGATATCCCCATAGTTGGCAACACTGCTGGGGTCTACCGCAGAGCTTGGAGTACATAATCGCATTCGATATTTATGGTTGTGTGCGTTTTCGACTGTGCACGGACACACTCACACATACGCGTAAGGCAGGCATCTCAGCACTGAGCCTATCTTGACCTCGCGTGAACCCGTTCGCGCGTGTACCTGATTTTATAAATTGAGGCGTTTTAAATGTGTATATTTATTTTTTTACTATATTTTTTACTATTATTATTAAAAAAATAACGTCATAAGTCATTTAAAAAGTACGAAAGTTAAATTAAAATATCTGTTATCTGTGAATGGCAGACATTGCATTTCTGCCTACAAAGACTGCACGCCCATGCTATGTAGGTCCCCCATCAGTACTATATCTACCAACTAAATACTTGGTAGAGGTTAAATAGCCCTCGCGGCTTTACCCGCATGAACATCATCCCCTCTTTCAACCCCTAACAACCCCCTTTTCGAAGTTAAGGTTACCTGTATTTTTTTATAGTTTGTGCGTTTAAGATGATATGAAATGATGACATAGTAATTGACAATACCTAAAAAAATTAATCGATAATTTAAAAATATCGAATCACTTCGTAAAGGAATTGTAATCGAAATTATTGATTTCGTACTGACGTTTCAGTGGCGCCGGCGATTTAAGATGGCCGCCCTTTTTATCGATTTGATTTCGATTCAACAGTGTCAATCTCTATTGCCATAAGTTCCGTTTCATGCATCTGACATTTTTCAAATGTTTTCGTAACAATAATTTTATACTCCTATTTCACAGTAAATATTTATAATTTTATATTAATAAGTTAGCATTTAGCAACTTTTCATTTTTATTCATTTACAATTATAGGAAACATTTGTTTTTGTAGATGGAATATAATTTATTACATTTTGATTTATTTTTTTTGTTTTGTTGTAAAAAAATCCGTAGCAAGGAATATGAGAACTGTCGCCCATGTCATTTTAGAACGCACAAATTATAATAATCAATATATTGTTGAAGAGAATTTTCTGTTAACAACGAGAGTGGCCACTTCCGGCATTAACCGGAAACTTTTATACTCTTTACCTGAAATTTTTGAGGAATTTGAAGTCCCTGAATCTTGTCTAGCATCTGTCGAGCTAGCATATTTGCGTTGAACGCTTTCGCTTGTTTCGCCATACACAAGTATAAACAACTGAACTATTTCATTAAGGTCATCACAAATGTTGCAAAAAAAGCTTTGCGTAACCATCTTGACTAAACAAACAAATTGACATCGAAACAAAAAAGTCGTCAGTTTCATAGGAGCCAAACATATTTAACATTGACAAAAGTTCTATTCGATATATCTTTGTAATTCATCCAAAGATATACCGACATTTACATATACATCATAATTTTTTATCTGAGTCCTTTTTATAATCCAAAAAAATGCCAAAAAAATATTTTACCAATCTTATTTACTTCAAAACTTTAAAAAGGATACAACATGGACACTCCAGGGGGCGGCTCCTCAATGGACGCTAGCACGTATCTAGTTGCGTTCAACAATGCGTCCGGCTGTGCGAGCGAGAAGGGCTCGTGTACGCACTTGTGTATCGTGTCGTACGCATGATAGATACGTGCTAGACGATCGTTGGTGGAGAATTGTGATAAGTTTGTAGTTTGTTCCCTGTAATAAAGGACAATAATATAATAAATAATACTAGATAATTCCTGCAACTCCGTTGCGCCAAAACTCGTTTATCGCGCGGGAACCGTACATTTTCCGGGATAAAAAGTATCCTATGTCCATTCCCGGGACTCAAAAAATAAAATATGTTTAATTCAGATTACTCAGATCCATAAAATTGTTAGTAAAGAAACTTATCGCTATGTTAGTATTCTATTCGAAAAAGAGATTTAGTCCTATTTATCATACAGTCGATCAGAGGACAATCCCCGCTGTCGACTATCTCTCTCAAGACACTGTGGCTGCTGCCGCGGACCCTGGCCAATAGCGATGCAGTCCTTTTGCGGAGTGTAGCTTCAAAACTATCTACATCCGCAAAAGCAAACATCGCTGAGGCACTACAGAAACGCGGCAGCCGCAACAGTGCTCTAAAAGCATTATTATATTGAATTCAAAGTATCTCCATACCGAAATTTCAGCAAAATCGGTTCAGCGGTTTGAGCGTGAACAGGTAACAGACAAACAGACGACAGACATTATAAATGCGGAAGTGTGTCTACACTTTCGCATTTATAATATTAGTATGGATTTTACGACCTTTTGCAGTCGCGGTCCAAAACAGTGATTTTGTTTGTTAGGTGACACGCGTTTGTTTGACATTGTTATTTGTTGCTATTGTTTGCCAATAATAGTAATTGGACCTATAAATAGCAAAGATCAACAAATCTTCAAAAGTTTTTTATCCAATTTGGATTTTTGTTTAATGTGGTTCGGAACCATAATAGAACTCAAAACTACTTATATAAGTAGTTCTGAGTTCTATTAATTCAAAATTGCATCTGTCTCTGCCCCATGTTTTAAAATACACCAACATTTAAATGGATTTTCCGAGTATAATGTATATATTCACATAAAATAACAATATGCTTACTTATTGCTTGTGCTCGCAGCCGACTCCAAATACTGCATGGCTAATAGATAGTGAAGATATCCGGCATCGGCAAATCTCTCCTCAGCAATAGCGTTGTTGACCAACACGTAGAATACCCGCATAGCGGTAGACGTCTCGCCAGCCATGTGATACGCTGAAAAATTTAATTTAATATAGTGGATAAATAGATTTATACCTCGATTTAGATCTCATTGTTGATAACATCGTAATGCATCATATTTTAACAGTGGAAACTAGCCACTCTACTAAATAAAGATATTTACGAAACTTTTAATGCAAAGTTTTTGTCTGACTTTTCTAATATCAAATATGCCAAACAAAAACAAAAAGACCTTGCATATTTAATAGCTGTGTGAATGTTGTTATTTGTAAAGGTGAGACCGCACTAGGCATAACTACTATGAAACGTTACAGGACACGTTATGGCGTATTTTCACTGGTCGATTGGGCCCGCATGTGGGGTGCGGGAGATTTCTGAAACGCATGCCACGATCAATGAAAATGCGCCATTAGTTGTTATAGACTCCCCGTATGCTGTATACCGCACGAGTTAACGACTAATGAAAATGCGCCCTTACGGCCAAATATTCTTCGTATAGTACGAGATGCGACTGCAGAACTGTGCAGGTATCGAGTACACGCTTAAAACCACATTTTTACAAATATTTATGATAAGGAGAACATATTTCTACTGGTGTGCCAGTCCAAATGTGGCCGCAAATATTTTTAAAAATTTTTTGAAAAATTGAGTTTGCGGGATAAAATGTAATCATAAGGTATTGAAAGCAAACATCGTTTATTTCATGGCAATGAGTATAGAGATTTAGAAAAATCCGGTGTGCCGTTGGGCACCCGGCCGCAACCCTATTGTAACCAGGTGTGAACAGCAGTGGCGAAGCGTCCATATAACCCGATTCCCATCGGCTTCCCTTAGGGCTTAGAAAAATCGAATATATGGGCCAACGACATATTTATCTAATAAATATTTTACATACCTACTTAAAAAACTTTGAATTCACAATGTTATATGCAATAAATTTTTCTCTCACTTGAAATACATAGTTTGAATTAATAACTATCGCCTACAAATTTTAAAAGGCAATGCAATGTGCGGGCGCAGAGAATCAAATAAGCCGCAGGATTAGCGGCTTATTTCTCCATACAACGACAGTTCATAGTAAGCATCTGTCCTTTTCATTCCTGTGAACTGGTCGTCATGTTCTGTCTCGTTCTAGCACGCGCGATATATACTTGGAAATAACTCGATTCCCGACGAGTTATTACGGAGAAAGGTTAATTAGCAACGCACAAGTGCAAGCGAGATAGATGAGTCATGAAGTAAAATTGTTATGATTCGAATTTAAGAATGAATGTAGCGACATTATACTTTTGCTGGCGCGTAATACATTTTATTTTGGTAGGATTTTTTGTAATACGACTTTATTAAGAATGCCTTTAGCGGTACTAAATATGACAGGCGCGTAATACATTTTTATTTTGCTGGTTTTTAGATTGACATATTAATATGGCGGATAGTGTGTTTGTAAACAACATGTCGTTTGTTTTGTTTTGTCGAATTTAAATTTTGTTTTAGCGTTAGAACTTAGAAGAGTGTCGTGAATTAAATTAATTTTTATTGTGACTTGTGAATTGTGAGTCGTACGACGTAATCGTGTAGTTCGGAAAATATGGCATTAATTCAGAAAGACTGTTGTCTAACAGATTATATTTTGCTGTCGAAGGAAACTTTGTTTTCCAAACTTAGTTTTGAAAATTAAAAGCATGTCATTCAATTATAAATTACCAAAATTGGTAAGTAGATTTTTTACTCCGGCTTCCCTTCTCAAAATATTCACCCCTCGCCACTGGTGAACAGGTACCATTCCGATACATTTTTGCATCCATAACGTATATTGATCTTTTATATATCAAATGGAAGCTTATTTTCCTCTTATTATTATAATATAGGTGTGCCTAATTAAATCTGGCCGCAAATAAGGGGTGCCGGCTGTCAAAGATGGCAAAATATCGAAGGTTGAGGGAAAGGGAGCTAGCAAGAAACATTACGGGATAGTGATAGTACATCATGTTAGTGTACTTAAACATCGGTTCAAACAATAGTGATAATCCAAGTGTGAGTCGGACTCGCGCACGAAGGGTTCCGTACTATTATAGAGCAAAATTAGGCCAAAATTTGTACTTTTTGTATGGGAGCCGCCCTTATATTTTAATTTTACTTTAATTTTATTACTTATTATTAGTAATTAATTTCATTTTTCATTTCATTTCATTTTTTCCGCTTAAACATTGCCAACACAGGCTTCCTACGAGATTTATCAAAATAATGTACCAAGGCCCAATTCCACCAATGTCTGCTAATGTTAACAGCTTCTTAAAATGTCATGTCTTCTTTTTCATTCATGCGAAAAACGAAAGAGGTAACGTGATACTAATTCGAGCATTAACTTTAACAGTCTTTGGTGAAATTGGGCCTAAGTATTGTACACTATGAAAAGGTCTACAGAAAACTCCGCGATGGTATATGGACAATAGACATAACTACCAGTACTTCGACTACTAAGAGACGGACGGGTTTCAATATCTGTCATTTCTTTCGGGTTTCACCAGGATAAGTTAAAGGCTGGCGCGCTGGCTGGTATAATTTATTTTTAAAAAGATGATTTTTAAATTGAATTCTGAGAGTTTTCTTTGCATGTGAATTACGTTTGCGACAGTCTGAGGACTTAAAAAAAAACAAAAAATATTTAAGTATTTATTTAAAATTAAAAATTACAATTTAAAATTAATTATTCTAAAAGTGACTGTCCTAATCGAAGTTGGATTAAGGAGTGACAATATATTAAATGAAAAGTATGCTTCTGGGATTAAAAGAATGGGGACCTAAAAGAATAGCCTATTGTAAGGGATTCGGAGAAGTTGCTGGCCACCGCTGTGGGAAAGTTGCAGGAGCGCGAAGTCAGCTGGTTTGATTCATTAGGGTTCCTTAATTCCTCCACCCCTAGAGAGGCAACTATTTGAGAATTTTGAGCGAAAATGTTGCCGGGATGCTTGTGCCTTCAGGGCTTTCCTTATTCTTGTCTTCTATTTCATCTTCTTTATGCGGCTTCTCTGCTTTTCTAGTAGTCTTCATCTTGTACAGGTATAAAATGAGGATAAGTACACCTGTACTTAATAACAGCGTATATAATGGTATTGTAGTATGGTATATAGCTGTATTGTGTCCATGATCTATTCGTAGTGGCTGCTGCATTATAATCTTTTTTTGAATACTATGAAGTCCTTGTAGATTGATTGAGGTGATGTTCAAAGTGGTGTCGGGCTGGTGAGCGATGTTGTCTGCGATCTTCATCAATTTCAGGGGGTGTCCTTTGAGTTCGTTGTTCTCGTTGACTATTGTGAAATCTTCGGTTATAATTTTGCATTTGATTGGAATAGATAATAGGTAACTTCCTTTCAGCTTGGTGAACTCCTGGGTGCTGCATGAAATCTGTATCTTTTCTTCGTGTGGGAAAGATACAACATAGTGTACGTCGTCCAATTTTTCCATTGAGTCTCGTAGAAGGTTGATTGAAGTTAAGTGGCATGTTTCTTTCAGAACTTGGCTGGTGATGAGGTCGTGGATACAGTCAGGTTTCGTGCGAAGACGGTGATTGAAGTCCTTCTCACAGAGATACCAGTTATTATACTTCGGGCATTCAGCCTCTATGTACACGAATGACATCTCGTTAGTTGCAATGAAAGGAGAGGGCGGAATGAGAGCCTGAGCTTTCCTATTTGGTATCACTGCTAATCTATATAAAGTAAAACTATCCTTAGAAATAATAGGGAATCTAAATATAAAAACTACCTGTCTATTACTATAATAGGAACCAGGTTTTATAACATCGTAATAATTTCTTAATTCTAAATTTAAAATTTTATCTTCACCATATATTAATTTCATTTTATTAACCATTAAACCTAATACATCTATACTAATCATCGAATGATGCATGCTCGATGCATGAACAAACGCTAAACTATTTTCTATTCTCATTAACTCATTTAATAAATCATCTATATTCTCTGTTAAAATTACTAAAAGCTGAGCAAACTTAGCATATTTAATTAAAGTGAAATCCTTATTCTTATTACTAGCTAAAATTAACGATAAAGTACTATTTATTTTACTCTGATTATCTACTAATTCGGATAAAACACTGCTATATTTCGTTATAAATTCCTTACTAATACTTAATTGATTGTTCATTTCATTACTTATTTTATCTTGATTTTCTTCTAAAAGTTTAATTGCTTGATTATATTTTAAAGCATCTGTATAGTCTAAATTTCCTGTAATACTTTTAATAACTGATCCGAGACCATCTATGATTCCTCTTTTAACTCTTGAAGGTTCTAATGATTTTACTTGATCAAATATGTCATCTAATTTATTAAGCAAATATTTTATTTGAATTTCATAGACTGCATATGTATCATTATTCAACTGGTTTTCAAAGTCTTTCAATTGGTCCTGTAAAGTCGTCATTTTGTCTTCAATGTCGTCAAGTCTTATATATTGAATAAATGTATGGTAGTGTGTAGTAATTTTCATATGTCCAAGTCGGTATGGTAGTAGTCCAGGTCCGTCGTCAAGGCTTTCTATTTTTATTTCTTTATGATGTGCCAGGGGTATTATTATGAGTATCAGCATGGGTATCCTGTAACAAATTTGCTGCTTTAGGAATCCGTTTTAAACGAGATTTTGCAACGGGACCTCGCTTTTTTCTAGTGTATATATGTATGGGTAAGTCTGCAATAACTGAGTCATGTGTGTAACGTGGTGCTGTCTTTTGTCTAGCTGCTGATGGGTTCCTAATAAAAATCTGCTGACCGGGTGCATATTCTGTTTCAGGTTCACGTGTCCTATTTCTATTTTCTATTAAAGCTTGCCTATCGCTAAGGGATGAACTATTAACTATATCATAGACTTTCTGCATTTGTTCTTTATGAATCTGTAAGTACTGCTGTAGCATTTGTTGAGTTACGTCAATGTCTAAGCATTCCCTTGGGTCAAAATGTCCGTTTAACAAGTCAAATGGTCTACATCTGGTAAAACTATGAATAGAGCTATTGTAAGCTATTAGTGCATAAGGCATGAGGTTAACTACTGGACTATCTTTATGCTGTAATTTTAAAAGTCTAATATGTTCTAAAATAGTAGAGTGAAATCTTTCTATATTTCCATTATCATTAGGTGAATGTGCTAAAATTTTATGGTGTTTAATTTTGTGAAGCCGGGTGAATTCATTAAATAGCTGATTTGTAAATTCTGTTCCATTGTCTGTAACTATAGTCAGAGGTACACCATGGTGGGTACAATATTGTAAAAGGGCTTGTAAAATACTAATTGCTGTTCCATCACGCAGATAATATGCTTGTCCGTACTTAGTAAAAACGTCAATGAATGTCACATATTTTACATTGTCTGTAGTCAGTAAGTCCATATGAATAATTTCAAAGGGTTTTGTAGTTGGAGGGACAACATTAAATTGAGGTCTAACGGGGTTTCGATCATATTTCGCCTGTCCACATATTACACATTCTGAAATAAATTTAGTAATTTCAATTTTCATTTTTGGCCAATAGTAATTTCTAGATAAAGCTAAATAAGTTTCATTAATTCCGCGGTGATTGGATTTTCCGTCATGGTAATGCTTAATTATTTCCTGCTGTCTAAGGTATTCTTTAACATTTTCTATTTCCTTCTTTACTAAAACTAGATTCATGGAAGAACTTTTAAATTTATCCTGTAAAATCGGTATATTGGTATACATATCTGAAAGAGGGTTAACTAATATGGCTGTTTTAATTTTGGGACTAATATATTCTTTAACGGCATTAATTAAATCTATTTCTAAGTTTGTTTTATCTAACTGAATACTAACTCTTGTATGATTTTCAAAGGGCTTAGTTACTATGGGTTTTCTTTTTACTCCATCTACTAATGTAAAAATTATTTGTCTGTGAAATTTATTAAGGGGATCGTCAACTGTGGGTATGCTAAGGATAGGGTTTTCGTTACTGCTATGTGCTGTCATAGTTGAAGAATTAGATTTTTGGCTAGCTGTAATTGTTGAGGAATTTGATCTTTCAGGTGCAGTTATAGTTGATGAATTTGAAGGTCTGCGTATGGTATTAAATGGATTCACTAATAATGAATTTAACTCGTCTATTTCTTGTATAAGGGAGCTGGTTTCTTCTGCATGTATTTCTATTCTAGAGAGGGCATCTGCATTTGTATTATTTTTACCTTTTTTATATATTACTGTATAATTATATTCGCTTAAACGTAACCTCCATCGTGTAAGACGTGAATTTGGTTCTTTTAAATTCATCATCCATTGCAAGGGCTTATGGTCTGTAATAATTTTAAATTTCCTGCCGAATAAATATGGCCTAAAATATTTTGTAGCCCAGACAATTGCTAAAAGCTCTTTTTCTATGGTGCTATAATTTTGTTCACTATCGTTAAGAGTCCTAGATGCATAGCAAATTGGTCTATCTGATCCTATTGGTCCTTGAGATAAAATAGCTCCTATGGCAACATTAGATGCATTTGTGGTTAAATTAAATTCTTTATTAAAATCTGGGTATTGCAAAACTGGATCATTTGTTAAAATTACTTTACATTTTTCGAAACAACTTACATATTCGTCATTTAAAATAATTTTCCTACCTTTCTTTAGACACTGTGTTAAGGGTTTAGTTAATTTTGCGAAATCTGGAATAAATTTACGGTAATAACCAATTAAACCAAGAAATTGCTTTATTTCTTTGGGAGTTTTAGGTATGGGATAATTTTTAATTGCCTTTATTTTATCTGGATTGGGTTTAACGCCGTCTGCTGTAATAATATGACCTAAGAAAGCTGTTTCTCTTTTGAAAAATTCAGACTTATCCATTTGGATTTTAAAATTGGATTCACGGAGTCTTTGAAATACTTTTTGCAAATTAATTATGTGCTCTTGTAGTGAAGTGCTAAAAACTATAATATCGTCTATATATACTAAGCAAATTTTGTTCTGAAGTCCTTTTAGTACATCGTCCATTACGCGCTGAAAAGTGGCTGGAGAATTTTTTAATCCCATGGGCATTCGAAGAAATTCGTAATGTCCATGTTCAACATTAAAAGCTGTCTTGTGTATGTCTTTAGGGTTCATTTCTACTTGATAAAATCCACTAGCTAAGTCCAAGGTCGTAAAATACTGACATTTGCCTAATTTGTCTAATACGTCATTTATGTTAGGGATCGGGTATTTGTCATCTATAGTTTTTTCATTAAGTTTACGGAAATCTACTACAATTCTCCATTTTTTCTTACCTGAAGCATCTACCTTTTTTGGAACAACCCAAATAGGCGAGCTCCATGCCGAATTAGAAGGTCTAATTATTCCCTGCTCTAACATTTTATTTATCTGTCCTTGTACTTCTTCTCTATGTATATATGGGTATCTATAGGTTTTACTGTATATAGGCATTTCATCTGTAGTATTAATTGAGTGTTTTAATCTATTTGTAAAAGTAAGGGGTTCTCCCTCTGAGTAAAATACATCGGCATACTGAGAACAAAGCATTTCTAAATTTTTAATTTCTTCCTGATTAAGATGTTCTGTACGTAGACGCTCTAAAACTTCTTTAACTCTTTTTGGCTGATCGGATAAATTAGTTTCAAAATTATTTAATTCTGCTGAGGCTGCTCTATCCATTGAGAAAATAACATCACTTTTACTAGGGTTAATAATTTCTACTATTCCTCGGCCATTCTTAACGGTTGTAAGACATTCTCCTATTATACAACTAGAAATTTTCTGTTCTGGAATATAAACTTCACCATCATGAAAGTTAATAGGGATTTTTAATAATTTTGAGGTGCCTGCGGGAATTATACTTTCATATAGATTTACGTTACGAGAATCATAGACGTGGATGGGATTTGAAGCTGTTTTAGTTATAAGGGTTTTATTTTTATAGTCTATTATCGCATCAAATTTATCTAGAAAATCTGTACCTATTAATCCGTCGAAAAAATCGTGAAACTTATAGACGTAAAAAGTTAAAGGATTGGGACTATTGAATTCTGTAAAACTCGGTATTGTTATAGAATAATTGCATCTAGATTTGGCATGTACATTAACGACTTCAAAGGGATCATAATTTAGAGGATAATTTTTAAAATAATTTTCAACTACTGTAGGGGATAAAAACGATTGGTTAGCTCCGGTATCAATTAATAATTTTAATGGCGGTGATGAAATTTGAATATAAGGAAGCTGACGTTGTGTATGCAAATTAATTTCTATTTTACACTGTCGGATTTTGAAATTTTCTGAAAATTCTGATCAAATGATGTATTCTCAACATTATTTTGTAAGGGTGACGTAGTGGAAGGTTGGCCTTGATTTTCATATTCAGGGTCACATGGATATTCTACAATATACTCATTATTATAATAACTAGGATCATAGTCATAAAAGTCTTCAGTCGGGTCAGTCATACAGTCATTAAAATTCATTTCCCTGCTTTTAAAATAATTTGTAGGAGGAGGGTTTCCCTGCCTATACCAATTATGTCCTGTCAATGTGTGCTGCGTAGGTGGTAATTGTCGTGTAACATAGTGGCTAACACCACTCATAGGCTGAGGCTGCGAGCTAGAATTTTGAATAGGCCTATGTGAAAAATTATTTTTAGGTTGCATCCTAAACATATGACTACGCGGATTATAATTCGGTGGTGGTGCACTGAACATCCTCTGTGTATGTGTGGGTTGCCTGTGCTGATGATGATTATTAAATTTAAAAGGCTGTGGATTTTGTGTAAAAGGTCTCTGTCCTAGCGGCACTGGGAAATTATTATTATTACTAGGCATAGAAAAATTCTGATGGGCAAAGTTGGGGCGTTGAGTAGATGTGTGCGGTGTAGAAGAAATTTTAAATGATTTTGGGTCAAACCTATTATGCATGTACATAGTGTTAAGTTCTTCCTGCACATATTCAAGGGCTTTTTCAATTGTAGGCGGTCGCATGCAACGTATGCGGGACCCTAGTGGTTCCTTAAGACCACGTACATATGCCTGCATAGTAACCTTTTTGTATAAGTCACGCTTAGCTTCTATAGTAGTCGCAAGTCCTTAGTGTAATGAAACATATGTCATTAAAGTGCTGAATAAATTTTGACAATGGTCATAAAATTCTTGGGGTGACCTATTCCCCTGAGTAGCTAAAGAGAGATCACTATAAAGAGCAGTTTCATCTCTTTGGTCGGAAAAGTTATTAATGAGTAAATTTTTAATTCCTAACCAACTATCTGGGATTCCGTTCGAATTTATTGTATTTGCTGCGGAACCAGTTATTTTATTTAAAATTCCATTTAATAAGCAAAGGTTAGAAAATTCATTTCCAGGCTCTTGACTAGCATACTTAACTACTAATTGATCACATATTTGAATAAATCGCGTAAGAATATTCGGATTGCCATTAAATTCCGGCACCAGGCGGAGGGCCTTAAAAATTGTATCTGGATCGTGTGCCATTTTATTATTAAAATTAAATAAATCAGAAATATCTAAATCTAAATTTGAAATATCTATATTCCTAAACTATCTGCTAATTTCGTCCGACGCGCCTGCCAAGATTCAGGCTCTCGGGATTTAGAGGCTCTGGGATGATAAATTTTGGAAAATTAAAAATAGGCTTAGGGCTAGAGAGGAGCAACACGAGAGCTATTCTAGTGTACTCACATATGCATTTTCTGGTCTCTGGCTCGAATCGATGGCTGGATTCTGGTCCTCGAACTGCCACACGTAGGTTCTGGGTAGAACTCGAAGCTGGATGGCCACTCGGGCGGCACGCAAACACGGCGCGAATAAGCGATCGTACTCAAGCGAACCGGCCCGCGAGTATCCTACCGACTGCGCCAATTACGTTTGCGACAGTCTGAGGACTTAAAAAAACCAAAAAATATTTAAGTATTTATTTAAAATTAAAAATTACAATTTAAAATTAATTATTCTAAAAGTGACTGTCCTAATCGAAGTTGGATTAAGGAGTGACAATATATTAAATGAAAAGTATGCTTCTGGGATTAAAAGAATGGGGACCTAAAAGAATAGCCTATTGTAAGGGATTCGGAGAAGTTGCTGGCCACCGCTGTGGGAAAGTTGCAGGAGCGCGAAGTCAGCTGGTTTGATTCATTAGGGTTCCTTAATTTGTGCCAAAATATAAACAACAACTAAATTTGTAGGTAACGACCCTAGCGACGACTTTTGTCATAATTACGTCAAACTTAAAAAAAAATTACATCAGTTCTAAGTCGACATACTCTATCATTCTGTCTTCTCTGGTATATGTATATCTCTTATGGATATCCCACAATAAAAAATTTTTGTCATTTACTTTTAACTTGGCTAAATGGTTAATTTTCGAAGCGATTTTAACCAATACGGCAATAATCCTTATTAACTTAAATACTTTATTAAATACATTATTGATTTAATATCTAAGATCTATATAGCTCTTTACGGCATACGATTTATATATTTTTGAAGATATTACAGATTCTAAAATTGCGGGACGTAGCTTTTGTGGAGGTACCGACCAATGCGGGCGGTTAGTAATGAATATAATAATATTATGTAATAAAAAACTACTGAATCGATTTTAATAATTTCTTCAGTGAGTGACATACACTATAATATATTTTATACCCGTGCGAAGCCGGGGCGGGTCGCTAGTACATAATATTATGAATATTTAATCGTTATGTAACAAATAATTTAACACTTGAATAAACTTTTACATTCTTGTACAGTATTAATTTATTTGGTCGTTTTTAGGGTTCCGTACCGAAAGGGCAAAAATGGGACCCTATTACGTATAAGACTTCGTTGTCTGTCCGTCTGTCCGTCTGTCTGTATGTCTCCAGGCTCAAGGCTGTAACTAAAGAATGGTAATAGCTAGAGACTTGACATTTTCACAGATTATGTAATATATAATAATATGTTGCCGCTATAACAACAAATACTGAAAAACAAAATAAAATTTAAGTATGTTCAAATTTATATTAACTATATTCAATAACTATAACATACTGGCAATAAAGACATTTGAATTTGAATACAATAAACGTGATTTTTTGGCCTTTTTCGCTCTATGTCGATAATGGCAACAGATGGGCATTAAAATTTCACGAAATCTTCAATTAAAATATGTGCAATTTAATTACCAATAATAAAATTAAAGTAAAATTAAAATATTAGGGCGGCTCCCATACAAAAAACACAAATTTGCTCACTGCACTACATAAAAATAGTACGGAACCCTTCGTGCGCGAGTCCGACTCGCATTTGGCCGATTATTACTATTGTTTGAACCGATGTTTAAGTACACTAACATGATGTACTATCACTATCCCGTAATGTTTCGCGCTAGCTCCCTTTCCCCCAACCTTCGATACTTTGCCATCTTTGACAGCCGGCACCCCTTATTTGCGGCCAGATTTAATTAGGCACACCTATATTATAATATTAAGAGGAAAATAAGCTTCCATTTGATATATAAAATATCAATATACGTTATGGATGCAAAAATGTATCGGAATGGTACCTGTTCACACCTGGTTACAATAGGGTTGCGGCCGGGTGCCTAACGGCACACCGGATCTTTCTAAATCTCTATACTCATTGCCATGAAATGAACGATGTTTGCTTTCAATACCTGATGATTACATTTTATCCCGCAAACTCAATTTTTCAAAACATTTTCAAAAATATTTGCGGCCACAGTTGGACTGGCACCCCTTTAGAAATATGTTGTCCTTATCATAAATATTTGTAAAAATGTGGTTTTAAGCGTGTACTCGATACCTGCACAATTCTGCAGTGGGATCTTAGACTAGTATGCAATGCAAGCTACGCGACACTATACTGTACTCGGCGAAACATGGCGGTAGCGGACAATGAAGTGTCAGATGTTGTCAATCGCGGCTTTGTGTTGAAAATGACAAGTTTTTGACAGAGAGTCAATGACCGCTACCGCCATGTTTCGCCGAGGACAGTATAAATGTCAGTAATATGGAACGTCAAGTAACACGTTGCTCCGTTGCAGCTTAGTTCGCTTAGTAGTCGCCCTAAAGGATTTTGTCCTATATCAAATCAAATCAAAATAATTTAATTCAGAGTTATTTTTTACAAAATTCTTTCGGAACATAATTTTAGTGCAAAATACAAATAATAAAGACATTCCACCTTTTTGGGCGTCTACGAACTTATTCTCCTTGGCCATCTGATGAGCGTACGGCAAATACACGTCGCGCTTGCACTCGGGGTGGTCGCGCGCCAGGGCGAACGCCTGAGACCACTCCCCCGACGCCACCGCCAACTGCGCCACTTTACTGTAACATTGTCAGAACATGTCTAAATTAAGTTGCTACGGGCTTACTACCGAAACTAATATCGATTTACGAGTTTTATGATTTATCTGATATCGATTTTGATTTAGCTTCGATCGTGATCCGTACTCTGAACGAACTCGAAGGAAGATCGTTGATTAATTCGTGTTGATTAAACTCAGATTCTGGGGCTGTAGTAGCAAATTAAGCCACAGTACGATAGTGCGCTAGTGTAGATTTCGGGAGTACCAAATCTTACTGAGATCGAGTCGATTCGATTTTCGATTGTGTCGGGTGTAAAAATTTTTTGACATGAAGAATTGGTATTATTTAGCACCGGGTAACAAAGCAAGTCAGGTCCTTATTTACCACGTGATATACAATATTTCTTATTATTAACTAGCAACTGTACATTTGGCAGCAACAAATTTGTCTTTTCCGGGATCCAAAGCATCTTCATAATAAATCAACACACAATGAGCGGTTTCAGCATGAACATTGAACAGTTATCTTTCACGACATAAGTATTCAGAACATACCTATAATCCCCTAGCCTCTTATAAACGTCGGCTGCGGTGGGTAGCTCCCGAGCCATTTCCAAAGCCTCAGCGAGTTGTCGCAGCGAATCACTCGAACCCTTGTCCATTTTCCTCGCCAATTCAACCAGCCTGAAATAATTACTCTATTGTTAAATTCTGAGGAGTGATCATAGCTTTATTAATTACAATAATTTGTAAGATGATTTTTATTGACTGCGCTTCACTTTTGCGAAAGCTGTTTTCGGTAAGTGCATAAATTAAAAAAAATACAAACATATACAACACTAACATATCTCGTGTGGCGCTTTTGATCAGAGGCCTAGGCGCCTTATACTAGCGTATCACGTCTGCAGCTCGCAGCCAGCAGCCTAGCCGACTTGTCGTAATCAGTGGTGTTCTTAACGGCTATATTTTCATAGCGCGCTAGATGGAATACGCTACATTTTTCAAGCGCGCTAGTTTTGACGCTACGTTATAACGAATTTCAAGCGCGTTAGTTTTGACGCTACGTTATAACGAATTTCAAGCGCGCTAGTTTTGACGCTACGTTATAACGAATTTCAAGCGCGCTAGGTTTGACGCTATGTTATAATTTATAACAGTTATAAGTTATAACGAATGAATACTCGATTCTTTCAAGCGCGCTAGTTTTGACGCTACGTTATAATGAATGATACGTTATAACGATCGATTAGACACGTTGTAAAGTTACCGACGTTATTGAATTCTTTCGTTAATAATAATAACGCGGTGGGTGAGTTATCTTTAACGTGTTTGTTAAAGATAATTACTTAGAATAATATAATCGTTTGAAGGCATTATTGTTTATTTGGTTAATTTTATTATGTTTGAAATATTTAATATTTTTCCTTTTTGGTAAGTAATATACATCTTAAATTATTTTTACGTCTTTTTTTTACAACGGTTTTTTTTTACATTTTATCTACATTTAAAAATATAATAACGTATCCAGATTTAGAAAAAATACGTTCACGTGGAACGGAAGTTACCATTATATTACAGTACGGTGCTCTTCGGAGCAGTGGGTCAGTTACTGATGATTATAAAATATTATAATTTACCTATGCACGCACTAACACTGAAAAATTTATGACAGCCGAATTCACCCGATTTGAACCCGAACGACACGACAACGAACCAACGAAAGTCGCAACTCGCGCGCGTTTGGCAGCGCGAGCGGCGCCGCGCTAGGTCAGTGACCGCGCGATACGTTATAACGTAGCGTCTTATGCATAGTTTTATAGCGCGCGCTATTCGTTGCGAAGAAATAGCGCGCTACTTTTTTCAGCTATACGTTATATTAACCACCACTAGTCGTAATCCCCCGCCGCTAGGTTCATCCTTGAACTCGTTAACGCTTTCGGCCAACAGCATTGCCACCTCATACTTATATATCTCTTCTTACGCTCTTCACCAGTTGCCATTCCCAGCCAACAGCCTAGTCGCCTTATACTTATATATCTAGCTGCCACTCTCAGCCAGCAGCCTAGCCGCCTTACACTTACATATCTCGTCGTCCGCTCTCTGCCAGCAGCCTAGCCGCTTTGCCTATATCCCCCGCAGCGAGGTACATCTCCGCGGCCGCCTTGGGTTCGTTAACACGCCGCGCCCACTCCGCACGACGCCGCGCCAGTGCCGCTAAACCCTCCCCTTCGCCGACAAACTCCTGAAATATAAAGTGAATATATCCTAATTTTAGGTCACGAATTACACAATTGTTAAGTAGCACGTATAATATGTTTCAGTTGCGCACGAAAATATTGCCATCGCATATCTGTGCACAGTTTTTTTTCTAGGTTATCCCGGTATGAACAAAACTTTCAGACCATTGACAAATCTTAATATTGATACACGTTTTTATGGCACGTTTTCTGACACGTTTCACTATATGTTTGACTAATAATATATGTAACACAGCTCTCACCTGCGCTTTAGTGAACATCCGCAGGTCGACATACATCTGCAACGCGCGGTCGTCGTGCGCGGCACTGACGTACGCGCGCGCTGCGTCCGCGTATCGCCCCCTGTACGCGTGTATATCGCCCAGTATGACTGCGCGTTTCTCGCCCGCAGAGTGACGCTCCTAAAAAGTTATCGAACATGTAAATGTAATCGAGGTGTATACCATAGCATGTCCTATGACAGTATAGTTATATCTATACTAACGATGCAATAATATTAGTGTAATCTAACAGCAGTGTAGTATAGGCGGACCATTTCAAAATACTTGTTAAATTACATCGTTTTCTATACAAACCATAATTTACGATAAACTAACAGATGATTTAAGGGTCATATTATCGTGTTTCATATTCTCGAGAGTATGCAGTAAATCGCATTGATCTCATAAACAGTTGGATATTATTATTCAAGAATTACCAAGAGGTTTTCCGATAAATTGAGTTTAATTTTTTTATGATAACATAATACAGAACATATTTTTTCATTCCATTTCATTTCAATTTTCAGTCCTAAAATATTAAGGTCAATGACCGCTGGTGCCAACTTAATCCGTATTGACTATAAATTGATGGACCTTTATAAATATAAACACTTACTGAGCATACACACGTTATAGTTTTACAATGTTCTGTCTTTCTCAGTCGACCCATTTTTCTAACGTATCAGACATATTAGTAAATGGACTTAGAAATGGTGTTTATAATTACTCACCTGTATATGGTCAATTAGTGAAAGAAAGATTATGTTTTCACTTCTTTGAAACGCCTTTTTAGCCACTTCGAACGCTAGTTCCTCTAAGGCGGCCATACCGAGTCGCTCCCAGTCCAAAGCGGTGACCCCGAGACAAGCCACCGCATACGCATCACTGAAATTATAACACATACAGTATATTGAAGTGAAACTTTTTTAGGGTCGTTGATAGCATAAAAGTAATATACCTATCGAAATAGAGAAACAATCCCGAGCTGTCAAGCTTAACCAAAATTTTATTGACATCTGTGTATACAATTATGTTTACGTGTGCGTGTCAGTGATGTACAAACATCTTGTAATTCGACAAAATATCGATCATGGAATAATAATTGTAAGATTGTAAAAATAATAAAATGGGATAAAATAAAACTGCATAGATATATATAACAAAATTGTAATTTTGAAGTAAAATGTGACTTTTCTTCAAAATGCTTGCTGCACAATTAAGTATGCATGAATTTTTCTTCGGAGTCCAGTTTGGACGGTTAATTATTTTAAGCCATGAATATCTGGTATCCAGGTTAGCTTCCTGCTGAAAAATTGGCCAAGTGTGAGTCGGACTCGCGCATGAAGGGTGACCGGTTTCAAGCGGGCATTTTCTAAAACCCGGCACGATACGACACGACATGTCATGACACGATTCGACACGACAGGTTACGTCACGTCACATCAGTTCACGACACGACATGACTTCACTAGACCCTATTAATTTTCAATTCACTCTCAATGAGCCCTTTCATTTGATGCCCATCTTGTAGAAGTGCTTTCAACTATTCCCCTATCTTGGATGAACAGCCATATTGGATGTAGAATGACATTACATCTGTGGAAATTTCAGAAATCTATTACTATAGCGGTTCTTGTTATACAGCCTGGAGACAGACAGACGGACAGACAACGAAGTCTTAGTAGTAGAGCGGGCTGCGGGACCCCACTACTAGGACTTTTTACCCTTTGGGTGCGGAACCTTAAAAACGATAAATTATGTATGATAGTATAAACTACGGATGAGTATGTTATCATTTCAACATTCCTAGATAATTAGTATACTTAACTAAAAAATATTTTCATATTGATACAACTAAAAAATATTTTCATATCGATACAACTTATCGATAACTTGATGCAGCCCTAGTGTAAACGAACATATAACCTCCTCGTTTTTTGGAAGTCGGTTAAAAATAGATGAAAGTTGTTTATACAAAATATCCTTAAATTGTGCACCATCGCCATTGCATTGACAACGATCGCCACAGGGTCAGACAGACTGTCAAACAGATGAAAAAAAAAGCTATGCAACCTCAAATCACGCTTCTCTTTCTACCACGCAGTGTTACTGATAGTGACATGTCGCTTGCTTAGGCCTTTCTTTCTCTATTCCGATAGGTACAATACCCGGCAATAAATATTGCACATCGACCTTTGGAAAGAGACATTCGGCTAATTTCGGTTTCATAGAGCGTTATCTTTGTAGCACACACCTATTTGACATTATGTCAGTCGTTGTTCAAATTCAATAGACTGCAGTCGCGTCCAGTTCAAAATATATATCTAGAGTTGTAACACCCCTAAATTTGCTACAGTTGTAATTTTCCAAAAAAATTTTAAGTACGTAAACATAATTTGAACACCCTTTTTTATTTTATTTTACCCGAATATAAAGCCATAACTTATAGAAAATTTGGTGTATTTTATACAAAGAATAATAAAATTGTCAAAAGAAGCAAACCTTAATTGTTTAGGAGCTGCCTAATATGTATATATTAGGAGCTTTTGTATTTCGTGCGTAAGAGATAACGCTCTACAAAACCGAAATTAGCCGACTGTCACTTTCCAAAGGTCGATGTGCAATATTTATTGCCGGGTACTGTATATTAACTTTATGGTTGATAGTCGCGTCGTGAAAAAGAGTCAAAATAATAATAATATTGGCGACGACGACGACGCCTGTACACAAGCTCTTTATCATTTTGGCCACTATATTATTACTAGCTGTTGCCCGCGACTTCGTCCGCGTGGACTTCAGTTTATAGCGCGCGGTGTTAACAAAATTGGTGTCAAATCTAAAAGCTTTTTAAAACCCTGGTACCCCTTAAATCAAAATACCCAAAAACAGCTGCACATAATATTTCATTTTTTAATTAAACTTTATTTATACAAAATTTAAAGCTTATTTAGCCCCCCATTTAAAGCTTATTTAACCCTCCATTACACAATAAACTATTAATATTTATCATTAATATTTATCATTAGTATATATAATAAACTATTTAATATTTATCATTGGTAGCCGGTAGGCTTAAAGTTACGTCACTGCATAGATAAAGTAGTGAAAAGTGAGTTAATTAATAACACGTATAACAATCGAAAGAATCGAAAGAAGAGGGTCAACATGGTACCACCTCTTATAGAAAGACTTATGAGTAAGCGATAGCGCGATGTAGGCGATTCTTAGCGCCATCTGTTATGAATTTCTGGAAGTAACTTATTTTTAACAAATTTACACATTTTCACCCCCTTACAACCCCTTTTTCCAGTTAAAAATTAGCCTATGTCCTTTCTCAGGCTTTAGACTATCTGTGTACAAAATTTCATTACAATCGGTTCAGTAGTTTTGGCGTGAAAGCGAGACAGACAGACAGACATACTTTCGCATTTATAATATTAAGTATAGATGACAAAGACATCATTTTATTTGAATCTATACATATACATAATATACAAATAAAATTGGAGTGCAATTTTATTATAAAACAAAAATTGTAATAGATATAAAAAATGTGGTGATTTGATAATGCTATCTATAAGAAAGCGACGGGACTCCTTGTTTATATGGAAACATTTTGCAGTGATTTTACCGTTTTCTGAAGGATTTCAAGTATATACCACCAAAAAATAAGAATTTGGACTGAAGTATAGGGTTCCGAAGGTGTTGTACAGTAGAACTCTTGAATCCTTATAGATACAATATGTTAGGTAAAAGCATATTATTATGTCAATGTTTCCATTAATCATCATCATAATTATTATGCCATGCATCACATTATGTCGACGTTATTAATGGTATCTCCCATGATCTTTAACATCAAAACGGGTGCCTTTGTTTATTAATGTTATCCAGTTTGTTGACTGGTTTTCAAAATTCTTTTGTTGTTGTATAGGGTATAACCCGAATTTGGTACCATGCTTACGTTAAGGCGCTATATCGAAAAAACTGTCCTTTTTGACGTAATACTATAGGACCCTCAGAAATGTTACAAATCTGGTAATGAGATATACATATCTTCATAGCCTTATCTAGGTTTGAGAAGAACTAGAAACACGATTAATGTATTTTGCCTCGATACATTTAATTTTCGAAATGACCTCTTAAAAATGCGAAATTTGAAGATTATTTTTAAACGAAAACAGATATATTGTAGGAAATTAGTCTTAATTAATAGACACCTTTGCAACTCAAAATCGTATAGAAGCATTTTGCTTAATGCTGTATTTTGCTTATATAATGTATATTTTGCTCGATATCAATAACTAGACGTTCCGCGCAGCTTCGCCCGCGTAAATTAGAAATTCCACCGTCAAATTAGGCCACTAAATAGCCGATAATAATCCTTCGCGTGGTCTGTACTGCTTTTTATCTGTGCCAAATTACATAGAAATAGCTCCAGTACTTCGTGAGAGATTTTTTTTCAAATATTTTTTTCCCGTTTTATCCATTTCTTCCTCTGTTTCTTCGCTCCTATTAGTCTTAGAAATTTTTCAAATCAGACCATATTTGGGGGGGGGGGAGGTAATTCTGTATTTGTCCCGCTCGGAAAAAAAATTAATGGTCAGGTTAGAGATACATAGTATTATACCAATAACGTACACATACAGCGGTGGCCGCTGACCGAAAACTGCGGCTGGTTGTTCCTTCACACGCGTATTGAACTAACAAGCGTGCTTGCTTTAGTAAATTAACCAGAGCTACATTTTACCTTGCTTCTTGTCTTTTGACACATATGTACTTTATACATGCAGGTTTTTAAACAATACTAATTTGGTGTGGTAAATAAGTATGTTGAATGTTCAGTAAGGAATTTTTGGAGCCATGGCCTTTGAGAAAACCAGCACAAAAATATTTTAAGTTATTTGCTAAGTACCGTAAAAAATGTTATTATATTTTACTTAAATGCACACAAAAACTAAACAAATTCTATACCCCAGAAGAATCATTCTATCGATTGGTGAAAACCGGATGAGAATCCGCGCAGTGATTTTTGGGTTTAGCGTGAACAGACAGACAGACGTGGCCGGGGACTTTGTTTTAGAATTTATTATGTAGTGATTATTAAAGTAGGTATAAATACAATTGAGTATTTTATGGTTATATTGTCAACTTCCTACCTGTTGCCATTATTCATGTCGAGCAAAAAAGGCCAAAGTATATGCGTTTGTTGTGTGGGAGCCACCCTTAAGTATTTGCTTTGTATTTTCTTTTTAGTATTTATTGTTATAGCGGCAACTGAGCATGACGACTGACGTCACGACTGACTCAAGAAATCCGTAATGAAAAACACCTAACAATCGTCTAAAGTTGTTTCAGTTCGGCAAACTTGGCTCTGGGTCGCCGCAGCGACCGCTGTGCGGATCGATCGGTGCGACGTTGCCAGACTTCGGTACGGTGCTTTTTTTTTGCGTGCGACTAGACGTATGCGAATTATAATTGCATAAGTTGATAAAAAATGCTATGCAATAGCTTTACCGCGGCAGTCCCCGAAAATACGTGTGTATTTTGATTATAAACACGCATGACATTATAGTAAGTTAGTAGTGAGTAATTGGAGAATTAGATTTTAGCTTACTTGAACATTTTGTGTTGTATGTATTGATGCACTGCGTGTGACAGTGGGACATTGATTGTCTGCATTGCGTTGGATTGCAAACAAAACACGCGTCCACCCTGAAATAGATCGATTACTTTATATAATTATTTGTAATAAATATATATGTGTGTGTATTAATTGTTCGGATTTTGGCTTGAGATGTGCCGTTACACTCGTGTTTACTGTGATACCCTTCAACCCACTGCGGTAGTAAGTACTACGTACTAGAGCAGCTACTGTAAACAAAAAACATGTCGCACTTGAAGCATGAGCGGGGTGGGAGGCGGGGCGGTGATGGCTATAGATCAGTACCGCAGAAGTGACACAGTTTTGTGCCTACACTTGAATGAATGCAGAATCTATTTGAGTAAGTGGATAAAATAAAAATAAAAATTAACTTTTTTATAAAAATTTTATTTAAGTATGGATCCATAGTCCACTATAGCTAATTACCTTATTATTATTATTTAAATTACTTAAATATTTTTAAATATGTACCATAATAAAATTATTATAATGTACGCATGTATAATTTATGTAATATTCTAAATATTACCAAAATACAAACTCGTCTACGTGAGTAAGTACTTCATTCATCGTCGTCTTATCATAGATCTGTATTCTGCCTACATTACACTCTGAATCTACTACTCTATGACAATGTAAAATGGCGCGCGCCTTCGCCTAGTAATTGAATGTTCGTATTTTAATTGAAAATAATTAAATAAGAATGCTAATACCGATGAAATATTATTCCGTTGCATTTTGAAGTGTTACTAGAATAATTTTTGCAGTATCTTAACCCACAACTAGGCATTTTTGCGACTTTTTTTGGTTTCGTTTTTTATTGTTGTACGTCTGGCGCACAGAAGAGCTCGCGGGCGACTAAGTGATATATGACTATATAGATTACGTTGAATGTGACCAAGCATTGCGTTGCGTTATCGAGTCTAGTACATAGTACATACTATGTCAGTGCTTCAACCCTTTTTATCAAAATGCAGTGAAGTGGCAATGTTTTAAATTACCGTTTTTTACTTCTAAGGGCTGCATCTATTGGAAATTGGAATGGCGGTAGGCATCATGTAGACGCGACGTTCAGAAAATATTTTCTATGAAATTCATTCTGAATAAAAATATTAGATTGTCTTTGGCCATTTATTATTTTTTCCCATATTTTACCTGGAACCCCACAACGGAACCGGCTAGCGGCTGCGTAGCTGGCGGAAAGTGTCCGGCCTTGATGGACAACAGACCGCCGCCGGACAGACAAAGCAGCTCATCGCACCACGAGTTCCACGACGCTGATGACACGTTCTCCTCCTACAAATGGTAATGAAAAGTTTTTTAAGGTTCACAAATTGAATACTTTTAGACTTTTATACATTTATACTTTTGTTATACTGTTTTGAAATATATTTTCTATGTCACGTTACTTCTTATTGACAGCTAGCGGGGTCGTCCCGTTCCCGTCTATAGATCAGTTAACTAAAGCTGGCACATTCACAGTGCTGTCACTTATGCAATTTCACTATACAGTATGTTTAAAAATCATAATCTGCGTACGATAATAATATGCTATCGTACATCGTACGTACGCACAATATTATCGTATGTGCACGATAATTATCGTACGGTTCCGAACGCTGGCCGCTCGCCGATCACACGTTACCGACTTATAACATCACACTGTATTTATAAACAGTAGCATATGAAAAACAATAACTGTCCCCTGCACGCTCATAAGATAGGCCGCGCGCGAGATAGACGGGCAGACTTTTTATGATGCGTATGCAGTACGACGTCACGCCACGCGCTTATTCACAGACACTACACAAGCGCAATGTTTAAATGTGTTGATCGTGCCAGCTCTTGTTAACTGACCTGTAATATGTCTATGAATTTTATTTTATTTTATTTTATCATATTTGGGTGGCTTACAGCTAACTACATTAAATTTACTATAAACTGTATAAAACGAAAAACCAATTACAAGCCTCCACAGGTAGCTTATATTGTCAAAAGCGGTAAGGTTATGTCACGATTTTTTTTCTTATTATAGACTAGCTTTTGCCCGCTTCTTCGCTCCGTTAAGAAGTATTATTATTAATTAGGTATCAAATTCCCAAGCCCGATCGGTTTAAAATTGACAAAGGTTCATACAAACTTTTATCACCTATGTTATCCCCTGGGGGGTAGAATTGATCAAAAACCTTTATTAGCATCCGCTACGTCATTACATCTACCTGCATGCCAAATTTCAGCCCCACCCGTCCAGTGGTTTGGGGCTTTGCGCTGATAGATCACTATGTCAGACAGTCAGTCAGTCAGTCCTTTGAGTTATATTTATTTAGACAGAACTAAATAACATTAATAACATACACTTTTCATGCACTTTTTCCACTTTTATTAATTTAATTTATTACAATTGTGTTTCACACGACCGGTTTCGATAAAATCATCATCAGGTGTGAATTATTTCAGGTCATCAGGTTTATCGAAACCGGTCGTGTGAAACATAAATGTAATAAATTTAATTAAAGTGGAAAAAGTGCATGAAAAGTGTATGTTATTACTGTGAAACATAAATTTCCACCAAGAAGTTACGGTACATTCAATATCATATAGAAATAAATAAGCAAAAAAATATACTCACTGTATACAGCAGTTCGCCAGCAGGCAAGCTGTACACTCGACACACGGACGTCTCATCGACTACGGCCAGCCGGCTCCGCGACGCGCTGACGTCCAGACAGCGCACGCTGCCCGGTATTTGGAGTATCATCTTTGATCCTCCATTACTCGGCTCCACTTGCCATATCTAGAAAAATTATAGAATACTAGATGACGCCCGCAACTCCATTGCGCCAAAATTCGTTTGGCGCGCGGGAACCGTACATTTTCCCAACATAAAAGTATCATATTATGTCTTTGCCCGGATCTCAAAGTATCTCCTTTCAGTCAATTCGGTTCAGCGGTTTAGGCATGAAGAGGTAACAGACAGACACACTTCCGCATTTACCATATTATAGTATGGATTATTTTTATTTAAGTACCAAATAACGGCTAGTTACAGCATACTAAAAAAATGTTGCAGAAGTTAGAAAAGAATTTTATTCATAGACAGATGGGAGATCTGAGAATTTTGATCAGGTTATATCAAGCTCAACTGACAGATCATATCCAACATTAAAGTATAGTTTTACAGAGCCAGTACTGGCTGCCAATAAGACTGGCAGCAAGTATTGGCTTGGTATATGCCGCGTGTGAACAGTTTGGCCTGGCTTGAAAAACTGTTCACACGCGGCATATACCAAGCCAATACTGGCTGTCAGTCTTATTGGCAGCCAGTACTGGCACTGTAAAACTATACTTGACGGATATAGCCTGGCCAAATAACGTAGATCCGAAGTCAAACTACGATATGAATTCTTTAATAGTACTATCAGGAGTTGATTCCTAGGCATAAGTCATAACTCGACCAAATGACCTAGGTCCGTCAATTGCCTAGGAATCAACTTCCTGATAGTACAAATTGGTATTACTATACATGTGACTTACTTGTCCATTAAACAAGCCAAGAAGCAGGATCTCCTCAAAGAACAACGTCGTAACTTTCACATAGCGAATCGGCGCTGGCACTGTCCACGACCTTGGCATCCTCATACCAATCACTGATAATGTTGTGTCCTGGAAAATTGACTTTATTGTTATTGACACATAACCACCATAATCCTTAGGGTCTACACAGACGGACCGCATTTCAACTGCAATCCAACTGCAAATTGCAGTTCAAGTGCAGTTTGAATGCAGTTGACACGACTGCAATACGACTGCAATAGAACTGCAAACCAAACGCGCAGTCGGATTGCAGTTCAGTTGCAGTCGGCGTGCAGTCGTGTGAACTGTTTGGTTTGCAGTTCTATTGCAGTCGTGTCAACTGCATTCAAACTGCACTTGAACTGCAATTTGCAGTTGGATTGCAGTTGAAATGCGGTCCGTCTGTGTAGACCAGCGGTTACCAACCTGGGGGTAATCCCCGCAGGGGTAAAACGGCAATTCTAGGGGGGTAACAGAGTTGGCACGAAAAAGTATTATAATAATAAACATTCGACTCTTTGACTTTACATTAAAAACAAAAGCTAGAAATCGTCTGAATGTGGAGCATGACATAAGAAGCGCGTTGAGTGAAACCGAACCTAATATTCTTAAACTTGCGATTGCAATGCAATATCAACCTTAACACTAGCTGTTACGTCCAAGATTTATATATTACTAGTTATCCAAACGTGCAATTTCTTACCTAATAAAGATATTTTTGTTCGAATTTGTATGGTTGAATTATTTTAAATTAGCTAGGGGTAAACTTAATTCCCATACTAGTTCACAGGGGTAGTGACATCGAAAAGGTTGGGAAGTAGTAGGAAGTGTAGACCCTAAGGGCCGGGTCGTAAAAAAACCACGACACGACATCGTACGACGTCGCGTCGTAGAAACTCACGTAGAAATTCAAAGATAAGTTTCTACGACGCGACGTCGTACGACGTCGTACGACGTCGTACGATGTCGTGTCGTGGTTTTTTGCGACGCGCGTCGTAGATTCCCATGACACGACATCGTACGACGTCGTGTCATATTTTTGTGTCCCGGCCCTAAACGTCGTTCCGCCAAAATACTGCATCCAAAGCGACCCATCAATGAAACCTATTATAAAATATGTCTTATGTGTAAAACGTCTCCACACCACAATAAAATGGAGCAATGTAAGTACACATTATTCCATACACTCTTCAATCTTAGGCAGCCCTCAAACCTACAATAATATTGAACAGTTTATTTGACAATTGACAATAAGATTGAAAGGCGGGCGCGTTAATTATTAACCCTAGAGTGCTCTAGACGTTCAATAATATTGCACAAATTGTGATATTGCATAATAAAATTGATCGTCTAGGGGCCCGCTTAGGCTTGATTTATTAGTTAGCCGCCGCGGCTGCGCACCGAAGACGCTGCGAACACGTGACGCGTTTTTATCGCGTTTAGAACGCACAAAACGCTGCTAACTCGTTGCGCGTCCGCGGCATTTCGGATGCAGATCATCACGGCGCAAGCATGGAGGGATCGTTGCACGACCGCAACGTATTCTCTGCCTATCCGCTAGTGTGATGTGAATGAATGAATGAATGAAATATTTTTCACTGTGCGCTCATAAAAAGATACAAAGGAATACAAAAAAGACAAAGGTAGCAATCTCTTCCAGGCAACCACGGGCAGGGGTGATATTGTAGTAGAGAAAATCGTGCATATGCGCAAAAGAATACGAAAATATGATTAGGGTTAAATACATACCTTTTGATTAGGATTAAATAATACCTTGGTAGTTTCACTCACCTGACACAACAGAAGAGAGTCGCTAGTGGCGACCAAGAGGGAACATTCCGCCTTCTGTACAAGTTTCTCTTTCACTCTGTACAGCATTCCATCGTCGTCTCCTTGCTCGTATACAACAACACGCTCCGGTAACTGCACCTGTGAGTACAGACACATATCTATATCTATACCAACATATTATAAAACAATGTCCCTTTGTTCCCTTTAATCTTTAAAACTTACGCAACGGATTTTGATGATTCTTCCAGTTTTAGATAGCCCATTTATCGAGGAAAGCTATAGGCTATATTTTATCACGCTAAGACTAATAGGAGCGAAGAAATAGAGGAAAATGTGGAAAAAACGGGTAAAATTATTTGAACGGGCTAACTTGAACGCGCTAATCTCAGGAACTACTAGTCCGATTAGAAAAAATATTTCAGTGTTAGATAATCCATTTATTGAGGAAGGCTATAGGCTTTACTTTATCACGCTGAAACTAATAGGAGAATGTGTGAAAAACGGGTGAAATTATTTGAAAGGGCTTATCTCGCGAACTACTGGAGCAATTTTTATGTTATTTGGCACAGTTTGGCACAGATAAGAAGTAGACCACGTGAAGGATCATAGGCTATCGATTTTAATCATTTTTTCAGTGGCTATATATATTTTATACCCGTGCGACGCCGGGGCGGGGCGCTAGTTATTATTAAAATAACTAAAACTTTTATTAACGTAAGGTATCTTTTGTCTAATATGTTGCAAAAGAGTACACTGATAAAACATAATAATTATGTTCTATTGTAAATATTTGTAATTTGTTTTTATTTATACACAGACTCATCAAACTAAGTTTCCCTAGAGTCCCGCAAGGTACGCTCTGGGACTGGGACCCAAATGAAAAATTCAATATATTGTGCCCGAGTAAGCAATATTTCGTATGTAATTAAATGTTTGAAAACTAAAGGGATTCACATGCAGTCAAGTAGCTATGACGGTTGTCAAGCAATCATTGTCAGAATAAGAATATATTACTTTCTTATCCAGAATTGCACTAAAATCAGTAAGTTTAACAGCAATAATAGTAACACATATAGAAAACATTACAGTCGCCTGTTACACGGTCAAATTTTCATCAATCTGGTAAAGATTGACGAAAATTTGATCGTCTAACCCACGGATTGATGGATTGATCGTATTTTTAATATGAACTTTTTATAACCATCAATATTCCATCAATCAGATTGATGGATCAGATTGACGGTATAACCCGTGACTTACAGCTAAGCGGTGTTTGTATATAGCTATTTTCTGCACTCGGTCGTGGCATTTGATCCGCACTTTGTTCCCTGTGGTTAGGTGTTGTATTATGACATCAGTCATGTTTTCTCTGTACGCGTATCTCTCGCGGTACAACCCGTGCACCGTATTGAATACCAGCTGGTAACACCACAGTGTACCATCTTGGCAAGCTACGGCCTGAAATTCAAGATGCAACAAAATATTATAAATTAATTATAGTTAAAAAAAGGTTTTTTTAAAGCCCCTGAAATTCAAGATGCAACATAATATTATAAATTAATTATAGTTAAAAAAAGGTTTTTTTTAAGCCCAATCATAATAAAAGCGTGTTAAAAACAATTTTCTAAAGTAAATAATCATTTTCTACTTTTTAACAGAAAGAGGCCTCGTTCGAGACGTGACATTTCTTTTCGCCAGACTAATCCCTGAAAGTTAGCAGGTCAAAACATAGATATTCTGAAAATAATTTCTTTAAATTTACGCAGAGTTAAAACAATTTATATTTTATTTTACAGAAGTTAATAATTTCTTATTTCACCAACCCCATTGAAGTTAATGACTAATCAAAAATCATACATAAATTTTAATCTATGCGTGTAAGTATCTTAAAAGAAGCCGCCTGCTGCATAACAATTGAAAATCTATTGTGTCTGCGAAACCTATGGTGGAGGTGTTAAATTTTATTCATTAGGTTGCTTACCAAGGAGTTTGAAGCATGCGAGGGTGCTATTGACCAAACCCAATCTTGTGGTGTGGTGGATATAGTGATACCCTCAGATGTTAGGATTGCCCACCCACCAACACCACCCACCAAGACCAACGAACCCAATAGGGATATAGATAATGCTGAAATACCTGAAAAATAATTTCATTATTCAGTTAATAATGTCCATCTAACCAATGCGTGATGTGTGTGATTCTTGTTTATTTGTATATCTATACTTATTATAAAACAAAGTCGCTTTTCTTTCCCTCATGTCCCTTTGTTCCCTTTAATCTTTAAAACTACGCAATGGATTTTGATGATTCTTTCAGTGTTAGATAACCCATTTATCGAGGAAGGTTATAGGCTATATTTTATCACGCTAAGACTATTAGGAGCGAAGAAATAGAGGAAAATGGGAAAAAAACGGGGAAAATTATTTGAAAGGGCTAACTTGAACACGCTAATCTCAGGAACTACTGGTCTGATTTGAAAAATTATTTCAGTGTTAGATGGCCCATTTATTGAGGAAGTCTATAGGAAATATTTTATCATGCTAAGACTATTTTAGGAGAATGTGAAAAAAACGGGGGAAATTATTTGAAAGGGCTTATCTCGCAAACTACTGGAGCAATTTTTATGTTATTTGGCACAGATAAGAAGTAGACCATGTGAAGGATCATAGGCTATCCATTTTAATCATTTTTTCAGTGGCTATATATTTTATACCCGTGCGACACCGGGGCGGGTCGCTAGTTTATTACAAAAAAAACTAAGAAAATATTAAGTAAAGGTTGTGTGAAATATCACACACTATGTCTTAATATCCAAAAATATATTATTTTCTGACACCTCCATTACCTAATGTAGCAGGTACTTACCTATATTTCTTTCTTTAAGCACTTGTTGGCCTTGCATGTTGTAAAATGAAAGTGTATCATTCCAGTCTGTCACTAAAAGAGTTGTCTTTGAAAATACAACAGCCCATATAGCTGCTTCACGACTTATTCGTTGTGTCTCCTCACCCAACTGAAAAGTAAAAAAAATATCAATATTGATTCAATAAGTTTACTTATAGTTAGGCTAGTTTTATCGTTAAGCGTTTCGGCAGCGCCGTTGGAGCGCGCGCGTTCGAAGATGTATGGGGGTAGTAGTATCGTTTTATAGTCGAGCGCGCTGCTCAGCGCTTGAGCAGCGCGCGCGACGCAACTACTACCTACTGTGCTCCAACGGCGCTGCCGAAACGCTTAACGATAAAACCAGCCTTACAGATTCGGAAATTCAATTACCTTATCTCTTATTGTAACAGTGCCGCTAGCTAAGCTAATGGCTAAATGCTGTCCACTCGGAGACCAGGCACAGCATGTGATCCGGCCTGACACTTTAATCTTCTGAACTGCCTTCACATCAGCTGACCAGAAAGCAAAGTCGGAGAGGGCACATGAGGCTAGGTGATATGTCACAGGGTTGTACGCCAGACATTGTATAGCCTCACTATGTCTATAAGAGATTAAAAAGAACACTATTGTTTGTTCAAGTTTAAAAATAATATTTCATCATTAATCGTCATAATATAAAATGAGGGATACCGCGTGTGAATTTTCCGCTAGAGGCGCTAGTGTCGCGGAAGGTCCAAAAACGTCTATTTTGTACTAGTTCTAGCGGTTTTCGTGACATAAATTATTATTTATGCAATTTACCTGTTGAAAAGCGATATCCTTCGTAAAATTATCCCAAAAAGTATTATTTAGAGATCAATGTAAATGCTTTGAGAGCAAATTTAAGAAAATAAATAATAATCGTATAAAAAATATTCGGTTATTAAAAAATTTGCAAAAGCAAAGGATATTATTTAAATTTAATTAAATAAACAAATGGGATTCTATATTATTATAAAGTCGACTTTAATAGCTATACTTGGGACCTTAGTCAACAGTTGCACCATCTAGTGAGCAAAAAAACGGTAGCCCTCATTTCATTGCTATGAGAGTAAAAAGGAAGCCACAGTACTATGTTTAAGAAATTACAAATCAAATCATAGGATTCTGAAAATTAATTCAAATATATAGAAATTAGAAAACACATAAAAAATATAAGAGCAAGTTGAGGCATAAAATAATTCGCTAATTTGCATTAAAACTTAATTTTTGGGCATAAATTACATGCAGAATGTTTCAACAACACTTAAATGACAGTAACGACATGCCCATTTACCAGTATGTAATTATTATTAAGGTGCTGCCTCACCGGGAGCATTAGCTTGTCACTACATAGTATAAAACAGTCGCTTTTTCTGTCCTCATGTCCCTTATTGCAACGGATTTTGATGTGGTTTTCTTTAATAGATAGTGATTAAAGAGGAAGGTTTATAAGTATAATAACAATCATTAAATAGAAATATTCCGATTACATTGCAACAGCAGGCTGAACCCTATGAGATTTATGAAAATAATGTACTAAGTATTGTACACAATGATAAGGTCTACAGAAAACTTTGTGATGGTGTACCGTATGTCTATCTCTTATGGATATCCCACAATAAAAAAATTTGTCATTTACTTTTTACTACAAATAATGGCTAATTTTCGAAATGATTTTAACCAATACTGAATATGGCATTAATCCTTGTTCAATTAAATACTTTAAATACATTGTTGATTTCATAAAGATTTATATGGATTTATATAAACATTACTGTAATTCTGAAATAAAGGCTTTATTATTTATTATTATTATATGGCCCTTTACAGCATATTATTATGATTTAAATGAATATTTTTGAAGATATTACAGATTTAAAAATTGCGGGACAAAGCTTTTGCGGCAATACCGGCCATTAATGTGGGCCACAGGTAGTAATGAATGTAAATCAAAAGTACTGAATCAATTTAAATCATTTTATAGTAAGTGACATTGTCTATATTCTTCATATCCGTGCGAAGCCGGCCGGGTAGGTCACTAGTAATGGAGAACTGAGCATTACAATGCACACCTTGTAATGATACAATGTGTAATATCTTGATACAACTTGTAACATTAATGCTATGCGACAATGAAGTCAGTTGAATCTATAATGTTACATTACACGAGAATGCTCCCGGTGAGGGAGCACCAAGATGGCATACTAACAAGATTACTGTGAATTATTAAATTATACAACATAACATGCTTTTGCTTGACTACAGAAAACATTTAAAACAGAATTATAAGCATATTTTGACTCAGCATTCTATTTAATAGTTTATTTCGCCATAGCCATACATATATAATGTATGTAAATGGTAATAATTGAGATATTAATGATTTTCATAGCACACTATATAACCATAGGCCATATGATTTACATAGGCATTAAATAATTTACTTTTTGTTACAAAACTTACGAATATTTAAGGATTCCTTCCATTTTTGATGTCCAAATGATGACGTTTTTGTCTGTGCTGCCGCTAGCAAACTTCTTGCCATCGCCACAATATGCCACAGCATTAACCAGGCCTTTGTGAGCTTGAAGAAGCTGTACTAAAGAACCATCTTTAGGGTCATACACCATAACCTTTTCTCCCGCTCCCACAACAAGCTGTGTGCCGTCTGGACTGAAGCATATTGTTTGCACACTGTAAAAAAGTATAATTTTGTGAAACTTTGTAGCCTTCTGAACATAAGTTATGGGTAGTTCTTGTTGCAATTTCACTTTTACAAAAGTTGCTCACACAACTTTATCTTTCCCAATTTGACAAAGTGTAGGTATTTATGACTTCTGTATTTATGACTTCTGCATAGACTTACTATTTCTAATATTGATAAGTTAATGTTCGTTTAAAAACGTACCTGGATAACTCAACTTTTTCGGCTTCGTGAATTTTATTCACCCATTTCGGTATAGTTCTCATCTTTCGGATAGTTTATTGAAGTTTATCTTACAAAGAAATAGGCATAGCACACAAAAATATGTTCTCTAGCAACGAACTGAATAAAAGTGTAAACAAAACAAATAACTGTTCTGACAAGCAGTAAAGCGTTGCCGGTCTCCAACAAACTAAGTTTTGAAAGGCAATGATATTTAACATGTACGTAACCAAAAACTTTAATTACAGTTATATCTGGTTTCCTATATATTACAATTTTTCTTGTAATTTCAAAATGAAAATAATAAGAGAAACTTTTAAAAAAGCTTCCGTGTAACTTAATAATATGTATTATCTTCTTCTTCTTCGTACAAAACATTCATGGCAGCCACTTAAGTGCAGCCAGAAAAAAAATTGGATCCTTCTAGCTTGCTACATATATTAATCTGTGGATCCTTCCGAACTTGGAGTCCTGATGGAAGCACGTTTCATTCATGGCGATAATATTATATCGAAAATAAATTATACCGCAGGGGCAATTTTATACTTAATTTGTATGAATATAAATTCGTGAATACGCTGCGGCCAGTAGCTATCGGCTCGCTCGGAAAACATGCGACAAAACGTAATTATAATTATTTAAAAAATAACTAGAAGCATTTAAGCAACATGCTTCTATACGATATTGAGTTGCAAAGGTGTCTATTAATAATTAGACTAATTTCCTACAATACATCTATTTTCGTTTAAAAATATTTTTTTCGTTTAAGAACCTATTCTCAGGCCTAGAGAATCTACCTACGTACAAAATTTAATTAAAATTGGTTGAGTCGTTTTTGGAGGAGTTCGCGCACAAACCCTGACACGAGATCATGATGCAAACATATTATATTTTTAAACACATTGTATAGTGAAATTGCATAAGTGTGAGCACTGTGAACGTACCGGCTTTAGTTAACTGATCTATACCAAAGAATATATATGTCGCAGGGAAAAGAGGATATCAGGGATTTCACGATATACCTAGGAATATCAAGATCTCCAGGTAGATGCCGAATATTCTTGTTTGTTACGTCTTCTTACTAAAAATATCTAGTGATATGTCATTTCACTAAACTAAATTTAGTGAAATGTCAGAAGCGCGGGTACCGCCGAGTAAAAATCGAGCCACTCATTTCTCTCGCTTGCTCTAGTATACACACGGGTACTTTGATAGGATCATCTAACATCTGAATCTGACAAGTAAGATGTTAGATGATCCATGCGTCGGATGGGCATGTAAAAAGTCGGTCCTGCACCTGATCTCTCGCCGGTCGTGTCAGTCTTCCGTCCCACCGGGTTATGCGAGTAAAGGAATATAGAGATTGCTCTTGTGTACTGCGCACACACTTGGGCACTATATCTATATATACTATCCCTAGGGATATCGTGAAATCCCTGATATCCTCTTTTCCCTGCGACATATTATACATTACGCGAAAAGAAGCGACACTTAGGGCCCGTTGTTTGATCGCTAGTTAAGGTTACTAATCGTTAAAAATTGTTAGTTAAACTAACTATTGGTTAAAAATTACAAAATGTTGTTTTTCAATCAATAGTTAAGCTAACTGTAGTAAATTTTTTTGACAAATTGTTAAATAAAATGACTACGCTCGGACTGCGTAGTTAACATTGACCATTAGTTTGATTCGTTTGTTGTTGCGGATAATATATATTCGAGTTGAGATATTTTACTGCCCAAAAAAAATGCTTTTATAAAAAAAATATGGATTTAAATGTACTTAAACATTTCGATGACTCGGAAAGTTCTTCTGATGAAGAAATTATTCTAGAATGCGTTTTAACACGCCGCCCGAAAATATTTCGCTCTAGAACCCTGACATAGTATGTACTATTACTATGTACTGTAAAATAATTATTGTGCAGCTAGCTGCTAGACTATTGGGATGAAGTCGAATTTTTGGAAAGGTTTAGAATGTCCAAAGAAACAGTACTTTGGATAGTTGCTGAAGTGATTAAGTCTACAATGTGTACTATTTACTAAATAGGTAAGTAGGTACCAACAATAACAGTGCTGTATTACATAACTATTGAAACCTATATTCATCATATTATCAAAAAGCTGCCTACCATAAACAACACAAAAAAAGGGTTTTTTTATGCAACAAGTTTCAATAAGTCATAAAGTTTCTAATAAATAGAGAAAACACGTGCAAAAATTAAAAACAATTGTACTTTTTTACAGAAAGAGCCCCATGACCCATCTTTATTGATAATTATATCCAAAGAATTTGAGTTAAGTTTCAATTACGTCCATATGTCAAATATTTTAAGAGCTATTGTTCTTTGAACAATGTTGTGCGCAGGTTGTGCGTGAGCGGCAAAGGTTCGTACAGCCGACGTTTCATAAACAATATTACCAGTAGTAAAAAAATTCTCCCGGCAGAATTTTGGGTTGCCCATGTTCCCTCAAGTAGCAACACAATTGACAATTATTGTTACTTTTAACTATAGTCAAAAATCAGTTGAAACAACGTAAGTATTTCTATTTTAACAACTGGTCAAGGCTTAACTACAGTCAACTAACTAATGGTTACGGAGACTATTTGTCATTTTTGACTAGTGATCAAACAACCGGCCCTTAAACATGTGTGCTCGTAAAATCGCTCACGGCTATGTGTGCGTGTCTGGATCAGCGCGTGGGCTGTGCGCGGCGCGCGGGGCGCGGAGCGGTCAACCCTGGGATTATTCGGTGCGAGGGCTGACTAGTAGGTGGAGCGAGCGCGCTATTCCTACACGCATCGCACGCACCTGACAATTCTGATTCCCGTTGTTCTATCACCCGTTTTTTCGTAAGAATGAAGCATTTTCCCGCGGTAAAAAGTACCTGTGTTGATGAGGGATAATGTCGGCTTCTAATGGTAAAATAATTTTTCAAATCGTCCAGTAGTTTCGGAACTTATTCGTTACAAACAGACAAAAAATTAACAATAATATCTTTCCTCTTTATAATATTATTATAATTTATCAAATAAGTAAATATTTTAAAATTTAGATTTATACCCATTATGAATAATAATTTTTATTTTTATAATTTATAAAATTTAAGTAATTTAATTTTAAGATTATTATTTTATTATTATATTATATTGTATTACACATAATATATAATTTAAATACACCTTTCCTTTGGCACAACTCACAAGTCTAAATTCCATTTCGGTGTCAACCATAGCGGTGTACACGTTCCGTTCAAGGTCACCGGCGCGAGAGCGCTCATGTACACGGAATGTCGCCCAGTGTTGTCACACCAAATTTTAGAAAATCAGTAGACGTCATGTCAAAAATTGGTAGAATTAGGTAGACGTTAGAACCAAAAGTTGGTAGATCTACCACCCTCATATCAGTAAATTTTTTAGATTAAAAAATGCTAGTTTATCCATAGAGAGAGTTTTATTGATAGTGTTTATACATATTTTTATAGAATAATTTTAAATGTTCAGTAGTCAGCACTCGGCTCTTCGCTCTTTGAATTTAGGTTCATTTTAAAGAACGAAGAGCAACGTATGAAGCAAACCTTCCAACGCCGCTATCCCCAACCCGCGGCCCGCCCGCCCGCGCCGGGACTTTATTAGTGGCCCGCGTGATGTTAAACCATTTTGAAATTCACGCTCACCGAAAAAGTAATGTAAAGTCGTCGTGATACGAGTAGTCGTGAAATTATTTCCACTTAATTAAATCGTTAATTTTGAAGAATGTTATTTTTTAACCCTAAAATTTTTCTGTTGCGGCCCGCGTCACCAAGACCAAAACATGTTTGCACCAATCCCGCATGATAAAAAGGTTGAGGACCACTGTAATCTAATGTGTCAGTGCTGAGTCAGTTTCTCTGACATGTCTTTAAATTGTTGGCAGAGGAAAACAGTCTCACAACATTTGCACTCTACTTTGCACTGCTATGTGGAAAGCCCCGTATTCACTTTGATTAGTAATAAGTGCAAGTGATTAGTGCAGGTGATTAGTAATCAGGTAAAGGCCTGTATTCACTTTGATTAGTGCAAGTGCAAGTGACTAGTAATTGAGGCAGTGGAGTGCAGGTGTGTAGTGCAAGTAGTGTCCAATTCTTGTTTAGTGGCTCTTTAGTAATTTAATTTAGTAAATTCAGGAGTAGCTGTCAACACGAGCGTCTTAGTTTCAAAAATGAAACTGCCATTTTGACATGTCCTTCATTTTTAATATTGGTTTTATTAAAAACGAGCTCTTGCCCGCGGCTTCGCTCGCGTTAAGAAGTATTGTTATATACAAACTTTGATCTCCTATTTTCGCCCCTTGGAGGTAGAATTGAACAGTAAAAAATCAAAATCCTTTCTTAGCGGATGCCTACGTCATAACATCTATCTGCATGCCAAATTTCAGCCCGATCGGTCCAGTGATTTGGGCTGTGCGTTGATAGATCAACATGTCAGTCAGTCACCTTTCAGTTTTATATATAAAGACCACGAAGTATTTTTATATGTCCTTTCCCAGGACTCAAAGTATCTCCATGCCAAATTTCAGCAAAATCGGTTCTGAGGTATAAACGTGAAGAGGTAACAGACAGACAGACACACATTCGCATTTATAATATTATTAGTATATTAGTAAGTAATAAGTATGGATTAGTATGGAAGTAATTGAAAGGGTGTCCTTTTGTACTTTTAATAGGTATATTATTTAATAATGATATACTATATCTATGGACGCTTCACACGGCACACCACGTCAGTCTGGCCCATAAAGTTAATATACCTAGCGGAATAATAGTAACAATCTCGAGCTGTCAAACGAAATCAAAATTGGTTTTCATCTGTCACGCACTTGCACTCGCAAAAAATAGAACACGCTTTTAATCACGTTACTACGCAGCCGACTAGTCACTTGCACTAATCAGTCGCTGTCCACACTTACTTTCTACTAATCACTCATCACCTGTACTAGTCACCTGCACTTAATCACTAATCAAAGTGAATACAGAACTAATCACGTTACTACGCAGCCGGCTAATCACTTGCACTAAACAGTCGCTGTCCACACTTACTTTTTCCTAATAACTAATCACTTGCCCTAATCACTTGCACTTATTACTAATGAAAGTGAATACGGGCCATAAAAGTACGTGTGGACAGCGACTGATTAGTGCAAGTCCTTTAATTTCTACTAATCACTAATCTCTTAAACTAATCACTTGCACTCGCACTAATCAAAGTGAATACAGGCCCGAAGTGCAAGTACCACTTGCAAGTACTTGTCTTTTTTACGTTAGGGACCCCCCCCCCCCCCCCCCTTAACAAAGCTGCGGGTGGGTAGCAGCGGTCCGTTTTTTTAATGATAATAATTGCTGAAGGAAGTGTTGTACCAAGACGACTCAATATATCAAAATGCTATCCGAGCAGAGTGTAACGTTTATTATTTGTACCTGAACAATGATAATTATTATATTGAAAAATAGGTAGAATTGATACCGAAGTTGGTAGATAGGTAGAAGGGAGGTGAAATAGGTAGATCTACCATAAAGTTGGTAGATGTGACAACACTGGTGTCGCCCCTGTGTCTATACTAAGTAGATGACGCCCGCAACTCCGTTGCGGCAAAGTTCGTTTATTGCGCGTGAACCGTTCATTTTTCCGGGATAAAAAGTACATAACGTAGTATGTATCTACATAACGTAGTACCTATACAAGAAACTAGACTCTTGCGAATAGAAAGCATAAGCTTAATACATAATACGTAATACCTACTTAGGTATGCCGTATGGCCTTTCCCGGTACTCCTATGATGATCAATCATCATAGTCACACCAAATTTAATCTTAATCGGTTCAGCGGTTTGGGCGTGAAGAGGTAACAGACAAACAGATACGTTTTCGCATTTATGATATTACTAGCTGTTGCCAGCGACTTCGTCCGCGTTAAGGCGCTATATTGAAAAAACTGTCCTATTTGACGTAATACTATAGGACCCTCAGAAATGTTACAAATCTGGTAATCAGATATACATATCTTCATAGCCTTATCTAGGTTTGAGAAGAACTAGAAACACGATTAATGTATTTTGCCTCGATACATTTCTCGATCGAAATGACCTCTTAAAAATACGAAATTTGAAGATTATTTTTAAACGAAAATAGATGTATTGTAGGAAATTAGTCTAATTGGTAGACACCTTTGCAACTCAAAATCGTATAGAAGCATTTTGCTTAAATGCTCCTAGTTATTTTTTAAATAATTAAAATTACGTTTTTCGCATGTTTTCCGAGCGAGCCGATAGCTTCTGGCCGCAGCGTATTCACGACTTTTGAAGAAGACACCAATAAGACCTCTAAGCATTTATTCATAACATTGCAATACACAGCTCTACATCACATTCTCACAAGTGGCACAACCTTTCATATGTCATAATATATACGTTCAACATACCGCCCCCCATGAATATATTTTTAGAATATATTCTTAACAATACTTTAAATCCTTATAATATACACGATACTTCACATCGACCATTCTGAACCATACCTATAGTATGCCTATAGCTCATATCACTTCTATAATTACTAAGCACTATTCCTTAACTTAACAATATAGTCTCAACTGGCTATTAAATTAGCCTTAACACTGACTGTAACTTAAAATCGTTAAAAAAAATAATATAATATAACATATTACTGTACTCTATCATCTATACGTGTAATATCTGACCCTGTTTAAAACAGTAACTAAAAATTAACAACATTAACAAACAATATTTAACCATATAAGAAACAATACAAATATACGAATACTCTCTAGACAAAAACAAACTTTCAATCTCAATATCAAGTAATAATTCCTGGTTCCTTTACATTTTTATCTCTCCCTTTGTCTCGTGCGCAACGAGTACTCTCAGCTGGAATACAACACGACAAGATCCAACCGAGATGCGTATTCTGGGCAGTCAACCTACGTGATGGATCTCGGAGTATACCATCAGTTCCGGAGGTTGGGGATAAATCGTTCAGAACATAGACTTCGATATTATACGTGTATTTACCTATAGTGGACTGTATCTGGAGTTCTACCTTGTGATTAATTTGTATGTTCTGACTCTCACCCCCCACACCTATCACAACTTCGTCTACCGGCAATTTCTGAAGACCTAATAACTGCACCGTTTTATCTGTTACAGACGACGCTTGGGAACCTTGATCGAGTGTTGCTCTTAAAGTCATACTCGCCTTCTTAGTATTAATTTCTACTATAGCTGTGGGTAGCAGTACCTACCTGGGCGACAGGCTTTTGTCCTATTAAGCTGTCTTCGTCCTCATTACCTGCCTGAGCCATCCTCTTATTTAAAAAATAGTACGACTCAGTGACTTCTTTCTCTCTATGCAAAAGTGAGTGATGTCGACGATGACATTGAAGGCACGTAATAGTATGTCTACATCTAGAGACCCTGTGAAAGGCGCTGAAACAATTGTAGCATAGTTTTTTTATTTTTAATAAAGTAGAGTCTAGTATCAAAATCTTGCTTTTGAAACAATTGACACTGATCCAGCGTATGACTTTTTTGGCAGTACGGGCAGACAATCGCGATGGCAAAGGCATGAGTCCTTCTCCTTTCGTCGTGTATATTTCCCTCTCTTAACTCGTAAGAATTCTAATGCCCTAAATCTACTTTCCAAAAATTCATAAAATTCCATTAATGAAGGTAAATTCTCCAAGTTACTTCTGATTCTTTGTTCCCATATCCTCTTTGATTCTCGATCTAACTTCTGTGACACCAAGTAAATTATTAGTATATCCCACGTGGAAGTATCCAAATCCAAATTACATAAGGCACTCAAGCATTCTTTCGTTGTATCTAACAGCCTTTTTATTCCTTCGCTATCCTCAGAAGCCAGACTATTTTGATTAAACAAACGATTGAGTATATTATTTGCCACGTATCTTTTGTTATTGTACCTCTTCTTAACTATATTCCAACATATTTCATAATTTCCATCAGTGATTGCTACATGACGAACTAAGTTTTCTGCTTCACCCGTTAGGTAACTCTTAAGATAATATAATTTCCCGATCTTTGATAAATTGGAGTTTCGATGTATAAGCAAGTCAAATAAATTGTGAAAAGTGTACCATTCTGTATATTTTCCCGAGAAATTAGGAATCTGAATTTGGGGCAAGTTCACAGCGGTAGGGACCACATCTGTAGTACATAAGAGACTCTCCTTTAATGCTGCCTTGTATTGCATATACTCCTCCTCTACTTCTAACGCAACTTCTACGCAATCATCTGAAAACTCTTGACTTCTCAGCAACTCGTAGTGATTCTTTTTGAACTGAGCCCATGTTTGTTCTAAGCCCTCGAGCCGAACATTTATATAGGCGCGCGTTCTATTCTTAGATGATATTTTAAACTTAGAGTAATTATAATTAGTAATTAGAGTAATTATAAGTAGATTATAATTTGTGTCTGAAGATGCTTTTGTACTCTTATAGACCCTTCCATAGTCGCAAAATTGTTCGTACCTTTGCTTATCGGTTGTCAAGGCAACTGCTCACAAATTCTCAATGATTTTATTCCGATTTTACTCTCACCAAAAGTTACCTATTGCTATTTCTCCATATTTCTGCTGGCTCTTCTATAATATCCGGCTACTCGATGGACCATGAAGAAGACACCAATAAGACCTCTAAGCATTTATTCATAACATTGCAATACACAGCTCTACATCACATTCTCACAAGTGACACAACCTTTCATATGTCATAATATATACGTTCAACAACTTTATAGTCATACAAATTAAGTATAAAATTGCCCTTGCGCGTGCGGTAAAATTACTTTCAATATAGCGCCTTAACATAGTATAATAACAAAGATGGATAGTTTTCCCCTTTTTGCGGTTCCTTATACAAAGAGTAAAAACGGGACTCTATCAAACGTCAAACGCAAACGTCAATAAACTTTCATGTTTCTAACTCAAGAAATGACGGACTTTCATTGAAACTACCCCAATTTCACCCCCTTAGGGGTTAAATTTTCAAAATTCTTTCCTTAGTGGTGTCTACTTAATAAAACAACCCTACTCACCAAATTTCGTGGCTGTAGCTTTAACAGTTTTTGCGCAGCGATGATGAATCAGTCAGTCAGTCAGTCAGTCAGGACATGTAATTTTATAAGTAGGTATAGATTAGTAGATATATTAGTATGAAAGGATCCGATCAATCGCGCAGTTACGAACAAAATATTACAATAATTGCACAAATAATTTAGTCGTAGTTTTACTTAATTTACCTAGTTATTGTTTATTTTTCTAACAATAAATAAATTAGAATATTATAGGTACAATAATTAAACTGTTAATGTTAATCTTCCCTGGGAGGGTTTTCTTTATAAAATGAACACGTTTGTCTGTCCGTAGGCCGTAGCTTTCCAGCTATTGACCAAAAAAACCCTGATGAGTGTTATTAATGATGTGTGACATTCGAAACGCTACCGCCTTCAGCGATAAATTATGTCCACAAACTAAAATGTTTATATCAACATAGTAAGGTCGAAACTACCGTGTTTCCTAAATCGTTTGGAAATGACATTAGTTTTTTCATGTTTCGGAGATACGCTAATGAAAGTACGACAGACAGTGTGTCGCCAGCGCCGGATGTTATAAATTTATTACTGGACAGTGGACAGTGTGGGCAGTGGCACAAAAAGTTTTCTCGGCTACAGCAAAATTTTACTCGCTTAAACATTCATTTTACAACGCGATGTAGTTGATAGTACGGGGGCCCTAGAACAATTTTTTTTTGTGATTACTAAGGGCCAACCCACACGTACCACAACCACACGACATCGCAACGACAAAATGTCGTCGAGCAGTGGTTACGTGTGAATGGTGTCGCTGCAGTTATTTGTAGTTGCGTTGTGGTACCGACAAAATGCCGACGTCGTTGCGTTGTCGCCAGTGGTTGCGATGTGGTTACGTACGAAAGTCAATGAAACGGAGGGATAAACAACTTTTTTATCTGCGAAAAATCTTGAAAGTGGTAGCTAACATTCTAGATAGAAAGGATTTCATACTTTGATTTGATGATCCTAAAATTAAGAGTAACATTGTCCTACAAATAGAACAATTCATATTTTAGGACCATCAAATCAAAGTATGCAATCCTTTCTATCTCTGTTAGCTACCACTTTCAAGATTTTTCGCAAATAAAATAGTTGTTTGTTTTATCAAAATAAAGCTACTCACAAAAAATTAGCTTGTTAGTAATCAGAAAAAAATTTGTTCTAGGGCTCCCTCACTATAATCTATATTCTATCTAATATAATATGTGATCAAGATTCAAGCAATATATTTTGTAAATGGGTGTTGTTTATAGATATGTAGGTAGGTATTTAAAATAGGCAGACCGTGTTACTCGGTCAAAAGATCAATTGAATAATACCATAAGAACACACGAGCCAAAAAAACCTTGATATGATAACCGACCTTCATTCAATGTGACACCTTACCTAGGTTCTAGGACTTCTTGGTAACTGTAATACATAGAACTTAGGTTTTAGACTCTAAGACGGATCTTGTTTACTTTACTTTTGTTTATTTCCGTTTGACTTCCTGTTTTTCTGTGCCTACTATAACGCGTTATAGCAAGGGAACCCCACATTTTTCCGTAACGAAATCTATCCTATGTCCGTCCCGTCTCTTAAAATATTATCTCCGTGCTAAATTTCACCTCTCTCGGTTGAGCCTTTTGAAGCGTAGCAGACAGACAGTGTAGTACCACGATTAGCGCTACATCCTACATCGCGCCACAAAAGTTTTCATGTGAAGCTGTCTTTTTTTATAGGTACGCAGGGGAAGCCCTTTATGAGTGCCCCGGGTTGGGGGTGTGCCTCACTTAAGGATAGGTTACTACTACGAGCAGCTGAGGTGACAGCAGGCAGCTACTGTGCCTGTGTACTCGCATGCGAGCAGCTCGACTCGCCTCCATGGGTCACACCATGCAAACTGCTGACATCGCAGTAGATAGGTAATGAGCAGGCGAGTGGCGAGTGAAAACAAAAAATGTTGTAGTAACTCGCACGCGAGTAACTGACCCACTCGCACTTGAAAGTAACGGAAGTAAAGTAGCACATCATACGTGATGCGGTCATACGGTGCAACTTGCTGCACCTCAGTAACTGACTAGGCCAGCTCGCACGTCAGCTCGCACCGTGTAACCCAGTCATTAAGCTGAAGCACCGGGCTTATCAACTAAAACCACCTGCGGTTTGACTTCAGCCGTATACGGAGGGATGTCCTGGATCTGTCTAGCACAGGACTTCCTCCACCTACTGCTGTCTTCCTAACCTAACCTAACTTTATAATGATTTTCAATAGGCATTTTAAACATCCGTCTTCTACACAATAACTATTTTTTCTCACAGCTCCGGGCGGAAAACGTCAACTGTCTTCCCGCTGCGCTTACCGATGTTCCCGTTTTCCGCCTCCGTCGATGAGAAAAATAGTATACGCACCATGGGCAGTAAATAATTTCTTATTTACATGTGATCTGAGACATTTCTTATTTTCCTGCCCTAGATGCGTAATGTAGGTACTATATCCATAATATAATGATGACACTGAACTTATAATCGTACATATCTATCGTTATCTATTTGACAAAATAAAGCACCCCGCTCACGTTCCGGCGAACACAATTAATCCATTTGGAATTCATCCGGGCCAGCCCCGGGCTCCAATTAAAATGTAAATGTCAGAGCTGTCTTTAAGGACAGATATCACATGAACACAGCCATTGCACTGCCGGAAAATCGCTTGCTGAATTTATGAATTTAAATTGAATCATTAATCTTTAGTGTCACTTGTTACTTGTTAGTACGTTTTTGGTATTTTATCTTTTTAGTAGGCGTTATTTGGAGACGAAGGGAAGAATGTGGGAACTGTAAAGGTGCTGATAAAAGTTAGCCTTTAAACGTTACGAAAACGTTACGTAGTTAGTAACTATAACTATAATATTATAGTATGTAATTTGTGACCAGCGGCCGTACTCAGAGACATAATAATATGATCAATGATGATTATAATGATGAATATAATAATTATTAAACTTCAATGTAAATTGTAATATTGATTGTGTCAAAATCTTCATTTTATTATACAGGATGTAACAAAACTTAGTGATAATACTTTAGGGGTGTATGTGTCCCTGATATAGAGTTCACTGTGAAGTTTTTAGCTTGGGATAGGGAAATTCATGACACTGGGGCGCAAAAAAAATTTGCTCTTTCAGGGCTGCTACTTTCACAATGAACTCTATTGGTACTAGGTGTAACAAAACATAGTGATAATACTTTAGCTTGTGTATGTGTCCTTTATACAGAGGTCACTGTGTGATTTGTATAGACAAGCGCCCCAGCGTCATGAATTTGCCCATACAACTGTTAAAAATGTTGCTTTTTCAGCGCTGCTACTTTCAAAGCAGAACTCTATACAGGATAACTTATTATCACTTTGTTTTGTTACACCCTATATAAATAACACATATACAATGTGTCCCGACACCGGTGTCCGATCCTTTAATGTCATGGTGCATGGCATATTTTATCGACAAATTGGCTCTCAATTTTTTTTTTCACTCTCACGGTTGTAAATTGGCAGCCATTTTAGTTTTTTTTCGGGCTTTCACACTAATCTGACCAGTACTTCTCATGTAAATATCCTATGAAGATAAAAAAATCTCATTCGATAGCTAAATTTGTGGACTACGCTTACAATATGTTATAAATTTCGTGGAATTAAACACAGTAAAACCAAAGTTTAAGAAAAAAAAATGTGTATTTTTTAATTAACGGCTTTTTTGTGAAAAATCTAGCGCATTAAACTGGTTCTTTTTTATTTTAAAAAGATTTCATCTTAAATAAATTCTTTACTTCAATGCTATAAGTCAGATAGTTTTGAAGTTATACTGATTTTCTTATGAAGTTTTAGTTATTAGTATAGTTATTAGGTCAGATTAGTATGAAGCCAGTAAAATTTATTTTTTCAAAAGTTGAAACGAACGAACGGCTGACGACCTCTGTGGCTCAATTGGTTGAGTGTGTGGCTCAAGCTGGGGGTCGCGGGTTAGAATCCCGCCGACGGAACAAAAAGATTTTCAATGTTCCCGGGTCTGGATGTGTATACATGTGTATAATATAATAAAAAACTTAAATATATGTATAGTATAAAAGTATTAAATATATTTCCTTTGTCTGGTACCTGTAACACAAGTACTTCAGGTACTTAGCACGGGGCCAGACTGACGTGGTGTGAAGCGTCCATAGATATTATTATAATTTTTATAAAGCCCGAAAAAAACTAAAATCGCTGCCATTTTACAACCGTGAGAGAGAGAAAAAATTTGAGAGCCAATTTGTCGATAAAATATGCCATAGATCATGACATTTAAGGATCGGACACCGGTGTCGGGACACATTGTATATACTATATGCTAAAATTATACATTAAAATATATCCTTTAGCGGCTAAAGCTTAAACTTCTTTCGTCCCGGTAAGATATACCTATAGGATTTTTTTAAATATTTTTACTATAGTTTGTGCGGTATATGATGATATGGGTGACAGTTCTCATATTCCTTGCTACGGATTTTTTTACAAGAAAACAAAAAAATAACAAAATGTAATAAATTATATTCCATCTACAAAAACAAATGTTTCCTATAACTGTAAATGAATAAAAATGAAAAGTTGCTAAATGCTAACTTATTAATATAAAATTATAAATATTAACAGTGAAATAGGAGCACGAAATTATTGATACCAAAATATTTGAAAAATGTCAGATGCATGAAACGGAACTTATGCCGATAGAGATTGACACTGTTGAAACGAAATCAAATCGATAAAAAGGGCGGCCATCTTAATCGCTGGCGCCACTCTGAAACGTCAGTACGAAATCGATAATTTCGATTGCAATTCCTTTACGAAGTGATTCGATATTTTTAAATTATCGATTAAAATTTTTACGTAACTTCCCTACAATTGTCAATTATAATGTGTGTCACCCATATTATCATCTTAAACGGAGTTTTGGCGGGCATGTGAAAGAGTGCTGTTGTGTTTTTGTATTATTTTCCTAAAAATTGTGTTAGCTGGGTTTTTAATGTGTAATATTGGTAGAATATTAACCATTAGATATTTGTGTTCATGTACAAGTGTAGGAAAGTGATGTAATATCCAGAAACGTGCTATTTTGTGTTCCCTCCAAAACTCCATCGAAAGTTTCAGTAAAGCGTCTACCACTTTACTGAATCGACCGACTTGACTCCTTGACTGTATTGACTTTTACTTAGACTTTGACTAGACTTTAGACCTGACGATACATGAAAACGATGATGAAAATTATAATAGGAGGAATATGGTTTTCCCGCCATATTCCTTACCTTTTTACCTTGTCTGTGGCACAACATACACATCCTTTGTGTCAAGTTGCCAAAAAAGAAGAAAAAGAAAAAAAAATCATCTTAAACCGCACAAACTAGATGGTAAATGTACATCTGTCATCTACTTACGGGAAAACGTATTTCTACGCAATGGATGACGTCTAATACATTACATTATTAATTTCGTAGAAAAAGCATAGAACGTCTCTACCTATTACACAGAATACAATATTTTAGTAACAATATTATAGAGAAAAGCCTACGCAAGAGCTACGCTGTAGCTACGTCACGAGTAACGACGAACTAGGTACGGGAATAAAACGTTCCATACATACATATTACATGCAGGTCTAAATTCTGATTAAACTCTGGTTAGTTCGGAGTAAAAGCTTCCCAATCGTTTTTAAGAAATACGGAATGTGTTTATTGGGTTAATAAACAACAATAGTATTTAAAAAAATCGGCCAAGTGCGAGTTGGACTCGCGCACGAAGGGTTCCGTACCATTATAGAACAACAATAGGAAAATATTGTGTTTTTCATTTTCGTATAGGATCCCCCCCTTAGTTAATTATTTTATTTATATTTTATTATTAATTATTAAAGTATAAATACAACTGCGTATTTTGTGGACATTTCAGGTGCCTATCTATTGCCATCACTTATATCGAGCAAAAAATTGCAAAAAATTACGTTTGTTGTATGGTTGCCCCCCTTAAATATTTAAGTTATTTTGTTTTTACTCTTTGTTGGTATAGCGGCAACAGATATACATAATCTGGGAAAATTTCATCTCTCTAGCTATTAGTTATTACTGTGCTTGAGTTACAGCCTGGAGACAGACAGTCTGCAGACATCGAAGTCTTAGTAATAGGGTCCTGTTTTTACCCTTTGATAGGTACGGAACCCTAAAAACGGTTGCACTGGTAGCCAATAAATTAACAATTTCTAGCAAAATTAATAAATTGAAATTGATATAGAATCAACGAATACAGAAAAATATTGATTAAAGTTGTCTATTAAATTTTCATATAAACGCCTCATACATAAAGATAGTCAATGCAAAAAGATACGCTTTGTGGTCTGAGTACACGGGGCTAAATCAATATCTTTGTGCTGGAAAGAGACTGAGGGTGGAAAGGGACGGAGGGTGTAAAGGGGCGGGTCTGACGAGTACAGCCCCTAGCCACAATATTCTAATGCCGAAGGGGCCGTATGTACATTATCATGCAACTGAATTTACATGCCATGTTATATACGCGAAACAATTACCTGTATATTTCAGAGAAATTACCGCGCCATTTTGTGCCGGCTGATAAAATACTACTCGTAGCTTAAAAAATGCCTAGTACCTAGGCTTTTTTAAGGGGCCGGGCTACCCTCGAAATTCTCATACATACGTAATACCAAAAGGTTCCTGCACAAAAATTAACTTCATACTATTTAAACACAAAAAAAAATTGTGTATAATTTTTTTTTACTAAATTTACTACTAAATATTTAAACACTAAAAAATATATAAATAAATAGTAAATTTACTAGAAAATATTTAAATAGTAAAAAATATTTTTTTGAGTTGAAATATTTTGTAGTAAATTTACTATTTATTAATATATATTTTTAGTGTTTTACTCTATTTTTAGTGTTTAAATATTTAGTAGTAAATTTAGTAAAAAAATTTATACACAAAAAAATTTTTTTAGTGTTTAAATATTTTGAAGTTAATTTTTGTACAGGAATTTAGGTAATTACTACTTTAAGCTGAAAAATAACTCAAATATGTTAAATATTTTCGTATGAGAAAATGATTTTGGTATTACGTATGTATGAGAATTTCGAGGGTAGCCCGGCCTCTTAAGCTACGCCTTTGCCTGAGGCCCAGCACTAATATTTTTATTTAGCACTCTCTTAGCACTAATAATAATTTAATTACTATCACCAATACAGTATAGGCAATCTATAACTCTGGTATAATCGTCGACAGCCATGTCGTCACGAGTCACGCAGACAGACTAAACGCATTGTAGTTATAGTAATATGATTTTATTGGTTTTTACTTTTTTATCTCTATAAATATTATCAATCAGTTTGCAAACCATAAAAAATCAAACTATACGTCTTATCATATTATAGGTAAGTATGGTTTGTTTTTTTTTTATGTTTTTTATGATAAGACCCAATTTCACCAACATCTGCAGTAAGTAAGTGTTAACAGCTTGTTAAAATGTCATGTCTTCTCCTTTATTCATATAAAAAACGAAATAGCTGAAATTGGGCCAATTAAGCCCTTGCCACTTGCATAGATTCAGATTTAAGTTTACCTTGGATTATTTATCAATTATCATGTTATTTTCTCGTTCCTCGTCTTTTTGAAAGTTAACATAAAATTCAATCCATAGTTAACTTTACCCAGATCCGTGCTACTGGGCCTACATGATTTAATAAACCTTTCAAGCAAATTATAATAGTTTCGTTTATAGCAATTTTATCGAGTAATAATCGCTATGGAAAATCTTACAGTGGATAGAAAACAATGTTTTCAGATCTAAACAAAAAGCTACATTTAAAATATGTTTTTGTGTTGTTTCTCTGTAAGTAAGTTTTTTTGATGTTTTAGTTACTATTTTACAGGGCCCGATCTAAGGGGGCCAAGAGCCAAGACCAAATTTCAACAAAATCAGCACAGCGGTTTGGGCGTAAAGAGGTTACAACAGAGACAATTTCGCATTTGTAATGTACCTATTAGGTACCTATATTAAGTATGGATACGTCTGATAACTACTACTCTTAGGGCCTGTAACACCACTTTCTGATAAGTGCTGGATACTGGATAGGCTATCCACCACTTAACTTGACAGATAGAGTACCTATGGAGAATCTGTCAACAAAGTGTGGAATGTGGATAGCATATCCGGTACTTTTTCAGGAAGTTGTGAAACAGGCCCTTAATAATTATTATAATATTACTAGCTGTCCCGGCAAACGTTTCTATGCCATAATTATAAAGTATATCGCCCGTATTATTTTATTGAAGTGACTAAATAAGTACGTCACCATGGCAACGTCGATCGCTATCCCGTCGCACAAGCAATGGTCGCCGTCAGTCTCAGGTTGTAATCATTTACTATTATTTATTCAACAAATGCACTTATCAATATATAAAGTACCGAGTAGCCGATTCTCAGACCTACTGAATATGCATATAAAATTTGATAAAAATCAGTAAAGCCGTTTCGGAGGAGTTCGTGGACTAACATTGTGACACGAGAATTTTATATATAAGATATTAGCAGATAATTTCCAAGAAATAGGAACCTACTATTATGGTAACAAACACACGAGGATGAAGAAGAAACTCCTGTTAATGGACAAGGAACTCGTTATGGAATCTATAAGAAATGTGAAGAGAGTGGATCATTTGAAGGAGAATTATCAGGAGATGGCTGGATACGAGGTTGGAGGGAACTTCTACGACATAAGGAAGAGGTACGGCAGGATGGTACACCTGTATTTGACTTCGCATAATAACTACGACAAGTATTCTCATGAAACGGTAAGTCAAAGTTAAATTTAATATTTTTTTACTCAAAGTAAAAAAAAAAACTAGCGGACCCGACGGACGTCGTCCCGTCATATCTATGTACATATTTAAATTGCCAATGATTTTGACAAACGATCAGTAATAAATTGACCCAGATGCTGATGTATGGGCCCTGATCGTATGAGCATTTCACCGATATTAGAAATCTCTCTCTCAACCCATCATCATCATGTTTCAGTCACGATCGACAAGAACCAATTTTCTTTAGGCACTTTTAGGGTGTGTATTGTATCCCTTTTAAACAGAGTTCCCTGTGAATGTAGTAGCCCTGAAAGAGTTACTCAGGTACTTGTATTTTAGCGTCATGCTTTAATACAAAATTTTAAAAAGTAACTCTTTTGCGCTGCTACACAGTAAACTCTATACAGAAGAGCCATGCACACCCTAAACTAGTGGTTCCCAACCTGGGGGTAATTACCCCCGCGGGGGTAAAATAGCTATTCTAAAGGGGTTACGGAGGTGGTACCTAAAATAAATTATGAATTGGCAGGAAAAAAATTATAAACTCTGTACATTTTGGAGAAAAACAGCTACAGAATACCCTATCATTGCAGACAGAGATCTGAAAATGTTGGTAGCTAATACCACTTGTAAATGCGAGAGTGGCATCTCAACACTGGTAACATCTATACTAATATTATAAAGCGGAAGAGTTTGTCAGTTTGTTTGTTTGTTTGTTTGTTTGAACGCGCTAATCTCAGGAACTACTGATCCGATTTGAAAAATTCTTTCAGTGTTACATAGTCCATTTATCGAAGAAGGCTATAGGCTATATTTTATCACGCTAAAACTAATAGGAGCGAAGAAATAGAGGAAAATGTGGAAAAAAGGGGGCAAATTATTCGAAAGGGCTTATTTAAACGCGCTAATCTCAGGAACTACTGGTCCGATTTGAAAAATTATTTCAGTATTAGAAAGCCCATTTATTGAGGAAGGCTATAGGCTTCATTTTATCACGCTAAAACTAATAGAAACGAAGAAAAAGAGGAAAATGGGGAAAAAACGGGGCAAAATATTTGAAAGGGCTTATTTGAACGCGCTAATCTCAGGAACTACTGGTCCGATATGAAAAATTCTTTGAATGTTAGATAGGCCATTTATCGAGAAAGGCTATAGGCTATATTTTATTACGTTAATACTAATACGAGCGAAGAAATATAGGAAAATGTGGAAAAAACGGGAGGAAATTATTTAAAAGGGCTTATTTGAACGCGCTAATCTCAGGAACTACTGGTCCGATTTGAAAAATTCTTTCAGTATTAGAAAGCCCATTTATTGAGGAAGGCTATAAGCTTCATTTTATCACGCTAAAACTAATAGAAACGAAGAAATAGAGGAAAATGGGGAAAAAAACGGGGGAAAATATTTGAAAGGGCTTATCTCACGAACTACTGGAGCAATTTTTCTGTTTTGGCATAGATAAGAAGTAGACCACGTAAAGGATTATAGGCTATTTTGTGTGAACAATTTGCCTGTGAAATATCTAATTTACGCGGTCACTGAAGTCTGAACCTAATTATATTAAAAAACAAAAAATTTGCGAATGTAGGTACCAATACAAATTTATAAAGTTGTTTTTTATTGAGGGAGGGGGGGGGGGTAAAATCAGTTTCTCTAACAGGCCATATAACAGCTCTAAAAAGGTTGGGAACCACTGCCCTAAACTCTAATAAGTATCTTCACAGACATAGATTTATTTTATTACGCCCTATGAATAATAAAATAAAAAACATGCCCCAAAATACTTGTCAAAAAGTGTACCTAAAGGCCTGTCCGCACGTTTGCCAAACCTCAACAAATCGTCACAAACGGTCACAAAAAGAAACGTGTGGATAGGGAGTTTGGCTTGGTTTGTTTAGGTTTGCAAAGACTTGTAGCCGATCCGACCCAGTGTCGGTTTTTGAACGAAAATCAAAGGGAATTTGCCGCAAGCGTTTGCCACCCGTCCACACGTTTGTGCGCGTTCATTCTTGTCGATGCTCTGTAAGCGAACAGACGTGCTATACGTACGTAGTATGTCTGTGTGTGCTTTCGAAAAAATGAATGACTGGTGGTCAAATGAAAACGTATTAAATTATATTATATTAATTATATAGTTTTCTTATATTTATAACTAGCTGTTGCCCGCAATTTCGCCCGCGTCAAAGTAAAATATATCTTCCTTCTCTTTGGAAGTCGGTTAAAAAGTAGCCTAAGTTACTCCTTGATACTACATAAGCTATCTACCAAAAAAAGTTCCGTCAAAATAGCTCCAGCAGTTTCAGAGATTAGCCGGAACAAACAGACAGACAGACAGACATACAGACAAAATTTTTAAAAAATGTTGTTTTGGTGTATTTAGAGTATATAATATATTCTTTCAATATTACAAACAGACACTCTAATTTTATTTATATGTAGGTATAGATAAAAATAACTGCCAAATGTTTATATCCGATACAGCAACTTCGACGTCCGTCATGCTTGCCGCGTCAGAACATACTAACTCACTCGCAAGCGTGTGGATGGATTTCGAAATCAAGCCAAACGTTTGTGTCCATTTGTGGCGATTTGGAGTTTGTAGCAAACGCCAAACGTGCGGACGTAGCTTTAGGTTCACTTTTCATACATTTGCAATATTTAGGTGACCTTGAGCGGTATAAAGGCTGACGTTACATGACAGTTCGAATGGAACCAAATTTAAAACGGTAATAGTATGGGAGTTATTTATTATTCGTAGATTACGCCCTATTTAGAAATCACTGACAAAAACCCATTCAAGTTTTAAATACCTTTCCAAATATCTGTTTCCAGTTGATGGTGCATCTAGACGAAATGAATCACTTGTCCATCGAGATTAGTCACTTCGTTGAAATGATACAGGACTTTGAGGTTTCCAATTACGAAAAAATTGAGCATGACAAGAGAATGAAGAGACTGAACCTCACTTCTCCTCATGGACCTCATAATGCTACCCCACCTTATTCCCCTGGTGATGAATCAGGGCCACCGATAGGAAGAACGCGAAGACCGAGGTGGAATAGCGGGTCCACGCGAAAGAGAGTTTCCAGAGATTTCCTCAACAACGATGGCGGGGCTTTCGACTCGGACGACGCTCATGGTGATTGGTGATAGAATTAACAAACTCAACGATTTGTTTTTTCTTTATTTTTGAGTAATGAGTACCTCATATTTTTTAAAGGACCTCGAATTTTGTTTCAATACGCAATGTCTACTGTAACGAATATTCAATATGCAGAATGTGTTTAACTATTATTATTTTGTCTTCAATTGGATTTAAGTCCAAAGCTGCAAGAGTCTGTTAAAAGTTAGTAAATAAAGTGTTACAACTTATTACAGCCATAATATTATAAGTTATAACTGATATCCGTTAAGTTCAACAACGAAAGATTTGTCCCTCACATAAATTGTTTTTGTTAATACATAATATAAATATGGTCAAACATACATTTTCGATGACGAACGAGTAACGACGTTTACGAACTAAGACATCAGTCCAAAAAAATAAAGAATAATTTTATCACTACACAACACTTTATTGAGAAAACTATTTATTTGTTTAACTAAACCCCGACTCGGAGCCTGAAGGAAACGAGAGTGCCTTTAAATATGCCATTTTCGTACGTACCGATAACAGGGCAACTAAAAACGGAACGCGGGGGTACATATTGGTTTACTTTTGGTTAAGAATTTGTTATTGTAAGCCATATGGGTGCAGCTCGGCGCGGGTTTTTTTCTGTTACGACGAATTTACTGGCATTGTTTAACAATAGGACACATGCTTGCGACCCATCTGTGAGGGCCCACCAAGATGGGTTAAAACTATAACCTATTAATTAGGTACGAATATATTTAATTAAAAAAAAAAAAAAATTAAACATAAGTTTTCAGGAAGAATTATGGAGAATGTATTGTTTATGACACTAGTTTTGCCACAATTGGAAGCAACATAGATAGTTTATCAACAGTTATTGCAATTTAGTCTGTACTTAACAGTAGTAGGTAGAGATCAACTACGATAACTTGGCGCGCCCCTCCAAATGACTGTTCCAATGTGTGTAGTCACATCCTTATGAAAGAGTTTGTATGTAGTAAGTATTCAACCAATCACAGTACACGTAATATTTCAGTTAATGTCACTTTACTGTTATTAATACTCAAAGAGTCTGTAAGAAAGCGCACATAACGGTTTTGTTGTAATTTTGTCGCACTAATTTCTTTCTCTACTTTCTTACATATGTAATTGTTTTAGAACAAAGAATTTACGAGCATTTACTAATAATTTACCTCAAGAAAATTGTCGATGGTTCTCTAAATCCTGAAACTCCAACTTCCTAATTATTCCATGCATTTTATTTATGATATTAATCTTCTTGAAGAGTATAATCCTTACCGCTGGGGAAGTTGGGCGGAATATAACATCGGCGGTCCCGACTAGCCTGCGGACATCACCCGAACTTCGTACCGCCGCGCCTCAAGGAATCCACTTATGGAAATCGATAGCTTTCGGATTACAATTTTGTATTATCTAGTTTTGAAATTATAAGCAATTGATAATTTTAAATACTTTTTATGTGAATTCTGTTAATGTAAGTATATTTTTTAGAAATGAGACTTTAAGCTTGTCTTAATCATCTCATACTTAGGTCGAGCTTTTGATAGATATTAGCAATATTACCTACTCGTATATTACCGTACTAAATGACGCCCGCAACTCCGTTGCGCCAAAATTCGTTTATCGCGCGGGAACCGTACATTTTTTCAGGACAAAAAGTATCCTATGTCCTTTCCCGGTACTTAAAGTATCTCCATGCCAAATTTCAGCAAAATCGGTTCAGCGGTTCGGGCGTGAAGAGGTAACAGACAGACAGACAGACAGACAGAGACACTTTCGCATTTATAATATTCGTATGGATGTTGAGATTTTTCAGAGCTATTTAATTCATTTATAAATATCGCTTTTATGACTTGAACAAGTAGTCCCTAGTTAGTAACTAGGGACTACTTGTTCTAACTAGTAGTTAGTACTTAACAATAATTCTAGCTCTATCGATTTTAAATGTGACAAACAGTTTCCGAATTTGATATTTTTATTAGGTGCGTAAAACTCCATCTTTTCACTAAACCAAATACCATGTGGTTGAAATTGTTATTATATTCAGTATACGATAGTTATAGAATACGTGGGACGGCGTAGTGACAGTGCGACTATCGCCCCGACTGAAATGCGACCCTAAACCTTGAGGGCTAAGGTGTAAATTGGGACTTAGGTCACACCACATTGATTGTCACGGATCAAGTCGTCAATAAATTTCAAGTATTTACTTTACATTACTCTTTAATTGTGCGTCGAGCGTTGACGAGTCGAGCGCCTTGAAAACCGTCAATGACAATGCGTGTTCCTCAGTAGGCAGTGTTATTTTATGAAATTGCCTTAAACCTGGCATTCACGATATGCTAGCATTAATGTGATACCTTTGAAACACAATTCGTGTCTGATGAAAATGATAATGCAGTTTTTATAAAAAAAATCCAAAGAAAGAAATGGTTAGGTGTACATATTTTATTTCTTTGGAAAAGTTTCTAAAGTTTCCTTTATTTTACCTTTTTAATTTTTATCGGAAAATGTTAGGGTGTCAATTACGTACAATAGATTGCTAACAATCAATTATGTAAGTATAGTTAATAGTTATATTTTACTTATTCGTTTAACAAGATAAAAATTTAATTGTTACATATAATTTGATGATATCTCGCGAACTACTGGAGCAATTTTTATGTTATTTGGCACAGATAAGAAGTAGACTACGTGAAGGATCATAGGCTATCCATTTTAATAAATTAGTGGCTATATATTTTATACCCGTGCGACGCCAGGGCGGATCGCTAGTATTTAATAATAAGATTACATTTTGCATATTTATTGTGTTGCAGAACTATATACAGAGGCGGTTCCATGTCGGTTCAATAATTTAAGGGGTAGTGCGCATGCGTCAAACCCATAGTACCTGAAACGCCTACCTACAACCAGCGGGTTCCGTGCCTATGTTTCATTTCGTTTCCATTATTTGATGTCGCTTCCATTTAATGTTTAATATTATTTTGCATTCTATAAAAAATCCATTTGCTCTGCAATTGAACAGGGTTCTTCAAATTATCAGAAATTATCAAGTACTTAAACGACATTGTAAAGAATCTTTCAAGTTTCAACCACGTATCTCTAATATACCTAGTTTATACATTATAACTTCTAATCAAAGAGGTATTATGTACTAGGTTCTAATATAATATTATAAGCTCGTAGACATTATACCTTGAGCTTCGCAAGCTCGACTAGAATAAAAAAAAATGTTTTTTCTTCTCTGGGACTTTTTTCCGCAAGAAAACGAAGACACTGAGAAATGCATTTTGAATAGTGGACTTTTTTGGAGTTCTAATATCTATACTAATATTATAAATGCGAAAGTATCTCTGTCTGTCTGTCTGTCTGTCTGTCTCGCTTTCACGCCAAAACTACAGAACCGATTGTAATGAAATTTTGTACACAGATAGTCTAAAGCCTGAGAAAGGACATAGGCTACTTTTTAACAGGAAAAAGGGGTTGTAAGGGGGTGAAAATGCGTAAATTTGTTCAAAATAAGTTAGTTCCAAAAATTCATAACAGATGGCGCCAAGAGTCTCCTACATCGTGGTATCGCTTGCTCATACGTCTTTCTATAACAGGTGGTACCATGTTCAATCAAGTTTCCCGATTTTTTCGATTATACACGTTATTAAAATATAACTCACTATTAAGTAGGTAGTAGGTACTTTATCTATGCAGTACGTAGCCTTAATTAAACCTACCAATGATAAAATATAGTTTATGGGTAAAGCTAAAGTTGTGCAATGGGGGGCTAAATAAGCTTTAAATTTGGTATAAATAAAGTTTAAATTAAAAATGAAATATTATTTGCACACTGCACAGCTGTTTTTGGGTAGGTATTTTGATTTAAGTGGTACCAGGGTTTTAATTTGACACCAATTTTGTTGACACCGCGCGCTATAAACTGAAGACCACGCGGACGAAGTCGCGGGCAACAGCTAGTAATATTATAAGCTCGTAGACATTATACCTTGAGCTTCGCAAGCTCGACTAGAATAAAAAAAATGTTTTTCTTCTCTGGAACTTTTTTCCGCAAGAAAATGCAGACACTGAGAAATACATTTTGAATAGTGGACTTTTTAGAGTAGATTCGTAAGTAGGTATAGTCTTCAGCCCATCTCAGTTTCATCTTTCTTATAGAAACGGTTTCGTAAGAGAGTTGGGAAATTAGAAGTAAAAAAAAATAAAAAGAGTTTAAAAAAATAAAGGTTTCAATGCGACAAACTAATTTCAGCACAATGGAGTTGCGGCCTGCGGGCGTCATTGAGTAAGTTACAAACTTCCCTTTACTCTTTAGTAAGTTTAGTTTATTTATGCCCGTTTGGCGTTTTCACTAACCGGCAACCAACCATAGGCCTTACTTAGCATTAAGGGCAGTTTTCGGACGCTGCTCTAGACCAAAAATATATTTAATTGATTTTCAAATCTTGAAACAATTAATAAAAACTACAAAAATCAAAATAAATGATCAAACATCGCCTCTCTTTCCCTGTCGAGTTACATCGCCTTAGAAATATTTATTTAATACGTTTACATATTGTGTACTAACTGGCAGATTGCTGATCTATGTAATTTGGTCACATTTCGTTACGACGGTTATCGACGGATAACATTAAAACTGACATAGCCCGACCAAATGACTTTAGGCCGCCATCATGAATCAATTTCTTCGATGGTAAGTCACTGACCTCCATTATACAATTACTTAGTACGCTGTACTCCATACATACCGCCACCTACCGTCCGAATCTACTTGCAATTATTATTTCACTATTAAATTATGTGTCAACACGCTCGGTGAGAGCACTACGAATATCAAATCCCTCGGTGGTCGCATACAATACTTATGAATCTCTCAATCATCAAAATTAAATTCTGAATGGGACATTACTCAGCAAAACTATTGTGAGCTCTATCTATATGAAATAGAATTCAATTTGACGGTATCTGCTTACCACGGTCCACGCGTAAGGGAATAAAACAAACATTTTTTTGTAGTATTTAACAATACTTGCTTTTATTGGCCATTTGTGGATGAAAAGTGTCACGATGAGTCCCTGTCATCATCGCCATTCGGCTGAGTAAACAGCATACTATGCACCAACTTGAAACTGTGTCAGAAATGGCAAAAACCCATTGCCATAATTGAATGAATTTGTATACATATACAGGAACGACTGCATAGGATGGTTTTTGTTGCGAAAAATGTACGGTTGCGGGCGTCATCTGACGTACAAGAGACTTTTCAAACAACCGTATGGTAGAGTACATGCAAATTTTTTCTAATATGAAAACTTTATTATCTATCCATAGTAATGTTATAAAATATGGGAAAGTGTGTCAGTCTGTCTGTTACTTCTTTACGCCCAAACCACTGAACCGATTTTGTTGAAGTTTTGGTACAGAGAGACGTTGAGCCCCGAGAAAGGACACATGGTACTTTTTACCTCGAAAAAATGTACGGTGTTCGCGCGATTAATGAATTTTGGCGCAACAGAATTGGGGGTCTAGTGATTGAATAATTCTAATCGCAATCTCCAATATCCTCAAACCAGAAGTTTAATCCGATAAGGTTCTGCTAAAACCGGAACACGTAAGTCATTTGTGCAGATAAAGCATAATCCACATTGTTGGTACGTCGCAATAACACTGACTTGTAAATTCGTTACCGGTACAATGGGATTTAAGGAGTACATCCATTGTCAATTGGCCAGTCCCTCGTCTATGAATCTGGCGACGGTGATAAAAACATGACGAGCTGTCAAAACTGACCAGATTTGGTAACCCACGAGCGACGCCCTTTGTCCGCGCCTCATTGAAATCGGTGTGGGCTTTTTGACACCTACGTGGAGTCTCCGAGAGGCCGGGAATTCGTGGTGACAGTGTTTACGCATCGGATTGTTCGAGATAATCATTGAGCTTCAAAATGAAGCACGCCTTCCATTCATAAAAGAGCTCCTCCGATGGGAACCATGGGCCGTTTAATGGTTGTGTAATGGCATAATTTCGACAAAAAAATTCAACGTTATTGTATTGTCATTTTTTCCACCAGAAGTTTAGGTTCAAAGGAACATAATAGGTATGGTAATGACGCGATAAAATGATGTAGGTACCTGTTTATCTAAGCTACATCATTTTACATGCCGTGATAGTTAGAGTTCTAAAACATCCCAGAAGTATTTCAGGACCTCGATCGTTTAAACTTGCCAATTTTCAGAAGGGTTGTCAAGCGCTTATCTATTTTTTTTAATTAGTCAATGCTGTCCCACTGCTGAGCAAACGGCTCCCCCAGGCACCAGTCTTCAATTTTTCTCGATCCTGCGCCATTAACGTTGCATATTTGCGTCATCTGTAATTATAATCTAAGGTAAATGCTTAATATGTATAAATTTCATTTTCTGACGCTTTTTATAACCATTGGAACCGTGCATCTTTTCGCCCTAATTGTCTAATGTATAATCATAAAGTGTCCCTTTTAAGCGACCTTTTGTCGCAGACTGATTGGTCGGTTGTATCACGGGGAGTGCTCTGAGGAAGTGCGAGTGCGTGGGAAGTGTGACTGGGAGTGCGTTCGGCATCATACCACCTGCAACTTTTCGCGCCATCGTCCCACGCGAAAAACATACCATCCCACCTTTATGAGTGGCAGTCTTCCACCGTGCGTTTTTCGCGTAACTTTCTGCCGCGCACTGTAAAACTCTGAAACTTACTGTCACCAGCAGTATTTCCGGACCTATACGACCTGCAAACCTTCAAGAAGAGAACGTATTCCTTCTTAAAAGGCCGGCAGCGCTCCTGCGGCTCTTCTGGTGTTGCGAGTGTTTATGGGCGACGGTAGTTGCTTGCCATCAGGTGACCCGTTTGCTCGTTTGCCCCCTTATTTAATAAAAAAAGACTATAAAGGTAAATGCAGATATGAGATCGTTTTATTCGTAAGTCGATTATTTGAATCTGTATTTAATACTAGATGTTACGTCCAATTCGTCCATCACGCGTTAGCCGTACATTTTGAAGCTATAAAAACTATTCTACGTCCTTTCCCGGGCCTTAAAGTACCGCCATGCCAAATTTTATCTAAATTACTTCAGCAGTTTAATCTCGAAGAGGGCACAGACAGACAGACACACATTTATAATATGAGTAAGGATGAAGGTGTAGTGTAGGGAGCGGCGCCGGCACGTGGTACTGTTGTTACAGTGTCGCGGCTAATTACTGATTTATATGAGCCCCGACCAAACTGAGCCGAGTGACGCAAAATATAAGCGCAAGCGTCCCGCCGAAGCTTGTGACTTGGTTTGAAACTAGCACACGTAAAATATTAAAGTTTATAATGAAGTCTTGAAAAGGCACACAAAAATTCATCATTATTTCAGCAGTAGCTGAGAGAACTGCCAACATGATCCATATTTCGGGCCATATTAATAATCCATACTTTGAAAACCTGCATCGTCATAACTCATATCAAAACTTGAAATTAATCACGGCCTTATTCCTGTCTTTATGTAATACTTTGGAAAAACTTTTTTAGAACTTCTAGCCTCGACAATTTTTAAGCCTTTATCCCATTTGCCTACTGATTATACCAACATGAAATAACGATATTTGGGTTTTTGGCCAAATCATCCAATATATTCGAATTTTGAATATCCTTAACGCTTGTGCCACACGTAAAGACCGAACCGCGTCACAAGCAGTTGCTTTAACCAAACAAACCGACGTACTAAGTTTAAACCGAAGCTTAAGCCCGACACTTCACGATTCAAATAAATTTTATCAAACGTCTTATGCAAACAAAATATTTTTAGGTACACGTTGTAAATAAAAGAAGATTTCCTTTATTATATTTGTGTTCGGTGGAGGCCGAGATATTCCCGTGTCTGACTGAATAGTCATCGATATAGGATTTTAACTACTTTAGGCCCATTTGGACCAGTCAGGGTTAAAATTATTCGTGTGTTCCTGTCTCTTTCACAAACACGAAGAACGAGGGAGATGACATGATGTAATGAGGATCTGCTTTTATCCAGACTGTGCAAGTGAGCCTAAATTATCCACAAGCTTCTTAAAGCATTTCAACCTTGATCAGTTACTTCCATTAGGCTTAGGCTAGCTATAGGAGTATACTGCACTTCTGTAAGTTTTGATAATTTAAAATTATTCAAACTTCAAAGTGAATTAGACAAAAACAGCAACAATATGGATTAGTTAATGACAATAAAAACAAAACATAAAAAACAAAAACCAAGCCAGGTTTTTGTTTTTTAAAAGGGGGTGACAGGGTCTTACCTATAATAAAAAACTTCTGAATCAGAAGTTTTTTATCGTTCTTAGATGAAAAATTAGTTTATACATGTTAGGTGCATAATAAATCTACTATTCTTTTGTATTCCTCGTCACAATCTAACAATACGACCAGTGATTGTTTAAATGTACAGATTCTCATCGATTTAAATCTGTTAACGGTTCCAAGGTTAGTACTGTTAGCACTTAATCTGTTGCTCGTACCGGGTGTTTTTCACTAGAGTTTAAACATGGTTTAAACAATTCGTGTATTGTGTCCATATGGGCGCCACATTGCAACTCTTTTGTGGCCGAACCTGTGATGGAACACAAGTGTTTGATATTTGATTTTAGGAATCTCAATTTTTATGTCTTATGTGTCCGCCATGTTTTGAAAATATAAAGTTTATCCCCTTATTGCACCCTTACTAAAAAAATATTTACATAGCGAATTACGAGTAACCATATCGTACCATTGAGGAAATTGATTTCTATGCAGTTGATAGACCAACGTTATTTGGTCGAATATGTCACTTCCTACGAATAATAAAACCTAAGGAAACGTAACTCCCATACTAATGCAGTTTTAAATTTGGTTCCATTCGAACTGTCATGTAACGTCAGCCTTTATACCGCTCAAGGTCACCTAAATATTGCAAATGTATGAAAAGTGAACCTAAGGTACACTTTTTTGACAAGTATTTTGGAGCATATTTTTGACGGAGTTACTCTTCCTTAGTTTTTATTATTCGTAGGTCACTTCAATGTTAATTGTGATCTGTCAGCCGGGTTTGACTACCTGTCCCCGACCTGCATAGGAATCAACTTCTCTGAACCTTCGGTATCGATAAGGCAGAGGTATAAAAACTTTTTCAAATTTCTTTATGTCCTTTTCTTAACGATGCGAAGATACGATATCACAAAGACACCATGTAACGGATTAACCCTTAATCAAATTAAGCATGGATTGCCTAGGGTATCAAGTAGTCTTAATCCGTCACTAAAAGACAGCTTGTCTTGTCTAGCACATTAGAAAGTCATAAGCTGACGACAAAGGCTAACCTTATAGGTAGTTAGGAAGGTAAGGGTGTGAATTTAGGTATCTAACGGCCGCAGTATCAGAGACATTTAACGATTATTATTTTCTTTTACTTAGGAACAGTTTGACAGAAAATGTACGGATTAAATAAAAGTAATCATTAAACGAAAAATATAATAACTAATATGATAATAATTATTACTAGATGACACCCGCGACTCCGTTGTGCCAAAATTCGTTTAACGCGCGGGAACCGTACTATTTTTGGGTATAAAAATTAAAAAGTATCCAATGTTATTTCCCGGGACACAAAGTATCTTCATACCAAATTTCAGCAAAATCGGTTCAGCGGTTGGGGCGTTAAAAGGTAACAGAAAGACAGATAGACATACTTTCGCATTTATTAACTTAATGGATACTTATATAATTGACTATTGAAATATATTTCCTTTTTGTAATTTAGTAACGGAAAATTATTTAAGTTATGAAGCGCTATAGGAGGGTAGAGTTAAGCCGTTCTTCTCGTTGTTTTCCATATTTGGGGCGTTGTGTTTACACAAGGGATATTTGTGTGTATTTAATGGTAGAATAAGTCTTCCGACCGAAATTAGGCGTGGAGGCTAAACCCGAGTGGCAGCTGCTTCAAGGGTCGACGGCGAATCGATTTTATGTATCGAGTATTATTACTTTTGAAGCACCTATGTAAGGTAAAATCGATTACGGACATTTTAGTCTAGGTACATGAGATAATTTTGATTACCCTGAAGTATGGAAATATTTTTGCCTAAGCGTCTATAAGCATTAGATAACACTACAAAATGTTATTTAGGGTACCTAAACACTTTTTATACCTAAACATTTATTTAGTAATGTATTCCTAGCATTACTGTAGATACGAATTGGGAATGTTAAATGTTGCAAAAATGTTGATGTGTACTTATTGCGAAATGAATTATTGTATTTGTACTACAAATAGAATTCATTCAACAAAATAAACGTATGGTAAATGGTCAGCAAGCTCACAATTTACCACACATTTGCGGTCTTTTATGAATGAAAAAAAGTGAAGCGTTCCCAAAACAAATTGAGCGCGATGACGTCAGTCAGTCATGAAGGAGTGCTCAACCTTTTTCCTCATTGCTCAATTAATAGCACCGCTTTGAAGTCATAATGACCTAAAGAAGTTAAGATGTCATCGCAAGCCAGGCGCACTTCCGTCTAATAATATAAACGCGAATGAACCGATCATTTATTTTGGCAGGCCGAACAAAGCGTTTGATGAGCATTTATTGACGGCAAAATCTAAGTTTCAAGTTTTAGGACTAATATATTTCGGACTAGATGATGCCCTCAACTCCGTCGCACCTAAATTCGTTTATCGCGTGGGAACTCTACATTTTTCTAGGATAAAAAGTATATATTATGTCCTTTCCCGAGACTCAAAGTATCTCCTTTTTTTTCAGAAAAATCGATCCACCGGTTTAGATCCAGCAGCATGAAGAGGTAACAGACAGACAGACAGAAACACTTTTGTATTTATAATATTAGTCTGGATCTACGTCTGGATACACAATTAATAACTTAGGTTTTTATAGCATACACGCTTTTAGGGATGGTTAATGATAATAGAAACAGGGGCGGGATAAAATAACAAGGGTGCTTACTGTTTACTACTTCAATCTTTACTACTTACTATGAAAATGTTGCAGATATTCTCTTGAACAATTCTAAGATAAAAACGCTGTCATAGGATGAAAATAGGATGAAAATTTAAAATACAATATAGCTTTATACCGCCATTGAATCGTGCGATAGCACACACTCCCGCGTTATTTATGTAGGTAGACATCTCAATGTAGGTACAGGTAGATAGTTCCATCAAGTCTGTGGCTAAGATAATTTCTATGGCGTTTCAACATTATGATTTGTAAGGCATCCCAGTACGTAGGCAAAATTTTATGACTGGTAGAGCAATTTTGTAGATGTTGAGCTATCTGAGAAAATCAGGCAGATGGCATACTTTTTACCCGACTTCGAAAAAATGAGGTTATCAATTTGACGCGTATGTATGTAATATTTCTAGAAGTTCATGTTCAGTTTTCGTATAATGTTGGTCTATATCAGCGTCTAAATAAATGTGCCAAATTTCAAAAATGTATGTACGTATGACTTTATGTTTGTATTCGCACTTCGCATGTCTCCGGAACTACGAGTCCGATTTCAGTGATTCTTTTTTGTTTTTATTCTTAATTATTATTCTCAATTACGTATAGTTTTAAAGTCTGTTTTATCTTTTTTTGTTCGGGTAATGTCAAATTAATGAGGGCCTCATTCAACTTTCGTTTTGGCGCATTCAATAATTAAATGCGTCAACGAACGCAACGCCAACATTGTCATTTTTGTTTTTTGGATACGGTCAGAGGGCATGCGTCGCGGGCATGCCTCACGTTCGCTGATGACTGCGCTATAACGCATGCCCTTGACGAACAGAAAAAGGCACAGTGTGGACCAAGCTAATGGGTTTTCCCGTATTCCTCATTCCGAGAACTTTAAACGTTTTCTTCCGTTATTCACGGATCTTTTGCACGTTCCGAATATTGTCATCTCTATAATATAATCGTTTGATCGGGAGGGCCGATGACAGACTAATGACACAATCTAAACGAATACGCAGGAACGTTTGATATATTTATGACGTAATTTGGCGAACTGAACGGATATCCGCCGTATTAATAAAATACTATTCAATTGAACTTCCTTTAAAAATAGTTAAATAGGTTTTTCTTTTGAATAAATAAGAGCTGGAACGAGAAGACGGATCGTGAAAGAACAAAAAGTATTTTACACAAAGGGGAGCGTGCTGCAGAAACTCCCTGCAAATTTTTATATATTATGTCACAGTCAAATGGTTAAAAAAAGCCATTAAATCGAACAGCTAGCCCTTCTACTGAACAACGCCATTCAATTACAAGGCTATACCGTATACGTCGTTTAGCCGACTTGTTGACAGCAACGTTCAACACTACAGCTATATGACGCTTAATTAGCCAACTAGTTAAATGGTAAATTAACTAAGGTGACCATTCTTTTAGTGCTATCATTACACAAGCGTAATGATAACAAGCAGATTAATTGTACTGTAACTCATTTTGAACACAATTACAATAAATACCTTGGTGATGCATTTCATAATCCCGTAATTTCTCCTCGAATATTAGTTCAAATTTGGATTCAATATATGTGCTGCCATAATTTCTGTCTCTTTAATAACGTATATTTCCGAAAAATGTCTTAATATAATCACAAAACACCCGTTAGTTGATGATGCTATCTTATAAACAAAACGCACCTAGCGCCGCGGTGGTGAACGCTGAACTAATTCAATCAAACGGCGGCTTTTGAATCAGCTGTAGTGTTGAACGTTTTGAGCGACTTGAATATTCAATTAAAAAGCTAGACGTGTTTGATTGAACGGCTATTTAAACCAGTTGGCTGCGACATAATATATTATACTAGCTGTTGCCCGCGACTTCGTCCGCGTGGACTTCAGTTTAAATTTGTTCCCGTACATCGATTGAATAGTTTACGCGCAAATCACAATGGTACATTTTGTGGGAACCATAATTTCCCTGTTTTTTCCACATTTTCCTCTATTTCTTCGCTCTTATTAGTCTTAACGTTACAAAGTATAGTCTTATAGCCTTTCTCGATAAATGGGCTATCTAACACTGAAAGAATTTTTCAAATCAGACCAGTAGTTCCTGAGATTAGCGCGTTCAAATAAGCCCTTTCAAATAATTTCCCCAAGTTTTTTCCACATTTTCCTCGATTTCTTCTCTCCTATTAGCCTTAGCGTGATAAAATATAGCCTATAGCCTTCCTTAATAAATGCACTATTTAACACTGAAATAATTTTTGAAATCGGACCAGTAGTTCCTGAGATTAACGCGTTCAAACAAACAAACAAACTAACTAATAAACTCTTCCGCCTTATAATTATATTAAGTATAGATTATATTACCTAATATACATTACATCAACTATTCTCAAAGTGTGCTCCGTGGAGCCCTGGAGCTCCGCAAAGACCCTGTAGCATACATAAGTTGTTTTAGAAATGTCAGCAAACACCAGAATGGTGACAATTCTTTCATAGACTTCATTTCTTTTGGGCGTTTATCAAAAATGTTACTTCCTAAAAGGTAACCACCAAAATAGTTCGAGAACCGCTGATCTAGACTATGTATTATCATTATCCGTTATTGGCACAAGTGATGTATGTATTAATCCAAGACTATATGGAATATATTTGTAACTAAATCTTATCAATAAAATTTGCATAATTTCGCATGCATAATTAAATGTTCATTAGCCTGTAAACTGAAGACTGAAGTAGCTCTAAAAGTTAACTTTAGTATTCATCTTTAGTGTCTAAACACACTAGGCCGAAAATACGCGGCCGAAGTTCGGCATGATACGCTTGTAATGCGCTACGCATATAATATTACGCGACGTAATTTCAGCATGGTGTACGTCATCAGCAATTAACATTGCAGGCGTAATCATGCCGAACTTCAGCCGCCTTTTTTCAGCCTAGTGTGTTTAGCCATTAAGGCCCTCCATATTATATAGGAGGAGGCCGATCGATGGTCGGACCATGCGACATTGACTCGTTCAAAGATCCATACTAATATGCGAATGTGTGTCCGTCTGTCTGTCTGTTGCCTCTTCACGCCCAAACCGCTGACCCGATTTTGCTGAAATTGTATGGATATACTTTGAATCCGGAGAAAGGACAAAGGATACTTTTTGTCCAGGAAAAATGGACGGTTTGCGCGCGATTATCGATAAAACCCAAATTGAAAAAGTGGAGGGAACAGATAGAGAGGTAATTTAAATTGATGAATTACAATTGCGCATCTTTAGCCGCGTCCAATTGTACGTGACAATGGAGTAAAATATGCTGATCCGACATATTTGAATTAAAACCGCACACAACATATAAAGGGGTCGAGGGTATGGCGCGGCGAGATAGCGAGTGTAGCGAGGCGTTAAGGCTGAGCTGTAGGGGCCCGATTCTCAGGGCTCGAATGTCATTTCGATAGGTTTCGGAAGTTATAACCGATCGAAACGATGGGTAAAAACGTATAACCGTACTACGTTGTAAGAAGCAAGTCAGCAAGCGGTAGGCGGAGGAGGACGCCGTTTTAGCGTCAGACGGAGGACAGTTCTTACTCAGTCTCCAAATCGGTTACTCGCCGAACAATTGTAATTTTAAAATATTTAAAAAATATATGTTTTTTGAAAGGCTTTTGCTAAGTCATGTTTAACGACCGTGCGTGAGACAGCATGTGCGCTTGCGAGTGAGTTAGCCTACGATCCAAACGATATTCGATGCTTGAGAATCGGGCCTGTGCAGTGTGTGAAACTTGCACTAATCCCGCCATTGTGATCCGACCTACCGCCGACACTTGTTTGTCAAACATCTCGATTTTTAATCATTTTTTTGCCAGAATTCCTTAATATGTTTTAAAGTTTTTTTCATGCTGCGTCGAAAAACTGTGGGGTCAAATCAATTTTGACCAAATGTTATCTTTACAAAAAAATGAGAATATTGTGTATTTTATATGTATAAAAAATTTACTTACCATAAAAATAAGTTGACCTGTCTGCTGCCTCTTCATGCTTCAACCGCAGAACCGGCTTCGATAAAATTTGGTGTGAAGATGATAAGTCAAGGCAAGTGCACAATTCTTATTGCGGAAAAATGTATGGTTCCAGAGCAATCAAGATTTTGCAAAGTTTAATGAGCAAAGAAGTTTCAAGCAACCAACAACTAATTTAGATACCAGAGATTAGAACCAATAATTAGACCTAAATTAATACGGAGCAAAAGGACAGAGCCTCATAAAACAATAATTAGCTGAAAAAGCTGCACTATTTGACGAAGGTTTGTATTTACGTTATGAATGACATGAATGGTGGCCGAAGGGATTCATTAAGAAACTTGGCGCAAAAAGTTTATCCCTTGATTCACACAGGTCAGACACAAATTTGTCTTAGTGGGTCTTGAATCTTAATCCCACGCTGTAAAGTCTACATTTATACAAATGTATCGAGCATCAATAATGGGCAAAAAATCAAGCCGGACGGACGAAATGAATGGTGTCAAAATGACATGTCAGGGTGAATTTTTTGCAATTTTTTTAGCAAATTTCGACTTTGGACGTTTCTTGCTTGACACGTGACTAGACACTCTGTATGTTTGTATTTTTAAAACACTACATAGTAGGTATAAAACAAAGTCGCTTTTTTTTTCTCATGTCCCTTTTTGTTCCCTTTAATCTTTAAAACTACGCGACGGATTTTGATTTTTTTTTTTTTTTTTTTTTTTTCGAAAGGGTCTAAGCTACTGGTCTGGTTAAGACCATGGTAGTTTAATCGTGGCTATAACTAGTCTGTTGCTAGTTGAACGATTTTGATGCGGTTTCCTTTAATAGATAAGAGTGATTAAGGGGCCGGGCTGCCCTCGAAATTCTCATACATACGTAATACCAAAATATTTAACATGTTTGAGTTATTTTTCAGCTTAAAATAGTAATTACCTAGGTTCCTACACAAAACTTAACTTCAAAATATTTACTTAAACACAATATTTTTTTTTGTGTAAGTATAAATTTTTTTACTAAATTTACTTTTATTTAAACACTAAAAAATATATAAATAAATAGTAAATTTACTACAAAATGTTTAAATACTAAAAAATATTTTTTAGAGTTGAAATATTTAATATTTCAACTCTAAAAAATATTTAATATTTTATAGAATTTAATATTTTTTAATATATTTTTTAGTGTTATACTCTATTTTTTAGTGTTCAAATATTTAGTAGTAAATTTAGTAAAAAAAAATTATACACAAAAAAATTTTTTTAGTGTTTAAATATTTTGAAATTAATTTTTGTATAGGAATCTAGGTAATTACTATTTTAAGCTGAAAAATAACTCAAACATGTTAAATATTTTCGTATGAGGAAATGATTTTGGTATTACGTATGTATGAGAATTTCGAGGGCAGCCCGGCCTCTTAAAGAGGAAGGTTTTAAATAAGTATAATAACATTAATTAAATAGTGGAGAAATACTGTTATTTTTGGGGTTTCTAATGTTATGTCGTAAATTACATTTTTTCCGCTTACATTGCAAACGCAGGCTGAACCCTACGAGATTTATCAAAATAATGTACTAAGTATTGTACACTATGAAAAGGTCTACAGAAAACTCCGCGATCTTATGGATATCCCACAATAACATTTTTTTGACATTTACTTTTTACTTTAAATAATGGCTAATTTTCGAAGCGATTTTAACCAATACGGCAATAATCCTTATTCAATTAAATACGTTAAGTACATTATTGATTTAATATAGGTCTATATGGCCCTTTACAGCATATGATTTAAATGAATATTTTCGAAGATATACATAATTATATTACAGATTCGAAAATTGCGGGGCGACGTAGCTTTTGCGGCGGTACCGACCAACGTGGGCCAAGGGTAGTTATTAATATAAAAATTAAAAACTACTACCTAAATCGATTTTAAATATTTCTTCAGTGAGTAACATAGGCTATATATTTTATATCCGTGCGAAGCTGGGGTGGGTCGCTAGTTTCCTATAATTTAAATGTATATGCTCTACTTTTGATATCTAGAACTTTTGATATGTTTTTAAACACACGGGAAAACTACGATTGACGCTAGTTTAGAAATTCAACCAAAATTCAAGTGTTTAAACTTCATGTCACGTGGGATTTGCATAAATAATATAATATACCTGTATTTATATATTGTAATATACTGAATACATTTTTGTAAGCTCAACTGACGTCGTGACTCAGTAACCAACATCTAATAAAGCATGAAAATGTTGCAGCGATCACCACAAAAAACCTTCAGAAACCAAAAAGATCAACGTCAACAAAATCGGAATGTAATGTACTTAAAAAACAGGTTAATAACATAAAAATGCAGGAGCTTTAAAAACTTTACTACCTGAAAAATCGACAATGGGAATAAAACACTCGCTTTGTTAATGTTAAACTGTCTTAAAAGTAACAGATAGTAACAAAGAATTCTTAGCAAGCGCCACTGACAATGATTTGGGTGGCGATTGTGTGCGGTAATTGTTATATTGTTAGTTTTTGCGGATTACCATGAGCTGGCATTGTGCCCCGGGGGTACAGTGGCGCGCGAGGTGGATTATTCGCCGCATTAGCCCGGGTTCGATCTGTGCGGGCGATCACAGTTGCGCAATTCCATATTGGATGAATTGGACCGAGCATGGTTTTAATCTGTGATTCTGTGTGTGTGTGTGTGTTGCTAGTAGCTATCTAAATAGCTACTAGCAACAATACGAAATGTGATTAATAAATCAAATTTAAATGTAATGATGATTAAACTTTAAATATACGGAGCTCCCGTCAAAATCTTCATTTAATTATTATACATTAATATTAGTCGCCTTACTGAGTGCGGCAGTAAGATTACTTACTCTAAAAATATTTCTTAGTAGTTACCCAGTAACAAAGAATTTTTAAAATTCTAATTTTTATATACTTAACAAAAAGGGAATAAAATAGAAAATCAACATTTACTTCCCTGGATTTCTAATTCACGAGCAAAGCCGAAAGAATAAAAAGATAAAGCTAATGTACAAAAAATATAAGGTGCCTATAAAATATATTACTAAAATATAAAACAGGGGGAGAATAATAAAAAAAATAGAAAGACTAGACTATGTACAAAATAAATCGGCAATTTCACTGTAAAATCCGGACAGAAGTAAAGGTAACATAAACTCACCTGCGTCTACGCGACGTAGGCCTTTCTACGCGGCACCCTCTACGTCGTAGGCCGTAGCAGTACCCTTAAAACAATAATTCCTGCTGTTTTGTACAAATATTATATAATATTTATTTACTGTCATTAAACTTGTTTTAAAAAAATATTATTGTAAGTATGTATTTAGCACTATAATGGAAATTAAAAACCAAGCCGAAACAAAACAGTTGCACTTTGAGAGTGCCGGCAAACGAAGAACCAAAACAGGCAAACATTTTTACTGTGCTGTAAAAGAGAGGTATTACTTCCTCTCTTAAGCAGCGCCGGCGGCCTACCCTTTCGTCTTACGAATTTTCGTTCACAAATCCCGACACTAGTTTTGTAATCCATTTTGGATGTTTTATAGGATCCAAAAAATTCAAATCGTCGCTAAAGAAATTTTCACTTCAGAATATACCCATAAAGAAGACTCGAAGGTAATTGTAAAATGTAAGTAGGTACATATGCGGCGAGTCCGCTTGTTGTTGGTGGTGTCATAAAACGGAGTTTGTTTCGGTTACCGAGCCGCAAGTACTATGTTATGTGTATATTTAATAATCACCGCATGTTAGTGTTACGATCACAGTGGGTTCATCATCATTATCACGACGTTTGTTACTAAGTTCTAAGTATGACGATAGGACGCCGAACAGATAAAAGTTTTGAAGAAGGAAAAAGGATTAATCATCAGTCTTGACCAATGATAAGCTAAAACTGCTACAAATGAGACACTTTCAGTCACACTCGCCCCTCGACGTGCCCTTGACAAGATAGTAGTGAGTAGTAACGACCTCGTTCTCTCTATTTGGCGACTAAGGGCCTGTTTCACCGCTTCCTGATAAGGTGCCCGATAGGCTTATTTGACAGATTCTCCATACTCCATCTGTCAAGTTAAGTGGTGGATAGCCTTATCAGGAAGCGGTGAAAGAGGCCCTAAATTTTATAAACTTGAAAGTGTATAGGCACCTATATATTATTATATAGGGTGCAATTAAACCTTTCTGCCGAAATTTTTTCAGGGCTTAGGTATCACTAACTCTAAAAAATATTTTTTAGTATTTAAATATTTTGTAGTAAATTTACTATTTATTTATATATATTTTTAGTGTTTTACTCAATTTTTTAGTGTTTAAATATTTAGTAGTAAATTTAGTAAAAAAAATTTATACACAAAAAAAATTTTTTTAGTGTTTAAATATTTTGAAGTTAATTTTTGTTCAGGAATCTAGGTAATTACTATTCTAAGCTGAAAAATAACTCAAACATGTTAAATATTTTCGTATGACAAAATGATTTTGGTATTACGTATGTATGAGAATTTCGAGGGTAGCCCGGCCCCTTAAGAACTGCAGACAGAAATTAACGAAGCTGGGATCACATCTACTTTATAGAGTTTGTAGCCCCCACCACTGCTTTTCGTGCATTGTTACCTTGCTTTTAGCCTTACTTACCTTTAGCCTTTATACCTTTCAATAATTTAAGAATGTTTGCCTAGTTAGTTGTAGACAAAATTATATTACAATGACATTTTTATTTAAAGTTAGATTGCATAGTTCAAAGTAAGTAGATCAGTATATTAAGTATTTTACTAGCTGAATGAATGAGTATTCAGTGTCGAAACATATCTTTCACACACCTTTATATCGCGGCTACAATCAATTGCAAAACCATATACAATGAAGAAATGGCCATTAAACATTTATTATGGCGCGTAAAATTTTATATTCGCGATGAAAAAGTGCAACGCGATGAGAATATTCTCTAAACGACATAATTTGTACCAGTTTACGACTTCCAGGCCGCGTAAAAACACGTATACAACAAATTAAACAAACACAGGCGCGCACACCCGCGCGTAAAGCAAGTTATCTACGTTTAATTACGTTCTGGTATTTTTGTAAGTAGTCGCGACCGCCGGCGACGAACTCTCTGGTGGTCATTCGAATTTTGAATACTGAAAAAAAGGTGACACTTCCTGTTCCTGTTTTGGTTGTACGAAAAAAGTTGTAGTTGCTGTGAAAATCGGCACACTTTGCTGTAGCTGCAGTACTTACTTACTAAGATTTTTTCCGAATGCGATTGTGTTATAACTTATAAGTAAGGATAGTAGTAAGTTTCTCAAATATACGAACAATACCTATTAAATGTTACAGTTAAATTAATGTATCAGTTTCAAAGAAAGTATTAGTTTATAATGCTTCTATTTTTTGTGCTACATAAGTAACTACAATCTAAGCGGTTAAACCTAAAAAATCTGTCAATTAACTATAAATTTTTCCTGATCCTGAACACTTTCTTATGCATAATCTGTAACTTACTCTACAGCCTAAATAAAAAATGTACGAAATGCTGATAGTTAGTACTTACATATTTTCTAAATACACCTACCAAAAATACCCTACATTATAAAATGCCAACATCACAAATCAACAAAACTGGCAGGGGTGCGCAGCGCCGTATATACGGTTAACAAACACATTATTGATTTTCTGCTCGCTTACCCCCAACACACTCAAACGTAGAAATTAATTGCCACAGCCATCAAAAGGGGAAGCCTGAACATAATGGAGTATATAGGGGAAAGTGAGCAAACATTCGGCTGTAAAACGAACGCCCAAAGCGGCAGGACCAAAGAGGGTTGGCGGGAATAGGCAAATATTTGGCCTAAGGGCTGAGGAGCATCCGACTAATTGTTCTTTAAATACCTCGGAGCAACCCTACGGCAAACATTTCCAAATCCAATTTACCGGAGTCACCGCAGTTTGAAGTTGCATCTAAATTACCAAACTAATATTTGTTTTAACAAACATATTTTGGGAAAGTATTATCTTGTTCTCTATGATTTTTGTGTTTATCTCTTACGCGCTTCTAGATGAGACAACAGCTTAACTTTGTCATTATTACTGCCGCTCAGAGTACTTTTTGTTCGGGAATATTAAAACAAATGATTATTGATTGCTCGGTGTCCATAAAATTTTTAAACATAATCACATTTTTTCTGCTTTTCCTTTCCTTGTTTATTTTATCTTTTGACAAAAAAGAAAAAAAGCTAAAAAAACTTTATTTAGAAAAGTATTCTGAACTGTTATAAATTAAAATGTACATAATATTTATATAAAGTCGATAAAATTCAGGAAAATGTAACATAGGTATCATTATACAATCAAAATAATAATGTAATGAAAGACACTTGCGTGAATTTCTTCACGACGAAACAAAATAATATTTCTGTACCTAACTACCTACTCGTCTATTTTACAGGTTAAAATTCTATTCACATACCAACCGCATAACTTGTTGAAATGAAAAATGGAATGTAAAACCATTAGGCGGTGATCGACGTTTGTTTCACTGTCAGCATTTCTATTTCTGACCATTTTCTGTCTCACCTCTGTCACTTCGTCTAATTTGTGCTGCTGGGGAAAAGAAAAGATTTATTGCTTACATGGTGATTATAATATTTTAAATTCCTACGTCGTGTTTTATTAATTGTGATCGTTTAAAACGTCCGTCGGAATGTTTTAAAATTTTAATATTGTGCCGACTGTTTGTTGTTTTAATTTGTGTTCGAATATTTTGTAAGATTTTAAATTGTGCTCATCTTGTGTTATGTTGAGTAATTAATGAAACATACTACACAGATTATAGAAGAAAATATGAAAAATAGAATAGGTATTATAATATGAATACGATGAACGTATTGTTAAAACCATATGCATAGTTTTAATCTTTTCCACGCACAATTCCATCACCTCGCCATGTTGCATTAAAATTTAAAACATTGTTGATTTTTCGCTTTCCATCATAAAAAACTCCGATGATCACTTAGTGCAATGTCTTATATAATTTATGAACTGCTAAGAATATCGGCGGCTGAAGTGAAATGAAAATAGGTCCATATGGGCCGTGTCTCGCTACCCTTTCTGGGGCCACTATTTTTGTAATGACAGTGCACAGGCGGCCCCAACTGACGGCTTTCAGGGAAACACCTAATTGTACTATTTCGATGAATGAATGAAATGAACCGTGATTCGTGAATATTATTACGGTACATTTACTATGGGAACTATAAATCTGCTTCCAATTGAGATTTAGAAACGTGGAAACGTGGTATGTTTAACTTTTAATTGTTTTTCCTGAGAGGATACATAATTTACACGTGTTGGGAATTAAATGTTGCACGAGATTTACTATTGAAAGTTACATTTAATTAAATAATTCACGGTAACTTATTGTCTTAGTAGTTGCAGATTCCTATTCAATTTGTCTATTGTTTGCATAAAGTTCTATCTGTCTGTTTCAATTTGCATTAAGTTGTTAGTTTAAACTCTATATTTTAATTTTTATAAACGAGCAAGATTGTAGTTCGTCATTTTACCTATCCACCTCTGGTCACCCAACTCCTGAAATATATTATCTAATACTCATCCAGCCAGTAGAAACCGAAGTCTAGACAGTATAATATTATTTATTTATGAGATATAGTTATCCCAAGTTCAAATCTCTCGTTCAATCGGTTGCGTAAACTTCACTAAGTCAAGGATTAATAGCGGAGTTTATTTTAAAATGCGTTTATTTATTTACTCAACAAGTGCTTAGTAATGTAAATTGTAAACTAAAACTGAACGTTGAACGATCCCGCGCTGGAATCGAACCCGCGAGCCGTGAGCACGGTGGTCTGTCATTTTAGACATGTCATTTCCCTGACTGATGGGAATAAGGAGTATTCAGTTTCATACAACAAAGTTCGAACTCTGCACTCAAGATGTTTGTCGGATTTTGGTTGCCTGTGGGGTAATATTTCTGTCTGGACATTAAAAAATAAAGCTAGAAACTTCCAACCTGTCATCTAGCTTCATTCAGTTAGGCAAACCAACTTTGTTAAGACGTTACAAAGTCAAATCAAAAGCAACAACCGAAATCCTAGACATTCACAAAAACATCCACAAAACCGAAATACAGCTGATTTCGTTCACGTAAATGTATAGTTTTATATTAATTTATAGCATCCTTAACCGAAAGAAAGCCATTTACTGCGCGGTGGCCAGTCCGCGCCAAATTAGACTCGATAAAGTAAATATTTATCCAAGTTTCAATATAAACGTAGGTGGTGAGATAGCAGTCAAATCAAATTGCTTTTCGTGACTGCGGGTGGCGTAGTTTCCGATTTCTTTTAAGCTTTTAAAGTTTTTAATCCTGGCAACATTTTGCTATCAAAGTTTCGCAGTAGTGGAAGTTTTAATTGCTTTTCAAATCCTATTAGTTTTTAGGAATTAGAAAGTTGGGAGGATTTTGAGCGGCTGTTTTTAGTTTGGATTTTCATAAAATGGGAAGTGGTTTATTTAATCTATTAGTTTTACAATTTCAAGAGGCGCAGGTTCGGCCTCATATGGAATATTGTTCTCATCTCTGGGCAGAGGCGCCAAAATACCAACTGCTCCCTCTGGATCGTATCCAACGAAGGGCCGCTCGAATTGTTGACTGCCATTATAGTGTTTCAAACAGCTTGGACCTCTTGGAAATACGCCGAGATGTAGCTTCACTCTGCATCCTCTATCGGTTGTATCACGGGAAGTGCTCTGAGGAATTGTTCGGAATCATACCACCTGCAACTTTTCGCCATCGTCCCATACGAAAAACGTACCATCCTCATCACCTTGATGAGTGGCAGTCTTCCATAGTACGTTTTTCGCGTAACTTTCTGACGCGCACTGTAAAACTCTGGAACGGACTGTCACCAGCAGTATTTCCGGATTTATACGACCTGCAAACCTTCAAGAAAAGAGCGTATTCTTTCTTAAAAAGCCGGCAACGCACCTGCAGCTCTTCTGATGTTGCGAGTGTCCATGGGCGACGATAGTTGCTTACCATCAGGTGACCCGTTTGCTCGTTTGCCCCTTATTTAATAAAAAAATGCAGATTTTGTAATACCTACCTAGATATTTGCATTTGTTCTTAGCAAATACATAGTTTTGAATCACATAAACACTTTCTTTAAATTATGCAGAGTCACAGCCAACACCTAGTGAGCATGGCTCTACATAAAATGAAACCAGAGACCTTTAGGTATTTTTAATCCTCGACTTTATTTTCTAACTATGAGAGTTCAATATTATATGACGTTCTTTTAGGTTATAGCTGTTAATTAGTGTTAATTATTATAACTTATAGGCTTTCACAATTTGACCGTTCTACCAATTCTACGACTGCGTCGAGCTATAATAAATTGCGCATAACTTTTACACTAAAACTGACCGTTTGTAGGCTGAATAGGTCCAAATGTAGATGATCGCTGGCAGAGTTGCGGTAGGCTCTATCGTACCCGCAACTCTGCCTTAAGCGATGAGTGGAGCACCATGGGGTTTTAGTGGGTAGACTACGCAGGAGTCCCACATACCCCGGCCGATATCCCCAATTTGCCGGGGATGCGTAAAGCATTTCCCTATGTTAAAAAAAAAGGCTGAATAGGTCCATATAGCAATCAGCTAACTGCGGCAAGCAGAGACGAATATTTTTTTTAACTGTAATCAAATTAAGATTTTGACTGTAGCTAATAATCAAGACGAGAGTGGAAGAATAAGGTAAGTACCATGAAAAAACTTCCCGTTTTTTTGCTTAAATGGAGGCTTTAGGGCCGGAAAAGTTATTTGAAATAGAAAAACTATGGATTATATGTGTAGCGAGATATATTAGCTAGGTTATGAAGTAGATAAGTTACAAGTTTTATTAAAATAATTAGGGAAAAAATGAGTTACTGACCGTATGTTACGAAATGTTACTTGTTCGATTCTTCCACTTATGTATTTTATTATTATGACATAAACTTCATTTATTTAAGAAATTGATATCCGTCTCAGTGCGGCAGTTATTGTTACTATTGTTGTCTGGGTATAACATTTTAAAGAAAATGTGTGTGTGTCTGAATCTGTGCGATGCGAAAGTGGAAAATTTAGTAAATATATAATTATATAAACTACGCTCGTACAAGTTCGGTGGCTGAAAGACAGTTTAGGCCTTTAGCGTGAGCAGTCCAATATTGTACTTGCCTGGTATATTATATTATGTACGTCTGATTATAGATTAAAATATTCTATTTATGATCTGTTATTCCGAAGTTTCATGGACCTAAGTTTATGATAATAGCCGCGAATACACAAATTTATCCAATAATAACACTAATTATTCTTAACGTAATTTAACTTGGTGTTTTGTTTGTAAGTAAATACGGCGATGGCGGGCTCAGCAAACAATTGTTAAGTATTTGAATATCGGTTAAAAGTTTGGACGTTGTTGATAGCGCCCTAGGGGAGAGAATAGAGATTCTTTAATGTGCAAGAAACACGTGCCAGTAAAATTCTCGTGTGGCTGTGTTCGATCGATAACCTTATATATACCTTCCTAACGACCTTACCTTCGTTTGAATATCTTCGTAACGACTGTACCGATATTATTGTATTTTAGTGTGCTTATCGGTAGGTTTGATATAGGCCGATATCTATTTTTCATAACCGCAACAACGTACATCGCAAACCATTGTTTGCCAAGTCAGCCTAAAGGACCCCTTCGATCGAATCCGGTCGGAGGGAATGCAGGCCGGTCTGACTAGTTTTGTATGTACATTCCCGTGGACTGTAGAGGGTGCACCTTGGTGTAGTTGGCCTGCGATCAATTCGACAGGTTTTGGTCGAATTTCCGTATACGGGGGCCTTTATAGTTTACTTATCTTTCATGCGTCTCATTTCAGCTTCTTTCGCCAGCCTTTGATATTTCAGTATCGTGATTCTGATTCTTGAGGCTTAGCTTACAAAAATATGATTACCTTACTGGATCCCGTCAGCGAACCGTCGTAACTCATCCGGATTATTTTGTTACGCGATGATACATGGCTGCGCTCGCATGCCCGCCATTACACTGCGCCCGACTATTAGAGGCATTGGATAAACAAAGGATTAAATTATCGCGTTAAGACAGAGATAATCCATACAGATGAGATGGTTGTTGACCTTCGCTGACTCACGCTGGAAATGCTGCCCCAGATGCAACGAGGTGCGAACACTATGCAGTTCCAATTCCGGAATTCAAGTAAACTATTTCGTATTTCTGTTGAACATGATGTGTGTAATTCTTTTCTGAATTAAAATCCAGAGCCAAGAATTATTAATATTGTTTGCTATCTTATTTTAGCGGTCATTCGAAAAAGTCAAGTATTCACATTTCCTAAAACGTCAGAATACAATGTAGATAATATGTATAAACCACTTTCTGCTGAAAACAATGAGGGCAAGTATTTAAAGAGATTTCTATCTCTGAATCTACGGTCGGTAGGACGATTAGGAAGGAAGAAAAACTGTTGGCGAAATGTGTTCGTAGCAAAATTTTTAAGCGGTTGATGAATTAGCCATAAAATGTATATCACATTGTTCTATACCTCGTTCGATTCTACTTTATCAAAATCCAAAAATAAGAACAAATAATCCTAACACATAACTCCTCTCTTTACGACACTGTTGATATTAATTTATTGTTCTTTAATGTAAACACATCGTAAGCAGCCATCATATTCCGGTATAATACGTTATTTATTATATACTTGGCCGATTTATTTCCATCTCGTGTTTTGGTACTTCAAAGTGGGGCGTCATAAAACCAGAATAAGTGTTTTATGAAAAATATCCGACTAACACAAATAATATGATATTGGCTGTCAGGATTAGCATAATATCGTTGCTTGTATTTAGGGACTATAGGCCTACTACGAAACCGTTTTAGACTCGAACAATCGGCTGAGAAGGCCGCGTCCCGCTCTAACAACGTAATTTCTCGTTTGTTAGAGTAGGACGCGGAATTCTCCTACGATTATTTGAGTCTCAAAACGGTTTCGTGGTACGGCCCCTGATTCACAATGAATTCAATTCGATTCGTGTTCAACAATGTCCCTGAAAGTCAGCCAATAAGCGCTGATCGCTCAAAACGTTGACCAATAAACAAGTTGCAACATTCCGAATCCCAGTCAAACGGGTATTGTGATTCACCCGCAGATTTATTTGGAGATCTAGTTCAGAGTTATGTAAACCGTGTTAATATACCAGGTGTTAGGTTCGTCTAGGCCACTCGCTGTACCCGAGGAGTTGCATTTGCGTAATTAGCGGCCGAAAGTTACCATTTAAACAAATAACGTTCGCGCCAATATCAACATGAGTATTGTAGAAAAACAATAAACACGCGGTTCGTTGACCGATACAGAGCTTTGCCAAAATAAGCACCACTCGTGCGCCTTCAATGAACTCGGAGAACAATTATCTTAGACCGCACGTTGTTTGTAGAGTTCGTAGTTTTAAACGAAGTTTCGTCGTAACGTTTACACAATATCTTTGGTAACTTTAGCTAAAAATAAATTACAAATGCTCAGTTTCTAAGGTTTCTGATGTCTAGGTTTTTTACCTTTCCCTTTTTTATATATTTGAAAAACTCAAGAGTTATTGATTGGTTAGTATTTTACTAATTCAAAAGCTCTGAATGAATAGTAAAATACGGAAGCGGGCTTTGGTTATTTCACAAAAGTTGTATAACGAACGGCTTGCAGTTGTTTAGGCTGGCCGTATGTATACACACGTTTTCCGTATTCTATTTTCGAATTCGTTTTCCGTATTCGGACATTTGAATGCATAGAATCAGTAGAGAATACGTTAACTGACGCATACCTACCTACGCTTTTTACGAACGGAACGAATTCTATTCCACACGTACATTTTGAGTGAAAGCCGGTGCAGAAAAACGAACGTTTGCGCTAGTCTCACGGAATTCCAAATCGAAATTCCACATTAGGAAATCGATACGTAAAACGTGTGTATGCGGCCAGCCCTAGGTATAAATATAAATATTAAGTATTACTTAGGGGGCGTCCACAAATTACGTGAGGTGTTTAGGGGGTGGGGGGGAGGGGATCGAGCCAAATCTCATCTAATCTCACGCTGGAGAGAGGGGGGGTCTCGGCAAATCTCACGTAATTTTTTTCTCAACAAAATAATACTATTTTGGTCCATTTCATCCATATTGTACATATGCTTAAGATTTAATTGTATCGTAATCGTTTATATAGGATTAAGATCATTCACAAATTGGAAAAAATAAAATGTACTACTTACTATCAAACCAAACGTTTACGTTAGGAACCCAGATTTTGAAAAATCGTACGTGAGATTTTGGGGGGGAGGGGGGTCAAAAAAAAACAAAAAACACCTCACGTACTTTGTGGATGTCTCCTTATATATTAATATCTACTACCTGACCCTAATTTCTCATACGTAACTACCTACAAGTACCCGGAGTCTCTCAGACTCCCGTATTTTGAACTCTTAATATACAAAAAGTATGCTATATGAAAATGAATTAAAAGAAACATGTTATACTTAATAAATACTTCTTTATTTACTTATTAAAAATAATAAAAACACTATAACCTTATGTCTTATATATAAAAAATAAACATTTTTTCAAAACGAACAATTTTTTTTCAAAATTTTAACACTTGCTAAACGAGATCTTAAATTAAAAAAAAAATAGAAACTTTCTATATAAATTACTTAAAGATTAGTGACTAATCAACAAAATGTGACATACATATTCGGCAAAAAAGATTTTTTTTAATAAAATTGCAAGGCTCGAACGAGCACGTCGTGTAGGAGCACTCCAGGCAAGTAGGGTTCTTACATAAAATGAAGCATAAGTATTGTGTCTTACGTTTCTTCTACGGGTCACATGTAAAGCAGTACTTGCGTTTTTCCAACTTTTCAGGTCCTTCATAAAATAAATCATAACTACATCCTGTAGCACCTGAAAGTGCCTCTTGGTCAAGTTTCGGTACTCGACGAAATGTCTGGCTCGTTTTCGCTGCATTGTTCATCAAAATATTCCTCTTCATTCGAAGAAAGGTCTTTCTCCAACCAACGCTTAATATTTTTATTATTTGACATCATTTTCAACTAAAGCAAAGAAAATAAGGTTCTTGAAAAAGTCGCGAAACTACCTACATGGAGTCTCTCAGACTCTACGACAGTTTTTTACTCACCAAAATGCAGCTCACGCGCCTGCGACCTCCACGAGCGCAGGCGCGATACTGCGGGTAGAGAGGCGAAGGTACACGGAGGCACGACCGTCAACGAACCTTACTTGTAAAGATATGGACAAAAATAGAACTGCTGGAGTCTGAGAGACTCCGGTCAGGTAGTTAAGGCTTAAACCCCGACAGTATAAATCCAACAACTCCAGTATAATCGTGATAATACATCACTGATTGAGCGTCGTGGCCAAGTTGTGGCATTGACATCGAACCCTGAAATGACAGTATGCAGTGGGCGGTGGCTGTCATTTCAACGATCCATCCCAATGACAGGCTCTTTACCCAGCCGGAACCCACCAGCCAAGTTAAAGCTCTCGTCTGTCCGTCCGTCGCCGACTTCTCGAACAAATAAGCCAGATAGTAGGGTCTCTAAAATCAGTCGCCATGCTGTCATTGTTGCGAGAAGCACCGCTCGAACCGCCACTTCAGTTTTTTAGTTAGCGTCGGAATGCCAAGGTCCAAATCGTTCGTGAAGTGCCACTTGTATATCGAAATCGATGATTAAATTATTTGTGTGGCGAGCTTCGGTTAAAATATCTTGCTATTTACAATCACACCACATTGTATTGATATGAAAGTACTTTAATACGCTGCAATTGGACATTTTAGAAGGTTCTATAAATTTTCGATGAAACGCATGGGCGTAGCGAGGTACGGGCCCCCCTAGAAGAGCGATCGGTCGCTAATGCTTACGAGTTTCATACCTACAATTAGAGCGGAAAGAGTTGCGGGGTGAGAGGGGAGGCATACGATCCCAGTTCGCTCGCTCATAATATTTTGTTTTAATTTTTACCTCACCTTCAGTACTTGTGAGATCCCCCCCCCCCCCCCCTCCAAACCCTATGGCCCCCCTCTACATAGAATCCTGACTACGCCCATGATGAAACGTATTTTTACAGACGGTGAAAAAGGGGCCAAAACACATAACCGCGTTGCAACACCGCATCGCCAAAATCGGCAAACTAATCATTAAAAACTCACTGAGGTATAAGTACTACGTAAAAACTAAAGAATTCCTCCGGGCGCGGCGTTTTGGTGCCGCAACTCGGTTGTGTTTCGGGCCTTAGATCTTTATTCACGTCAATGGTGCCCAGCTCTATTTCTTCCTCATCACATCCTTGGTGATAGTGTGTCATCCTCTCTATTTAACTAGCTGGATTCTATAGACGGAACTTAGTTTTTGACCAACTTCCAAAAAGGAGGAGGTAATACGTTCGGCTGTATGTATCTTTTTTTATGTATGTTCAAAAATTACTCAGCCGTTTGTGGTCCGATTTTCAAAATTATTTTTGTGTTGTATAGGGCTTAACTCGAATTTAGTACCATGTTTACAAAAGTGGTGATCTGATGATGGGATCCTTGAGGAATCGAGGAGACTCCTTGAAATTTGTATGGAAACATATAGTGATTTTGATTTCTTCTGAAGCATTTGACGTAAATGCTACCAAAAAGTAAGACTTCGCACCAGGTTATACTCTGAATCCTAAGGTACGGAACAGAACTTTTGAATGCTTATAGGTACAGGTTCCGGGATTTCGGCGTTGTTTAAACAACTAAAAGCATAAGCCAACACATCAATTTGATAGATCATTATCATCACAACCATAATTATACCATGGTCATCACACTATGACCCAATTATTGGTATTTTTCGTGATATTTTGCATCGAAGCAGATGTTTTTGATGATGATTTCGCTGTTTGTGGACCGATTTTCAAAATCTACTGTATTGTACGAAAGTGGTGAACTGATGATGGGATCTATGAGCAGTCGAGGGAAATCTTTGCAATGTATCAAAACACTCATAGTGTTTAAAATGTTGTTTCTAGTAGGTAAATTAAACATATGCTACGAATAAGAGAAATTTCATACGAAGGTGTCTCTTGGTCCAAAGGCACAGAACAGAACTCCCGAAAAAGGTTCAAGATAAAAGTTTGGAAATTCCAGCATCACTTAGATACCTGCAAATATTTACCACAATTTCGCTTACAGTAACATAATGTGAATATGTAGTTAACATTCGTATTGGTTATTTACGCATTAAGCCTTATTTTTTAGGTAACTAAAAAGAGTGAAATTAAAACCGACTTCCAAGGTAAAAATAATAGTAATACGAACTAAAAAAGTATTAAATAACTCTTACTCTTTAATAGTGCCTTTTTCGGAATTCGTCTAAATCTCAATTATGTATTTCTGTACATATTACAGTCTTCATTACTTTGAAGTCGGTACCAGTCCCAAAAGTTTCAGATATTCTGAGATATTACTGAACTCACGATTAAATTAGCTGGTACCGACTTCAAAATAATGAAGACTGTAGTATGTACAGAAATAATTGAGATTTAGACGAATTCTGAAAAAGACCTATTTAAGTAGACCATACCTAAATATGGTATCTTCTCAGACCAATAAAAAAAGATAGACAGAGCCATCCATGCTATGCGGTGAGGCAGGCAATAGGAAGCCGATACGGCCATAGGAAGCCGGCCGCCCGCCATTCCGGTTTCAACGAGTGACGGCGCATGTCGTTTTCATCTGTGTCAAGAAATATCAAAATATGCCGTCCTGCATCGTTAAATGGTGCAAAAACAATTCTTGTGCGCAAAAGAAACCTTGTGGGATTACGTTTCACAAGTAATTAGTTGAATATTTATGTATTACCACCGAAATAACGAATTTAATTTATTAGTTTTAAAAATTGTCTCGGGAGTCTCGGAACACAGAATCTCAACCAGTGCTGCATGCTGGTCGCAAGATATTTTTCCCCATAATAGGGGAAAAATATTATTACGTGCTGTATTATCCTGACAAATGTTTATTTTTAACCTAAAATTCGTTATTCATTTAAAATCTATTAATATAAATAAAATTGGAGTGTCTGTTTGTAGTATTGAAAGATTTTTTTACTATTTGCATATTAATCTGTATACGATACATACTGCATACACCAAACAACATTCTTTACAAATTTTGTCTGTATGTATGTCTGTCTGTCTGTCTGTCTGTTCTTAGTTGAAACACATAATTTATTAGATATAGATATTTAAGTATTTACTTTTTTCAGCAATTACTAATGAATGATGATTAACAATCTAGTTTGATAGCAACTTTTGCAGTCATTACTTAGTAGTTTAATAAGACTGCAACAGGATGGGAGTTTGACAATCTGAAGCCCTGAGTTGGCAACATTATTTTTTTGCACACAAGCGCACGCCTAGTGTATTTATGCTAGGCGTGACGCACACATTGATCGACAGCGACTTCACCCCATTACCTGTAAATACTTCGTCTTTCTTTTTTTATTGGTCTGAGGGTATCTTAATGTGAGAGAATTTTAGACACATCAAAATCAACTTTAAATGCAAACCCAAAAAAGTTTAAAATGCTCTTTCTAAATTTTTTTGACTGTTTTGATACCCAAATTTTCATAAATAAAGCGTTTTATAAATAAAAGTTTGAGTATTAAAAAATTCCTTCTCTCAACAAAATATTCGACCTCTTGCGTCATCTATCAGGGGGCCTCTCAAAATATATTTTAGGGGGCCTCGCAAGATATATCTTACCCACATCAAATTTAGGTATTGCCCCGCCCTGTGCCCCGCCCGCGCCACTGCGTCAATATAACTAACTTATTTTATTAAATTCCGTTTTTATTCAAAACGAAATTTAGGGAGAGCTTTATTCAATTTTTGAATCTGTAAAGTCTTGTTTGAAAAACCAAAAGCAAAATCTCCGCTCATCATTTTCTCTTTTTTGCCATCTTTTTCTGGTAGACTTATACAAGGATATTTTTTGCTAATAAACAGATATGAGAACATCATCCACGTTTAACTACGCAGATAAACCATGAGATGAACCACAAGCCTTTTTATTTTAATGAAGACGTAAGTGGGTGAAGTGGATAACTACATATATCATTTTATAAAGAACAATTACTCATGTTTTCCCTTAAATTTGAACAAACCTTGTAACAGACCATCATAGCATAGAGCAAATAAATATATCCAGGCATAGAATCCCCACTTTTTTTATTTCAAACCATTTTCCCGGTCCTAAAGCCTCCATATTTTATGCAAGAAACTCCAATCTTCAAATCAACTCAAAGGTGAGAATTTGTAAACATTTTGAGACTAGCCTCGTGGCTTGGGTCACAGAATTACAAAAAACAGACAGTATAAAAATCAAACACATTTTGTTCTAAATACAAATAACCATTTATTATGTAAATACATAATAATATATACACACAATTATTATAATTATCACAAAGTTAAATTCATACATCCAATAGCATTTTTCAAACATCTACATGTATGACAGTGTTACTCTATATCAGTGTTTCTCAAACCGTCTTTATAGGTACTAGAAACACGAGGCAACAAAAAGGATTCTAAAACCATCTCTAGGAAATTTTTCTGAGAGACACAGAGTAAAATATAATTATATCTCTTAGTATATATCTTAGTACAAAATGTCGCTATAGTAAATACTTTGGGAATCACTTTGCTAACCTTTTTACGAGCTTAAAGAAATGACAAGTTTGAAAAGCACTGGTCTACCTCAACGACTCTAGTCACTACATTTGTCCCACAAAAGTCGCGTAGAAAGTTTCTAGGGCACTGCATATTTAGGTATAATATACTTATTTCTAATTGCTACAAAATTATTCAGATTGTTGTATATTTTATGTGTCATAATATATGAATACTAATTTCGATATAACGAAAATTCTACCTAATTTTATGATTTCAGTACCTATCATTTTCAGAATAAGCTTGAACAAACAATGGTGGACGGATAAGCACTGATAATGTTGAAATGGTTGCTTCCAAAATAAATAGAACATTAAACAAATAGATCTAAACTGCTTTTATTGATTTTACACTCATACTAACAAAATATGTAGGTACAATTATTTATAATATTATCGTAATGGCAATTGCATTATTAGTACGCCATATTTTAATGATTTAACTGTACTACTTATCTAAATGAACATTTTGACGTAAGCCCCATACATTAGCTGTCAAACTTTTCATTTAATTACAGTTATGTAATTAATATTGGTATCTGAGTGCGACAGTAAGTAATACAATAATAATAATTAATCATGAAGAATACTTAGTGTACCTACTTGTTTTTTATTATAACGCAAACTGGTGAAATTGTTATAGGTAAACGTGACGACTTAATACAATACGGTCTTCGCTTTTCCATTCTCACATCCCTAACCCATACAATTAAGAATACTTTTACAACGGACAACTTTGCCTTCGGCTGATACGTCAGAAAAGTCATTTAGCATTCAATTGTCTTCTGAAAACAACATTTAACTTATCGGCTGTATATCTATTATTAGAAAATTAGTTTTCATAAATAAAATGGACACTTAAATATGCAATTAAATGCCTAAAAAGCATGCAGTTGGTTGCAATGGAGTAAATATTAATATTACACAACTTTTACATAAAAACTTTTCCATTTTAATCAGATTTATCATGTAAACAATTGTATTTATAATTAATACACGAGCCGTTTTGATTAACTCATCATCAAGCGTGAAATAAGGGTAGGTATTAAGGGCCTGTTTCACCACTTTCTGATAAGTGTCGGATAGGCTATGAACAACTAATCTGACAGATACCTACTCCATACTCTATCTGTCAAATAAGTGTCAGTGGTGAAACAGGCCATAAGAGAAGTATGATGATACAATGTAGACACTGATTTGTGATAACTAAAATCTATTTTAAATTTAAGTTAATATTAAGACTAGAACATACTTCGTAATTAAAGAAAGTCTCGTACATCGATACTTAAAACAATATTTACAATTTATAAATTAACTTTTCTAAATGCGCTTATTATAACGTCTTATCTAACGTACCTTATATATTCGCTAATTCGTAACCACCGGGTTCGTTGATACATAACCTCATGTAAAGGCTATATAACTTGTGTCATCACATAGTCATTTCACATAATACCTATCGGCTATCACAATAGGTTGCTCCCTGCTCTACTACCTCCCGCATTCTTCCATTCCGTTTTACCTACGACAAACATAAAAATAAATTAATAATTACAAAAAAAGAGAAAAATAAAAAAATTCAATTAGACTTGCAAAAATTGAGTTATTGACAATATATCTAAACACCTCTCTTTCTCTCTTACTTCAAACTCTCCTACTATAAAGTCACCCAATATTTGTTTTGTTGTGTTTTTGGAAGTCATTGATATATTATGTAAGCAATTAATATTTATTTTGGACCTACGAATAATACAAACTAAGGAAGAGTAACTGTGTCAAAAATTTGTTCCGCGAACTACAAAATGAGACCCGAATACATGCATACTTTATGCATGTATTCGGTAGACAATTTTGTGTTTTTATACAAGTGAAAATTATTGTCAACGGCTTTATTTCGTAAATTTTAGTGTTTGTGTTTCGTAGCTATTGTCATATATTGTAGTGTGCGAAAAGGAACAGGGCCGGATCATTTTAAAGGAACCAAAATCATCATTCCTTTTAAAGGAACCAAATTCAAAACGGTTGAAGTATGGGAGTTACGTTTCCTTAGTTTTTATTATTCGTAGTTTTGCAGGATATAAAAATACACAAATATACAAGTGACAGACGGACGGATAGCAAACCCGGTACTAATACAACTAGCTAACCTATCTTTTAACCTAATATACATATTTAAGCTAATGAATAGAAGATGGAGTATATATTTGCTGTTTAAAGTACAAACGTCGTTCGGACTCGGAGAAAACATTTTGGATAAAATGTACCTACGATTTGCACTCTTTGCAGGAGAAAAAGATTCTCTCAAATACAAATATTATGTACCTAGTATATTTTTTTATTTTAACTTTTATACTCGGTGTAGTTTACCTCGGATTGTAGTTTTGGTGCCATCAAATATGATTTAAAATTATTCCAGTTGCTAGCATATTATTTTATTTGAAGTTGAGGCTGGGTTTCTACTAATAGTGTTAATGTACTGTCTATTATAACAGGATCATATATTTTATAGCTGTAGTTAATAAATTTTGATTTAATCTTTCCTTTTTATGTAAGTAACTAAAAATTTATCAGGTACATAAGTAATTATTTTTTACTTGATTGATTCAAATTATTGTTTGTATAAAGAATTATTTACACGATAATTTTATTTTCTTTATTTAGCTTTTTAACTTACCTAAGTTTAGTTTTTAGCGTACTTAGACATAGAATAGGTATATTATAATAGTACCTACTCCGTAACTTAGGCCAACATTTTGTGATAATTTAGATTTTTAACTTCATTATCATATTCCATTTGACATTGACGACCTCTGTGGCTCAATGGGTAGAGTGTGTGGCAGCTCAAGCCGGGGGTCGCGGGTTCGAATCCCGCCGACGGAACAAAAAGTTTTTCAATGTTCCCGGGTCTGTATCCGGATGTGTATCAAATATGTGTATGATATAATAAAAAATAAAATCTTAAATATATGTATACTATAAAAGTATTAAATATATTTCCGTTGTCTGGTACCCGTAACACAAGTCCTTTAGGTACTTAGCACGGGGCCAGACTGACGTGGTGTGAAGCGTCCATAGATATTATTATTCAAAATCTCGCCGTAAAAATGAAGAGAATTCTCAGAAAAAACATTAAAATATATATCAAGTTCGACAGTTGCTAGAAATGAAAACAAAAATAGAATTGTCTCGTGTCCGATTTTGTGTTGGTAATTGTTTGTTCTGATGTTTGAGACACACTTGGTCACCAGATGGTCAGTTTTACTAATTATTATGTATGACTTTTAATATCCCACTGCTTCTATTCAGTTACGAGTGGTCAATTGGCACGACGAAGCGAGATAATAGACATTCGTAGGAAGTGTCACTTGATTGAAGTTTAACGAAAATGAAAATTAATAAGGCATCCATTAGACGGTAGGTTTTGCTGTCAGTTTTACCACAGTGATGACTGTGACTGATGGATAACCTACCGTGTAAGAGCGTGACTGACGGATGCATGAAGCTGATTGATGAAAGTCTGGATATTTTGATTTTTGCTTCATGCAACCATCAATTACGAATTTTGAGTGAGTTTTGTCACATCTGACAAAATTGGAAAAAAATAGAAACGTATACCTTTGAAAATTTTGGCTTTGACTGACATAAAACTGAAGAGAATTGAGTGGCAGTCATACCATTCGTCAGTCCATCAGTCACCATCAGTCAAATATAATTCATGACTGACGGAATTGACTGACGCTTGCATGCCCGTGTAATGGATGTCTAAAAGAAGGAAATGGCTTCGCCGTTTCATCGCATTTTCATGGAGGTGATGCGAATATTTAGTTTCTGATTTGAAGGAAGTAACGAAACACCCAAGCCATACATGATATTTACTGATATTATGGGGAATTTGTTGAAGTTAGGGTCGGTAGAGTTAGGCCGTGCAGATTCAAAAGCTAAGCATCTACTTGAGATCTGATATCTTTTTCACAGGGCAAATATTATATGGTCATCTTGGCAACATTTTACATGAAATGTTTTTAATGGGATTTCAGTTCTTTTTGAAAGTTGGTTCTTGTAAGTATTTAATACTAGGTTTTTTGAGTTACCTACTGTCTACAGTCCCGTGTTAACTTTCATGTCCATTATTATTCATAAAATTGATGAGTTTCATATTATAAACTTCTACTCCCCATTTTAGGTGATGGGGGGCGAAAGTTATAAGTTTTGAATTTTTTTGTTGATTGTATACTAAAATTAGATTACTATACCAAATTTTAGCTTTCTAGCACTTCAGGAAGTAGCCAAACATTTTGATGATCATCAGTGTGTCAGTGAGTCAGTATGTCAGTGACGAAATCGGTGTATTTTAGATATCAATAAAATCGAAATCGAGCTATTCAAGTGAGACTTATTTGAAGTTTATTATTGAAGTTGAAAGCTCTGAGATGGTATTTAGATGAGAATAACTGGAGTGCCCATTTATTTATTAAGAAATTATGTTATCTTTTTAAGCTTTGGTAGTCTTTATTTACTAAATTATTATTATAGTGACAATCGTTCGAATTTTTTTATAGGTAGTAGGCGATCCCAGACTGCTATAATTCGTGTAGTTACTCGAGCGCCATGGAGATTGGAGACCTATACCTAAGTAAGTTTTTTAGATTAGGTAAAACTGATTAAAAAATTACAAGAGCTTTTTAGGGTTCCGTAGTCAACAAGGAACCCTTATAGTTTCGGTCTGTCCGTCCGTCTGTCTGTCTGTCTGTCCGCGGGTTTGCTCAGAGACTATAGGACCTACAAGGCTGTATTTTAGCATGAATGTACATATTAATGATGCCGACAAAATGGTACATGAAATCTTAAAAAAATATATCATTTATGGTACCTTCCCTACACATCAAGCGGGGATGTTTTTTTTTTTTCGCGTCCACCCCAACGTGTGGATAGGTTTTTTAAAAATGTTATGAGTATTCATAGATCATTTTCCGATTTAGGGATCCGTTCGTGAAATATTAAGTTTTAAAGTGGAAAAAATCGTTAGAGTGTCATGTCCCCCCTTCTACCAGATAAACGGTAGCTTCTGGAAATGTGAAAAAATTCACGGGAGTGGAAAATATGCTGAATTTAAAAGGAAAACTATCACGGCTAAGAAGACTTCATAAGTTATTGAGTAATAGTCGATCAACTAAAAAAAAATGTTTTCGGCGAAGTATAAAGGAAGTTTTCGTTCAAATTCCTTTGAAAGCAACTGAGATGATGTTGTTAGTAGTGTAAAACACGTTATAAATGTACATTCATTGACCATACGACTTTTTTTTAAACTAGCGGTACTACGGAACCCTATATTGCGCGTGGCCTCACACGCACTTGGCCGGTTTTTTTTAAAAAGGAAAAGTTTTTGTGAAAAAGGAAATACATAATATTAAATTCAGAAAATTGCTTCTTTAGATTATAACAAGATTTTAGACAACAAAAACTAAATCAATTAGTTGAGTGCAGTATAAAATATCTGGGAAGCTTAGTTACAAAAATATGAAGCTTTATTTTTTTTATATTTTAAAATGTCCCTACAGGCTTACCTTACTCCTAAATCGTCAGTAGGTACTTTATGTGCAAGCTTATTTGGGGTATACAGTATACTAACATCCCCTATCTTAATCTGACAGATCCGAAGAAATTTCAATACTCGAAAATATTTTTTATTAAACCCACCACGGGAGAAATCTGATTTCTATATACCATGATGATAGACACATGATAGAGTGATTTTGACACTTGATAATTATCGCTTACTGAAAATACCACTACCAGCGAAACTTTTGTCACTATTATTTAAATGAGATTATGGTTTGATATTGATTTAAAACCGTTAATACTAATGATAATAACATTTAAAATCTGGCCAACAACAAAAATCATCATTCATCAATAAATCCTTGTAAGACATGAAAAGACACACATCTGCTGGATGTGTAGATTGTGTACGTATTGTGGATAACTAAAGACACGTGTAGTTCGGACGTACCTCGAGGTGCGAACGGAGCGGGAGGCGGCAGGGCCGGCCGCCGATCTGTAAACAGTGGTTATTGACGCGCCGCCACTCGCCGCCACGGCATCTCCGGCTAGCTATATTTATCCACTCTGGTACTGACGCGGAGGGCTAAATCCGTCCGGCGCCGCCGATGCCGGTCTCCTGCAACCACAAGCACGTCACGACACGACCCGACGTCCCCGCGGCCGACGGGGCCACGTCGGACGCATCTCGCACAGCGGATTTCGCGACGCCAGCGCTGGGAAGGGAGGGTCAAAAATCGCAGAGCGCTCGCATGTAAATAACGCTTCTCACCTGAGGACGATATCTCAGTAGGACTTGTGGGCGGGCGCCGGAGCGGCGGCCACGCACGCCTGGTGGTGGTAGTACGAGGGCGCCGGCGTGCGGTAGTGGTGGTGGGGCGGGGGCGAAGCGCGGTACACGTCGGGGGTCGGCGAGCCGCCGCGGAAGCCCGCCAGCTGGCAGCTCGGAGGCTCGAAGAGGTCGCGGAAGGCCGGCGGGAGCTGCTCCGCGTGGGGCTCCGGCGCCGTGTACCAGCCGGTGGTCGCGGCCCGGAACTCCTCGGCAGCCAGCGAGTACGGTTGAGGCGAGCAGTACACCGCGGACGGCGGGAGTCGAGGCTCGCTGAAGTCGTCCATCGGCTCGGTCAGCTTGTCGTATCGCGCGCACTCCGCCCCCGGCTCCCGCTTCGGTCTGCACTCGAATATGCGAGGTTTGACGTCGGGCTTCACGTCTCGGGTTTGACCCAGAGCGTCGGCGGCGCTCAGCGCCTCCTGGGCGGCGAGCGCGTCCTGGGCCTGCTGGAGCTGCTGCTGTCTCTTTAGGGCTTCCTCCTTCTCTTTTAGCGCGTCCTTCTTCTTAAATCGGCGCCGCCGGCGCAGGTACGAGCCGTTGTCGAACATGTTGTACGAGTCCGGATCCAGCGTCCAGTAGCTGCCCTTCCCGGGCTTCTTGTCGTCTCGAGCCACTTTCACGAAGCACTCGTTGAGGCTCAGATTGTGTCGTATCGAGTTCTGCCAGCCCTGCTTGTTTTCTCTGTAGTACGGAAATCTCTCCATGATGAATTGATAAATACCGTTTAACGTTATCCGGCGATCCGGGGCGTTCTGGATCGCCATGGCGATTAGGGCTATGTAGGAGTACGGCGGCTTGACCATGTCCTTGGGAGTCCCGACGTGCTGCTGATGAGGGTGAAGGTAAGGGGCGCCGTAGCCGTATCTGTACTGCTCGTAGGTGTAGGGAGTCACGCCGGTGGAGTATCCCCCGGCGGCTCCACTGCGGTACGCATAGGGGCTCTGTTCGCCGAATAACGCGTGCATGATGATCGGTATTCGTTCACTGGCACATGTTCCGAAAACGCGGACGCGAAACCCCCGACGCACTACTCTTCGGGGAACAAAACGAAGACTGACTGATTTTGTTTAGATTCACAACAAGACGCGTTTACATAGCGGGCGCTAAACGAGAGGCGAATGAGCGGGACGGTGGGCGACGCCCGCTTCGATGCGTGACGCAGCCGCGCCGCCCTACTCGGGACTACTTTTATCTCTTTCTGGCCCGTTGACGATTAGTTTTAGCGTCTCGCTCCGGGTGATTTGCGAGTAGTGAGTTGGAAATTAAACGCCCATAATCCGTCCAAGGGCGGAGCCCGGCCGGAGCGGCACAATACAGCCCGTTTTCCACACTCCCCTTCGCTGCTATCCGGCCCTTTGTAATGCCCTTTGTCAGGCACAAATCACAATTGTCGATTACGCTTACGTCTCAATTGTGTAGCGTTCAATAAGCTTAGAATTTACAAAAAAAGCAAGTGAGTTATTATTTTTTTAAATAAATAAACTTCATACCTACTGTTAGTAAAATAACTGTTATGAGAATCACATACAAACAAACTGTATTTTAGTAAATATATCATTTGCTAACTATTAGATCTCAAAAGTTTCAAGGCGTATTGTACAAAATTATTTGTAAAACTAAGCTACTCACTCTTTTTGCATCCCTAACATACAATATATTGATAGTTAATGTTACCTTAGATTCATTAACTTAGCACTTCTGCCATTTAAAAAACCGGCCAAGTGCGTGTCGTGCCACGCGCAATATAGGGTTCCGTAGTACTTACTGCTACTTTTTGATAATGTTTGTGTGGTCAATGAATGCACATTTATAACGTGTTTTACACTTCTAACAACATCATATCAGTTACCTACGTTCAAAGGAATTTGAACAAAAAACGTTTACATTTTTTTTAGTTGATTGACTATAATTAATGACATATGAAGTCTTCTAAGCCGTGATAGTTTTTCTTTTAATTCAGCACATTATCTCCTACTACCGTGAATTTTTTCACATCTCCAGAAGCAACCGTTTAGCTGGTAGAAGGGGGGGGGGGACACTGCAGCTTTAAAACTTCATATTTCACAAATGGATCCCTAAATCGGAATTTCGTAGGGTATGTATTACGAAAAGATATGAAAAGGGTCTAGAAAACATATTAAACTTAATGATATTTAAACCACGGTTAATAAGATTATTTACAAATAAAAAGATAGAGATGATCCAAAATTATTTTCATTATTTAATTATTATGATTTAAAAGAGTACTTAGTACTTACCTAGTACCTACCTACTGGATTACGACCTCAACTCCGTTATGCCAAATTTCGTTTATCGCGGAAAACTCTTAGTACGGGAGCCCTAGAACTAATTTTTTGTGATTACTAACAAGCTAATTTTTTGTGAGTAGCTTTATTTTGATAAGACAAACAACATTTTTATTTTCGAAAAATCTCGAAAGTGGTACCTAACAGAGATAGAAAGTCAACCAAGTTTTGTTGATTACAGAACCCTAAAACGGTACCCTAACCAGCTGATTTTTTGTATGTTTGTAGGTTAATAATTATATAATATAAAAGTAACCTTGTCCTACAAATAAAACAATCCATATTTTAGGACCATCGAGTCAAAGTATGAAATCCTTTTTATCTCTGTTAGCTACCACTTTCGAGATTTTTCGAAAATAAAAATGTTGTTTGTCTTATCAAAATGTAGCTACTCACAAAAAATTAGCTTGTTAGTAATCATAAAAAAATTAGTTCTAGGGCTCCCCTTACTAGTTTTTTTATCCGCAACAAAAACATAATTTATTATCCTTATCCTTTCCGGGCGAATAAAGCATTAAGCAAGTACCTACATAATATCTCCATATCTCTATCGTTTAAGCATTAAAAGATAACAGGCAGACAGACACACTTTTACATATTTTATAATATTAGTAGGATTCGTAGTTTGTAGACCCTCGTAGCCGCTCTACGAGTTTCCAACATTAAGAGCCCGGGTTACCCTCGAAATTCTCATACGTAATACCAAAATCATTTTCTCATACGAAAATATTTAACATGTTTAAGTTATTTTTCAGCTTAAAATAGTAATTACCTAGGTTCCTGTACAAAAATTAACTTCATGTAAAATTTTTTTTTACTATATTTACTACAAAATAGAGTAAAACACTAGAAAATATGTAAATAAATATTAAATTTACTACAAAATATTTCAACTCTAAAAAATATTTTTTAGTATTAAAATATTTTACTATTTATGTATATATTTTTTAGTGTTTTACTCTATTTTTTAGTGTTTAAATATTTAGTAGTAAATTTTGTAAAAAAAAATTATACACAAAAAAATTTTTTTTAGTGTTTAAATATTTTGAAGTTAATTTTTGTTCAGGAACCTAGGTAATTACCATTTTAAGCTGAAAAATAACTCAAACATGTTAAATATTTTCATATGACAAAATGATTTTGGTATTACGTATGTATGAGAATTTCGAGGGTAGCCCGGCCCCTTAAAAAAGGAGAAGGTAATACGTTCGGCTGTATGTATTTATTTTTTTGTAGGCATAAAATTATAAGGAATTAGAAAAAAAGGTTTAAATAATATTGTAACTGAATTATAACTGTATATGCATTTTGTTTCTAAGTTTCTTCTTAGATAAACAGATCAAGCTAAAAAAGCTGAGTAGTCTCCATAAAATCTTTCAAATATCGCTACATAAACTTTATTTATCATCTCGCATCGGAAGTCGTATAGCTGTCTCGATGTTGATATAAGAAAACGTGTGCCTTAAGTCCTCCACAAAAAAGGGACTAATTTGACGCTTTTGTAAGGACCATGAGATTATAACGCTTCCGTCCGGAGGCGTTAATCTGGGACGTTTTTTACATTTATTGGCGAAATGCCGGACAGATTATCTTTATGGAAGTAGGTATCTAGGTAGCTAGCTATAAGTACTTACTCTATAATAGTAAGTACTTACTCTATCCATACTAATATTATAAACTAGCTGGTGCCCGCGACTTCGTCCGCGTTAGCATAGTAGATTACGTCCCAAGTATTATTTTTCAAAAATATTCAATGTACAGAATTGATTTTTCTACGATTTTATTATATGTATAGATAGAATATGTGTTAGTTTGTTCGTAAAAAGGAGAAATAAGACGCAACGCGATACAAACGCCACGACGAAACGACCGATGCCGAAGCTCGTCGCATATTAATCAAACGACACTCGAAATCGGTAAAGATAAGATTAATAAAAGCGCGTAGCAAGGCAAAGAGTGGAGATAGATACAAAGTGTAAAGGACAAATTTGTAGGAAATTTTATGAGCTTTCATTGTGTACTGGACTTTTTTCTCTACGACGCGCCGTTTTAGCGATATGAGCAAAAAACTAAAAATATAGAAAATTGAGCACCTCCCACCCACCCTAGGTGATATCATTAAAATTTATAGCCTATGTGTTGACCCGACCTCTAAGTAATATTCGTGCAAAATTTGAAGTAAATCCATCCAGTACTTTCTGAGTTTATCCCGGACATACATACAGACAAACAGATAAACAGACAAAAATTCTAAAAACTATTTTTTTGGCTTTCATATCGATTGTAGATCACGTCCCAAGTATTATTTTTCAAAAATATTCAATGTACAGAATTGATTTTCCTACGATTTTATTATATGTATAGATGTTTAGAGCAAAAACGGGAAGGTAGGTATGTTTTTTATTAGGAGAACCAGCTGTGTTTATTAGTACCGTACTTACTCGGGTTTAATAATAGCACCTAATTCCGCTGCTGGTAACCTAACCTAACCTAAACCTAACCTAACCTAACCTAAACCTAACCTAACCTAACCTAACCTATACCAAACCTAACCCAACCGAGATACCAGACTACAGACGTGTGCGCAGCAGCACAAACTGGTTTTATTGTTTTGATTGATTTGGAAGCTTAGAATTATGCATTGGTATTAGGTAAACACAAATAATAAATAATTACTAAGCAATATTATTCTATGGGAAAGCATTCAGTTATTTTCTAAACTAAATGGAATACAATGATACGTCCAAAGCAAAATAAACGTAAATTTCAGTACTTTCATTTGACACTAATTTCATCAGTGGCCGCCGATAGCCCAAACGTGCCCATACTCCTTTCATCAAAATCGATTGAGTAGGTAACGCTCAAATCATAAAAGTTTATTATGCGGGAACCGTACATTTTTCCGAGACAAAAAATATTCTATGTCCTATTTCGAGACTTAAAGTATCTCCGTACCAAATTTCATCAAAATCGATTGAATAATTTACGCGCAAATCATAAAAGTTTATTGTTCGGAAACCGTACATTTTTCCGGAACAAAAAGTATCCTATGTCCTTTCTCGGTACTTAAAATATCTTCATACCAAATTTCATCAAAATCGATTGAATAGTTTACGCACAAATCATAAAAGTTTATTGTGCGGAAACCGTACATTTTTCCGGGACAAAAAGTATCCTATGTCCTTTCTCGGGACTCAAAGTACCTATCTCCATACCAAATTTCAGCAAAATCGGTTCAGCGGTTTAGACGTGAAGAGGTAACAGACAGACAGACAGACAGACACACTTTCGCATTTATAATATTAGTATGGATGCAAAAGTGTGTCTGTCTGTCTGTCTGTCTGTTACCTCTTCTCGCTCAAACCGCTAAACCGATTTCGCTAAAATTTGGCATGGAGATACTTTGAGTCCCGGGAAAGAACATAGGATACTTTTTATCCCGAAAAAATGTACGGTTCCCGCGCGATAAACGAATTTTGGCGCAACGAAGTTGCGGGCGTCATCTAGTAGTCTATTATACTTGGGCCACAGAGATCGTCTATGGCTCAATTGGTTTAGTGGCAACTGGCAGCTCAATCCGGGGTCGCGGGTTCGAATCCCATCGACGGAACAAAAAGTTCTTCAATGTTCCCGGGTCTGGAATCTGGATGTGTATTAAATATGTGTAGGTATGATATAATAAAAATCTTAAATACTTACATGTATACATATAGTATAAAAGTATTAAATATATTTCCGTTGTCTGGTACCCGCAACACAAGTCCTTCAGGTACTTAGCACGAGGCCAGATTGACGTGGTGTGAAGCGTCCATAGATATTATTTATTATTACTAGATGAAAACCCGGCTTCGCTCGGGTAAACTTGTAACTCAATACACATCTATGTACAAAATCGAGGTAAATATTTGTGTAGTCTTTTTTTCTCAAGAAATATCAAAGGAAAGCAAGACTCGTAAAGATTCGTATAGCTTAGTTCATTATATTTAAAAATAGTAAATTAAACTGCAAAAGTTTTACATACTTAAACATTTTTATTTCAAATCAACATTATCTAAGGTTAATTTCTCTTGCATTTAGTCTTTTTCTCTACATTGGCAGGTAGGTAAGTAGGTACCTACTTACTAATTTTAAAAACAATTATAGTAGGTAGGTATAGTATTTTTAACCGACTTAAAAAAAGGGTTATCAATTCGAATTTCGAACCGTATGTATGTAAAATTTCCAGCATTGCCTCGTTTTTGTATAATAGTCTATAATATTCTTATATTGACAGCGTCTGAATTTTGAAATCGGTTTTATCTTTGAAAAAAAAACTTGAGAGGTGCCAAGGGACACCTGAATGGAACGAAGTTAAGTATTTCTTATGTTCATAACAAAAAATTAAAACCGACTTCCAAGGTAAAAACAATAATAACATCCTTATAATATGAACTAAAAAGTATTAAATAATTATTCCTATCTAATAGTGCCTTTTTCCGAATTCGGCTAAAACTCAACTATTTCTGTACTCAATCTTCATCATTTTGAAGTCGGTACCAGATATAGCTGAATATTCAGTCTGCCAAAATATTTGAAACTTTTGTAACTGGCACCGACTTCAATATTATGAAGATTGAGTACAGAAATAGTTGAGTTTTAGCCGAATTCGGAAAAAGGCACTATTAGATAGGAATAATTATTTAATACTTTTTAGTTCATATTATAAGGATGTTATTATTGTTTTTACCTTGGAAGTCGGTTTTAATTTTTTGTTAAAAATAATAATTTCACTCTTTTTAGTTTTTTCGCGTACTGTGTACGTAGAATAATACACCTGTATAATATTATTCTACGTATCTTATTACAAGCTCACCGGTGAGCGAGACACAATAGAATAACAATAGATTTCCAATAATCCACGATCGAAGGATACTGAACTGACTTAGCTTTTGTTAGACAAAAACTTGACAATACCCTTATCTATTTTAGTACAGAAAATGACCGAAATCGCCTAGACTTTGTTAGCTAAATAATTGTTTCTAACATTGCAGCAACAAATGCTATTCAATTTGATACCGATATGGTAAATACATCGTCATCGTTAGCTTTAAAAATATGTAGGTGGATAGTTACATGAAATTTTTTATTATTTTAATGTTACAGTAATGAAATTACTTACTCGTTTCTATTCTGTATTTAAGTGACAAAAAATACTAATTAACTAACGAACTTTAATTAATAGGTAAGAAACAGGTACTTACATAACTACACACTTGTTGAGAGTACAAGTAATTATAAAACTATCTTAGAAAAATGATTGGTTCTTGATCTGACTGATCATTTATAGCTAAGAAAACTATAATATTTTTTATAGCGTAGTTTCCTATATAACCTCTAATGTAAAATACAAAACGCAAATAATCATTTTTATCACGATTAGTTTAGTGTTTTTACAATTTAAACGTAGTTGGTAACAGTCAGTCTTATTAATTTATTAAAAGTATGCTGTATGGCACGCTCGCGATAAACAAATATTATGGCGGTGAGCCTCTACTCGACTAGGTTTTGTAAGTGCATTTTTATTTGAAAATATCAAGGCAAAAAGCTAATCCATTTGAGTCAATTTTTTTACTGAGATAGAATAGGTGTAATTGTAGAGTAATATGCACAAACAAAAGCTCATCTATTAGAGTCTGGCTCGTGACTCAAACGGTATAAGCCTTTGTAAATACGCCGCCCGGTCTGATGGTCTATACCCGGCGCGGCCCGCCGCCGCGCCGCTCCTCGCTTGACAGCCCTAGCAGATTGTAGCAAGCGAGACCGCACACAGTTATTGTACTATGAACGTTAAGCACAATGCAAAAGGTTGAAATTAGGTTGTTTTCATGTGTTGTTGTGAGATAGGCATGTTACTTGTATTATCGAAGCAGCTTACTTCTCAGAAGTAATGTCAAACGTGTGCCTTATGCTCTGGACTTAAGGCTGAATTTGTTATGTTCAATTTTGGTGACATTGGTGACCCTGATGTGGTAATGATGATGATGATGATGATGAATGTAATTTGCATAGTAGCATATGCTTTCAGTTCTTAAAACAGCGCCTAAACTCCCAAACTTGTATCTATAAGGAATCCGGAGTTCTCTTAGTAGCTTCGGAACCATAGTATACCTCGGTGCAAAATCTTGCGTTTTGGTAGCATATGCTTAGGATTCTTCTCATAAAACCAAAATCACCATATGTTTCCATATAAATTTTGAGGAGTTCCCTCGATTACTCATGGATCCCATCATCAGGTCACCACTTTTGTGAACATGGTACCAAATTGGAGTGAAACCTAATACAACACAACAAAAATTTCGAAAATCGGTTCACAAACGGCGGAGTAATCGTTGAACATACAAAAATAAAAAAATAAAAATAAAAAAATATCCACAGCCGAACATATAACCTCCTCGTTTTTTGGAAGTCGGTTAAAAAAACCTGTTTACATATTATACACTAAAAAATACTACTTATTAAAAAAACGCCATCTATTGACGCCCAGGAACAACACGTCGCTGTTTATTCTCAAAAAACGCCATCTAGTTGACGCACAGGAATACTATCAACGCCCTCTGCACCTACCATGCAGGTACTAATAAAAGTGTCGAGGTCAAATATCGCTCTGTCTAGCCTTCTTTACGCCGAACGCGCCATAAGGAACTTCGTTCCAATACTATTATAAAAAGATAAAACCAACTTCAAAATTGTATGTAAGTATATATTAAGAATTAAAATTCCCTAGATGTCAAAAACACATTAATTGCTAATTGTTGAGACGCTGATAACTGATAACAAACAAAAGCTACAAAAAAAGTGTGCGCTATGGTGCGCCATGACTGCTAGCAGGTAGAAAATGAGCAATGGCATGTGTCAGTTTACAGCAAGATGGCGCGTGAAGTTTGTTTGTCAGTGCCATTAGAATTTAACGAAATACTCCAAAATTCGAATTTTGCGGATATAAGCTGTCGACCCGAAATCAATATTTTTTGACGTGATAACGTCTTATAATTCGATATGGGGTGCGCGTCCGAAAAACATGATAGTTCATGCGTCGTTACCTCGCACTGAGGCGTTCCATATAAGGCTTGAGGCAAGCGAGAGCGCGGAACGAGCGACAAGGAAGCAAGGCCTTTGCGTTCGGCAGCGTTCGACATCCGTCTCTCTCCTAAGTCCTACTTGAGTGAGCTGCGATGCTTATATTTTAAAGAAAGCGAAAAGTAAGTATTGCCGCCGCGTGGACGCGAACCTGGAACTTGGCGCTGTGATATCTAGCTCGTCCCGCTGGGCCAACAAGACGCTGACGTAAGTGCTGCAATTGTCGATATCTTGCTACACGAAGTTTGTAGTGAGGTGACACTTGTAGTAATTACTATTGTTTTTACGTAACATTTTTTAATTATTTTATTTTTTTAAATAAAATGTAGAGGTCCGATAGCAGTAAAAAATACAATAAAAGTACTTTGGTGATATATTCAAATAGAACTTTGTTCTTTGCATAGGTCGATTTGAAAGAAATACATCGAAATAATTTAGGTTACAGGCGAAAAAGTTTGTTTCTATTTATAGAGATTCGGAAGCGAGTCTTAAGGGGTTAAGGATAGTTGAACGTGACAGCGTCATACGTTGTCACGTTCAACCATTGAGCGTTCAACTATCGTCAGTAAACCGACTTTACAGACATTGAGATGTATGGAGTTGCTATTGCCAACAAAAAACATGTCGCACTTGAAGAATAAGCGGAGTGAGAGGCGAGGTGGTGATGGCTATAGATCAGTACCGCAGAAGTGACAAAGTTTTGTGCCTACACTCGAATGAACGCAGACTTTAAGAGCAGCAGATTTGAAAGTGGATAAAATAAAACAAATATTTTTACTAAACATTATTAAAAGCTTTTATTTAACTTGCTCTGTATATTATTATTTAGTTATTAACATTATTATGTAGGTTCGGGTGGAATTTTTGAACTCAATTTCGAAGTAAGTATATGTATGTACATATAATATTTTAACCGATTGAGCTGAAATTTTGTATACACGTTTGGTTTGAATGACGATGCACGATACAGTATGTGACATCACTATAAATAAAATATAAAATGTCCGACCATCCAAGATAGCGGAATAGTTATTTTCTACGCCGTCCTATAGTAATAGTATGGATATTAAGGCGACGCCTTGATAATTTGGCTGTAGCGATGCCGATTTTTCTCAGCAATGACTAAAGCTAAGAAACTAAAGTTCATTGTCAGTATTCATCATGTCTTTGTCTTTGAATTGCCCATAGCATAACACGATTGGACAACTTTTATAACACAGAATTATCAATCGAAAAGACCTCTGTAAAAAAAGGGATTCCTATTTTTCCAACAGAGGAGAGTGAAGAAAATTTGTACATAAATTGGTTGAAGCATACACTTTAATATGTGCATAGCTTATATGAAATGTATTTATGGTTTTTAAATTACGCGACAAAAACCATTTTGTTGCTTATGCCCTTTCCATTTGTTGCTGTTTCATTGCTTGTTTTCTATGAGAGGCCGGCCCGGCCTCTCATAGAAAACAAGCAATCTAAAACATATCCAACACGGTTTCTTACTTTAACGCGGCGTCACCTTAAATGAAAGAACTTTTTGAGAATAACTCGAAAACGAATGTAGGTAATGTCATTCTACATCCAATATGGCGGCTCATCTAAGATTGGGGAATACAAACAAAGTTTCGTTTATTTCTGCATGACTAAAGAATTGGATTTCAGTTAAAAATAGTTAAGTGAAATCCAACTTTTAAGTTATGTGGAAATAAACGAAATAATAATATTATAACAAGTCGCTAAATATAGGCACGGCTTTTTCACTAATCAACATCAAGTACGATTTCTCAAGGACATAGAAGTTAATTAGATTTTTTATATAAAATAACGGGGCAAACGGGGCAAATGGGTCACCTGATGGAAAGCAACAACCGTCACCCATGTGCACTCGTAACGTCAGAAGAGCTGCAGATGCGTGGGAATATGCCTTCTTCTTAAAATGCTTCTGACGATAGTTCGTTCCACAGTTTTGCAGTGCGCGGAAGAAAATTACGCGAAAAATGCACGGTGGAAGACCGCCACTTATAAAGGTGGTGGGATGGTCCTCAGAGCACTCCCCGTGATACAACTGATAGAGGATGCATACAGCCAAACGTATTACCTCCTTTTTGGAAGTCGGTCAAAAACCAAAGTATTACATTTTTTGCAAAGCCGTTACAGCGGCTTAGGCGTGAAGAGGTAACAGACACAGAGAGAGACAGACAGATAGACGGACGGTCAGACAGACGGACAGACAGACAGATAGACGGACAAACCGACAGACGGACGGATAGACAGACAGACAGACACACTTTCGCATTTATAATAATCTATACTAATATTATAAAGCGGAAGAGATTGTTTGTTTGTGTGAACGCGCTAATCTCAGGAACTACTGGTCTGATTTGAAAAATATTTTCAGCGTTAGATAGTCCATTTATTGAGGAAGGCTATAGGCTATATTTTATCACGCTAAGACTAATAGGAGCGAAGAAATAGAAGGAAATGTGAAAAAAAACAGGGGAAATTATTTGAAAGGGCTTATTTGAACGCGTTAATCTCAGGAACTACTGGTCCGATTTAAAAATTCTTACTAAATTCAAATTACTTATATATTTATAAATACAATTATAATGTAGGCATGTACATAATATATACGTAATACCGTATTTATATTATTACCAAAATACAAACTCGTCTACGTCAATACTTCATTCATCGTCGTTTTCTGCCTACATAGTACATACCCCTCTGAATCTACTACTCTATGACAATGCGAAATGGCGCGTGTTAGATTGAAGTATATATAGATCTAGTATATTTTGAAACAATTTGATGTTACTATGATAATACCAAAATTATGCCCAAGCAGCTGTAGCAAGGTATCTGTGGTTAAAAGAAAATAAACTGTAAGACAATAAAGATATTTATTAAAACAACCTTAACAAGTAAGGGTCGGTAGATATAATTATTTTCAAATTGTATAACAAATTATTACGTAATCTAGCTAAGGTACTTTCAGTATATTATATTAATAAGATACAACTCAGGAATAACACAGAACTTATAACTTTATATTGTAAAACAACATAATATCAAGCAATTATAGATCATCTAGCAAAAATAAACCATAGGCTTGTACAAAATCTTCTTTATATAAATTACAATAATTACCAAGCTACTTATTACTAAAATCTTTATAACAAACAAATAGGTACATCACCTTAAACACTGTCGGCCAGAATGAGGGCCGTACTAGGTTCGCTAGCTATTTTATACTGGGCAGAATGGATATTCTACCCACACTGAATAATAATTCTGGTACCCACATTTTTCAAAGTTTGGTACTAGAATTATTATTACTTAAATATAATATTCTATATCTAAATACAATTAAACAAAATCTTAACTTAATAATATTCATAAAATAATTAAGAGACAATACTTTAAATATAATACTACCTTACATTATAAGTCTTTCCTTACAATTCAAAAGGTGGTTTATTATTAATTTAACATAAAAATTACGGCTTAATATTGGTGTTGTCATTCAATTGAGAATGGAATTATTATCTGAAAACAAATGTAATTTCGCCTTAATTCATACATTTTATTCTTTTATCTATACTTATATATATATATATATATATATATATATATATATTAACATATCTATTACGCGCGTCTTCGCCTAGTAATTGAATGTTCGTATTTTAATTAAAAATAATTAAATAAGAATACTAGCCGATGAAATGTTATGCCGTCGCATTTGGAAGTGTTTTTGGAATTATTTTTACAATATCCTTAGACACACCAAGGCATTTTTGTGACTTTTATTTTGTTTTTTTTATAATTGTCATACGTCAAGTGCGCAGAAGAGCTCGCGGCCGACTAAGTGCACTGCGGCTATATAGCGTATCTTGAATGTGACCAAGCACTGCGTTGCGGTGTCAACTCCATACATCTCAATGTCTCTTTGTTAAAATACAATGGAAGTTTTTGCCCACGGCTTTTTTGCAATGTCCAGTTTGTGCCAAACATGATTATGACATTAATGCAGCGGTCGGCAACATTTGGCAGGCAAGGGCCACAAGGTGGCAAAACAAACTAAAGGCGGGCCGCAGACCTCATACTCGTATTAACCCCTTTAACCCTAAAAGCTCAATATACCTACACAAATCGAAAGGTAATAAGTTTTAATTAAAAATGGCACAAACAGCTACGTACATACTTAAGTTGCGATAACTACTGGCAGTATTAGAAAACATTGTTTTTGATACACATAACTTATTCACAAAACATTCACGGGCCGCAAGTAAGATGTTCGCGGCCCGCGTGTTGCCGACCGCTGCATTAAGGAATTCATTATTTCGAAGACATATCAAATATTTCTTAATTTAAAACTTGATATAGTTATAATAAGTAAAAAACTATGACATTTCTTTAGGACAAATGGAATAAAAAAATAACAAAATGCTGTTTAACTAAACAACGAAAATCTGATAATAAATATTTTAATTTTTTATACAATACTATAAGGATAGCCTTAACTCAATGTTAATAAATATAAACATAATATTATTTAACCTTTAAGTACACGCGTTGTCTTGGGTAACGTTCCGTCACGCGTGATGTCTAGAGGTACCCCAATATAAATATACGTATAAATTCAGAATGGTTTAATAATTTTTAAAACCCGTTTTATATTATAAGTATAGATATTATTTTATTTATGAAAAGCATTTATTAATAACTAGAAAGTCGACATAATATTGCTTCATCATCACTATTAAGACAACGTATTGTATCAAAGATTGTTTCTTATAGAAATGCGGTAGGCCTACTACGAAGAATGGACACGCCACTCAATCCATAGGAATATTATAAAATATAGCTGTTGCCCGCGACTTCGTTCGCGTTAGCATAGTAGGTTATATATATAGTAGGTAGTTAGTATATATATCACATCCTAAGCATTATTTATTGTACAAAAATATTCAATGTACAGAATTTACTTTCCTACGATTTTATTATATATACACACACCGGCATATTTAGCGGAACATAAAAAAAAGGTTTGATATAAGTATCATATAAGGTTGCTGGCTGGTTTATACGTCATTTAATTAAAAAAAAAAAATCAAATTAGGAAAACAATTGAACATCACATTTTATGCAATTGTTTTAATTTTATTCGAATATACCTTATGTAGAGCGAACTTCGAGTATTTCTCCCTTCTGAATTTTATTTAAATTTTTCATTCAAATATTGTTTTTTTGTAAAAAATTTTTAATCTTGTATCTTTTTGGAGTTGAGGAATGAATTATGCCTGACTTAGACCCAACGGAGATTGCCAGGGCACTCGAAATGCGAAGATTTGGTCTAACATACAGATTAATAGCCAGATATCTTCGTCGATCGATTTCAACGGTCCATCGCAGTGTCAAACGATTCAGGGAGACTGGCACTTATGTGAGAAGAGCAGGACAAGGCAGAAAAAGACGCACTTCGAGTAGGGATGACCGTTTCATTCGGCTTCGTGTACGTAGGAACCCCCGTTTGACGGCCGTCCAAGCCCGACATGAGTTAGAAGCAGTGCGGGGAGTAACCGTAAGTGAGCGTACGGTACGAAGAAGATTAGAAGAATCTGATTTGGGTTCATTTGTGCCCGCCAAGGCTCCAAGGCTCGAGGTAAATCATCGTAGAAACAGGTTAACTTTTGCTCAGGAATATCGACTTTGGAATGCGGACCAATGGAGTAAGGTATTGCTTAGTGATGAGTGCAGAATTCTCTTAAATCAAATTGACGGCAGGCAAAGAATATACAGACGCAAAGGAGAACGTTACATTCAGACAAATTTTGAAACTACAGTTGCATACGTGGATCAATAATGGTTTGGGCGGGCATTTGTTTGAGAGCTCGCACAGACTTGGTAGTGATTGACAGAGGGAGTCTGACTGCGGACCGCTATATCAGAGAAGTTTTAGAAGAAAATGTCGTACCGTTTGCCCTATATATCGGTGACGATTTTGTTTTAATGCAGGATAATGCTCGGCCGCATACCGCTCGGGCAACTCAAGCTTATCTTAATGATATAAATATCACTGTTATGGAGTGGCCGGCGAGATCACCGGATATGAACCCAATAGAGCACGTTTGGTCCTTGCTGAAAAGAAAAGTTAAGTCAAGAATTCCAGCTCCTACCAACGTGGGTGAACTGCGAATCGCCGTAGTTGAGGAGTGGCGGAGACTATCTCAGGAGACCATCGATAACATAATTATCAGTATGCCTAGACGGTTAGAAACTTTAATAAGAGCACGTGAAGAAAATACGCGATATTAATTACCATTTTTTTTAATTTAATTAATTGTTATTTTAATAATAATTTTCACTTTTCCCGGTTACATGAAAAGTTCAAAAATGTACCATTTTTCACAAATAGCCTTTACTCGCAAATTTTGTTCATAATGTGATCTAATTTTAAGTAAAACAAATGAAATTTTAAATAACAAAAGAAGTGTAGTAAGTAGATTTTAAAATAAAACCATATTTTTTAAATTATGGACCTTTTTTTTGTGTTCCGCTAAATATGCCGGTGTGTATAGATGGTCCGCGCGGCTTCGCTAGCGTTATTTAGGAATTTCACGCAACCGTACATTTTTCCGCAAAAAATAACCTATGTCCCTTTACGTGGTCTATTCTTCATGTTTGCCAAATAACATAAAAATTGCTCCAGTAGTTCTTAAGATAATAAGCAATTTCATATAATTTCCCCCGTTTTTATACATTTTTCTCTATTTCTTCACTACAATTAGTTTTAGCGTGATAAAATATAACCTATAGCCTTCCTTGATAAATGGGCTATCTGACACTGAAAGAATTTTTCAAATCGGACCAGTAGTTCCTGAGATTAGCGCGTTCAAATAAGCCCTTTTAAATAATTTCCCCCCCGTTTCTTCCACATTTTCCTCTATTTCTTCGCTACTATTAGTCTTAGCGTGATAAAATAGTCTTCCTCGATAAATGGGCTATCCAACAGTAAAACAATTTTTCAAATCGGACCAGTAGTTCCTGAGATTAGCGCGTTCAAACAAACAAACAACCTCTTCCCAATTATAATATTAGTATAGATAAACTAACCATTATTTAGACAGTAAAGAACATTTTTATGAACTAACCAATCTCGTGCATAGAATTTGTAGGGCACATGTTTAATGTACTAAAATTCAACAAAAATGTCTACTTCTGAGTAACTCATTGTTTTTTCTCATAAAATAAGACTTAGAAATAAATAATCAAAATAAAAATTAACACTAAAATTTACAGAAAAATAATTTACAATCCTTGAAAAGTACGACCTTAAACTAAAATTATTCCTTGAGTAAGCTAGGTAAGTAATAAATAATTTTACTGAATGAGACTTGCAAATAGTTTTATAATAAGGCTTACGGGCAATAATAATTAGTTCTGGGACATTAATAGCATCTTCGCCTCATTTTTGGTGCACTAGGTCTAGCTACCTCTAACTCTTTCAAAATGTTTCCAAAAACTTTTAGACATTAAATTGCATAATATGATTTGAGCAATTTGATTTTCTGTTAGTCGGCAACAAATTTTCCATTTATACATAGACAATTAAAAAAACAAACAAATAAACACATAACCAATGTGAAAAAAGTACATATGTTAAATCACGGGTGGGGTCTGCAGGTATCCCCACATAAGCAAAAATGTAACTTCTCTTAGGAGCGACTTACTTTTACTCACTGAAAAACCTCGCGGTGCATTGACATTAGCCGAAAACATGCGATCGTAACTTGCCAATTTAAAAAAATATCATCAAAAACAGCGCGTGGGGTCTGCGTAGACCCCGCCCGTGACGTTAAAGGTTAACATACATAATATTTTCAACATAGAAATAAATGTTATTCCACATTATTACACAATTAATAAAATATATTTTTTTGCCTTAAAAGGGGAAAGGCAGGATTTTACACTACAATAACCAGTGGCGTAGCTATACCGTCTGGGGCCCGTGGCATATTGATGGGGCCCTATAAGTAAAAATAGTCCCGTTAATAATAAAACCGTTAACAATCAATGTCTAAAAATTTTCTGACTTCACGGTCTCTTGGGTCGGGGCCCTTTTGGATCGGAGGCCCGTGGCATTTTGCCAGCCCTGCCACCCTAAAGTTACGCCACTGACAATAACTATTTTTACTGGAACTGGGGAACCTCATTTGTACTAAAGCAGCAAATGTTGCTTGCAAATAACGTAAAAAGTTACGCTATGAAGTTCCTGAGATTAGCGAGTTTAAATAAGCCCTTTCAAATAATTTCCCCCCGTTTTTTCCACATTTTCCTCTATTTCTTCGCTCCTGTCTCCTCGTCTTAGGGCCTGTTTCACCGCTTCCTGATAAGGTGCCCGATAGGCTTATTTGACAGATTCTCCATACTCTTAGGGCCTGTTTCAAGTTAGGTGGTGGAAAGCCTTATCAGTTATCAGAAAGCGGTGAAACAGGCCCTTAGCGTGATAAAATATACTCTATAGGCGGGGTGCCTGCGGCGCAGTTACACGTCACAATATTTTGTCACGGCGCCCTATTCTGCCTAGCTATTAGAAAAAGATACATCAATAAACACTTTTAATAATTATAGTTAGGTTAACCAAGTAAATAATAATAAACAAATATAGAATCATGTACCTGCTGTACATCATTAATATTATAATTTTATTTTAAAATATTTGTTTGGCCCCCCTGGCCTATAGCCTTCCTCGATACATGGGCATCTAACACTGAAAGAATTTTTCAAATCGGACCAGTAGCGCGAGTTCCTGAAATTAGCGCGTTGAAACAAACAAATAAACTGTTCCGCTTTATAATATTAGTATAGACTTTTGAAGTACAAAGAAGTTCCCAGTGCATTCATTCCGCTGGCTACACTTAACCCAGGGGTTCCCAAAGTGTGCGCCGCGGCGCCCTGGTGCGCCGTGGAAACGCAAAAGGGGCGCCGCGAGTCGGCCCTAAATCATTATCCGAAACTACAAAACGACGACCTCTGTGGCGCAGTGGTGAGCACGTTCAGCTCAAGCCAGAGGTCGCGGATTCGAGTCCCGCCAACGGAACAAAAAGTTTGTATAGTTCCTGGGTCATGGATATTGGATGTATATTAAATACGTGTATCATATAATAAAAATCTTAAATATATGTATAGTATAAAAGTATTAAATATATTTCCGTTGTCTGGTACCCGTAACACAAGTCCTTCAGGTACTTAGCACGGGGCCAGACTGACGTGGTGTGAAGCTTCTATAGATATTATTATTATTATTATATTATAAAATTGAATTGTAATATTATATATTAATTATGTATTTATTTGTTTATTATCATTTACCTGCTTAAGCCTAATTATAATATCATGAAAGGTGTTTATTTATGTATCTTTTTCTAATAGCTAGATAGAGTAGGCACGTGACAAAATATTGTGATGTGTAAATGCGCCGCAGGTGAAAAAAGATTGGGAACCCCTGACTTAACCCATCAATCCCCAAGCGGCACCCGGCTGCCACATAACAATTGAAAATCTATTGTGTCTGCAATTCCTATGTGCGAGGCATTAAACAACAATTTTAACACATTTTAAAACATTTAACATGGAAGCCAATTATGAATAAAATTACACTTTTTTTGTTCCTAAATTTTTACCAAGTTCATCAAATTCTTCTTTAATTCTTCTGCATTCAGTCTGCAAATCTTCAAACTGGGTCTGAAAAAAATTTTGATGAATTAGACTTTCATATTTTATTATTTTTGGTTATTCCAACCATGCCTTTCAATTAGATAATTATTGAAATTAAATATATATATATAGTTCAATCTTAATGACCATGCAATCCACGAAGACGCGTCCCACTATTCCTTCTACTCGTTTATAGTAAATATGTGTGAAAGCTTTTGCCAATGTTTAAGTGTTATTGGTACACACAAATGACTTTTAAGTCAGTGGTCCCCAACCTTTTTTCATGCGGGCCACAAACATGTTGTGGTTTTGGTGTCGCGGGCCGCAAAAAAATTTTTTAGGGTTAAAAATTAACATTCTTCAAAATTAACGATTTAAAAGTGGAAAAAATTTAACAACTATCACGTAGACTTTGCGTTATTTTACCGGTGGGTGTGAATTTCAAAATTGTTTAACATCACGCGGGCCACAAATAAAGTCCCGGCGGGTCGCATGCGGCCCGCGGGCCGCAGGTTGGGGATAGCGGCTATAACTGCACGCGCACACTTCAATAATTAGACCAATTAAGAGAAAGCATCGCGGTCAAAGGGAAAGATGCTTACCCAAAAATTGGTGGGGCGAGTCTTTGTGGATTGCACTGACTATAATAAAGTTTAAAAATTTAACTTTGAGTGTACAAACACAGACACAGTTTTCAGATATGTTTAAGCTTATGTCTTAAAACAGTCTCCAAAATGAATAAGCATAGTATTATTTACCTCACAAAGTGTAGTTTGCTGTTTCATTGCCACACAGCTCTCCATTATGTCTTTGAATCTCGCCCGATCCAAGTCAAATTTCTTTTGTGCTTCAGTCAGTTGTTTGTCCAGACGATCTTTATATTCTGTCACAGCTGTAACAAATTTTACGTTTTATTATTTCTATAAAAAGTACATCTAATTATTTAATATTAATTTAATAATTTATTGTGCACAAGAATCATTTACCAAATTACAATATACACAGTAAGACAACACAACAGATCTGCTTATTTCTAATAAGAAATCTGTTCCAGCAGCCCTAGGGAGAGAGATAGGATTAATATAGCAGATAAGATGTGCAGAATAATTATGAATACATTATTATCAGGTCCCCCGTAAGGGCTACTGGCGCCCGTGTGCAAAAAAAAGGATTTTGGTACCCCTTTAGGAAATTTTTTTTGGGTCCTTGGTTTTGGCGCCCCTAGAGGATGGGCGCCCGTGTGCATTGCACACATTGCACATATGGTAGCGGGGGCCCTGAATATTATGTCAATAACTAAGTTTTGAAATGTTTTTTTTTTCTATGTATTAAATATATTTAAAAAATATGAATAAATTTAAAAGTGCTTGTACAAGCCTTACCATTTAGTTGATATTTAATAGAAGTTAATTCGGACTGGCATCGATCCCCACTCTGTTTAATACTCTCATAATTTTCTTGTACATAAATTAAATAGAAATAAATTAGGCTGACACTACAAAGTAGGACACCAAAAAATGCAAATAGCTTCTCTTTCGATATTGCCCGCAGATTCATTATTAGAATTTTTAAAACTATTCACTTAAGCATTATTGTTATATTTTTGCAAAAAAATTATCACCGTTTACAGTAGAACACCAAAATAAATAATATTACAAAAATTCAGAAAATGTTTATTTTGATGAGGCTTACGCCAAAGAAGAAGAAGAAGAAGAAGATTTCTATTTTCTACTAATTTTTTTTTTTTTGGCACTGACACCGGCGGTGTACTTTGCCATATGCAAAGGTAGGGAATTATTAGGCGGTGGAAAAGTAAAGTAAGTACGGAATTTAGGATTTCGGATCTAGTTAGGAAGTTTCACTACAAGGTTTAGTATATTAATTAAAGGTTAATTGAATTGCTACGTAAATATTGAGATAAAGACGAATAAACTAATTTGTTACATAAATTTAATAAAGTTGGTACGGAAGTAGGAAAGGGAATAGACATAGAGGAGAGACTATCATAAAGACAGGAGTGATCATTCAGAGGACAGGAAAGAATAATATCATTCAAATCACCCACCTCCAAACCGCAATCACAAGCATAATTGTTGCGAATTCGTATCTTTTTTAGGTGGGCCGGGGTGAGAACATGTCCTAACCTCATTCTTATTAAAGAAGAAGTTGTGCTTTTTGATAATTTAATTTTGAAAAACCAAGGTCTGAACTGAATCTCTGGTTGTATTAGCCTGTGGCGGTACCCACAATTCGCCTAACATTCCTGCATCGCGCTATCGAAGTTTTCTAAGCGCGTCGGTATATATACGACAGCTGAAATGTATCACGTGGGCTTCGGCCTGACCGGGCATAACACCTCGCTCGGTCGGAAGATCTCCCTTTGGCCGCCACGCATATCCCACATTGGTGACCCTCGACAGAACACGCCTCCTTCATCATCATCACTCCCCGCCCCTCCGCACCGCGCCAGCCTGCATCGCCTCATCGGGTACATCGTCCACTAGCAGCAATGTATCGCGGCCTGGGCGACTCCGCATCGGCATCATCGGGCTTTCTCACTACACCGACCGGTCAGCAAGCAGAGCACATCTCTCCTGGTCAGCACGTAGCATCGGCCCCGCACGGCAGCTATCCGACTCACTGGATCCCGTGCAGCAGCTTACAGTTCCGACTCACTGGGACTCACTGCAACAGTTCCGACTCACTGGAACTCACTGGCACTGGCGACTCAAGCGACAAGACTTCAAGATTCGACCTCCGGCCTTCGGGGGGGAGTGATGTGGCGGTACCCACAATTCGCCTAACATTCCTGCATCGCGCTATCGAAGTTTTCTAAGCGCGTCGGTATATATACGACAGCTGAAATGTATCACGTGGGCTTCGGCCTGACCGGGCATAACACCTCGCTCGGTCGGAAGATCTCCCTTTGGCCGCCACGCATATCCCACAAGCCTATACTGAACACCTTTTTTAAGACTCGTTCGTGCCCAGTCCTTACTCCAATCCTGTTGGAGTAAGTCCTTAGCAAGGGAAGGCAAGTCATGACAGTAATTCATATACGGGAAAACATCTCCACTAAAAGCAGCGTCTTTGGCTATAGCATCCGCTTTTTCATTTCCAAGAATGCCGCAATGACTCGGTATCCAGACAAACGTAACAGATAAGTTAGCAACAATACATTTCTGCAGAAGATTTCTAATTTGGATGATTATAGGAAAACATTTTGACTTAAACGTAAATCTATTTAATGCTTGAAGGGCACTTAAAGAATCAGTAAAAATGACAGTTTTATTAAGTTTCGCTAGTAAAATGTAGTCTACCGCTTTAAATAGGCCATAACATTCTCCAGTGAATACGGAAGTTTGCGGCGGAAATTTGACATTTTGGACTATGTTGTATTGGAGATGGTATATACCAACTCCAACACACTTATTATTAACTATTGACATTTTAGAGGCATCTGTGTATATGTGATGCCAACCTTCCCAATTATTGGTTGTTAAATAATTGAAAAATGGTTTTGCATAGTACTTATCAGATTTTTTTATACCTATATAGTAACGGATATCCGGATTCAAAATAAGGGAATCAAAAGAAGATTGAAACAGAGGGTACACAAGTAATCTAAAAGTAGGGGCGTCAAGAAATGAGTATCGCACATAACTATTTACTAAGCAAGGGCGAGATTTGTGTAGCCAAAAATTATCCTTGTTTACTAAATCTAACAGTTTTTTTAGTTTCGGAATAAGAGGGTGGTTTGAAAATTGCAAACAACGAATGAAGAACTTGTCAGCCAAATATTGCCGCCTGAGATAGAGCGGTGGTTCACCACATTCTACCTGTAATGCATTTATTGGCGAGGAAGCCATGGCTCCACAAATGATTCTCATCGCTTTTGCTTGAATCTTATCTAACTGTTTGAAACCAGCTACGTTACAGGGTTCAAGAAGGAATGTTCCATAATCTAACACACTTCTTATCAATGCGTTATACAGTAATTTTAAGTTAAAAGGGTGAGATTCCCACCACACTCCTGATAGGCACCTTATTATGTTTAAAGTACGTTCACATTTTGACGCAACATACTCGTTATGAGCATTACCATTGAGTTTTGAATCTAAAATTACCCCTAAAAACTTTGCCTCCTTGTCGACTGCAATTTGCAATCCATTATATTTTACTACCACAGGCGGAGGTAAGCGTATACGGGTAAATAGAACAGCAGTACTTTTATTAACTGAAAGATCTAATCCATTTGCATCTAACCATATTTTTAGTCTTGCTAGACAGCGCGATAATCGAATAGAGGCCCTTGCAATGGATTGGTCTATGACATAGATTGTTAAGTCATCGGCATATTGCAATAGATTTCCTATATATAAAAAGGTACTCTGTGCAATAGATATGATTCATCATCTACATACTCTATATCTGTTAACGTAAATGATTCCAAGTCTGAAGTCTCGCCAATAACTGCTTCTTCTAAATCTGATGTATAAATATTGTACAAAGGTGGACTTATTGGTGAGCCTTGGGGAAGTCCTTTATCTACAACCCGCAATTCCGTTGACGTTTCATTTTGCAAAGGCAGAGCGATAAATCTTTCAAGTAATATGTTTATAATAAAATTAATTAATAATATGGGAACACCTAATAAATGTAGCTTTCGTTGGAGTATATCTATTCTTACATTATCATATGCTGCATTTATATCAAAAAAAGCCGCTAAAACAAATCTTTGTTTTCTGTAAAAGCGATACGAACATCTGTGGTAAAAAGTGCAATATTGTCTATTGTACCTTTTCCTTTTCGGAATCCATATTGACTTTTGGCTAGGAGGTTATGTTTTTCAATATGCCATTCCAAACGATTATTTACGAGATGCTCTGCAATCTTTAATAGCACTGATGATAAGACTATTGGGCGATAGGAGGAAGCTGAAGAGGGAGGTTTTCCAGGTTTTGGAATGGGAATAACCTTCTGTGTTTTCCATGAATTTGGAATATTACCTGATAATAACATTGAATTAACCAAATCCAAATAATAAGTTAAAATGTCATCTGAAGCGTGTTTAAAAAAAGAGTATGGGATTCCATCAATGCCCGGAGCCGAGTCGTTTAAATTTGCGACAACTCCTTTTAACTCTTGTAGAGTAAAAAGCGAGTTAAGGTCTATAAGGTTAACTTCGCCTAAAGGTGATGGACGGAGAAGTGACACAGAGGGAGGTGCTAATCTCTTTAAAAAATCATTGGCTAGAGAATCTGGCATAGGATGAAAAGGGGGCTTATATGCAGACCTATACCTTCTAATATTGTTCCAAACTATGGAAGCATGTGTGTCCGGACTAATAGATTCGCAAAACCTTTTCCAGCTTGCAGACTTCTTTTTCTTAAATAATTTCTTCGCGTCGTTAACAGACTTACAATAAATATCGTAGTTTTCAAAGGTAGAATTAATATTATATTCTCTTTCAGCCTGTTTTCTTTTATGTATAGTGACTGAACAGTCATTATCCCACCAAGGAGGTGATGGAATGTAACATTTAGGAGTTTTCTTAATAGGGAGAGTTTCATCTGCTGATTCGATTAATGCAGATGCTAAAGTATCAGCACAAACAGATTCATTTCCGGGTGATATACTAGGAAGAAGAGACAGTTTATTTTCTAGTGCATGATGAAACTTTTCCCATTCTGCATTTTTTAAATTATATTTTAATAATGAAAAATTAGTAGGATGATTCTGCTTTTTATTTTTACAGGGGAGAGACAGAAGAATAGGGAAGTGATCACTACCGTGACTAGATGATAAAACTGACCAGTGAAAAAGAGAAGAAAGATTTGAAGTACAAATAGACAAATCGGGAGCACTATAACCCTCATCGGGTGCAGTATGCCTCGTTGGAAACCCCGTATTAAGAATGCATAACTTGTGGTAATCTAATAAATCTAATATTTCAAAACCCCATTGATTATTATTACTACTACCCCAAGACAAGTGTTGAGCATTAAAATCACCAAGAATTACAAAAGGTTTTGGTAAATGGCTAGTTAAATTTTTAATTTCTAAAAATATTGAATAAGATGGATGAGGAATATTCAATGAGACAAAACAGATGTTATTAACAGATGCAGCGATTATAGAAACATTTGGATTATGTAATGGGAGTAAAAAATGTACATATGAATGATGATTGTTGATGAGTAAGGCTGTACTGCCATACCCATGGGATCTGTCCTCTCTTATACAGGCATAGCCAGGAATCTTGAAATGAGAATCTGGCTTGAACCATGTTTCTTGAAGAGCGAAGACTAGTGGTTTATATTTGTTTATTAAATGAGTAATTTCACTTTTTTTGCTGACTGCACTGCGACAGTTCCATTGGATCAGATAATCCATAATGGGAGGTTGTTTTAGGTTTAATACTATTAATGGAGGCTACGTTGGACGGTGAGACTGATGTGGATATAATATTTGATTAAGTAACTTAATATGGCTGATATTAATTCAGGTACTGAAATATTATTATCGTTGTTTGCTATTAAAGCTGAACCATTTGAACCCGTTGGCGGATTATAGTCTTTAATTAAATTAAAATAAGCTGTTTTATCATATCCACTAATTGTCTTAGGTGGTGTCCTAGGTTGTCTGAACACAGTTTTTTTGTATGATTCTGTGGTTGTTTTATTTACAGAGTTATTGCTGGGTGGATTTTCTTTTTGTTGGTTTAAGAAAGAAGGAGGAGAACTAGGAGAAGATAAAACAGTTGAATACAGTTTTGAAATAGGAGGGTGGAGTTTTGAAGCTTCAGCATGTGATAAATTTTTGTGAGCCATGGATTCTTTTATTAATTTTTGTCTGTGAAACTCGGGACAATTCTTGCTAGTAGCTATATGGGAAGCTTGGCATAAACAACAAAATACAGAATCCTCATCTACTGAACATTTGTCACCCGAGTGACTCTGACCACAACGGAAACATCTGGGAGTCGATCTGCACTGCGACTTAACATGCCCATACCTACAGCAATTATAACACTGTATAATAGGGTAAATGTATAAGTCAACAGGCAAAGAGTTATAACATATGAAAATTCTTTTAGGTAATGTTTGGCCGTCAAATGTGAAAACTACAGACTCAGTATTAACAAACTGTGCAGAATTATTTACAATGTTTTTTTTCTTTAAATGCCTTAATTTTAAAATTTCCCCACAACCATAAGGCAGAGTAACATTAGCCAAAATGTCATCCTCAGTCCAATCTGCTGGTATACCTCGAACCAAGCCTACTCGGCAAACTTGGAAAGAAGGAAGAAAAACCTTGTAATTATTCAGCTTTAAATTTTCATTATTGATAAAATTATTGGCATCAGAAAACACTGAGAAAGATAAAGATAATCTATTTCTGCCAATCCTTTTAAGGCTGCCGTTCTCAACATTTTTTATATTGTTATTTTTAAGGAAACGACCAAACTCTACGGGGTGTAAAGAGCAATTGGACCTATTTATGCATACCGGACTCAACTCACAAGATGACAGTTCTGAGAAAAAGCCGTTTTTATTAAAATTGTGTATTCTTTAAAAGTGATTGTTATTTTAAGTAAAGTTAATTTACAATAGTATATTTGGTAATTTATTCTATGCGTACAAACATAAATATTTTAAAAATTACTACTATTTCCAACAAAAATTAAACAAAAACAGGAGGGTTCCTTTTAGGAAAACTATATTAGTGTGGGATACATATAATCCAAAGCGAGCCATCTCTTTAGATTTATTACACAAGTCAACAGGATTTTCGTGCATGAGATCTGTGCACCCGATTTGGATGTCTAACATCTAATTAGTAATAGAAACAACGTTTTAACTTATAAAATTTGCTTTTAAATAAACTGAGGCCTCATGAACTTTAAAATTTTGAAGAAAACCGGCATTTTTTTCTTTCGGTTATGTAGTAATAGAATGAAATATAATATATTCATTATTTTTTAGTTTATATTGTTGCTTATATTCCCAAAAAAAGATTGAAATGAAAAAAATATATAATTTAGATTTAAAACTTAATATTTTTTTGTATCTAGGTGAGCATATCCTAAATATATCTTGTTGTATGCTTCGGCAGTAAGTACTTACCTGGTATAATGTGGGGCTCCTACTTTTTTCTGGTTTTTACAAGGATATTTAAAACTAGATGATGCCTGCAACTCCGTTTCACCAAAACTCGTTTATCGTGCAGGAACCGTACATTTTTCCGGGATGAATTGTCCTTTCCCGGTACTCAAAGTCTCAAATCTGCATACCAAATTTCAGCAAAATCGGTTCAGTGGTTTGGGCGTGAAGAGATATCAAACAGACAGATAGACAGACAGACGGACAGACAGACAGACAGACAACACTTTCGCATTAGTAGTGATGGTTTCAAGCAACGTTGCAAAAATCTTAATGTAAAAAAAAATAATAATAATACAAAAAATAATAGTAATGGAGAATCGTCCTTGAAGTTTTGATGTCTCCGATTTAGTTCAGATTCGGGGAGGGGGTAGCCGAGGTATTGCCTTTGAAGTTGGAATAAGCCCCGTTCGTTCCTCTAGGTCTATTGGGAGCGGTAGGGAGCGGAGTTATGGCTACTTTTTTAAGACATTTGACAGTTGCCGAGCTGTCAATGTCAAAGTTTGAATGCTTGTAACTCGGCAACTATTTATCCTGGATATCTTCGGCTTGTTCTTCCTGGATTTTTCTCCTCTATTCGATCCTGGCCTCAGAATTGAGACAAAATTTGATGTCTCCGTTTTAGTTCAAATTCAGGGAGGGGGTAGCCGAGATGTTGCCTTTGATGTTAGAAGAAACCCCGTTCCTCTAGGCCTATTGGGAGCGGAGTTATGGCCGCTTTTCTTCTTCTTCTTCTTAATTAATGGCGCCCATAGATGCAGGGATGCACCATTCTGCCAGTGTCAAGTAGAATTGTTAAAAGGAAGGAAATTACGGTAATTTTGAACTTAAAATGAATTTTGGAATTTAAAACCGAAGTTTGATTTTTAATTTTTAGGAATTAGTAAGTGTTACATTGATAATAAAAATTAATTTTACAAACATTTAAACATTAAAGTTGTAACTAAGGGCCTTGTTTAGATAAATGTTAGATAAGGATTAGAGATTAATATTGTTATCTTTTATAAATCTATCTAATATGTGTATTAGTTGAGGGTTGAGATCAAAGTTCAAAAGGGAAGAGAAATTGGAGGGGAGAGGGATATTTAATTTATGAAGTTGAACATATAAGGGGGAGACTGCGTTGTTAGGACAGGCGAAGAAAATATGTTCCAATGAACCATCATCCAAACCGCACTCACACAAAGATGAATCTCTAATTCTTATTTTATTGAGAAAAACTGGAGAACAGACATGACCTAAACGTAATCTGCATAATATCGACAATGTTTTTTTATCCATTTTTTTATATTTCCAAAACCATGGTTTATTCGGAATTGAAGGTTGAATTGAGCCATAATGTCTTCCTTTGATCTTAATACTTCTTTCCCATTCTGATTGCCACAAATTTAACAATTCTTTTTTCGGTACAGCGAGAAGATCGTAAGTTTGAAGAGATAAGTATTTGGTATCAACCTGCTCCAAAGTAGCTTGTTTTGCTATGGAGTCTGCTATCATATTTCCTCTTATACCCGCGTGACCTGGAATCCACACAAGTGTGACATTAAGCCCTTTGTTATAGCTATTAAAAAGGGATAGTTTAATATCTAAAATTATAGAACTATTTAATTTGTTGATAATGCATGGGCTTACTAATGATTCAATGGCGCTTTTTGAATCTGAAAATATACAAGCGTTTTCAATGTTGTGACTTTCTATAAATAGGCAAGATTCCAAAATACCAATGCATTCACCAGTGAAGACCGAAGATTGGGTAGGGCATTTAAATTTTAGAATTATTTTAGAATTTTGGTAATACACAGCTACACCTGTATTTCCATTTTCATTTAATTTTGAAGCATCTGTGAAAAAGAAATGACTATTCTTCCATTTAGTATTAGTAATGGATAAGAATGTATTGTTACATTCAGGAGATTCCTTATTTAGACCCAGGTCTAATACCACTTTTGGTTGGTAAATTATGACTTCATATGGGTAGTTGTAGCTATGTAATTTAGGAGATGTAATGATCTTAACAGATTTCTGAATGTCAACTAATTTTCTATAACTAATTATTAATGGGGGAACCTTTTTATAGTGCCAGTATGATGAGATTAAACATAAATTATTTAGGGTGTTAAGTCTGCTATTAAGGGGATGATTTGTTCGAGAGATTGCACGAAACATGAAGCGATCTGATAGAAATTGTAATCGTAAATGTAATGGAGGTTCGCCAGCTTCAACTTGTAAAGCATTGGTTGGAGTGGATCTCATACATCCTAAAACCATGCGAAGAGCTTTAGATTGAATAAGATCCAGAGATCGACTATCTTTTTTATTGTATGGCGAGAGAAGGAATAAGCCATAATCAAATAAGCTCCTGATTATAGCATTGTATAGAATTTTTTGAGTGAAGGGGTGTGCACCCCAGGATACACCAGAAAGAGTATGGCCGCTTTTGTTCGACGTTTGACAGTTGCCGAGCTGTCAATGTCAAACTTTGAGTGCTTATAACTCGGCAACTGTTTGTCCTCGATATGGGGTTCTTCGGCTTGTTCTTCCTGGATTTTCCCCCTCTATACGATCGTGTCGTAACGGTCGTGTGTGCGCAATACACACGACCACTCTGGTTTCAATGAAACCAGGCCAGTTACGCAGGAGTAATTTTATAGTGCCCAAGTGTGTGCGCAATACACAAAAGCACTATTCTTTACTCTCGTAACCCAACGAAGCGGAAGACCGACATGACTGGTGAGAGATCAGGTGCACGACCGACTTTTTACACGGGCACACACTTGGGCACTATAAAACTTTTTACTACTTATTAATTTTGCTCTATAATGGTACGGAACCCTTCGTGCGCGAGTTCAACTCACACTTGACCGATTTCTTTTTAAATGTACCTAAGTAAACAAAATATTTTTTTTTGGTTTTGTGTTTTTCTTTAGGCACGGTATGAAAATAATAATTTCTAAGTGTTAGCCACTGATATTGAATATAATTGCAAAAAACATGCAAATAACGATTTTTATTCTTCGTATTAGCACTTTTCTTACTGGGCCTAAAGAGAAAAAAAGAAAGCAATAAAATAACGTCTTAGCCACTGATTTTGAATATAAATATTACATAGGGTGAACATGACTAGTGATTGGACAGTAGTCAGTACTAGTCATTGGACACAGCACAAAAACACTATAATATTTATTAAGGTTGCTTTAATAGCTACCTGTTTATCTTTAAAATTTCGTTTTATTACTTTAAAAATGCAGTTTTTAAAGCAAACTTTATAAATAATATTGCGTTTTTGTGTTTTGTCCAATAACTGGTACTATCTAATCACTAGTCGTTTTACCCTATCAAAAAATGGGATATGTCTATTTTGTGTCGGGCCTGTGTCACAATGACCCGTGAGTCTTTGTAAAATATTAAGAACTAAGCCTTTTTTAATATGCAAACAAGTCGCATGATTCTACTTGCCTAATTTAAAAAAAATCGAGAGACCAATAGTTTGGATCTATATAAAAAAAACAATACTCATTAATTTGTTAGTTGATAACTTTGTTGTAAAAATGTTTTGTTCTGAAAAAATTGTTAGATTACTACGATCTTCATAGGGTCGATAAAAGGGCCATTTTGGAATACTTCTGCATTATTAACTCAATTTTGGCAATGGTGTGGATTGGACTCATTTTGCATAAATAGGGTCAATTTCCGTTAGAAGATGAAATCTCTTTCTGAATATGTACTACATAGGGTGTAGAGTCGGTGTCGGTGTACAGTAAACGACTTACACGGGGATTAGTCAAGCCCTGGCTTTTCTCTTTGATATCAACTCCATGTGTTTCCTGAATATTATTTAAGCCGTCTTTATTTTCTGAATCACTGTAACACATACAGTTGACATCTGGATTAGTTTTATTAGGATTTTTCTTAATTTTTTTGTTGCATTTTCTGCAAACTCGTCTGGATGTTGCAGGGCGTTTGCGGTTTGAAGATGATGAATTATTAATCGAAGAATCAGTGTCCATAGAAGAATCGTTAATTTCTGTTGTCTGAATAGTTATAAATTGGCCAGCAGGGGGGCACTCCGGCCCCCCCCCCGGGTCCACATCCATATTTACAAAATACTATATACAAGAGACTTAATGCGCAGAAAACAATAAAAACTAAAAGAAACTAAATAAATATAAAAAGAAAACTAACTAAGATATTTACAATAAATAATCCGAAAAATTATTTTTTCCAGAAAAAACACGACCGCCCTTTTTGGAGATTCCCGCGCTTTTTTGTCAGTTTTTGTTTATAATCCTTCTACTAATTAGTAATTATTTAGACCAAAGAGGATGTAAACTGTATACTACGTAACAAGAGGTCGGACTTAGAAGAAAAAAAATAAACATCCGTTATTTTTTTTAATTTGAAACTAAACTAGAAATTTTAAGTGCATAATCTTTCACTCTAAACATACCAAAAATTAAGAAAATAAAAAAGAAAAAAGAAATGAGCTCAAATAAATGGTTTATTTCAATAAAAAATATTGTACATAGATAAATAAATAGGCTAATAAGGTAAATTAAACAATAAAACAGATTTAATCCACAAGCTTTTGTTGATTTCTATTAATAATATTACAGTACAGTTTTATGTATTTTATTTATAAATATAATAGAATAGCTGTCTATGCTACTCTACTAACTACTTGATTGGCTTATACAGTAAACTCTATATAGGGAGGGGATTAAAACTGCGCGTCCACCAGGTCGGAATCGGGACGTACGGTGCGGACGGCGCGTCGTGTAGTCATAAATTTGTCAGGCGCAGAATGACGTTCTAGTACTTCTAGTGCAGTTCACAGTAGTCAATACCATAAATTGTAAAGCAACAAATCCGTCCGCTGCGTAACTACACTCCGATTCCGATCCAGTGGACGCGCACCTTTATACATACACACTTATACTCGGCGCGGCGAACCTTGATCCCTATGACACTGACAGCTAATGTCATCATATAACATTGTAGTGGCGTCACCATTAAATTGGGATCATATTGGGGGCGTCTAAAAATGCCATTTAAAATTGTTACGTAGCTTTATACCATTAGTAACGTATTCCGTTGATATTTTTAACAAATCTTAACATTTACGAGAAGTTATCTCAATCTCAATTTATGTTTACGTCCTGCAAAACTTACGTCGTGTGACGTTTATCGACTAGGGCGGCAAGTATCGATAAAAAAATGTCGGTAATGGAAACGAGTGCACAACGTTCCTTATATAGTTTACACTTTACAGTGAAAGTACTCAGCGCTGAAAGTGAAAAAAATGTTTTGTGATTTGTATGGGTACGTTGATAAGTGGCAACAAAGGGCCGCCATTTTGTTGTTCACAAGCAAAGTAATCTCGCAAACGCACAACAAACTCCCGCCTTTCACTGTTCAGTACAGTTTTTCGTTGTCTTTTCGGCATTTTTCAATACCAGCAATAACAAAACAGCACCAAAAACAAAAAACAGTAATAACAAGAAAACAGTAATAACAAGTAACACTCCGATAACAAAAACACGTGGCGCATACAAGGCGTTAGCACTCGTACTGAAGAAGCGAGCGCCCGGCGCCCGCGCCGGCCGCCGGGCGCCAGCCGCCGAGCGATCGTCGCGTCGTTAGTGACCGACCAAATAGTGTGGCTATATCTAAATATATCCTATAATATTATAACCTACAATAACAATTATTTTTCAGACAAAATAAATAAATGGGGAACATTCATTTTCATGATAATTAAATATATACTTAAATAGCAAAAACGTGTACACCGGGTTAAAAGTCCGTATACGAAATTTTGCCGAACGAAATGCACAACATGTGAGATCATTTTAATTATAATCTAAGCTGGAATTTAATTTTTTTAAGTATCTTTGAATAATCCAACTCAAACCCGCGACAGTTTTGTGATTTTTGCTGTAAAAGGTTTAGAATATCACCTTTTTATGGACTGTATTGACGTCTTAACAGTATGAAAAAAATACAATGTACTGTTGAGAAAGTCGTCTATACAATGTTGGAATTAACTACTTTTTACCACTTTAATATAAAATTAAAAAAAACCCTTTAAAAACAGAAAACCTCTATCTGCCTGCTAACATGGCTGTACCATTGGTACATTATCGTTGAAGGAGTAAATTAAACACGTAGAATACTGTATTACTGAACACTACTCCCGGCCGCGGCTGGTAAGCAAGTGGTCGATAGCTCTCACTCTGGCGACCATCTTGTCACCGCCTCAACATGATTGGCAGTAAGGCGGCCATCTTTATTTATCAATACACTACATTGGCGATCGTCCTTTTTCACCTGGCATATGAAAGGCGGGCGTGAGTGTGAAGAGAGCAGTAGAAAAGAGAGTACGGGGCTCTTAAACATTATTAGAAAATAAGAAGGTTGGAAACTTTCGTTTTACTTACATACTTAATCTATGCCAAAAATCTTAAAATAATACAACAACAATATAATGCACATTAAAAATGCACATTATAATATTTTTTAAAACATGTTTACCAACGTGGCTGAATGCAAGCCACGCCTTTGTCTAAAAAAAATAATTTATCGACACGACCAAAGACACGACCCATCACTAACACGAACTGTCATAGGGATCAAGGTTCGCCGCGCCGAGTATAAGTATCATTACTTTGTTTTGTTACACCCTGTATACGACAGCTGAAATCTATCGCGTGGGCTCAGGCCAACTGCATACCACTTCACGTCTTGATCAGAGGATTTTTTCTTGGTGGCTGTACCACTCATAATCCCATACCTTCCTTCTCCTCCTAAAATCTCCATAACAGCTATTGCTTGCAGACTAAAATGTTGCAAACTAGTATAGGGACCTAAAAATCTGAAATTAATGAAACATTTTACATACATTTTATACATAATAAATTTTTAAAACATTTTACATAATCAGTTTACATAAATTATTAAGTATACTTATCAACCTTATGTATTATTACAATAAAACAATATACACATTTTAACATTTTCCAAATTAACTGCATACTGATATACATTATAATATTTTCTATGAATTAATAATCTATCTTTTTCATATTAATTAATATAGTTTAAGTTGTAAATTATTGTACAAATATGCAAATAATACTACGGGGGGGTATTATATCAAAAATGATTATTTGATCAAATAATCATTTATGATTGGATCCTATAATATATGATCCTTTAAATGATCCAATATAAATGATAATGTAATACCCCCCTACTACATACATACTTTGTATTAGAACACGGTATGACATAGTTATGTTTTGCATCAATTTATCAATTTACGGTTACATTTACATTTTACAATGGCTTACCTTTCGTTTTTCATTAATTAATCCACTTAATTTACAATTTTTGTATGAGTTGCTACAAAATAATTTTCACAAAATGAAAATCGAACTTTGATTTTTAAACTCCTTCTTCGTCTTTTTTCGAATGTAGTTTATATTCTCTATGGTCTTTTTTATCAGCCAATCACAGTCGACCTTGCACAGATTATTGGATTAAGTTTAGTAGCTACGTTTAAATTTGGAACCCAATTTTTTTTTGTTCGGGAATTTCGTCCACCTGTGAAACTACATTTTAAGTAAAAGCACTCCATCAACAAAGAACAATATTCTGGTGGGCCATACGTAGTTAGTATACCTTATAGTTTGTTCGTTCTAAGATGATATGGGTGACAGTTCTCATATTCCTTGCTACGGATTTTTTTACAAGAAAACAAACAAAAATCAGAATGTAATAAATTATATTCCATCTGCAAAAATAAATGTTTCCTGTAATTGTAAATGAATAAAAATGAAAAGTTGCTAAATGCTAACTTATTGATATAAAATTATAAATATTAACTTTGATATAGGAGTATAAAATGATTGTGACGAAAATATTTGAAAAATGTCAGATGCATGAAACGGAACTTATGTCAATAGAGATTGACACAGTTGAATCGAAATCAAATCGATAAAAAAGGGCGGCCATCTTAAATCGCCGGCGTCACTCTGAAACATCAGTACGAAATCGATAATTTCGATTGCAATTCCTTTACGAGGTGATTCGATATTTTTAAATTATTCGATTAATTTTTTTAGGTAACTTCCCTACTATTGTCAATTATAATGTGTCACGCATATCATCATAAAACGAACAAACTATAGTAGTCTGTGGATGGGCCTTCTACACCCAACTGGATTGTTCATAATATAGTCCATAGACCTAGACAAGATACTGAATATTGGTAATAAATTTTTTCTACTAATATCTGGTTTCATTACTATCAAACCTCTCAATGGTTTAATCTGCAATATAACAGAAAATAAAAGGCTCATGGTAGTTAAAAAAAACTTTTATTAAAAAATCTGGCAGTTATTATTTAGATTATATTTCGCGCCTCGTCCTCGAGATTGGTATTGAATTTATTTATTTTTACTTGTAGTAACACAGATTTACCCCACTCAGTTGAGAATTTTCGTGCAAATTAAATTTTTATGCTGGTATCCCACCCCCGCCCCGTCGCCTCACCGCTGTCATAGCTGTGGCTCCTCATTAACACTTTAGAGTTTTTCTAAGTAGTCTGTGCACTTTAGTGCCCGACCTTGGCCCGACCACTTAACACATTTTACATTACCTGTGAAAATGCCGAATCGTTCGCGGACTTGCGAAGAGGATTTGGATCGACTTCTGAACAAAGTCCGAAAATTAGACGGCCGGCGCCAACGTCGCCCGCACAACCAACTACCCTCACGAATCATACGCCGACAGGTTAGTTTGACCTCAATTTGATTATTATAATATCAATAACTAAATTTCAAAACAGAAAATAATTAATCAATTTATTAAAGTTTATACGTATGACAGCTAGCGTTCAATTCATTGGGGATTGTACCTAACTTATTACAACGTATTAAATAATTTAAACTTATTATGTTACAATAATAATATAATCGGCGTTCAATTCGCTCGGAATTGTACCCAACCTTTTACTATACTTTTATTGTAATAAAAGTTATACTTTTCATCTTACCTATGGTTGTTGGCGTTCAATTCATTTGGAATTGTACCTAACACAAAATTATGTAATCAAAAACCATATTTAGTTGCTTGCGTTATATGTTTAATTAAGATGCTTACTACTCATATTGAGAAATTAAATTTCTTCATTGCGTTATGCTTGTGAAAATCAAAATTACATGATATTATTGTATCTTTATAGGTACATACGGAATCGAACCATCCGACTGGTCTCAGTATAACCTAGACCAGTTAATTTACGATCAAAACTATGGAAATAGTATTAATTTCCAAGCGGCATTCGTCGAAGATGTAGCAGAGACTCCGGATGCTAATTTCATTGGAGATGATAACCCAGAACCAATAACGCAACCTATAGTAGGCGAAGGTTCAGCCCTAGATGTAGATACCCTCGAAATCCTAGGTGACGATCCGTCACTGGCTGAAAAACATGGAAAAGAAATTATTCCTGAACTGGCCTCGCGGCTTCAACACATAGCAACAACAGGCATTAGCTATGAGATGCGCAAGGATTTAACATCAAAATATCTGATCCCATCTAACTGCCCTCATATTGACGCTCCAAAAATTAACCCTGAAACAAAAGCTGCTATTCCAGAAGCGGTGGCTAAAAAAGAAAAAGAATTAGCTGTCAAACAAAAGCAAATGGCACATGCCATTTCATGTCTAGGAGAAATTTTAACTAACAAAATGAATTCTAAAAATAAAAATAAAGAATCATTACAAAAACTTATGGACTTAGCGAGACTATTGTGTGACATTCAGCACAATGATTCAGTCACAAGACGGAACTTCATAATATTTTCTCTTAAGAAAGATGAAAAAGAACATCTTTGCAATACGAAGATTGATTCTTTTCTGTTTAGCGAAGCTCTACCTGAAACGCTAAAACATGCCAAGACTATTAATAAATCTATTACTGAGCTTAAGGCAAATACACCTGCCAAACCTAAAAAACCAGTTACCTCTTCTGTGAAGCCTTTAAACCGCAAGCCCCCGGGTACAGCGTACAGGCCGCAGACCCAGCCAGGGAGGAACTACCAGCCTGCAGCTCCCCGCACGCAGCAGCCCGCGCACTCATCCAAGACGTTGTCGCGTCAACCAGCAGCGAAAACAGCTCCACTGCGCCGCCGATACTAAATACAGTTAAGTACGCTGGCCGCCTTCATTATTATTATAAACAATGGTCTCTTATTACAAAAGACCGTACAATCCTATCTTGGATTAATGGTTATAAGATACCTTTTATAGGCCCTGTACATCAAGAGTCATTAACACCATTGCACAAGCACTCAGACTCACATAAAGCTCTGTTTCTTGAGGCAATTAGCGATTTAAAAAGAATCGGTGCCATTTCAGAGTGTTACCCTTGTGAGGGACAATTTATCTCTAGTATTTTTCTTACGCCAAAACCGAACGGTAAAATGTGCTTTATCTTAAATCTTAAAAAACTAAATCAATTTATAGTAACGGAGCATTTTAAGTTGGAAGATCTTCAATCAATCCGAACAGCAATTAAATTAGTTACACGTGATTGTTTTATGGCAACCATTGATCTCAAGGACGCCTATTTTTTAATAAAAATTCACGACGAATCAAAAAAGTATTTACGCTTTATTTTTGATTCTAAATTATACCAATTTAACGTTTTACCGTTCGGTCTTAGCAGTGCACCTTTTGTCTTTACAAAAGTTATGAAACCAGTAGTTAAACTGTTACGTTCTGCTGGTCTGATGTCCACAATATATTTGGACGATTGGCTTTTGTTCGGTCAATCCCAAGAGCTATGTCTTGTAAACATTAAAACCACGAAAGATCTATTAACTTCACTTGGCTTTATAATTAATTTCGACAAAAGTAGCCTTCAACCTTCCATGACTTGTAAATATCTTGGCATGATTATTAACTCCTATGAAATGAATTTAAGTCTTCCAGTCGAGAAGCGTTCTCGAATAAGACGAGAATTAGAAAAATTTAAAAATATAAGTCGCTGCCAGATTCGAAACTTAGCTCAACTCGTAGGTCTCCTAGTAATTAGTATCCGCATGCCCTGCAATCGAATATGGCCTTCTTCATACCAAAGAAATGGAGCGTTGCAAATTCCTTAATGTTATGATGATGATTATAATAAGATAATGACCGTAAGTTCCACAATATATCCTGATATACAATGGTGGTTAAATAATATAAATGGTTCCGTTCATAGAATTTTAAACGATAACTATGTACGTGAAATATACTCAGATGCCTCAACTACGGGGTTTGCGGCTGCTTGTGATGGGTTGACGGCAAGCGGGCAGTGGTCTGAGTCTGAGGTACAAAAACACATTAATTATCTCGAACTCCTGGCTAGTTTTATTGCCCTCAAAACTTTTGCGCGCGATCTATACAACTGCCAAATCCTTATGCGTATATTGATAATTCCACGGCAATCGCTTATATCAGTCGAATGGGTGGAATCCAGTATCCCCACCTGACAGAAATAACGCGCGAAATTTGGCGGTGGTGTGAGGATCGTAAACTTTTTATTTTTGCGTCTTATATAAAATCAAAAGACAAAATAATGGACGATTTTGAATCCCGTATATCTCACCACGATATCGAATGGGAATTGGCCGACTCTGCCTTTTCCCGGATAACTCATTCTTTTGGCAGATCCGAGATCGACTTGTTCGCCAGTCGAATTAATTATAAGTGTGAAAAATATATTTCTTGGCATCGAGACCCAGATGCCATAGCCATCGACTCGTTTACGGTGCCATGGGATAAGTGGTTTTTCTATGCTTTCCCTCCTTTCTCGGTTATCCTAAAAGCTCTTCGTAAAATTATTTCTGAAAAAGCACAAGGTATTATGGTAGTTCCTTTATGGCCTACCCAAGCCTGGTACCCACTTTTTCAAACGCTTGTTGTGTCTAATATTATAATTTTTCCACCTCATGAACTTGTCATAATATCCCATTGCAGCTCACGTCGGATACACGAATCAATTACCCTGGTGGCAGCAGTCTTATCCGGAGCGCATTATCAAAGCGTGGCGTGCCCACTGGTTCGCTCGACATAGTATTAGCTTCGATTTCGAAAAATACACTCAAGCAATACGAGGTTAGTCTTAAAAGATGGTGGAACTTTTGCCAGGACAATTCGTTTGATGTTTTTTCTGCGTCAGTCCCAAACATTATTTATTTTTTGACTCATAATATGTATAACCAAGGTTGTCAATTTGGGACTCTAAATTCTTGCAGATCTGCCTTATCGCTAATAATCGGCAGTCATATATGTAATGATGATAGAATACAGATATTCCTCAAGGGCGTATTTCGTCTTAGACCAGCATTACCGAAATATTCAGCTACTTGGGATGTAAACATAGTCCTAAATCACTTGTGTTCGTGGTACCCCAATAAGGATTTAAATTTAGAAAATCTTTCTAAAAAGACTATTACTATTTTAGTTCTTGCCACTGCCCATAGAATACAGACTCTATCTAAAATAAATATAAACAACATACAAATCTCTCCACGGTGTATTAGTATACCAATTCCAGAAATCTTAAAAACAACCAGACCAGGTTCGAATCAAACTATACTTTACTTACCGTTCTTTCCACATAGGGACCAGATATGCCCAGCAAAGACCATAAAAACATACTTAGAAAAAACTCATCCATTAAGAAAATCTGACATATTATTTATTGGTTTTAGAAAGCCTCACAAGCCAGTCGGTGCGCAGACTAAGTCGATGGGTAAAATGTACGCTGGGTGCTTGCGGAGTAGACACAACGGTGTTTACTGCGCACAGCACGAGAGACGCCAGTACATCGCATGCGCATAGGGCGGGCGTCAACATAGACGCCATACGCAGCACGACTCGCTTGTGTTCGCGAAATTTTACAATAAACCTGTAATCAATGTTAATTCTGAATTGTCGCTAGCCAACTCAATTTTCAACGGCGAGGATTGAACTTGAAAACAATAATGTTGTATAATTATTATTAGAATTAGAGTTGTTGATCAATAACATATATTTCTGTTATAGAATATAATTTTTATAATTAGTTTGTTATTAGTTAAGTTCATACTTTGATTGGTTGTTACAAACATGTTAAAACTTAATTCTCAATAAAATACTGATTTTGTAAACATTTGCAGTTTAAATTATTATTGATGATTTCCTTAAACTCTTACTCTCAAAGTCTACAAGTAAAAATAAATAAATTCAATACCAATCTCGAGGACGAGGCGCGAAATATAATTAATGATTAAACGAACTTACCTGTACGTGAAGTTCTATCATAATTATATGAAGCGCCTCGTCCGAAGAGATTGGTAACCCGCCCGCCCAAACTAGTCGTTCTCCCAGAACATTAAGGAAATACATCAATTAATAATTATTGGTGTAAAGGTAAGTCTCTAAACTTAATGAGGAGCCACAGCTATGACAGCGGTGAGGCGACGGGGCGGGGGTGGGATACCAGCATAAAAATTTAATTTGCACGAAAATTCTCAACTGAGTGGGGTAAATCTGTGTTACTACAAGTAAAAATAAATAAATTCAATACCAATCTCTTCAGACGAGGCGCTTCATATAATTATGATAAACTTCACGTACAGGTAAGTTCGTTTAATCATTAATTTAGTGATAAAGTGATGGGAGAAACATACCAAAGCACAGTGTACGGAGGAGACGAAAAATCGGAAATTTTCTATTTTCTTCAATTTTGCTTTAGTTTAATGAATGCGAGAGTAGAAAACCCGTGTGTCAATTCGCAATAGTTTTGATGCTACGAGCTACCAAAGTTTAGCGATTTTTTGCGGCCCGGAAGCGAAAAATCTGGGGGCACGGGAGTGCCCCCGCCAAGATGAGCCAAGCGAAGCGCGCAAGGGCACTACCTACCTTTTCTCGAAACGTTTCGTCGTATTTTTGAACCCTCGTAACTTTGGTTTGGATAATGCCAGGATACTTGAAATTTTTAGGATATAATGACATGAGTGAAATAATGAAATGCGTAAAGTTTGAATATCGTGGCTATTATACTTTAGATTTTATAGGTGTCCAAAACCCACAATTTTGGCACATTTTATACCTATCATCAAAACTGTTAGGGTACTTCCTGAAGTCTGAGAAAGCTGAAATTTGGTATGTAACATACCATTAGTACAGAAACAATAAAAAATTTATCAAACCCAACCTAACTTATATCCGTACACTTATAGAGCAAAATTAGGCCAAAAATTGTGTTTTTTGTATGGGAGTCCCCTTATTTTTTATTTGATTTTAATATTATTATTAAATATTAAAGTAGACTTATTATTAAGGACTTTGAGAAAAAATGAAGTACCTGCCTGTTGCCATCATTGATATAGAACAAAATAGGCAAAAAAAATCACGTTTATCGTATGGGAGCACCCTTTAAATATTAATTTTATTTTGTTTTTAGTATTTGTTGTTATAGCGGCGACAAACATATATAATCTGTGAAAATTTCAACTCTCTAGCTATTGTTCTTGAGTTACAGACTGGAGACAGACAGACAGACGGATAGACAACGAAGTCTTAGTAATAGGTTCGCGTTTTCACCCTATGGTTACGGAACCCTAAAAAATACGTATTATCCTTGAGAGACCACAGACTCACAGAAAACCGGCGTGAAACAGCGATTGCGCTGTGTTTCGTCTAGTGAGTGAGTTTAGCGGAGGCCCAACTGCACTCTATACCAATACATTATTCCTTATCCATATTCTCTTCTGCTTATTCCCTTAGCCTATTCATTCATAAAAATTAAAAAGGCCGAAAACGCACTTACAACTCTTCTAATGTTACAGTGTCCATGGGCGATGGCAATTGCATTCCGTCAGGTGACCCGTCTGCTTGTTTAATTTCATAAAAAAGGGAAAGAGAACAGGGGAATAGCGATACCCCTTTTTCCTATTTTTTATATAGGTTTTTATTTTTTTAATCCATATTTTTTTGATAAAAAATAAAAACCAAAAAATGAAAATTATTTTATTGTACGTAAAATATCGACACAGCCGATCAGGAGAAAAGCTTGAACTATACCTTAAGGGGCCGGGCTACCCTCGAAATTCTCATACATACGTAATACCAAAATAATTTTGTCATACAAAAATATTTAACATGTTTGAGTTATTTTTCAGCTTAAAATAGTAATTACCTAGGTTCCTGAACAAAAATTAACTAAAAAATATATAAATAAATAGTAAATTGACTACAAAATACTAAAAAAATATTTTTTAGAGTTGAAATATTTTGTAGTAAATTTAATATTTATTTATATTTTTTTTAGTGTTTTAGTCTATTTTTTAGTGTTTAAATATTTAGTAGTAAATTTAGTAAAAAAAAATTTTACACAAAAAAATTTTTTTAGTGTTCAAATATTTTGAAGTTAATTTTTGTACAGGAACCTAGGTAATTACTATTTTAAGCTTATAAATAACTCAAACATGTTAAATATTTTCGTATGAGAAAATGATTTTGGTATTACGTATGTATGAGAATTTCGAGGGTAACCCGGGCTCTTAATTAATAGGTTTTCAGGTGCAATACAAAATTTTATTTATTATGTAAAAGTTTTGGAGAAATATGGACTTTTTGTTTCCGGGCCGCAAAAAATCACTAAACTTTGGTAGCTCATAGCGTCAAAACTATTGCGAATTGACACACAGGTGTTCTACTCTTGCATTCATTATACTAATGTCTATTCAAAATTGAAAAAAATAGAAAATTTCCGATTCTTTGTCTCCTCTATACACTGTGCAAAGGTAAATGTCCCTTACCTATCATGTAGTAACATTATTAATAGTCTTGCTTTCTGTGTGTATAACTTAATCTAATTCTAAACATTCTATGGTTTTGAGGAACACATTCATAGGTATCTCCTTTCTATTTAGGAATGATTTATTGCCAAGCTTCTTTATTTTAGCTCTACGTATTTTAATTTTTTCTTTTGTATAATGACTACCTTCTTGGAATGTTAACAGTCTTTTGATTTTTCGACGGCTGATGAAAGTGCTCCTTTTGGTCTTTGGCTCCTCGTAAATTGTTTCTAAAGATTGAAACATAGTTTTCACTTTCTTGTTAAGATAGATTGCTTCGATTTCTTCAGAATTGATGTTGTCGGAGATGCTGTGCTTCCGCGGCCGCATGCTTACACGACGATTAGATGACTTCGGACTTTCTGAAGCTACAGATTTTCTTTTACGCAAAAAACCTGAGGTAGATTCAGGCTCCGTTTTAGTAGTCTTTGCCTCTCCTATTTCCATTAAATCTAAATGAGCCATTTGGTTCGGTAGATCGTTTTCTAATCTAAAAAGAAACCACATTGTTAGCGTTATGAAAAGAATTTACGGCAGTTATTACACTGAAATAAAACAGAACATTACCTGACAGTCTCCATTATATAAAAGGTCAGAACTTTAATTCTAAAAATTAATAATAATTCATGATATTAGGAGTTTCAGTTAGGTAGTGTTAAATTTATTCAACGTTTAAACAACTGGCAGTTCGCTTTTGGTTCGAGCTAGAAATTAGAAAATTCGAGACTCGAGTTTACTTGACAGTTGACATTTCACCAACGTTTCACCACAAAGCAGGGCTTCAAATAACGTTATTTTTTCATAACGTTATTGCTTCAAGGGCATAGATAACGTTATGGAAATTAAACCGATACTAGAAATAACGTTATAAATGTATTTAATAACGGTAAATGTTATAACGTTCTATAGGATTTATAACGGTAAATATATGTTATTTGATAACGTTATAGTCCGTCAAGAAAGTCATGAGTCATGACAGGCGGGAAAATTTTCTAAACGTAATCACGCTTTTAAGGTGTATTTTTTTCTTTGTATTTTCACAGAGAACGCTTATTACATTTTAAATATGAGTGAGATTTGGTGCACCGAGCACGATCGCATACCTGATACCAGAAAATAACGTTATATTTACCGTTATTATTATAACGTTATTTTTTTTATGCCATAACGAAAAAATAACGTTATAATAATAACGGTAAATATAACGTTATTTTACTAGATATCGTTAAAAAAATATCTGGCTACCATTATGAAAATAACGGTATGTAACGATATTTTTTCTGTTATTCGATAACGTTATGAAGCCCTGCCACAAAGATATTTCATTTCACCACCATTTCACATTTGCCCAGGGGTGCCAACCTTTAGAATTTTTATCCTCGTACCGTGCAGAGCGATGACACTGCCACTAGTGGCGAATAGCCGAAACTTATGCGAAAATTTTATTGTCAAGCCCAAGCCAAGCTACGGAAAATTAAAAGATTTCTTTAGAAATTTGAGTATTTTCAAGAATTGAAATGCACTGTTGTATTCCCGGATGTTTTCAACATACAAGAAAAATAAAGATAAATCTAACAATGTAAAATTTTACTATTTTTCTGGCAAAAGTATTCAAATGCTATGGCTTATCGAAAAACGAAAGAAATGGATAAAAGCCGGTTAAAACATACGTAAGTATTTAAAGAGTTCCATGAATGATAAGCGTAGACTCGTAAAAATACTGAATTTTGTAGATTATAACCGTAAATTCATTTTTGATGAACCTAACCTATAACCGTTGCTTCTTTCAGCAAACATTCAAACTGGCTTCCATCTAAATTGATATGCCAATTACACATAAATTTGCATCAAAAGTGAGGATAATTTGGAGAAGTCCTGCCAGGATTTCAACACTGAGGATAGTATTGAACTTTAACCATCTTGTCAAAGTCTTAGTTCTCAAAAGGATGATTCTTCAAGTAAAAAAAGATTAATAGTGCAGTCTTTGTGTGTTATTTAAAGAATACTTAAATGGTGTTTGCACTGAATATGAGGTCCAGACTGAAATTAGTTAAAAATAGTGACAGACAAAAGTTGTGAAGATGGTATCGAGCAAAAAAAAAAAAAGCAGAAGGCTGATGAAATAAAAGCATTTATTTTAGTGAACTTGTTTTATTTTATTAATCCACAAGCATTTTCAGTAATTATTGTAAGTATTTTTGCATATTCATTATTTTATTGCAATATTTACCTACCTATCAAGTTTTACTTTCTATGCTGATGGATGCTACTAATTACTTTTTCAGATATTTTCTTAGATAACTAGATAAGCTTTATACATTTTTATTCACGCTTTCTTTCTTTGTCTACCGTTAGAAACTCATCCATACTCAATATTATAAATGCGAAAGTGTGTCTGTCTGTTAGCACTTCACGCCCAAACCGCTGAACCAATTTTGCTGAAATTTGGTATGGATTTACTTTGAACCACGGGAATGGACATAGGATACTTTTTATCCCGGGAAAATGTACGATTCTCTTTTTGTCATCTAGTTTTTTACTTTAATTCTTCGATCGCGGATTCTTGGAAATCTGTTGTTGTTCTCGCGGCCACATGTGGCCACTTGAGAGTGTAAGTATTAAATCATTTTATAGTCTAAAACATAAAAAAATCACTTATAAACTAGCCGGGGTCAAAGAGAATGCGAAGCCAAAGTCACTCACAAGTTACTTCTTTTACTCGCATCGTGTCGCTGCTGTCGAATTACGACGCCCTCTATAGTTTCTGCACGGTCCCTATAGTGCGTTTCATCGAATAGTTTCTTTGCCGTCATGTTGGCATTCCTGTCAGTGTTGTCATATCTACCAACTTTATGGTAGATCTACCTATTTTACCTCCCTTCTACCTATCTACCAACTTCGGTATCAAATCTACCTATTTTTCAACATATCATTGTTCACATACTTGAATTAATAATAAAAGTTACAGGCTACTCGGGCAGCATTTTGGTATATTGAGTCGTCTTGGTACAACACTTCCTTCAGCATTTAACGAGCTGCAGCTGTTCTGAGCCGTTCACTCACTTTCGAAACGCAGATTAGTCTGTGAACGGTCCGAAATGTTACAAGAGTAAAGAGTGGTAACAAAAAATTTAAAAGATTGATCCTGAGCCCGAAGTCTTTTGGAAACATGTTGCAACAATAAAAAAAAAAGAGACCATCCCCAATGTTTCCCGTGCTTTGTGAGACAAGTACTTGCACTTCCACATAGCAGTGCAAATGTTGAGAGACTGTTCTTCTCAACAATTTAAAGACATGTCAGAGAAACTCACTCAGCAGTCAACCCTGGAAGGTTTGCTTCATCAGCCGAGTGCTGAACATTTAAAATCTATACTAAATACTAATAATTATAAAGCGGAAGAGTTAGTTTGTTTGTTTGAACGCGCTAATCTCTGGAACTACTGGTCTGACTAATATTATAAAGCGAAAGAGTTTGTTTGTTTGAAGGCGCTAATCTCAGGAACTATTGGTCCGATTTGAAAAAATCTTTCAGTGTTAGATAGCCCATTTATCGAGGAAGGCTAGCTATATTTTATGACGCTAATGCATACTAATAGGAGCAAAGAAATAGAGGAAAGAGTGAAAAAAACGGGGGGAAATTATTTGAAAGGGATTATTTGAACGCGCTAATCTCAGGAGGAGTCTGATTTAAAAAAATCTTTCAGTGTTAGATAGAAATTATTATGTTAAGAAACTACTGGAGCAATTTTTATGTTATTTGGCACACATGAAGAATAGACCACGTGAAAGGACATATGTTTCTTTTTTGCGGAAAAATGTACGGTTTCCGTTACATTCCTTTAATAGGCGGGCGAACGCGCGCAACATCTAGTTATTCAATAAAAATATGTATAAACACTATCAATAAAACTCTCCCTATGGATAAACTAGCATTTTTTATTCAAAAAAATTTGCTGATATGAGGGTGGTAGATCTACCAACTTTTGGGTCTAACATCTACCTAATTCTACCAATTTTTGGGATGACGTCTACTGATTTTCGAAAATTCGGTGTGACAACCCTGGTTGACAAAAGTCCGCCCCGCCACGTCGTCTGCAAAACAACAGAGTCCGCCCGGCAGCCAGCGCACGGCGCACTTGCTGTCAATAGAATAATTTACTCTACAAACCATAAATTAGTAATATTTGAACAAAGATACTGACTACTGAACTACTGACCGTGTCATTCTCATTTGACGTCATTTTTCCTATAATATACACCTACTGGTCACCAGATACGTCTTAATTTTGTGCATACTGCATACTGAACTGACTGATTAAATTAAGTAAGTACTTATTTTACAAAAAAAAGTATATTCTGTCAAGAAAGTCATGACAGGCGGGAATTTTTTTAATAAAATAAAAAATATGAGAACTTTATATCGTGGTATATATATATATCGGCGTGCGCGATTAACTTGTCTATTGGCAACTTATTTTGAGATAAGTTTCATAATTTATGTTATCTGTTGGAGCGGCCAGTACGTCCGGATGGGGTTTTGAGTGACGCTGTCTAACTGACGATTGACTTTTGAGAGGTGACAACCATCACCTGCAAAATATCTAGAATTATTAAGAATGTGGGAAGGAACGGTGTATGCTCCCAAACCCATCGGCTCAAAATCTGACGATATCTGGTTAATCACGCTCAGTGCAGATAACTGATATACGCCCACAGTCTTGGAGGATATATGCAATGTTATTCCATGGCCATTGAATCAGTTACAATATACCGCTCGACGATCCTATATATATATATTTTGTATGTAGATGAGCACACCTCTAAATGTGTTTGTTGTGTGCCTCGCCAGGTTAATGGCGTTCCTATTTTTCTTTGGTTTTGAATAGGAAGTTTAAAATTATTTTGCAGGTGTTCAAAGAGTCAGTCCGTCTCGGGGTCACCACTAAGGGATCTATAATTATAAGCATATATAGGCACGCAAAAACGCGAGGGTGGTCGTCGCAATTAAGAGTCCGCATACGAAATTTTGCCGATGAATACGAAATTGCAAAGGTTCGCTACAGAAATATTATTAAGTTTTTTCTCCTTATTAGACTTAAAAAAATATATATTAATTATTAGATTTAAAATATATCTAACCTTGCGGCGAGTAATATAATGTGAGATTTAGGTTGTTTTGAATCGTGTTTTTTGCAGGGTTGCCAATGCTAATTATCAGATTTCCCCAAAAGTCATGGTCAAATTCCCCAAATTGGGGAAAAAAATTGCTGATTCCCCACAAATTCCCAACACATGTTTTTTGTCAAATGAATCAATATTCTACTACGTGAGTATAATTTGCATTAGTATAGTTAATAATAAGTAGTAAAAACTCAAACAATTATCATGATCAATAAGTTTTATTTTATTTGTGTCAACTTTCACGTTACTTTCTTTATTTTTTCGTACAATAGTCGTGTTCGCTTGGTTTTTTTCAATGCACATTGCGCATGCGCAAAGTTATAAATTGCTGTCAGTGTGAGTGTCTCTAAAATACCGATCAATTTCTGTCAGATTTTAGCAGGGTTTCATAACGTTATCGAATAACAGAAAAAATATCGTTACGTACCGTTATTTTCATAATGGTAGCCAGATAACGTTATTTTTTTAACGATATCTAGTAAAATAACGTTATATTTACCGTTATTATTATAACGTTATTTTTTCGTTATGGCATAACAAAAAAATAACGTTATAATAATAACGGTAAATACAACGTTATTTTCTGGTATCAGGTATGCTATCGTGCACGGTGCACCAAATCTCACTCATATTTAAATGTAATAAGCGTTCTCTGTGAAAATACAAAGAAAAAATACACCTTAAAAGCGTGATTACGTTTAAAAAAATTTCCCGCCTGTCATGACTTTCTTGACGGACTATAACGTTATCAAAGAACATATATTTACCGTTATAAATCCTATATAACGTTATAACATTTACCGTTATTAAATACATTTAGAACGTTATTTTTAGTATCGGTTAAATTTTCATAACGTTATCTATGCCCTTGAAGCAATAACGTTATGAAAAAATAACGTTATTTGAAGCCCTGGATTTTAGAATTCTGACAGGTATTTTTTTCACATTGACACAAAAAAAAGCGCATGCGCAGTTGAAAAACCAAACGAACACGACTATTACAAGAACCTTCAGCTGAAAAAAAAACACTACAAAAAAAAAAAGAATAGTAGCAAAATTGGTCTATGGAAATAGCTATACATTTTATATAAATAGTTAGATTGCAGAAATAATACCTCTTTAATACTATAAATATCGTTTCTATATTTTGTGGAAAGCATTTTCTTTGAAGGGTTTCACTTAACACTTCCCCGGCCAATACGGTGCTACCGTTGTCTAGACACCGGCCTGTAAACTGGCTGGATGTAAGAGCTCGTAATAGCCCCTCTGAGCTGGTAAAAGCTGGATACCTGGGTCAGAAAGCGGCATGGGCTCCTGTTGAAGAATAGAGACAGAGAGTATCTATTGTTAATTATTAATCATAATTTTAATTAATAATTCATTGTAGGTTAGATAGCGTTCAAACAGACAGACAGACAGACAGACAGACAGACTGATATACAGAGACACAGACACAAAGACGCACAACACACATACATACCTTTATGGTACAAAGCATAGTAATGAATGAACTTATAGTCTGTCAAGAAAGTGAAGAAATTAAAAAGTGGCAACATCATAGTGTCATCCTTTTCAAATCAATCTAAGAAAAAAGGGATGACACTACGATGTCACTTTTTAATTTCTTCACTTTCTTGACGGAATATACCCTGTAACTGCAGTCTTCTTTCTCAAAAGCATTTTCTTGGCTTAGGACGACTACTTCGTTTGATAAAATAATAAGCTTGTGGTCGGGTTTTCTACTGTTATTTCCCACAAGTGACGCGCTCAAAATTTACTTTTGTTATATTAAACGTCGTAAGCGCCGATCAAAATTAAATCCTTATCGTATATTACAGTACAAGTGACTTATTAATATGGTTGTTAAATGTGGAAATAGGTTATAATCGACACCATGATACTTAAGTTAATTTAAGTAATAAGGAATTAGAGACAAACTGTATATTATATTGTAAAGGGAAGAAAGGTATAACCAACAGTGTGACATTCAAATAAAATTAGGTTGTAGGGTATAACCGACAGAGTAATATGAAAATAAATTTTGGATATAGGGTACAAGCACCAAAGCTATGATCAATTACGAAATGGAAGAAGGCTATAAACGACATTTGTAATTTTTGAGAGAATTGCTTAAAAGATATAAGCAGCCGAAAGCTGTAGACAAATATTTTTTGCAGGGGTACAAGCACCTTTACAGACAAACTGACCTGAATTTTTGTCGGTTACAAAAAATACTACTAGGAAAATGCTTTTTTTTTGCTAGGGCATAAACGCCAAAAAACTCATCGTAAAGCTATGAGAGTGAGCGCATTCGAAAGAGCGGGAAATTTTAAGTAAGATGGCATTTAAAACTCATTTTTGACAAAAAATGTAGCTTATATACTTTCTTTTAACCGTCGATATTAAGAATAAGCCTAGAAAGATTTGTAAAATATATTTTCTTAAATAATTCAAATAAAACTTCAGTTTTATATATTATCTTCATTTATTGTAGACGGAAAATGAAATGGCCAAAACTTTTCTCCAAAAGTTTTCAACATTACAAATGATTTCTTTCTTATTTAATTATTTTATAAATTTTGGGCATTTTTAGACTCGTGCATTTACCACATAACAAAATTTTCAATAAAGATAGTTTAAAATACAAAACGTATGACGTCACACTATGGCGGACAGTGTTTTCGGCGCCATTTAAAAGGTATGTTTTTCAATCGACATTTTTATGGGCTTCTACTGTGTAAAATATTACAATATAATTTTTTTTTGTGAAAATGAATGATTAAGAGCCCGGGTCACCCTCGAAATTCTCATACATACGTAATATAAAAATAATTTTCTCATACGAAAATATTTAACATGTTTGAGTTATTTTTCAGCTTAAAATAGTAATTACCTAGGTTCCTGTACAAAAATTAACTTCAAAATATTTGAACACTAAAAAAAAATTTTTTGTGTAAATTTTTTTTTTTTTTACTAAATTTACTACTAAGTATTTAAACACTAAAAAATAGAGTAAAATACTAAAAAATATGTAAATAAATATTAAATTTACTACAAAATATTTCAACTCTAAAAAATATTTTTTAGTATTAAAATATTTTGTAGTAAATTTACTATTTATTTACATATTTTTTGTGTTTTACTCTATTTTTTAGTGTTTAAATATTTTGAAGTTAATTTTTGTTCAGGAACCTAGGTAATTACCATTTTAAGCTGAAAAATAACTCAAACATGTTAAATATTTTCGTATGACAAAATGATTTTGGTATTACGTATGTATGAGAATTTCGAGGGTAGCCCGGCCCCTTAAGAAGCGATTAGCATGAAGAAAAAAAATTAGGTCAAGTAGCCTATTTACTATTTAGTCGATTACACCTCATTGGTTTCTAACATTGTTTTCCATCATTGATCTATGGTGACACGCCAGCTGTCAAACCATAGACAATTCAAAATCTAGGTGACAAGTGACAACCACAATTACTATAGATGTCAACTCAGGCCATTGCTTTTTTTACAAGGTCGTATTCTTCTACGCTGCGGTTGTCGGTTGGTACGGCTACGATTACGATTACAGTTTTTATTTTAATTACGTTTCCCCAAATTTAAGCTTTTCCTAAATGAACATCAACTAGGGTAAATTTCAATAATTGTTGTATATAATATATTTAAAGAATGTTGATAATATGGAGTGATATTTAGTTAAAAGTGTGTACTGTTATTCTTAAATACGGTATTTACTGGCATTTGGACAATCCATAAAAAACGCCTTGAAGTGGGTGCTTTCTTCTGGATAACTTATCTAGATTAAAGGTAAGATACATTGAAAAATTTATAAACAAGGATAATTCTAAAGTAATCAAACCGATTCTTGTTTACGTATTAGGTTCTATTTTACGCATTCAAATGACTCGAGTCCTGGCCGTTAAAGAGTTAAGTGTTAAATAATACGAGTTATAAGCGTAGATTTGTCGTATAAATGAATATTAATTGCTATTTACATTTATTTATTAATTGCTATTTACATTTATATGAAACGTCACAGTCCCAGTTTAGACTTTGATACCGAATACCACCCGAATACTCTTCCGCATGTGTGCGTGCTGAGCGAATGTACGTGTGTCGGTACCTATTTACCAAGTATTCACACACAAAAAACACGAATGTTTACACGAGCTGGCGAATTTATAAAGCTTGTACTTTCTATAAAAAATGTGTACTATAAACCTGTTACCAAGTGAGGTACCTAACAAAATAATAAGCTTCTATTTAGTTAAAACTTTATTATGTATACAGCAAAAGAACTTTCACATGTTTTTAGAAGTGCCTCCATCCAAAAAATGTGCTACATTTTCTAAAAATTATAGATTTTATCAATCAAAAACCTAGGTACTTCTACAAATTCTTAAAATGTTTTTAATAAAATAAAAGTTATGCTTGTTCCACATAATATTCCTTACCAGTTAAACTGATATGAAACATTTAAAACAACTCCTTTATCTACTTAATATAATATGTAATATTCCTCCCATTCTGTCCTTTAATATTATAATTAAAACTTCAAAGCATTATGAAATAAATGTATTTCTTAAGAGTTAGTTAAGTTCCTCATAACAAATTCTGTTTTCCAAAATTGTTATCTAACTTCTCCAACAAATGTGAATGTAGCACAATCTACTGAACTTTTGTACTTATGCATATATTTTGGTCACATTATATTGAAATTTAATTCTTTTTTGTATAATTATAAGTTTGATGCTTGTAAATAAACCATCTGCTTGTATCTATAAAACTATTTGATATATTTGTTAAGACTAAATAGATAACATTTTAAATGGTCAATGGCCAAAAGGCATGATAATATGTTATTGACAGCTATCACAAACGGACAAAACAATTAATCAGATATATTTTTTTTCCTTTAAATTAGTTTTTTCAAAACTTGCACAAATGTTAAAGGAAAAATCTTTGGAAAAGAAAAGAATTATTAAATAAGCAGGTTTATTTGTTGATGTGGTGATTTCAGTATCAATTTTGGTCAACTACACCCCGATGTTAAGGTTTTATAGACATAATCCTTTTATAGCAGTGGTCCCCAACCTTTTTTTCATATGGACCACAAACATGTCTTGGACTTGGTGTCATGGGCTGCAGTTAAATATTTTTAGGGTTAAAAAATAACATTCTTCAAAATTAACGATTTGAAAGTGGAAAAAATTTTACAACATTCACAACAACTTTACATTATTTTGCCAGTGGGTGTGAATTTCAAATCACGCGAGCCACAGATAAAGTCATGGCGGGCCGTGGGCTGGGGATAGCTGTTTTATAGGATTCACTGAATATTAATGCTTCAACTCCCAAGCGGAAGCCTCAAGAACCATAGATTTCCAAGAATCTGCAATCGAAGGATTAATATAGTCATAAAATTTATATTTTATTTTAGTTATAATAGATTTCTATGGGCTATGGCATTTATAGTTAAGTTCACAGAATACAAATTACTCACGGGTTAAGTTACTGTTGAGTATCTATATCTATACTTATTATAAAACAAAGTCGCTTTTCTCCCTCATTTTGATCCCTTTAATCTTTAAAACTACGCAACAGATTTTGATGATTCCTTCAGTGTTAGATAACCCATTTGTCGAGGATGGTTATAGGCTATATTTTATCACGCTAAGACTAATAGGAGCAAAGAAATAGAGGAAAATGTGGAAAAAACGGGGAAAATTATTTGAAAGCTCTAACTTGAACGCGCTAATCTCAGGAACTACTGGCCCGATTTGAAAAATTATTTCAATGTTAGATAGCCCATTTATTGAGAAAGGCTATAGGCTATATTTTATCACGCTTAGACTAATAGCAGAATTTGGAAAAAATGGGGGAAATTAATTATTTGAAAGGGCTTATCTCGCGAACTACTGGGACAATTTTTATGTTATTTGGCACAGATAAGAAGTAGACCACGTGAAGGATCATAGGCTATCGATTTTAATCATTTTTTCAGTGGCTATATATACATATTATGGTACATATTTCATAAAAGTTTAAAGTAATAAGTTAATAATCTTTAGCAATGTTATATTTGTAATCTATACTAATATTATAATTGGGAAGAGTTTGTTTGAACGCGCTAATCTCAGGAACTACTGGTCCGATTTGAAAAAATATTTTACTGTTGGATAGCTTATTTATCGAGGAAGGCTATAGGCTATATTTTATCACGCTAAGACTAATATAAGCAAAGAAATAGATAAAATGTGGAAAAAACGGGCGGAAATTATTTGAAAGGGTTTATTTGAACGCGGTAATCTCAATATTCTATATAATCTCAATCTCGCGGTAATTATACTTTATTACGCTAATACTTAAAAGAGAGAGGAAATAGAGGTAAATGTGGAAAAAACGGGGGAAATCATATGAAAGGGCTCATTTGAACGCGCTAATCTCAGGAACTACTGGTCCGATTTGAAAAATTATTTCAGTGTTAGATATCCCTTTTATCGAGAAAGGCTATAGGCTATAATATTTTATCACGCTAAGACTAATATAGGAAAATGTGGGAAAAAACGGGGAAATTATATGAAATTGCTTATTATCTTAAGAACTACTGGAGCAATTTTTATGTTATTTGGCAACATGAAGAATAAACCACGTGAAGGGACATAGGCTATTTTTTGCGCAAAAATGTACGGTTGCGTGCAATTCCTAAATTACGCAAGCGAAGCCGCGCGGAACATCTTTATATAATAAAATCGTAGGAAAGTCAATTCTGTACATTGAATATTTTTGTAAAATAAATAATACTTGGGATGTGATCTACTATGCTAACGCGAACGAAGTCGCGGGCAACAGCTAGTGTGCTAATAATTTATGCGAAGCGAAATGTACAATTTTAATTACAAACTCATTATTTTCAACATTATTATTAAGTAACAAAATATTCAAGGTAAAAATGAGGTGACTCATAAAAGAAATGTAAACAGAAGGCTGAGGGCGTGCCTAATGCCCATGCATTCTGAAAGTTCATAATATTATGTCCAGTTGTTTTAACCTTTTGCCAAGTATGATAATCAAAAAGTTTAATCTATTGGCGAACTTGCATGCAATTTAATTTCAATATTTTTAGAAAACATGTCAATGTGCAAAAATTGCAAGGAAGAAATTATTTTTCTCCCCTCCCCTCTGCAGAAAACGTCAACTTTCTTCCCGCTGCGCTTACCGATGTTGCCGTTTTCCGAATTCTGCCTCCGTCGATGAGAAAAATAGTTTAAAAATAGTTCAGCTGCTGCAGCTCAGGCAGCTGAAACTCACCTACTCTATTATTGAGGAAATTGGTGGCACCAATTCATGTGGTGGATTAAGTGGTTACAATAGATCCTCAGGAGTCGTGGTGACTTCAGGATTGCAGTAACCTGCCTTCAGAGGGAAAAAATCCGTCCAAAGCATCGAGCTATATTTTCCTAGGCCTAGCCTAGATACTCACTCTGTCGATATCCAGCCTAGATGCATGTGGATAACACGACCAGCCCAATGCTAGTTTAGCCGCCGTCTTGACTCCCACGTCTGAGATTCTTGTTTGGACGGATTTTTTATTTTGTCGAGAAGACTTACTTCCAACTTACTGCGATACATTGCTCTTTGGCAGGCCCCGAGTTGGATTATTGTAAATTAGTCAATGACCGAGTTTGCGCTCTGTTGGTTAGGACGAGTGAAATACACATGTCGACGAATCTGCGGTACCCTGAGAAGGGTATGTCTTCCTTTATCAGCTTTTTCATGGACTAGTTTCTCTGTATTTCCTTGTCTGTTATCAAAAGATACTAACTGGCCCAAGTACGTCCACCTTGACCTTACATCTCGTGCTGTTGGTCATTGATTGTGCCTAAGGTAATTTTTATTATCTGTACTCGTAGGAGCAAAAAGGGCTTAGTCGTCCATCAAGCGGAAATTGTTTAGGCTTTTGTTGTTAACTTAAATACCACTTATTCAAATATCTTTAAAAATCAAGATATTTTTAGGTTGTTAATAATGTCTTAATTATCAGATACTGTTATTTTAATTTCTTACTTCATCACGCCCATGTGAAAATCACCAACTAAGAAAAAAGTTAATTGTTTTAAGACGTCTGATTATACGCTTTTAAAATGAATGTTTAATAAAGAAATAACAAGAAAATAACTCGAATTTAAAGCTATTAATCAAAAAATATTAGAAGAATTTCAAAAAATCCGGATTATCCGGATAATCCGGATTTGAGCTTGTCAAAATCCGAAAATCCGGATTTTTTTTAAATCCGTTTTTTGCAATCCCCAGCAGTAAATAAGAAAGCCAGATCACATGTAATCAACAAATATGTGATCTGTGGGACATTTCTTATTTTCCTGCCCTAGGTGTGTAATGTACTATTAAAGTTATAACACTGACTTTATGAGCATGTCTGATATTTTATGCTATTTATACTTTTTCTATTGTTTTGATATCAATAAAGTTCTTTGCAAGTATTTTGACAGTATTAAAAATACACTGAGTATAAATTTAAGAAGCGGTATAATATTATGTGTTGTTTTTGTTATAGTATGCATTGTTATTAAGCGAAGTTTGCCTTCTGTTTGTATTTAATTTGTGTTTGGGGGAAAATTAAGCGTATCCGCCGGGTCACGAGTGTCACAACACTCGTACATTGGATACAAGGGCGACCTTGGATAAATAGGACAAGCTCATTCCTACTCGTATATCCTAGTTTCTGAAAGAGCTCATATTTGGGTACTCAAGACAACTTGTGTGCATGCGAAAGTATATTACATAAACTTTTCAATTGATACAAATATTTTTTCATTCCATTTTCAATATTTCGTGATTATTACAATATTAGAAGTATTACAATATTAGCACATGGCTCTGCTCGCGTAAATATGGAATTAATAGGGAACCATAGATATATCCCACAAAAAAAATTCCCGTTCGTCTATGGGGCGTTCCACGCCAAGCGGACAGGAAAAAATAGTCGATCTCTCCGATTTTGATAATATTTGGATATGTTATACCTACACGTGTTACTAATACGTGTGCCAAATATTTTTGTTATATAATGGCTGGATTAAAAATGATGGGACTTTGAAACGTGACTTTTCTATTCGACACTCGGTGCTTCAAAGCCGATTATAGATTAAAAAATATATACATTAAAATAATTAAACCACTGAACTTGTTACTTCATTTAACGAGCTCTTTAAGTGTATTTTTGAAAATAAAAAAAAAATGTTTTTTTCTTTGGAAAAAATGTAAATTAATTTTTTTTTCTTGATTTTCTCAAAGAGGGACCCTTTTGATTTTTTTTATATTTTTTATGTAAATAGCTAATATTCTATAGAACATTCCTGCACAACGTCTATAATGGGCCGGGAAGTGGATTAGGAGCTAGACTGAAAATACTTCCGAAGGGTGGCGTCCAGCGCCATACTGTACTATGGGCAGAGATCGATACATAGTGAACTCGTTAAATGAAGTAACAAGTTCAGTGGTTTAATTATTTAAATGTACATATTTTTTAATCTATAATCGGCTTTGAAGCACCGAGTGTCGAATAGAAAAATTACGTTTCAAAGTCCCATCATTTTTAATCCAGCCATTATATAACAAAAATATTTGGCACACGTATTAATAACACGTGTAGGTATAACATATCCAAATATTATCAAAATCGGAGAGATCGACTATTTTTTCCTGTCCGCTTGGCGTGGAACGCCCCCTATATCTGTACCCAATACATAAATATCGGTCCAGTAGTTAGTGAAATAAGCGACTTCAGATAATAATTTCCCCCATTTTTAGGGTTCCGTAGCCAAAATGGCAAAAAACGGAACACTTATAGATTCGTCATGTCTGTCTGTCTGTCTGTCTGTCCGTCCGTCCGTCCGTCCGTCCGTATGTCACAACCACTTTTCTCCGAAACTATAAGAGCTATACTATTGAAACTTGGTAAGTAGATGTAGTCTGTGAACCGCATTAAGATTTTGATACAAAAATGGAAAAAATATTAAAAATTTTAGGGGTCCCCATAGGTACAACTGAAACAAAAAAAAATTTTTTTCGTCTAACCTATGCGTGTGGGGTATCTATGGATAGGTCTTTAGAAGTCATATGGTTATGAGGTTTCTAATATCTTTTTTTTCTAATCTGAATAGTTTGCGAGAGAGAATCTTCCAAAGAGATAAAATGTGTCCCCCCCCTAACTTCTAAAAAAAATGTATGATGTGCATTATTATAAAAACTACCAACGAAAATTGGTATGAACGAGATCTAACAAGTAGTTTTTTATACGTCATAAATGGTAAACCTCAATTTAACTTTCATTAAATCAACTAAAATATAAAAATAAATCAAAAACCTTTTAATTTTATAGAAATAAACCTTATTGCTACTGCGGAACCCTTTATGGGCGAGTCCAGCTCGCACTTGGCCGGTTTTTTTCTACCTGTTCTTCTGATTGTTGGCTCCTATTGGTCATAGCGTGATGTTATAGTCTAAATCATTCCTCAATAAATGGACTATCCAACACAAAACTAATTTTCCGACTCAAACCAGTACTTCTAATGATATTCAAAATATTATACAGATCTGTTATGTTCATACTATTTTCCGGCTTAAATCTGTTCCGAACAATTTTCAAATGGAAGTGTCTAACGTGCTGCTAGTGGTCGTTTAGGGATACCCACTAAAATACCGTTGTCGGGTTGTCGGCATAATAAGGAGGAAATCGCTAGTATGCCGCTAGTGGTATTTTAGTAATGTGCGCTAATAAACCGATGCATTATGCAGATGGCGGTAAAATAAAGTGTAGTGTTTAGTCCGCCGCTGTAGCCACTCAGGCTTAGCATTACAATATTTTTAACCGGCTTCAAAAAAGGAGGTTATCAATTCGATGCGTATGTATCATGTATGTAATATTATGTATTAATAGTATGTAATATTTGCAGACAGCAGAACTGCCCAGTTTTCGTATATGTAAAGCACTAGCTGTTGGCTCAATGAAAATAAAAATAAATAAAAGGCGAAAAAGATGGTTGAAAGAATTTTTGCTCCACGAAAAATTATGAATTATGAACTTTCTGAACTACCTTGGAACCAGCAGACTTAAGAAATTACCTACGAATGGATTCCAGATCATAAAACATAATATAAATTGACTTTAATACAGATTTAGCAGTTCCCACTATAGATAAAAGGTTGAAACCATCTGGCAACACTGATTTAGTCAGTTAGAAGCCACATTTTTCCGATTTAGGATCCTAGATAGGATTCTAGCTTTCTAAATGTTATTCCACTTGACTAAATTTTTTATGCTCCTAGCTAGGACTTCCTAGCTAGGATAAGTGGAATAAGCGCTTTAGTCTACATCAGCGTCTGAACAAATGTGCCAAATTCCAAATGTGTATGTATGTATGTTTTTATGTTTGTGTTAGCATATCTCCGGATCTACAAGTCCGATTTGAGTAGTTCTATTTTTTGTTGTTGATGATGATTCAACTTAAAAGGCCCATTCACTAGTGATTGTGAATGGGCCTTTTTAGTGTGTAGGGAATACTGTATATTATCAAAAATATTTGAAAAAGCAATGCATAAAATTCTAAATATATATATTAACTTCTAAACTTTCGCGTTGCATTGTAATTGAAACTTATTATTCGGGACTTAACGCGACTTATTCTAATTCTAGTAGTAATGCTACTACATACTTTTTACTCGACGTTTCGGCCACAATAGACATAACTACCAGTACTTCGATTGCTCGAGACGGACGAGTTTATCTGTCATTTCTTTCGGGTTTCGCCAGGATAAGTTAAAGGCTGGCGCACTGGCTGGTATAATTAATTTTTAAAAATAAGATTTTGAAATTGAATTCTGACAGTTTTCTTTGCATGTGCCAAAATATAAACAGCAACTAAATTTGTAGGTAACGACCCTAGCGACGACTTTTGTCATAATACGTCAAATTTAATTTTGTTTACATCAGTTCTAAGTCGGCATACTCTATCATTCTGTCTACTCTGTTTCGGCCGTGTTGTAAAAAGTATGTAGTAGCATTACCACTAGAAATAGAATAAGTCGCGTTAAGTCCCGATTATTAAGTTTCAAAAATTAACTTCATTCATAAATAAATTCAATATTTTGAAACATGAACTGCAATTTGGCTTTCAAAAGAACAAATCAACTCAACAAGCATATTTCAACGTTACTAAGCAAATCATAAACTGCATTGATGAAAAGAACCACTGTATAACTGTTTTTATTGACATGACTAAAGCTTTTGATTTTGTTTCACATAAATTACTACTAATCAAACCCGAGTTCAAAATTTTGCGTAATTGAGGATTAAAACTCCCTTTCTCCAAAACTACCAAACCGATTTTGATGAAACTTGAACTATTCCCTAAGTTGAACCATACCTTGTACATACAAAAAAGAACTACTCAAATTGGACTTGTAGTTTCGCAGATATGCGAACACAAACATAAAACATACATACATACACTTTTGAAAGGCACATTTGTTCAGACGCTGATGTAGACTAATCACTAACATACGAAAACTGGGCAATTCAGCAAATATTACATAATAAAATATTATAATTGCGAAAGTGTGTCTGCCCGTTTGTCCGTCTGTCTGTCTGTCTATCTGTTTGTTACCTCTTCATGCCTAAACCGCTGAACCGATTTTGCTGAAACTTGGTATGGGGATAATTTGAGTCCCGGGAAAGGATACTTTTTATTTCGGAAAAATGTGCGGTTCTCGCGCGATTAACGAATTTTGGTGCAACGAAGTTGCGGGCGTCATCTAGTATTACATGATAAATACATACGCGTTGAATTGATAACCTCCTTTTTTTGAAGTCGGTTAAAATATTGTAATGATAAGCCTGAGTGGCTATGGCTACAGCGGCAGACTAAACACTATGCTTTATTTTACCGCCATCTGCATAATGTATCGGTTTGTTAGCGCACATTGCTAAAATACACTAAAATACCACTAGCGGCATACTACCGATTTCCTCCTTATTATGCCGACAACGGTATTTTAGTGGGCATCCCTAAACGACCACTAGCGGCACGCTAGACACATGCTTTTCAAATTCAAAATTGCAAACATTGACAAATTTGACAGATAAGTGAAACAAAAGATACGAAAAACCATTTACATAAAAGAGACAGTTATATCTTCAGTCTCTTTCTTCGCCTGAGCTATGACGAAAATTCGATTTTTTTCTGATTGTTTGAAAAAATAATTGAAAATGTAAATAATCGAGGTATTTATTGCAATCAAGACATGTGGTAAGAGATTCCATGTGTTTTGTTTTCTTTTGAGTCATAATTGGTACATTTTCGAAACACGCACGACGTCATTTTCAATTTATTTAGGTAAGACTAGACGCGGCACGTTCGTGAAGTGCGTTCGATGGTTCGATGCAGACTAAATACAGGACGGGTCAATTGGCCCGTATTTGAAGCTTCACAACGCGCGCGGTAGTAACATATCTGCTTTGAGTTTTTTATATAATATATCATTGAGTACTTCCTAAAATTAGCGCATTCAAACTAACAAACACTAGCTTTATAATAGGATAGATTATTTACAGCATTCAACTTTCACATTCTCGAGCAATCCATGACTGTGGGCTCCCCTATCTGTATGTCAACTAGAATCGGTCTCGCCTTAAAACATTAGTTTTAGCTGGATTTTTTTTGGTGTGGTTTTTGGTGATGCGGGAGTGAGACGTTATGCTTTAAGGATAACGTCTCACTCTTTTTTGTGCTTCTTCTGGTGCCCCCGGAGACGTGTTGCCCTGGGCAATTGCTTAATTTGATTAAGGGTCAATCCCTCACTGCTTTCAGGTGAAGTATGGCAGAAGCTCACTCTGCTGTGGCGTTCTCGTTTGCCATCACCCACGACGGATGGGACGTGAATTTCGACCGGGAGGTGCTCTACCTAGTCTGGGAGTCAGGACTGAGGTCGTGGAAGAAGAGATTGGCCAGATTCAGGGTAAGTCTTTCAAGTTGGGAATATTGGCAACCACAAAGTTTTGACAGAAATTTATAATATTCTCTTACTGCAGCACTCAGAGACCAACTGCAACATTAATTACATAATTGTAATTAAGTGCAGATTTTGACATACGCCCCAGTATCTCTACTCATACATCAGTAGTAATCTCTACTTTCTCCTCATTCCTCAATGCTCTTGGTTACTTTCTGGAAGTATTCAAAACTCAAGTGATATGATATGTGATCACTTCAATTATACCTAGCAGCCCTATGATAAGTCAGCCGGCCCGTCTGGCTCAACACAGGGCTGCCATCACCTAAATTGCCGTCGTCGGTGAAGCACAAAAAAACCTGGACATTTTCCCGAAATGTGGTTATTTCCCTGGTCATATTTAAAAGTATTCAAGATTATGTCTTACAAATTTTTGCTAAAACATCTTTTTTTTTTCCAACAAAAATTTGTAAAAATTTGATTAACTCAAGTCCTTGAAATCGTACTTGAATTTGATCAGAGAGAAGAAGTTTGTTAAAAGAAACCGTGTGGATTTCTCTCAACGGATTTCACACATTTCAAAAGTCCGGCCGGACGGCCTCCCGACGCTCTTCAAACTAGGGTAAATCCGGGGAAATCCAGACAGAGGGCAGCCCTAGCTCAACAATGTACAGTATGCAACATTGATGTTAATCAATCATCTTCAGGGTGTCTTTGTGGCACTGTCCCAACCCCAAGACAGCCTTAGCATGTCCTTCGGGCTCCCTGGTAAACGTTTTCGTAATTGGATACTGCTGTCGACATTGGCGACATAGATTAACGCTAATAGGTGTGTGTTAACTGTTAGTTAACCCATAAAATACTATCATGTTATCACTATCTGCCATTAATTTCCTTTGAAAGTCGATACATGATGCATGTATTGACTTTCAAAGGAAATTAATAAAAATTTCCGAGTCTCTTCTCCTATGTTAATTATTACATTTTTTTTTGTCCACAGAACAGCGTCAATAATGGTGTTTACCCTGGACACCTGCAGTCCCTCTATTTCCTGTGGGCATTGCTTGTTGGTGCACACTTCGCTGGGTTCCACATACCATTCGGACTTGTGCAGAAAGCATGTGCCTTTATGCCTGGGTAAGTAAAAAATCCTTTTTTGATGAGAAAGTTTTGAAAAAAATTGAGAAATTGAAAATCAAACAATGGGTTTCGTCTCGTAGCACGTGGAAAATACCATTTAAAACTATTTTTTGATTATAATATGCTCATTTGCTACACCTATTTAATCTAAAATGGTTTTACCTATTTTACACGGATTTTTCAAGAATCTCTTTTTACTAGACTACCAAGAAGGCAAAACTTAATATGTATGTCGTTTTATTTTAAAATAATTGAAACGCCATAGCATTAAGATCAATTGAATTTATTATACGCATATAGAACTGATAAGATAGCGTTTGATTTTTATCACGAGTAGGAAGAAATTACTGCTTTTTTTCTTATATTGGAATCATTTCCAAAAAAAAAAACATTAAACTTCATTCCAAGGTTCATACCTTGGAATGAAGTTTAATGTTTTTTTTTAAACTTGTTACTTACCTACATAGTGTAAGACTAGCATGAAACAATAATACTATTTTATTATCTGACACGTATTTTCTGAACATTTACTTCTGATGCATCAAGGTAACCAAGATAATGAGAGTATATAAATTACTAGCTGTTGCCCGCGACTTCGTCCGCGTGGACTTCAGTTTATAGCGGGCGGTGTCAACAAAATTGGCGTGGCAAACAAGCTGTGGTATACCAGTCAGCGGTAACCGTTTTGCAATCTTCGGGTACAATAGTGGCGATGTGATCACCCTTTGCCACATTGGAGGCAAACATTTTTTTTAAGTCCTCTGTGAGCCCATGACTTTGGTCGATTTTCTGGATGAAAAGTAGATTGGCAGTCCGCTCTCTGGGTCTTCTAGAATGAGCATTCTAGAAGACCTAGAGAGTACACTGCTGCTTAGAATTTGGATCATAAGCATATATCCAAGACTCGTCACCATTGGGCAAATTATAAACGTGCTTTGACTCTTCTCGGTTGAATCGCTGCAGAGTTTTGCAACAAAAACGAACACGGAATGTTTTTGGTCGTCGCTAAGCAAACAAGGTATCTAACGAGAAATTAACATTTTTACTCCAAGTTTTCCGTGCAAGATTTTTTGACAGTGGTCCCTGAAATACCCAAGAATGCCTCTATTTCGCGATATGTCACATGACGGTCTTCGAGGACTAGGTGCTGTACGGCTTTAATATTCTCTTGCATTACGGCGGTTTTCACTGAGGCTAGGGTGTCCACTTTAAACTTCTAAATACCAGCGTTCTATAATCCTAAGAGATCGCTGGCGCCATCGGCCATCCTACGCCATTACGTCCTCCACACGCTGGCCCATCTTGTAGAGGGGCCATAACATTTCCATTTTTACAACCGACTTGTCACCTTTGATTAGACGACACAATAAGACTATTCGACCAATCTGAAAAATTTCTTTTGTTTTTGAAATCCCAATACAAGGAGATTAAAATCCTATATGGTTTTTTTAATGATCGCGGGAAGTTTACAAACGACAGAACTTAAAAGGCAGCCCTCGTATGCAATCATATAATGTTTTCTTTTCAGCACATCAATATTTTGGCAAATAGCGTCGTGTCTTCTAGCTGCGTTGACATTATGGCTCTCGGTGATATTCTTCATGCGGTACCTTCTTAAAATACTGCTCATGTACAAGGTCAGTTTAAATGGCTGTTGTAAACTTTCTAGTTTTTATCTACAACTTATGTCCTGACACTTCAGCTATTCATTTTAGCGCTGGATCCGTGCACTGATCACGTTGAAAACGCATAGTTTTTTTTTCTAGAATGTAAAGTAAGCAAACAAAATTCCTTTAATCCTTCGATCGTGGATTTTTGGAAATCTATTGTTATTCTATTGTGTCCCGCTCACCGGTGAGCTTATCGGGCTTGATGGGCTAAAATTAGTTCATACTGTTTTAGCGTAAAGGGGTATAAAGAATTATTGTAAACTATGTGTAACAAAAATAATTAAATGCGTGTTAAAAAACATGAATAAAGAATAGAAGCTGCTTAAGGTATATACAAAAAAAACTATATAAGTCTATGTACAAAAAATTGCAAATGAACTCTATACACAAAAAATAATTAGTTTACCAGAAGGCAGGGTCCACTAGGAACTAGGTTTTATCAGTGCCGATAATGATGCTTCAAAGATTTCTACGTCGTGAATATGACACTAATTAATATTATCAATGTCATTAGAATTATTATTATTATTACAAACACTGTTACATATCTATTATAGATAAGGCGCGCGTTTCTAATCGAGTTATATAATATAATAGTTCATATCTAAATAGGTAGTTTGATAATACATTTGCGAAAAGTGCACAATTTAGATTAATTTACACTCTTTAAATATTAAAAAAAGTTAACAACCTCTGTTAATTGTTAAATTGACTCATTCATCATAAATGAATAATGTAATTGCTTACAATATTAAGTATTTTTACCTGTAACTATGAGAGCATTGCGGCATTAATTTAAGATTTAAATAATACCTCTTTACTAAATTGCATTAAAAATCGGCTCAGTGGTTTAAAATTGAATAGGTGACACACATACAGAAATTCTTTTATTTTTATAATGATGTATTGATGATGATCAATAGGTATTATCCAATGTTATGGACATTGGATAACACCTATATTATATAGGTGTCCTATATTATAATTCAAGGATAAAAGTTAAAACCGTTTCGATTTTTAGAATGTGACACCGTAATGGAACAGATATATTTTAGAGTCACAAAAAAAAACGCATTGATGGCGCATTTATTGGTTTTAAGGCAGCAAAAGCTTCTTACAAACGAACGGCATTTGTCGACGGCACGCGTCAATGGCAGTCGACAAGGGCCGTTCATCTGTAATAAGCCTATGGTTTATTATAGGCAACTTTTTTATTATATTTTTTATTGTTTTAGGGTTGGATGTATGAATCTAGAGGTCCTGGGTCTAAAATATCAAAGAAGACTTTACTCTGGGCAAGTGTAGTGCGAGTTTTGTCCGGATGGAACAAACCAAAACTGTACAGTTTCCAAGGTTCCCTGCCGAGGTTACCGCTGCCTTCTGTCAAAGATACTATGAGGAGAGTAAGTTGTACTTCTACATCTAGATACATATTATAAAATAAAGTCGCTTTTTTCCCTCATGTCCCTTTGTTCTTTTTGATCTTTAAAACTACGCAACGGATTTTGATGATTCTTTCAGTGTTAGATAGCCCATATATCGGGGAAGGCTATAGGCTATATTTTATCACGCTAAGAGTAATAGCAGCAAAGACATAGAGGAAAATGTGGAAACAACGGGGAAAATCATTTGAAAGGGCTTATATCTCGCGAACTACTGGAGCAATTTTTATGTTATTTGGCACAGATAAGAAGTAGACCACGTGAAGGATCATAGCCTATCGATTTTAATCATTTTTTCACTGGCTATATATTTTATACCCGTGCGACGCCGGGGCTAGTTATTTATTTTCTTGTTATGATAATATTAATTGCACACACAATTTTTGGTTAAACTTTCTTCTATGATAGCTATCTCATAGTACGGGTCTACTATAAAAAATTGAGGGTATAGCTTTTTATTGTAAACCCGTACTTATGCGTAATTATACGTTATATAAGTGGTCATATACAACTTGGCTATCTCCTCTTGAGTCTTGTAGATATCATAGGATTAGTGTGGATTTAATTTTGTATAGTTTATACATCTGAGTTACATTCTCATCAATGCTTATATTTTGAAAACAGTAGTCTTCAATAGTTTTAATAATTGGTAAAATAATTTCAGTATTTACAAAGTGTTCGGCCCTTATTAGATGATGAGAAATACGAAAGGGTGGTGAGACTAGCGGACGAATTTGAGAGGACAATCGCTGTCAAGTTACAAAGATACCTCATACTCAAGTCATGGTAAGTCCTAAGAAATAGCCACGAACCGCTTCGAAAAAACAACGACAGCCGTACCTTTGCTCTAGACTTGGCTGGGGCACTCACCATTGTGCACATGATAAGGGCGAAGCCAAACGAGCGTAATTTTGTGAGTCCACGAGCCGCAGAATTTCTGCCGGGCAGAATTTTTTTCATACAAATGACAACTCTTTTTGAGTCGCCGTGTGATTCAAACATGACTTTTGTATGAAACTGAATGCAGCAGAATTCTGCCCGACAGAAATTCTGCGACTCACAACTCACAAATTACGCTCGTTTGGCTTCGTCCATCATCCTATTAAGAGCCCGGGTAATCCTCGAAATTCTCATAAAAACGTAATACCAAAATATTTAAATACTAAAAAATATTTTTTAGAGTAAATTTACTATTTATTTATATATTTTTTAGTGTTTTACTCTATTTTTTAGTATTTAAATATTTAGTAGTAAATTTAGTAAAAAAAATTTATACACAAAAAATTTTTTTTTGTGTTTCTATATTTTGAAGTTTATTTTTGTACAGGAACCTAGGTAATTACTATTTTATTATTTTATTATTTATTTTATTTTACACTCTATGTACAATGTACAATGGCGGACTTAATGCCATAGGGCATTTTCTACCAGTCAACCATTGGGTGGTAGCAGAGACAATACTAAAAGGACAAACATAGGTGCTTTCTGTTTAGAGAAAAATACACATTCAAGAAATAAATAATGGAATTTAAACAATAAATACGGATAAAGATACTAATACAGTATACATATCAAGTTACACATATATTTACATAATAATACTACTATAGCGATTGATATAATACATAACTTGTACATATTATAATATATAACCTATACAATATATACACATTATACATAATATATACATAAGTTTATACATACATCCATATAAAACACTGAGTAACGTATACTGTATTAAACATCTTATGATTCTGCCAATTTATTTAGATAGAGCAGTCGGACTCTACGTTTAAACGTTTCTCTGGTTGGGCTTAACCTGATTTCCGGAGGTAGGGCGTTCCACAGTAAAATAGCCTGCACGTGGAAGGAAGAATGGACTAGACTGGAGCGATGAGATGGGCAACCGAGCCAAGCATTATATGAGGAGCGGAGGGTTCTTTCGTTATTATCGCAAAGGTATTGAAAATGTGACTTTAGGTAAGCAGGAGAGTTAGGGGAGTTCAGGAGTGTATAGAGCATGCACAGGGCTCGCACTGAACGACGTTGTCGTACAGGCAACCAGTGCAGCTCAGTACGATAGGAAGATACGTGGTCATATTTCCGGAGATTGTATATAAACCTAATACAGTTGTTAATGAATCGGTTATATTTGTCAAGCTTGTCAGCTTGAGGTCCAAATAGCACACATCATCATAATCTATAATGGGAAATATAAGAGACTGGACCAGCTGTGTTTTAATGTGTGTCGGTAAAAAGTTTTTGTGGCGGTAAAGCAAACGCAAAATTCCTGTGACTCTCTGTGAAACTGAAGCTGTCTGTGTTTGCCAATCGAGAGTGGAGTCTATGTGTAAACCGAGATCTTTTACACTCGAGCTGAAATTAATTACTGAGCCGTCAAAGACTACTGGTGGAAGAGATACTATATTTACCCTACATATATTAAGCTGAAAAATAACTCAAACATGTTAAATATTTTCGTATGAGAAAATGATTTTGGTATTACGTATGTATGAGAATTTCGAGGGTAGCCCGGCCCCTTAAGCCATTAGGTTGTCTTTGTGATGACAATTAGCTGTCTCAAAATGACACCATCGTTTTATATTTCGGCTACATGCAAGATGATGCTTGAATGCTACTTGAATGGCATTAAAATGTAAAACAGCTATTTCTCAATCTATAGTATCACTTTAACGATTGGGTATACCCGATCGATGCAGTCAACCTAGTATTGACACTAGAATTACAATAATATAATTTTCTATAGTATGACCTTCTAAAGTTACAATAATTGGGCGTTTTATCTTAGTTTTGATTTTGACCATACACCAAAAGAATCTTGTATTGTCTTGATGTACTATCAGAGAAGTTGATTCCTAGGCAGATGCCGGCCTTAAGTAATTTGGTCGCGTAAGTCACAGGTTACACGGTCAAATTTGACCGTGTAACCTGTGACTTAAGTCAAACCCATCTGACCGATCACAGCTAACATTGAATTGACATAAGCCGACCAAATGTAGGTCCGTCAACTGCCTAGGAATCGATATCCTCGATGGTACTATCTACATGTATTGTCATACTGTATTACTATCATATCTCAATCGATGAATTTCTTCCCAGGTGGTCAAGCAACTATGTGTCGGATTGGTGGGAGGAATACGTGTACCTCAGGGGTCGTTCACCCCTGATGGTCAACTCCAATTTCTATGGCACAGACACTCTGATGCGAGCTACATCGATACAAGCGGCGCGCGCGGGTACCTTGATACACATGTGCCTTAAATTCCGTAGACTTATAGATAGACAGGAGTTAGAACCTGTAAGTATATCGGTATAGTCCGGTCCCATAGCATGTAGTAGTCTTCATAGTCTTTTTATATCAGCCTATATTCGTCCACTGCTAGACATAGGCCTCAATGAACGCCAAGATGACCGATCTGCTACTCGCAAGCCTACTACTAGCCTGCTACTTGAAAGCATATGCAATATATTATAATATAATTGCCTATGAAAAGCAGATATAGCTACATAATTTGACCGGCATCGGCAGGGCTATCACGTAAAAATAGCGATCAACAATCCACTAGCAATAATCGCGCGATCGCTTGGTGGTTGTTAAAAACAATGGTGTCATGTAAACGATCGATTGCAATCGTATTGTTTTGGCTCTTACGTGACACGAAATTGCAATTTTGAAGCAATTGTCGCGCGATGATTGCTATCGCATTGCTCTCGCAAGATACGTGATACCGCGGCGGGTTATGTCAAGGAATATGGCTAATATTGATTTGACGAAATCACTCTACCTATGGACCAATTTTTCTGATAGTGCATTGATCTATCGCTACTTATCTTTTTCGAGCACGAAAATATTGGCGATGTCATAAATGAGATAGGTGATGAAAGGTGTATATTATGAACTACGTGCTCTGCGTATGAACTGTAGTTTAGAATACAATAATTATACACAATTAATAGTGAATAGTTTAATATAAAATGGTAGAAATACTAAATAATTTGAGTAAAATGTTAAAACATTTTTTTTTTCACTATATTTGCGCTCGTTTTGGTCTTTGAAGCGGGTGAGTATCGCATAGTATTGTATAATAATATGACATTCATATAGCAGTTACATAAATAAATAGAAATAGTTTTTCAGTTTTCAAACACAATATCCGTGTTAGTTGTTATAGAACTTTGTAGAAATATTATGTTAATAGGAATATTATATTATGTATAGACCTATAGCTTTGTCATTTTTTGCTTATAGATTATGCTATTTAAAAACAGCATTAATGCAGCCTTGTTTGTGAATGTCAAACCTCAAAATATGCGTTCTGACTTTTTGACCAGTCTTTAAAAAATGTTTGCCTTTGACGTATATGACAATACTATTTTGTTGTTTCATATTCGAACAGGATTAAAGCTGTACAAGAGCGGCCACATACATCAGGTTTCCTGATTCGATTTTCTGATCCGTTTTCCGAAACCGGGCCTCCGAAAAGCGGCCACATACATCACTTTTCCTGATTCGGCAACCGTATCACGAAAAAAAAAACCGTACGGGAACTGATCGAATGTGTGACATGCAATTACTTTTATATGAATTTACTGCGTTCGGAGGCCAGGTTTTGGAAAACGGATCAGGAAAACTGATGTATGTGGCCGCCCTTAACGTTGGACTCAAACACCAGAAACGGATAACCTCATTCCTTTGACTATACATTTGTAAAACTTCTATCACAGATAATGCTACAAAACATGGTGCCGCTATGTTCTTCGCAATACGAGCGACTGTTCAATACTGTGAGAGTGCCTGGCATCGAAACTGACAAGATAGTACATTACCAAGACTCCACGCATATAACTGTGTACCATAAGGGCAAATACTATAAGGTGATGGTCTACTACCGTGGTAGACTACTCAACCCGGCTGAAATACAAGTGTAAGTACACGTAAAATATAGATTCTACACATGTGTGTGCACAATAATAATTATGCACACACATATCCCCTTAGCGTGCCCTTAATACCAATAAATAAAATAAATAAATTAAAAAAATTCCTGTGTAAAATATTTATATAAGTAAGGTGTAGGGTATACAATTAATAAGTAAGGTCTATAATAGTAAAAATTCCTTGTATTTTTTAGACAAATGCAACAGATATTAGACGACAAATCAGCGCCCGTGATTGGTGAAGAGAAACTAGCAGCCCTCACCGCTGGCGAGAGGACACACTGGGCTCACATGAGACAGACCATGTTCAACAGAGGGCACAATAGAACGTCGTTACACTGTATAGAGAGAGCAGCTTTTAGTGTTTGTTTAGGTGAGTTTCTCACTTAGCTTAGTAGTCACTATTGAAGACGTGAGTGGAAGAACCATATAACTAAGATTTTATAACATAAGGACGATTATAAGAGCCAGTCCATACGGCGCGTTGCGTCAGCGTCACGTCGACGCAGCGCTGCCGTTGCGTTGTTTTGCATACAAATAACCAAGGTGTTCACACGGCGCGCTGCGTCGTCTCAACGCAGACATGACGAACAGCAGCCCCCGAGACGAAGCGGGAGGGGGCTTGACGTTAATACTGCTTCGTAATAACATTTCGATGGCGCAGGCTTACTCATATTTTCCTTTATAATTTGAACAAACCTTGTAACGTACCAACTTAATCTATTTGATACCACCTTGTAACTTACCAACTTAATCTGGCTTAATCCACAGTTTTTGTATTTCAAATAATTTTCCCGGCCGTAAAACCTCCATTTATGCAAAAAACGGCAATTTGTTTACTGTTACACACCTGGTTCTTCCACTCACATCTTCAATTATTATTATTAACATCGTTGTGCTTCCCCTTTACTTCTTTGAGTTTCGGTCATTTCAACTTTGTGCTGACTCCCGCTTAATATGGGGTTTTTTTTAAGCGGGCTTTGGCCCACCACACATTCCCAACGCTGTATCTCCTGGATCGACAGCGGTATCCAACCACGAAAACCCTTTGATGTGATCTCAGGGAGCCCGAGGGACATGCTAAAGCTGTCTTGGGACCCGCAACAAAATTAATCAGAAGAAAATAGGAGCAGTAGGAAGAATTCCAATTACCCTCCCCATACAAAGCGGAAGACAGCACAAAGTTGCAATGACCGAAAGTCAGAGAACTTAAGGGGGAGCACCACGGAAATAAGAATAATAACAATAAGGTTTATATGGGGAGGGAAAACTGGTATTTCCTAGTACTATTTTCTACTGATTAATTTGTTGCGCTTCGCAAGACAGCTGTAGAATGTCCCTCGGGCTCCTTGAGAGCGATCCACAGCGGTATCCAACCACTTATTTATTTAATTATACTTTTATTGATTGGAGTTTAGACACTTAACGATTATTTTTTTTCACTAGACGACATCGAATACGCATTTGACGAGAATGACACTTCGAAACTGGACGAATATGGGCGAGTGCTGCTCCATGGTAAGGGCTACGACCGCTGGTTTGACAAGTCCTTCAATTTGTGCTTCAGTACTAATGGACTGGTGAGTTATTTATTTATTTAGTTAACTTCTAAGTATAATAATTCAGTAAAAATAATTTATTATAAACAACAAAGCGATTTTTGTTTCCTTGATAATATTTTTATTTTATTTTAGGTGGGCTTCAACGCTGAACACACATGGTAAGTCTGACTTAAATGATATGATAATTTTGTTCTTATTTTGTTAATTGCAGTTTTAAAATGTTATTCTTTAATTATTATTTTTTCAGGGCCGACGCTCCCGTTATGGGTCATCTATGGGAACATGTTATTTGGTCGGAAATGGAATATGGGTAAATATTTTAATTCATAAAAATGTGTAGCTTTTGTACAGAGCAATTACTCATTAACTTATCTACTTCATTAGCTGGCTATACTTAAAATCCATTTTTTTATTTCATTTTTTCCCGGGACTAAAGCCTTCATTTATGCAATGCAGTTTTCAAATTGTTAGTTACTTACCCACTTCATCCACGCATGCTTGCTATACTTAAAATCCATATTTTATTATTTTTTATTTATTAATGTAAACTTTATTTTAAAAAGAAGAATTTTTCTAATTTTTTGGACCCCGTGCGAGTTTCTTACGCCAGTTCTTCTCGCCGGGCTAGTTTCCGAACCGGTGGTAGGCACCATGTAAACTTTCTGAAAACATTTATTTTAAATTTATTCAGAAATAAAACTAATTTGATTTGATATTATTTGATTTCCAATTTTTTCCCATCCTGAAGCCTCCATTTATGCAATGCAGTTTACAAATTCTTAGTTACCCACTTTATCCACTCATGTCTTCATTTATGTCATATTTTTATCAGCTACAAAGAAGACGGTAATGCCATGGGTCCCGTAGACTCCCCACCGCCCGCACCTACTCGTCTACAGTGGGAGCTTAACAACGAAGACTTACTCAAAGCTATTGACATCTCATACGGTGTGGCAGAAAAACTGTTGAACGATGTAGACCTCAAAATACTGATGTATACTAAGTATGGGAAAGGTAATTAGCCCTTATTTATATTAATAAAATAAATACGAATGTTTGTCCGTCTCTTCACGGTTACAGAAGACAAAAAGTTTAGGCTGCATTTACACCAAACTGACTCAACCGCCGAAAGTAAGCTTTACGCAGTTTATGGTATTTCCATGCGCATTCATTTTTTCCTTCACATCTTACCGACAACATGTTATAATATTGAGCTAATCATCTTGCTTCAATTCAGCGGCTAACAATGCGTTTTGTGTTAACGCAGCTTATGATACGTTGCAAAGTGACTTAAAAGAAAAGGATGAAAGACATGTATTAACTATTTAATATGTAGAGACTTCACACAGCGACTTGAAAAAATTAAAGACTATAAAGGCGAAACCGCGCTAAGCGATACTACGCTGTAGCGGAGCGACGCGACGCGACATTTCACGTTATATAGCAGTGACGTTTTGTGTAGCGTGGACTATGGTAGGATTGGTATTTCATGTTAACTTTATTTATGTTTGTCCGCACCGTACGCGTCGAACGCACCGCATAGTACACGAAATGCGGCATGTACGGTACGCACGAATGTGTGAGGTTTCACATCATTTCCTACAACTAATTCTAAAATGCGGCGCGTTCGGCGCGTGCGTACTGATAAATGTGAGATCACCTTAACGCAGCTCTCACACTCCACTGCAGCGTAGTGTCGCCGAGTGCCGTCTTACCTTAAGACTGATATTTTGCAGGTTTTATGAAGAGCTGTCGCGTGTCACCCGACGCGTTTATACAGATGATCCTTCAGCTGTCCTACTACAGGACGGCGGGCCGATTCTGTCTGACGTACGAAGCGTCAATGACCCGCCTGTTTAGAGAAGGACGCACGGAGACCGTCAGGTCATGTACCAATGAGAGCGCTGCCTGGGTCCTCTCTATGAACAATCCTAATGCTACTGTGAGTATATGAACTGTTTTGGGGAAAACGGTTTGGAAATAACGGAATTTGTATAAACCAGGCGATTGGCCCCAAAAAACATCGGACAGAAAAATCTGGAAAAAATAGTTGCTTAAGGCAGGGATCAATCTCAATCCAAAACGATAACCTTGCACACAACCAAAGACCAAGCGTATACGCATTGCAATAAGATTCATTTTAGCTTAGCATAAAACTGTAGTTACTATAGGGGCGGATCTTCTCTATTTTTCATGTTTTTTTTAAATATCTTTGGAAATAAATATTAAGAAACAAAATTGTTTGGTTCAGGATATTTTAATATAGATTTACTAACAATTTATTCAAATAAAATGTATAATTATCCTAGATAATACTTATATTTCGATGAATTAGATTTTTGTCGGAGGTGAGTTTGTAAATTAATTACAGCCAAAGTATAACGTTTTATAAAAATGTTTATGGTTTAAATTATTTTAAATATTGTGCTTTATATCTCATATTTTTGACATTACATTATTATATTGGAACTAGGTAAACCAGGAGTCACGGAATAAACAAATTGGGGTTTATGCCCGCTTTAAGTCTAGAATTATGCACCATCGAAGAAATTGATTCATAGGCAGTTGACGGACCTACGCACCAGACCTCCATTATGCAAGTACGCTGGACATAAGATACCCAGCTGTTTTTGTGCCTATTTGAAGCGGAATCAGCGCCCCCGAAATCGGGGGAAGAGAACTAAATCTGACGTAACTTGCAATAGGCCACTCAATCGCTATTAGTTGTAGAAACCAAAGAGAATATAATCACTACGGTGGTAGAAACTAGTATTAGTTCCAAGTACTCCCACTACTGCTATCAGCGCCAATATGGCGACTTTTAAACGCCATGTTTACGTTAGATTTAGTTCTCTTCCCCTGTATGGGGCGCTGATTCCACTTCAAAAACAGCTGTCATTTCAAAGGGTATCATGGGTCCAGCGTACTTGTATAATGGAGGTCAGTGGACCTACGTCATTAGGTTGGATTATGTCAATTCAATGTAAGTCATCTGGGTTTGACGTAACTCGACCAAGCTACGTAGGTCCGTCATATGCCTATGAATCAACTTCTCTGATAGTATGTATTTTCATGCATTTGGCATACAATCTAAAGTTTTGTAGAGATCAACTACGATAACATGGCGCGCCCCTCCAAATGACTGTTTTAATATGTGTAGTCACATCCTTATGAAAGAGTTTGTATGTAGTAAGTATTCAACCAATCACAGTACACGTCATATTTCAGTTAATGTCACTTATTACCAAGATATTTTGTTGGTCAACTAATCATAACTAGCCGACCGCGCAAGACAACGCACTTCAAACGTTTTGAATTTTGGAGGAGCGCACCATGTTATCGTAGTTGATCTCTGCTTATACCAATTGTGCAGTCAGTACATTGTCTGCTCTTTTTGATTCATATTTTTTATCATCGAGACTGTCAAAGCTTAATAATATAATTATACCTCTTCGTGCCTCATCAGTCATTACACAATATTAAGTATAGGCACCTGCTGCCTTACTCCCAACAAAATCAGAACCGAATCGGCTCGAACTCAAAGCTTTTGCTACTTCCGACATAATATACTAGCGTACAATCGTGCTGCGGCTCAATTTGAAACTAATTCGACCACAACGACTTTTCCCACTCCTGACATCTATACTAGCGCACGATCGTGCTGCGGCTCAATTTGATTTGAATTTTAATATATTGAACTAATCAGACTCGTAAATGAAAATTATATCAGTTTCGGGAGTAAGGCTGCTGGTGAGGATTTTGTCGAAAACGCTCGTATATTTTGTTAAAATTGATATAAATTAAAATGAATTAAAGTAAATGTAATAAGCACCCATTAATAAATAAAATACTTATTTATCCACAGACAGAAGAACGCATGCATCTATTCAAGAAGGCGACGGATCGTCACCAACTCGGTTATCAGGACGCGATGGCGGGCCGCGGGATAGACAGACATCTCTTCTGTCTGTACGTCGTCTCCAAATACCTGGAGCTGGAGTCGCCGTTCCTGCAGGAGGTGTTCAATGAACCCTGGCGGCTGTCTACTAGTCAAACGCCTCATGGTACGTAGACTTTAGCTGATGCCCAGGACCCTCTAGCTATTTAGCCGCTTCGGGCAAAGATCAATTTCGACGCTCTATACATACAGAAAACATACATTTGTTGGGGGATACTGGGAGGAATATTAAAGTAAAATACTCAAATGTTTTCACTACCCAACTTGAAGTAGGTTGGAAGGTAAAATAGGTAGGATTGGGCTGATGCCAAGTGCGAAAACTGGACTGGTACAAGGTCTGCTTGACTTCGTCTGGTACATTGGACATGTCAAATGTCAAGATAGACAAAAACTGTTGAAACTTTAAATAGTTATATGCTTCGCAAAGACTTTTATTAATAAGAGGTTTACGTTTATTAGATAAGAAATATATAGAAACCACTGTAGTGTCGCGACGACACGTTGTCTACAGTTGTCGCGTGTCGCTCGGTTCCAACTTGTACCTTAACAGTCATTGCTGGATTGGGCCTTAAGGGCGCATTTTCATTAGTCGTTAACTCGTGCGGTATACAGCATACGGGGAGTCTATGACAACTAATGGCGCATTTTGATTGGTCGTGGCATGCATTTTAGAAATCTCCCGCACCCAGCATGCGGGCCCTATCGACTAGTGACAATGCGCCGTTAGGCCCGTATAAATAGTCAGTACTCAAGATGCATCTCGGTCTCAAGACACGGTTCAGGCTCTGTGATTGGTTGGCTGTTAAAATTTGGACCAATCACAGAGCCGAATCGCGTCTTGAGACTGGGCCGCATCTTAAGTACTGATTATTTATACGGGCCTAAGTATTCAATTTCTGTCGTTGACAGAAAGACGTTGATTGTGATTTGTGAAACAGTGTTTCGTACGGTTTTTTACAATTATAATCATGGCTACTACTTTTGCACTTTGCAAAAGAATGCAGAGACCAGAGACCTAAATACTCGCGGGCAGGACCCCCCATCCCCGACAGAGACATTTTCTTGACAAAAAAATAAGAATACGACGGATTTTCTTTTGTCAGTATGTTATCTTGTATATACATACTGCACAGGAAGAATACTTGTATATGATCAACGATGTCCATGCTGCGCTGTAACAATGAGGGTTTTTAGTGTTCCATAGTCAACAAGGAACGCTTATAGTTTCGGTCTGTCCGTCTGTCTGTCCGCGGTTTTACTCAGAAACTGTAGGACCTACAAAGCTGTAATTCGGCATGAATGCAAATATTAATGATGCCGATAAAATGGTACCTCGTATAAAATCGTAAAAAAATATTTTTTTATGGTACCTCCCCTACACATCAAGCGGGGATGATATTTTTTTCGCGTCCACCCCACCATGTGGGGTGTCGTTGGATAGGTTTTTAGGGTTCCGTACGTAAAAAAGGGACCCTATTACCAACTGAGACTTCGATGTCTGTCCGTCTAGGTATGTCTGTCCGTCTAGGTCTGTCTGTCTGTCTCCAGGCTGTAACTAAAAAATAACCGCTAGAGCTATATATATATATATATATATAACTCTATATAGCTATATTCTATATATATATATATATATATATATATATATAGAATATAGCTATATAGAGTTGAAATTTTTATAAATTGTATATTTCTGTTGCCGCTATAACAACAAATACTAAAAACAAAAAACAAAATAAAATAAATAATTAGGGGGGGGGCTCCCATAAAACAAACGTGATCTTTTTGCTATTTTTTGCTCTTGAAAAATAGCTAGGCACTTGAAATTTTCATAAAGGCCTTAGTTATATGTCTAATATTATATATATATATATATATATATATATATATATATATATATATATATATATATATATATATATATATATAGCTCTAGCGGTTATTTTTTAGTTACAGCCTGGAGACAGACAAACAGACCTAGACGGACAGACATACCTAGACGGACAGACATCGAAGTCTCAGTATATAATTATTAATCAGTATATCATCCTCAGTATATCATATATAATTATTAATCATATATCATATATAATTATAAATCATCCTCAGTATATCATATATAATTATTAATAATATTTAACACAAAAAAACACAATTTTTGGCACATTTATCGTCTATAACGGTACGGAACCCTTCGTGCGCGATTATTTAAAAATAAAATATAATATAAATATAATAATATAAATATAAAAAAACCTATTTAACGACACGATGTACCAGAAAAAAAATTAAGATTTTATGTACCGTTTTGTCGCCATCATTAATGTGTATTTTGTATTCATGTCAAATAAAAGCTTCGTGGGTCGTAGTCTCTTACCAAAACCGTGGACAGACAGACGGACGGACAGACAGACAGACGGACGGATAGACCGATAGGGTTCCTTGTTGACTACGGAACCCTAATAAATATGATTAACCATTGAGATGTTTTGCAATCCTAGATTTGAAAATTTTCAGGCTATCATGATTTAAGTCTCTGGCATCCTCAACGATAGCTCTGTATCTCTTGTATGTTTGGGACATTCTGGTAACTGGGCAATTTTTTCCTAAGTTAGTTTCTGTCCAGTGGATCTAAATATTGTAACTTGTGTTCTTGGCATTCTAACAGGGATATTAAAGTTCAAAGGGACATACTTACAATCAATTTTATTGTTTACAAGTTTATGCAAAAATACCATCTCTAGAACTTGTCTTCGCGACTCAACTGATGCTAGTCGCCGGTTAGACGATCAAATTTTCATCAATCTGATCCATCAATCCGGTAAAGATTGACAAAAATTTGATTAGACGATCAACCCACGGATTGATGGATTGATTATATTTTTAGAACTTTTTATAACCATCAATACTCCGTCAATCAGATTGATGGATCAGATTGATGAAAATTTGACCGTGTAACCGGCGATGGTGAAAATGTTCTAGCCTATCGTTATATTATGAAGAATTGACTGAGGAACGTTTTACGTGCAAACCGATAAGAATTATAACGAGCGACTCGCTTTTGGACTTGTTCCATTCTTTCGATATGAGTTCGATATTGTGGGCTCCAAACAGAAAGAAAATATCTTTTCAGTCAGATTAATAAAAGTCAATTTTCATGATTTTTTGTTACAATATACCAGACCGACCATCTTCTCGAAGGTATGAGCTGCCAAAATATGTCATGATATAGCTGTCCATTGTCATGTCATCCTCGCGTTCCATTTGATGTTAAAAACGATCAAAATGCTCAAATTGAGCATTTTGATCGTTTTTAACATCAAAGGGAACGTGGGGCATGTGCCACGATCACTGACCTCCAATATACAAGTACGCTGGACTGATAATACTCACTTTTTTTGTGCCTATTTGAAGCGGAATCAGCTCCCCCATTATCAGGGATAGAAACTAAATTTGACGTAACCATTGGTAACCATGTGTGTATTTTAATTCTCTATGGCTTAATCGTTTGAATTGTTTTCGTGTTTTTAAAGTGTTTTAAAAAGTTTTTTAAAGTGGTGGTAGTTCATAGTTAAATTAGGAAACAGTGTATGTTATGTAAAACGCGGTACAAAAATGGATGTGGGGTTACATTTTACAAGTAACAGCTAATTTCTACGATATTAAACATTTATTGATAATATAGGCACTTTAAAATGTAGCACTAATCTTATTATACCATATTCACCACATATTCACCTTTGTTTTACCGATTTTTGATAAACAATAAAATTCAATAGTGCTGGAGTTTTCTGTCGATAAAACTTATCGATATCTATAATAATTGTATTGAAATCTACGATAGCTGATTTTTATTATCAAATACATATTATGCTCTTAAAATAATTGACAGGTTTCCGTCTGACGAAGGCAGACTGGAATTATGGTTGAAAAAAATTGAAAAGCCTGGTTGGCGTCCGAAAATTGCTACTACCGCTTGCCGTTACTATTTGAAGTGTACAAACGTTCTCTGTGAAAATACAAGGCGCAAAAACTACCATTTGATCGTGATTATCTTTGGAAAATTTATTTCAGCGTCTACTCTTTCTTAACAGACTGTAACTGTGTAACGGTAACTAATAAAATGTAATGTTAAAGTATCGCACATATATTTTTATTATTTATAAATACCTTACCTACTCCACCCCAATAAAAAATGTATTCAAACGTTCCATATTTATTTATGGATCGCATTATCCAATTAGTTAATTTCCCTCGCACTTCTGCAATCAGCGCCAAAATGGCGAAAATCAAATGAGATAAAGTAAATCGATAAAAATTGGCTTGCTAGATCCATAAATAAATATGGAACTTTTATATTATTACTAGACGTTCCGCGCGGCTTCTCCCACGTAAATATCTAATTTCACAGACAAATTGGCCCAAACAAAATAGCCTAGGTATATAATCCTTCACGTTATATATTCCCCCGCTTTTTCCACATTTTCCTCTATTTCATTTTCCTATTAGTCTCAGCGTGATAAAATATATAAAATGGGCTATCTAACACTGAAATCATTGTTCAAATTGGACCAACAGTTTTGGACTGAGATTAGAGCGTTCAAACAAACAAACTCTTCCGCTTTATAATATTATATGATGAGATTAGTTGGGTCTAATCACACAGAACACTTATTCAGATTTGTTCAGCTTTCATACGATACACTTTAGCACTACTTTGATAATATTAGAAATGAAATTAGTAAATATAATATATATATAATACTATAAATAATTAGTTAATTATATAATATAATACTATAAATAATTAGTAATACAACAAAGCTTTTGTTAGAAGCTTATCTTCAGTTTTGTTTTTAGTTTTTCGTAGTGTTAACTGGTAAAAATAAATGGATTATAGATAGGTACTGCTACTTCACGTTATCTACGTATGAAATCGTTGTTAATTTATTACGCCTATCTAAATTACGGAGAGGAAGTCTGTAATCTTTAATACAAATATGTAGCGTTTGTATTATTCAATTTAATATTTTTGTCCTAATGGTCGACATTATCTGAATCTGAAAACATTTCATCGATAATAAAAAAAACAGTTGTACATCACTAGTATTAGTTCCAAATACTCCCACTACTGCTATCAGCGCCAATATGGCGACATGATGGCGACTTTCAAACGTCATTTTTACGTCAAATTTAGTTCCTATCCCTGATAATGGGAGAGCTGATTCCGCTTCAAATAGGCACAAAAAATAGCTGTCATTTCAAAGGGTATCATTAGTCCAGCGTACTTGTATAATGGAGGTCAGTGGTCACGATATAGCTGTCATGTGTGATGTGTCACGAATCACGATAATGTGCCTATTTGACACGATAGATCCTAAGGCTACATAGCGGCACCAGCAGCCTTAGCATAGTCACCAGTAGAAATGCGAAAGTATAGACAAACTGTGCAGATAAACTAAAGGTGCCGTTCCGGTCTTTTTTGTTCCGCAAAATTCAATTAAAATGCTACTTTATGACAGACTATAGTCCTAAAAATTCAAATAATACCCTACTTTATGACAAATACTATAATCTGTCATAAAGTGGCATTCTAATTGCTTTTTTGTCGGTCGCGATTAGCCGCGGTAAATATCGGAACGGCACCTTAAATTTATGTCCACAGTTTGTCTATACTTTCGCATTTCTACTGGTGGCCATGCTAGGGCTACTGGTAGCAAATAGAAATTCGAAAACTCTCATTATCACTGGCATCATTTTTTTTCCAGGTCAAACCAGTCTCCTGGATCTCAAGAAGCACCCGAAGTGTGTGAGCGCAGGCGGGGGCTTCGGTCCGGTGGCGGACGACGGGTACGGCGTGTCTTATATCATCGCTGGCGAGAACACCATCTTCTTCCACGTATCCAGCAAACTCAGCTGTCCTATCACTGTAAGTGCTCCCCTCTCCTGGAATGTATAGGATTTGACATAACGCATCACAATAGCTGTGTCCACATTATGCGCTTTCGTCTTCAATTTTCGTCATCTTCTTTTATTCAACTTTCGTTTTGGCGCAATTAATAATTGAATGCGTCAAAGAACGCAACGCTAACTGTCATTTTTAAAAACAAAGCGAATGTTTTGGACGGTCAGATGGCATGCGTCGCGGGCATGCCTCACGTTCGCTGTTGACTGCGCTATAACGCATGCCCTTGACGAACAAAAAAAGGGAAAAGTGTGAACAAAGCTATTGAGGGTTTTTAACATTCCATTTGCCAACAGGTGCCGCTATGTAGCTTTAGGGTCTATCGTGTCAAACTGCTGTCTTATGTCGCAATATAGCTGCCATATGTCACGATATATCTGTCATAATATGTTTCTTTGACACGATAGACCCTCAGGCTACATAGCGGCACCTGGTCACAGAATATATATTAGTAGTACCAACAGAATTGGCACTGGCGAAACCCGTTTAAAGAAATAACGACTCATGCTACGATACTATAAAGTTCAAATTCCGACCGCGCAGTGCTAGGTGCCTACAATTATATTCACCTACATTTCCGCTCTCTTTCTATCGCGTAAGAGGTACCCTTTCTGACGAAATCAAGATTTTCACCTTTTAGAAAATAAAATAATCTTCTTTTAATTACTATAGCTACTAATAGCAAACTTTTTTGTAGTAATAATCAAATTTTAGTAACTCAACCAATATTTTATAATAGATTTATATTCGATTATAGTGTAGGAGCTGGTCAGGAATTTTTTACAACTTGAACATAGTAACTTGTGTTTATTTCTGCGTAGTATGTGGTTTGTTTGTAACAAATTGGTTTATTTGCTGTTTGTGTATTTTTTTTATCTTTTTTTTGTATCTGAAAGTCTCATGGCGCATTTTCACTGGTCGATAGGGCCCGCATGCGGGGTGCGGGAGATTTCTAAAATGCATGCCACGACCAATCAAAATGCCTCATTAGTTGTCATAGACTCCCCATATGCTGTATACCGCACGAGTTAACGACTAATGAAAATGCGCCCTTAAATTACCTTATTGAAATATATTTTCTTTGACATTTTTTCAATTGTTTATATTTATCAGATTAATAACGATTCTGTCACAGCGGTTAAATCAGTACGTAGATAATATATGCGACGAAAAAATCTTGCGCGTGCGTCACCGCTCGCTTGTGAGTCCCTAGTGATCTGTCCCCCTAGAGGGGTACTTACAGTTCGATACCTACACGAGAGAATTTGACAGGCCTGACCTGGGTGGCAAATGAAATATCGAACATCCTCGTTGCCATAGGTCATGAAACTTAGCAATTCGTTATGTCAAATGCCATATATTTTTGACATCTAACGTTACCGAAACTAGCGAATGCATTCTGTCACATCTCGATGACGATTGTAAAAAGAACGGTTCTGAATTTCTGATATCAATATCAAAGTATGAAACTTTACTACATTTCATCTCTAGACGCTTAGCCAATATGAATCTACTGTATCTTTATTTTGTTTCCTTACAGAACTCCTCAAGATTCGTAGAACAGATCCAAACTTCACTTCAAGACGTCCAGGCTTTGTTCGCTGACTTCAAGAAGACCAGTGCAAAAAAATAGATAAAGATTATAATAGAAAATATGTATTACGAGTGGTGACATTACTACTAAGAAAAACAAACAAAACATATTACATTATGTTGATAAAGTTACGATCTAAAACCGCGTTAGCAATTCCTACCCGGGTCATAGTTTCAGAATCTTCTTAAGGGACAATTTATACTAGCGCAGAGTAGAAGCGAATTGCCAAAAACTGAACAATAAATTCAACCTAAACTCCAGATCGTAGCTTCTGCGAGACCAATCATCGCTGGTCGCCCGCATCCGCGCGAATACGCTAGAATGCGCGGGTCTTTTTAAAATCGCGGAAGTAATGTGTGCTTTACGCTCTAGAGTTAAGGTTTTTTAATCTCTTTTTATTTAGGGATTTTAGCACACACAGTGGCTATAGAGTTAAGGTTTAATTTATACGTTTTGAAGGGAAACCAGACTAAGGTTGAATTTGTTATGTTCAGTTTTGGTATTTCGCTTCGATGCGCTTCGACTCTGCATTAGTATAAATTGACCCTAAATTTGTGCTCTTTATTAGTAGGCACCACTGATTAATGTTGGAATGGTTTTTGTTATTTACTTTTAGAATAATTATTTGTTTTAACTTACACGAGCGTTTATTGTTCAATACTACGTTAAGCCGCGTCTCCTATTAGTTAATCAATGTTGCAGGTTAAAATTTGTTATTATGTAAATGCTGATTGTATGATGTATCCCAATTCTGCTATTCAATCCAACATAATACACCTTCGATATAGTTTAAATTGACTTTCGATATAGGTGCAATCTGTAACAACCAACAACCAAATGGTATTGCCTAAAAATGTCAAACCAACGTCAAACTCGTTCTGATTGTGCAAAATTCTGAAATTCATTTGTTTGACGTATAAATGAAAATACTATTTCGCTGTTCAATAAGATCAGCAGTCTTACCCCCGAAACTAAAACGATTTTGACTTACGAGTATGATTAGTTTCAAATTGAGCCGCAGCACGATCGTGTGCTAGTATATATGTCGGTAGTAGCAAAAGCTGTTGAGATCGAGCTGATTCCATTCTGTCTGATCCTGTCGGGAATAAGGCAGCTAGACTACATCGAAGCTACATTAATTCGAAATTTAATAGCAGAATAGGGTTACAGGAGACGAGGCTTATTGAACTAAATTAATGCAAATATCGCTTTAAGACTACAGTTAAGACTCACAATATATTGTTATACTCGAATAGGCTAATGCAATTTTACAACAAAGTTTATTGTAATAATATATCAGACTAACGTTTGTACGATAGATCATGTTGCTATTTATAAATATACTTACATAAACTTTGCAATTTTTAAAGACTTTTTAACTACATAGTGTATTAGAAATTAAATATTTGACATTACTTATATTTGGTATAACGTTTCTGGCTTATTTTAAAAAGAATCCTTAAAGTCAATGTTAGGGCGAAAAAGCGTTTTCTCATTATACGGTACTTAAAACCGGTAACGAGTTATAACTGACAAGGGATATCTTAAATGAACGTGGCGAAAAAAAGAACTAACGCTGCCATCATACAAAAACAAAAATTTTGACAGTTCTCCTTTACCAGCAGCGCCCCGTCCACGTTCATTTAAAATTTCATCAATTTCAATTTTTAATATTTCCGCAGAATTACCGGTGAACCCACTGTTTTGGGCTTAAAAAACAAAGAATTTGACAAGCAGTTTTTTAGTCGTATTACTTTGATACAAAGTTTACAATTCGTTCGTCCAATTCTTCTCAAAAATTGTAACACTTTCGGCAGAAATTACGTTTGATAATAATTAACGGTAATTTTAAAATGAATTATTTCACATAACTTGTCGGGAAAGTATTAATTTCTTGGTGTAAATCGCATAGAACTAGAAAGTTTAGTATTTTGATATCGTTGGTAAATCGATGCAGGTTTTATTCTACTACATATTTCGAATTTAGGCCAGAATATTTGAATTTATAAATGTTATTTTGAATACATCCTTAAACATAAGAGCACTTTATCAATATCGTTTTTTTTTTATTGCACAGCAAATGGCAAGGACAGGAATATGTCTCATACTAATACACATCCCTTTCTTTTTCACACCAATGCTTAATGCGAAAACGCTAGAAATGTTTGTTGACATTTTTACTCTGCTCGTGAACTAGAGACTTGAAAATGTTGCAGCTTAATATAATTATTATGACAAGCATAATAAATTCAAAATAATAATATGTGACAAGTTAGTCTTCGCATACGAAATGAAACATTAATAAAAGGTTGTAAAGTTGTAACTCAAAAGATAGCAATGCAATTTTAATAAATATATTAATTTTATTTTATCGATGCGTGTATGAGATGACCTAGTATAATTTTATTTGTGGTGTTGGTTTTAATTAATTTTATATATATTTTCCTGCATTGCATTAAAAGTGCATTTGATGCGTTTAGTTTAGGTTAAGCTAATACCTTTTATTTAGGATATACTTAAACATTTCACCTAATGCAATGGACAAACAGAAATCAAAATACATTTATAAAATTACATTGCCGTGCTGGCTATAATATCATCACAAATAAACAAATTTTAATCGCTTTTTATCATGAACACAGGAGTTATACAAAATATAGTTTGTGTACAAACCTACGTACATTTTTTACATTGAATAATATTAATTATTACTAAAATAATAAATCAAATGGAATTTATAAAGGTAGTTCGTAGGCTCTAATATTTTTAGATCAATATTTACTATTTACAAAACTTTATCGATTGTAAGACTTTCCTATTTTAACAGACCATCAAAAACTTATATACAGGATTATTTTTTCACCAGTACAATAAATCAACATACGTAATTGTTGTCAAAAATAAAAAATACTAGCGAGTTTTGTTACTACCATTTTGGAACAAAAAAACAAAAATATCAAGCCCCGGACTTATCCGCTAAACTACTAAAAATGTGGATGCATTTGAGGAAACTCGTGCGCGCGCGGCCTATGGCGCGGCAGATCGCTTACCTCACCCCGCCGCCCCCTACCTCATTTCGCACCCGTTGTCGCCTTGTAATTAGTGCGCCCAAGCGGTATTAGATTGGATAAAAGATAAATTATTAATTGAAATGAAAAAAAAAAGTGAAATGTACTCTATTATCGATACCAATGACGTAGTAAAATTTATTGTACTGGTGAAAAAATAATCCTGTATAAAAGTGACGTCATGAGTCTTAGCTCTTGAAATAATTTAAACTCTAGTATCAATATTGTCACTTGTCATTCATCAAAAAATGCTTTATTATATTATGTTTCTTCACGCACAAAAATCCTTCATGACAGACGAAGACAAGCAGGCTTTATAGTAGGTATAAGTTATTCGCTGTATCACTTTTATCAGTAAGTTATAACTTATAAGGTTTTGTACACTAAAATGATCAACTCACATCAAAGAGGTATATAGCTATGTCCACATTATGCGCTTTCGTCTTCAATTTTCGTCATCTTCTTTCATTTAACTTTCGTTTTGGCGCATTCAATAATTGAATGCGTCAAAGAACGCAACGCCAACTGTCATTTTTAATAACAAAGCGAAAGTTTTGGACGGTCAGAGGGCACGCGTTGCGGGCATGTCTAACGTTCGCTGTTGACTGCGCTATAACGCATGCCCTTGACGAACAGAAAAATGCACAGTGTGGACAAAGCTTATTTTATGGTTGTCTTGAAACATTTAGTACAAGAAAATTTTATTTTAAGTGTTTTGGAAAAAACTAAGATAATATATACTTATTATTATTATTATTACTGTTTTCAAATAATTACAGCATTGTTAAGCCATTATTGAAGACGTAAGTGGATGAAGTGCAGTGCCGGATTTATATTTTTTATGAGTGTAGACTGTAGGCCACTTTATTTCCGCCGTCCCATGTATAGGTCAGTTAACAAGCTGGCACCAGGCCTGTTTCACTTCCCTACAAACGGCGCGAAATAGCCGAGATATTTACCTACTATTCTGGAAAACAACCTAATTTCAACCTTTTGCATTGCGTTTAGCGTTCATAGTACAATAACTGTCTGCCGTCTCGCTTCAATCTGCCAGGGCTGTCAAGCGAGCGGCGAGGCGGCTTAGTATTACTTTTGTTTCGCGGAAGCGTGCGCTGCGGAAGCGAGTGCCAGCCGCTTGGTTTATCATACCTAAACTGAGTGAAACTTCTGTACCGTGAGGTATTAATTATGTATTCTGTGCTGGCACGTTCACAGTACAGAGCTACCAAGTTATCCGTGAAATGGTCGTTATTGGAACTACGGCCGTCGGCCACTGATACGGAAACGTCAAATTCCAGAACTGCTGCGAATTGCAATTGGTAGAAATACAATTTTGTATTACTGTTAGCGCCGCCGTTCAGTTCACGGATAAGTTGGACTGTGAACTGTCTGTACTCACACTTATGTATATATACATACTTATAATTATGTTTAAAAATAATATGTATGTTTGCATCATGATTAAAATTATCGTACAATCTGCGTGCGATAACAATAGCTATCGTACATCGTACGTAGGCACAAAATTATCGTACGTTTCGAACGCTGCGCGCGCCGATCACACGTGACTGATTTGTAACCTTTATATACTCATAATCTATTATACTTTGTATTTTAAATGTCGCAGTCATCTTGTTTAATCTGCGATTCGATTGAATGACTAGCGCATTCATTGAATGACATCATTCAATCGAATGACTAAAGGACAACTCGTCAAGACTTTGACTGCGATGTTTAACGTCTGGACTAAAAGTCATATTATAGTGAAGTCTATAAATGGGACGCAATTTTTTTAAGTAGCTGTTGACGAGGTAGTTATGGGTAAATTTACGCTGTCAATATTTTATTACAAGTAAAGCACTTTAAACTTTAAAGTAATCGTCAAAATATTAACACATTGCTATCAGCTGTGCGAGCTGTTTGACGCTATATTTGTTTTAGTGACTACTAGCGCCGCAGTAGGAAAAAATGAATAACATTCTATTACCTGGCTGATTTCATGTCCGCTATCTTCAAAGCTATGTTACAAATCGATAACTAGTTGGACGTTGAGTGATAATCGTTTAATCGACGTGCGGCCGAGTCATTCAATTGAATGGTGTCATTCAATGAATGCGCTAGTCATTCAATCGAATCGCAGATTGAATCAGATGACTGCGACATTTATGAAGAGTAGCCTTACAGTAGCATAATAATAATTTTAAAATGTTTTGTTTTGCATAAATGGAGGCTTTATGACCGGGAAATTGATTTGAAATAAAAAATGTGGACTTTATTTATAGCCAGACATATTAGCCAGATGATGAATGGTTTATTCAAATTATAAGGGAAAAAATAAAAATAAGTAATTTCTCTTATGGTATAAAATGTAAGTTATAAATTTAGTCCACTCACGTCTTCAATTTTGATTGTGTTTGTCTTGTTGCTCTATAAAATAATGTTGTTTGCTGTTTATTTTATCTGAATAGAAAATATCTTATCTATGTATTCATTCGAATGCATTATAACTCTGCACCTACATTGGCTGGTTTTATCGCTAAGCGTTTCGGCAGCGCCGCGCCGTTGGAGCGTGCGCGTTCGAAGATGTATGGGATAGTAGCAGGCGAGCGCACTACTCAGCGCTCTTAGCGATAAAACCAGCCTAATCCGAAAATTACAAGTTTAAATTATATTGTATTCTATGTCATTTTATTTTCAGTAATGTTTTCTCGAATTATGTGGATTTTAATAATTATATTTTACTAAGATTTTACGCCGCAATAAGTTTTACTTTAAAGCTACAAAGGCCTTTTCTAATAATTATTTTGATCATAATCATTCTTCCTTTATATTTTATGTTACATAGTATTAATAGGAAATAAAGATTGTGGGATACTAAACTTTAATGTAAAATTCCTGATAATAGGCCTATTGGGTTGGGTAGTAAAGCCAATAATGTTCATCTGACCCATATCTGACTTTGATATTAAATTATTTTTATCCTATACTATCTAGCTGAATATTATGATTAAGATAAAATAATTATAATTTAATGAATCAATTTTAAAACATCCTAATTGCAGTATTCGTTTAAATCATAACATTAAATAAGATTGATAGAATGTACAAAAATACACAGTGAGGCCTTAATATTTCTTTATATTATACATGTATTCAGACACTCCAAGTGTCCGCATTGACTTTGCTATATTATTATTATGGCATTTCTTATAAATACATATTTTATAGCAATTCTTTATAATATATTTTTTTTATTAAGTAACGTTCTTCAAAATTAACGATTTACGAGTGAAAAAAAATCACGACTTTCACGATGACTTTACATTGTTTTGCCGGTGGGCGTGAATTTCAAAATGGTAGACCTATATCTGTTACTAACATTTTAATTATAATATTGTGTATCTAATGTAAATAAAAATAGTTTTCTTTGAAAACTGCATTTTTTTCTTATCTAAGTAAATATAATCTGTACTAATATTTTTATAAAGCGGAAGAGTTTGATTGTTTGAACGCGCTAATCTCAGGAACTACTGGTCCGATTTGAAAAATTCTTTCAGTGTTAGATAGCCCATTTATCGATGAAGGCTGTAGGCTACGCTATAGGCTATATTTTATCACCCTAAGACATTGACATAAGAAATTGCACTAAGACTAATAGGAGCGAAGAAATAGATGAAAATGTGAAAAAAACGGGGGAATTTATTTGAAATTTCTTATTATCTTAAGAACTACTGGAACGTTTTTCTTGTTATTTACACAAAATAAATGAATAATAGACTACGTGAAGGGACATATTTTTTTTGCGGAAAAATGTACGGTTTCCGTGAAATTCCTAAATTACGCGGGCGGAACCGCGTGGAACATCTAGTCTTATAATAAATCTAGTCTTATAATTATCTCTTTAGTACTAGCAGCGAGTTGGTTAGAATTGCCAAGCGCAATTTTAACTGGTCTGTGGTCCGAGTTAAGGGGCCGGGTTACCCTCGAAATTCTCATACAAACGTAATACCAAAATCATTTTGTCATACGAAAATATTTAACATGTTTGAGTTATTTTTCAGCTTAAAATAGTAATTACCTAGGTTCCTGAACAAAAATTAACTTCAAAATATTTACACACTAAAAAATATAAGCGATTACATTTCATAAATTTTTACGCCATTGTCGACATACTTTTCGCACACTTGTTTTATATTAAAAACTCATCGAATCGTAATGTATTCTTCCTGGGAACACAGCTTATATTGTGTAGTTACAGAATGTCTTCAAAAGAATGGCAATATAATAAATTTTCATTCATCATTTTTGGTATTCGTAAACGCAACGAAATTTCTCTATAATTTCCAACATGGTATCGTGCCGATCCGCTCACACGACAGAGCGCGGCAACGGGCGGGAGGCGCGTTCAGGGTGGCGGTTGATATTATGTATAATTAATTTCGTTAGTCTCGCTAAAACTCGAGAACTCCTGAACAGACTTGCTAATTTCTGTCTTGAAATAAAATAAAATATAAAAGTGAACTTGTATTCTAAGTTTGTATACCTATGTTTGTATATTTTATTTTAGTTTGTATTTTTAGTAATTATTTCCTGATGTCAGTTTTATTCAATTAAATAATATAAATACTTTAATAATTAAATAATATTATTATAAAGCGGAAGAGTTTGTTTGTTTGTTTGAACGCGCTAATCTCAGGAACTACTGGTCCGATTTGAAAAATTATTTCAGTGTTAGTCCATTTATCGAGAAAGGCTACAGGCTATATTTTATCACGCTACGATTAATAGAAGCGAAGAAATAGATATTCCATACTAGCTGTTGCCCGCGACTTCGTCCGCGTTAGCATAGTAGTTCACATCCCAAGTAGGTATTAATATTTTTTGTACAAAAATATTCAATGTACAGAATTGACTTTCCTACGATTTTATTATTCGGCTTCGCTTGCGTAATTTAGGAATTTCACGCAACCGTACATTTTTCCGCAAAAAATAGCCTATGTCCCTTCAAGTGGTCTATTCTTTATGTTTGCCAAAAAAGTTTTTCCACATTTTTCTCTATTTCTTCACTCCAATTAATTTTAGCGTTATAAAATATAGCCTATAGCCTTCCTCGATAAATGGGCTATCTAACACTGAACAGCAACAGCTAGTAATTAATAATACTCTTTTGATTTTTAGGCTTCCGTAGCCAAATGGCAAAAAACAGAACCCTAATAGATTCGTCATGTCTGTGTGTCTGTCTGTCCGTATGTCACAGCCACTTTTCTCCGAAACTATAAAAAAATACCTTATAATTTCATAAAAATAAACCTTATTGTTGCTGCGGATTGCGGAACCATTTATGGGCGAGTCCAACTCGCACTTGTCCGATTTTATTATTTTGAATGATAACAATTGAGGAATATTTGGAGTAGCCTTTTTTTCTGTTTTTGAAACTTTATTGTTACGTACTGTCTTTTAATAATTTTTAAATAAAAGCGTCGACCTCTGTGGCGCAGTGGTTGAGCGCATGGTAGCTCACGGGGTCGCTGGTTCGAAATTCGAATCCCACCGACGGAACAAAACGTTTTCCTGGGTCATGACTCATGACTCATGAGTCATGACTCATGTATGTGTATTAAATATGTGTATAATAATATTGTAAAAACTAGATGACGCCCGCAAATCTGTTGCGCCAAAACTAGTTTATCGCGCGGAAACCGTGCATTTTTTCGGGATAAAAAGTATTATATGTCAAAGGACAAAGACTCGGGACCGCCTCAAAGTATCTCCATGCCAAATTTCAGCAAAATCGGTTCAGCGGTTTGGGCGTGAAGAGGTAATAAGCTATTAACAGACAGACAAACAGACACACTTTTTTATTAATTTTTTACAATTAGTATGGAAGTATGGATCTTAAATAAGTTGAGTATAATAAAAAGGAAATCTATATCTAAATAATCCTTCAGGCCCCGCGCGAGCACCGGTGATCGCGACAACAATAGAATACAATAGCAATTCCTGGAAATTCCGACTGAAGTAATATTATAGGTACTTATTATAAAACAAAGTCCCTTTTTTCCCTCATGTCCCTTTGTTCCCTTTAATCTTTAAAACTACGCAACGGATTTTGATGATTCTTTCAGTGTTAGATAGCCCATTTATCGAGGAAGGCTATAGGCTATATTTTATCACGCTAAGACTAATAGGAGCGAAGAAATAGAGGAAAATGTGGAAAAAAAACGGGGGAAATTATTTGAAAGGGCTAACTTGAACGCGCTAATCTCAGGAACACTGGTCTGATTTGAAAAATTCTTTCAGTGTTAGATAGCCTATTTATTGAGGAAGGCTATAGAGTATAGGCTATATTTTATCACGCTAAGACTAATAGGAGTATGTGGATAAAACGTTGGAAATTATTTGAAACGGGGGAAAATTATCTCGCGAATTACTGAGCAATTTTTAATGTTATTTGGCACAGATAAGAAGTAGATCATAGGCTAAGAAGTAGATCATAGGATAGATAGATCATTGATTTTAATAATTTTTTCAGTGGCTATATATTTTATACCCGTGCGACGCCGGGGCGGGTCGCTAGTATAAATTATAATATATTCGGTATTATATGTCTGGTACTTGTAAGTTGTAACACAAGTCCTTAGTGTACTTAGCACGGGGCCAGGCTGACGTGGTGTGATTTGTGAAGAGTCCAATGTAGATATTATAGTAAGTATATTATTTTAATATATTATGTAGAATCTGTATTCTGTTCAGTTCAGTGACAAGATCGACGACACTACGCCCGCGCCCGTATTCCTACTATTCCAATATATAAAACAACCACAAAAACAATATTGTTAATGATTCATGAAACAATAAAATATAATACTTCGCAAATCGCAACAAACGCACGGCTTGAATAACTTGATCAGAGTAAAATAATGAATGACGACGCACGCACACATATAATACGCTGCCGGAGGCGCGCGGGGCGCGGGGGTACCCCGTACCCCGCGCGCAATAGCGAGACAGCAACATATAAAACTTGTACTGGCGCGGTATCGAATTTCATTTTTTCGAGCGCGTCACCCGAGCCCTTAAGCTCGTGGATTGTTTCCAAAGATATGTTGAGGTTAATGTTTTTAACTAACGCAATATCAATAACACTAGGGTTATGAATAAGGTTGTTACTACGGCTAGCAGTGTCGTAGCGAGTGGGGTCGTTAGGGGCTAAAATTGCAAAATTTAAGGAGTCGCTTAGGGCGGTTAATCTAATGCCATTCGTATTAGAGATGACATTGCCCCACTCTGTGTGTTTGCAGTTTGGGTCGCCGGCAATGATGACGGCGTTGCCTAAGTTAAATAGTGATCCTAGTTCGCTAGAAGTTATGGGCATTTTGCTGGCTAAATAGGCAGATACAATTATGATGGATTGATGGTCTGTCATGCTAATGTGACAAATAGAAGTTTCTAAATTAGTTAGGGATAGGGGTTCTAGGGGAACACAGTGCAATGATTTTTTGTAATAAATCATTGTGCCTCTGAGTTGGGATCGGGTTCTGTCATTTCTAACTATTTTATAGTTAGCTATTTTGGGGCTTTTTCTACTAGGCTTAAGGAACGTCTCCTGCACTAGTAAAATATCGACATTGTGGTTTATGACGAATTCGCGTATTTCGTCTATATTATTATGTATGCCGTTTGTATTAAACGTAACTACCTGTAGGGAGCGCGGTTTTATCCTTTCAGTGGAATCCATTAGTTAAACGATAGTGATAAATTGAGGGAATTGATCCTGCGGATCAAGTCGTAAGTCGACAGACAGGCGGATAATTGTGAAAAAGTCCTAGCCGTCCGTAGTCCGTAGGAGAAATCGGCTACCTCTGACGGGCTTATGAGGCTTAGGAAATCGGTCACGTATGCCCATGTATGTATATCGCCCATGGACACTCGCAACATCAGAAGAGCTACAGGTGCGTTGCCGGCCTTTTAAGAGGGAATACGCTCTTTTCTTGAAGGTTTGCAGGTCGTATAGGTCCGGAAAAACTGCTGGTGACAGTTCATTCCAGAGTTTTACAGTGCGCGGCAGAAAGTTACGCGAAAAACGCACTGTGGAAGACTGCCACTCATCAAGGTGATGAGGATGGTATGTTTTTCGCGTGGGACGATGGCGAAAAGTTGCAGGTGGTATGATTCCGAACAATTCCTCAGAGCACTCCCCGTGATACAACCGATAGAGGATGCAGAGTGAAGCTACATCTCGGCGTAATTCCAAGGGATCCAAGCTGTTTGAAACACTATGGCAGTCAACAATTCGAGCGGCCCTTCGTTGGATACGATCCAGAGGATGCAGTTGGTATTTTGGCGCCCCTGCCCAGAGATGAGAACAATATTCCATATGAGGCCGAACCTGCGCCTTGTAGAGTTGTAGGCGTTGGTCCGGACTGAAGTACTGTCTCGCTCTGTTAAGAACACCAAGCTTCTTCGAGGCTCATTTGGCCTTACCCTCTAGATCAGTGGTCCCCAACCTTTTTTTCATGCGGGCCACAAACATGTTTTGGTCTTGGTGTCGCGGGCCGCAACAAACATTTTTTAGGGTTAAAAAATAACATTCTTCAAAATTAACGATTTTAAAGTGGAAAAAAATTAACGACTATCACGTAGACTTTACGTTATTTTGCCGATGGGCGTGAATTTCAAAATTGTTTAATATCACGCGGGCCACAAATAAAGTCCCGGCGGGATAGCGGCTCTAGATGATATCGGAACTGGACTTCGCTCGATATGTTGACGCCAAGTATCTCAATGCTAGGGGAGATGGTTAAAGATGTGCCCTCGAAACGAGGACATACGACCATTGGTGACTTTTTAGTGGTGAACGCGCAGACTTGTGTCTTGGCGGGGTTGAATTGGACCAAGTTACGTCTACCCCATTCAGAGACCTTCTCCAATGAATTCTCCACCTTTGACACAAGTTCGTTTCGACTCTCAGTGACATTTTGCAGAGAAATATTGGGGGATCCGGTATATACAGCATCATCTGTACTGTCATCCGCATAGCAATGAATGCCACTGGTCTGCAACATGTCATTGATATGCAGTAAGAATAGAGTAGGCGATAGCACACAGCACTGAGGGACACCAGCATCAACAGACTGAGTTTCCGAGCATTCGTCGTCAACTACGACCTTTATGCTTCTGTCTGCTAAGAAACCAGTGACCCACTTACATAATTTCTCAGGCAGCCCGTATGATGAAAGATTTGAAAGCAGCGCTTTATGCCAAACCCGATCAAAGGCCTTCGCAATGTCCAAACTAACAACCAATGAGCCTGAGCCCAACGATGAGTCAGGTACGCCAAGAGATCACCAGCCGAGCGACCCTTACGGAACCCGTATTGTTTGTCGCTTAGTAATCCCTGGCTGTCCAAGTATCGAAGAAGCTGGCTATTGATAATGGATTCCATTATCTTCGAGAAGAGAGAGGTTATAGCGATTGGTCTGTAGTTGGAAGGATTTGAGCGATCACCTTTTTTGGGGATCGGGTGCACCAAGGCTGTCTTCCAGGAAGCCGGGACGATGCCAGTGGAATAGGAGAGCCGAAAAGACGCGTCAAGACCTGAGCCAACTCTGGAGCACACTTTTTTAACACAATAGGCGCGATTCCGTCAGGCCCACTCGATTTTTGGATATTTTGGACTCGATCAAAGGAACGGAGGGCTTTTCGCACTGAGCGCTGATGAAATCGAATATCCGACATGATGCTCGTGCATCGCGGTATGGTCGGCGGTTTTTGCCCCCCCCGTCATCCAGGGTCGAGTTTGACGCAAAGAACTTGCCCAGAAGATCGGCTTTGTCTTTTGCGTCTTGGGCCAACGACCCATTTCCTACGTGTAGGGATGGTAGGCTTGGCTTGCAGAAATTTCCTTCAATAGCTTTGGCCAGAGACCAGAATGCACGGGTTCCCGAGGGGAGGCGCTCAAGTCTCTTGCCAATTCTATTGACGTGCTGTTGCTTTGCCCGAGTAATCTCTTTCTTGAGGGACCTAGAAGCAAGGTTGTACTCCTTTTTATATGTGCTGGTATTTAAATCCCGAGCAGATACCGCGTTGGCCCAGGATTGGTAAGCCTCCTGCTTCCGGCGAGAAGCTTTTTTGGGGGATAAACCAAACCAGGGACGAAATCTGCCGCCAGTTGGCACTACAGAGGACGGAATGAAAAGTTCCATCCCCTGCATCACCACATCGGCAACAGAGTTGGCAGTGTTGTCGGGATCATCCGGCGATAAGCACACGTGCCCCCAAAGATAGGATGCAAAAAACGACCGCATCCCATCCCAGTCTGCCGACTTGTAGTGCCACACACGACGGTATTTAACAGCACGCTGTCTTAACACCGTCGTAAGTGGCACAGAACTCTTGACAAGGCAATGATCCGATGAACCAACGGGTGCGGTTACGGATATTTGGTAGCCGTCAGGATTTGAAATCAGCAGGAGGTCCAGCAAGGAAGGATTCTGACCATCCACACCTGGGATTCGCGTAGGCGTAGTAACCAGTTGTGTCAAGTCGTTCGCAAGGGCAAAGTTGCAGACAGATCTCCCCGTATGATCAGTTTTACTAGAATTGAGCCAGTCGGTGGGGTGGGCATTAAAGTCGCCAAGTATTATGATCTCTGCGGATGGGATCTGCTGTACTGGGCACTTTACATCTTACACCATAGACACAAATTATATTTAAAAAACAACATTGACATTTGCGAAACGTCAAAATAGATTTTCGGCATTTGGTTCACCGTTCATGTTAATTTATTTACATTTGGTATTTTGTACAAATTGTACATCAAGTTTACATCAATTTACTTACATTAAGAACGTAATTCAAAATTAATTTAGTTTAATCACCGAAAGTATTGTGCTAAATCTTAAAATAATTACTTAAAATATACGAGTAACGTTAGTGAAAATCCTAAAAATGGTCAATAAGACGTTATGATACCATTGTTGTTTATCTTAGGATTTGAAATGCTTACTAAAGCAAGAAACGTAAAATCTTTTCGCTAATAATTATCCACGAATACAGGAATGTATCACATACTCCGAATAATTTTGTACAGGCTGTGGATGCTGTCTACATTTACTTTATTGTCTAGTATAATTGTGTTTTGGTTTTATGGTTTTTTCGTGGCATTTGCTGTGTTCAGCTCAGGAATATCAGGTAAATATTGGTTACTTCTTTATGGTGCTTGCGAAAGCTTATAAATGAATTATTGTAACCGAAAAAAAACATGTAGGTAATGACTTTTTGTCTGAAACTTTATTAAAAGGGTCAAGGCCCTTTAGCCTAATGAAACCTTTCAATGTGATGTTTTGCTGAAGTAACTTTTATCTCAAAAGAGGATAATAATATTATAATTTACAAGCTTAAAACAATTGTTTAATATAATTGCACTACATATAAATAATAATATTTGGTCTCATTGTGTAGGATACTGAATATCATTAGTAATTAATTAAAAAGCACTCCATATCTAACTAGAATATGCCCACCACTCCTTTGCGCTCATTTATCGCGCAGAAACTGTCAATTTTTCCAGGATGAAAAGTATCCTAGGTCCTTTCCCGGCAATTGAAGTATCTTCATACCAAATTTCAGTAAAATTAGTTCAGCAGTTTGGACGTGAAGAGGTAACAGACAGACATACACACTTATGCATTCATAATTTAAATATTAGTAAGGATAACAAGGCCAGACTTTGCTTAAAGTTAATACATTCAAAATCTGTTATAACGACATCAAAGGGACTACTCATATTTAGTTGTAAAAACCGATAGTTGTAACAACCAGGTATTATAGGAAAAATAATATTATGTATGTATTCATGTAGGAAATTATTCCATATTGATTTGTTTTCTGTTTGCGCCATGTTACAATTTTCACCTTTAACTCAACAATATGTTTTGGTGCGTCTTGTGTAGAGATAAGTAACAAACTGACTTAAGATATGACGAAGCAGGCCTTGAGGCTACAGCATGCATTTGCTTTGTTTCAAAAAATTAGAAAAGACCCTAAACCTTGTGTACTTTTACAATAATAGCCATTGACCATTATACTGTGCCAGATGTGGATATTGTTACAAATTCAAATTGTTTACAATACAGCTGAGCCTCGTTGTATGTGGTCACTTAATGTGGTATGTCACAGTAGACAATGTCGTAAAAACCAATGTTTTCGATAAGGCAATATTATATTAATTATATATATTATAATAATTATATATTAATATAGCATTCAGCCAGGACCTTTGATTTTGGTCAATTTAACCGGTATGTTGTTCTAAACGAATTTCACTATAAACGGTTTTGACTGTAGTCTTAATTAATATTAATAAAAATAATGTAAATAAGCTGTTCCTTAAGACATCAATTTGTCAACAATTCATACTTTTCTGAGCTATTGCACTTTCAATATCATAAAAGAATTTGATGAAGGTTTATGCTGTACAATTAAAAAAAATATTAAATGAATTATTTCATAAAGTCATTGAATAAGTATTTTGTCTGCTATAATTTATATGGCTTTATTTAATTGATTATTTTCTATTGCATTAGCTTATTTGGAGATTGAAATTTTATATACACTTGCAAATTTAAAGCATATTGTTTTTTTATAGGAATATTATACAATGCACAAGATTTACTTTTGTACTACCCCAACGACCCACCAGATTCAAGGATATTTGTCCTGCAGCCAAGTAATTATAAATTACCCTATGAAAGTATTAAGATAAGAAATAAAGATGGCTTAAAGATTCACATGTTTCTCATAAAACAAATGGAAAACAGTAAAGGGAAACCAACCATGATATTTTTTCATGGCAATGCAGGAAACATGGGCCAAAGGTAACATTTTAACAATCTCATAATAATAATATCTATGGACTCTTCACACCACGTCAGTCTGGCCCCGTGCTAAGTACCTGAAAGACTTGTGTTACGGGTCTGGTACCCGTAACACAAGTCCTTCAGTAACACAACGGAAATATATTTAACTTTTATACTATACACATATAAATTAAGATTCTTATTATTATAAGATACACATGTTTAATACACATCCATGACCCAGGAACTTTGAAATTTTGATTTAAGTTTATAAGTTATTATACTGCATTTTTAGACGAATTTAAATTTTTTAATTGAACTCATTTGGGCATAACAAGCTGACTTTTAACTCCTTCTCTTTTACAGACTCTCCAACGTATCTGGGTTTTACCACAAGTTGAATATCAATATTTTGATGGTAGAATATAGAGGCTATGGCTTGTCTGAGGGCTCACCATCAGAACGAGGTATCTATGTTGATGCCCAAGCAGCATTTGATTACATAATGCAAAGGAATGACATTGACGGAACTAAAGTATTTTTGTTTGGAAGATCCCTAGGTAAGTAGTAATTGAGCAGCAGAAATGTGTCATTAAAGTTAACAATAAGTTTAGCTTTTCCTTTCGTTATCAGAATCTGGAAAGTGCAAAAAAAATTGAAAATAGTATTTGGTATAAGTGGTTTATTAAAAAAAAGTCGGAGGTGGGAAAGCATTAAAAATTAATTGACACCTTGGAATGGTTTGCAGGTGGCGCAGTGGCTATTGATTTAGCTTCAAGGCTGGAGTACAAGAATAAAATATGGGCTGTTGTTGTGGAAAATACATTCACAAGTATACCCGATATGGCCAAAATAATACTTAAGTGGCGATGTTTGCTGTGGCTGCCACTTTTTTGTCACAAAAATAAGGTGAATATGTCGCGTTTTTAGCAGAGTATTCAAATCGGATTGAGCCTTCATCTTTTTAAAAAGGCAGTTAAAAATAATCGTAATATTATCGAAATTCATTATATTTATGTATATCTTTGTAACTTATACATTTAACTTACGCAATTTTGTATTTCCAAATCTAAATTTATCAATATCATGAAAAACTGATAAGAAATAATATTGGGCAATGGTCTGACGGCACTATAGTAATTTAATCGCTAGCAACATGATAAGATATCTCATGCACATTTTTAACCTAAAATATTTTTTTGGGCTGGTCCATACAGGTATATAATTTACAGATGACATGGCGTGGCAATAAACTTTTTAGGGTTCCGTAGTCAACAAGGAATCCTTATAGTTTCGGTCTGTCCGTCTGTCTGTCTGTCCGCGGTTTTGCTCAGAGACTATAGGACCTACAGAGCTGTAATTTGGCATGAATGCATATATTAATGACGCCGACAAAATGGTACATGAAATCTTAAAAAAAGTGAAACCTTCCCTACACATCAAGCGGGGATGAATTATTTTTTCGCGTCCACCCCATCTTGTGTCGTTGGATAGGTTTTTTAAAAATATTATGAGTATTCATAGATCATTTTTCGATTTAGGGTCCCGTTTGTGAAATATGAAGTTATAAAGTGGAAAAAATCGTTGAGTCCAGTGTCCCCCCCTTCTACCAGGTAAACAGTTGCTTCTGGAAATGTGAAAAAATTCACGGGAGTAGGAAATATGCTGAAAACTTTTCGTTCAAATTCCTTTGAAAGCAACTGAGATGATTGTTGTTAGTAGTGTAAAACACATTATAAATGTGCATTCATTGACCATACAAACATTTAAAAAAAAACTAGTGGTACTACGGAACCCTATATTGCGCTTGGCCCGACACGCACTTGACCGGTTTTTTTAATAACATTGACAACCGAGTGTGTTATAAATGAAACGAGCGGCCGCATAAGCTGATGATAAGCGATATCTGCCGCCCAAAACACTCCACCAGCAACACCAAAGAAACTACTGATTAGACATGTAACTCTCTAGTGTTAGTGACGACAGTATATTGATGACGACGAGAAGTTGGCTTAATTCAAACCATTTACTTAACTATTGTAAAATTATATGATGAGAAAATAAAATCAGTGAAAAAGAAGCAGACAACGACGCCAGTTTTTTGGAACGTCATGGTAGATGTCTGCAATCATCAACCTATTGTACCGGTCGAGCTGGCCTTATCATGGCTTGTATGGCTTACATGTTTTGGGGACGGGATGAGTCACAAAACTTCGTGATATTAAAGTATGACTCGTCGAGGCTTAAGACTATAGCTGTATACCTACTATACGACGAAAATACGGGGGTTATTTTCGTTGGGGGTTAAAAAGTTATATGATGTCTGTCCGTGGAGTTGCAGCATCCAAACGGGTGAACCTATTTAATATTTTATTAGTCTGATCACTGCAAGGTTGTAACAATGGACAATTTGAGAATTGAACTTACCTATTTGATGAAAGGTTGTTACTTGTGAGTGACTTCCATTGATTTTATCGGTTTAATTTTCTGATTCCTGACCTTCATTAAAATTTGGAATTTGAGGTTGTTTTTTCTTATTTTTTTAAATATTTATTTTCAGTACATGTCACTATCTAAGATCGTCCACGTGGTCGCGCCTACGCTGGTGATTTGTGGCTCGAAAGACGCTCTAGTGCCGCCTAGAATGGCGCGGGAACTGTACTTAAAGTGCGGTGCAGTGGGGAAGAAGATAGCGGTCATGCCGGGCGGGGGTCACGATGACACTTGGACTTGTAGGGACTACTACACCTCCATGCAACAGTTCCTGGCGAACGTACCCCCCCTCCCCGATGACGTTATACCGTATTATGACAATGCCAAAGATCCATCCATCACGCGAATAGTTGTTCATACTGTGTAAATAGTTAAGGAGGGAGGTTGGTTCTAACATCAAAAAGTTTGAGGAAATCTGTTGACCCTCACTTAATGCTGGCTTCTCGCGGCGCGTAATATCACGAGCCGCGCCGCGCCGAGCTGATTTGTATGAGCGAGCACGAGCAAACAGGCGATTCCGCGCTACCCGTTCTCACGGCGCGTAATATCACGAACCGCTCGAGCCACGCATTTGAAGTTACGGACTTTAATCGGATTGGACGCGCCTGCTCGAGCCAGTGGCTCGTGATATTAAGAAGCCGTGAGAAGCCAGCATTATATACAAGTCTTAACGGTCGCATTCAGAGAATATTTAACAATTCCTTAACTTTTATAAAAAAATGTCAGAAAATATACTTAATATCTTCATTAAATTAGAGTTAAGGGAATATTAAACATATCTGTGAATGCGGCTGTAACACAGAGTACTTCAATGCAAAATATTTGTTATCTTCATGAGTATATTGTACAGCAATCACCAATTACTGTTAAGGCCTGTCCGCACTGCGAATTTTAACCGCGCGGATTTTCTCTCGCAAACGGCAAATGCGTAACACATTGAATCTTTTGAGTGTATCCAATTGCGGAGGTAAAAATTATATGAATAAGCTCGCGAGAATAAGGGCCAACCCACACGTACCACAACCACACGACATCGCAACGACAAAATGTCGTCGAGCTGTGGTTACGTGTGAATGGTGTCGCTGCAGCATTTTGTGGTTGCGTTGTGGTACCGACAAAATGACGACGACCAGTGGTTGCGATGTGGTTGCGACGTGGTTGCGATGTGGTCGGTATTTTACAAGTGGTCGACAACGACTGCAAAATGTGGTACGTGTGAATGGTCTAGTTCATTTACAATACGAAATATACGCCCGACCACGTCGTGTGTTTGTCGTGTGGTTGTGGTACGTGTGGGTTGGCCCTAATTTGCAGTGCGGTGACAATTTGCAGTGCGGACAGGGCCTTAAAGCTGTAACAAATACTTTAAAACAATGTAAAAAATTAAGGCAGCTGCAATGGTTTATACAGAACCCTTCGTTATCAAGTCTGACTTGCAAAATTGCTTAGTCATTTTTTATATAATTATAAGGACCTGAAAATAGACAAAATGCCTTGCGAAGTATTTGAATTCTAAACAAGTGTATGCTTGCGAACTTACGGGTAAAGCCATACGAGTGAAATTTTGTGAGTCGTGAGAAGCAGAATTTTGAGTGCATCAATTATTCTCACTATTAACTATTACTAATATTGACTCACAAAATTACGCTAGTGTTAATGAAAAAGGAATTTTCTGTTAAACCGAATGCAGAATTTCTGCCAATCGAAATTTCCCGACCGAAACTCGCTTCTTTGGCTCATCTTGATTGTCAGCTGCATGTTAGTAGTTTAACGCGGTGTTTCCCAAACGTTTTCAGCCACGGACCCCTAAAAAATGAAGCACAGTTTTCACGGACACCCTTAATAAAATAACCAGCAAAAAAATCGGATTCATGGTGCTAAGTAAGCTAAGCGATTACGAGATATGTATGGTCCAGAGATGACACCGCGGACCCCCATACATATACTCTCGGGTGAGTCGGGCCCCCAGGGGTCCGCGGACCACAGCTTGGGAAACACTAGTTTAGGGAACGTATTCAAAATGAAAGTGACCTTCCTCCTACTTTTACCATCAATAGATCTAAGTGGCTCGCCTTGATTTTTCTTTGCCAACGAATTTGTATACACTAGCACACACCTGCCTATTTTTAAATGATTATATTTTTGACAATTTACAAGTATTTGCACAATCTCATGGATTTTTTTATAATAAAATATACCATATAAGGCTAGCGCTCGAGATCTGTATGCTAAGTGCAAGTTTTCGTCTCTACTCGTCTGTAGAACAGTGGTACCCAACCTTTTTATACGGGCCACAAACATGTTTTAGTCTTATTGTCGCGGGCCGCAACTAAAAATTTTGGGGTGAAAAAATAACGTTCTTTAAAATTAACGATTAAATAATGGAAAAAAATCACGACTTTCACGACGACTTTAGATTATTTTGTCGGTGGGCGTGAATTCCAAAATGGTTTAACATCACGCGTGACGCGGGCCACTGATAAAGCCCCGGCGGCCCGCACGCGGGCCGCGTGCTGTGGGTTGGGGATGGCTGCTGTAGAAGTTAACTATGATGGCATGAAAATGTATGCATTTTTTGCCACTTGATGCTCTATATTAAAGTTCTAGTTAACTTCGTTACGGCAAGTAGCAATCGAAACTCTTGCTTAGCTCTCTGGTGTATGGTACCTAATTATGAGTGTAATATAATATGTGAAATTAATCATATTGTTTATGATAAAATTCGTAGTACAAATTGGTGGTAGACATTACAAATTGTATTTTCGAATTCATCATAATATTTAAGTATGTACTATCAGAGAAGTTGATTCATAGACAAATGGTGGGCCTACGTAGCTTGGTCGCGTTACGTCAAACAAGCAAAAAAGCACTGACCTCCATTATACAAGTACGCTGGACCTTATGATACCCTTTGAAATGACAGCTGTTTGTTGTGCCTATTTTAAGCGGAATCAGCGCCCCTAAAATCGGGGGAAGAGAACTAAATCTGACATAAACATGATGTTTAAAAACGCCATATTGGCGCTGATAGCAGTAGTGGGCTGTGGGAGTACTTGGAACTAATACTAATTTCTACCACCGTAGTGATTATATTGTCTTTGGTTTCTACAACCAATAGCGATTGAGCGGCCATTTGCAAGTTACGTCAGATTTAGTTCTCTTCCCCTGATTTTGGGGGCGCTGATTCCGCTTCAAATAGGCACAAAAACAGCTGGGTATCTGTCCAGCGTACTTGTATAATGGAGGTCAGTGGCAAAATCACAATTATCATTGAATTGACATGTTTCGACCAAATGACGCTGGTCTGTCAACTGCCTATCAATTAATTTCCTCAATGGTACATTAGAATAAGCTGCGTACAACTTTGTCCTTTTAAAAAATGGGAAGGGATTGAAGGGAATGGGCGTTTTTTTGAATTGATTTGGTGTCTTTGGTGGAGCGAGGAGTGAGCTGTGCGCAGTTTATAGAATTGAAGGTTTAAAATAACGCCAACCCTCGCACAGTTTTAATCACAAAAATTACCAGTACCACAATTTTTCAATGGCACAAATAGTAATAAAACAAAGTGATAATACTTAAGGATGTAGTATAGAGTTGACTGTGAAAGTAGCAGTACTTAAAGAGTGCTTTCATTTCAATCTTTGTATGCGGAAGATATTTTATAACACTCAGGCCCTTGCCCATACAAATAACAAAAAGTTACTCTTTCAGCGCTGCTACTTTCACAGTAGACTCTATCAGAGACTCATTCTGTGTGAGTCCCTGATAGAGTTCACTGTGAAAGTAGCACACACCCTAAAGTATTATCACTAGACATCGGATTATTTTATGCACGACAAACTTCTTAAATAACCATGCAAATATCCACGTAAAATGGCCGAAATATGCACAAAATATGCGCAATCAAAGTCACTAATATTATTAATTATTTTTTCGAAGGGGTTTCCTTTGGTGCCTTCAATAAATGCTCATTTATTAAAGGGTCCACCCAGTGACGGATTAACCCTTAATCAAATTAAGCGATTGCCTAGGGTATCACGTCTGAGGGGACACCAGCAGAGTTAAGGTTTAATGACCGATTCTGGTTAACATATGGATAGGGGGGCAACCACAGGCATGGTTTGCTTAGGGCATCAAGTAGTCTTAATCCGTCACTGGGTCCACCGGAAAACTTTCATCATTTCATCCAGGGTTTTTCATCTAATATAATATCTACAAAGAAAAATTAATTTGTTTCTAGAAAGATGTTGTATAGCTACCTACCTTTATTTAAATAGGGCTGGGTCCATATATTTGAAGTATTTTAATCTATCGATTATCTTACGGCCTGTCCACATACGTCACGACTCACGTCACGACGGCGTCAACGTGGAACGGTGTAGTAACGTGGCACCTTACGTTAATGTGACGTGAAATTTTACGTCAACGTAACGTAAAAATGCACGTCACGATGATGTAGCAACATTGTACGGCACCATGACTTGTAAAACTGCTACATTCTTCACTGTTTACCTATAGGTAGATATGGGCCGCACAATACGTACCTATTCTGCTTCAGCTGCTATTATTAAGAAGACGGAGAGAGGGATTTAAGAAAAAAAAGACGTACAATGTTGCAACACCGTGACGTGCGTTTTCACGTTACGTTGACGTAAAATTTCACGTCACGTTAACGTACCGTGCCACGTTACCGCACCATTCCACGTTGACGACGTCGTAACGTGGACATGTGGACAGGCCCGAACCACTGCTTCGTGGTCTCGGTGTGTATCACGAGTTTCACGACTGACATATGCACTATCAATGAAAATTACCAAAATATGCACTATTACCTAAAAAGTGCTATTATATTATTTTGCAAATGCAAATGCTTATAATCCGATGTCTAATTATCACTATGTTTTGTTATACCCCGTATAAAACATACCTCAGCTGTTTATAGGCACTTATTTCAGTATGAAACATTATTAGAAAATATTCAATATGATACCCCTGTGCGAAAGGTGCGGATTTGCCTCATACATTATAACGATAGGTACCAAATTGTATTTGCGAACAATAGTATTAAAGGTGTTACAATTTGGAATATCCGATGGAAAATGTTGAATCGCATTTGCCGCTGTACTAGCGATGAAAGAACAAGCCGGTCAAAATATCTGTTGTCTAGTGTCCTCATTCGATGACGGCATAATGGCGCGGCCGTGCTATAGCAAAGCCGATGTGTTGCCGCAGTAGTGTTGTAAATTCGTTTTTCAAGAACTCAAGATATGTCCGGATAATTTAAGATAACCCTAAATTAACAAATTTGCATGTCGCCAACTTGGCGAGCCATCTAGCACAAAACACGGCGCCATGGTACCGGCAACAAAACACTCGCTTAGTTATTATGTTGAGTTATTCAAGCTTATACTGATTTAACTTGCAAATTTTATGATAACAATTATGTCATATTGATATTTTCCGTCCTCGAACGTGTTTTGATCGACGAAAAGGAGAAAACAGTGGAAGATTTAAGCTTTGCCATGTCGCCGTCTTGTGTTGTGTCGTCGCGCGTCACTGCAACGGAATTATGTGGCATACAGGCTATTCCGTTCCGACAACGCAACGCAACGTAACAATGTAACTTTTTTTTTTAAGTTTTTAAGTTTTAGCCGACTTCCAAAAGGAGGAGGTTATATGTTCCTCCGTTTATATTTTTTTAACATACTAACCAATGATATTATAATATAAAAAAACTCAAAGCAGATATGTTACTACCGCGCGCGCTGTGAAGACTTAAATACGACCCAATTGGATCGTCTTTTATTTAGTCTGTCCCTTTTATGTAAATGGCATTTCTTATCTTTTGTTTCACTTATCTGTCACAAAGTCTAATTTTGAATTTGGAAATTGTTCGGAAGAGATTAAGCCGGAAAATAGTATGAACGTACTGTATAAGTAGAATATCATTGATACTAACCAATTATTATTACCAACGGAGTCAACAGATATTTTGACTGTTGTAAAAAGAAGCGACGCGTGCGGACAACGCGATGGTGCGGCTAGATTTTAGTATTGATCCTACCTAATGTACCTTTGCCTTATAAATGTTTCAGTAGTTAGTCAATTTATTAACGTAAAGCGGCTATTTTTGTAGACATTAATATTACATTCCTGTTAATAATTTAAATATTTAAGACGCAAATAATTTTATAAGTTAATGCAATGATCTATTTATACACAGAATATTAATATAATGTTTTATATGGTATATATTATAGATGTTGTGCATATTGTAGGTAGGTACATGAAGTGTAGAATTCAAACATTTTATGTTGCCGCGTAGTAATAAAATGTACCCGTATAATTTGTAAAATAAATTCATAAAAGTGTGCTAACATTTAGACAAACTGTCCAAGTTTTTTATGCTTACGATATTTTCATTAACATACATTATACTTATTAAAAAATAATAGGAAATCAAAATTAATTATAAAGTATAGCTCAGTTAACTAAAGCTGGCACGTTCACAATGCACCCACTTATGCAGTTTCACTATTCAGTATATTATGGTTATGTTAATTATGGTATAATCTGCGTACGATAATAATATGCTATCGTACATCGGTACGTACGCACAAAATTATCGTGTGTGTACGATAATTATCGAACTGTTCCGAACGCTGGCCGCGCGCCGATCACAAGTTACCGATTTGTAATGCTACGTTTTGATGCTTGCCGAGCCACGGCAAGCCTCCACAAGCCCGAGCGTGAAAACAGGTGAAATGGCTTGGCTTGCGTGAGCTTGCGGACGCTTGTAGACGATCGGGAGTAGTGTCGGTTTTTTGGACAGAGATCAAAGGGCATGTACGTAATACACTGACGCGTTCACGAGCGTGAAAACGACTTACAAATGCAAAGCGAGATTTGTGGAGGCTTGTGGCTTGTGAAGGCTTGCCGTGGCTCGGCAAGCATCAAAACGTAGCATAACATCACGCTGTATTTATAAACAGTAGCATAAGAAAAACAATAACGCTCCTCTTCTCGTTCATAAGATAGACCGCGCGCGAGAGAGACGGGCAGACTTTTTATGATGCGTATGCAGTACGACGTCACGCCACGCGCTTATTCACAGACACTACACAAGCGCAATGTTTAAATGTCAACATCGTGCCAGCTCTTGTAAACTGACCTGTATTAATACTTATAGTCAGGGAGCCCTAGAACAATTTTTTTTTTGATTACTAACAAGCTAATTTTTTGTGAGTAGACTTCATTTTGAAAAGACAAACAACATTTTACCTGCGAAAAATCTTGAAAGTGGTAGCTAGTAACAGAGATAGAAAACCAATATACAAAAATTAGCTGGTTAGGGTTCCGTTTTAGGGTACCGTAGTCAACCAAGTTTTGTTGATTACAGAACCCTAAAACGGAACCTAACCAGCTGATTTTCTGTATATTGGTAGGTTAATAGCTGTTATAGGTATAATTTAAGAGTAACATTGTCCTACAAATAGAAAAATTTACCGGAGGCCCAAGGCCCCTATCCTTTTCCCTTCCCTATTACCCTATTCCCTCTTAAAAGGCCGGCAACGCACCTGCAGCTCTTCTGATGCTGCGAGTGTCCATGGGCGACGGAAGTTGCTTTCCACCAGGTGACCCGTTTGCTCGCTTGCCCCCTTATTTCATTATAAAAAAAACAACATTTTTAGGATCAAATCAAAGTATGAAATCCTTTCTATCTCTGTTAGCTACCACTTTCAAGATTTTTCGCAGATAAAAAAGTTGTTTGCCATATCAAAATGAAGCTACTCACAAAAAATTAGCTTGTTAGTAATTTAAAAAAAAATGTTCTAGGACTCCCTCACTATTAGGTATATTAAATTAAGGGATGTAAAATTTCAAACCCTTTTGTGCGAGTAAAGTTACATAATATTATTTTGTTCTAAATGTAGAGTAATACCGAGGTGGTCGTTATTATTTTTTTGTAGCCATTATACCATAATATTTCGTTTTGTTGCGATCTGCAAGATTGAATATTTTTAGCAAACTGTGTTAACTACTAAACAATCAAATAGTCAAGTTATTAATATTGTACGATATTTTTTAACTATTCATTAAACTTTGGTAAAAGAATACTTTGTGCCAAAATAAATAAAAAAAGTCATAAACCAAATTTTTGAAATTTGAAGAGCACAATAATATAATATTCTACTTTAGAATTTTTGTATTAATAATCATGTGAAGGAAATCGAGTTATTGTCGATGAAATAAATAAATATGAAAGTGAATTAAGGCAAATAAGGGAAAAGACCTAATGCTAGACACGGAACTAATAGATAACACTTATGACAAAAATACCATAAAAATAAGAATTACTCTAATTATTTCTCACCACTGTAAATTTTATAAGCTTCTCAAGCTATCTGTTGAATTGAAAAAATATATTAAAGACGCCTTCGGGAACAACATTTTAAAACGGAATCAGTTTTTGTAAATAATGTGACCGCGTCAACACGCGCTCGGCAATTTCTTAGCAAATAGGTTAAGGAAGGCGAAATTTTGCACGTAAGTTTTGAATACATTTATTTGATTTTTTGTAATTTCTATTGATTTCATTGGAATAATGGTCATGTTGTATACACTAATTAATGTTTATTTAAGATTTTTTCTCCATTTTCCTTAACAATATAAAGGGTGTCTACTATTAGTTCTTGAAAATGTAAAAACCTAATAGATGATATAGATCTCATCTTTGAGTTTTGCAATAAGTACATACTAAAGTTTGTACTTGTTTTCTACTGTAAAAATCATCAACATTCTCTGAAAATATAATTCTATTAACAATCTAAGAACTCAGAACTACTGTACCTAAAAATGGACATTGTGTCTAATATGAGACCTTGTACTGATCTAAAAATCGATTGCTTTAGTTTTTTAGCAGTAAAAAGAAGAAAAAGGAGAGCTGAGAAAAGAAATAAGAAAAAAGAAGAGGCAAAAGAAGCATGGAGACTAAAGACTGAAAATAAATTTGCTAGGAAAAAAATGAAAAATAAAAATAAAAGGAAAGATAGTTTCAGCATGGAAGAAGAATGAATAGAATCTGGAGACAACGTGGATAATATTTCTGATGAATCATGCATGTAGTTACTATGATGAAGTAAATGAAATCTTTTGAAAAACGGCAAATAAAGACCTAATAAAAGGAAAAATGTAAAATGAAATGTAATGTTCTATGTCAACTATTAGTTCATATTGGTGTCTACTCGTTTTTTGTGATGTCATTTATTAAGGGGGTGACACACGTACGAACTTAAAGTACGCGGGTTTTAAGTTCGCGAACTTACTCGGCTCGCGCCGATGACACACGAGAATCGCTCACACGCTCTGCGAGCCGCGAGCCTCGGGGCATGGTAACCAGTGTTGCCAACTTAGCTACTTTGTAGCTAAATCTAGCTATTTTTCGGTATCAGGCAGCTACAATTTTAAAAAGTTATAGCTAGATTTTTTAGCTACTTTTTCTAGCTACTTTTCATCTTTCGATATTCGTAAAGTATTTACCGAGAATCGAAGGAAAGAATGTAAAAATATATCTTTTTAGGGTAAAAACGGGACCCTATTACTGAGACTTCAATGTCTGTCCGTCTGTCTGCCTGTCTTCATGCTGTGTCTCAAAAACCGCTATAGCTAGACATTTTCACAGATTGTGTATTTCTGTTGCTGCTATAACAACAAATACTAAAAATAAAATAAAGTTAATATTTAATTTCCCATACGCCAAACGTAATTTTTTGGCCTTTTTTGCTTGTAGTCAATAAAGGCACCAGGTAGGCACTTGAACTTTGCACAAAATCCTTAATTTTTATTTGTACTTTAAAAAAATTTATCCTAAAATAAAAAATATAAAATATTTACTCTCATACAAAAAACACAATTTTTGCCTACTTTCGCTCTATAGCGCTACGGAACCCTTCGAGCGTGAATCCGACTCGCAGTTGGCCGATTATTTTTGGTCACCAACTAAAAGATACGTTAAGCTACTTCCTACTAGCTACTCTAGCGCCAAAAACTGGAAATTAGCAACTTTTAGGAGCAATCTAGCCACTTGGCAAAACAGTGTCCGTTACATTTAGCTACTTCTAGCAACTTATTGGGGGAACGAAAACTGACAATCTAGCAACTTTTGAACAATAATCTAGCTGCTCGGCAAGGCTAGCAGTTGACAACACTGATGGTAACCCCCAGGCTCGCGACTCGCGGCACGCGGCTCGCGGCTCGCGGCTCTTTGCTGACATAGGCGATTAAGATCGTCGAGCCATAAATCCGCGTACTTACTCGCGTGTCTGTCACCCCCTTTAGTTCTTATGACTAAGTTTACAAAAAGACCGATAATATATTTTTTAATTGATTTGTCAGAGAATAATTATAATAGTTTTATTTTGTAAGAGTTACTGAAGACATGGAAGAAGTTATCAATCCTTTATTTTCATAAATATATTATATTATATAACATTCAAATGTTTAATGTTTCCTTAAAGTGTCTGCCATTAGTGCCTTTCCCTTAATATTATTTAAAAAGCTCTCGGAAGTCTTAAAAATCGCAAAAAATACCAAAAAGTATCCAAATAAAAATGGTTAAATATGAAAGTAAAGCCTATGTCCAGCAGTGGACGAATAATAGGCTGATATGATGATGATGATGATGAAAGTAAAAACTATATACTTAATATAAAAATATGTGTTTACATTATATTATTATTCATTGAATATACATAAATAATGGAGAACAGTCAAAAACACCGTAACGAATGTGAAATGCTTTGATTTCTCGCATTTTTCACCGTACCTACACCTAATTATATTATTATCCGGCCTGTATGGAATTGTAAGTTATTCATAAATATTAGCTGTTTCTACTATTTTTGTTTTGCCTTCGTGTACAAAACCTTCTATTAAAGATAAACCCGCTCACTGATAAAAAGATCTGCAATGATTACTGAGTATGCTAACGTTAGAATTAAACACGATGTTTTCTCCTTGTCTGATACTGGTGTCCTTGTATAGATTAACTAAAGCTGGCACGTTCACAGTTGTCAGCACTGTGAACGTGCCAGCTTTATCTTATGCAATTTCACTATACAGTATGTTTAAAAATATAATATGTTTGCATCATGATACAAATTATCGTATAATCTGCGTACGATAATAATATGCTGTCGTACATCGTACGTACGCACAAAATTATCGTATGTGCACGATAATTATCGTACGGTTCCGAACGCTGGCCGCGCGCCGATCACACGTTACCGACTTGTAACATCACGCTGTATTTATAAACAGTAGCATAAGAAAAACAATAACTGTCTCCTTCACGCTCATAAGATATACCGCGCGCGAGAGAGACGGGCAGACTTTTTATGATGCGTATGCAGTACGACGTCACGCCACGCGCTTATTCACAGACACTACACAAGCGCAATGTTTAAATGTGTTGATCGTGCCAGCTCTTGTTAACTGACCTGTATCACTGACCTCCATTATACAAGTACGCTGGACCGATGATACCCTTTGAAATGACAGCTATTTTTTGTGCGGTGTGCCTATTTGAAGCGGAATCAGCGCCCCCATTATTGGGGCTGAGAACTAAATCTGACGTAAAAATGATGTTTGAAAACCGCCATATGAGCGCTGATAGCAGTAGTGAGAGTTCTTGGAACTAATACTAGTGATGACAATTGACAACTGTTGTTATTGGTTGTTGTTACGTCAGATTTAGTTCTCGACCCCCATAATGGGGGCACTGATTCCGCTTCAAATAAGCACAAACAGCAGATGGGTATCATCGATCCAACGTACTTGTATAATAGAGATCAGTGCCTTGTAAGTTGTATACAAAACTCGCTTGACAAACAAGGACGTTTGCATGTAGATCTTTTTATTAGCAAAGGTAAATCACAATATTAAAATTATAAAAATATATTCAGGTCAATTAATCTATATTGTCACGATGGTTATGTGAATAATGTTTAGATTGTAACCAAAATTGCATTTATTTGTAGGTATATTACCTCGTAATTTGAATGTAATACATAAAAACAATTATAAATGACATATATTTTTAAACACAGTTTTTTATTTTAAAATATTTTTTTAAAGTTTATTATTGTGAGCTAGGTCAGTCAATGAATTAAGGCCAAATATTGAAAGTAAGATACCATGCAATAAGACTCTGCAAATTGCAATATTTTCACGATAGAGGCAGCACCAGTATACAAAAGTTTTTTTCGACAACGTTTCTGTCAAATGTCAATATTCTGACACGACGTGTGCAACATGTTGGATTTTTTACTGTATGTGCTAGTAGCTCTGCTCCGACTTTGTGTAGTATTCCATATTGGCGAAGGGTAACCTATATTTTAGTTTATTTAATTATTAGCGACCCGTCCCGGCGTCGCACGGGTATAAAATATAGCCACTGAAAAAATGATTAAAATGGATAGCCTATTATCTTTAACGTAGTCTACTTCTTATTTGTGCCAAATAACATAAAAATTGCTTCAGTAGTTCGCGAGATAAGCCCTTTCAAATAATTTCCCCCGTTTTTTCACATTCTCCTATTAGACTTAGCATGATAAAATACTGCCTATAGACTTCCTCAATAAATGGGCTATCTAACACTGAAATAATTTTTCAAATCGGACCAGTAGTTCCTGAGATAAGCGCGTTCAAGTTAGCCCTTTCAAATAATTTTCCCCGTTTTTTCCCCATATTCCTCTATTTCTTCGCTCCTATTAGTCATAGCGTGATAAAATATAGCCTATAACCTTCCTCGATAAATGGGCTATCTAACACTGAAAGAATCATCAAAATCCGTTGCGTAGTTTTAAAGATTAAAGGGAACAAAGGGACATGAGGGAAAAAAAAGCGACTTTGTTTTAAAGTAGAGATATAATTTAATATAATTTAATGGCGTTCTTTCACACGCACATTGTATTATATTCTTCATGCTGGGCGACCAAGCTATAGAAACATGAGGTTGTTGAGTTGAGGAGGCGGCTACCGACTTAGCTATTTTACGTCGCCTGGGCCAACTACACTCCATGGTTGTTACATCGCCAGCAGTCAGGAATAGCGGGAAAGGGCTGATAGAATCTACTTTATTAATCTTTGAGTCAGGACTCGGGACAGCGATGGACGTTGCCATGGTACACAGTTTGTTAAGTCACTGCAATAAAATATATCTTCACAAATTAAAGCACTACAACATGACTACAACTACCTTAGTAACGTAGAATATCATTGACTACAACATTACAAAATGGTATTTTAACAAAACAACGTTGTTTTATTAAATCTATTAATTTGTTGTTTTATTTCGCCTGGCTTTGCCCTCCCCCTTTATTAATCTTCCAGAGGGGGGCAGCTGCCCCTACCTGGGTACGCCCATGAATATGAACAAGGGCTCATCTAAAAATATTATACAGACTGTGAATTTTTCATACTAAAATTATCCATTCTGAACTACATTATGGGCGAGGCCGCCAATTTTTGCTGATATGATGCAGAAAATTTTTGCGAGAGAAAGAAAATTGGCAAATATCTACGCTGCTTGTGACGTTGGAGCACCAAAATTGTAGCGAATTTATTCCTCTACGCTATCATTGCTTTGAGAAATATGACGTTGGAGCACCAAAATGATAGCGAATTTAATGAATTAAGACGAATTTGCGAATTTTTTAATGTTTAGATAAATCTAAACATTAAAAAAATGCAGATTTGTAATGTAGACAGTAGAATATGTATTTAATGACGGCTGTGTATAAAAACATCTATATTCTTTACCTACATAAGTGACTTGATACAAAGAAGATACCTCCCGGTTTAAGTATGATATTCATCAAATCGGGAAAATCGTTTGTTATTAAATTATTATGTTGACGCGGACGTAGTCGCGGGCAATAGGTAATATATTGTAATAAATTATAATAATATTGACCATGGGCGTAGCCACACTGGGGCAAGCTGGGGCTGGCGCTTGCCCCACCCTGGGCATGAAAAAAAGTGCGATCAAAACAAAAAGCGCGCACAATTTACGCGCGCATCGCAGCGGTCTTTTGAAAGCGAGCTTCTGGGTAGGTTGACTGCTGCCCCACACTGAGCCCAAGGCTAGCTACGCCCATGATATTGTTTCTTTATAAATGTGGCAAAACGAATGCGACAGAAAATGACATTTTTACCTGATTTTACCAAGTAAATAGAAAACATATTGTCATGGGCATACATACATCTTATATTCAGAGTTGCAAATAAATGCATTATTTTGGTTAATGCATTGACTTTTCATTACTCATAACTTCTAGTAATGAATAATTTCCATTACTCATTAATAAATAAATATATAATTAGAATTTATTTTTATGCCATTAAAAAAAAGTAATGAGTAATGGGAACTGACACCATTACTCAATACTAAAAGACGTAATGAGTAATTAGAAATTTCCACTACTCATTACTTTTAGTAATGAGTAATGAGAAATTTCCACTACTCATTACTTTTAGTAATGAGTAATGAGAAGTTTCCACTACTCATTACTTTTAGTATTGAGTAATGGTGTCAGTTCCCATTACTCATTACTTTTTTTTAATGGCATAAAAATAAATTCTAATTAAGTACATTTTATTTGTAATGAGAAAGGTATCATCTTTACATTACTTATTTATTAATTTAATGTGTATTTTAAAAGTATACATTACAATTAATTACAATTTTTAATGTTAATGAGTACCTACTGTACCATTATTTTTAAAAGATTTTATTTGACTTGCTCTGTATGTATGTATGTAACTATTTTCAAAGACCCAGCGAGGGATCCCCCCGGCTAAGGCACAAGTACCTTCGAGCAAGCAAACTTTCAAGACTTCACCAACATCACTCTCGTGAAACTTGAAAGTCTTGAAAGGTACCGAAGGTACTTGTGCGGTAGCCGGGGGACCCTCGCTGTTCTCCTGAATATGAAAATAGTTGTCACCCTTATTACTCGGTATTCGGTAATAGTTTGTATACTCATCAAAATTAAAAAAAAAAGCTCCTTAACTATACCATCCTAATATTTTTTTATTGTTAATTAAAAAATGAGATGTCTTCTACTAAACTTACAATCACAATACTTTTAATAGTAATGTAATGGACAAATTTTACATTACTCATTCTTTGCATTTAATGGACAATGAAGGTCCGATAATGGCTCATTATTTTGTAAAATGGCAATGTAAGATACTTCATTACTATTTTTTTTGTAATGAGTAATGTGAATATTCACATTACTCACTACTTTTTTTAATGTGTAATGGAGGACCACACATTACACATTACTTTTTTTAATGTGTAATAGAGGACCACACATTACACATTTTAATCATTTACTGAGTAATGGATACCAATTATATTTCCATTGAAAAAAGTAATGAATAGTGCATTATTTTTTACATTAAGATTTTTGCAACGTTGCTTATATTATTTCAAACTTAAAGTTAACTCTAGATTGTGCCAACTAACTGGCAGGTAAAATTTAATGAAAAACTTTTAATTGCCTAAAATATTTATTTCAATTAATCAAGTTTTTAACAATCCACCATATTTGTGGTACTTACTCTTAATGTGAAAACAAATTATCTTATCTCGATAATATTATAGAAAGAGGTAGGGCATTCATACATTTGTAAGTACGAAATAAAAAGCACAATATAGTACAAATATTTCAAAGAAATTAATTTAATATGAGCTACATTATTTCGACAAAAAGTTGTCACTTCACATTAAAAACAAAAAGATATAAATAAAAGGATTTAATTATTATGGTCGTAAACCATTTATTTTATTAAATAAATTCATAAAAATATTATGCGGTCAGAATAATTTAAAAATATGTATATTAAAAAAAAGTTTAAAGTAAAATATTGCATTTTTTATTACTGTTGTTAAGTATATAAAATACATAACATCGTAAAAAAAACAAATCAAAGTGATTACCCCTTCGGAACCCTAGTGTCATAAGTCATAACTCATAACCATGTCACAACCAACATGCAAAATATTGTAATATATATTATGTATACTAATAAAAAAAAACATCAGGTAAAATTTGTAGCAGTTTTTAAAATAGTTTCTTTAAAATATAAAAATATGGAGAAAGATCTTGGGGTTTCAGATAAAATTTAGAGACGCACTTCATAGTACATTTTGAGTGAAATGCAGTAACTATACAGATACATAAAGGTGCATCCAGACTAGACGTGACTGTGACCGTGACATTTCACTACTGTAGCTGAATAAATTATATAATATTATGTCACGATATACAAATTCTGAGCGAGTCATGCCGAGACCGTGTCCGGTCACAGACATGTGACGCTAATCTGGACGCACCCTAATACTCATACGAACACACATTTACATATACATTTAAAAGTAAGTGGTTCATCTTAATAGTAATATTTCTTTGTAGAATAATAACATTTACAACAGGTAAAATTGATCATGCAAGTTTGACATGGATATTTTCTGATTCGGAAAAATCTACCATGCATAGTCCTTCATTACATAATAGTAACATTACTTAGTCTGCGTGTAAACTATGTAGTCGTCTGCCAGCCGTCTAAAAGAAAACCCTACAATTAGATACAACACCTGACAAAATAAATATGAAAAATACGTTAATCTCATAGAAACTGAATAGAACCAGGGGGTACAATAACCTTGATGAACATGAACTTCATTATGGTCAGTTTTGACGTTTGAAATTTTAAAGCACAATAAAAAAATTTAATATTAATATTTTAGACGTTTATACTTTTTTAAAAGTTCAAACGTCAAAATTGTGACCATGAGCAATAGAGTTCGTGTTCGTTACATCATAAGAGGGCAGATTGACACGTGGGGAAGGTAGGGAGGGGGGATAATGGTACGTCCGGGTTCGCCATTCACAGGAAGTCGTATATGACTGTGTAGATGATGGTCTCGACGTGTGGGGCAGTGCACGTCGCGCAGTACAACGTGTGTGATGGCGAGGCAGTGGCGTCGTACCTGCAAACATATATTTTTTAGTCAATCTCACATAATGCTGGCTTCTCACAGCGCGTAATATCACGAGCCACGCCGAGTATGGTACGAGACGAGCGAGCACGAACCAACAGGCGAGTCCGCGCTACCCACCCGTTCTCTCGGCGCGTAATATTGCTGATATTACGCGCCGAAAGAAGCCAGCATTAGATGTGTAATTAAGGCTTTTATCACTATTAGAGTAAGAGCCAACACCTCCTAAACTACTTGCGACCCGATAGAGCAGTGTTTCCCAAACTTGTCGGGACCGCGACCCATCTACAAGAAAGTTTAAAGTTCGCGGCCCACCTTGTGTAATGAAGACAAAAAAGCAGCGGTATGTTGCTGTCGCAGCATTTACACGATAATTCTTATCGTAGTTCACCACCATGTCATCATCGTCAGCTTTACTTACAATAACGTACGAATGCCCCGCCTCCGTCCCGTACGCAGCCACGACGACGAACGAACAAGTAAAATGACAATCGAACGAATACGACAATCGTCCTATAGTTTCAGGGCCCACCCAAAATCTACACGCGAGTGGAGTGCCTAGAGCGTTAAATTCGTACAAACCTCCGATTTCCGTAATAGTGGATGAAAATTGAAAAGAAAAAACCGGCCAAGTGCAAGTTGGACTCGCCCATGAAGGGTTCCGCAGCAACAATAAGGTTTATTTCTATAAAATTAAAAGGATTTTTATTTATTTTTATATTTTAGTTGATTTAATGAAAGTTAAATTAAGGTTTACCATTTATGACGTATAAAAAAACTACTCGTTAGATCTCGTTCAAACCAATTTTCGTTGGTAGTTTTTATAATAATGTACATCATGAGGGGACAGAGGGGGGGGGACACACATTTTACCACTTTGGAAGAGTTTCTCTCGCAAACTATTCAGATTAGAACGGACGGACAGACGGACAGACGGACAGACAGACAGACGGACAGACGGACAGACGGACAGACGGACGGACAGACAGACAGACAGACAGACGTAAAATTTCAATGTAAACAATCGGATAAGAATCATTAAATAACAGGATCAATAAAACATTTTTTTTTCTTGACTGGTTTTATATGGTCACAGAATATATATTAGTTGTTCCAACAGAATTCCCACTGGCGAAACCCGTTTAAAGAATTAACGACTCATGCCACGATACTATAAAGTTCAAATTCCGACCGCGCAGTGCTAGGTACCTACAATTATATTTGCCTACATCTCCGCTCTCATTCTATCGCATAACTCGTGCCGTTTCTGAAGAAATCAGGGTTGTCTGTTTTTAAAAATGATATTATTAAATCTTTATATTTAATTAACTACATTTTATTTAACTCGAAATAATCTAAGATATTATGTCTTAGTACTATGTAGATTTAATTATCATAAATTCGCGTGTAACTAGTTACGCGTACTTAGATTCGATAGGTACCGTATCTTAATTATTGAAACCGCTCTTATATCACCTACTTAAAAGTGTTTGTATAACTTAGTTATTTTTGTAAACAAATGAGGTTTCGAAGAGTACGCATCACGGAATATAATAGCAAAGACGCGACACCAACCTACGATGCTTACTATTAGTAATATTTAATACCTAACCTTATTAATTAATGTGTTTCTTTTTCAATGAAATGCCTTTATTAATTATACGTCTACGAAGGTAACCCAACTAATATATTCTACTTCAACTAGTATTTAAAACTATTTAAATCATAAGTAATCGTAATTTGACTCTATAATAAATTGTACAAAATTTAGATCTATAAAAAATAATAATAAAACAATTTAAAAAAGTTCTTAACTCTCATCGTCCTTAGGGAGCTAAGAAAGTTAAATTTGGTTCACATTCCGTGTTAAGATAGTTAAACACTGCGCAATATTTCTTTGCCCTTTTTTTATTGTCCATTGTGATCATATTAATTTATCAATTCTGTGACAGCGAATGAATAAGTACGCAGGTAGGCATGCAAGGATCAACTAACTAAAAACTCGTGCGCGCGCGTCACCGCTCGCCTGTGAGTCCCTACTGAAGTGCCCTAGAGGGGTACTTACAGTTCGATGCCTATAACAGGCGCGAGTGGGACAGGCCTGATATGGTGAAATATTATTTTTAATTAAGTAACTAAAAAATTAAAAGCACAAAAATTTTTTTGGTAAACTTTGCAAGTTATAGTGTAAAAAAGAAAATGACACCACAAAAACAAAAATCCATTCACTATTACAATTTTCGGAGGTTAAAACCTCTGGCGACTCCACTATAATGACATTGTAATTTTCCATCTTTTTAGTAAAAGATGGCCCCGAGCAAGTTTCTTATGGCTCATTTTCATTAGTCGTTAACTCGTGCGGTATACAGCATACGGGGGGTCCCTGCAGCCGATATAACAACTAATGGCATGTGTTTCAGAAATCTCCCGCACCGTATCGACCGGTGAAATTGTGCCATTACGACGGTTCTTCTCGCCGGGTTAATTCCCGAACCTGTGGTAGGCGCGCAGTAGTATCAACGTTTAAAAAAAATTTACTCTGAACAAAAAATGTTGAGTTGAGTTCTTACCAGGTAAGCGGGCGCTAGCGACGCGCGCCGAACTCAGTCGCGTCATCGTCGGTGATGTCACCGTGTCGCCACAGGTTCAGTCGTGAGCTCTTAGCGTGCTCCTGCGCGGCGCGGTACTCCGCGATCAGGGAGGCCAGTCGGTGCTCACGAGTGTTCTCCAGCAGCACCAGACCTTCCTTGATCAGATTCTGAAAGATGATTTGAGGTTCTAGTAGGCCAGATGTCATGCAATGAGGGACAAATGCCGCTACAGCTCGACAAGGCTTTACATGAACGTGGCGAAAAAAGGAACTAACGCTGCCATCATACAAAAACGTCATTTTTGTCAGTTCTCCTTTACCAGCAGCGCTCCAGCCCACGTTCATTTAAAGCCTTGTCGCTCTTTATGTAGCCGTAGGGTCAATCGTATCAATTGTCGTGTGAACTCGTGTGAAACAGCTGTCATATGTCTGACAAGATATTTGACACGAAAAACACTCTGGTGGCAAATGAAATATAATCGAAAGCCCTCATTTATGGCTGTTTACACATATTAAGTAGATAAGTAGTAACTAAATTCTAATTGTCATCTAGTACTATTACTAAATTTTAACTTGCTACTTGCTACTAAATTTTGTGTTTACATGCAATTAACAACTTAAAATTAAATTAACATTTAGTTAACTACTTATCTATACTTAATACGTATAAGCCATCCGAGAGACGCGGTGCATTTATCAGGCTATCGCAGGGGCGTAAACGTTGTGAATTCCGTTTTAATTTTTTGACATATTTTTTTTTCGGGATTTTACTGTATGGCCTGTGAGACTCAAAGTAAAACTTTCGACCGGGCCAGGTGATATGGTCATTAGAGCGGCTATATTTAAGAGTCCGTATACGAAATTTTGCCGATTTTGCCGAAATTGCAAAGGTTCGCTACAGAAATACTATTAGGTTTTTTCCCCTTATTAGACTAAAAAAAATATATATTAATTATTAGATTTAAAATATATTTAAGTGCGGAAAGCCGACTCGAAATTGCGGCGAGAAATATAATGTGAGATTTACGTTGTTTTGAATCGTGTTTTTTTGGCACAATTTGTTTTCTTTTTTTTTTTCTTTTTTCTCGAATTGGATAGTATTTTATCTATAGATTATTTCTGTCGTTTTCTTTATATGAATTACAGCTCCAAGTTGCCGAAATTAACAGCAATTCTTTGCCCATTTTCTCTAAAATTTTGCCGAGTTACATATTTTTTTACTCAACTATTTCATATTAAAGTGGTAAAAAGTAATTCCAACATTTTATAGACGACTTTCTCAACAGTACATTGTATTTTTTTCATACCGTTAAGACGTCAATACAATCCATAAACAGGTGATATTCTAAACCTTTTACAGCAAAAATCACAAAACTGTCGCGGGTTTGAGTTGGATTATTTAAAAATACTTAAAAAAATAAAAAATCTAACTCCAACATTAGATTATAATTGAAATGATCTTACATGTGCATTAAAACTTATAGAAATACTGTATTTTAACTGTTAAATCACGTCTGTAAAATCAGCGAAATCGGCAAATTTCGTATACAGACCCTTAATTCAGACGTTGTTATATGTCGCATCGCCTACGCGCCGGTTACCATGTACCTAATGTTTAAAAATGTAGCCCCACTGATGAGAGTATGCCAGTGAGGAAGGCTTGAAAAATGAAAATATATTCGTTATTAGTGTTTAGTGCATTAAAAAAAAATAAAAAAAAAAATAATTAAAGATGTGAGTGGAAGAATTGAACAAGTAACATTTCGTAACACGCGGACAATAACTCATTTTTTCCCTAATAATTTTAATAACACTTGTAAGTTATCTACTTCATAACCTAGCTAATACATATATCTGGCTACACATATAATCCATAGTTTTTCTATTTAAAATAATTTTTTCGGCCCTAAAGCCTCCATTTAAGCAAAAAAACGGGAAGTTTTTTCATGTTACTTACCTTATTCTTCCACTCACGTCTTGTTATTAATAGTAGTAAGATGTAATAAATGTACCTTTCCAATATCTGTGTTCGTAGCGGGATCTACTAAAGTGACAGCTGGCGGCGAGCCTTTAGATTCAACATTGACGAGTAACTTCTTGTTGAGCGTGTCCATCGAGAGAGCGCGGACAGCTTCTAACTTTTCATCAGGGTCAGATGGGAACTTCACACAGGCAAGCACATATTCAGTCACATATGGTGGCTCAGTCTCTGTGCCTGCAGGGAGTTGCGCTAGTCTCGTGAAATTAATTATCTGAAATTGTATACTTCATTAGTATTTAGAAGAAAAACATCTATTAGGTTTAATATTTATAAGCTACTAGCGACCCGCCCCGGCATCGCACGGGTATAAAATATATAGCCACTGAAAAAAATATTAAAATGGATAGCCTATTATCCTTCACGTGGTCTACTTCTTATCTGTGCCAAATAACATAAAAATTGCTCCAGTAGTTCGCGAGATAAGCCCTTTCAAATAATTTCCCCCGTTTTTTTTCACATTCTCCTATTAGTCTTAGCGTGATAAAATATTGCCTATAGACTTCCTCAATAAATAACACTCAAAGAATTTTTAAAATCGGACCAGTAGTTCCTCAGATTAGCGCATTCAAGTTAGCCCTTTAAAATAATTTTCCCCGTTTTTCCCCATTTTCCGCTATTTCTTCGCTCCTATTAGTCTTAGCGTGATAAAATATAGCCTATAACCTTCCTCGATAAATGGGCTATCTAACACTGAAAGAATCATCAAAATCCGTTGCGTAGTTTTAAGGATTAAAGGGAACAAAGGGACATGAGGGAAAAAAAACCGACTTTGTTTTATAATAAGTATAGATTCAGTCTAACATACCTCTCTGTTTCCATAGTCTATGTAGAAGACGTGCGCCATTTTGTTGTCAGTAATCTTTTCTACTTTCGCTCTGTACCATTGGTCGTCGAGGGTGAAGCGAGCTGCGCAGATGGCACCTCGTTTCGGCACGTACGCACCAGGGAGAGGGGTATTGGCTTTAAATTCTTGGTGGATCTTGTCCATGAGGCTTTCTAGTTTCGTTCCCAAGTCGATGTTCTGAACGTAGAAATGCCCTTCCACTGTTACCTCTGTAATAATAACTTTTTCGTACTTGACAATGCGATCCTGAACTGGAGCGTTATGTTCTTTCTCAACTTCCTTCTCCGCCTCAACATAGTCTTTCCATATTCCGATACGCTTTTTGCAGGCGTTCTCTTCGGCAGTCTTAATGACGCGCGCGAATTCCGATGTCTCGGCTGTGTGGTGCATCGACGCTAATCCGTGTTCTACGAGAGCAACAGATAGATTTTCGTTGTCGATCCAAAGCCAGCCAATAAAGTTGCCGGCCTTGTCCATTTCTTCAATTGTAACATTCACGTCGTGCTGCAAGCACTTCTCCTTGGTAAATTGGAGAGCCTCCTCACCAAACGGTTCAGCTTCCTGCGGCGGACCTCCATTCAAACCTGGGCGTGCCCCTCTTGGACAGTTGATTCCGGCCAATAAGAATGTTACTAGGACAGACTCTTTAGGAATGTATATCCTCATCCTTGAACCGCTTGCGACAAACTCGACTACGGCTTCTGTCTTTTGAGCTCTCTTTAGGAAGGGGAAGAATTTCTTAGCTTTAGCTGCGTCTCCGCTGGTATCCTGGATACGGTGTGTGGGTATGTCTTTCTTGGCGTGAACTCCTATGGCAGCTTTGATTGCTTTTTGTTCGGCTTCTAGTAATTTGTCATAATGTGAGCTTCTTTGATCATTATCATTTCTGTATCTAACAACAGTTGCAAATCCTTTGCTAACTAAAGCCTCTGCAATGTTTCTAAAAAAAAATGATTCACATTTAATATTGTTTGGTAATAATGTAAAGTAGGGAAACAAATCAAAAGGTTTTCAACTTCAACAGCCTGATGAAGTTGGTCACAAAATTTTGACTTGCAAAAACTAAATCTTAACAATTTTTCAGGTTTCTTGATAATTAGGCAAACAATAAATTCAGGTAGGAGGAAAGAAAAGTAAATACACATTTCTCCATTAACCCATCAAGCCCCGTAAGGCCCATATGGGCCGCGATAACAAAAGATTTCCAGGAATTGGTGATCGACGGATTAAAAATAAAAGTAGTAAATGAGTAGTTAGGGGGAAATTATTAGAGTAAATATTATTGTCTGGAAGCAATAATTTTACTTATTATGAGGAATGCTTACGTGGATCCGGCCATCACAGTGCAGCATGTTTTCTCAGGGAAATTGTCTTTGGCAGGTTGGATGTAGTCAACAGTGACATTTATTTTCTTTCCGACAAGTTTTTTCCTCAGGAATTCACGAGCTTCATATAACCATGGGATATCATACAAAGGCTTGAAACCTTTTGGTCTTGGAGACTGCTTACCTTCATCGTCAGGGCTGTTCCTAGGAAACAAACAGAAACATTGGTACACATTGCATTTAAAACAAAATACTTATTACAAAATACTAATTGCCAAATTGCATCTGGGCAATTTGTATGGGTACGAAGATGGCTTTTTTTTTTTAGTTCCCAGCATTGTTCCCATAGAAAAAGGTATTCATTTTGACGGGCTCATTTGATGGTTTTAAGGAACACCTAGTTCACCCGAACAACCTGTATAGAATATGTCAATATAAAACACTCGTGCTGTGTATAAAGTTGTTATGAGTTAAACAATATTTTCGACTTTTCCAATACATTAGACAAGTCTCGTGCAAAACGTGGTACTGGGCTATTGGCATTTATAAATAGTACGAATCTTTATATTAGTAAGGAAGTAGTATAATATTAGTTAAAATTATTATATTTACTTTTCTCTTGGTGGTCTGATGCTAGCTATGAATATTTTCTTATGTACACCATTATGTGTCTTAACTACTAGTGCGTCACCATTAACAACTTCTAGAACTGTAGCAGAGAATTCTTTGTCTTTCGCTGCAATGATTGGTGCGTTGCTCACATAGTTCGTCCACATATGGAGTTTAGCTTCTTTAGCTGTTTTTTCTGCTGCTCTAAATGTTGATGCACCTAAAAGTAATTAATAATTTATCAGATGATCCATACTAATGTTATGTATCCATCAAATTTACATAATTAACTTGGTGAAATCAAAGGATAGTCCTGAATCCTGAAGGACAAGACTATCCTTCAGAACAAAAGTATCCTAATTTGTGTCTCGAAGGATACAAGATCATTTCTATCATGAACATTGGAATGGTTGCATGTAAACAAGAAATAATTATATTTCAACACAAACATAACATTTACCTGATTTCATAACAGCAAGAGACCAATCAACACATCTGGCAAAACCTTGCCGTAACAGGGCTTCGGCAATGTTTCCTTGAGGATGTAAGATTGTGCCAACAAAGTTGTTGTTGTTGACCCCTTCCAGAATTACTTCTATATCTTTCTGTAGCAGCTTTGACTCCAAGAAGAAACGGGCTTCTTCCGCATACGGCTCAGATTCACCATCTTGTTTCACCGATGGACACTAGTATAAGAAACAAGTATAACGAAAATGATATTATGTTAAAATTATAAAAACATTTAATGATAACAATGCTTTGTCTTTGTCTGTCTAGTGACTATTCTAAAATATTAGAAAAGCATAACTCCAACAGAATTTATTTATTAATAAGTGGGTTATTACTCACTCTAATTCCAGAAAGCATCAATGTAATTGGGATGTAATCAGGCAGCAAGCACAGCCTCACTGTTGAGCCGTCCCTCACATACTCAATAATAGCTTTTACTGGCTGTCCATTGAGTTTCTTCACAAATTGTTGTGGATTTTCAACACTCCATTTGATGTCACGAACATGACTCTATGTAAAACAAAATACTTCTAATTACTACTAAAATACTAATATTAGTACGGATATTATGGAACTATGGATATTTTACAAATAATAATGAAAAACTTGATATACAGTGATTTTGTAAAAGAAAAAATATTTTGTAGTACGCGTGGTAATTCAAATATAATCTTATAAATCAAAATGACAATAAATCAATCAAGAACAGATCAAGAAAAACGAATAGCATATCAGCCACGACACGAATTTCGCGTTATGGACTTTTTGCGATTGCCAGAATGCGTTGTGGCCGTTTTCATTATAGCCACGACGCGAATTTCGCGTCGAATTTCACTGTGACCACAACGCGTTGTGAGCCTTTTTTTCGCTCATTGAGCGATTTCGGTCTTTGAGCGTAACATATATAAAATTCTCGTGTCACAATGTTAGTCCACGAACTCCTCCGAAACGGCTTTACTGATTTTTACCAAGTTTTATATGCATATTCAGTTTCACTGTAACCACAACGCGTTGTGAGCCTTTTTTTGCTCATTGAGCGATTTCGGTCTTTGAGCGTAACATATATAAAATTCTCGTGTCACAATGTTAGTCCACAAACTCCTCCAAAACGGCTTTACTGATTTTTACCAAATTTTATCTGCATATTCAGTAGGTCTGAGAATCGGCTACTCGGTACTTTATATATTGATAAGTGCATTTGTTGAATAAATAATAGTAAATTATTACAACCTGAGACTGACGGCGACCATTGTTTGTGTGACGGGATAGCGATCGACGTTGCCATGGTGACATACTTATTTAGTCACTTCAATAAAATAATATGGCAAATATATTATGGCAAAGCAACGTTTGCCAGGACAGCTAGTATTTTATAAAAATGATTAACATCTAATTTTATAAATAAGTTGTATTTTATGTCCTATCTGCAGAGAAGCTTCGAACTGAATTACATGCTTGTATCTTAAATGCCAAGTTTACGTAGCTCACCTGTAAGTCAGTACCCCACAGACCTTTGCCTTGAGATTTAGCAGCATCTTCCAATTCTACGTATCTTTTCAGTTGAGGTATGTTGCGTCCTCCTTCTCTTACTTTCACGAGACCCTCGGAGAGGAGGGCTTCCGTCATGTTCTCATCCTTAGTGGGATCTTTTCCAGCCCACACACAACCATATTCTCGAGTAGCAGAGTTTGGTGGTTTCTCTGCTGTAAATATAACTTCTTTGCCGACAAGCTTTTTCCTGAGAAACTCGCGTGCTTCCCATGCAAATGGCTCATCTTTAGTTTCATTATCACTGCAACAAAATGTTTATAAATTATTGTTTGCTTGTAGTAGTGAAATACATGACTTGAGTTTTAAAATAACTAAATTCGAACATTTTAAATTCAGATAAAAGTCACATTTAGAAGTAATAAATATTTGGGAGAAATTACACAATTATGTCATTAAAGTTTGTTGCAATGCCAGAAAAGAACAAAATATTTAACTCCAAAATACTTTCGCTTTAGCTGTAATTTAACAAATGTATGTTTATATTGATCAGTATACCATTATGGTGCAATTAGCAAAATAGGCTGTTTGGTACAAAAAAATTATGAATTACATCACATTTTTATATTCAAGTAGTTTACCAGCAGAATGCGGACCTACATAGAGATGTCACTTATTTGAATGATAATATAAGCACAGTCAGTTTACTAGTTGTAATCAAATGAAATCAGCAATCATAGACCTTTACCAAGCAGGTAACCTAGATCTTATAAGACTAAAATAAATGGCGTTTGCCAGCAATGAAATTGTCATTTCGCATTTGGGTCAGGATAAAACTATAACTTATTTTAATCTAAAAATGAATTATTCCGTATTTAAGTTGCATAGAAAGCCAGAAGCAAATCAAAGTGTTAGTTCAATATTGTGAATGCAAGTAAATATTTACAGTGATTTTACAGATAATTATGAAAGACACAGATAATACAACAAAATATATATAAAATAGAAAATCTTTTGAATAATTTAAATGTTTCCTCCAGTAGGAGTGCATAGAATACAACTGATGAATTTAAATTTAAAATTATGATTATTATGAGTATGTGTACAGGATAGTTAATAACACAATAAAAAGATTTCCAAGAATCCGCGATCGAGGTATTAAACCTCGATCGCGGATTCTTGAAAATCTTTTGTTCTCGCAGTCGCATGCGACCACTTGGGGACGAAAGAGTTAAGTAAATAATAACAATTATAGTGCTCTTCACAAAAATATTTTTTGGTTTTTGTGTATATGTCACCGTAAGATTGTAAACACCGCAAGATTGTAATATGACGAAGTGATGGATTGTAAACAGATTGTAAACATTTTAAATTAATTATTTCGTATTTAAAATAACAACAATACCAAATAGTATGAGATGTATAACATAAAATAAAATTTAGATATATTTAAAGTGCTGTTTGAATGTTTGGTTATTAAAATTGACCTAATTTATACTTCAAACTGCACTTTTAATATATCTAAATTTTATTCAATGTTATACAGCAAATATTCAGGCAAATGAAGTTATTTTAAATACAAAAAATTTAAAATCACCGGAAAATTGTTTGTTTACAATCCATCACTCCGTCATATTACAATCTCGCGGTGTTTACAATCTTACGGTGACATATATATAGAAAACATTTACTATCAAGCAAGATCCAGATACAATACAATGCAAGAAATATCTAGACACAAGCCTAGTATAAATTCAAATCACAATTTGACTAAAATACACATATTTTTAGTAAATGAAATGTAATTATAGTCGGTGCACTTCTTTGATATCAGTTACATCATGTAAGTAATTTATAAGTTACCTAATATTGTCCGACACCAGTCACAATCAGAAAGGCACTTTCACTTTATAAAACAAAAACTACTAGCAGGGTCATGACATAGACTACACATTAAATATATCCAGCAATCTAAAATAGAATATTTCAGGCACTACTGACCACTTCTAATGGCACTAGTTACTGAACTCAGCGACAGCCTATATGGGAACTCTTTTGGCAATATGTTATATGAAAATTGAGCTCATATGTTCTGGCATGGATTTAATGGGTTACTTACTTGTTAGCAGTTCTCTGTCTCGCTAGTTTAGGCGCGGTTATTCCAGATAACGCAAGAACTTTCTCGGGTGGTGGACCCCCCTGCGGCTGCTTGCGTATTACGATTGTATCGCCCGATAACACCTAAAATGAGAGACAATATTTAACATTTATTCGTTAATATTATAAGAAAACATAATACCGACGCGGTGATTTAGATAATAGCGGACTGATGTCAGCGAATTCGACTGTATGCAATGATATTATAACGGGAAGTTGTATGATACTCTTCTCGTCGGCTAAAATAGAATTGGTATCTAGACATTAAATATTCAAGTGCAAAGGCCAATAGCACTATCGATCATTCTTTAAGCTTAAGTTTGTGGACGCGGTGCCAACAGGGCAATCGGAACGGGCACGAGGCAATACGGCCCGGTAGTAATACCGACACAGGTGTCTCGAAATGTAAATAAATAAATTACCTGCTTGACAATTCCAATTTTATAGGATGGTGCTGGTGCTGGTGCACTCATTTTTAAACCAAATCTTGATAAACGCGCTACAAGACCAAGAACTTAAAATTTACTGTCGAATGTCGATTGATGCGCGAGCAACAGAGCTGGCGAAACGTGGCGGGTGTCTAGTGTTTCCATCACAAAAAATATCAATAATATTTTTCTGTGCCTTGTAAACTTACCCGAATAAATAATTATTTTGTAGGGGAGACGTGGGTCTTGTCTTGCACCACAATTTGAAAACGCTCGCGTTTATACTTCAGAAACTGTGTTTATTTACGTTTCCACATGAGTTATATAGTAAAAATTAAATAAAATAAAATAGGAGACACAAGTCAACCCGCCATTGCCCGCGCGCTCCCCGAACACTCTCCCGAAACTCTTGCGTCGCCAGTCGCCACCTAGCGAAAACTAAAGGTACCGCGGTGGCGGACGGACTTGCCTTCCCGAGCACTGACCTCTATAATACACAGAGGTTAAATATAATTTACACAGAGCCAGTACTGGCTGCCAATAGGACTGGCAGCCAGTATTGGCTTGGCATATGCCGCGTGTGAACAGTTTGGCCTGGCTTGAAAAACTGTTCACATGCGGCATATACCAAGCCAATACTGCCTGCCAGTCTTATTGGCAGCCAGTACTGATACTGTGTAAATTATACTTTAGTGTTCCTGAGGCAGTAGTTTTGCGGCAACTGAATTATAGGTGGCGCTACAATTTAAAAATAATTATTTTCTATTAATAAAATTTTAAGTTGATAATTATCGTTTTTATAATTTAGTAAATGGCCGGAAATTACTATTTATATTTTATATATAATATATTTTTAATGTGCTGTATTTTTTCCACAAGTAAAGTTAGATTTGAGACGAAGTTGCCAGCTGGTTATCAAATACTTATGTCTAGTCTCTAGATCACTAGATAATAAAATAGATTGAATGAGATGTTTTCTTATTTTTAATCTCCATCAGACGGCGAGACGATAGACACTTCTAGATTTTCTATTGGTTCCCCACCGATCTGAAATTATCTGCAGGTTGGCATCATGGATACATATTGGTTGTGTTTCTAAAAAATATCAGTGTACTGTCAAGTGTGGCATAAATCAAAATATCTTAAACCTAAGCGATCATTGGCCTAAGCGATTAGGCCAGTATACTGGTAACAGTTTAGGAACACGCAAATTGTCAAACTGAAAACTGACAACTGAAAGAGTTTTGGCGGGCATGTCATGGGCATGTCACTTTCAAACTACTTCTACTTTTTATTATTGGTGTAGTTTTTATTATTTTTTCCCAAAATGTGTTAATTGGGTCTTTGATGTTCATTATTGGTAAAATATTAGCCATGAAATACCCATTATCTTGCACAAGTGCAGGTAAGATATTGTCAAAACCAAAATGTATAATTCCTGTGACATTTGGTGTGAATATCAGTAAATAGGGTTATTTCTTCCGTGAGTTTTAACTAAAACATCGTTGTAATAACTTTGTTATCCTAGTCATTGGAATATTATGGCGTCTTTTTCAAATTGAAATGTATCAAGTTTTATATTCTTTTGCCTAGTTTTGTAGTAATTATTGATGGTATTTCCTGGTATTACCGATAGTTGTCTACCCTTAAGCCATCTAGTTACTAAAATGGAAACTGTTTGACAATCAAATTAAAATGTTAAGAAAATCCCTCCATGTTGTATTGTACGGTGTACCATAAAATTAATTTATTACACTGGCAAGCTCGGACGTTCCACATCTCAAAAATGAATGTGACGTGTAAATCAACAGGCAACAGCAATGAGCAATGAGGTATTAAGCAGGCGCCAGACATGTGCTTCAAAGTTTGAGCAAACTTTGACGTGCGTAAACACATGTCTGGCGGCGGCACAAATGTGCCTGCCAGACTTGTTTTCAAATCTTGTTTTCAAATGTTTCGGCATAGTTATTGCAAAGATGGCTGGCAGATCGGGCGACGATTTTGTGGACGCCATCAATCTATTTTATTTAAGTACGTTCAATTTTTTATTTCATTCTTTACATTATAATGTGAAATATCCAAGAAGAAGACGTAAATGGATGTCTACACTGTATCGTAAGAGGACACGGTAAGTTAATCAGTTTGCAGGTAAACCGATGATCTGCCCCCTTACCACGAGCTCATATACCAGTTTCACTTTCAGATTTGGCACAAACAAAAAATATAGTTTTGTTTGTATAAATAGAGATCATGTTTGCTTTTACGAAGTCCAAAAGCAATAGACAGACGGACAGATATTCAGTCAGACAGTCATCAACCTTTTTTTATTGACTTACAATCTTTTACAATCCAAACAAATTATAACCTATTGTTATTGACTTTCAAAATGTGTACCTAGACAACTGCTCCGTTCAGCGGCGCACGCGTTACTAATTACTGCGACAAGTGTGGCAGGCCGCACAAACTTTGAAGTTTGTTTACTTTGACGTTCGCAGAAAAACCGACACATGTCGGCAAATTGCAAATGTGTGTTCAAACTTTGCACAAATAGGCAAATGTCAGTGCCACACTTGGCGAAATTGTAGGTATTTGCGTATTTGAACACATGTCTGGCGCCTGCATTATACATATCCTTATTCTGTGGCAATGAGCAAGTCAACTGTCAAGTTTGACAATGATTTTTTTTTATTGTATGGTTGACACTTGATAAGTTGATACCATAGACTTATAACTTGGTTGATACTTGATGCTGTTTTATATTAAATTTAAAAACATAAAATTTTGCGAATAAGAAAACAATATTCCCAAAACCCGATTCTGATATGCTATTGTCTAATCAGAAATCAGAATCAATCATATTATTAATAATAGCTCATCTGTCAAGCGTCCAAAATGGTCGTCTTACTCTAAGGGCCAACCCACACGTACCACAACCACACGACAACCACAACCACACGACAACCACACCACGTGGTCGGGCGTATATTTCGTATTGTAAATTAACTGGACCATTCACACGTACCACATTTTGCAGTCGTTGTCGACCACTTGTCAGATAACTTGTCAGACGCAACCACGGACGACCACATCGCAACCACATCGCATCCACAACGTTGCGTCAATGCAACGACAGTGCGCGCACACCGCCCGCGCTCTCCCCTCCTTCGTTTCATTGACTTTCGTACGTAACCACATCGCAACCACATCGCAACCACTGGCGACAACTTATAACCACGTCGGCATTTTGTCGGTACCACAACGCAACTACAAAAAACCGGCCAAGTGCGAGTTGGACTCGCCCATGAAGGGTTCCGCAGCAGCAATAAGGTTTATTTCTATAAAATTAAAAGGTTTTTGATTTATTTTTATATTTTAGTTGATTTAATTAAAGTTAAATTTAAGGTTTACCATTTATGATCTATAAAAAAACTACTTGATAGATCTCGTTCAAACCAATTTTCGTTGGTAGTTTTTATAGTAACGTACATCATATATTTTTTTTAGAATTATCATGCCCTTACTTTAGAAGTTACAGGGGGGGGGGGGGGGCGACACACATTTTACCACTTTGGAAGAGTCTCTCTCGCAAACTATTCAGATTAGAAAAAAAATGATATTAAAAACCTCAATATGATTTTTGAAGACCTATCCATAGATGCCATACACGCGTAGGTTAGACGAAAAAAAATTTTTTTGTTTCAGTTGTACCTATGGGGACCCCTAAAATTTTTAATAATTTTTCCATTTTCGTATCAAAATCATAATGCGGTTCACAGAGTACATCTACTTACCAAGTTTCAATAGTAAAGCTCTTATAGTTTCGAAGAAAAGACGTGGCTGTGTCATACGGACGGACAGACAGACAGACAGACAGACAGACATGACGAATCTATAAGGGTTCCGTCTTTTGCCATTTTGGCTACGGAACCCTAAAAAGCCGCAGCGACACCATTCGCACGTAACCACAGCTCGACGACATTTTGTCGTTGCGATGTCGTGTGGTTGTGGTACGCCGTACGTGTGGGTTGGCCCTAATATTTGATTATTTTATTGAACTACCTACCTTGGAACTACCAAACCAACACTGCTAGCTGCAGTCTGCAACACACTTTGGCAACACATTCTAAAATTTAAAAACTGGTGAGTTGCTGGCCAGTAAAATTTGTCATAAAATATAAATTTATAAATGGAACAATTTAATATGATTGTCAGTTGTTAGATTTTATAACTTTTCCCTACCGTGATTGTAAACACAGTTTTATAATTAATATTATGTAGTGTTTGTCGTGAAATTGCTTATTGTTAAATAATTTGTTACAGGCCATATCTCGACGTATCCTAATAAACCATTTAAGTATACCCCCTTCACAATGGCTACTCAAGATTTTAGAAAAGAGCCGATGCCTGTCCGCCCCAGAAGTCTTTACACTGCTCACTCCTTCAATCAGGCAAGTATAGCGTACTTTTTCGTATATAGAAACTAGCGATCCGCTCTGGCATTGCATGGGTATAAAATATATAGCCAATAAATGATTAAAATCGACAGCCTATGATCCTTTACGTGGACTACTTCTTATATTCTGTGCCAAGTAACATAAAAATTGCTCCAGTACTTTGCGAGATAAAGATAAAGGGCTTTCCCTTTCAAATAATTTCCTCCGTTTTTTCCACATTCTTCTATTAGTCTTAGCGTGATAAAATATAGCCCATAGCCTTCCTCGATAAATGGGCTATCTAACACTGAAAGAATCATCAAAATCCGTTGCGTAGTTTTAAAGATTAAAGGGAACAAAGGGGCATGAGGGAAAAAAGCGACTTTGTTTTATAATATCATCTATAGATAGAAGATTTATATTAGGTATAGATGTACAAAGATTTTACCTCTACAATTTTATTATAATATGTAATATCATATATGTATAGATATAGATAGATAGATACCTATACACTAAAACAAATTATAACTAAAAAAACGGTAAAGGTTCGGAAACCTACCCCAAAATTGACGGGAGAGTGGGGGTGAGCGGGGAGGGGAGAGGATGGGAAACACCCTCCATACCAAATCCCCACTGAGAAACCCCCCAGTATTGGAGCTACTCACCCTTAAAATTTTCGGGATTCTGAGGCTACATCATATTGTACTCTCGGAAATTTGCATAGCGTGTTTTGTGACGGTCGCCGGCTGCTGCCGCAGCACAGTCACAGTTCTAACCCAACCAACTTTTGGACTTTCTGGATTGTGTTTGTTTTTGTTTTGGCCCCCGAGCCCCCCCTTTCTTTTATAACGGTATTTTCATTAATAATGAAAGAAATAAAAATGATGCGCTTGATACGGCGCCGGCAGTCATTTCGGCAACTTTCTTACTCCGTTAACCTACAAAACTGAAAATCTATATCAGAACCACGGAATTTCAAAATGAGTTTGACTGTGCATAAAATTTGAATTTCGAATTTAGAATGCTACTTACTTTTTTTCAGCTAGTCAGGTCAGACAAGAGTCAAGACATAATTTACTCATAAAATAATAATCTTATACAGGTCGTAACAAAACTAAGTGATAATACTTTAGGATCTGTACGTGTTCCTCGTAGACTGTAGAGAGTTCACTGTGAAAGTAGCAGCGCTGAAAGACCAACATTTTTTTTTCACTTATGTATGAGGAAACTGGTGACGCTCGGGCCCTTGCCCATACAAAAGTGAAAAAAAAAACGTCTCTCTACAAGGAACACGTGCACACCCTAAAGTATTATCTCTTAGTTTTGTCACACACTGTATGTTAGTTATAAACCGTACTCCTTCACTGATTTTTATATTATAAGTATTATGCATATTCAGTAAGTCTGAGAATCGGCTACTGCATAGACTAAGAAAATAGTATGTCTGGTCTCTGGGCTACTGGATACTTTTTATATTGATGAGTGTATATTCTGTTGAATAAATAATAGTAAATTACTACCTACAACTCGAGAGTGTCGACGACCATTGCGACGGGCTAGCGACGAACGTTGCCATGGTGCCATACTTATTAATCACATAACTAAAATACTTTATATGGCAAAAGAACGTTTGCCGGGACAGCAAGTATTATTATAAAACTTAATAACATTTTTTCGAAACATGAACATCCCTTCTTACATTGCACCGCGGACGTCTGCGTCATACGGAGAACACTTCCCCAAAATTTTCAGTCTCTACGATCAGTGGTTTAAAGGTTTTATCGTAATTCCATTTCCGTATCTAATAATTGCTTTAACCCTAGATTTCGCCTAAAACACAGGGCAAACTAATTGTGGCAACACTGTAAACTAATACCTCACCATGACGTATATTAATTATTAATACTTACTGAAAATTATTAAGTAAGTAAGTATTATGATTATTATAATATCATTCAAGACAAAGCCTGTTATTGATAATATGATAATATGTATATATTATTATAAATTAAATAGATTAGTAAAAGTGTAACGTCTTCATTTCTTATAAAAAAAATATTTTTAAATTTTTGGCACTTTACACAATCTTTTGTGCATAAAATTAAATCTCAATGAAAAAAAAACACCAATTCGTAGGTCTAGGAATAATTAATTTTGAATTTCGAACGCCAATATTTTTTTAACAATTTGATGACAAAACATAATGTAAAGCCCTCCATTCAAGACAATCTTTCTAAATTCTACAAAAGTATAAGAAAACAATAATATCATAATAACAATAAATTGTTACAAATATATAGTTATTATTTAGATTTAACAACTAATTGTTACGATAATAAATAGGCTTCATAAGTTGCAATTTCGATTGTAAATCTAGATAATTTACAAATAGAATGAGATCGCTTTATCGTGAATGGTGGCTTTATTTCATAAACAAAAGAGTATTTACTCAAATGAGCCCTAATGGCTGGCTTACACGTATTAAATGGATAAGTAGCTAACTAAATTTTTACTTAATTTTAAGTTTTCAATTGCATGTAAACACAAATTTAGGAGCAAGTAGCATGTTCAAATTTAGTGAAGTAATTATAAAGTCATAAGTTAAAATTTGGTTGACTAGGTACTTATCTATTTAATACGTGTAAACCAGCCATAACTTGCATGGCAAAAATAGAGTACACAGATTAAGTCTATTGTGGCAAAAAGCAGTGATTGGCGTCTCTAACTCCCTGCGTCGCTGCAGGCCTCTGCTAAACGCTGTAAAGCGCTGTAAGCTGTTCATGCTTTTTAACGACTTTTAAGGATAAATTTCAACAAACTATGAAATACATCAAATAATAACGATGCGAATTTTCGAGCAGATTGGACTAAGGAATCGAGTTGTCCCATACTAACTTCATCCCCCCTTTTCACACCTTTAGAAGAGACATTTCTAAAAATCCCTTCTTATCGCACGCCTACGTTAAACGAAGAACACTCCCTCCAAATTTCAAGTATTTACAATCACTGGTTAAGGCCGTGACGTGATTCCATTTTCATGTCATTCAGGACAAAGCCTTTTATATAATAATATAGACAAGCGGCCAAGTGCTGCATGGCCAAGTGCGAGTTGGACTCGCCACTGAAGGGTTCCGCAGCAGCAGTAAGGTTTATTTCTATAAAATTAAAAGGTTTTTGATTTACTTTTATATATTTTAGTCGATTTAATGAAAGTTAAATTAAGGTTTACCATTTATGACGTATAAATTCAAATTCATGTTCAAACCAATTTCGTTCGTTCGTAGTTTTTATAGTAATGTACATCATATATTTTTTTAGAATTATCATGATTACTTTAGCTCTTATAGTTTTGGAGAAAAGTGGCTGTGACATACGGACGGACAGACAGACAGACAGACAGACAGACATGACGAATCTATAAGGGTTCCATTTTTTGCCATTTTGGCTACGGAACCCTAAAAAGGGGTTAAAATCCTATCATTTTATCCCTAGGGAACTGCAGCAATTTATGAACTTTAAAATGTTAGGTACAAGTTCACCAAAGTCCAAATATTTAAAACAGCACTATTATTATTATTGCCTCAGCACACGGCGATTTTTCGTTGTGATGACGTACCTACCTAATCGCTCGTTTTGCGAACGCGCTTCGCGATAGTATCGATACAAACGCGTAATAGTATGGCGATTGCATCGCTACTAAATTCGCCGTGGCTGTGTGCTAGGATCTCGTGGACAGAACCTAAATCGCACATTAGTGCCCGTCCACACGACGTTTTTTTTAAAGCTCGTTTGTATCGATACAAACGTAAGTTGAATGCTCAGCAAACGTCCTTCCGTTTGCTGAGACAACTGACAAGGAAGCCGACACGTTTTAAATTTTATATCTGCCAAAACGCGATGAAACACGCGTCGTCAGTGCGCAAAAAATACGTCGTGTGGAAAGGCCCTTAAACAGCTGAGACAGGAATGTTTTATGTTCAGTTTGTTATATTATCAATTTAAACCAAAAGAATATTACCAGGAGGAATCAAATCTATCAGCCTTTCAAGACTACACGAAGTTTCTGGAAGGTGGTCTGGGTCAGATGGAGCTGATGGGTGCTGTTGGGTGGCAGCCGCCGTGGCGGGGGCCCATGCAGCACAAAGCACCATATTATCCTGGTGATGATATCTACCACAACGACACTTGGAGAGACTTGGAGGTATCTATACAACCTTACCCATAATAGGTAAATTATAACATACTAACTAGCTGCTATTAGCTTCATTTTTATAATCTGACGCCTTTTCAAAGTGTTTATATTATAGCAATACAATTTTGCTATGATTCTACTTTAAAGATCTTCACCACTGTAGAGGTTATTATAACCTTGTTGGCTGTCGTTTTGGTGGTGAAAAAATATACCTACCTAGGTATATGCGGCAAATATACTTAGGGCCTGTTTCACCGCTTCCTGATAAGGCTATCCACCACATAACTTGACAGATGGAGTATGGAGAATCTGTCAAATAAGCCTATCCGGCACAGGCCTTTAACCTACTACCTTTAGTTGGCTAACTTTATTGTCTGTAGAAAACTTTTAGTAAGTAAGTACACAATTTCTTTAGTGTGCTAATAGTTTTCTATGTATACATGCCTACTTAAAATATTTAATGTAAGCACGGGTTTGTTATTTAAGCCCGGGTTACCCTCGAAATTCTCATAGATACGTAATACCAAAATCATTTTCTCATACGAAAATATTTAACATGTTTGTGTTATTTTTCAGCTTAAAATAGTAATTACCTGGGTTCCTGTACAAAAATTAATTTCAAAATATTTAAACACTAAAAAAATTTTTTTGTGTATGTATAATTTTTTTTAACTAAATTTACTACTAAATATTTAAACACTAAAAAATAGAGTAAAACACTAAAAAATATATATATAAATATTAAATTTACTACAAAATATTTCAACTCTAAAAAATATTTTTAGTATTTAAGTATTTTGTAGTAAATTTACTATTTATTTACTCTTAAGGGGCCGGGTACCATCGAAATTCTCATTTCGTGTTTAAATATTTTTAAGTAAATTTTTGTGTAGGAACTAGGAACCTAGGTAATTACTATTTTAAGCTGAAAAACAACTCAAGCATGTTAAATATTTTCGTATGAGAAAATGATTTTGGTATTACGTATGTATGAGAATTTCGAGGGTAACCCGGCCTCCCGGTAACCCACACTCGACATGGAGGTAAGGTAGTACATTGTACAACAAAATATACTTATTACAGTACGACTGCAAAACCTTCTGTTAATAAAACTAAAAGCCGGTAATAATATTGTAAACATGCACCGCGTACATTGCAGTATTAATAAGGTTAGTAAGTTCAATTCAGTTTGTCTGATGCTGAATAATCGCCTTATCTTAATGGATTCAGCCCGACTCTGCATGGGATATAAGCGTGCAGAATTAAAGCCGTTATTGCGTTAAAATTGAGTTTATTGAATTGTGTATTCCTGTTGTATATTGAAACGCAAGAGACTTGAAGTCGTTTTATCGGTCAGTCAAATGTGCATCAGTCAAGTCATTGCTTAGCTTAAAACGTGCATTACTTAAGGGGCCGGGCTACCCTCGAAATTCTCATTCATACGTAATACCAAAATCATTTTGTCATACGAAAATATTTAACATGTTTGAGTTATTTTTCAGCTTAAAATAGTTATTACCTAGGTTCCTGAACAAAAATGAAGTTCAAAATATTTAAACACTACAAAAAAAATTTTTGTGTATAATTTTTTTTACTAAATTTACTACTAAATATTTAAACACTAAAAAATAAAGTAAAACATAAAAAAATATAGAAATAAATAGTAAATTTACTACAAAATATTTTAATACTAAAAAATATTTTTTAGAGTTGAAATATTTTGTAGTAAGTTTAATATTTATTTGTATATTTTTTAGTGTTTTACTCTATTTTTTAGTGTTTAAATATTTAGTGGTAAATTTAGTAAAAAAGAAGTACTTATACACAAAAAAAAAAAAATTTAGTGTTTAAATATTTTGAAGTTAATTTTTGTTCAGGAACCTAGGTAATTACTATTTTAAGCTGAAAAATAACTCAAACATGTTAAATATTTTCGTATGAGAAAATGATTTTGGTATTACGTATATATGAGAATTTCGAGGGTAACCCGGGCTCTTAAATCATAATCATCCAATCTAATTAGGTACACCTCGCGTCGGTAGGGAATAATATTATACAGTAGACGTTCCGCGCGGCTTCGCCCGTGTAAATTAGATATTTCACAGACAAATTAGTCTACAAAAAATAACCTATGATCCTTCACGTGCTCTACTTCTTATCTGTGCCAAATAAGAGAAAAATTGCTCCAGTAGTTCTCGAGATAAGCCCTTTCCAATAATTTCCCCCGTTTTTTCCACATTTTCCTCTATTTTTTGAACACTAATGAAACACAATTTTTCGTGCAGTTTTTCCACTATAATATAGTGGAATTATTATTTTTAAACAAAAAATTAAAACCGACTTCCAAGGTAAAGACAATAGTAATACCTATTCTTCAATGAACTAAAAAGTATTAAATAATTCTTATTCTGTACTCAATATTTCTGTTCTCAATCATCATTATTTTGAAGTCGGTACCAGACCTAATCGCCAGTTCTATGACAAAATATTATAACTGCAACTTATAGGACTGGTACCGACTTCAAAACTATGAAGATTGAGAACAGAAATACTGAGTACAGAATATACTTTTTAGTTCATTTAAGAATGTTACTATTGTCTTTACCTTGGAAGTCGGTTTTAATTTTTTGCTTAAAAATAATAATTTCACTGCTGTCTATACAGTTTTGATGTTTTAATCGATAAACAAACTACAGAATAATGATCAAAAACATCAGTCTCGAATCTCGATCTATAAGACTATGAAAAGTACCAATAATAGGGTCATAATGTAATGATACATGGTGTAGTGATGATGATGATGATGACTAATATTATCAGCCTAGTAGCTTATGCTTGTGGGTCCTTAAACAACGCCGAAACTCCCAAGCATGTATCTATAAGGAATCTGGAGTTCTGTTCAGCACCTTCTGAACCGTGGTATACCATGGTGCAAAATCTTACTTTTTGGTAGCATATGATCAAAATACATCACATAAAACCAAAAAACCGTATGTTCCCATTTGAATTTCAAGGAGTCCCCTCGATTCCTCATGGTTCCCATCATTAGACGACCATTTTTATGAACATGGTACCAACTCGAAACAAAACCCTGTACAACAAAAGAAAAATTTTGAAAATCGGTTCACAAACGGTGGAGTAATCGATAAACATACATAAAAAAAATATCCACAGACGAACGTATAACCTCCTCCTTTTTGGAAGTCGGTTAAAAAGTGCATGAAAAATTGTGTTTCATTAGTGTTCAACATGAATTTCCACCAAGAACCAACAGCACAATCAATTACATCTATTTTTTCGCTCCTATTAAGTAATAAAATATAGCATATAGCCTTCCTCGATAAATGGGCTATCTAACACTGAAATAATTTTTCAAATCGGACCAGTAGTTCCTGAGATTAGCGCGTTCAAACAAACAAACTCTTCCGCTTTATAATAATATTTACTATTTCTGCGCTCCTTTATGGTAGGTACTAATTATGTATTCTGTGCCTATAGTCTTAGTGTGATAAATCTATTATTAAAAGAAAGTCGTGTTAGTAACCTATAAGTGTTAGTAATTCAGCAGAGTATCATTTTATTACAAAGCTCCAAATTGATGATTTCCAAATTTTATCTGACCTGCTGGATTGTCTTCCCAAGGCCCAACTGTGTATCTCGATGGTTAGTTGTGTCGTAGGCTCTATCCATTGGCAGTTTAGGTTGATTTGATTAACTTGGCTTCTTAGTTAATGACTCGTGAATCGTCAAATCGTCGATAAAATTTCCGATGTCATAGTAACTATTACTATGACATCGGAAATTTTATAGTCCTGGGACCATCACATAACAAAAAGTTCTTTCATAAAGAGTGCTGGTCTGAGCCCTGACATATTACTTCGTATTCTGCTTTTCACAAGTCACAAGTTCTCACAATTTTTGTCATCTAAATAAAACACCTATTGAAGTTTGAAAATTTTGTTTTTGATTAGTAGTGTGAAAGTTGAAATAGGTATGTAAGTAGTATTAAGGGGGCGACTAACCCAAAATTTTCGATTTTATAATTCATTTATATACTTTAAAATAATCCCTGTATTGTTTAATTTTCTAAAATTAGATACTATACATTATATTATTTCCAAAAATTCGATCTGAGCAAAAACACGATATTATCTTAAAATCTCGATAGAAAACCGTGCATTGAACTAAGTTAATATTTTTACACATTGAGAAACCGACCTAGCGGATTTTAAAAATGTTGTATATTTATCGAGTTATTGAGAAAAAACTAATTTGGCGATGAATCCGCGTCGTCCTTTTTCACCTGGCATAATATGAAAGACGTGAGTGTGAACTGTGAAGAGTGAAGGACGATGTTTGATTGTTTGGGTTGGTCGCCCTCTTAAGTCTGGCGGATTTTGTGCATGTAGAAGAAACCGCAACGGCAAACAACCGTAGCAATGGGGATCCGAATAGGGATGATGACAAGGTCCAAGATTAGCGAATTTTGTTAATAAAATAAAGAAATCACGGTAAAAAATAAGTGTTCCCAAAATTTCAGCTTGATAGCATTTGTTTTTTTTTTATTATGCGCCTTCAAAGTTGGATAATCAAGTCGATTTTTTTTTCCATTAAATTTCCTAATATTTGTATACCATTCGATAGCTTATGCAATTAAAAGCAACTTTTGTTATAAACCACTTTCATAAACTCAATATTTAATATACCTACCGAACAAAATTCTCTCCCGATCTATACAAACTACGAAAGAGTGACGTCAGTCTTTTGTAGCACTGTGTATGGAGCGTTCGGGCAGGTCTATTTTATGAGATGTTTGAATTGTCATATCTTGGTGAATTTTTAAGCTATCAGAGTCATTTCAGCGATGTTTCTACTTTTTAAGGGTCCTTCAATTACCAATAAGAAAAGAAAATAATCATCATGCCTATTATTGAGACATAAATAATTATTGTCACTTTCTCAATATTTTTGATCTAAAGTATTTTTGAACCTTATGGCTTAGTATACTACACGTCTGAGTCTGTCCGTAATCATTGTGTTGTTAAAGTTAATATTATTTCTGCGTAAATAAATTTTTTAACCGACTTCCAAAAAAAGAGGGGGTTATAATATGTTCGGCTGTGGATATTTTTTTTCTTCTCTTTACAAGTTTATTGTGTTTTCAGGTAGCCGATACTGTGGCTGTTGACTACACCGGCTCTGTGACTCCACACGGCACAATCTGTCTGCGCCTCAGAGACAGGGTCAAGTGAGTAAGATAATTATAGAATAAGCTAGTTATAGGCTTATAAGGCCCACCTTTCTGGCAGATTTGCGGTAGTTTCTATCGTACTTGCTACTCTGCCTTAAAAGGGGGGTGGGAGTAATAGGTACTAGACTAGGTAGACCGAGGATATACGTTACCCAGCCAATATCACCAATCCGCCGGGGATGCGTACAGCATTTCCCCATGTAAAAAAAGGGCCCACCTTTATCAGCAGTTTGTCTAACAACAAAACATTAACCAATCAATAACGTATAATAGACTTGCGTCAGCTTGCGTCTATAAAAAACCTCGCTGGGCTGTCCTACATGATACCTAGATCAACCCTTTGTTCAAAAAGTAGGGAGTAGGCCGTAGGGACGGTACTTAGTAGGAGTTAAACTCTTTATGAGTTTAACTTCTTTTTTTTTTAGGAGGGGAAATACTTTACGTATCCCCCACCCCCTCGGGGGAAGGGGTGGGGGTATGTGGGACTCCCTACAAGAGGTGTACCCACTAAAACCCCCCCAGCCCTCCGTCATGCGCCTAGTGCGGGAGGGACGGGAACCGCGGAGCGATTTCAACTCCGCCCCTTCCCGCGCGCAAAAGCCGTAACCAGCACCTTCTTCAAGGGGCTCGGGCCGCGTACCTCACCGAGAGACCCCCAGGCTATAGGGGAGCTGTCTTCTCGGGACCCTTTATGCGGGCGGGGATCCCCCGATCACCGCCCGCGGGTCTAGGCATCCGTCTCCATGACAGCGGAGGCGGGCGAAGCCCCAGCGCCTTTAGGCTTCGGCTTTTGCCGAGCCTTTTTGGACGGAGCCTTCTCTTCTCCGGGGGCCGCCTTTTTCGCTGCAGACGGACATCCGCTGCCGCCCAGCACGTGCCCCCTTTCGACCCTGCCAGCGGCTTCGCACAGGGCGCAGTTTGGTTCTGCGGCCCCGCACTCCGCCGCCTTGTGTCCCGGTTTCCCGCACCGGAAAGAAGTCCTACTACGGTCCACCGGGCACCGGCACTTGGCAGCCACGTGACCGGTGTCCTGACAGCGGAAGCAACGCGTTGGCTTTGCGGCCAACAACGTCACCCTCGCCGACGCCCAACCAACACGTAACCGCCCAGAGCTCGAAAGCTTCTTGGCAGCCGCGACTGGGGGGCGGACCCAACATGATCCGTCCCCCCGTGGCCCCTCTCTTATTGGCCCCGCCCGGACTTCGCCGGCCAGGCACTCACCTGCTCGTGCGACCGCTTCCACGACTTCAGCGGTCGTCACGGAGTCGTCAAGGCCGGCGATGCGCATCTCCGCGCATGCGGCCGGCCGCCCAACTTTCGCCTCCGCAGGTGACACTCTTAAGCCTCGCGGCGAAGGCGTCCGCCTTCTCTTTTGCGCCCTCACCAGCTATGGTGAGAAGGCGCCCTCCGGTTCTGGCCCGGCGGAAGCGGACTTGTGGAATGTCAAGCTCCACAATGTTCACCGCCCGCCGGGCATTCTCAATGGCCTTGGCGTAGGTCAAACCCGCCTTCGCAGCCGACTCTTCTATTGTAAGAGCGACGGCCGTATGGCGGGAACCCGAAGCCTGGGCTTCTTCTTCTTCTTCGGGGCGGCTGTAGATTGTGTAGCCGCCCCTTTCGTCCTCTTGCCCTTTGGACCCACCGTGGTCCATGGCGTCTCAGTACGGGAGGAGCTGGTGTTCGCTCTCCCTTGCGCCGCCTCCTGAGTGGCCATTGTGGGCCGCTTCTTCTTTTTCCTGGCCTTTTTAGGCCTGGGCGCCGTGGATGCAGCAGAGGCCTCTAGAGGGGCCAATGCAGCAACTGACGGTTGCGACTTCTTCTTCTTAGCCGGTTTCCCTTTCGCCTTCTGCAGAGGGGTCCCGGCATTTCTTCCTCGATCAGCCTTATGTCCGACGCCAGCGAGGGTCTTCGTCTCGGCTCAGGTAGGAGACGGTCCTCCAACTCAGCAAGCCTGGCGTTGAGCATATTGCCAAAGGTCTCCACGTTTGCACGGGAGACTTCAGCCAATAGCTCACGCACGTCACCTCCAGTTGGCCAGGGGGTCTGTCTGCGCAACTCGTCAAGCTCCTGGCGTAACTTCGCCACTTGCTCTTCGAGCCGCACATTCTGAGCCTCCAGTCTCTTGATCTCCTCCGATGAGGAACGATCTTTTAGTTCTTCTAAGACCATTTTAATGGTCGCCACCGATTCTTTAACGTACCTTAAGTAGGTAACCTTAAGATTAGAGGACTTCGTGGCGACCATTTCAATGGTCTTCGTCGAAGTCTCCACCGTCCTCATGAAGTCAACGCCTGTCCGCTCCATAGCCTCTTCTCGCGAAGGAAAAGAAACGGGGAGTCCGGATTGGGAGCGGGCGGAGCTGATGATCGCGTTTTCCTCGCCTCCCGCGCTGCCTCAGCGACCTCTTCTTCGGCCTGTAAACGAAGGGCCTCTTCCTTCTCCAGATTAATGTCGGCCTGTGCCTTCGCCAAACCGACATATTTGCCGGTCGTCGGCGGGCGGTCACGTCCTCTCTTTGGTTTGGGCGCCGCCCCTTTGCTGAGGGGCGGTGTCATGTCATCATCCGATCGCCTCTTTCGGCGTCTCCTGTCCAGGAATGCGGGCAGGCCCCCGGAGTCCAGCGACATGCCAGACATTTCGCTGGAGTCCGAGAGCCAGTCCTCGCTGTCTGGCCAGGAGTGTCTCGTTCGGGAATTCGAGTAGAGGGTGGCATCATCGCATCGCGTGTCATCAGGACACGCGGAAGATCTTTGCTACCCCTCAACTCCTTGTCAGTCCGTGGCTCCGCCGCTGTAATGGGCGCCGGATTCGGGCTGTCGCGCTTTTTCGCGCCGTCATCGCCTCCGCCGCCGGCCGCCAAAATAGCCCTCTGCCTCGCCGCTTTTGCGGCCTCCGACTCACTCAACGCAATTTGTGCCGCCCCCGTATACGCACGGCAGACATCCCCTTTCGGGAATGTGCGGGATTCTCCGGCCCCTGAGAGACCGGGACCAGCCCGGGGAGTATTTTTCAAGTTGCGCTCTGCCATCTTAATCTCTCCGACACCCCGGGTCGCGGGCCCGTTCATCTTCATACTGCGGGCACAGCCAAACACACACAACAAGCACGCACACAAACACATACCGGCGTTCAGCCACCTCTCCCGTGTCGCCGTGAAAAAGCTTACGATGGCACGGGGGAGGTGCCCAGGGACACGACGCGGACGGACCGGTATCGCCCCCATGAGTTTAACTCCTACTAAGAGCGAAACTAAGAGTTGGTTGCACCATAACTGTAACTTTAATTATAACTACAGTGCAAAATGTCAAATCTTTGCTTAGGGACGCCATATTTAACGGTAACCATAACCGCTCATTACTAATATCGAAAAATTTTCGTGAACATTTACTAAGTATGTTTCACAGTGTTGTTATAATTAATAATAGTCCGCGCGGAACTAGTTGGCCGTGTTAATATTATTTAATTATTGAAAAGAATAAATTAAAGACAATTGATCAGATTTATATTCTAAACTAAAATAATATCGGCTTTCCGTTTTTTTAAAAAACGTATTTACTTCAAATATTATTTCCTTAGATTGTCTTTTTATCGGCGGACTTATCTTGCTATTGCAATCTCTTGTGCGTTTTGTCTAAACTAGCCAGAACTGTCAAAATCAAGTGCCCCGCCTCTCCGTCCCACCGCTCACATACCGGCGCGGCGGCCGGCGCGGCGCGGCGGCGCGGCCAACTAGTTCCGCGGCTTCCGCGCGGACTATAACAAAAATATTATATTTTTCCTGTCGATTTTTACGGATAATTCAATTTTTTATACTCTCAATCCCATTAACTGTAGCTTTAATTAAAAAATTAACGCAACAGACATCTGTCAAATTTTGTGGTCAAAGTTAAGGTTAAAGTTAAAGTCAATTTAGCCTTTACTATAACCATAACTTTAACCTCGCCTCTGGTGCAACACACCCCAGAGTTAAACTCTTTATGACATTTTCAATTTCATTTCCAACTAAAGATAACCTTCCGCTAATCGCTTGGTATCTTTCACCGACGAATAAATGTTCATGTTACAAATATTTAAACATGTATTCATATCCTGTTATTATTTTTTTCAAATGTTTACGACTTTACGGTCTATGCTACTTATAAATTTTTTTCGCGATAGTAACGAGTCGAGTCTTTAATCTATTTTTTACAACACTCGCTGACCATGCATAACAATGCGTGAATATTGAATGAGCTATTTTCTAACGCTATAATATTGACACCGTTACCTAACAAGCTCAATATAATATTACCTATGTTCACGCCTATAATTATTGGTAGCGACGGTAGCGTATACGTATATTTTCTGTATTAAAAGTTTGTATAATTTCTACAAGGACGGCCCCTTTAAATCCAAGCATACATACGGTCACAGCAGTGTTGCCAGACGTGATCAAAACATTTGCCCACGCAGGTTGTTAAAATTGCCCTTTCCGACAAAAAATCGCCCATGCATATTCACATAAGTACATAGGGTGAACATGACTAGTGATTGGACAGTACTAGTCATTGGACAGAGCACAAAAACACTATATTTATTAAGGTTGCTTTAACTACCAGTTTTTCTTTAAAATCAGTCTTTATTTTACTTTAAAAACAGTCCGTTTTTACAGCAACATTAATAAATATGGTGTTTTTGTGCTTTTTCCAATGACTAGTACCGTCCAATCTACTAGTCATTTACTCTAGAACAAATTTAAGTTTTCGAAAACTCCCACCTTTAAAAGAAGTTTTGTCTATGCATTTTTGACAAGTCCAACGTGAAGTCATGGTCGATTTACACGGGTGACTAAAGCCGCACGGCGAAAATCGACCGTGTAAATGGCAATTCGACTACGCCGCATGCGGCTAAAGTCGCAAGCCCCAAAGTCGTGCCGTGTCGTGTCGCCAGTGGCCGCATGCGGCTGGTGACTAAAATCGACCGTGTAAACGCTCAGTCGCAAATGATCGCTTGCTGCGAATACTACTGTAGCGAGCGCAGACGCGACATTTTCACGCAGAATGAACTAGTGACTAGTCACAGGCGATTTTTGTAAATGTGGTGGCGATTCGACTTGAACAGGCGATTCGACTGGTGACTTGCCGGGTGACTAAAATCGACCCGTTAGTCACCCGTGTAAATCGACCATTAGTCAGTCATCACTTCATCAGTGTCAAAAAGCAGAAAACCAGACTATAATAATTTATAATATCATATTATAATTTTATATTGAGTTGATTTATGATCAGATACTTCTCTCACTAATGTTAAGTTACGTAATTATTTTAATTTCAGGGTGCCATATTATTATGATATAGTATGATAGTATAGTTACTATATGACAATGTTATTATTATTGTAATTTAGTTTCAATAAAGAAAATCTATTATTATTTGTTTTCAAAATTGCCCATATTTTACCGGTTCCAAGACCTTTCCGCCCTTTTTGCCCTTTTTCCAAAATAATCCTAAAATTGCCCATGGCGTGGGCAATTGCCCACGGTTTGGCAACACTGGGTCTCTTCACAGTATAGCAATACGGTGCTTGCTACACCGACCACGACAATACTTTGATATTGATGCAGGGTCGTAGCAAGCTTAGGCCTTAGAATATTTCCATATTAAAACCATGTAAAAGGACCCTAATCCAAATAAAGATATATTATTTTCCTGAGCCACAAAATATTATATATTATAGTAGTACCAACTATTAACCTGAGCTTATAGGATGTTTCCATATTTGTAAAAGTTTCCTACTCCAAATGAAGATATTATTTTTCTATACTTACGCTTGTCATATTGCCCGGTTCCATGTAAATTGTAATATTGCTGATGTTTAATATACCTATGCCTATACTATGTGTGAAAAACTGGTCCTTGCTATGGATCCTGGAAGCTTAAAACTGGTCCTCATTCTCAGGGTGGATATGACGGTGGACGGTGCGGTGAGAGTGACTAACCCGAAGAACAACATAATACTAGCGTTGTCGCGGTCCGGAGCCACAGCTGGCCTCATCCACCCCAACGGCCGCGTCTACCACTACGGCTCGAGGGTCGAGATACAAGCGCGCCATCCGCAAGGAAATAACAAGTGAGTTGAGGGCGCTTTTCCTGTTATGCGTGTTAGGGCCTCGCGCCTATCTGAGCCTCCTACACAAAACTGGGAAGTCGTTATTCGTGCGAATTCACGTCGTAATGTAATTTTTAATATGAGTTTTGGAGTACTCGGGCAATTGGACCCAAAAAAATTGGACCCATTGGGTCCAATGACTAGATATGAATTTTTAGCATATTTTCATCTAGCGATTGGACCCACTTTTATGATCCATTGTTTTCTGGAATGAAATTTTGAAGAAGGGTTGGCATAAAAATAGTCAGAGCCTGTAGCCAAGACATTTTTTAATCGCTTCTTTATAGAATCGTCGATCAAAATGTATAGAATTGACATTAGACGAGTCGAACGTCAAGGTCATATTCACGAATTTTTAAGTCAATTCCATACATTTTGATCGTCGATTCTATAGAAAAGCGATAAAGAAAAGGTCTTGGCTAAGGGGCAGTTATAACCATATTATTATTTTGTATATTTAAAACTTAGAACACTCTTGTTAACGTATATTATAATTATTACTATTAAGTAACTAAATCTACTGCGTCGAATTATGTTTTAAAAAAATATCTTTAATATTATAATAATATTAAAAATACATATTTAGTGTTATTAATTATGTATTTAAACTGACGTTAATAATTACTGTTAAAGTCTTAACTAGTCGATCGGTGCGAGCGCCCGCGCCATGCGCATTGTACAGTGTACTTGTTTTTTTGCCTTACATAAAAAGTGCATTTTGCACAATGGGCATAGTGAGTGCAAGAGATATGGCATTAAATTTAACAAGTTTGCCCAGCTCAGTGATAAATTATGACGTCGGCTAAGAAGCACGTGTTTGGTAGATAAATGCGTAAAATGTAGATTTGCATATCGTTGAACTTATTTGCTTATTTTAGAAGTGAGTGACTACTTGAAGGTAATATATTACATGATATTAATTATTATTTACATAAATTGAATAGTTTAGCTTGAGCCTTAAGAAGTAACAGAGCTTTCCTTTTAAACTTTAAACAGAAGAAGTATGAAGAATCTTATGTTATTAGTTTTAAAATACTTTATATCAATATTATTGGCCAAATATTGATTTACTTTTCTATTATTTTTACTAATTGTTGGAAGCTTTAATTTGTCTTGAGCCTTGACCGATCTCAATAAATATTTTCATACAAAGTAATTATTTTGTTTTTTATTCTAATCTACAACTTTTTTGCTGGCCCTACGGATATAAACCCAACAGTCATAAAAAATAATTACTTGGGTCCAATCGCTAGATTAAAAAATGTTAAAAATTCATATCTAGTCATTGGACCCACTGGGTCCAATTTTTATGGGTCCAATAGGTCGAGTACCCGAGTTTTGTAGCAGATTTTTGCGATGCGATGCGAATTCGCAGTGTGAAAAGTGGAAGCCCTTAACCAAGACGCTTTTTATCGCTTCTTTATAGAATCGCCGATCAAAATGTATGGAATTAACATAACATGAGTCGAATGTCGACAATTTTATCGAATGCTTATGTTAATTTCATACAATTTGATCGGTGATTCTACATAATATAAAGAAGCGATCACGGAATTAAAAAAATACGGACGTAACCTTGTCTAATCCCGAGTGAAGCTTAGTACCTAATGGCCGCCCGTGTAGGATGTGTGCGTGTCATTGGCGCTGTTACTCTATATACAATGACAGCGGGTTGTAATACCTAAGGGCCGGGACACAAAAACACGGCACGGCGCCGTACAGCGTCGTGCGCGTCGTAAAAAACTACGGCACGGCGCCGTGCGGCGTCGTACGACGTCGTGCCGTAGAAACTCACATAGAAATTTCTACGGCACGACGTCGTACGACGCCGCACGGCGCCGTGCCGTAGTTGTTTACGACGCGCGCCGTGAATTCTCACGGCGCGGCATCGTACGGCGCCGTGCCGTGTTTTTGTGTCCCGGCCCTAATAGTGTAATGCTCTATCCGTATTTTTTTTACATCCGTGGAAGCGTTAAAGACGTTTTGGCTAAAGGATGCTAAAGGACTCCGCATGCAAGTTGCCCGCCGCGTCCTATCATTTCATGGATGTTTTTCCTGTTAGACGGGCAACACTAATTAGTACCCACTACCTACTTACCTAGCACTGTAGTATTTCATACATATTTTAGGTTTTTACTTTTAAAACCTTTCGTTTTACCGATTTAACGTTCTATTTGTTTCTCAAAGTTTAACAGGGAAGCACTATAAAAGTTTTTGAACAAAACCGATTGAGTTACTCGTTAACAAAGTTAAAATTTTAATGAATAGTTCAATTTCCACGGCTTTATGCTAGAAACATGCTGCTATATAATTTGCTAAAAATATACGGATAGATAAAGATACTGGAAATATGCGGTTATACACTAGAATAGCTGGAAAATCATTCGCAAATTGCAACATGGAAAATCCAAATATTTTGAAAACACATTTGTATTTCGGGGTAGGCAGAATTGTTTTCGGAACCGTTCGGTGCTTTAAATTAATGCCAAGCCAGGCGCGATTTAACCAAGTCTGCTGTCTGGTTGTTTGTTTCTATTTTCTTTGTAATATGTTTGTAATTTGCAGGCTTTGATACGCGAATACGGAAGCATTGGTGGGTGATAGGGTTGGGAAAGCCATCTGTTCATCTTTTTTTTAAAGTTTTTTAGTACTTTATGTTGAATTTTTATTGTGATTCCTTTGAGAGGGATTGTTATTTGCTAGAATATGACGCCCGCAACTCCGTTGCACCAAAATATGTTAAAATTGTTGTAAAATCCGAAATAAAAGTATCCTATGTCCTTTCCCGGGAAGTATGTCTATACCACAGACATAGATCAAGATAGATACCGCATGTCGCTCCATTAGTATGAAAACGAGCGTGCCACTTTTTTCCTACCACTGTGACGTACCGATTATAAGAAACGTGTCCATTATCAAGGCCAAAGTTTCTATTTGAATTTCTATACCTCAATACGGCACTTTTAGGCATTTAGGCGTTTTTAAAATTCCGATTGACGACGTCCGATTCCGATAGCAGACTAAAAACAGACTTTCGAAAGACGAGCATTGCTCGTCGTTTGGGAACGAGATATGGCACACGAAGTACATACACATGCGGTATCTATCTTGATCTATGTCTGAAATTTTAACTTAATTTGAAGTGCCTGCCCGAAATGTGTCAAGTGACAAGCCCCGCCTGCCAACTTAACAAAAAATAGTCAAAATTCTAATGTCCATGTTTAGTACTTCACTAAATTTTAACTTACTACTTGCTACTAAATTTTGTGTTTAGTAACTTAGTAACTTAAAATTAAGTTAAAATGTAGTTAACTACTTATTTACTTAATACGTGTAAACCAGCCCTAAGGTACTTTTTATAATATAATGACAGTTTTGAAACAATTATTCTGATTTGTGTTAAATAAGTAGGTATGCCGTATGTCATATGTATCTAAATAAATTCGACGGTCCCTACGTATAAAAGGTCATGTCCAAAATAGCAAAAAAATTTTTATTGCATTTTGCATTTCCGTATAATGAGACGCATATTCCTACATTATTATTATTTTTCTATCACAAGTAATTCCAAAGATAAAAAGACGTAAATGAGGACAAGTTGGGCGTTGTGTTAGATTTTACTGTTGTATATACGGACATCTATACTTACCGTCTTGTACCGCATTGGAAATTACGCGCCATTCTGCATTATGTCGTACATGTCCGTTTCTACCTCTGAGGTAGCGAATTTTTTATATACTTGTTACCATTTACACGTTCAGTTATTATGAGACTTTAGTTCTTTTTCAGTGGGACTCGTGGCACAAATTCAATTAATTTGAAACCAATATGAGTATCTGAGTGTTATAAATAATCAGCAACGTGAAATAATAGTTGCAACGGAGGCTAAGGCTTCTTTTCATGATGAACAACCATCTGGACCTTACCGTTATCGATATAGAGCAAAAAAATCGCGTTTGTTGTACGAGACCCCACAATAATCATTTATTTCATTTTAATTTTACTATATTTCTTCAAATATCGCCGACAAAAAAACGTAATTTGTGAAAATTTCTACTATTGCGGTTCTTGAGATAAAGCTTGGTGATAGACGAACGGACGACAGATAGAAAGCGAAGTCTAATATGTATTTATTTAATTATGAATATGAATGTTATTTATTTTATATAAAACAGAATTAAAAACGCTAATAAATTATATAAAGTTATTTAAAAACTATTAAGAACACTCCTTGTTCACTTGATAGATGGACTCTCTCTACAACGCGGTATCGCTTGGTGGTAGGGTTGAGAAGGGCTTGAAAAAATTCCGGAAAAGCTCATATTAAAAATCTAAAGTGACATCGGTGCATGATTAACGTAGAAATTAAAAAGTTTATGGGATATTTTTTTTGCTCCAATAGAGTTTATAAGATAAGCCTTTTCAAATTATTCCCCCCCTGTTTTTTCACATTTTCCCCTGTTTCTTTGTTCCTATTAATCATAACGCTATAATTTATAACGTATAGCCTTCCTCGATAAATGAGCTATATGACACTGAAATTATTTCCAAATCGGATAAGTAGTTCCTGAGATTAGGGCGTTCAAACAAACAAATCTCAGCTGTATAATATTAGTATAGAAATGATAAGGTGTTCTGTAGTCAATTTGGCAGTCGCAAATTGGGATGAAATACTATTTTCTTCCTGGGAGGAACGTGTTAGACGATTTAATCGATATCAATGCAGCTCTGTATTCAACGGTAAAACTAAAAATTACGACCTTCAGAAAATGTCAAGAGTCAGTTAAAGCTGAATATAATAATCGACTCAGAAATATATTTTACTGTCCAGACTTGTCCACCGTAGAAGTTATAATGAAGCCTCAAAGAATTTACTCATGTAAGATGCAATAAAAATCTAAGGTCGTGAATGGTCACCTAGGTCTCAAAATTGGAAAAGGGATTGACCTTGCTCAAGTATCTGAAATACCAAGAAGAAGAAAAAGGCAAAGTATCTGGGCATTCGTTAGCTTCAACAACATGTAAATTATGTTAAAAGTTTTTTTTCTACATTATATCCATATACAAGTATCATTGACAAATTTTCAAAAATATTATATAAAAAATCTAAGTCATAGCAACGATGCATTTTGTTACTAATTAAGTCAGTCTTCTTCATCTTCAACATTATTATGTTTATGCTTTACCCTTTAGTAAAACAGAATTAATTAATACATTTATAATAAACTTTGTAGACTTTTTAAAACTAAACAGTTTAATTTATCAAATAATCATATTTTATTACAATTTTTCCTTATGGACCTAAAGTAATTGATGACATGTCCTTTTATTCGTTCATTATAACATAGAAAAAACTACTTAAATTAGCAGCGTATAAAAAGATATGTCTGTGTTTTTTAGTTTTTCTCACTGAAGAGCCAGAATTTGTATTACTTATATGTTATAAACTTATAAATTATGACAATACGAATCATTTTACATAGTGCTGAATGAATTTAGGACCTAATATTATATTTTAATTCTTCCATAGTAAAAACGGACATGTACGACTTAACCGTTATGGGCAGTCTTGAATTGTCACCGTAAAAACGGTCATATTGCAATTTTGGCGGAAGTACAGTAAATATTTAAAATTGTGTTATATCATGACAAACGGTCTACATTAAGCTTTACAGATCAACAAAAATAATTGCGTTTATGTTTTATGATAATCTACAGTAACAGTTTGAATCTTAAAAACGCTCTCCTGAAAACCACTACTTTTGACATGTCGCTTTATACGTGGGGACCGTCGAATTATACAGGGTGTAACAAAAATAAGTGATAATACTTTAGGGTGTGTACCTGTTCCTTGTAGAGAGTTCACTGTGAAAGTAGCAGCGCTGAAAGACCAATTTTTTTTTAAACTTTTGTATGGGGAAACCCCTGACGCTCGGGCGCTTGCCCACTCGTGACTGGTTTTTAGTTTCGGGTTTGTACGCGTATATCCAGGATTTGTCACCTGATACGATGTTGTATACAGCATTTGAGGATCCTGCGTGGAATCTTTCGAGAGTTCTGACGCACCAAGTAACGCGAGCCGCTTTTTGCTCTTCACAGAGCAAATGCGGTATCCATCGGGAAAACAACTTTTTTAGACCTAATTGTTCATGCAATATTATTTGTATTTGACTCATGCCAATGTTTAAAGTTGCCTGAAAATCGCGGTATGTCACATGTCGATCTTCCTCAACCAGCTTACGCACAGCATCAACGTTTTCTTGGGTGACTGCAGTTTTTGGACGACCTTGACGGGGATCATCACTGAGCCTGACACGTCCACGTTGAAATTCAGCAAACCAGCGATAAATTGTGGTTTTGGATGGGGCTTCATCACCAAATCATCCGATCAACACACTGTTTTTGTGTTAAACTACTTCGAAAGTCATAATAAATCATCGCTCTATAGAATTTTCTCGAGTCAATTCCATTTTCTCAACGACTAAACAAGTTGGACAAGACCTTGTGACAAGACCGAGAATCTTTTTTAAAATAAATATAGTATTCGATTTTTAAAACCAAGGAGTTTTCAATTAAAAAGATTTTAATATGACAGGAATAGTGGAAGTATTACATTCCCGATATTTTTAGTGCAGCATTTTTTTGCAGTCGGGTTTTTTGATTTTTTAATTGTAGTTGCGTTGTGGTACCGACAAAATGCCGACGTGGTTGCGATGTGGTTGCGATGTGGTTTCGTACGAAAGTCAATGAAAGGAGGGGGGGGGGGGGGGGGAGAGCACGTGGTGCGGTTGTAGTGTGGTTGTGGTACGTGTGGGTTGGCCCTTAATAATTAAAATATGTCTATGAGTGCCGCACTCAAACCGCAGCCACAGGCCACAGACCGCAGCGGCCGTTATACTTTGATTGTAATTTCCAGGTACGCGAAGATGTGGTACAAGGGTGTGTCTTTCACGGCGGAGCAGTGCGCCCTGGTGTACCTCGTGGACGCGGCAGGGACGCGCACTACCACCGACTCCTTCCTCGACATGAGCCAGGACTTCACGCTCAACGTGTTCTACAAGTAAGAGCGCTTAAAGACGAACGGCACTTGTCGACGGCAGCTGCCGTAGACAGTCGTCGACAAATGTTATGTGTCGAATAAAACGTGACCCAGAGGCTATCAACATGTTTAAGTGTCATTTTATACTTAACAATTTATTTTAACCAAAATTTGGGTTAGGATGGATTAATTGAAATAAATAATATCGTCGTACGTTTCGTATCGTATGTTTGAGTCTAACGTAAATGAAGCCAGAGAGGAACAAAATGGCGACAAGACCAATTTTACCAGAGTGAAAAATATTGCAAATATTGGTAGAAATTTAATATTTTCGAAATATCCTCTTTTTCGGAATTAGGTAGTAGGTACCCCAAGTCACTACAGCTAAGAACAGACCCGATAATGTCACATGAAAAAATCTAGATCAAAATCGGTGCACACGTTTGGATGCTAGAATGCCACGGACAGACAGACATACAGACAGACGGACACTTCAAACTTATAATAACCCCCTTTTTGTCGGGGCTTGTACTTACTTATATGTATTCTGTGTCGGGGGTTAAAAATAAAAAGGGAATGCGCGCAGTGTTCGATTTTAAAGTTCCTTTGGTGGAGCTGGGAGGTAATACTGGAAGATTAGTGATCATAGCTATAAATTTTGTCAAAGTATAGTATAATATTACTTTAATCTCTGTGATTATTAATTGTTATATTATGTACGATTGTGGTGCACTGACGAACATAGATTTCGGTGCAGGCGCTGGTGTGATAAGAAAAATATAGATTATGTATATTTGAAACCATATTTCATAGCAGTTTATTTGCGATAGATCGAATCGTACTATCACAGATGCGTGGCAACCCTGAAATCAGCACTACCAACGCGTAACCCTGTAAGCTATTTGCGAAACTGCATTTTGCGTTCGCGTCACGCATTTTTTACTGCAACCACATTTTTATGGCGTATAACTACAGCCACAGAATATATATTATGGTACAGCTACGTACGCACGTTCACGCTGTACACATTGGCAAGACATTGTGGCAACGCATTGAGCCAGCGTATTGAGATTTGGGCCAACGTGTAGGTAGAGTATGGTATGTCGCTCCCAACTTATGGCCTAGTAGGCCTCTACACTCTGGCCCAATGCGTTGGCCCAACGCGTTGACCTAATGCAGGGTTTGTCAAACTTTCGGATCCACGAACCCCTGTTACAATTTCCAGGTAATAGCGAACCCCTTACTAACTAATCAAAACACATAAAGTGCCAAAAGAGTGCCGCGCGTGCCTGCTAGTTATCAAGCCAACATTACGGGAACCTTGTCGCGAACCCCTGCCGTCGAATGGCGAACCCCTAGGTGTTCGCGAACCCCACTTTGAGAAACCTTGGCCTAATGTGTACGGGGGCTATACAGAAATCGATTCGCGAATCGCACCCGGCGTTACCGACGTGGCTAATTCGATTAGCACCCCCATTTTTATTTGTGTCTACTTCACACCAGAAAAAAAAACGGTCCGTCTGTCTGATGCTTTTTGGAGACGTGAGAGTAGAAGACGTAATTGTACTCTCACGTCATTGTGTCTTATTTGAATAATGGGTAGTTGTAGGGTAGAGTAATGGGTAGTAATTCTTTCAACTTGGAATCCGGTGCGTAAAAAATTTTTGGGTTCCGTATCCAAAGGGTAAAAATGGGACCCTATTACTAAGACTTCGATGTCTGTCCGTCTGTCTGTCTAAAGTACTGAATTTTTTACAGATTGTGTATATTTGTTGCCGCTATAACAACATATACTAAAAACAAAATAAATTAAATATTTAAGGGGTCTCCCATACAACAAACGTGATTTTTTTGCTATTTTTTGCTCGATGTCAATGCACTTGAGAATTGAGATGTTCACAAATTACTCAGTCGCATTTGTAATTTAATAATTTTGCAATTATTTTTCTCCGCCCGTATTTTTTAAAATTTTTTATGTTTGTTAATATCACTTATCAATAAGGAAGGTGCTAATCATAGTTACTTATCGGATATTTAAATGTACTGTAACCTTTATGATTCGCATATTCATCTAGTAGAAATTCAGTAAAAGGAATTAAATTTTTAATTCTGAAGGAAGGTAGACTTTCAAATAAAAATTTGTGAAATTTTAATCTTCGTACTAGCTAGCCAGGTGGAAGGTTCTATAAGTTTAATTTACATTTCCGAAGGAACGCTTTTGAGCAAAGCTCAGAAAGGTAAGAATTTCATTAAGACGACGCCTTGATAATTTGGCTGTAGCGATATCGATTTTTCTCAGCAATGACTAAAGCTAAGAAATTAAAGTTCATTGTCAGTATTCATCATGTCTTTGTCTTTGAATTACCTATAGCATAACACGATTGGTCAACTTTTATAACACAGAATAATCAATCAAAAAGACCTCTGTAAAAAAAGGGAGGAGCTTCCAAAATTTGTACATAAATTGGTTCAAGCATACACTTTAATTTGCCCATAGCCGGGCCGGCCTCTCATAGAAAACAAGCAATCTAAAACATATCCAACACGGTTTTTTACTTTAACGCGGCGTCACCTTAAACTTTTACATGTAATAATTTAAAGCAGTGGACCTCCACGGGTTCCACCTACATTTTGAAAAATTCTACGAAAAACTGTTCACCCCCTACAATATCAATCTATTAAGGCGCTATATTGAAAAAACTGTCCTTTTTGACGTAATACTATAGAACCCTCAGAAATGTTACAAATCTGGTAATGAAATATACATATCTTCATAGCCTTATCTAGGTTTGAGAAGAACTAGAAACACGATTAATGTATTTTGCCTCGATACATTTAATTTTCGAAATGACCTCTTAAAATACGAAATTTGAAGATTATTTTTAAACGAAAATAGATGAATTGTAGGGAATTAGTCTAATTGATAGACACCTTTGCAACTCAAAATCGTATAGAAGCATTTTGCTTAAATGCTCCTAGTTATTTTTTTAATGATTATAATTACGTTTTTTCGCATGTTTTCCGAGCGAGCCGTTAGCTTCTGGTCGCAGCGTATTCACGACTTTATAGTCATACAAATTAAGTATAAAATTGCCCTTTCGGTAAATTTACTTTCGATATAGCGCCTTAATTATTATCACTATTATTTAAGTACTTACGCTTTGCTTCTAACAAATTATCTGCCTATGATTTCTGATAAGAGAAATTAAACCGAATTAATTTTAATGGACCACCTCTTACGATTGTTGACGCCTGACAACCATTTGTTGTCAGGCCCAACGTAGACACCTTCGAGTATCGCGCGGACACGGGGGTTCACCTGGACTACTTTGGGAAATGCTGTTTTAAAGTGAGCGAGTTAGGAAATTGTAGTAGGTTTTTATAATGAATATTATACATTGTGGATATGTCTTCCTTCGTACCTATACAACTATTTCTAATTTTAGTAATACTTTCTGTTTATGTTTTGTATTCCTACGTTATTGTTATCAGGCATCTCAGCAAAGGCTTTATATTATCTGTACAATGCTCCATGCTATGCCATCACTTAAAATGTTAATAATTTATGAGAGTCCGTTTGTTTTCAACATTTTATTGCTCAGTTTTGAAGCAGATTACTAATTTTTTGTATTACCCATCTGCTTGAAAATTGATCTGCTGTTCATAACAGCTTCTATGTGTTACAGTGATTCCCGCCACGGTCCGTCGTATGTGAACGAAGCACTGTCTATTCTGAAGGCGGCCCAGTACTGGCTCACCGATGACGGTATAGACAACTGGATCATCAACAACGTGCGCGTCAGCCAGACTGCGGACGGACTCGTGAGGTAAGAGTACTCAGGTAAGAGCTCCCAGGAGTCCCAGGTCCCAGCCTCCCACACAAAACTGCGAATTCGCATCGCATCGCAAAAATCTGCAACAAAACTCATACTAATGATGACATTGCGATTTGCGATGCTGAATTTGCAGTTTTGTGTGGGAGCCCTAAGTACGGGCACCTATAGGAACCCAGAAAAATTAAACATTCGACTTCGGAATAATTCGCATAGAACTGAAAGTTTGTAGAGACGTTAAATACAGCATTACAAATAAAAACCCAAAATTCCCTCCTTATGCAAAAAATTTTATTCAAGGTCAAAGGTATGAAAATTAAGTTTTTCCCGTTTTTCTTTCAAATGGTACATTCTGTCATAAAAATAGGTAGGGTATATTGTAGATCATAGAATTCTCTACAAAAAATAAAATATTCAGACACTTTTTTCATACGACCCACAGTGTTTTAGAAATCCCCAAAATCGGACATGACTAAGTTAATGCAATGAGTCGATGGCGTCTTATATTTCAAATGCAAGAGTAGAACTCTCGTGTGCGCATTTCACTTCGTTTTTGAGAAAATCTATTTTTAAATTGGTCATTTTTTGACTCCCTAAAAAGGAAATTATTTTATTTAAATTAATTACGAGGGTTTGTTAACTTGCTACCCAGCTGATTAGATTAATCATTAAGAGACACAAATTTTGTACTTTATTTCATTCCTACAATTCAAGTAGTTCCTGAGATTTTAATGTTTTTAAATATTTAGACATTATTTTTTTTTCTGCTTTCCTATGTGATTTCTGCACCTTCTGTCAATACTGAAAAATACTTTGATATACTATTTACACTACAATATTTTTATTTTTTGTGAATCGCCTCACATACCAGAGATTTACGAATTCCTAATTTTTATTCGCGCCTTAAAAGAATTAATAGCAAAGTTTCATCAAATATATATTTTTTTAATAATAATCACTCAAATAATAAAAGATTTACAATTTTAATAATGAGTCAAATAATAATCAGCCAAATAATAATCAGTCAAATAATAAATCAGTCAAATAATAAAACATTTCATTCTTCATCACACGCAACACGCAACCGTGCTACACGCAACCCTTCATCGAAGTATAGTTAACACATGATATTTTTTTAACACTTCGATGAAACTTTGCTCTTAAAATGTTTAAGGCGCGAATAAAAATTATAAATTCATAAATCTCTGGTATGAAACGCGATTCACAAAAAACAAAAATATTATAGTGTAAATACTATACCAAAGTATTTTTCAGTATGGACAGAAGGTGCGGAAATCACATAGGAAAGCAGAAAAAAAAATAAAGTCTAAATATTTAAAAACATTAAAATCTCAGGAACTACTTGAATTGTAGGAATGAAATAAAGTACAAAATTTGTGTCTCTTAATGATTAATCTAATCAGCTAGGTAGCAAGTTAACAAACCCTCGTAATTAATTTAAATAAAATAATTTCCTTTTTAGGGAGTCAAAAAATGACCAATTTAAAAAATGATTTTCTCAAAAATGAAGTGAAATGCGCACACGGGAGTTCTACTCTTTCATTTGAAATATAAGACGCCATCGACTCATTGCATTAACTTAGTAATGTCCGATTTTGGGGATTTCTAAGACACTGTGCGACCTACCATTTCTTCAAAATTTTTTAAATAATAAAATCATTTTAGTAATTATTTGGACAAATTTTTAACATTACCCAGGCAGAGTTGGGTAGACCTATATGAGCATGGGTAAACCCCGAGTTAAAATTTATTTTCTTACTATTCGGACTTTACCCAAAAGACTTGGGTAATAATAATAAAAAATACTATACTAAGGGTAATTGGTAGGCAGGTAAGGGTAATAGGTTGGGTAGGTTTACTCCACCTTCTAGCATTACCCGTAACACATATAAGTTTCATTATCATAGACAGAGTAGCCAGATTAACCAACTGGTTTGGCCGGACGTTTGCTTCTAAAAGCCGGACATTTAAGCTTAAATTAATTATCATGTTTTGGGAGAAGTACATTATGACGTAACAATTCATAGGCATCTAATTATCGCAGGATGTCATGTGATATTTAAACAAGATCTGGAATCCGGTTTATCGAAATGATAAAAAAAAGACTAAATTTGGTCTTGCAAATTCTAAGTTTTCTTCTTTTCAAAGTTTTAATTTAAATACCTAACATGTTTTCTAATAATTCTCTTTTTGTTATTTTCCGATTTTCGCAATAAAATTTTATAATATATACGAGATATTTACCCAGCAAATGTGATAAGGGCCGGCTTCCTATCGTCACATAATTTCCTCTAGGCTTCCTCAGTTCCTATTGGAAGAATACTACACAAATTATTCTGCGAAATAGACAGATGAATACGATAAGTCGATGTTAATTTAACTGTTGTCATTGAAAAAAATCTTCCAAGTAAGTGCATATTGTCTCCATAACACCTAAACTAGTTCAGATTTCCAATCCTCTATAGTTTTCTTTTAAAGTTTCGTGAATTATCATCAATATTGAGAAGTTCCAGAAAACTAAACTAAGATGACTTTAAAACAAATCATTACCTCTTATTATACATACTAGCTATATGACCGAGCTTTGCTCGGTATTCAAGAAATTCAAAAAAACACACATATAATGACATTTTATGAAAATAATTCCTAGCTAGATCGATTTATCGCCCCTGAAACCCCCTATAGGTATACTAAATTTCATGAAAATCGTTGGAGCCGATTCCGAGATTCCAATTATATATATTATATACTAGCCGTTGCCCGCGACTTCGTCCGCGTGGACTTCAGTTTATAGCGCGCGGTGTCAACAAAATTGGTTTCAAATTTAAAAGCTTTTTAAAACCCTGGTACCTCTTAAATCAAAATACCCATTCATTTTTTAAATTAAGTAAACTTTATACCAAATTTAAAGCTTATTTAGCCCATTACACAACTTTAGCTTTACCCATAAACTATAATTATTTTATCATTGGTAGGCTTAAGGTTACGTCACTGCATAGATAAAGTATGAGTAGTGAGTTATTTAAATAATAACGTGTAAAACCATCGATAGAATCAAAAAACTTTACTCAATATGGTGCCACGTCTTATAGAAAGACTTATGAGCAAGCGATAGCGAGATGTAAGCGACTCTTAGCGTCATCTGTTATGAATTTTTGGAACTAAATTAATTTTAAAAAAATTACGCATTTTCACCCCCTTACAAGTTTTTTCCAGTTAAAAAGTAGCCTATGTCCTTTCTCAGGCTTTAGACTATCTGTGTACAAAATTTCATTAGAATCGGTTCAGTAGTTTTGGCGTGAAAGCGAGACAGACAGACAGACAGACAGACAGAGATACTTTCGCATTTATAATATTAGTATAGATAAAATTCTCGTGTCACAATGTTAGTCCACGAACTCCTCCGAAACGGCTTTACTGATTTTTACCAAATTTTATATGCATATTCAGTAGGTCTGAGAATCGGCTACTCGGTACTTTATATATTGATAAGTGCATTTGTTGAATAAATAATAGTAAATTATTACAACCTGAGACTGACGGCGACCATTGTTTGTGCGACGGGATAGCGATCGACGTTGCCATGGTGACATACTTATTTAGTCACTTCAATAAAATAATATGGCAAATATATTATGGCAAAGCAACGTTTGCCGGGACAGCTAGTATTTACATATATACAAGAATTGCTCGTTTAAAGATATAAGATAAGCCTTCAGGCTTAGCATGATTACTTTGCAGTAGAAATGCGAAATACTGACTGATTTTATAGATAAAATGACATATATCCTTTATCGATCCGACTTATTGTCTTTTCTTCTGCAGAAAGAAACTCTATGGTGGCCAAGCTAAGGGCCAAGGTAGTTACGATATAAATTTACTAGATGTCACCCGCAACTCCGTTGCGCCAAAATTTGTTTATCGCGCGGGAACCGTACATTTTTTTGGAATAAAAACTATCCTATGTCCTTTCCCAGGACTCAAACTCTATCTCCATCTCCAAATTTCAGCAAAATCGGTTCAGCGGTTTAAGCGTGAAGAGGTAACAGACAGACAGACAGACTTTTGTCCGTCTCTCTGTCTGTCTGTTACCTCTTCAGTAAAGTAAGTAGAGTAAAGACAGATAGACAGACCCACTTTCGCATTTATAATATTAAGTATGGATTTCTCGTATAGGATCCACCGCTGCAACCACAAGTACCAGATGAGGACCAGTCCCAGTAATGGGTCAGCTTCCGTAACGAGCCCCTTCGTCCATTGCACCGCTTCCCTTGGACAAACACAGCATCTCTTCGTCAGGTGAGCAACGATGATGGAGTAACGTTTTGATTTGCTTAGGGCCTGTTTTACCACTTTCTGATAAACTAGTGCCAGATAGGCTGTCTACCACTTAACTGTTGACACTTGACAGATAGAGTATGGAGAATCTGTCAAAAAAGTTGCGGATAGACTATTCGGCACTTTATCAGGAAGTGGTGAAACAGGCCCTTAGCGCTTAAACCTAGATTTTCATATCTAAAGCAGGCCATAAACGCAAGGGTGTACCTGACAGGTTTGCCTGTGCAGTTGCGGCGAAACCTGCACACTGCACAGTTCTGTAACATACACGCTCCGGTTTACCTGAACAGTTGACCTGTTCTGGCAAACCTGTCAGGTACACCCTTGCGTGTATGGCCTGCTTAACCGGATATAACCGGAGGCATGCCTGCGAGCATGTCCGTCACAACTTACAAGTCTAGACTCTGTAGTAGCTCTACCATGAGTTTAAAGCTATACGGTAGTATTTATTGATACTCGATACCGACTGCGTAAATTATTTTAGTATGTCAATTTTAGTTCCGCAAGTGAAACTATAGCTTTAAAGTTTAATCTCATGGTAGAGCTACTGGTGTATTCCTCGTTTAAAGGGGCTTGAATTGATCTTTGGGTTGAAAATATTAATCTAAGGGCCTGTTTCACCGCTTCCTGATAAGGTGCCTCCATACTCTATGTGTCAAGTTAAGTGGTGGATAGCCTTATCAGGAAGCGGTGAAATAGGCCCTAAGTGTAGAAAACTGCATATTATGTGGCTATAATGCTACTTTTAATTCAAACATAGCACCACATGGTAGCATGGGCACAATCATCTAAAAAGAGATTAACGAGCGCGACAACTTCTTTCTTTTTTTTAATGCATCGTATTATCATCGTAGGTCAAGGTCTTTGTTATAAAAAGTCTCGACAATAATATTTTCGTGGTCTCGAAGAGTAATAAATCAATAGGATGTGTCATACCGCCATCAGCCCATTCATCAATATTATATTCGAGAACCGTGTCATGAAAGTTAGTCGCGCATAGCGTGAATCGTGATACTCAGTAAATATGAAGAATTTTTTCAAATCGGACCAGTAGTTCCTGAGATTAGCGCGTTCAAACAAACAAACTAACGAACTCTTCTATATATTAATAAGGAGCTTTATAATATTAATAAGGATTTTTAACGACCCGTATATTTTGGCCCACCACATATTCCCAATAGGTACTATAACTCCTGTAAGCTAGTATCTTAGTATAGTATAAACTAGCTGTCCCGGCAAACGTTGCTTTGCCATAATATAAAGTACCTATTTCGCCCATATTATTTTATTGAAGTGACTATTTAGTCACCATTTCAATTTTCAACGTCCATCGCTATTCCGTAGCATGTAAACAATGGTCGCCGTCCGCGTCAGTCTCGAGTTGTAATAATTTACTATTATTTGTTCAACAAAATATGCACTTATCAATAAAATAAGTACCCAGTAGCCGATTCTCAGACCCACTGAATATGCATATAAAATTTGGTTAAAATCAGTAAAGCCGTTTCGGAGGAGTACGCGGCCTAACACTGTGACACGAGAATTTTATATATAAGAAGATATAGTAGTTATCTATAAGTCACTTTAAAGTATCTATTCGTAATTGAATTCAAATATGATGTGTTTTGGCATTTCAATAGCATCTTTTGAATATATCTAAAAGTAAGCAAAATGTTTTACATGCGTCACAAATAATTTTGCTTACTTAATAGTCACCGGCTACACGGTAAATTTTTCATCAATCTGGTGTCAATCTGATTGACGGAATATTGATGGTTATAAAAAGTTCATATTAAAAATACGATCAATCCATCAATCCGTGGCGTACACGATCAAATTTTCGTCAATCCGTACCAGATTGATTGATCAGATTGATGAAAAATTGACCGTGTAGCCGGTGACATAGTTTTTATCTTATATATCAAATTCTTGTGTCACAATGTTAGTTACCGTACTCCTCCGAAACGGCTTTACTGATTTTTAGCAAATATTATAATTTGACGACCTCCGTGGCGCAGTGGTGAGCGCGTTGGTAGCTCAAGCCGGAGGTCGCGGGTTCGAGTCCTGCCGACGGAACAAAAAAGTTTATTAAGTTCCTGGGTCATGGATGTGTATTAAATATGTGTATCATATAATAAAAATCTTTAATATATGTATAGTATAAAAGTATTAAATATATTTCTGTTGTCTGGTACCTGTAACACAAGTCCTTCAGGTACTTACCATGGGGCCAGACTGACGTGGTGTGAAGCGTCCATAGATATTATATTATTATATTATATTATATAATATGCATATTCAGTAGGTCTGAGAATCGGCTACCGGCTACTTTTTAGGGTTCCGTAGTCAACAAGTCCACGGTTTTGCTCAGAGACTATAGGACCTACAAAGCTGTAATCTGGCATGAATGCACATATTAATGATGCCGACAAAATGGTAGGTACATGAAATCTTAAAAAAAAATATTTATGGTACCTTTCCTAGTCCCTACAGATCAAGCGGGGATGAATTTTAATTTTCGCGTCCACCTCATTGTGTGGGATGTCGCTGGAAAGATTTTTTTTAAATATTATGAGTATTCATAGATCATGTTCCAATTTAGGGATCCGTTTGTGAAATATTAAGTTTTAAAGTGGAAAAAATCGTTAGATTCCAGTGTCCCTCCCCCCTTCTACCAGCTAAACGGTAGCTTCTGGAAATGTGAAAAAAATCACGGGAATAGGAAATATGCTGAATTTAAAAGGAAAACTATCACGGCTAAGAAGACTTCATAAGTTATTGAGTAATAGTCGATCAACTAAAAAAAAGTATTCGGCGAAGTATAAAGGAACTTTTCGTTCAAATTCCTTTGAATGTGATGACGTTGAATGTGATGTTTAACATCTTGGCTAAAAGTCATATACTTTACTTAAGTCAGATGCTATATTTTTTTTAAGTAGCCGGTGACGGGGTAGTTATGGGTAAACCCACGCTGTCATATTATTTTTGTTACAAATAAAGTACTTTAAACTTAAAAGTAAATTTAACCGACAAAATATCAACACAGTGCTATCAGCTGTGCGAGATGTTTGACGCCATGTTTGTTTTAGTGGTAGTTTTAGCCGCAGTGGAAAAACAAATGTCCGCTATCTTCAAAGGGCTATGTTACAACTCGCTAACTAGTTGGACGTTGAGTGACGAACGTTCAATCGACGTTCGGCCGAGTCATTCAATTGAATGGTGTCATCAATGATATTCTACTTATACAGATCTGTTACGTTCATACTATTTTTTGGCTTAAATCTCTTCCGAACAATTTTCTAATTCAAAATTGGACTTTGACAGATAAGTGAAACAAAAGATACGAAATGCCATTTACATAAAAGAGACATACTAAATAAAAGACGACCTAATTGGGTCGTATTAATTGAGTCTTCACAATGAGCGCAGTAGTAACATATCTGCTTTGAGTTTTTTATATAATATCATTGGGTGTCATTCAATGAATGCGCTAGTCATTCAATCGAATCGCAGGTTGAACCAGATGACTGCGACATACATATAAGCAGGAAAGCAAACTTTGCTATTCCTAGTGGCATAGCAAATTTAGTTTATGACAGTGCAGAGCACCGAGCACGCTGAGTGCACGCTACCATAATGTCAATTTAAGAATAATATCAGCTATTTAAAAAAAAAAACCTTCAATTTTGTGACACGACCAAAATTTGCTGACTTTTATAGAGTATATATATTAGAGTATATAATATGTACATTGTATAATGCAGGAGGAACGTTATTATTTATGCAATTTCATTCGAGTAGGAATTGCGGGCGGACTCATATTATATAATTGAGGGGACGTATTGTATGATGGTGCATTGTTCGCAGACGCGGCGAGAGGAGAATGCACTTCGACGGCAATTGCTTCATAGTCCGCAACGCGGGACACTCAGCTGGCTTCGACGACAAGAACCAGCTAAAGGTCTACTGATCACCCCTTTTCCCATATTATTATGCAAGGTGCAACAGGGTGTGTATGTGTTCCGAATTCACTATGAAAGTAGCTGAAAGAGCAATTATTTCTGATTAGTATGGACAAGCGCCCCAGCGTCATAAAATTGACCATACAAAAGCTTGAAAAATGCTCTTTCAGTGCTGCTACTTTCTCAGTGAACCCTATATAAAGGACACAATACACAGCCATATTATCACTTTGTTTGGTTGCACCCTGTCTCGATTACTCATTTTTTTTACATCTCCGTCCTCGGCCGGAGTTTCGTTTTCTTTATTTTTAGGTTTATCTGAATCTAATGGACGAGTCGTCTAACGTTTTTAGTATTTTTCTTTTTGTGTACGAGTCGCTCGACGAGTTTTTGACGGCTCATGAGTCACGCTGCCGAGTGCCATTTTCAATTGCCACATATAGAATAAGATTAGTGATGCTAAAGTGTTAGATCATCTCCCATATCGTACTTCTCTATGCATCCGACTTTTTGTCTTGTTAGACAAAAAGCGTTGATGCAATACAGTGCTACTATCTTTCTTTATATTATATTTTTACATTGCTTTTGATACTTTTATATGTATACTGGATTTGTTTGTACAGCCAACGAATTGATCGGCCGATGTAACGAAACGCGTTGAATCAGTGATTGCGTAAGTGTACCTCCGTATTGTGGTATTGTGACTATACTCACTATGCACTCAGCACTACACAGTATACAGTATAACACTACTCAGTATAATGCACACAGTCGAGAGCCTTCCATGTCAGCTACTCCCGGAACTTGGCAGCACATTAAACAGGTTCATTTATTTTGCCATTTCGGAAATTAAACACTCGTCCCATTAGATTCAATGAGTCAAACTTCAAGTATAGTATGCGAAGTGTTACGTTTGAATATAATATAAATATATTTTGTTAAATTTGCTGTTTTATTTATTAGTACTTACTGACCATGCTTAGTTGCAATCAACAAGTAATAAAGTTTAGTCGCTAATGAAATTGTATTCTTCAGAAACACTATAAACTACATATTGTAGAGTTTACGGAAACAATGCCCTTGAGCTGAAAACACCTATGAGAAGAAATATAATGCAAGTTAATTCGATGCAAGCGGTAGACCCCTTCCAAATTACTCAATTTCTAGCTGCAATGACTTACATCTTCACGATGATTCCATTTTGAATATTGCATTATTCTCGTAATTGGTAGCTTTGTGAAGAGAAGCTAGATTTTAAGCAACTGTGCCTCTCACTTTGGCCAAATTGCACCAAGAGTTAATTTCTTGATGAATATTTAGGCAAACATTAGCTGTAGAAACAGATATAGAAACTATATTTTAAGTCTTGTAGAAGGTAGTACGGCATTTGAACGGCTTCTGAAGTTGTCTGCGGTTTCGATTTCAATTTTTGTATTCGTATTTCGTATCTTACGTACTATCTTTATTTGGTAACAAATTGTTAAAAAATAAGTGTTTTCTAGAATTTCCTATTAGGTTATTTAGGCGTTGGATTTTTTCGATGTTCAATCAGAGGAGAAATAGTTATGTAAGTACATATTTTATGTAGGTATATTTTATAATTACTTATATAGTTGAAATATGTATAGTATTATCATATTATTATAGTGTGTATTAGTATATAATAGGTAAGTACGGTTTACGTAGGTTTATTATGATAAAATGTATAAAAATAATATCTTTAAAACAATTTATTACATCATTTTTTAACTAATATTGCTTTAGAATGCGCCTATTCTACATTCTCATCATCACCCTAAGGTTGGCTGGTAGAGAATGCCACTAGGCATTAAGCCCGCCTACTACGCCCGTCTATGTATATTTGCATGAAGTGTTTAAATAAATAAATAAATAAATAATTATGCTAAAGATACTTCACAACTCACAATATTATTGTGTCTCACGGCCGCACGAGACATTAAATGATTACTTACTTAAATTTATTTTAATTAACAATTTGACTGAAAATGTATGAAGCTTACGTCAAAAATCTAAATCTTTATTGAAGTTAAAGATAAAATTTGTCTCTAATATAATGTCTAAGTGCGGCGGTAAAATATGTAGTATCGTGAATAAGAATTTGCTCGCTGGTATGAATATTTTCCATGTACTCTATGACACGTATTTCCGTATCGCGATTGGCAGTCGTGAAGAGCAGCCGGTGGAGAATAGCGCGATGGCGTCGCGACGCGGCGTGTCACGCGCGAATCGCGATGTGCGCGCTATCGATCGCCGCGGCGCGGGGCGCGGAGCGGTGCGGGGCGGCGTGCCGGTGGCGCCGCGGCGCGGTCGCCCGCGTGCCGTGCCCTCGTGCGCCAGCTGTCAAAACTACGTGACGTAACCGCTAGGGCGGCGCACACACGGCCGCCGCCAGCCGGCCGCTTTGTACGTCGCGTCTCGACCGCGCTCCGCTGCCCTCGCTTAGCCGGTGCCGCGACTTTCCGCGTTATCGATCGTCCTCGCCTCCGGTCAATGTTTATAAACAGCCGGCCGCATCCGCTTCCCTCTCGTTGAGTTTGCCGGATCCCTTCTCGGCCGGTGACACCTGGATGCACCTCCGACACCTTCCGCCTGACGGTGCAAGTACGTATGCACTTTTTACTGCGACACTCGATGTTTACGCGATCGTACAACTCGTGACACTCGCTCCTCCATACAGTATGGTATATTAAAGTAAATTTCGGTGACATTTAGGAAGTAGAGAGTATTCGAATTTCGAACGTTTCCTCCTACTCGTTGATAGCGAGGCTGCGAGCATGTGCAGTGTGCACGTTGTCAGCTGTAAGTTTATTACCTGCAGTGACGGAGCCTGCAGCTACGAATTACGCAAGTACTATTAATTACCTAGTCTCTATCTAGTCTCTTGTTTTCGTTCAATACTAACTAGCTTGGTTCACAAACTTGTTTCTAGGGTAAACTATGATTTTATTTCTAAATTAGTTACATAGCTAATTGAATTTCGCCACATACAAACTAGAAACTCGTATGGCAGGGAAATGTAGAGTTTAATGAAACAGTATTTTTATAGATTTTAAGTGATTCTATCAAACATGCTGTTTAATTTAATGTATCAAAAGATACAAAAATGTCGCAAAACTAGATTTGGTCTCTAAATACGTAACACTGTGATTAGCAAACGGGTCATTTTGTGGAGATAATTAATTAGCCGTGTCATCAGAATATCGTTTGTGGTAAAATAACACAATTATAGTACGGTATTGTAACTAGTAAACAGTTTATTTTTACTTATTATTTTTACAATTTTACGCTACAGTAGCTGTAGTCAATTTAAAGCAATTTGATGCGAAAATAACTTTGTAGATTACAGTTCATTTCACGTGATAAAATAAAAGTGCAAACAAACATGTTGTACCAGTTCGTAATGTTTGGGATAATAAAAACACTGTCGTCACTACCGCTATTGGATTTTTTTTTGAGTCAAGACTTTTATTATCTGAAAAGTAGACACTCTTTTTATGATTGAGAATAAATTATTATTCTAGTCTTCTCTTACATAAGAGAGATATCATTAAGTATAGCCATGATTAACTTAGGTAATTAAGTTTTAACACAAGGGCACAGAATATATTATATCAGTTGTACAAGGGACAAGCAGGCCCATTTTCCAAGTTAAGATACTTGTACTAATTATTATGTATTCTGTAGTTAAAAGTTAAAACTCTGCCAAAAAATCTGCTGGTGTTTTTAAAGGTTTGATTAGTAGGCTAATCAAGCCCATATTTTACTTTATTCGGAATAATATAGTAATTTAGAATTAATTATTTCACATAATATGATCACTGTTTTCATAAAATAACTTCGTTGTTTTTGCATTAGATGGAGGCATTTGGTGTTTTCTTGGTATCGTTTCCGAAGTATGTAAACAAACGACTCGCCAGATTTATAAATACCTACGTTAATTACTGATAGTTCATTATTGTGTACATTATATCACCCGCGCTCGTCGCGTTGCAATGCCAGCTAAATTTACTTTTCACCTATTGCAGTTTAGAAATTATTCCATAGCTCTTCTATTTTCCAAATTTCGTCCCTCTAAACAGGGTTTGATTACGATCGATGAAGTGCATCTAAACTTGGCATTGGATTGGATTTCTACTCTTTTTTTAGGCCAAAAATTATCCGATAGGAACTTGGCCCTATTTTAACAGGTATGTTTTTAGTGGGATTTCAATACTTTTTTTCTAGAAATCATACTTATTTTTTCATTTTTTGCCACGCCCGATATAAACAATACTTTCGATAGATGGCGCTAGTCGTATTTGTTAAACTATCAATAAAAGCCAAATTTATAAGTCAACAGTATTTATTTAATTTAAGCTATACAGTGTGCATACAAAAAGTTCAATTAGTCCTGTCGTTTCATCACATCATTAGCATTTGGCAGAGGATGATCAAAACCGGTAGAGCAGTAACATTTTGTTGGTTACGCGACTATGACTGTGCCATTTGGTACCTAGGTGAGGTCATGCCCTAAATGACTTCTGGTGTTGCTACACCAGAAGTCATTTAGGGCATGACCTCACCTGCAATATCTGCTTCCTGCTGGAAGCAGATATTCGCGACCGAGACAGTAAGCTAGCATTAAGGCGACGCCTTGATAATTTGGCTGTAGCGATGCCGATTTTTCTCAGCAATGATTAAAGCTAAGAAATTAAAGTTCATTGTCAGTATTCATCATGTCTTTGTCTTTGAATTGCCCATAGCATAACACGATTGGACAACTTTTATAACACAGAATTATCAATCGAAAAGACCTCTGTAAAAAAAGGGATTCCTATTTTTCCAACAGAGGAGAGTGATTTAAGGTTCCAAAATTTGTACATAAATTGGTTGAAGCATACACTTTAATATGTGCATAGCTTATATGAAATGTATTTATGGTTTTTAAATTACGCGACAAAAACCATTTTCTTGCTTATGCCCTTTCCATTTTTGCTGTTCCATTGCTTGTTTTCTATGAGAGGCCGGCCCGGCCTCTCATAGAAAACAAGCAATCTAAAACATATCCAACACGGTTTCTTACTTTAACGTGGCGTCACCTTAAACGTACCCATCCTGCGTTTAGAATACCTTGCGGAAGCTACCAGATGAAAGTGTACCAAGGCAAGGTCCTCTATTTATAGTTAAAAAGACTAACATCAAAAATATTTCATAGGTTCAAGGCTACCTCATTTAGTGCATGACTAAAAATAAATCTAATGAACAGTCGACGGTTGAAGTCCACAAAATCGATCAGTTCTCTACATTATGTACTCTTTAGGATTTAAATACGAGTTTTGTTTGTTTCACCACTTCCTGATAAGTGTCGAATAGGCTATCCACCACTTAACTTGACTTAAAAAGTTGTGAATAGCCTATCCGGCAATTTATCACAAAGTGGTGAAACAATCCCTTATGCCAGGGGTTCCCAATCTTTTTCAGCCTGCGGCGCACTTACAAGCCAACATTTTGTCACGGTGCCCTACTTTACCTAGGTGTTACAAAAAGATAAATAAATAAACACATTTAATGATTATAGGTAGGTTAAACAAGTAAATAATAATAAACAAATATTATTCTTTTGCATGCTTTGTATAATTCATAATATTATAATTTTATTTTATAATTGAGTTATGGATAGTGATGGAGGATCGACCCCGGCCCCTCTTGCCTTTACGCGGCGCACCAGGGCGCCGCGGCGCACAGTTTGGGAGCCCCTGCCTTATGCATTATGTAGTCTAGTCAAAATAGTGTGCAGCGTTAATAGTTTGACGATTTGCGGTCAGCAAAGAACGGTAAAGATGACCAGACACTTTTTGATAACAGAAACACAGGTTTTGATGTTGTCAGTCGTTCGTCGGTCGTTTCATAGATTATAGAGGATAGTGTATAATTAAATATCACTTAATTAATTAGAATCGAGATCAATGGCCACATCAGCGCTATAATTAATGTATAAACAACGGCTACCTATTACTTGTTTATCTCAATTTATCTTAGATATTTTTAACGAATCCATTCATTGTGATTCACGTTTGTTTGTAAAGATCGCGTTATCTAACAGGTTTTACCGCTTTGTTTTGTACAGTTTTGAGAAGTATTCAAATTCGGTTCACGGATAAAGCGAATGTTCCACGCATTATTTTACGTTTATAACGAGATAGAAGCGCTAGTGTCCGGCCGAAGGTCGATATTTTGCCTAAGCCGAAGCCCACTACAACTTGTTGCCGAAGATTTAAGTCTTTAAGGATTAACAACAAAAGAGCAATTGTTCATGGTTTCCCTTTTATAATTTGAACAAACCTTGTAACTTACCTACTTCATCATCTGGCTAATATAACTGCAAATATACCTCTACATATTTTTTTAAATTTATGTCATTTTCCCGGTCCTTTAAAGAGTATAAAGCCTCAATTAAAAAAAAAGTTACCGGTTTATTCCACTCATATCTACAATTTAGGTAGATGATTTCAAAACAATAGTATAATTTTATTTTTTTATTACTTACCAGTAGAGTATAGAAATCTTAAATAATAAATATAATTTTGAGCTGCAGCATAATTTCCGGTAATAGTTCGATACCACATTTTGTTTTTGAACCTTCGGCTTTTGTATAACGATAACCGTGGTCGACGCCGAAGCTTCGGTCGGACACAGGGAAGCATCTATTTTGAGAAGTAATTTGCTTCGACCCGTATCGGACACGCATTAAAACTAAAGTTTCGATGGAGAAAAACATTATGCCTGGAATGTGATAGTTCTAAATGTGGTAAAATTGACATTTCCGCATAATCGGCAGTTTGTTCGTCAGTGGCTAACTAATTATTATTGTAATAATAGGCACTTATTAGGTTCCATATTACACTGACATGTATTACATGTATGATTTAGTTAAAGGGAGCTGATTTAATTAAATAATTATCTCCTAACGCTTACTTTTTATAACTTAAGTTATAATAAGTAAGTGTAGACTTAGTGTAGACTATAGTCTACACTTTGCAGTCCTACCAATCTCGTTCGCATTATAATGACGGATAGTTGTTATAGAAACACATCAGATTTTTCAATTCCATCGGAATTTGTTTCATCTCACGGCAAATTTGATCGACGTCGCATGAAATCTTGGTTTCACGCCATGAGGTAGGTATTTGAGGTTAAAGTTTTCAGAAATTGTTTTGTTAAAATTTTAAACCCTAATCTCTATTGTGAAATTTTCCCCCGACTAACTATTATTGGCTACTAGTAGTAACTAATATTAACTAATTGTGTAGTGACGTTCGATTTAATTTTAACACTACAGAATTATGATCAGATAAACGATGGATCATGGAAGAAACATTGTTTACTTAGAATAAAACATGTCTATCATAATATAATTTGTTTAAAACCATTATATTACCTTTATGTTTAAAACTGAGGTTAACTTTTTTGACGTGATCACGACGTGATAGATTTTAGAACAGTAATTTTACTTTTCAATCCGTGAAAGCTTGGCAGATGCGAACAAATTAGATATAGTCCATCGAATGAGCTTAAAGATCGGTTGGACGATTTAAATGAATTTGAAAGTAGATACCTTTGTATTTTAGTATGAGCTGAGGTATCCGTTGCTTCTTTGTAACTTGTAACTAGTAATGGAATAGGCACGACTTTTAAATCGCTCTTTGACGTATCTAGAACAGTTATTCTCGTCGTGTCAAAGAGTTAAAACATTGTGTTATAGGAAAATTACGTTTACGGCAACCACTAACCAGTCTTCTAGTGATTGTAGACCGTTTTAGGTTTGAACGTTATTGTCTTTATTGTTATGGTTGTGAATTGTGATGGTAATTTTAAAACAGATGAAGATTGTTATGAAAACCTTATGGTTCTATATCAAAATTTTTATTTTTTATGTTTGTTGCGTAAAGGATTGATATTATATAGCAAGAGTTAAGAATTAGACACGCATGTTGATGTCTATGCAGTATGCTCTGACGCGGAAATCAGGGCATAAAAGAACATTTTATTCATTTTATTTTATACAGTTTATGCCTAAACACCTTATTAAATTCTTCTATTGCCTTCGGCAGAGAATTAATATTCATACACCCTCTTAGGCCGGTATAAATAGTAGAGATGTCACGAATATTCGGTATTCGGCCTATTCGGCTTCTTTTTTTGCTATTCGGTATTCGGCCGAATAAATCGTACTATTCGGCCGAATACAGAATACCAAACCATTTTAAAAGAAACACGTTATATTCATCAAAATTATGTATTTATTTCCAAATTAGAACACTTTGGTGATTAAAATTGATCAGTGATAAGTTGTGATGGTTAAAAACAAGCTTTTCAGCATTTTTTGGTGGCAAATGATTAGGTAAGCTTTTCATCGTAAATGTTACCAGCCTCAGAAAATTACCTCTCGCTATACACGCAGCACGCTACTTCCAGGAGATAAACTTTGGCAAATTTCGAAAGGTTTGGGTATTGTTTTTCGTTTGCTAACCGCCACTTGTGAGGATCGGCCTTCCGATCTAGACGAATTACTGTTTTCAAATAAAAATCCAACTCGTTTGACGCAAATAACTCGTTTGAAAATGCAACGAGGAAAACAGGTTGCTATTTGTCTTAATCCAGCTACCGCGCTCCCGAAAAGTAAATAGTATGTCGTGCCGAATATTCGGCGCTTCGGCCGACAGCGTTGCCGAATATTCGGTATTCGGCCAATTCACTATTCGTGGCATCCCTAATAAATAGTCAGTACTCAAGATGCATCTCGGTCTCAAGATACCGTTCAGGCTCTGTGATTGGTTGGCTGTCAAAATTTGGTCCAATCATAGAGCCGAACCACGTCTTGAGACCGAGATGCATCTCGAGTACTGACTATTTATACCGGCCTTAATGAAATTATGATACTTACTTGACGAAATTACTTTAAAGTCTGGCTTTCAAGCCCATTAATATGATTTATGGTACAAAACCTTTTGAAATAATAATTTTAAAAATGGTAGAGTATTGCTATATATGTATAGATAGAGTTTAGACTTTAGAGTCACGTTACACATAGCAGCAAGCAGTGTGCGACTACACAATACAGCCATAGTATATTAAATTAACATTATTAAGTGTTAAATTATAATAATATGTGAAATTTTATTTTAGATCAGCGTATATTATTATATTACAACCATGGACGTATAAAAAAAGGCGGACGGAGTCCCACCGTACACAGAACTGTGTCGTTCAGAGTCGGCCAGCTGGCTGTATGTACACGGCCCGCACGCACACATTCTTGCGCTAGTCCATATCATTTGACAGGCGTCAGAATGTGTGCGTGGCTGACTCTGAAGAAAAGTGAAGACACAGTTTTGTATATAACAAGACTCCGTCCGCCTTTTTTTTACGTTCATGATTACAACATATTCGAAAATTAAATAAATTTTTTAAGCAGTGTCCCCAATATGACTGAGTTCGATGACTCTATAGTCTCATAATTCACTGTAATTACTTTGAATAAAATGATTATATTATTCAAATCATTTCCAGTAAAAAAAGATTATTAAAAAAATTTGAAGGCGCAATTTCCCAATAAACGCGATCTATGACGAACGTGATCTATGACAATCGTCCTAAGCAAACCTTTCTAAATCTGAAAGCAACAGTAACAACAAGCAAACAATACTGGTTAGTGATTTACAAATACACCATTTTCTCATTGAATGCGCGTACAATACTCAGTTTAATAATATAACTCGTAAAATAACCATTATTGTTCCTGGTCACGACCTAATTTTTGTGAGAAACGAAGTACTGTTAGCGCGTATCTACCTTGTAGCTGAATAATCTAACAAATGATCTCGTTCTTGTAGTCAGAAAAAGTAATTGTATTTTATCTATACTAAAATTATAAAGCGGAAGAGTTTGTTAGTTAGTTAGTTTGTTTGTTTGTTTGTTTGAACGCGCTAATCTCAGGAACTACTATTGTATAATAATACGGGCTGCCCGAGAAAATGTGTAAGTGGGTCACTAGTTTCTTAGCAGATAGAAGCATAAAGGTCGTGGTTGACGGCGAATGCTCGGAAACTCAGTCTGTTGATGCTGGTGTCCCTCAGGGCTGTGTGCTATCGCCTACCCTATTCATACTGCATATCAATGACATGTTACAAACCAACGGCATTCATTGCTATGCGGATGATAGTACAGGTGATGCTGCATATAATATATATACCGGCTCCCCCAATATTTCTCGGCCAAATATAAATGAGAGTCGAAACGAACTTGTGTCTAAATTTATAGAGAATTTATTGGAGAAATTTAGTCCCATTCAACCCCGCGAAGACACAAGTCTGCGCGTTCATCACTAAAAATCACCAATGGTCGTATATCCTCGTTTTGAAGGCACATCTTTAACCATTCCCCCTAGCATTGAGATACTTGGCGTCAACATATTACATCGAACGAAGTCCAGTTCCGATATCATCTAGACTTCTAGAGGGTAAGGCCAAGTTAGCCTCGAAGAAGCTTGGTGTTCTTAACAGAGCGAGAGAGTACTTCAGTCCGGACCAACGCCTACAACTCTACAAGGCGCAGGTTCGGCCTCATATGGAATATTGTTCTCAGGCAGGGGCGCCAAAATACTAACTGCTCCCTCTGGATCGTATCCAACGAAGGGTCGCTCGAATTGTTGACTGCCATAGTGTTTCAAACAGCTTGGACCCCTTGTAATTACGCCAAGATGTAGCTTCACTCTGCATCTATCGGTTGTATCACAGGGAGTGCTCTGAGGAATCAATCAATCAAAATCATTTATTCACATAGGTCACACAGTAACACTTATGAACGTCAAAAACATTGTAATATAAATTAATTGTAGTACATAACATATTCGATAAAATATTATTATCACAAAAACCTAAGAACTAATAAGTAGATACAAATTACATTCATGTCACCGATTATTATTATCTGTTACCAATTGCAACATAATATTTTACCATATTGTCATAAAAATAAGTCATACATACTTAATAATTATTATTTAATATCATACTTTATTAAATATAATGTCCAAAATTAAAAAAATAAATTACCAAATAATTATTAATCGTGAATGTCATAAATATTATAATTGATGTCGGCTAATGTAGAGCAAAAATAGTAATAAAATAATTAAAATTAACATTTAACAATTACAATAATTACAACTAACCTTTATTCAATAATTGATTTTAATACATCCCTTAAATTTTGTAAATGGTAAGTCTATAATCTCAGCAGGCAATCTATTAAAAAAAACGTATGCCGAGTCCCACAAATGAATTTTGTACTTTATGAAGCCGTGAATAGTTACTAGCTAACTTGTTATTATTTCTGGTATTGAAAGGGTGAATATCAACTTTTTGGTCATAATTGTTCTAATGCGTACATGATATTGTCAAAGATAAACTGAGATGCAATTGTCAAAATATTTATCTTTAAATTTTTCTCTCATAGAATCTCTGGGTCCTAGTCGATATATGGCACGTATTGCTCGTTTTTGCAGAATAAATATTGTCTGAATGTCAGCTGCACTTCCCCATAATAGTAAACCATATGACATGATGCTGTGGAAGTAGCTAAAATAAACCATACGTGCTGTTTCAACGTTCATCAAAAGTCTTACTTTCCTAATAGCAAAAACGGCTGAACTAAGTTTCGAGGTCCCCATTGCAATTTACGGTCAAGCGTAAGACCTAAAAACATTGTAGAATCGACTAAGTTTAAATTATCTATACCAATCTTAATATTAATTGTGCTAGTGGACCTAACATTGGGCATAGTAAATTTGACACATTTAGTTTTTTTGGGTTTAGTAGAAGATTATTAGAATTGAACCATTGTAGTATGAGAGTAAGTATTCTATTTATGCTGTTGATATCTGGATTTTTACGATTGATTTTGATAAGAACGGATGTGTCATCGGCAAATAACAAAATTTCACATAAATGTTTTATAAAAAATGGAAGATCATTAATGTAAATAAGGAACAAAAATGGTCCTATGATGGAACCCTGAGGAACTCCCATTTTGGTATGTAAATCTGATGATTTAACACCATCAACATTGCGAATTGTACTCGGTCCGTCAAATAATCTTTAATTAGATTAAGCTGTGCTACATCTCTAATACCATAGTACTTTAGTTTAAGTAGAAGTGTGCGATGATCAACGCAGTCAAAGACTTTTGACATATCACAAAATACGCCAATATCATCGTGAGAATCTTCCCAAGCTTTAAGTATGTATTTAATCAATGTTACACCAGCATCTGTTGTTGAGACACCCTTAGTGAAACCGTATTGACGACTGTGGAATAGCTTATTGATATTAAAGTGACTCTGTAACTGTATAAGTATGGCCTTCTCAAATATTTTACTTATTGCTGGCAAAATAGAAACTGGTCTAAAATTAGTAGGGTCCTTTGTGAGCCTTTTTAAATAATGGTATAGATTAAGACTGCTTCATGAGTCGGGTAAGCACCCCGACATCTATACAGCGATTAAATAAGGCGGCTAAATATGGCGATAATTCAGTTATAATATTTTTGAGCAATTTAACTGAAATACCCCATAAGTCTACAGATTTCTTCATGTTCAGAGTCTTGAATATCTTTAAGATGTCATTAGGGTTAATGTGTTTGAAGTTAAATAAAGTCATATTTTCCTGCACATTAGCTCTCAATAATTCATTTGCTTTTATTGAAGAAGAATCAAGGGCACTCCCTTGATTCTAAGGGTATATTCACAAAATAGTTGTTAAAAAAATGAGCTAATTCTAGATTATCAGATATTGTGAAACCATCAATGTTAAGTGCTATTTTGCGTTCATTTGTTTTAGGTCGCCCGGTTTCGTTGTTTATTATATTCCAAGTGCTACGAATAATATTACTAGAGCTCTTAATTTTATTACTTAAATATAAGGATTTGGCAGCCAGACAGGTATTTTTGAATACTTTGAAATAATTCCTAACGTACTGAGTAAATAGAGGGTGAAAGTTATATTTCTTTAAGTCATACAAGTCGTTAGTTTGTTTCTGCTGATGTAAATGCCAGGTGTCGCCCATTCACAAAATTTCATTTTCCTATCAATGTTAAACGTTTAAGGGCCTGTTTCACCGCTTCCTGATAAGGTGCCCGATAGGCTTATTTGACAGATTCTCCATACTCCATCTGTCAATTTAAGTGGTGGATAGCCTTATCAGGAAGCGGTGAAACAGGCCCTTAGTCTTAAAAATCATGTCTTGTTCCTTTATAATAACATCATGCAATTTATCATAAAAAATGGGTGGATCTTTTTGGGTAACATCTATATTTAGAATTTTGCTTGCGATATTATCTCTAAAAATATTTATTTTAGCTGATGTAATCGGTCTGCATGTGATTGTTTTAAAGGGATTATTAGTTGTAACTGGAAAAACCGCTAGCTGGCCTAGGTGGTCTGATGTTAGATCACTAAATAAGCACTTTTCTATGCAACTTGAATTACAGTAAATGTTATCCAAGTAAGTTGCTGAGTGTTAGTTTATTCTAGTTGGCTCCAAAAATAAGTACTAAAGATCAAAGGTTACAAATAAGTTAAGTTGTCTGTCACATTTTGATGATTTCTCCAGTAGATTTACGTTTAGGTCACCATATAGTATAATCTTTTTCTGTGTCAGCAAACGATTTAATAGACTATCTAATGTCGAGACAAATGATTCTAAATCGTCCTGAGGGGGTCGGTACACACAGATTACTATGTACTGTTCCAGTTCAACGCACGAAATTTCTGCTGTACATTCAGAGGAAAGTGTAACTATATCAGTACGTTCTTTATATTTAATATCATTTTGTATATAAATAAGAGACCCACCACATTGACTTTTGCATCTTCCTATTTCTTGGCGGAGTATGTTTTGTTCGGAGTGCGTGGAATCTGTGTAGTATCATCTGATAACTTCTTTAATATGGATATAGTTTTAGTTTTTTAATCTAATTCTTGCTTCAGTGATGTGACTTCCAGATTAAGATGTAATATTTCATCAAAATTACAACTTGAACTCACCAGGAGTTCAAGTTGTAATTTTTCAAGGCGTGACTTTAGGTAGGTTATTTCTGTGCGGTCAAAACACGTATGTGCTGGCTGGCTAGATGATGATAAATTGAGCCCAGGAGAGTCAAGACTCGGTGATTCGTCATCAGACATCAATTATGCTATGTTTAACTCGGAATTAGCTTTTAAATTTTTACGACGAAATGTGATATTATTGTTTTCCATTGTCTCGGCTAATAACTCTTTAGATTGTAACAAGATGGCGCTAGTTGTTGAAGGAAACTTGACACTTAAACTGTTGAAACCAGATTTGAATTTTGAATTATATATATAATTTTTCGCCGTCGTCCCACGCGAAAAACATACCATCCTCATCATCTTGATGAGTGGCAGTCTTCCACCGTGCGTTTTTCGCGTAACTTTCTGCCGCGCACTGTAAAACTCTGGAACGAACTGTCACCAGCAGTATTTCTTGGACCTAACCAAAAAGAAGAGGGCGTATAAAGAAATACGCCAAAAAGGCCGGCAACGCGCCTGCAGCTCTTCTGATGTTGCGAGTATCCATGGGCGACGGTAGTTGCTTACCATCAGGTGACCCGTTTGCTCGTTTGCCCCCTTATTTAATAGAAAAATTTTTTTTTTGCTCGTAAAAGAGATTTTTGGGCAAACCGACTCGTTTTCTTCATTTCTTCTGTTTAGAATCGGTGATCAAAAATGAGTGCAATTGACATAAGTAAGCGTGCGCATAATATTATCTATTATTTTTACATTCGACGGACAATATTGATCAGGAAATCTATAAAAAATTGAAAACGTTTTGGCTAATCCCTAGATTTACAATTCTTTGGGTTATTTATTCTCTAATCTAGCTGTTTGATTCTAGACACATCGCAGAGAAATCTGTCGTGAGCTTCTGTCTCTGACTGACATGCATTGTGATGAGACATGACGTCACGACTCACGAACACCGGGTGTCCTACAATGGGGTGCCAAACCCACGTCACTTGGGTGCGCCAATATCGTTCTATTAGATCTCACTATTAGGTTACATATTCTATAATAATTAAGATAGAAACAATAGCATCTACCACCATCATCTTTACAAGTGTAATATTAAGTTGTTGATCCCGACTAGAATTTACAAGAAATATAACCCAAATACTAAGGTACAGAAACTTTCAAAACCATTTCAATTTCGCATTCTATAGCTGCGATAACGAAAAAAGACTTCAATGAGATTTATCGCAAGCACCATGTCATTTAGCGATATGTAATTTTTTTATTTCTAACTGCGTCGTAAAAACTACCTTTGTCAGCGGCTACACGGTCAATTTTTCATCAATCTGATCCATCAATCTGATTGACGGAATATTGATGGTTATAAAAAGTTCATATTAAAAATACGATCAATCCATCAATCCGTGGCGTACACGATCAAATTTTCGTCAATCCGTACCAGATTGATGAATCAGATTGATGAAAAATTGACCGTGTAGCCGGTGACTATCAAGTAGAACTTGACTAAGGCGGGTACAAATAGTCAGTATTCAAGATGCATCTCGGTCTCAAGACACGGTTCAGGCTCTGTGATCTCGCATCTCGAGACCGGGTCGCATTTTAAGTACTGACTATTTTTACCAGCCTAAGTGCCAGATAGGCTATCCACAACTTATCTGACAGATTTTTATCAAGTTATCAAGCTAAAGACTATTTGTCAAGTTAAATCAATTGAGTTGAATCTAACGACGAACCCGTCGGATAATTGCAACACGTGATAGGTACCTGATACCCCACATAAGGAATAGTGTGGGATTGGCACACCCTCTGACGTGCCTAATGATTAGTAGGTGTTCCTTTTATTGTGACACGCATGATTTGACGACCGTCAATACGACTATTGACGACTTAATTTGTATAATCATTGGACATGTATTGAGCCGACTTCCGATGATGCCAACGGTTTGTTCTGGTGGTTAATGGCTTCTGAATCAGCATGAATCTGCTTCTTAATAAAATAGTTACTCTAAATCAAAATAAAAATTATTATTGAAAATTTTGAAAAATCTTGCGGTAAATAGGTAAGTCCAATGTGAGTGCCTCACCTTGTCAATATAAATAATCATAAAATTCGTAACTTATGAGTTATGACCTAACTATTAGGTATAATCTTCGGAATAATCTTCGGAACTCGAAACTTCTTAGTAGGGGAGGGCTTTTAAGCTCCTTCCAAAATATTGTTTTGAACCACAGCTACAGATTTGATCGCATTAGAGAACCACGGATCAGTCAAGTAAAAAGTATCTTTGCTTTACGACTGCAGGTCAGTACTACCCTAGGGCCAGCCCACACGTACCTCAACCACACCACACCAAGAATAATAGTCATTTATATTCATCTATATTTTGAGTAAAGCGGGTCGTACCTCACGCGCGCACTGTCGTTGCATCGACGCAACGTTGTGGTTGCGATGTGGTCGGTATCACACAAGTGGTCGACAACGACTGCAAAATGTGGTACGTGTGAATAGTCCAGTTCATTCACAATACGAAATATACGCCCGACCACGTGGTGTGGCTGCGGTTGTCGAGTGGTTGTGGTACGTGTCTGTTGGACCTTAGATCCAGATTTCTCTATGAAATACTTTTGGCAAATCTTCTCTTTCAAAGAGCGAGAATGTGATTTTAAGTTGTAACCATTTTGTTAAGCTCAAGATTGTGATTGAATGATGATATTAGGTGAAGAAATCACTATCACACTATTTTGAAGTAAAATAAGTGTCAGTGCAGGTGACCGTACAAAAGGTTATCGAAGGGTTAACCGTTAACCGTAACATAACATTGACCCAGAACTTGTTAACATGCGATCACATTGCATTCATAAATTATACCTGACATTTCTAAAATATGCTATGACTGTGCACGAACATGGATTTGGCGACACTATCGAATAAGTGCAATGTGCACAATGCACTTATTCGTTTATAACTTTTTTAAATTTTTTGTTTCACGCTTTCGATATATTTTTCTAGACGTCATTCCGGATGCAATGAGCTATCGCACGTATTTTTAAGAGCCTTATCAGCTCTACTTTTCGCCATTTTCAACTTATCGCTTAGACTAAATATAAAATATGCAAGTCGTAATATTTGCCGATTTGAGTCAGCATGATGCACTTGTAAGATTAAGGGTCGAATCGTTTGGCGAAAAAAAAAAATACTCATTTGCGGTGGCATGGCGGCCATTGGGAACTGTCGGAAAAGCATGGCAAGGTGATTTCCGTGACGATGATTAGCTATGCAAAAATTAGCCTGGTACAAATGGTTCAATTGTTTTATTTAAATTAATAATGACCCCTGAAGAACCGCCATACTGGTACAAATGACCTAATATTTTGTGTCACCATCTCCCGGTCTATGTTGCTCGCTGTTATCCGCGCTACGCCACAATAAAACCATTTGCTTACTAGTATGAAGTAAAATAAAATTTTCATGTCCCTAGAAAACTCACTTTTGGAGTTCCTGAGCAACACTACAAAATATTTTGTAAAGAAGTTCACAAAACATAAAGAAAATTTTTGTAATGTCAAAACGTCCTTAAATAATAATCAGTAGGTAGTGTTAAGTGTACCTTAAGCTGACGGACGAAATACTACATACCTATAAATAAATGGCTTATAATTAACTGATCACCAGAAATAGTAACATTTCACAGACAATTATTATTTTTAACAAAAAATTAAAACCGACTTCCAAGGTAAAAACAATAATAACATCCTTATAATATGAACTAAAAAGTATTAAATAATTTTTCCTATCTCATGGTGCCTTTTTCCGAATTCGGCTAAAACTCAACTATTTCTGTACTCAATCTTCATAATTTTGAAGTCGGTACCAGATATAGCTGAATCCAGATGCCAGAATATTTGAAACATTTGTAACTGGCACCGACTTCAAAATTATGAAGATTGAGTACAGAAATAGTTGAGTTTTAGCCGAATTCGGAAAAAGGCACCATGAGATAGGAAAATTTATTTAATACTTTTTAGTTCATATTATAAGGATGTTATTATTGTTTTTACCTTGGAAGTCGGTTTTAATTTTTTGTTAAAAATAATAATTTCACTCTTTTTAGTTACCTAGTAAAATCATCGCGTACTATACGTAGATTAGGGCCGATTCACACCGAATGGCAGAGGCGAGGCGAGCAGTTTCAGTGTCATATGATTTTAAACTTTATTGTAATACATAGTATCGCTTGAGAAATTGACGCCGCCGGCGGCCGCAAGAGTCCACGAGCATCCACGGGCGGCCGTAGATTTCTCAAGCGATACTATCTATTACAACAATGAAGATAAAGTTTAAAATCATATGACACTGAAACTGTTCTCCTCGCCTGCGCCATTCCGGTGTGAATCGGCCCTAATACACCTGTATACTATTCTACGTATCTTATTACAATTTGTTAACAGTCACACTTACAAAATATAATATCAGCTGCAGATAATTTTGAACAATACATTAAAAAAAATCGAAGTGGACACGTGCCAGAGCCGCGCCAAACCGGAATTTTAGCAGCGCGGCAGCGGCGAGGCTTTCATTGTCATATGATTTTAAACTTTATCTTTATTATTGTAATACATAGTATCGCTTGAGAAGTCTACGGCCGCCCGTGGCCGTGATTGGTAAGTGTGACAGCTGTGCACTCTAGCATGTTACTTGTATTATCGAAGCAACTTACTTCTCAGAAGTAATGACAAATGTGTGCCTTACGCTCTGGAGATAAGGTTGAATATTTTGTTATGTTCAATTTTGGTGACATTGGTGACCCTGACGTGAAAATGATGATGATGATGATGAATATAATTTGTATAGTAGCATATGCTTTCAGTTCTTAAAACAGCGCCTAAACCCCCAAACTTGTATCTAAAAGGAAACCGGAGTTCTCTTAGTATCTTCGGAACCATAGTATACCTTGGTGCAGAATCTTGTGTTTTGGTAGCATATGCTTAGGATGCTTCTCATAAAATCAAAATCACCATATGTTTCCATATAAATTTCAAGGAGTTCCCTCGATTACTCATGGATCCCATCATCAGATCACCACTTTTGTGAACATGGTACCAAATTGGAGTGAAACCTAATACAACAAAACAAAAATTTCGAAAATCGGTTCACAAACGGCGGAGTAATCGTTGAACATACAAAAAAAAAATAAAAAAAAAAAAAAAAAAAAATATCGACAGCCGAACATATAACCTCCTCGTTTTTTGGAAGTCAGTTAAAAATAGTAAACGATCATCAAAATACAGACCACCATTTTAATGTAAGATGATAACCAAATATTTAACATCTTAAAACCAAAAATAGTAAATGATCACCAACATTATACTAGCATTTTAATGTAAAATGATCACCAAAGATTTATTATCTCGCTATCCTATTTATGCAAAATGACTCCAAATATATCATTGTTAAACCAAAAGTAGTAATCGATCACCAAAATTAGTAAATGATCACTAACATTATACGTTAGCATTTTAATGTAAAATTATAACCAAATATATTTTTATTTAGCAATAGCAAGTCTCAGTAAAAGAGTCCCGTTTGTACCCTTTGGGTACGGTACCCTAAAAACGGGACTCTATTACTGTGACTTCGATGTCTGTCCGTCTGTCCGTCCGTCTGTCTTTCTCTAGGCTGTATATCAAGAACCGCTTCAGCTAGACTTCTGAAAATTTAACAGATTGTGTATATCTGTTGCCGCTATAACAAAAAGTACTAAAAACAAAATAATATTATTATTTAAGGGGGCTCCCATATAACAAACGTGATTTTTTTGGCCTTTTTTGCTCGATATCAATAATGGCAACCAATAGGCACGTGGATATTTTCGCAAAGGCCTTGATTATATGTTTACTTCAATAATTAATAATAATATTTAAAAAAATTAAAGGGGTCCCCAAGTCCCAACCCATACAAAAACACAATTTTAGGTCTAATTTTGCTCTATAAACGGTACGGGACCCTCCATACGACTCACATTTGGCCGATTATTTTGTTAATAATATGCTTACATTTTTTGTCAATCGTAGTGATTTATTTGGACAGAAATATTGCATTGATTTGCTCACAAGGATTTAGCGATAATTTACTACATTTGGTGATCATTTACTATATTTGGAGGTCATTTACTATATTTGGTGATCATTTACTTTATTTGGTGATCATTTACCATATTTAGTGGTCATTTCTAATATTTGGTTATCATTTACTATATTTGGTGTTCGATTACAATTTGAAGTGTTGTCATGACTAAAATAGCTGGTAGTATTGCAATTTTAGACTTTATTTTTTTGGTGGTCAATATCTTTTTTAGGTAAACAAGTTTAGGGTATCAGTGCATTTTTTGGTGTATGTTTGTTCCCTAAATAAATTCATCCCGAATAGCGTGCGTAGCAGACATTTTTAACGTTAATGTTAGGGTGATCTATCCAAAACGTGTAATTTTGTTAAATAACCTTCCATTGAGGAGTTTGGCTTTCCAACAAAAACGCTATTACTGCATGTTATAGCAGCATAAATTGTTTATTTACCTCCTTACATACAATGTAGAAAACATTATGGTTCAAACGTAGACATTTTTCTTAAGTGTGAGAATGTCTGGCGCAGTTTTCTCGAGACAAAAGTGTGTAAATTACAAAGTGCTTGTATAGCTAGGCGAGCCGTGGAAAAACTTAGTGTCTTTGTGTAGACAGGGCCTAGACATTTACTATGACTAGACTAGGCATGGTCTGGTAACACCCCCCAGCCCCCCCCCCCCCCCCTGAAAAGATATTCGGTCTGGTATCAATCTGCCGACTTAAGGCAAGGCTGTCCCTAAAATTAGCAGGTCGATGTCTGTCAGTGCGAATATCAACGTAAAGAAATTATAATAACATTCATATTATCAGCGCGCCTTTAGGGCCAATTCACACCGGAATGGCAGCGGCGCGAAGAGCACTTTTAGGGCCAACCCACACGTACCACAACCACACGACATCGCAACGACAAAATGTCGTCGAGCTGTGGTTACGTGTGAATGGTGTCGCTGCAGCATTTTGTAGTTGCGTTGTGGTACCGACAAAATGACGACGGCCAGTGGTTGCGATGTGGTTGCGACGTGGTTGCGTCGTGTGCAGGTCGAAATATTGTATTTCGACTCCGGCTTTTATAGCGGAAACACGTCTTGCCCAAAGTCAGGGATTTCGAAGAGGACACTTTATTGTTGCTATCCTTGCTATATGTATTATTTTTTACTTTGTTTCTTTTTGAGTCTACATCAATTTTGGTGTAAGAGAATTCCACATAATTTCTTCAGACTGGAAGCTTAAAAATCAGTCTTTTCAAACTGGCCTGGTCTTAAAATATATTTTGTTTCCAACACTTCATTTTACGCAGAGTAGATAACACGTTTTGAATTCCCACTTTCCAGAAAAATTGACGTTTATTTTACCTTCCGGGGAGCCCCGCCCCTGTCCGTGGGCGTACCCGTTACTCAGTACCAACTTTTGCTACAGCTCTAATGAATTATGAAAACACAATATCTACATATAAAAAACCTTGACTGATGATAGCTACCACTTTCGAGATTTTTCGTAAATAAAAATGTTGTTCGTCTTATCAAAACGAAGCTACTCACAAAAAATTAGCTTGATGGTAATCAAATAAAAATTGTTCTAGGGCTCCCGGACTATATTATTTCCACGCCTCGTTTAAATTTCTAAATTTAAACGAGGCGTGGAATTTTTTCTTTCTTTCTCGTTGAAGTTTCGCCCCCATGAAGAAATGAATGAAGACAGGGGGTGGGGAGAGCGTGGGCGGCGTGTCGTTGCATCGACGCATCGTTGTGGTAGCGATGTGGTTGCAACGTGGTTGCGACGTGGTTGCGACGTGGTTGCGATGTGGTGGTTGTGGTGGACGTTAATTGTGAGCTGTCGGCTGGGTTTGACATTACGCGACCAAACTACGTAGGCGGGGGGCCTGCATAGGAATCAACTTCTTCGATAGTACTATCAGAGAAGTTGATATCTAGGCAGATGGCGGACCTAAGAAATTTGGTCGCGTTAAGTCAAACCCATCCGACCGATCACAGCAGCTATGAGCTAACATTGAATTGACATAAGTCGACCAAATGACGTAGGTCCGTCAACTGCCGGGGAGTCAATTTCCTCGATAGTACTTGAAAAAATTGGTCAAGTGTGTGCCGAGCGGTGCCGAGGCACGTAGCGCTGCGGCTTTGTTAATGTTAATTAATTAGTTATTAATAACATGTAACGGTATAAACCGTAAAAATATCGCCCCACCAACGCTTCATAAAAATAATAAATAAATAAATAAATATAAATATATATTATTATAAATGTGAAAGTGTGTCTGTCTGTTACCTCTTCACGCCCAAACTACTGAACCAAATTCGGTGAAATTTGGTATGGAGATACTTGGAGTCCCAGAAAAGGACATAGGATACTTTTGACCTGGAAAATGTACGGTTCTCGCGCAATAAACAATTTTTGGCGCAACGGAGTTGCGGGGGCCCTCTAGTAATCTAGTAATCTTTTAACTTATAATATCGATGTTCACAAGTCACTACTCACAAGTCACAACATTACAAAATAATAACACTAGATGTTGGTCGCAATAAGCAATTTTACGCGACAAAATTAGTTTTTCTTCTGGGTAGAGATCAACTACGATAACATGACGCGCCCCTCCAAAATTTAGAACGTTTGAAGTGCGTTGTCAAAACGTTTGAAGTGCGTTGTTTTGCGCGGTAGGCTTGTTATGATTAGTTGACCAACAAATATTGGTAATAAGTGACATTAACTGAAATATTACGTGTACTGTGATTGGTTGAACAGTTACTACATACAAACTCTTTCATAAGGATGACTACACACATTGAAACAGTCATTTGGAGGGGCGCGCCATGTTGTCGTAGTTGATCTCTACAGTTTTTTCTTTGGGGACGAAATTAATATATTATGACGAAAATATTAGTACGGGAGCCCTAGAACAAATTTTCTACAAGCTAATTTTTTTGTAAGTAGCTTCATTTTGACAAGACGAACAACATTTTTATTTGTGAAAAATCTCGAAAGTGGTAGCTATAAGAGATCTGCGGGGTTAAAATGGTAACATTTTGCAATTCCTCCAGAAAATGAATTGTCAAAACTGTCAAACTGACAAACGTCAAATTGGTACAAATTGTGCAAATTACTAGACAAGCAGAGTGATTTTTGAAAAATGAATCATAATAATTATGATTTATTTTTTAAAAATCACTCTGCTTGCAATTCATATTTCTAGTAATTTGCACAATTTGTACTAATTTGACATTTGTCAGTTTGACATGAATAATTGCAAAATATTACCATTTTAACCCCGCTGAGATAGAAAGGATTTCATACTTTGAATTGATGGTCCTAAAATATGGACTGTTTTATTTGTAGGACAATGTTACTCTTAAATTATATAACTAATAACCCATCAATATACAAAAAATTAGCTCGTTTGGGTTCCGTTATATGGTTAACTGTAATCAACAAAACTTGGTTGACTACTGATTACTTAACCCTAAAACGGAACCCTAACCAGCTGGCTCCCGTACTAACGGCATCAAAGTATGTATCTGCACACCATTTCATCAATATCGGTTTAAGGGGTTTAAGCCTTAACAGATAGACAGACGTAACTTTCTGCCGCGCACTGTAAGACTCTGAAACGAACTGTCACCAGCAGTATTTCCGCACCTATACGACCTGCAAACCTTCAAAAAGAGAGCGTATTCCCTCTTAAAAGGCAGGCAACGCACCTGCAGCTCTTTTGATGTTGCGAGTGTCCATGGGCGACGGTAGTTGCTTCCCATCAGGTGACCCGTTTGCTCGTTTGCCCCCTTATTTTATTTAAAAAAAAGAAAACGGACACACATTCACTTTAAAATATATGGATAACCCGCAGTAATTTAGCTCATCAGCGAATGTCTTTGCACCGAGAATGCAAAACTTTGTTAATACACGACTCACAAGTCACAAGCAATAAAAAATTAACAAAACTTTTAAATTTTATTAATATTTTATATCCGGGTCATAACGACTCGCGGCGTCTTTGTCGTCATAATTGAAGACGTGAGCGGATGAAGTGGGTAACTAACAATTTGTTTTTTTTTTTCATAAATGGAGAAGACAAAATGATTTGAAATTAAATAATAAAAACCGGCCAAGTGCTTATCGGGCCACGCGCAATATAGGTACGGGTAGTTTTCGATAATTTTTGGATGGTCAATGAATATACATTTATAACGTGTGGATTGGCACTAGTCACTACTAACAACATCATCTCAGTTACGTTCAAAGGAATTTGAATAAAAAGTTCCTTTATACTTCGCCGAATGAATTTTTTTTAGCTGATCGACTATAACTCCAAAACTTATGAAGTCTTTTTAGCCGTGATAGTTATCCTTTTAAATTCAGCATATTTCCTACTCCCGTGAATTTTTCCACATTTCCAGAGGCAACTGTTTAGCTGGTAGAAGGGGGGGGGGGGCATACTGGACTCTTAACGATTTTTTCCACTTTAAAACTTAATATTTCACAAACGGATCCCTAAATCGAAAAATGCTCTATGGATACTCAAAAACCTATCCAACGACACCCCACACGATCGGGTGGACGCGAAAAAAAAATCATCCCCGCTTGATGTGTAGTCCCCTACACATCAAGCGGTATCTAGGGTTGCCAACTTTTGTTTTTGCATTTAAAGTACATTGGTTACTCTAAGTATGAAAAATAAAGTACACAATATAAAAATAAAGTACAATTTATTTTTCTTTATTATTATATCTACTTAATATTATAAAGCGGAAGAGTTTGTTAGTTTGTTTGTTTGAACGCACTAATCTCAGGAACTACTGGTCCGATTTGAAAAATTCTTTCAGTGTTAGATAGTCCATTTATCGAGGAAGGCTATCGGCTATATTTTATCACGCTAAGACGAAGAATATGAGCGAAGAAATAGAGGAAAATGTGGAAAAAAACGGGGGGAAATTATTTGAAAGGGCTTATCTCACGAACTACTAGAGCAATTTTTCTGTTATTTGGCACAGTAGACCACGTAAAGGATCATAGGCTATTTTGTGTGAACTAATTTGTCTGTGAAATATCTTTTGTTATCGCGGCCCATATGGGCCTTACGGGGCTTGATTAGTTAATAATATTGTATCATGTACCATTTTGTCGGCATCATAAATATGTGCATTCATGCCAAATTACAGCTTTGTAGGTCCTATAGTCTCTGAGCAAAACCGCGGACAGACAGACAGACAGACATACAGACAGACATACAGACAGACAGACAGACAGACAGACAGACAGACAGACAGACAGACGGACAGACAGACGGACAGACGGACGGACGGACGGACGGACGGACGGACGAACGGACAGACAGACAGACGGACAGACGGACGAACAGACAGACGGACGGACGGACAGACAGACAAACAGACAGATGGACAGACAGACAGACAGACGGACAGACAGACAGACAGACGGACAGACAGACAGACAGACGGACAGACAGACAGGCGGACAGAAAGACAGACGGACAGACAGACAGACGGACATACCGAAACTATAAGGGTTCCTTGTTGACTACGGGACCCTAAAAATGAGTAGGTAATTGTCCTTATGTTATAAAATGTGAATTACCCGCTTCATCCACTCATGCCTTTGATTATTCTCGTCACTGGCGCCGGGTTAAGAAACTAAAAAGGTTTCAAGCGTTTTTAAAGTTAACAATTTCTCCGAATTGAGCAATAAAATATTTCGCTCAGCAATAAAATGTACCAGATGATTTGTAAGAAAACCAAAAAGGCATTAACTCGTAGCATTTTAAAAGCACGTATTTTGTGACTGTTATAGTTATAATATTTTATAACTAAGGTCCATTCATACTAGTTACTAACATTATAAATGCGAACGTGTGTCTGTGTGTTTGTCTGTCTGTTACCTCTTCACGCCCAAGCCACTAAATCGATTTTGCTGAAATTTGGTAAGTATGGAGATACTTTGAGTCCCGGGAAAGGACATAGGATATTTTTTAACCCGAAAAAATGTACGATTCCGGCGCAATAAACGAATTTTGGCGCAACGGCCAACGGGGTTGCGGGCGTCATCTGGTATTAAAGAAAAAATACTTTTTGAATAACCAAATACGAGTAGGTATGTATTTTTGCATAGTAGTTAGTACATAGAATATGCACTTACCGACATTTTGATAACCAATACGTTTTGATCGCTATCGTAAATACGGTGGGATTGGAAACACCTATCGAATTTATGAAATTGAATCGACGAAGCACCCACAGATTATCCGCCTTCGGGTTATGTGAACGAAATGGTTACCAAATTGAAGACATAAGTGGGGGAACTGGATAACTAACATTTTACAACATAAGGCCAATTATTTGTTTTGTCCCTTATTGAACAAACCTTGTAGGTTGTAACTTACCGTCTTAATCACGTGTCAAATATATCTGGGTGTACATAAATCTACATTTTTTATTTCAAATCATTTTCCCGGCCTTTGTTTATGAAAAAAAAACCGAAATGTTGAAATTGTCAGTTTTTCCTATTACGTCTTCAATTCCCTATATAATATCGTAAAGCCACAAGTGCTACAACTCACAACGTGAAATACTATAATATTCTTAGGAAACATTCCTGAAATACTTGAATTTCTTAAGGAGACGGAGGTTTTGAAAGTACTGGAGTTAAAATCCATTCAGGTAATATTAAGGGAAAAGCACTAATGCACTATAAGGAAAAATAAAACATTTTAATGTAATAAAATGTATATTTATGAAAATAAAAGATTGATAACTTATTTTATGTCTTCTGTAACTTTAACAAATTAAAAATATTAAAGTTATTCTCTGATAAATCAATTAAAAAATATATTATTGGTCTTTTTGTAAACTTAGTCATAAGCCCTAATGGATGACATCACAAAAAACGAACATCACTAATAGTAGACACCACAGGTAGACACCAATATGAACTAATAGTTGACATAGAACATCACATTACATTTTTTCTATTTATTAGGTCTTTATTTGCTGTTTTTCAAAAGATTTCATTTACTTCATCATAGTTACTACATGCATCAGAAATATTGTTCTTCCATGCTGAAACCATCTTTCCTTTTATTTTTATTTTTCATATTTTTTTCCTAGCAAATTTATTTTCAGTCTTTAGTCTCCATGCTTCTCTTGCCTCTTCTTTTTTCTTCTTTCTTTTCTCAGCTCTCCTTTTTATTCTTTTTACTGCTAAAAAACTAAAGCAATCGATTTTTAGATCACTACAAGGTCTAATATTAGACACCATGTCCATTTTTCGATACAGTAGTTCTAAGTTGTTAGTTTGTTAATATAATTATATTTTCATTTTTTCAGAGAATGGTGTTGATATTTGCAGTAGAATAAACTACAAAATAACCTTAGTATATATTGCAAAACTAAAAGATGAGATACATGTCATCTATTAGGTTTTTTACATTTTCAAGAACTAATAGTAGACACCCTTTATATTGTTAGGGAAAATGGATAAAAAAGTTTTATCTATTTTAGGTTTGGCGGTCTTAATAGTACTTCGCCTGATCACTGTAGCTGCGGCCCAAAAGTTATTGTCATACTTAGTACGTTTGTTACTTCATCACTGAAAGCTAGACATGACTTTAGGTACAGCTGTCCTCAGTTTGGAAAAGTCTACTATTCGATATAATTCCCACGATAAAGAAATCTCAGAGAAGCCGGGAGATATATCATTGCAATAGGGAACTTTTTTGAAAACGACAGCCAGCAATAATTAATTAAAATTGTATTTGAGGCTGGGTGGCAAATTTTAAATAGCATTCATAAATGCCGCAGCCCAAGCAAACCTAAATTAACATTATTGTAAATAACTTTACTAATTAATTAAGTATTGTCATCATCATTATACAGTAGGTAGGTATATGGGGTCATTGAACCCACATAATATCATGTTGCGAAATACAAGCCTCAAAGGCTCTACATATTTGCACTATATTTCACCGCTATCGTTTATTTATGACCATTAAGTAACCACGTTACATAATATGGTCCAGTGGCGTAGCTACTTAGGTGCAAGGTGGTCCGTGCCTTGGGGCCCCAAAGCTGAGGCTACCTTAATCTGTGATTTACTGTCTACAAATAGATGTTTTGTAGCTGTTAATTTTTTATTACGTGATAATAAAGTAAACAAAGTAATAAGAACTAACTCAAGTCAATTTTCGTGGTGTTTACGCTTGGTCAGACGGCTCTGTTCGCATCAAATTTTGATCTTGCTAGTTGCGACGTCACTTGTTGGGCCCTACTCTTACATGGTGGTCCTCGACTCGCTACGCCACTGATTCAGTTCCAAACTTGTTACACGGGCAGACTATACGATTATTTTTAAAATATTCTGCCTTGCGTAAGTTAACTTTCTAGTGAGTCACTTTTGTCCTTTAATAGATGTAATCGAGGTGGCTTTATAGCTGATCTTTATCGCTAGTTCGTTACCGTATGAGGTCTAGAATAGGCATTTAGGATTACATAACAGCAATCCATGTACTACATGCTTGAAAATACGTGTTGTGCGAGACATAATATATTTCAGCCGTTAACAAAATCTAAGCCCGAAATTCGACCCAGTGTGCTGGCCAGTGCTCAACAGCCAAGACGTCATGTAGGTACCCAACGCCATACTGTACCTGGTTGCCTCTAGTGAAGTCTAGTGCGACCATTGACATAAGAAACTAAAGTGCGACAAGCATGACGTTTTATAAATTACATCCTACAAAGTCAGATACGTCAATGCACTGCCGTAGATTTCTACTTTATATTTATACTTAGTTAAAGGACAAAGCTAAAAAAAAACCCAGAGCGAACAGATGCAGGATGTAGCTCATAATTTCAGTGATATTAAATGAAATTATTCTGTATATATTTCAACTTAAGATTTGATGGCTAAATAGAAGATATTGTTTTTTACTTTATTGAATGTTTTAATGAATTTTTTAATGTTTTTTGCAGTACTAAGCAGCTGAATTGTTGTTAGAATGCAGTTCATCTTTTATTGTTTTATGGGTGAGGCCGCCAATTATGATATGACGCAGAAACATTTTGCGAGAGAAAGAAAATCTACGCTGCTTGTGCTCCAACACCTAAATTGTAGGGAATTTATTTCTCTACGCTATCATAGCGTTGAGAAATATGCCGTTGAAGCACCAAAATGATAGCGTAGAGGCTATCATAGCGTAGAGAAAATCAAACTTATCTCTGTAAATAATAATATTCCTTTGAAAAAACTGTGTACACAGCCCGACTGAGGTTCAAATGTGAACTGTCGAGAAATGGCGAATATTACGAGATTTTCCATAGAATACGTAAAAACTCAGCGTTGCCACTTCCCGATTTTACCTTCCCTAACACCCAACGATAACAATAAATTGGTATTATTGATGACGTTTAAAATGTGGGGTAGAATTGATGTTTCTAACGATTCATTTAAATTGAAAAAGTTTATAAAGAAAGTCATCTTAAAATACTATAAGAATTAGATGAGGTCATAGCCATATTTTATATAAGTATTCAAAACATATCAGATTTATCTTCAAATCTGTCATACTTACTGCTACAGCGACAGTTAAAGTGCACCTCTTCCACGGCGGATTGTATATTTTAAGCTATTTTCTTACCTTTTTTTATATTTAATTGTAAATATATTTTTAGACTATTATTGGAACTCAAATAATTCTAATGCATGCTTAAACACTTTGTTTTCTTCGTTAGAATCAGTTTTCGAGCATAAGATAAACACAATAGTTTTTAAAATACAAAGGGCGGAGAAAAATAATTGCAAATTCAGCAAAAATTGGCGGCCTCGCCCTTATTACAATAATTATAAATCTCCGTAATTAAAGCGGTCCATAAAAATAGGTAACTATAATTTTAGGTTGTGTGATAAAAAAACATCGTTTATAGTAACACAAAATATATGTTTAAACAGTTTACATATTATCTACAACTAATGTGACATTTTCTAACATAAGAGCGGGGCGTAAAAATCGGACTGATGTCTGGCCCACCCCAAAAAGATGAAGAATGATGAAGAAAAACATTACACTTATTATATGGGCACAACTTCCCAAATTTCTTCTGCCATGTATGCAGGAGCAGTAATGCTCAAGTATGGCTCGTCGGCCATAAAACGTATGTATCGTCTTGCTCCTGGCATGCCTGATTGTATTCTACATCTAATCAATATAATATTATTTTCTTGAGGCTCTTGTAGTTGAACGCGCACGGGATGTCTATAAACTCCGATTTTATATACACCCGTTCTCGGGGCAATTTCACCAAAGAAATGGAACGCGTTCAATTCAAACTGAACCGGTTCAAAACGTATAAACGCGATTATAACATCGAATTGCATTTCTCCAACATAAACTGAACGCGTTCACAGCAAATCCGAGTTTTATTTCTGAACGCCCAAGGTCCGAAGTTTAACGGCATAAAACTCCGTTCAAGCCCTGTCACTGTGCTGTAGTGTCATTGCAATACTGTTTTGCTACCTACTGTTTTGTTTACTATCTTGTTTTCACATAATCCCAGTTATTGTATGAATTTATCTGTAGAATAGAATTAGAAATATAATAGTCTAGAATGAGACGTGCATTTGCTTTAGTTTTTGACGAAAGCTCTGATGAGGAGGAGGTTGTGCGACGTCCAAGATGGATACGCGAAAGAGAAGAACATTTTGAAATCCTAGACGACAAAGATTTTGTTACTAGATTTCGTCTTACAAAACCAACGGTTTTGTCTGTATTGGAATCTATTGAAGATAAATTAGAATTTCCTTCAAACAAGTAAGTTTCGAGACTTTTTCACTACTCAAAAGTACCTACATATTAAGTACTTATACTTAATAATATCATTGATCATTAGAGTAGGCACTTATAATACACAATATATACTGATTGTTACTTGTGGGCAGAATTATTACTAAGTAGGTATATACCTATTTGTTTCAACAATTAATATTCATTTATTTCAGGAATCACAGTATATCTCCCATCAACCAGTTGCTTTGTGCTTTAAGATTCTATGCAACTGGTTGCTATCAAATGACTGCTGCAGATTTATGTGGATTCAGCACTTCTACTGCACACAGAATTGTGCATAGAGTCAGTGCTGCTATTGCCAGTCTGCGTCCACAGCATATTGTGTTTCCAGAATCACCAGATGAAATTCACCAGACACAAATAGAGTTTTATAAAAGGGCTCGTTTTCCATTTGTCATAGGTGCTATAGATTGCACTCATGTAAAAATCCTCAAATCCCCAGGTTAAAACTTTTACTTACATACCTTTTATCTACTTAGTACAGCTTTTAAATTATTAAGGAAAAAAACAGCTAGGTATTGCAAACATTATAATAATCTAATTACTCATAATAATTTCATAATAAATGTATAAAAATCGTTTATGTAATAAAAATATAATTATGTTAAAGGCATAAGAATTAATTCAAAGTAACATTTCTTTTAGGTGGAGATTGTCCAGAAACATTTCGCAACAGAAGGAACTATTTTTCACTCAACATTCAGGCAATTTGTAATACAAAATTAGAGTTTACTGATATGGTTGCTCGATGGCCAGGAAGTACACATGATTCTTATATTTTTAATAATTGCTATAGAAGAGCCATGTTTGAACAGAACAAATATGACAATGCTGTTCTTGTTGGAGATGCAGGGTATGCATGTAACAGGTACATGATGACCCCCTTAGAACAATGCCATACTAATGCTGAAAATTTATACAATGAATCTCATATTAGAACAAGAAATTGTGTAGAAAGATTGTTTGGAGTGTGGAAAAGGCGTTTTCCGGCGATGGCCATTGGTTTAGGAGTGACAGTGCAAAACTCATTCCCGATAATTATTGCAACAGCTATTTTACATAATATTGCAAGAAGAAGTGGTGAAAACACACCTCCCAATGATGACCAAGTCATTAACCCTGCATCTTGGGAAACTATATTAGCTCTTGGCAATATTAATACTATGAATATACAGAGAACACAAAGACACAATCCAAACCATAGAAGGCGCAGCGAATTAGTAAGCTACTATGCAGAGTAAGTTATAATTATTTTGTAGTCAGTTTGGAGATATAATTTACCTCATAGTTGTTAGAATGATAACTCTAAAGTATAAACAGATGGGTTATGTTCCATGTGCAATAGTGGCTAGTGCTGATTAATGATAGCATAGGTATTAATATAAGTTTAGTATTTAGTTTTCTGTACGCTGTGTTCAGCTTTCATGTAGTACAACTTATGGTCAGCCATACATACAAAGCAAAAGAAAAAGTTTAGGTTACCTTCTATGTTATTATTTAGGCATAATATAACATTATATAAAAATTAAACAAGAATACTCAAGTAATGGTCAGTTGCCACTTGTTTCACACAATGAATTGCAATACCTATGTAATTGCATTGTTATTTATTGTAGTAAGATATTTCGTTTTGTCGACAATCATACCTACTATTTTGATGGCTCGAAAATAACTGGTAGAATTAAGAATATTATTGAATGCCTGTTATAACATTCAAATAGTTAATTTATATCCTATTTTCTTTTCAGATTAGCAAGATAACAAGATAACAATCAGTTGGCAGTCTTCCACCTTGCGTTTCTCTGGAACGAACTGTTACCAGCAGTATTTCCAGACCTATACGACCGGCAACCCTTCAAGAAGAGAGTGTATTCCCTCTTAAAAGGCCAGCAACGCACCTGCAGCTCTTCTGAAGTTGCGAGTGTCCATGGGCGGCGGTAGTTGCTAGTCGATTATATGTGGTAGAATTCAAAATTTAAAATAGCATTAAGTTGTGAATACTATTTGAAAATCATAAAAAGATAAATTGAGTGTAATCAATATATTATTAAACATTGCTCAAATTAGTTTTGACATTAATATTATAATTTATAATGTAAGTATATCAAGTACTTTATTTATTTTAGCTGGCTATAAGATTTACTGTGGAGGTGAAATAAAAAATAAAACTTCTTAAAATACTTTATTTTTTTAAATTCCTTAGCTCTAATTTTATAATTTCCAATTTTAGTTTTTCTTGTTCAATTTTCAAATTTTCTTGTTCAATTTTCAAATTTTCTTGCACTAGGAGAGCTCTTTCTCTTTCCTCCTGTATTTTTAATATCTTCATATTTATTTCATGCTCCTCCTCACTGTGTTGTTTTATTTTTTCAATTAAATTAATCCTTTCAATATTTAGATTGCTGTCTCTTAATGTAGGCCTTAATGTCGGCCTCCTGCGACTGGTTGAAGTCATGTTCCTTGGTGCCATCCTATAAATAAAGATATAAAATGTTGTATTTTACACATTACCAGTTAAATTGTTACTAACACATAATAATACCTTAGAAAATAATAAAATATAATTTGATTGTTATATTAAGTACTTATATTAATTCATCAAGCCCCAAGCGGCCACATCCGGCTGTGATAACAATGAAAAAGCTATTGTATCTCTTTTGGCCACGATCGATGTGTTAATATTATTATATCACAAATTATTCTGTTTTGTGCTAACCTTGGTGAGGACCGTGGTGCTTGCTGTTCCTGCGCCTCTCTATGTTCAGGCACATTTGAAACTTGCAGAATTGGCGATGATGGCTCGACCAGTGCAGGAGCAATATTTTGCCTGAGCATTGTAGGGGTATAGTGACTCCAATCCTACATAAACATTTGATATAAATATCTTGTAAAGTCTCTGTTTTTGGATATTTATAGGAAATGTTTATAACTTTAAACCATTTATCCTAAAAATATATTTAAATTATATTATTTAAACCATATTGAAAAATTACCAAATTATATTTATAATGTAAAAGTTTGAATTGTTTAATAAAGCATACTTACAGCATCTATAACTTCTGTTTCATCTGGCCTTATTTCTATTTCTGTGGTCTGGTCAATTAAAATATTTTGGGTGACAGGAACACTGGTTGTTGCAGTAGTAGCTAAAACATACATATAAATACATTAAAAGGCTGTTTTTACATACAAATTTTTAAAATATGTATCCTAAGAAACATAATTATAATATATAAACACTTACACAAGATTTGGGACCCATCAGAGTCATAAATATTTAGGAACCCCGATACTCTAGTTTGAATGAGTTCTAGAACCCGGTCAATTATTGGGTCCTGTGTTTTTTTCCTAGGTGGGCCACCTCCTGTGAGTAAAAAGAAATAATGTTAACAAAATATGATTATTATAAAACTTCGTTCCGATTCTATTACCACATGAAACGCGAGCAAGTCAAATATTACTGTACATGGGTACCTAATGCAAAATAAAGAAATAAAAATGTGTAGTTGCCTGTTGCCAAATGATGTTGGTTGCGTTGGGTTTGCTCCTGCTTTGCCCTTTTTTTCAAATTCTCCCAGCTCGTTTTGAGTACTGTCCATTCCCTGGGATGTGTACTGGTTATGCTGTTAAATTCGACAGCAATTTGAGACCATTGTTCGTTTTTCGAACGGATGCTTACGCTATCTGTTTTTTTACATTCCACCACTTGATAATATTTTTCTACCAAATCTATTAACAGTGACTTTTCGGCAGCCGTGAAAGTCGGGTCTCTCTTTCTTTTCTCTGCCATCGTTGTCCGTTATGCAAAGCCGAGGTCGATTAAAAGCGAGAAAGATCCAGTCCGTTAAACAGTGCCAAGGTCGTCGTTTGAGATGGGTTCAAAATCCGGGAGGTATTGCAAGGGTCAATTGGGTCAAAACAAAAAAAAAATCGAAAACAAATCTCGAGCGCACCGAACTCCACAAAAACAACAAACAGGAAAAATTTTGACACATGACATTTGACAATTGACATAACGATCGAAACAAATGTCGAGATGACAGTTTTGACAGTTGCGTTTGGATATTACATGTAACGGTTCTTACTATTTTGTATAAAAAAGAACGTGACATGGCTTCAAGGTGATAAAATATTTAAACGCATCGCGTCACGTCATGTAAACTTGGATTTATTAATCGCGATTATAAAGAAGCTGATGAAATCCATTTGCAAGAACACGAGATTAACGTCGCCGTGTGAACTAAGTTCAATGAGAACTAAGTTTTATAAAACCAAGTTTCACACGTGATTGGTGAAATCCCACCTAAAATATGCTCGCTGCAATAGTAACGGGCGATTTTGACATGGTACGTTCCCAATGGAAAGAAAATCAAATACGCATGAGTTAGCCGAGGGAATAAAATAAACTATTTGAAATATATTTTGTTACTTTAAAAGTTTAAACGGTGTTATTATAACGCAATAATACCTAGTTGCCCATTAATAGATCGTTTTTATAACGGAGATTTGTAATTATTATAAAACGATAATAGATGCACTGCGTTCTGTATGACGACCTCTGTGGCTCAGTGGACGAGTGCGTAGGTAGCTCAAGTCAGGGGTCGCGGGTTTGAATCTCGCCGATGGAACAAAAGGTTTTCAAAGTTCCTGGGTCATGGATGTGTGTTAAATGTGTATCATAATATAATAAAAATCTTAAATATACTTATTATAGTATAAAAAGTATTAAATATATTTCCGTTGTCTGTCATAACACAGGTCCTTCAGGTACTTAGCACGGGGCCAGACTGACGTGGTGTGAAGCGTTCATAGATATTATTATTATTCTAACTACAATTCAGCTCCAAAATGTCGCAAAATAACATAAATAAAAAATTTACCTAAACATCACTCCTTACGAAAAGTTAATAACAATATCTCCCATATAGCCATCAAATCTTACAATGATATATACCTATACAGAATTATTCCATTAAATATCACTAAAATTCTGAGCTACATCCTGTATCTGTTCGCTCTGGGTTTTTTTTCATACATGTGATAGCATTGTCTTTTCGGAACTTTTCCCATTATTCCAATAGAACCTACTTTTTATAATGACCTATCCTCTCTTCAACAACGTGCTCATTTGGAAATTCCTTTCAAAATACCACAGCGAAGCCTCAATTTAGCTTCGTTTTGGGTCATAGCAAAATGAATTTATGAAGCGTGCTGCAACTGTAACTCTGTACCCCGTAGTTTACTGTAAGCACGGCTCCCATTAAACACTAACCACCAATTACTGGGCGTAATTATGTTTTATCTGGATAAAATATCAGTTATCTGGAGTAATTGGAGCAGATAGCGATCGTCATACGGGGTTCGTGGGGAAACTGACCTTTCTCTGACTTAGAAATGCTATTATATTGTCATTCCCACACGACAACGATGTTTGAGGCTGGATTCAGCAAGCTGTCACAAGTGATTCTGTGCGAATGTTTTTTCAATGGGATTTTAATATCATTTCCGTCTGGGCCATAAAGTTAATATATATTCCGATAGGTATATTACCTTTATGGTCTGGGCCAACTTTTGATGTTTACCTTCGATTTATTGAAAGCAAAAATTTTTGTTACTCTCGTGTAAAGTTGTTTACTTGTTTTGTTACGCTCGTGTAAAGTTAATACCTATTATATTTTTAATGTTCCTTAAAATCCGACCGGCTACTGTTAAGCTACAACATAATTAAAATTTAAAGTAAGTACTTAATTTCTTCGTTTGCTGTTATTACCCACATCATGTTTCAGTTATTTGCAGATTTTACAACATCCCTTCTTATCTTTTTTATAATTATTACTTTTTTCTTTATGCTACGAATAATAAAAGTATTCGTAGTAAGTTAAACTCTAAGACCCACTAGCACTACTTCTCTTTTATAAATTCGAAAATCGAGAGCTAACACGATATCCACGGTTAACTTTTACCTAGATTTGATCACGTGGACCGTGTCATATGACGCATCTAGTAGCAATACATCGCTCGGCGACCCGAAGTATATCCACACAAGTCATGCTTCGCTCTTTAACGGTTTCGCACAGTTGCATAATTATGTGCAGGAATGTGATACCGCTGAGAGATTTAGTTTTTATTAATTAATAGACATGTGATTCGATATAATTAAGTTTCTATTTAATTTTGATAACAACAAGTGATTTAATAACTGATGAACTTAATATTTCGCTCTGGATAACACCGTGACATCTAATTGTATTTTTTTTAAAGAAGGCAGGTCGCTATAGCCCTGACGTCACTGCGACCCATGAGAATCTATTGTGACTCCTTCGCACTAAAGAATCATCCCCAACCCAATGCTGCTCATAAATTGAACGATATGGTTGGGGTTTGTGCCACGAATTTCCTCTGTGGATGAGTATTCGTGGCGACCGAGGTGCCTGTTCCTGCTCTGTGGTAGAGCAGGACAGTCGAGGAGAAGGTGAATAGGTGTTTCATCCTCCTCCTCACAGAATCTGCAATTCGTTAAGCTACAAATACCCATTCTGTTTAGGTGTTTGTTGAGCTTGCAGTGCCCAGTTAGGCTTCTGGTAAGGATTCTTAATTGGTTCCTACCCAAGTTGAGCACTAATTCTGATATTTTCTTGTTGAAGCCAGGAATTAGTGCCTTGGAATGTTCAAGGCCAGCGGTCTCAGCCCATTGCTTCCTGCATAGTCTGTGACCCCATTCCTTGATCACTTGTTTTGTGGTTCTGGGAGTTATACCACATACTGGTTCTGGGCCATATATGAGACTCTCGGCCCCAAGCCTAGCCAGTTTGTCAGCGGTTTCATTGCCGGGGACGTTACTGTGGCCCGGGACCCATACTAGGCGGATGTTGTATATCTAATTGTATTACCTACAGTCTAAGGCCTAAGAATCTTAAACTACTTAGTACTTATCTATCTAACAAGTTACCTTGTCTAAAGGAGAGATAAAAAAGTGCAAGTGCAAAGTGAAGAGGGATTCAGAATTTAGATCAATGCTTATTTTAAAGGTATTATAGGTATTCTATTTATTACTTTTGCTTGTGAACTGAACTGCGTAAGATGCACTCATGCACCTATACTCGCCCGAGTAGACAATAGACATAGTGAGATGCCAGACTTGTTTGATATAACATTTAACTTCCCATATTATGAAGTTATTTACAATCGTTATAGTCTATACTCTATAACATAAATATATTGGAGATAGATGGTTATTATTATCCAACACATTCAAACTGAACTTACCTATAATTGTAAAGTAAATACTAGGTATACTATTTATTATTATTAGTTAGTGAAACCGCATTGTAACCTGGTCGCGGTAAAAGGCAAGGATAACAAATTACTATCGGATCTATCGCAATGAGGAAAAGATGACAATTTTCCACTTATTTAATAATCAGAACTTGGAAAATACCGTTTTAAATTAATAGGCAGATATTGACCAGTCATCGCTCATAAGCAAATTGAAAAATTAGTATTCACGACCTTCGGGAGGTCGAAAGAGGCGAAAAATTAACGACCAGAGACTGATTCTCGCAGTCGCTTCGATCCCAATTCCATATATTTTGATCGACGATTCTTGGATAGTGGACAAATGTAATATTAAACCATTGTTAGACAACGAAGAACGGGCGAGAACGCATTTTCATTAGCGTTTGAAGTTCAGTATTCTGAACAATGTGAAACCCACTTTAGTTGCGCAAAAACAATTCAACAGTCAATACTAATCTTAGATATTATGTAGGTCGATTCTTTTACGCGTAAATGGCTTAACTAATGTCACTGTGATAATAATTTATGTTCCTTTTGATGTGGTGTTACGTTTAGTGTAGCTATAGCGGACCCACACAAATCGGCGGTCATGATCCACGATTGGCCGGTGCGTGCCAAATTGAACGCAAACCTATTAGATCAAAACGCAATCACCGTGGCAAACGGGTCACGAAATTTGCGAATTCACGAATTGTGCGAGATCTGAGATCGCTGCATTGCCTAAACGTTTACTAGTTCTTCCCGAGGACCGTTTACAGACATTTGAAAGCAGTATTTGTACGATAGATATTTGATACGATAGTCTAAAATTTTAAAAATCTTAATATAAATAACAAATATTTTTAAAGTCTGCATGAAATCGCTTTAAAACTAATAACAATTTTTTATGGCTGATCAACAACATCTTCTGTATCGGATTGACAAACGATTATTATCGGAAATATGTGCTTTAAAAACTCGTATCCAACTCCATTAAAAAAATCCACTATTCTTTTTCGTTGCACGATTCGATTTTCCATTTTCTATGCGCCACGGAAGGCTTTCGTCGGTGAAAAATGTCCGGTGAAACGTGATTGGTTTAGATTCTAGAACCTCGCATGTCTGACCCCTAGATTTTCACTTCCTCGACGTTCATAGGACGGGGATTGAAATTTTAGAGATACAACACAATATAAGCAGCCTAGGCTTATGTGGCACAGGTGCAGGGCAATCTTTAGTTAATACCTGTGCTCCTTGACATTTAATGCTACTTTGTGATATTTAGAAGGTCCGTCATTTTTTTAGGGTTGCGTACCCAAAGGGTAAAAACGGGACCCTATTACTAAGAGTTCGATGTCTGTCCGTCTGTCTGTCTGTCTGTCACCACTCACCAGGCTGTAACTCAAAAACCGATATAGCTAGACTTCTGAAATTTTTATAGATTGTATATCTGTTGCCGCTATAACAACAAATAGTAAAAATAATTTAAGTATTTAAGGGGGGCTCTCATAAGTCATACAACAAACGCTCTTAATCAATAACGCCAGCACATAGGCAATTGAAATGTTCATAAAATACTTAATTGTATTTGTATTTTAATAATTAATTAATTATAAAATAATAAATTAAATAATTATACAAGAGACACAAATGACCCCATAAGCTCACCGGTGAGCGAGACACAATAGAATAATAATAGATTTCCAAGAATCCACGATCGAAGGATTAATGCCTTTTTTCATTTGTATATCTAATACTGGTCGGCGACACAAGCAAAGGTTAATTTGCTGTTAAGTCCGTTAGGATAGAAACCAGAAAAGTGTTCCAACAAGGAACATTCCAATATAATACGTTTAAAGGCTTATTCACGTACCATTAGTGGATACTGGATAATGGATAGGTAGACCTACGTGAGAATTTACCTCTATAATAGCCGTAGGGGTTGTAACATGATCTTTAAAAAATATCCGAATTAGTAATGTTAGGAAAGGATACTTTTTATCGCGGAAAAATGTACGGTTTCGGCGCGATAAACGAATTTTGGCGCAACCGCGGGGTTGCGGGCGATATCCAGTTTTCTATAATACATATCTTATTTCTATTTTCTGTGCGGTAATAACGGGTTACATAAACAGTAATTAAGTTTATTTTGATCATTACTATCTTTGTTGCAGTAGCCAACTCACTGCCTATAATCAGTAATTTTAATTATCTTTCAATAATTGCTAACGTGACCTTAGACGATAAATGTAATTATAGAACATGATCGGTCTATTAACCAAGTCTGCATCAATTTATTTGTTTCTGTTTGATGAAATTGAAATAGTAGGGGCATGATAAGTCAAAAAAATGTATGATGTACATTACATAGTACTAAAAAACTACGTCAACGAAAATTGGTTTCAACGAGATCTAACAAGTAAGTAGTTTTTTTATACGTCATAAATGGTAAACCTTAAATTATTTTCATTAAATCAACTGAAATATAAAATAAATCAAAAACCATTTAATTTCGCACAAATAAACTTTATTGCTGCTGCTGAACCCTTCATGGGTGAGTTCAACTCGCACTTGGCCGGTTTTTTTAGTTTTTTTTAAACCATATTTTACACTAATGGCCTTCAATTTTTAATGAAAGGTCCTGCATCCACGGCCTTTCAGGATCTCCTAGTTGGTCCGAAATAAATCTAGCACATGTATCTCCAAAACAGTCATTTGTTTTAATTGCTTAAACGATTAAGAACCAAAGTCCTGATATTCGAGAACATCCATTAGATACCCTCTTACTTTTATTAGGTGTTACTCCATACTCCATGACAAAATTACGAACGATCAATCAAGAGTCAAACACAAAACTTTATTATAAAGTGATGATAAAGTGTAACATTTTTGTACGGCATCCATTAGAGTTCATTAGACGGTAGGTTTTGCTGTCAGTTTTACCACAGTCATGACTGTGACTGATGGGTAACCTACCGTGTAAGAGCGTGACTGACGGTGATTGGCGAAAATCTGGATACATTCGTCAGTCCATCAGTCAAACATAATTCATGATTGATGGAATTGACTGACGAGGAACCTACCGTGTAATGGATGCCTATGAAATTCAGCACCTAGTTATGTTAGTCATATCATGGGGCTAGGCAAAAAAATGTGATGAATACAATCCAAACGTCAAACCTCAATATAAACGCAAATACAACATAATATTTTGTTTCAGACCAGCATCCACCATGCCATCAAAAGTTTTATCTTCAAGGATGAAATAATAAAACGGCTAGCGTCATTGGTACGTACACGTTACATAAGGTGTGTTCCTATATTTTACCAGTATCTGCCAATAGTATGATTTAAATTTCGACGAGATCAGGATTTGCCACCGTAACGGCAACGGCACTGGCCAGTATACTGAGACAAGTAATGGAATATTCGCCTTGGCAATGCTAGAACGATCTCAGTACGAATCGATTGCGCATATCCGGTACACACTGAAATAATTAAAACATTGTAAAGGCTCGTTCATAACAACGCCGCTCGAAGGTATTCGGTACTCTTTGAATTATAAAAGCACAGTATATCGCAGTAGAGCAACTTTCTTGTATGGCGGGTGTACTTATGTAATCAGTAATCACCAATAATAATTTGCATAATTTGGCAAAAAATGTAGATTCAATGTAAGCCTCTATGAATTTTATTACTAGGTGTAAGCTGTGTCATAAGTCATTAGTCATTACTCATAAATCATTATAAAACTATCTGAAATATTATCTCTAAGTGCATGTGCCCGCTCGGCGATCCAGTATAAAGATGATCTACTATATTCTATTATTATGTATTTATTTTGTAATGCCCTCTTGTGTGTATCTCCTCTATTTTCTCATGTTCTTAAAATTGTTTTTGCCCATTTCTCTTATTTTTCCTTGATAATTTCAAGATATTAATATTTATTACCTTTATTCCTGTACTTGAAAATAATTAATACACTAGCTCATTCTACCTGGAATTGAAATGTACTTTCTTTTATTTACTCCTACTGTGTGCTTGAAGGTAGGCGAGGGTTAGCTAAATCCATACTCATCTAGCCATATTTCCCCAACGTACTGTATTTCCCAGGGCACCTCTGTTTCTATGTTGGTTAGCATTAGTTTATATATTCATAGAAAATGGACCTTCTAGGATTGGAATAAAGGCTCTGGTGGCGGTAATTTAACTTTGAACGAGGCTTGCAGATCTTCACAAAAGTGAGGCGGCGACCCCTATGCTCTACAATGCACTTTCAAAAGCGCGAGCCCATATGTTCAGTTTTGCATTTTTACGTGAACATTACGACGACATTGGCGGGACGGGCCGCATTCACATTTTTTTATTAAATAAGGGGGCAAACGAGCAAACGGGTCACCTGATGGTAAGCAACTACCGTCGCCCATGGACACTCGCAACATCAGAAGAGCTGCAGGTGCGTTGCCGGCCTTTTAAGAGGGAATACGCTCTTTTCTTGAAGGTTTGCAGGTCGTATAGGTCCGGAAATACTGCTGGTGACAGTTCGTTCCAGAGTTTTACAGTGCGCGGCAGAAAGTTACGCGAAAAACGCACTGTGGAAGACTGCCACTCATCAAGGTGATGAGGATGGTATGTTTTTCGCGTGGGACGATGGCGAAAAGTTGCAGGTGGTATGATTCCCAACAATTCCTCAGAGCACTCCCCGTGATACAACCGATAGAGGATGCAGAGTGAAGCTACATCTCGCCGTAATTCCAAGGGTGGGCCCCTTGGAATTACGGCGAGCTGTTTGAAACACTATGGCAGTCAACAATTCGAGCGGCCCTTCGTTGGATACGATCCAGAGGGAGCAGTTGGTGTTTTGGCGCCCCTGCCCAGAGATGAGAACAATATTCCATATGAGGCCGAACCTGCGCCTTGTAGAGTTGTAAGCGTTGGTCCGGACTGAAGTACTGTCTCGCTACATGCACTTTTTATGACTTTTCCGCACTAGATCATAGAACGAGTTTGGAAAATTCAGCTCGTCATCAGTAGCTCTAGCATGGCCACCAGTAGAAATGCGAAAGTATAGACAAACTGTGGACATAAACTTAAGGTGCCGTTCCGATCTTTTCCGCGGCAAATCGCGACCGACAAACATTCAATTAAAATACCACTTTATGACAGACTATATAGTCTATTGTCATAAAGTAGAATATTATTTGAATTTTTAGGACTATAGTCTGTCATAAAATGGCATTTTAATTGAATTTTTCGGAGCGAAAAAAGATCGGAACCGCAGCTTAAATTTATCTCCACAGTTTGTCCATACTTTCGCATTTCTACTGGTGGCCATGCTAGGGCTACAGGTGCGCATAAGTGCAAGTTAATGGTATTCAATCAACTGTAGATATAATATTAGGCAAGTATTTTAACAAAAAATATTTATCTTATTACGATAGTTACGTAAATTTTTCAAAAACATACTCGCAAGTCGCAAAGTTGCAAGTTTAAAATCATTTCGGTCTCTACTTAGTCTATTTCATACTGAACACATACTGACGATAAGTAATTATAATAAACTCCATTAGGCACTTTATTAAAATATTACCTATATACCTCAAATACTACTAGGCAACTAGGTAGGTACTCAAAGTTGTAAGGTCTTATAAAATAGTCTTATATAAATAGTCTTATAAAACGAACATAAGGCTAAGCTTTACAACGAGAAATTTTAAGACTAACAAGGTAAAATTTTGCAGGCAATGACTTAAAGGCAAAAAGTTATTTTTAAAGTAAAATATTGAAAAATGTTTGCCGGCGAACGCCTCCCGCCACAATATAAATATACACAGGAGACCAAAATCAAACCTGACCGCCACAAATCAGAATTAGGCGCCTGTTGACCATGGTTTCTGATAACTTTACATAGAAAAACCTTATCTCTGTGTTGAAAGACTTCGATTTTAATTACACGGCTGAGTTACTTCAATGTAAAATAAAAATTGTATAGTACCAATTACCAAAGTAATGCAGTGGCCACGTTAATCTTTGGCTTTTCATAGCAGTTTTTACTTAAATAATAGATCAAAAGAGACGAATATGCTGTAGGAAAAAACGTGATGCGACGCTTCGACTCTGCCTCAGTGTGAGTTAAGCGTTTATTTGAGTTTGATTTCAAGGACACGGTGAAGTTACTCTACTGTAAGACATTTGAATTGTGTCTCTGTGGTCCGTGAGCGTTACGGAGCGAAACCACACAATTAAGCTCCACTTCCCACGCTTTTTACCTGGACATTCGTTACTACGCGAAAAATTAACTTTAAAATATTTTTCCACAAATAGTCACTAATATTTTGATTGCGAAAGTGTGCCTGACTGTTACCTCTTAACGATTAAACGGCAGAACCCATTTGGAATTTGGTATGAAGGCACTTTGAGAGACGGGGAAGGACATCTACAACACAATATACAAAAAATCAGCTAATTAGGGTTTCGTTTTAGGGTTCTGTAATCAACAAAACTTGGTTGACTGCGGTACCCTAAAACGGAACCCTGGCCAGCTGATTTTTTGTATATCTGTAGGTTAATAGTTATATAATTTAAGGGTAACATTGTCCTACAAATAAAACAATCCATATTTTAGGACCATCAAATCAAAGTATGAAATCCTTTCTATCTCTGTTAGCTACCACTTTCAAGATTTTTCGCAGATAAAAAAGTTGTTTGTCTTATCAAAATGTAGCTACTCACAAAAAATTGGCTTGTCAGTAATCACAAAAAAATTGTTCTAGGGCTCCCTCACTATTTACCTAGTTTACCATAAAAATATTTTCCCACAAACAGGAATTCGCGTAGAACCCACATTATACACTTGAAGTGTTGAGGTCGGTGACCTGCACACAGATTACAGAATGCACAACATTTCGGTTCGGTGGCCAATGTTTCGCGATAAAGGAAAATGTTTCTAATTTATTATTATTTTGCTGACTAACGCGAGACCATGTATAAAGATTGACAAAAATAATTGTAAAAACCTTAAAACAGTCGTGAGTCACTTCCTAAAATACACGTTCCGGGCCGATGCCAGTCAATATTAAAGCGAGCTTCATTTAAAACACATTATATTTAAGTACTGCCTAAACTAAAAACAGAAGGGCGTAATAAAATTAATAATTTATGCGAGACCTTAACCGTGGCTCGACACACTTGGCACAGAGCAGTTAATAGGTCGAGACTGGACCGAGATTCGATTCCCACAGTGGATCACATTTAAAGATGACATTAAACCACTAGAGCAGACCGTATTATACTCAACGAGCAATTACACTGTTAGTATCAAATGACATTATTACGAAAGCAGCCATTTTGAAGGCAATAAACCTTTTTAGCTGGCAAACGTGTTTTCGCTAACATTTTTAAGGCTTCGCTTTGTTTTCCTTTGGCCATGATTTGTGTGCAGACTACAGAACAAAGAAAATTTGAATTCGTATAAATACCTTGACAATAAACACTTGTTCTTTCTTTTCAGGTCGTTCCATTGTGAAAGTGTTATCCTGGACTATGCCTGTATAAAGGTTTACAGTTAAGTGCGGAGTTTGATGCGATAAGCATAGACGAGGGCAGCCATGCTGTCCTACGTGGTTCCCGTGGAGGAGAAGCCTCCTCCAGTGCCGGGGAAGGGTCGTCTGGCCTTGGAGCTGCCGACCCCCAGCAGCCCAGAATCGAGCGCACGGAGAGCGCGGACGAACATATCCAAAGACTCCTCGACCAGTTCCTTCGCGAGTGATCTAACCATCTCCTCGTCAACCCCCACTGGGGCTCACGAGAAACCGAAACACAAGCTACTCAGCAATGGTAGCAAACACACATCCCTAAAGAGGTAAGTAAAAAAAAATAAGTGCCTACAACTTTCGTTTCGAAATTTTCTGTTTCAGTTTATTTACCAAGTTGTTCTAGATAAGGATTAGGTTATCTTATGTGTATGTTGTAAAGTTAGCACTATTTTAAAATCTTTTATTTATAATACGCCGTCAAATAAAGGAAACATAATATTTCAAATGGCAAACGTGTATCTAAATTCTAAATTCGAACCCATGGTACTTGTACTAAGTAATATGTATTCTGTACTGTAAGTGGACTGAAGTCTAATCAGAGCAGAAGTCAGAACAGAGTCTATCTCAGGTGAAAAAAATTAAAGTCGCAATTATCTTAACAGTTTCACCACTGTCTGGGCACACCGGTACAGGCTTATAAAATAGTCCGAACTCCAAAGTAATACCTAAAACACATCTGAAGAGCCCCGTTATGAATGTAATTTCAGGAAATGTCTTAAAATGATGTATCCGCATCCCACTTCGGCATTTACACATCAATCATGTTTTGCTCTTGTGGAGCAAATTATATTTTGATTGTATACAATGTGGGCTAAATGAGGAGTCATTCGCTTTTTGTCAGAGACAAAAGAAACTTTACAAGTCGTTTGCCAAAATCGTTAAACATTTCTATGGAACGTGTCTGAATAGTAATCTAGTGTATAGAGTTGCTTATTTTATCAGATATACTTTACAAAATAATAACCCCAAACCAAATCTTTTTTAAATTTTTAGCCAATTTTTAGGTAATTAGCCAATTTAAAAAATAGCAATACTACTCGCATTCTAGCCCTGATTTTCGAGATATCAATAAAACATTGTATACGTCTTATAGACTATAATATTCTATCCCGAAACCACTTGAGGTTAAAAATCGTAAAAAGTAAAAAAAAAGTAAAACTTTGGTCGATAAAATTTCTAGGGTGGACCATTTTTCGTAGCGCTTCGGCTGATTAAAGAAGATTCTGGTGCCTATGAAATCTAAGTCCATAAAATATGTAGAGCCATGGTAGAGCCTAGCAAGTCTTAGGTCCACACAAGCTTCTGCTTAAAGTTTTAGTCGTGATATAGTTAAATAGAAAAATAGACTATCAAACTCGCTAGTTAGGACACCATACTACGGTGGGGCAAAATAGGATAACCCTTTTTGTCTTGTCTTTGAGATGCTCTGATCTATGATCTGAAGTCTGAACCTTAGATACCCCTTAAAAGTTACAATCGCCTTTATTATTATTTTTATGAATATTATCCTAATTTTTTTATTAATACAACTCTTGTCCATTCTTACCATCTATTACATTCAGGGCCTGTTTCACCATTTTCTGATAAAGTGCCGAATATTCATAGCGATTTTGACAGATTCTCCATACTTCATCAGTCAAGTTAAATGGTGGATAGCCTATTCGGCACTTATCAGGAAGTGGTGAAACAGACCCTCAATGTCCTAATGGCGGGTTTAGATTATCCTAATCCAGTAATCCAATCTAGCGCTGGATTGCAATATAGCTATAATTGCTGGATAGCTACTGGAACAATGACAATGGGTACTGATGGGTAGTAACCAGCACTGAATTGTATCACTGGATTGGAACAATGTAAACCGGCCATCAAAGTCATATTTTTCGAGAAAACAAACATTAAGCGCTTTAATCGTCATTATTATTCATTATAAATGTAGAATCGGTGCCAGTATTTCTCGCATCGCAACACGTTGGCCTATTAAATCATAAAATAGATGAGAAAATTAGACGCGGGGGCTTCTCGTACCCCAATGACTCACGAAGTGTTAAAGGTTAATTTATTATTACATAAAATGTCTACCACGTGACCGTATATTAGTATGTGTGTGTCGTTTAATTGGCAGAATGCTAGGGGACAGTGAAATCTGTTGTTGTTGTTGTTCCTCTAGTAAGGCCGAGCACAGATTTTGATTAAAATTTTTAGCTAGAGTCAGGACTCAGGCTTTATCAAAATGTATGGAATTGAAATAATACGAATCGAACGTCAACGTGGGGAAGACAGCTGCTGCCAATTCGACATCTTTGTGCAGATTTCTAGACGTAGGTATGTATATTTTCATTGATTGGCACAAAAAAAAATGTGATTTTTGATTATATTTGGAAAAGCTTGTCGAATTTAAATAATAAAATAATGTACTCCTACTGGATGGAAAAAACTACCAAAGTCACAGCTTTCAGGAACTTTAAACAGTTCTAACTAAAGTATTAATACAATCTATGCTTTAAAAATTTGTTTATTTGATACCTTTTACAAAAATCCAAAGATTGTCGGATTTAATTTTCGGTTCTGACATCTAGATTTCCCATAATATTTATTTTTTCCTCCAAACGAAAAATGTATCCACGCTACCGAGTGAACACTTTACATCTCTGTCTCTCTGGCATGAAAATCGACACAGGTGCGAGAGTGATGCGAGATCAAGGTCATTGGCAGTTGTCAGCGTCTTAACGAACGCTTATATCAATTCCATACATTTTCAACGGCGATTCTATAACAAAGCGAAAACGAAAACATATTGGCACACCCCCGGACGCTACATAAGTAATTCACAAAATATAACCATTTTTGGAACGACTTTTATTTTATATTATAAAATCTGGAGTACACTTTAGAACAATTAATCATTTACGTTGATCAATGACTGTTATTACTTTTGCTAAAAGTCTCATTTCCCGCATACCCCACACTTGGCAGTAGGTAGGGCTGACACCCCACGATCAAGTCGATTCTCACCCCACGATCCTAGTCACCCCTTCATTAGAAACGTTCATAGAAATAGTAAGTAATTTAAGAAAAAAATATTTATACTTACCTACATTACACAGCGTCTCTCACTCTTGTTAAAAATAAGTCTATTTTTGTTAATAGACCATGGAATTTGAAATTAAATAGCTGAAACGATTTTGATGATAGAAACTATTATATGTAGGTACTCCTAGTAGATAATACGGTCAGTCAAAACTCAAAGTATCTCACTACCCATCAAAATCACTGAACCAGTGGTTAAAGTCTTTATAAGTATTAGATTTAGATAGAGAGATAGACAGACGGACACACTTTTTCATTAATAATATCACTGATGCTGTTTTAATAATAATTACTAGCTACTTAACCGAGCTTTGTTCGGTATTCGATAAAACACGAATAAAATGACATTTTCTAAAAATGATTCCTAGCTAGATCGTTTATCGCCCCCGAAACCCCCTATATATACTAAATTTCATGAAAATCGCTGGAGCCGATTCCGAGATTCGAATTATATATATACATATAATATATATACAAGAATTGCTCGTTTAAAGATATAAGATAATTCCTTAAGGTCAATTAGCCTTTAACTTTGGAGTTTAAACTCTTAAAATTTAACCTTTGGAATGCCATAATAAAACGTAATGTTATGTAAATGAATTCATGCCTTATATGTATAGTACACCTACTCTATATACATATTTCGTAATTTTTATTTATGTTCTTTTCATACTTGACCTCAACCTATTGTGAAGTGGTGACTGGTGACGTTATTATAACTATACATATATGACACACGTTCACAAATAAAACACTAAACATGTTTGTTGTAGTTTTCAAACTTTTTTTATTATTGTATCTCAAGGATTTGGTTTTCGAAGCTAATTGGCTTAATTATTTTCAATAGTTACATAGTTACTGTAATGTAGTCTGTCCGACGAAGTCCTTGTAGTCCCAGGCGTCTGGCAGACGTATAGGTGGCTTGTTTATCCAGGACGTATAGGTCTCTAAGTTACAATCCGGCCTGAAAAAAAAAGGGTAGGGCCTGATGGGGTAAGACCGTAAGAGGAACAAAGAACCATGTCTTTGAAATAGGCCCCCATTTCCTTATGTTTCATTTGACATCATAATAATAGTTGATTTTTAGTTAAAAATAATTCCTTAACCATAACCAACTTTACTACATTCTACCCTTGAACTTATAAAATATACTTATTTAAATTCGAAAAAATTGCAGTTACTATAATGCGTTGCTAAGTTCATTGACCTTGTAATGCTGTACAGGCTACAGCAGCTGTACTCGCTTCGGCAGTACATATACTAAAATTGGAACGATACAGAGAAGATTAGCATGGCCCCTGCGCAAGGATGACACGCAAAATCGTGAAGCGTTCCACATTTTTATGTACGGGGCGCCGATCTGGGCAGACCGATTGCGCAAGGAAAACAGTCTCGCGCTAGGGAGACTACAAAGGGTGATGGCCATCCGGGCAGTCCGCGGCTACCGCACAATCTCCAAAGATGCAGCTTGCCTGCTCGCGGGGGCCATCCCCTGGGATTTGGATGCGCGTGCCCTCGCCGATGTATTCTGGCGTTGCGCTGCGGTCCGCGCGGGGGGCAGCAACCCCCTACCGGACGCCGCACGTCGGTGGAGGAGCGATGCGAGAGATATGACAATTGATTTGTGGCAAGAGCGGCTAGAAGAGCCGCAAGCCAGCGTCGACTTAGTTCTGGCCATCCGCCCAGTTCTCAGACAGTGGCTCGATCGCAAGGAAGGTACTCTCTCATTTCGCCTCACACAGGTGTTGACCGGGCACGGGTGCTTCGGTCGGTACCTGTGCGAGATCGTCGGAAGGGAAGCTACCCCAAGTTGCCACCATTGTGACGAAGACAGGGACACGACCGAGCACACTGTGTCGGTCTGTCCCTCTTGGAATGGACAACGTGCGGCCCTCACGGCCGCCATCGGATATGACACCTCGCTCCCAGCATTGGTTCGTTCGATGCTGAGCAGCAATCAAGGATGGAGGGCGGTCGAAGACTTTGCTGAGCAAGTAATGGCCGCCAAAGAAGAGGCCGAGTGCATACGCGAGCGGGAGGCGCTCGACTCCCGAAGACGCAGACGGCCAAGGCGACGTAGAGTCAACCATGATGACCGGAACGCTTCGCCATAGCCTGGGAGCTCGGGGCATCGGTGTGGGGACGCCGATGTCCATTGCACAGAGCCCCCGAGCGGGTCGCGATGCGCTATGTGTTCCAGTGCATCGCGACGTAAAATATGCAGAGGAATGGCCTAGACAAGCCCTAATAGGGTCTCTGTTCGGCCGGTGGTGTCTGAGCACCCTCACTCAGACGTGTCTGCCGACGACCAGGCAGACGCCCGCTGATAGAACTGCGGTGGCCCCACATTTCCCGTGGATCTGTCAGTAGCGGCGCAGAAAGGAACGCGGTCGGGTTTTAGCGGGTACAGCTGCGGCCACTTACCATCTCATCGGTCGCAGCGAGTCCCACATACCCCGGTTGTCCTCCCCAGCACTGCCGGGGATGCATAATAGCATTTCCCGACCAAAAAAAAAAAAGGCTACAGCAGGTGGTTATAGATTTTTTTTAACTTTTCATATTATATACCAGCTGCCATGGACGTAAAAAAAATGGGGACGGAGTCTTGTTATATGCACGGCACTATGTCTTCAGAGTCGGCCACGCACACATTCTGACGCCTGTCAAATGGCCGGACTAGCGTGAGAATGTGTGCGTGCGGACCGTGTTCATGCAGTCAGCCTGGCCGACTCTGAGGACACAGTGCTGTGTATGGTGGGACTCCAGCCCGCCGCCAGGTTATCGACCTTTTCAGTGCCTCGGTCCCAGATTCATTCATACAAATATATTTTTGTTTTCGTTTTTTTCTGCCTGTGCTTCATTGCACTGGCAGTAAATTATATGCTGAAAGATTCTGGAACTGAAACCTGTAATACACTAACACTGTACAGGGTAATATATGTGTGAAAATATAATATTATTTCGATAATATTCATCTAATCATGGTCCTTGAGTCCATTAGGAACACAAAAACAAAATTTGTTGCTGGTTAGTGAAATGAAATTATCTGCTTCGTCGTTGAAGCAGTTGCTGCTTGGGCTTTTTGTTACTTTTTTGCAGTCATTTGCTAGATTAAAAAAAAAACAATAGAAACAAGACATTCTAGTATTGTACCTACAGCTCGACAAGGCTTTAAAGTTGAAATTATGGAGGGTAGATGGAGGAGAACTATCTTATACTAGCTATTGCCTGCGACTTCGTCCGCGTTAGCATAGTAGATCACATCCCAAGTATTATTTATTGTACTTACAAAAATATTCAATGTACAGAATTGACTTTCCTACGATTTTATATAATATAAAGATGTTCCGCGTGGTTTCGCTTGCGTAATTTATGAATTTCACGCAATCGTGCATTTTTCCGAAAAAATAGCCTATGTCCCTTCCCGTGGTCTATTCTTTATGTTTGCCAAATAACATAAACATTGCTCCAGTAGTTCTTGAGATAATAAGCAATAAGCAATTTCATATAATTTCCCCCGTTTTGTCCACATTTTCCTCTATTTCTTAGCTCTTATTAGTTTTAGCGTGATAAAATATAGCCTATAGTCTTCCTCAATACATGGGCTATCTAACACTGTAAGAATTTTTCAAATCAGACCTGTAGTTCTTGAGATTAGCGCGTTCAAATAAGCCCTTTCATATAATTTCTCCCGTGTTTTTCATATTTTCCTCTATTTCTTCGCTCCTATTAGTTTTAGCGTGATAAAATATAACCTATAGCCTTTCTCAATTAATAGGCTATCTAACATTGAAAGAATTTTTCAAATCGGATTAGTAGTTCTTGAGATTAGCGCGTTCAAATAAGCCCTTTCACATAATTTCCCCCATTTTTTCCACATTTTCCTCTATTTCTTCGCTCTTATAAGTCTTAGCGTAATAAAATATAACCTATAGCCTCATTAGATAAATAGACTATCTAACACTGAAAGATTTTTACAAATCGGACCAGTAGTTCCTGAGATTAGCGCGTTCAAACTAATACTAAAAAAGCATTTCATATAATTTTCCCCGTTTTTTCCAAATTTTCCTCTATTTATTCGCTCCTATTAGTCTTAGCGTGATAAAATATAGCCTATAGCCTTCCTCAATAAATGGGTTATCTAACACTGAAAGAATTTTTCAAATCGGACCAGCAGTTCCTGAGATTAGCGCGTTCAAACAAACAAACTAACAAACTCTTCCACTTTACAATATTATATTAATATACTAGCTGTTCCGCGCGGCTTCGCCCGCGTAATTTAGGGATTTCATACAACCGTACATTTTTCCGCAAAAATAGCATATCTCCCACGTGGTTTATTCTTCAAGTTTGCCAAATAACATAAAAATAGCTCCAGTAGTTAAGATAATAAACAATTTCATATAATTTCCCCCGTTTTCCTCTATTTTTTCGCTCCTGTTATTTTATTGTGATAAAATATAGCCTATAGCCTTCATTGATAAATGGGCTATCTAAGACTGAAAGAATTTTTCAAATCGGACTACTAGTTCCTGAGATTAGCACGTTAAAATAAGCTCTTTCAAATAAAATTTCCCCCCGTTTTTTCCACATTTTCCTCTATTTCTTCGCTCCTATTAGTCTTAGCGTGATAAAATATAGCCTATAGCCTACCTCGATAAATGGGCTATCTAACACCCATATAATTTTTCAAATCGGGCTAGTAGTTCCTGAGATTAGCGCGTTCAAACAAACAAACAAACAAACAAACTAACAAACTCTTCCGCTTTATAATATTAGTAAATTGTTAAATATAGATATTGTTAAACATAGATATGGGGGATATTTGAAAAAGTGTCCAGCTGTACGCAGTAAATAACAGTTGAAAGTGGCGCTAGCTGCAGCAAAGGGTATGGAATGAATGTAGCCGTTGGTGACAAAATATAAATTGAAGTTAGCCGAATAGCCGAGTCACATAATTACTGGGTTAATACTAATATATTTTGAAAAATATAACCTAAAATAGCTGAAATAAAAGCTGCTAAATGATTTAAAATTTACCCTGTTGCTACTGTAGCGCCACCCTAATTTAACGCATTTCAGCGGACACTTTTTACACGACAGAGATAGTAATTCTCCTCCATCTACCCTCCATAGTTTAAAATTTAAATGAACGTGGCTGACATTGACGGGAGCGCTGCTGGTAAGGAGAACTGTCAAACACATTTCAAAAATGACATTTTGTATGATAGAAGAAGCGTTTAGTTCCTTTTCTCGACACGTTCATATAAAACCTTGTCGAACTTTACTGTTTACCGCAATTAGTGTCTGAGGAAAATCTACAAATACAGACTACAAACTAGATAAAAGATTCGACAAGATCTAGGCTATCCTTTTTACCAAACTGATATTATAGATAGGAAAGATAATAAGTATTAATCTATATAGTCTATAGCTATACTCTATCTATACTTAATATTATAAAACCGACTTCCAAGGTAAAAACAATAACATCCTTATAATATGAACTAAAAAGTATTAAATAATTTTTCCTATCGAATAGTGCCTTTTTCCGAATTCGGCAAAAACTCAACTATTTCTGTACTCAATCCTTCATCATTTTGAAGTCGGTACCAGATATAGCTGAATCTTCAGTCTGCCAAAATATTTGAAACATTTGTAACTGGCACCGACTTCAAAATTATGAAGGATTGAGTACAGAAATAGTTGAGTTTTTGCCGAATTCGGAAAAAGGCACTATTCGATAGGAAAAATTATTTAATACTTTTTAGTTCATATTATAAGGATGTTATTGTTTTTACCTTGGAAGTCGGTTTTAATTTTTTGTTATTAAAAATAATAATTTCACTCTTTTTAGTTTTTAGTTACCTAGTAAGTAGTAAACTATCGCGTACTATGTACTATCAAAGAAGTTGATTCCTATGCAGATCGGGGAGCAGTTTGGTTGCGTTACGTCAAACCCAGCCGACAGATCACAATTAACATTGAATTGACATATTCGACCAAATAACGTTGGTCTATCAATTATTTCATAGGAATCAATTTCCTCGATGGTACGTAGAATAATACACCTGTATTATATTATTTTACGTATCTTATTACAAGCTCACCGGTGGGCGAGACACAATAGAATAACAATATATTTCCAAGAATCCACGATCGAAGGATACAAACTATTAGCAACAAATCATAAGTATCGTGCAGAGACCGGTCTCGAACGCTTCAACTCCCAAGCGGCCACATTGTGGTGTTATACGAATTCGGACATCTATTAATAACCGGCCCCACTCGTTCGACTCGAGCGATCTTTGCACGAAAAATTTTGAGTGTGAAGTTTTTAAAATAGACAAACTGTGTTACGCTCGTAAAAATCTCATTATTCGGTATTTTATTCGAAGATGAACTTTTCTCATGTTCTGGGAATTGGATCCCAGGTGCGCGAGGTCTACCGTCTATGGCGGTTGCATACTAAGGTATAATATTAATATATTATCTATCTCGATGGCCGTCGCCGCGCGCCGCTGCGGCTCGGCCGCTAGTGCGCGCCCGGTCGCGAATTTACAAAGGCTTATATCATTAGAGTGAAAGCGCAAACTGAACTGGCTTAGCTTTTGTTAGACAAAAACTTGACAAAACCCTTATCTGTTTTAGTACAGAAAATGACCGAAATCGCCTAGAAAGAGATTAGCTAAATTGTTTCTAACGTTGCAGCAACATATTATGCTATTCAATTTGATACCGATATGGTAAATACATCGTCATTGTTAACTTTAAAAATATGTAGGTGGATAGTTATATGAAAATTGTTATTACTTATTATTTTAATGTTACAGTAATGAAATTACTTACTCGTTTCTATTCTGTATTTAAGGGTCCGTATACGAAATTTGTCGATTTCGCTGATTTTCGATGAAAGACGGGCGTGAGTGTGATGAGAGCAGTAGAAAAGAGAATACGGACTCTTAAGTGACAAAAAATACTACTTAATTAACTAACAAACTTTAATTAATAGGTAAGAAACAGGTATGTACATAACTACACACTTGTTGAGAGTACAAAATATAATTATAAAACTATCTTAGATAAATAAACAAAAGCTCATCTATTAGAGTCTGGCTCGTGACTCAAACGGTATAAGCCTTTGTAAATACGCCGCCCGGTCTGGTACCTGGTATCGCGCGCGCCGCGCCGCCGCGCCGCTCGCTTGACAGCCCTAGAAGATTATAGCAAGCGAGACGCCAGACAGTTAATGTACTATGAACGCTAAGCGCAATGCAAAAGGTTGAAATTAGGTTGTTTCATGTGTTGTTGTGAGACATGCATGTTATTTATATTAATTATCGAAGCAGCTTACTTCTCAGAAGTAATGTCAAATGTGTGCCTTATGCTCTGGACTTAAGGATGAATTTGTTTTGTTCAATTTTGGTGACATCGGTGACCCTAATGTGGTAATGATGATGATGATGATGAATGTAATTTGCATAGTAGCATATGCTTTCAGTTCTTAAAACAGCGCCTAAACCCCCAAACTTGTATCTATAAGGAATCCGGAGTTCTCTTAGTATCTTCGGAACCATGGTATACCTCGGTGCAAAATCTTACGTTTTGGTAGCATATGCTTAGGATGCTTCTCATAAAACCAAAATCACCATATGTTTCCATATAAATTTCGAGGAGTTCCCTCGATTACTCATGGATCCCATCATCAGGTCACCACTTTTGTGAACATGGTACCAAATTGGAGTGAAACCTAATACAACAAAACAAAAATTTCGAAAATCGGTTCACAAACGGCGGAGTAATCGTTGAACATACAAAAATAAAAAAAAAAAAAAAAAAAAATCCACAGTCGAACATATAACCTCCTCGTTTTTTGGGAGTCGGTTAATAAAGTAGAAGAGTTTGTTTGTTTGTTTGTTTGAACGCGCTAGTCTCAGGAACTATTGGTCCGATTTGAAAAATTCTTTTAGTGTTAGATAGCCCATTTTATTGAGAAACGCTATATAGGCTATAAATTATCACTCTAAGACCAATAGAAGCGAAGAAGCAGAGGAAAATGTGGAAAAATCCGGGAAAATTATTTGAAGGCCATTATCTCGCAAACTACTGAATTAATTTTTAAATTATTTGGCACATATATAGAGTAGACTACGTGAAGGGACATAGGCTATTTTTGCATGAAAATGTACGGTTTCCGTAAAATTCCTAATCTAAGCGGGCGAAGCCGCGTGGTTGACGTTGTTACGTGGACGCTGAGTTAATTTACCTTTTAACTTCTATGGCAGTGCATCTTCTATTATTAACTGCTTAGACAAGTGTTATAGTGGAGACCACGATTAGGCAAATGTAGCGTAGGACGCCCTAGGCCTATCTAGTATCTATATCTACGGTTCAATAGGCCGACCATTTTCAAAAGCTGACGACGATGGATGGGTGAGGGATGCCTTAGATGGCTTACCTTCAGCAGCAGATGGCGGTAGCCTGATCATGATGTAGAGTAATTACAAAGCTTTTTCTTTTATATCGTCGAACGCATATAAGATTAATAAAGAAGTTAAGATTTTGATAAAAGGTTTGCTTTGAAATGAGTGCCGAAAGAGGAAAATATCCAACCGACCCACTAAAAAAAACATATCCATAGCCGAACGTATAACCTACTCGTTTTTGGAAGTCGGTTAAAAAACCACCTGTGTTTTGCCATTAGGCGTTTGAAAGAAGGGTGTCCCGGATCTTAGATAAATCCCACAGGACACCCACGACATCCATGACTACTTCAAAAGGGACTTTCACGTATATTATGATAGAGTACGTAATACCCGCTGCAATATATTACTAGTTACTACTATTTACTGCAATTAATACCTACTGTAGGTGTTAGGTCTTAGTGCTTGTTCAGACACAGCGGGGAACGCGCGGTTTGGACCCGTGCGTTTAAACCGCTCATAGCTTATTGCAAAAGCGTTGTATTACAAGCATCGTCCACACTTAACCGCTCGGTTTCTACACGGGAAACGCGCGGTTTCCGCTTTGTCTAAAAGGTCTGTCAGAGGAAAAACAACTTTAAACGGACTGCAGCCTTAAATATTTGAGTGGCGGATATGTAGAGCAGTTTTTGCTACCTCACGGTTCGAGGCGTGCTATCGGTCAGTGATCTCTAATCCAAACCGCGATAAAGATCAACCACGGTCCATGTCAGGTAAAATATGTTGCGACTTGAAGATTTCTTTAATGCTATCTTTGTGTTCATTATTACTCTAGTGAACCCTGAAGTTTATTAGAAGATTTCGCCCGCACTTCGTTACGCCCAAATTCGATCACTGCACGAGAACAGAACATTCATATGGAATAAATCCTATTTCCTGATTCCCCTTTCATAGAAATCTTCAGTTTCTTTATAAATCTAAGCGTTCGACGATATAAAAGTAAAAACTGTACCTAATCGTTTAATTAAGAAATGCGTTACATCTATTAACTTTTATAGTAGGCCTTATCAGTGCAGCGTAAAATTTAATAAGAACAAACTGTAATTTCCATCTTTTATACTTAATTTAGTGAGGTTTTTAGTTTCTACTAAAAGTTCTGTTCATACTTAGCAGCCAACCATCCGATGACTCCAGTAGAGGTGTTAGGCACGGGTTTCAAGGTCTTCTTCGGTGTTTCCTCGGTCTCACGAACTGGTAGAGTTGCCCCGAGCTCTTGTTTTATCTTGTTCATTTCGCTTTGCAACTCCCTGGCAAATTAAAGAATTTATGACGCAAGACTAAGGGCCTGTTTCACCGCTTCCTGATAAGGCTATCCACCACTTAACTTGACAGATGGAGTATGGAGAATCTGTCAAATAAGCCTATCCGGCACCTTATCAGGAATCGGTGGAACAGGCCCTTAGTGATGGAATTTTCGCGGAGTACATTGGCGAAATAAAAGTGCTCTATGTAGAAGGATGTAGATCATTCCTATTACGCTAAAATGTAAAAGTAGCGTATTAAAATCAAATAGCATATTTTGTTTGTTACTAATTAAGATATAAACCTTTTTTAAAGAGCCTATGCTGTCCCACTGCTGGGCAAAGGCCTCCCCAAATCTTCCATTTCTCTCGATCCAACGCAGCCGTCAAATACGAGCCAGGTGGGTGGCTCGTATTTGACTAGCTCACATAATAGCTGGGGAGCTGGCGAGCAAAATTTCTATATGATCAGTACACATGGCAAACGTTATTAATAGTGATAATTATACCCTAAGAAACATCAAGAACCTCGTCTGCCACCATGGTGGCGCTGCGTTGTCAATTTACAGCGTTTCAAAAATGTTGAAAAAAAAGGTGGGTGATGGTGGAAGTTATATGCACATGTCTGCCTCTGGGGCTGATGATCATAGTCATCCTGTAAACACAAAAATTCGTAGAGGCAGACATCCAGGGCTCTGACTTTTGCAGTTTTCAATTTTTTAAGTTTTTTTTATGATTTAAAAACTCTATATGAAGTGCACACTTGGCAGATTGAAATTGTTCGATTAATAACAATGAGAAGGACCACAGAAAAATAGTCTGCCAGCATGTTGCCTCTGCGTTCGCTATGGACAGCGTTTCAAAAATGTAAAAAAAAAATAGGTGCTATATCATGCGCACATGTCTGCCTCTTGGATTGATGTTTGAATTTATCATGAAAACCAAGAAACTCGATGAGGCAGACGTTCAGGCCTCTGATATTTCAAAGGCAGACCATTTGAATTTTTTTTAGCTAGAAGTACAAAATTCAATTTTAAAAACGCGTCAGAAATAATCGGCTTCTACCTGTTAACTACGTCTCCGCAGGTATGAAATTTCTCCACAGTGATTCCATATGTGATTCCATAGATTTCAGCTTCAGAAGAAGTTGAATCGTTACCGCGACTTCAGCGAATAATATCAAAATTATTTAGTTTGATACTAAATAATAACAATAGACTATAAACGATGACAACAATCCCATGCAATACCGGATACCCGCTTCCCATTGATTCCGTGAATAATTTCAAACAGTTATACACCTAAAAATCAGTGAGCAAAATGTCTGCCAAACGTTTTTTCATATCCACGAAGTCATAATGAATCGAATAGGCGCAATGAGAACCGTGTGCAAATTACTTAGTAGAGCTTTTTTTTTAAACATTTTTACAACTCCGCCCCATAATAATGCAGAGCCCTGAATGTCTGCCTCTTCGATTTTCTTCGTTTCCAAGTTGTTTGTGACCATGAACCCTAAAGGCATACATGTGCAAATGATTTAATATCCCCTTTTTTTTAAGCAACTTCAAACGGCTGTAATGCGAAAACGCAGCGACGTAGGACCTTAATTGACTGGACCAAATCAATTCGTAATGACGTAAACTGCAATCTACCTCGATGTGAAACTTGTGCAAATCATATACCTAAATGCTCACCAGCTCGCTAATTATAAGCCTTACAAATCTTAAAAATTTTAGACAATTTTACACCTAAAGACAAAAGGTGTTAAGTATATTATTCGTTGAAACTTGCAACTATGGACTCATGAATGGAGCATGTTGGATGATATTCTAAAATACTCCAGTAACAAGTATGTTGGTCTGACATTAAGAAAAATGATGTAGGAAGTTTCAAACATCTTCAACCCGCCCACAGTTATTTAAGTTCATGTCAAGAGCTGCATAGAGCGTCTCATTGTCATCGTTATTTGTTGAAGTGAGAAAGTGACACTGAAAGAAAAGAAGGAAAAAGTTTTGTTTCCAAATGAATGCTTACCTCGGTAGTAAGTACAATAGAAAACAACGCTTCAATTCTAACCCGGGTAGTAAAACTGGTTAATACATTAGGTACTGTGTGAAATTATTGACTGTATTGAATGTGCAGAATTATAAATACAAAGAAACATCGTACATAATTACCGTGTGGTCTGACTCTGATGTACTATCAGAGAAGTTGATTCCTATGCAGATGGCGGACCTAAGTAATTTGGTCGCGTTACGTCAAACCCAGCCGACAGACAGAGAGATAACCTGACCAAATGACGTAGGTCCGTCAACTGCTTATGAATCAATTCCTTCGATGGTACAGTGACTCTGGAAAGTGGCTAGACAAATTCAATATATTTCGGGAAACTGGTTTTGCATCGTTTCACATTAAAACTAAGTTATTAGAGTTTAAGAAATGAACTATATTATGTTTCTATAATGTTTCCAAAACGGATATGCGTATTTGAATTATTATCAACTGTTGTGTAACTAATGAGCCCAGTGTGGTCTAGGGTAAAAAGTAATGTCAGTCCCAAGGCCGCTACACGACTACGAGCTAACGTTATATAAGTGTCATTATTTATGATTCACCAGCACTTTTTGCGCTGCGAAAGTCCCTATTATATTATCATACCTACCTGACGAGCCGTTTTCCTTAAATATAAGGACATAAGGTTGCTAAATCACGGGAAACGCCGGTACTAATACCGGCGTAGTGACAAAATAAATGAGATTTGTCCTCGGAATAAGGTTTTTTTAATCGACAAAATGTCTAAGGGCCTTTTTCACCACTTCCTGATAAAGTTCCGGATAAGTCATCCGGCACTTATTTGACAGATTCTCTACACTCTATCTGTCAAGTTAAGTGGTGGATAGCCTATCCAGCACTTATCAGGAAGTGGTAAAACAGGCCCTTATTCTCGTATTTAACTTTTGATTGGATAATATTTTCACTTCGCACTTATCGTATCAAAAGCGAAATAAATAGATAAACTTCAGTCAAAAAACCTCAGAAACTGGGCGTTAGTAGAGTCAATTCCAATTCCTTCCAGTTCGCTGGCCGCCCTTAAATGCTCTTCTTCATGAGCAATGTGTACTGTGCACTGCAACGTTACAAGATGTTTCTAAGGTAACAATTTGTGTTCTCAAAGCCGGTTGATGGGTTTTCCTAAACTAAATTGTCTTTGGGCTTGTGCACTTTTCGATGCGCTCTTGTACGTTCATCTTTGCCATAAAATCAAGATTATGGACATATAAATATAGTACAGCTACATAATAATAATATTTAGATTACATAAATAGTTCTGTCCCTACTCTATGTTAGACAAACAGCAGAGAAGGACTTCCTATTGTTTATCGAGACAAAAAAAAATGTACGCTCTTCCCGGGTATCTTTTGCGATGAATTAAAAGACTGCTGTCCTCAAACTTCTATACAAAATAACAGACGAACTAAATACTAATTCAATAATGTTCCATTTAAAATTATTGGCCAATCTTTTTGGACGGTCCATTTAGGCCAGTACCCCGATTCTACCACATATTTTAATGAAGCATTAAAGCAGCTCCTTTGTTCGATCCAGTGCGTTCCATATCAAACTACAAAATGGCATTCTGATATTTCAAACCAATGACACTTGCTATTACATGAGAATACTAAATACGTACGAGTACTTTCATAGGAAAGGGAATGGATTCAACATGGAAAAAAGTTGCCTGTAGACAATAGAACTCCCTCAGGCTTTTTACAGACGAACGGCACTTGTCGACGGTACGACTGCCGTCGACGTGTGCCGTCGACAAGTGCCGTTCGTCTGTAAGCGCTCTCACCGATTTCGGAGATGGTTGCCGGTTTAATTGAAACCAGGCTAGTTACTCAAGCGTAATTTTACAGTGTCCAAGTGCGTGCGCAGTACACAAGAGCACCCTCTATTCCTTTAACTCTCATAACGCAGTGGGACGAACGAGAGACACGGCGAGAGATCAGGCGCAGGACAGGCTTTTTACATGCCCATCCGACGCATGGGTCATTTTACTTGTCAGACAATCAGGTGATCAGCCTGCATTGTCCTAGCCAAACTTGGAAATAACATGTTTCTAGGCAATCGAACCCACGACCTCCGAGTCAAGACTCGGGACTAGAGAACCACGCGCTCTAAAGTCTAAGCTACTGGGCCACGGAGGCGTTCGTTATTTAGTAGAATTGGGGTCAGGAATCACGAGTCTCATAAAATCGATCACTTTGTTGATTGTACGAATCGTGGTGCCACCTACAGTGTTTGCACTTTAGGTGTTTGTGTGACTGAACGAATAGTCTTGAAGGTGATACTAATGTAATAATTAACAAGTGTGAGCTCAGGTTGTATAACTGTCAACATTGCCTGCTAATGATTAAATAGTGTATACTACATGCATGACATATTTTGTATGTCTGTGTACAGTTGTACACATCAGTTCAAAATATAATACGTATCTACACGAAGCTGATGAATATCGAATAATAATTATGTGTTGCTTTTATGTAGGCGGATATTTTATTAGTTAGAGGAAAATCATTATCATAAAGCATTTTTACTACAACAGTAATAATAATTTAATCTAGGATCGCTAGAGACTTCTTTATTTTTTTTTTCACTATTTAAAAATTGCAATAACATCATGTAAATAATTCTATTCTAAAATCTGGGATAGCTACATCGTAGAGCAGAGACTTTTTCATTAAACGCAAATATTCCATTACGTTGCATCGCAGAGATGAGTAGGGGTGTGCCAGTATCGATCGCCGCTAGTGAGGAGCAACACTCCCCTCGATATTATAATGTGATGGCCACGATAATACGGGCCACAAATTCCGATTTGTCTCATTTTGTGCAAGGAATTTACTATGGGACCAAATGACACTCGCATCTCCGTTGCGCCAAAATTCGTTTATCGCAACCGACCGTACATTTTTCTGGAATAAAAAGTATCCTATGTCCTTTACCGGGGTTCAAAGTATCTCTATACAACATCTCTGCGAAATCTGTTCAAAGGTTTGGGCGTGAAGAAGTAACAGACAGACAGTAAGACCAAAAGACACACTTTTGCATATCATGAATGCGAAAGTGTGACAGTTTCAGTATGGACATAATAGGAAGTGGGAAGAGGCTTTAAAAACGTATTGTCGTCTTCTTCTTCTAGAAATGCGCAGTTTTTCAAAAATGAACTATTGATGAGTAAGGTCTAAAATGTATTTTTTTAGTACAATGATTGGCCTACTTGGCCGATTTTTATTGTCTATAATTAATGTACTCTATCAGCTTCGAATCACCATTCACCGCTTACCTCACGAAGAGGAGCCATTATGTAAATCCACCTTTCGATTTTTTAGAGTTCCGTACCCAAAGGGTAAAAACGGGACCCTATTACTGAGACTTTGATGTCTGTCCGACTAAAATAATTACATATTATGTCTGTGTCATGCTGTATCTCAAGAACCGCTTTACTTTCTAGACTTCTGTCATAAGTTGTGTATATTTATTGCCACTATAACAACAAATACTAAGAACAAAATAAAATTAATATTTAAGGGGTACACCATACAACAAATGTCATTTTTTTGGTCTTTTTTGGCTCGATATCAATAATGGCAATAGGTAGGCACTTAAAATTTTCACAAAATTTTCAATCATATTATGTGTAAGTACTGTAATAATTAATAATAAAATTAAAATTAAATAGTGGTTGTTTAGAACCTTTAAGGACTCCTTTTAGGACTGGTTCTTAACATTAAAAACAAATAATAATGACGTTTCGCCCTCGATTTGTATTGTCACTTCTTTTTAAAATTCTAAATTCTAAACAGTGGTCGACCTCGAAAAAGATGGCGCGATGAACTTGACACATACAAGCCAGGTTGGCCGACGGTGGCGATGGATCGGGATCCATTGAAGGACTTGGGGAAGCGCTGTTGTAATTCGTAGAAGTGTAGCAACACTATCGTCAGGTCGGGTCAACATTTACCTCTGTTCGTCGAGAAACCAACTCCACCGCTCGACCCATTGTTTCTTACAATTGTCAGCTTTCTTCCATTGTGATCGCATCTGTACTATATCCTGGGTTGGATCGTATTTGATAGCTCCCGTCTCCTTTTCCATTGCTGAAATAATTTTGGTGTTGAATATTGTCTATAGGTTGAGTAATAATAAACCTTATCAGTTTTTCTTTGTGTAATATGTTACATTCATATGGTTTTCCAGGCTTCCTACAAAATAATGTTGAATTCTGAGCCACTTTTAAATCCGTGTTCTGAGCATAATAATTAATCTGATTCATTTGTATTTTTGATAATACTGACGTTAACCAATCAAATGCTCTACGGAATAGTCAAACTCCTGTCAAAAATAATAAAATTGACCACTACGAATTATATAACTTTCTTGCAATATAAACAAGTATTTTCCTTGTTGTCTTATGGTAACTTTACTAGATTATGAACTTTAGATTCTACGAGTGAAGTCAAAGAGTGATGAAGCTGTCTTGAAGCCTGCAGTCTACATAATAAATGCAATTACGTGACACTGCTTTAAAGTTTAAGAGAGCAAGTCGCTAGACGACAGACGCTGCACATAACTATCAAGATAGTACCTTGAAACTAAAGCGCAAACTTTCAGCTTTTATAAAAGTAATGAAATCTGGCGTTCGATTTATGCGCTGTAATATAAAGTAATAATCTAGCTTTGAAGCACTTTTAAGGCGTTATAGGCGAAATGCAATTGGTCTGTGAAACCACTACAATAAAGTAAGAAAGTAGATATTGTCCGGTTTCTGACGTTCTTGTTACAAGAGTTAATATTAGCGTTGTTGATTGGTTAATTTTTGACAATGGCCGATTGCAGACGATAGTGAATAGATAAATTCCTGTTAAAAACTGGTATTGAAATGATAAACCCAAAAAAAAAACAGAAACCGAACATAATATTACATAAGTACCACATATTATTACGTACGACGTAGATAGGAATTAGGAACTGATGAGTACCTACAGAGTTAATTAAAACCATTGAGACCAATAAAGGGTAATCAATAGATCTAATTGTCTGGTGAATTATTGGAGTTTGATGGGGCCACCTACTTGCGAGTTGCGATAGATCGTGTCTATCCTCGCAACCCGCAAACGATCAAATTGTTTGTCAAATTTTACGTGTTTGTCAAATTCAAATCAGTTTGATAGTGTAAAAAAATCAGTTTGATAGTGTATAGCTTTGTTTGAAGCGTTGATCAAACAAACTACGTTTGACCTGTTTGAAGAAAATTTGGATTTGCGTAGCGTTTGACAAACGTGTTTGAACGTGTTCCGCTGTATTTGTGAAACAAGATCTCATGATAGCTCAAACCGATTCTAGCTAATTGTTTCACAAACTTGTTTGATGCACGTTTGATCGTCTGCGCTGCTGTTTGATGAAAACGTAAATGAAATCAAACATGTTTGTCAAACAAATCTGATCGTTTGCGGGGTACTTTAGATCCATACTAATATTATAAATGCGAAAGTGTGTCTGTCTGTCTGTCCGTCTGTCTGTCTGTCTGTTACCTCTTCACGCCCAAACCGCTGAACCGATTTTGCTGATATTTGGTATGGACATACTTTGAGTCCCGGGCAAGGACATATAGGATACTTTTAGTCCCGGAAAAATGTACGGTTCCAGCGCGATAAACGAGTTTTGGCGCAACGGAGTTGCGGGCGTCATCTAGTAGGTAATATATTTTTAAGGCACTCTTACTCCAGAGAGTCCAGATTATAAATAAAATTGGGGAAATCCCAAATGCAAGAAGGGAGATCGTAAGTTATTTTTTAGCTATTGCATAGCTCTTATCGCAGGCTTTGAGCGCGGCGACCCAATCAAGAAATTCGTAACGAAAAAACCTAACACGGTCGTTCGTTCGTTTACAACATTTTCTTTGTTAAAATGCCTAAATGCCCTGTGAAATGGTGTAGAAATCATACAGAATACAGATACGACTTTTAATACCTTTCAAGTTTCATCAGTAAGTGAATTTTTTAAAATTATTATGCTTAGGTAAAGTTCTTGTATTTTTTCCGACCAAAAACATGCCCAAAAAGATGGTTTCTTTAATTTGGATGCCAGGGTATTTGCGTAAAATTAAGCTGGTCTCTTTGTGTTTGTCTTATTAAGTTTACATGTTATTGTAAAAATGTAATAATCAAAAAATAATATAATTACAAAATTTTTACAAAGTCGCCATGGACAGTGTTATGCAAGATGTAACAATTTAATCATAAACGAGGGTCTGACTGACATCAGTATGGAGTATCTTATTTTTATAATGCCGTTCGTACTTCGTTTAGTAAGAAACGAACCGAATTGGATGCCGAGCCAGATTACTCGTTTATGTAGCATACACTTTAATAGTCATGATATATTTTGTATGAGTAATGACCGAAAATTAAAGAAATTACGAAAATCTGCATTGCCTATTTGCACCGTAAGTTTTTTATTTCAATTCTGTAATAATTTAGCGCATAGATTTTTGTAATCTGAAAACGTCTTGTCTAGGTGCTCTGGATAGTTTTAAATTCGTCCGAGTCGTACAAGGTTTGTTCAAAATTATTATATATTATTATTATCGATGACTTAAGGATTTCGTGATAGTAGATATGTTTGGTGTATACTGCATAATGCCATCCGCTTTTGACAATTATTGTCCACGGCTTTGTTTCATAACTATGACAGTGACAATAACCGCGCAGGCTGTCGTCCAGCGCGCAATATTATGATACGTTACCTGGGAAACGACGTTGGCGAGAATCTGAATTGTCATATTTTAGTGTTCGAAAAAGAGCCAAATTTAAAACGGTTGAAGTATGGGAGTTAGTTTCCTTAGTTTTGTTATTCGTAGTTGTGTGCATTGCGACTATACTCCACTCGGGCTAGCTTGTCATCCTGTCAAAAACTTGTCATTTTCCATATAAAACCAAGATTGACAATATCTGACACTTCATTGTCAATCGAGGCTTATATGGAAAATGACAAGTTTTTGACAGGGAGTCACTGACCGCTAGCGACAAGCTAGCCCGAGTGGAGTATAGACGTAGGTATGCGAATTATAATTGCATACCTAAGTTGATGAAAAATGCTATGCAACAACTTTACCGCGGCAGTCCCCGAGTGCCACACATATTTTTAACCGAATTCCAAAAAACGAGGAGGTTATATTATGTTCGGCCGTGGATATTTTTTAAAATTTTTTTTTGTATGTTCAACGATTACTCCGTCGTTTGTGAACCGATTTTCGAAATTTTTGTTTTGTTGTATTGGGTTTCACTCCAATTTGGTACCATGTTCACAAAAGTGGTGACCTGATGATGGGATCCATGGGACGAGGGATTAACTCCTCGAAATTTATATGGAAAGATTTTGGTTTTACGAGAAGCATCCTAAGCATATGCTACCAAAACACAAGCTATTGCACCAAGGTATACTATGGTTCCGAAGATACTAAGAGAACTCCGGATTACTTTTTAGTTCATATTATAAGGATGTTATTATTGTTTTTACCTTGGAAGTCGGTTTTAATTTTTTATTAATTTAAATAAGATTCAACGTCTTGTCTTTATGCGATCAGTAGGTATGGTGTATATTTAGTGTGTTATAAAATGTGGTTTTCTTTTATCTATAAAACTTTTATCGCTGGCCGCAGCTGTCAATACGATACGGTGTCTTCTTACCAAGGACCTCCATGATCATCATTTACCAACCTTCCTTGGATATCCTAAATCCTTGCCCCTTGGATATTTAATGCTTTCCTTTTTTACAAATAGAGTCCGAAAGTAACGTAAGAACTAAGTATTTAAATATTTGACACAGTCCACAGAATAATATAAATCTACGTCGATATTTTCTGGGACCTCCCATTAGGGTTGCCAGGTCGCTAAGCCGAAAAGCCAGACAAAATAGGCAGCTTGGCCGGACATTCATATATAAAAGCCGGAAACTTTTATTCAATCTAATTCACAGTATAGCCATACGTTCCTGTACAAATTTTCTGTTTTATTTAATCAACTTAACAACTGATTGATAAAATATTACGTCTCGTTAGATGTAAAACCGTCTGAAATTAGTAGGATTTTCATATAAAATTATAGATTCAAAGCTCTACAAAAGCCGGACACCTATTAATTTAGGCCGGACACGCAACCAAAAAGCCTGACTGTGTCCGGCGTTATCCGGACGCCTGGCAACCCTATCTCCTATTTGCAACCACGAAATCACTGAAATTTAATCATAGGAGGCGTAAAGAAAACCAACAAAAGAATATTATTGTTTTTGATAAATATAACAGCACTGTCTGTACATAAAAAGCATCTAGTATAAAGTAGAACGGATAATAACAAAGAATGTTAAGCAGTTGAACTACACAAATATAATGCAACAAGTATAAACGTTTAGGCGCCGCGGTTTATGGTAGCGCCCATAAACGCTGTCGATTAGAAAGTGTTATCTCTTAAGGGGCCGGGTTACCCTCGAAATTCTCAAACATACGTAATACCAAAATCATTTTGTCATACGAAAATATTTAACATGTTTATTTTTCAGCTTAAAATAGTAATTACCTAGGTTCCTGTACAAAAATTAACTTCAAAATATTTAAACACTAAAAAAAATTTTTTGTGTAAAATTTATCTATACTTCTATAGTATAAAGTATAAACTATAAATTACTATAAAGACACAAGCACTGTCACTTCTGTTTGGACGCGTAACGCGTTTCCATTAACGATCGATACCGTTTGCCTTTGAACTATGTTCGAACCCCGTTACTTCACTCATAGCTTCAGTTTTATTACTATTCTTTTAAAATAAGGCTCTATACAGGGTGTAACAAAACTAAGTGATAATACTCTAGGGTGTGAACCTGTTCCTTGTAGAGAGTTCACTGTGAAAGTAGCAGCGCTGAAAGACCATTTTTTTCACTTTTGTATGGGGACTTTTGACGCTCGGAACCTTGCCCATACAAAAGTGAAAAAAATGGTCTTTCAGAGCTTCTACTTTCACAGTGAACTCTCTACAAGGGACACATACACAGTTACACACCTTAAAGTCTTATCACTTAGTTTTGTTACACCCTGTAGATTCTCTAATGAAACGAAATAAAAACTTATTGTGAATGTAGGTTGGTCTGTTCATTCCTTCCTACTGAAAACCGTGATTCTAGGTCAATTGCTTATGTAAGTTCCGGGTATTATTAATCATAAGGTTCACCCTCTAACCTCTTTCTTCGGGTTACAATTAAATTGTTGAAGGCGAGATTTTTGACCAAGATATTATATTTTCTTTGCAATATAAAATGTAGAAATGTTTAAAATGGAAAACAAGAAATAAATATGAGCTTTTTGGAGATATTCTATTTTATTTAATATTTTTTGTTTTCAGGGTGTCCTTTGGAAGTTCCAAAGGTTCCATGGTAGAGACTTTAATATATGAAAGTCCTCTACAAGAGGAACCAGAGAGCAGCCCGCCGCCAATCCAGGAGACTGCATTCCCGTACACGCCCGTCGAAGACGAGTACGTTTTATTTCTCTAATGAGTATGTTGTATTCATTTCATTTCAGCAAAATGGCGAATTTAATTTCCAATTTACCTAAAATAGGTATTAGCTTAATTTTGTAAAGGTTAATAAAGGTGTTGCAGGAACGCTCCTTGAAGTTTTACGAATGGGTTCCGACTTCCGAAATGTTGCTACGCAGCATGCTGGCGACAGTTTATTTTAATTTTTAAAGTAAAAAATGTCCAAATTGTACGGTGAAAGACTGTTGTCTGGACCTCATCAACGTACCTAGGACAAAGTCATGTCGCGCGGAATGGTGGCATATTGCATTAATAAAATATTCACGCCAAGTTAACTTGGTCTCTACTCTCTACTCTCCTGGGAGGTTATTGTAAGTAAGTTATAAGTATAGATGAAGTACGCGTACCAAGTAATAACGGATTAAAGCTGGTACCGTTGAAATACTTAATACGGAATACCCATCTGCTTGCATAAATAGATCACGAAATTCACGATTCACGATATAGGTACTTAATTAAAACCTTCATAATATATAATAAACTAGCGACCCGCCACTAAAAAAAATATGCCTGCCTGCCTTCCTCAATAAATGGGCTATCTAACACTGAAAGAATTTTTGAAATCGGACCGGTAGTTTCTGAGATTAGCACATTCAAGTTTTTTTTATAAAGGATTTACAAGTTTTGATTTTGAACTCATATTCATAAAAAAGTTTGAGTATAAAAAAATCAGGGGGCCTCGCAAGATATATCTTGCCCATATCAAATTAAGGTCTTGCCCTGCCACTGCCCTTGCACACCTGCGATAATATCGGGCGCTCTCTCGTAAGAAAATATATCGGACGATAAAAACGCAGCTGTGTCAGCTGTGCAAGGAATCGCATATTATTATATTTTAATAGGCATATTAATTATCGCAATACCGCATGCGATATTATCGACCGATAATAACGCGCCTGTGTGGGAGCCTTTATTTTTAAAGTGATAAAAATATTAAATAATAAGTGAAAACGAAATAAAACAATATTATTTAATACCCGAATGCACTCCATAAAAATATAAATTTAGGTTGCAGTAAAATTTTACCCTCGCAATACCTAACATAAAAGTAATTTTATGATAAAACCACAGAACAATAAAAACAGTAGAAATGGTAAGTGGGCGGGGCACGCGTGTCACTAGTTAGCGTTGTAACGCAAACTCGATAAGTACTTACGTAAACTCGACATCAGTCGAGTCATTTGTTTGTACGCGGCAACACGTGTAGTCGGTTTTAAAAATTCAAACCAAAAATAATCTTATTACCTGAGAAATAAAGCATAATTTTGAAGTAAACATTTGATGAAAATTGTACGCTCTTATATTCTTATAATACTGCCATCTAGCGTAACTATACTTTTTACTAAATGCAAATTATGTAAAAAATAAAACCAAAAACAATCTAATTACCTGAGGAATAAAGCATAATTTTGAAATAAACATATTTGGTTTGCCTTTATAATACTGACATCTAGCGTAAAGTAACTAAACTTTTTGGTAATTTATGCACAATATGTAGAAAAATTCAAACCAAAAACAATCTTATTATCTGAGAAATAAAGCATTTTGAAGTAAACATTTGATGAAAATTGTTTGCCCTAATACTGACATCTAGTTTGAAGTAGAGCTAAACTTTTTAGTGAATACTGAATGCACAATAAACTGATGCTCGAATACGAAATGTCTTAAGTGTCTGTTTTATGTATTGCATAGCAAACTCTATTAAAGACCTGCACTGAAGGTGTGTTTTTGTTTTCAGTTTTAATAAATTTAGGCTTATTTGGGTTTAGAATTACGCGTCCAATCAAAACATTTGTTTGTTAGTGTGCGACGGTCTATTCTCTGTTTGTTTGATTGAGTTTGGCGACAGTGGTTTTGCCTTGGTAAACAAATCGTGGTAGGTATGTCATTTCTACTGTTTTTATTGTTCTGTGATAAAACATCATAGCTACGAATCATAATAATATTTTTAAAACATACAATACGGTACCGCTTTGTAATACGGTTTAAAAAATAATACCGATTACCGAGAATCTCGCATTTATGGGAACTAAAATAAACGAAAGATCGAATCGTGAGTCGTGCGATTCGAGAAAATCGTGATTCGTGAATGAACGTCACTAGTTCGTCGTTCGGTTGTTGAGTGTTGGCACGAAATAGCGCTGGTCGTTGTGTACCGCTCGCTCGGCGCTCCGCTCCATTCGCCACGACCGCCGCGCGCGAACGCGACTTCCGAGATCGATGTTGTGAACGTTGTGGAAACACTGTTGTGGGCTGTTCAATCTGCTAACCCAAACCTACAACTTGTGCGGATGTTTTCATTTGTGATAAAATTGTTTAAAATCGTTTAAATACTGTGATTATTAGTAAAAGTTACCGAGTGCCGGCTAGACTCTAGAAAAGGTATGTATTTACACAATTCACGACATTATCGCTACGCTGCGCACAAGATTTTGCTCGCCGAAATCATCATTTTGATATTGAAATATTGTCTTTTTAGATTAATTATTGTTATAATATATCGAACCGGTTTAAATGCGCTTGCACTAACCTTGCCAAATAATGTGATTTGCAAAATTTTACTGGGTGAAGAATTCGGTCATAATGACGTCACTAGGACTGAATTATAAACACAAAAACATTTTCCGTTCCATCTAGTACTGCTCAGCACAAGGTCATCATTCATCATCAGAGTAGGTACGTGTAGTACATTTTATATAGTTTTTGTAGCCTCTATTTATATTTTGATAGAGATCGTAACCCTACTTTGGGGACCCGCCCTGTGCCATATTAACTTGTGGCTCATTCCACGGACGCGCTGCTATGCGATTATATTTTGTTACAGTTATTGCTTTCTACGGTATTCTCGTCCTATAAACTAACTATTTCCGTATAAAAATGAAACAAGTACATTAATTGAGTTATCATGGAATAGAAATAAAATGTATTTATTTAACCTAATATTTGAATCATGTGTTAGTAGTAGAATCCAAATTGGCTTGCATAGGTATATGGTTATAGTATCAATAGTTTATGTTTAAAATCTTTGAGATACATTTTAGTACTTAGTGATTTATTGAAATAATCGTAGATTTAAAATAACCATAATAGTTTAACTTTCTTCAATCAAAAATGTATAAAAATTAATGTCTGCAAATGTAATTTTATACTTGGATGTCATGCACACAGACAGTATAATAAGTTGCTGTTTTTGTTACAATGCTATTGGCTTTCTTGTTTTCTTGTCCAAGATATTTAAATTGTAACCTGAGCACACCCATATATGCATTCATTGTGACCTTACATGTATAAAAGTGTGGGTGCAATTTCTTGTTTTTAAAACAACTTTGTGAACTTATGTCAGCATTATTTAAGTTTTCAAGATCATATTAATGGTGAAAATGATTCACAGAACAACTAAATTACATCTCTGATGCAGCTAGTATAATAATAAGGCTCATTAAGTGTGGGTGGGGAGCATAGTCATCCACTAATAAAAGACCAGCAGATGCTAAATTACCATAGTTTATCATGTACATGTGTGCTGCTTGTTAGTACAACCTTGAATGCTTTGCAAATGTTATGTAATATTGTTGCTGTAAAATGCTGACGAATTGATGTCATTTCCATTTTTAATGTATTTATTATGCCTTCTTCTTATTAAAGATATCTCACTCTTGGCTAAGCACAGAAAAATCATTTCAATATTAAATGTTGCCCATCTTTTTTTTCTTCTCATTGTTTTTAATCACAATAAAAGCATTGTTATTTGCTGACTGCTACAGCTGCAGACATAAAGGATTTATGATAGAAACATGAAACAAAGTTAAAATCAATTAGTAGCTGCAGCGCATAATGTATTGACTATGGCATGGTACATAATATATAAAATTTTTCTGTTTCAGTTCGGAGCGTTCCAAGGTTCGAGTGTCGTTCTACCAGGGAGCGAGACCGCAGTGCCTGTCTCCACCACCCCCAACCGACTACATCCTCTACGCAGATCTCTTGTCTGCTGCTGCACACGTTGATATGGCAGACCACACCATGTATAATAGACAAATTAGGTAAAACATTGATTGTTTAGACTGTAGAATGTTGGGAATACTTGTTATAATTTGTGTAATACAAATGGTTACATATTGATAATACATTACTATGGCTTCTCTAAATATTAATAGTGTTATGTAGTTTATAGTAGGAATCTTTTTAATTTTAATGCATAGCTTTATAAAACGGCAATTATTAAAAATATTGTTATGTAGATCATTTTAGAATGTTGATACATTAATATCTTTAAGTGTAAATATAAACTATTTTGATATCTATAGGACATACACATATTATAATAATAAGTATGATAGTGTCTGAAGAATATACTTGAGTACTAAATTTATTGTTACACAGATTTGATATGATAAGGGTATGCCTCTCCTAGACTGACTTTAAATCATTTTCTACTATGAATAAAAACGAATTGAATTCTATTGTGAATAAAAAATTGTAATTGCAAAATTTTATTTTTACATTGCAATTTTGAATATTTTACAAATTAAGTCAAAATTTAATATTAATATTCACTTTGGCTATTCCTAGGTTAGGAGGTTTTTTACTCGAAACACAATATGAGTCGTTTTGTTCTAGACTTTTTAGTTACAATTAGGGCACCAAAACCCGGACCCAATTTTCAAAACCCGGGTTTTTCGGGTTTTTTCGGTTTTTTTTTACAATTTAAATATTAACGATGCGAAAATACGTTACATATGATTTTCTGCAAATGCCAGCACCTGCACTCTTAAAGACTATTCAAATACCATAGTTTCGGGTCACAGCAGTGCCCAAACAATTTTTGGGTAAACGGGCACGGCCGTATCATACTTTTATTGAAGTGACTATTTTACCTCTTTTGTATTTTGGATCTTATCAAAGCTTAAAAAATTTGATTTTCGGGCCAAAATTACGTGTTAGAACAAGCTTCATCCCCAAATATACGTGTATTATTAAAATTTATTTGCATTTTATGAAATATATAAGAACCTATCACAAATTTTTTAATACAATAAATTGAAGAATAAACTTTTTTATAAAACTTTTGCCAGCAAATCTTTATATTTTAATCTTTTACATTTTTACTGCTGATTGTTTAGTTATTAGTAATCATTTAGTCCTAATTGATATTTGGCATACTTTATACCCGTGACAAAATTTTTGTGCCATAATTTACCTTAAATTGCTTTTTTCTGCCTCGCTTCGGTGTGAGGCCGATTATTCTTTGCTGACAGCTATTTTTTGTGCCTATTTGAAGTGGAATCAGCTCCCCCAATGCGAGTGATAGGAACTAAATTTGACGTGAAAATTACGTTTGAAAGTCGTCATATTGGCGCTGATAGCGGTAGTGGGAGTACTTGGAACTAATACTAGTTGGAGGTATACTATTAATCTGTGGTTTCTGCAACTAATAGCGATTTAGCGGCCATTTGCAAGTTATGTCAGATTTAGTTTTCTTCCCGCGCATTGAAGGAGCTGATTCCGCTTCAAATAGGCACAAAAAACAGCTGGGTATCATTAGTCCAGCGTACTTGTATAATGGAGGTCAGTGGTTCTAGTCTATTGTGACAGAATTCATGTCAAATAACCATTTAGATGACCAGACCACACCACTTGCTAAATGCGGAGGATTGCTTTTTATGAGTTTGGAAGATGAACCATGGTGTCATGGACTCATGGTGCAACACACAAGAAATTGTCTCTGGCGCTGGTGCTGATAACAACCTCGGCTTGTATTTCATCTGGTTTCATTAAAATTACTGTATTAATAATTCCTCAGTGAGTATGCCATCCACGGCCGGCTATGGAAAGATCATTCTTCCTATTATGTGTATCATCAGCCTCCGAAGCTCATGAAAAGCAATCTGCCGCATTTGCCAGACTGTAATGCTGGAATACAAAATGGCTAGCTATACTATTGAAACTTGGTAAGCAGATGTAGTCTGTGAACCGCATTAAGATTTTGATACAAAAATGGAAAAATTATCAAAAATTTTAGGGGTCCCCATAGGTACAACTGTAACAATAAAAAAAAAAAATCATCTAACCTATGCGTGTAGGTAGGGTAACTATGGATAGGTCTTCAAAAATCATATTGAGGTTTCTAATGTAATTTTTTTGTAATCTGAATAGTTTGCGAGAGAGATTCTTCCAAAGTTGTAAAATGTGTGTCGTCGTCCCCTCTAACTTCTAAAGTAGGAGCATGATAATTCTAAAAAAAATATATATGATGTACATTACTATAAAAACTACCAACGAAAATTGGTTTGAACGAGATCTAGCAAGTAGTTTTTTTATGAGTCATAAATGGTAAACCTTAATTTAACTTTCATTAAATCAACTGAAATATAAAAATAAATCAAAAACCTTTTAATTTCATAGAAATAAACCTTATTGCTGCAGCGGGCCCCTTCATGGGCGAGTCCAACTCGCACTTGGCCGGTTTTTATTATAGCCATGTTTAATTGCCCAATTGAAAATGATATCAATGTGTATAATTAATAAGTTTTAGTAGAATTTTTAAACATAAGTTGATTGGGGCAGACAAGAAAATTTTCTCGCAAAGTACATAGTGCAGTTGAATCTGATAATTTACGTATTTTAGGGTTCGTACCCAAATGGTAAAAACGGGACCCTATTATTAGACTTCGATGTCTGTCCGTCTGTCTGTTGCCGCTATAACAACAAATACTAAAAACAAAATAAATTAAATATTTAACCCGAGGCCGCCTCCCATATAATAATATGCTTTTTTTTGCTATTTTTTTCTCGATATCAATAACGGCAACACGTAGGCACTCGAAATACTCAGTTGTAGGTATTTATACTTTAATAATAAAGAACAACGAACCTTATTGGCAATACCTGTCGTATTTTGGTGTACACTAGGGTTGCCACCGTCCTGTTTTCTCAGGACATGTCCTGGTTTTTGTAGTGTCCTGGGACGTCCTGAATAGTCTTTAAGCTGCGTCCTGGGTTGCCCTGGGTTTTTTAATTTTAAAATTCGCACGCCTCTTTTAAAATTTTTACGCTACGAGCGACCGCACAGCTCGCAAGTAGTTGCGTTGCCGCGCTGCCATGCTATTTCAAATTCAAACAAAGGCGCAACGTGCCACTTGATGATATCTCTTTCGCTCTACTAAAAAAATCAAACATCGCCCTTCTCTCTTTACACTCACGCCCGTCATATTATTATGCCAGGTGAAAAAGGACGACGCGGAATCATCGCCAAGTTAGTTTTTTCTTAATAACCAGATAAATATACAACATTTTAAAAACCCGCCAGGTCAGCGTCTCAATGATAGAATTTTATACAATGTGTTAAAATACTTAGTTTTATGCACGGTTACGGCAATATTTATGAAAAATTGGCCAAGATTAGGTGCATCTTAGTGATTTTTTTCTATACTTAGAGAAAATTTTAAGATATCGTGTTTTCGCTCAAATCAAATTCTTGGAAATATAATGTACTAATCTATGCTTAGAAAATGGAACAATTTGGAGCTTATTTTCAAGTATGAAAATGAATTACAAAATCGACAATTTTGGGTTAGTCGCCCCCTTAATGTGTCCTGTTTTTATACTGAATTGTCCTGGTTTTTCCAACTTCAAATCCTGGTTTTTTAAATTTGAGGTTGGCAACCCTAGTGAACACCTATGAAACATACGCCTATCGAAAGAGAAGATGTTTACAAACAATAAATATTCTTAGACAAATTGTCGTAAACAATATACTTTCTGAGTTATTTCAGTTTGAAAATGTAAAATAAATAACATTTTAGCTGCAAAGAACCTGAAATAGAGATTTAGGGGGGTATTAGATTATCATTTATATTGGATCCTAGATCATTGAGTAATTTATATTATATAATGTAATATAGATAAATGATTCATTTCTTCCTTGATCATAGATTTTTGACGTTTGCTGAGAAATTGGATCCAATACGGTCATAGAAATTGGTGTTGCCAGTTATTTAATATAAAAAAAGAGTATTTTAATTTCTTGTTCGTTATATGTTTCAAATAATGTAATGTAATTCTTTTTCTAGGTATATACTTGAATAATCTTGCTGAAATAACATAAAACAAGCCATATTAAAAATGACGATGTCTTTTGACAAATCGAATTCTCTGAGATCTAGTAACACTGATGTCAATACCTGTCAGCGTTAGCGCTCCCCATTGGCTATTGAAACCACATATGACGTTATATAGGATCAATGATAAATGATAATGTAATATGCAGATATGATCAAATGATCATTTTTATTGGATCCTTTATACGATCCTATAAAATGATCCAATGTAAATGATAATGTAATACCCTCCTAACTACGATAATATGGCACGCTCCTCCAAATTAATTGTTTCAATGTGTGTAGTCACATCCTTATGAAAGAGTTTGTATGTAGTAAGTATTCAACCAATCAACCAGTACTCGTAATATTTCACTTAGGGCCTGTTTCACCACTTTCTGATAAAGTGGCGAATAGGCTATTCGCAACTTTTTTGACAGATTCTCCATACATTATCTGCCAAGTTAAGTGGTGGATAGCCTATTCGGCACTTATCAGGAAGTGTTGAAACAGGCCCTTATGGCGCATTTTCACTGGTCGATAGGCCCCGCATGCGTGGTGCGGGAGATTTCTAAGGGCGCATTTTCATCAGTCGTTAACCCGTGCGGTATACATACGGGGAGTCTATGACAACTAATGGCGAATTTATTTTGTCGAAGAGTATTTGTTGTTTGTAATTATTTTCTCTGTTGATTGACGTATGTTTCATAGGTGTACACGAAAAATATACCTTTTTACCCGACTGCCCGGAGGGTTATTATTAAGTACTTGAAACTAATTAGGTATGCCACACTCCATACAAAAACGTTTGAACTCTTTTTAAATACATAAATTATTAAGGGGGCGCGGGCTCCCATACAAAAAACACAATTTTCAGCCTATTTTTGATCTTTTGTGGTACGGAACCCTTCGTGCGCGAGTCTATCTCGCACTTGGACGATTTTTTAAATTTATATTGCAAACAGCTGTCTCCAACTGAACCAAAGATTAATTATTACCTTATAGCGTATTATTATTTTATTATCTTGCAAAAAAAAAAACATGCATCAATGTACATATACTGTTCCCTCTTTTATATAAAGTCTAAAATAGGGTATTTGTTATCGACATATTAATATTATTGACCTAGATTTGTTGCTTTCTTGAACAGAAAATTTTCTCTGAGTGCTTGACCTGATTATGAAGCTTTTATTAATCGTTAGCAATTTTTTTTCCTTTGATAATGTTGTCTGTGATGGTACTTGAATCTTGCTTTTACGTAAAAGAGAACTTTAAATTATTGCAATTAATATTTAATATTTTATGATTCTTCATTATAATAATTCATTATTTTATTTTTGAGAGAATAATCTAAGTATAAACATAAATTAAAACTAAAAACAGAATGTTGTTCATATAATATGCATTCAGGTAACCTATCTGATAAGAATGTAAATAATAGAACACATTCAGCAATTATTATGAAACTATGTAAACCTAATCATGTGCATCCATTATAACATTTTATTGACATGGCTAGTTTAATTTCAAGATATTATATTTCTGAATTATTTGCATGCTTACACCAATGTTTATTTTGTCTGGTATTTTTATATTAAAACTTTTGATACCTTACTGTCCACTCAGAGACATTTAATTATGATTAACCTTCAATTTAATCAATAGTTTGACAGATAGTCTATGAAGCTACAAGTCGGCAGACTGGGATGGTATGCGGTCGTTTTTTGCATCCTATCCTTGGGGGCTCGTGTGCTTCTCGCCGGATGATCCCGACAACACTGCCAACTCTGTTGCCGATGTGGTGATGCAGGGGATGGAACTTTTCATTCCGTCCTCTGTAGTGCCAACTGGCGGCACATTTCGTCCCTGGTTTGGTTCATCCCCCAAAAAAGCTTCTCGCCGGAAGCAGGAGGCTTACCAATCCTGGGCCAACGCGGTGTCTGCTCGGGATTTAAATACCAGCACATATAAAAAGGAGTACAACCTTGCCTCTAGGTCCCTCAAGAAAGAGATTACTCGGGCAAAGCAACAGCACGTCAATAGAATTGGCAAGATACTTGAGCGCCTCCCCTCGGGAACCCGTGCATTCTGGTCTCTGGCCAAAGCTATTGAAGGAAATTTCTGCAAGCCAACCCTACCATCCCTACACATAGGAAATGGGTCGTTGGCCCAAGACGCAAAAGACAAAGCCGATCTTCTGGTCAAGCTCTTTGCGTCAAACTCGACCCTGGATGACGGGGGGCAAAAACCGCCGACCATACCGCGATGCACGAGCATCATGTCGGATATTCGGTTTCATCAGCGCTCAGTGCGAAAATCCCTCCGTTCCCTTGATATCCAAAAGTCGAGTGGGCCTGACGGAATCCCGCCTATTGTGTTAAAAAAGTGTGCTCCAGAGTTGGCTCCGGTCTTGACGCGTCTTTTTCGGCTCTCCTATTCTACTGGCATCGTCCCGGCTTCCTGGAAGACAGCCTTGGTGCACCCGATCCCCAAAAAAGGTGATCGCTCAAACCCTTCCAACTACAGACCAATCGCTATAACCTCTCTTCTCGAAGATAATGGAATCCATTATCAATAGCCAGCTTCTTCGATACTTGGACGGCCAGGGATTACTAAGCGATAAACAATAAGGGTTCCGTAAGGGTCGCTCGGCTGGTGATCTCTTGGCGTACCTGACTCATCGTTGGGCTCAGGCAATTGAGTCGAAGGGAGAGGCATTGGCTGTTAGTTTGGACATTGCGTAGGCCTTTGATCGGGTTTGGCATAAAGCGCTGCTTTCAAAGCTTCCATCATACGGGCTGCCTGAGAAATTATGTAAGTGGGTCACTTGTTTCTTAGCAGAAAGAAGCATAAAGGTCGTAGTTGACGGCGAATGCTCGGAAACTCAGTCTGTTGATGCTGGTGTCCCTCAGGGCTGTGTGCTATCGCCAACTCTATTCTTACTGCATATCAATGACATGTTGCAGACCAGCGGCATTGATGTCAGTACAGGTGATGCTGTATATACCGGCTCCCCCAATATTTCTCGGCAAAATGTCACTGAGAGTCGAAACGAACTTGTGTCTAAGGTGGAGAATTCATTGGAGAAGGTCTATGAATGGGGTAGACGTAACTTGGTCCAATTCAACCCCGCCAAGACACAAGTCTGCGCGTTCACCACTAAAAAGTCACCAATGGTCGTATGTCCTCGTTTCGAGGGCACATCTTTAACCATCTCCCCTAGCATTGAGATACTTGGCGTCAACATATCGAGCGAAGTCCAGTTCCGATATCATCTAGAGGGTAAGGCCAAATTAGCCTCGAAGAAGCTTGGTGTTCTTAACAGAGCGAGACAGTACTTCAGTCCGGACCAACGCCTACAACTCTACAAGGCGCAGGTTCGGCCTCATATGGAATAATGTTCTCATCTCTGGGCAGGGGCGCCAAAATACCAACTGCTCCCTCTGGATAGTATCCAACGAAGGGCCGCTCGAATTGTTGACTGCCACCCCTTGGAATTACGCCGATATGTAGCTTCACTCTGCATTCTCTATCGGTTGTATCACGGGGAGTGCTCTGAGGAATTGTTCGGAATCATTCCACCTGCAACTTTTCGCCATCGTCCCACGCGAAAAACATACCATCCTCATCACCTTGATGAGTGGCAGTCTTCCACAGTGCGTTTTTCGCGTAACTTTCTGCCGCGCACTGTAAAACTCTGGAATGAACTGTCACCAGCAGTTTTTCCGGACCTATACGACCTGCAAACCATCAAGAAAAGAGCGTATTCCCTCTTAAAAGGCCGGCAACGCACCTGCAGCTCTTCTGATGTTGCGAGTGTCCATGGGCGACGGTAGTTGCTTACCATCAGGTGACCCGTTTGCTCGTTTGCCCCCTTATTTAATAAAAAAAAAAGCTTATCTCAAAATTTTTAATTTCTTAAATTTAAGTACTTACCTAATAATTAATGTTCCACTCTGAGTATGGCAGTTAGAAAGTTAAGAGAATTCAATAGATACGTAGGAATTTTTGACATATTCTCTATTTTATATCCAAAGTTTAAAAAAGTGTTACCTTTAATAATACCTTTAACAATATAATATTCATATACATTATACATACAGGTGACCCAAAACTCAACGATAATCTGGGACCGGATGAATGGCCAAGTTATACCAGTTCCGTGAAAAATAAAATAAAAATTCCATATCACTCAGTTCAGCGATAATAGACAATTTTGTAAAAAAGTCGAAATTCGACACCCTTGGTCGCATTTTCAAGTCCTGTGATCACCAATGTCACAATTTCGCTGTGATTTTTTTAATTTCGAGATCTTCATTAACGATGCTATTGATCGCAACTACGAATTAATGCAAAAAACATTGTTAATTTAATAAAATAAGTTAAGTTTTAGTGAGTCATGGTTCACAAAAATATTGTTAGTTAACTTTGACACTTCATTTTGAAAAAAAATTGTACTACACTGCCCTTGGCAAGTTATTTAAAAAGTTGGCGCATTTAATCAAGATTTAAAAATGGTGCAACACTAGACACTTTTCTTACCATTAAAAAATTTATTTTAATTTTTTTTCAAATTGAACTCATTTCTAAAATAATAATTGATACTTTTTTATATTAAAAGATCAGGGTATTGAGTGTGTGTAATGAACAAAAGTGATAGAATGAAATAGATAGTGACGCTGACAGTCTGTCTCACTCTAGAGCAAGACAGATCGACATTCGACTTTTAGAATGAGCGAGACGGATAGTGACGCTTGAGGGGTCGTCCGTTCACAATATTTAGTACGCATCGTTTCTTCGTCTACTGCGCATCTCTCGTATTCGTGTTACTATCGTACTAACGACTTTGGCTTGTATTACTTTGGACTTGATACCGCTTCCGTACTGACGACTTTGGCTTGTGTTACTTTGGACTTGATACTGCATTTGTACTGACGACATTGGCTTTGCTTTTCTGGACTTTGTGCTGTGAAAATAGTGTGTGAACAACATGCCGGATCTGTACACAGTACAAGAATATGCAAATATGCATCTTATCTACGGTGAATGCCGTTGTAATGCCTCTGCCGCAGCCAGATTGTATCGCGAGAGATACCCCAATGTGCAGCGTCACCCAGATTATCGCGTATTCCAAAATGTGCACGCGTCATACTCGGAAGGACGATTGCCCAGTGTTCGTACGTCCGGTGGAAGACCGCAAAGAGACTACGACGACGTAGTTTTGAATGAAATTCAAAATGACCCTAGCACTTCAGTACGTGCGATAGAACTAGCAACGGGAGTACCGAAAAGTAACGCTCATCGAATTTTAAAACGAAACGAATTTCATCCGTATCATGTGCAACGCGTCCAGAGTTTGCTCCCACGAGATTACGCACCTAGAATTAATTTCTGCAGAACAATGTTAACGAAAATTCGAGAAGATCCTGAATTCCTAAACAAAATTTTATGGACCGACGAATCTACATTTAAAAGAGACGGTTATTTGAACTTACACAACCTTCATGAATGGCACGTCGAAAATCCGCATTTAATGCGTGAAGACCGATCCCAATACCAATTCAAAGTAAACATGTGGACTGGAATTTTAAACGGACGAGTAATTGGACCATTTGAGCTAACTCAAAATTTAGATGGCGCCACCTATTTGCATTTTCTTCAAAACGATTTGCCAAATTTGTTAGAAGACGCACCGCTCAGTATTCGCAGAGAAATGTGGTTTCAGCAAGATGGTTGTCCGGCGCACTATGCTCGAGCTGTAAGGGATTATTTAAACGCTGATTATCCTGACAGATGGATCGGACGCGGTGGCTCAATTTTATGGCCTCCTCGTTCCCCCGATCTAAATCCAGTTGATTTTTTTTACTGGGGATGCATAAAAGAAAAAGTATATTCGAAAAAAATACAAAATCTATCAGAACTTCGCCAAAAAATTGCTGCAGCGTCAGAAGAAATAAATTCAAGAAATTTGGCACGACTGGTGCAAAGGTCTTTTGTAAGGCGTTGCAGAGCCTGTATTCGTGCCGGAGGCAAACAATTCGAACATTTATTGTAGTTTAAGGATAATAATTTAATAAAAAGTTTTACGACGGTTCCTTCATTGTTTTATTAATTATTATTATGTTTTTTTACAGTAAGATTGGTTATTAACTGACTGAATTACCTCTTTACTAAAAATAATAATTTGATTTAAGACCAGAAACAAAAAATAACAAATTTTAGTAACAAAAATTCCTAATCTTGAGTTGTTCAAAATAAGCTCAATTTGGAAAAAATGAGAAATAAAAATTTTAGTAGCAAGAAAAGTGGCTAGTGTTGCATCATTTTTAAATCTTGATTAAATGCGCCATCTTTTGAAATAACTTGCCAAGGGTAGTGTAGTACATTTTTTTTTCAAAATGAAGTGTCAAAGTTAACTAACAATATTTTTGTGAACCACGACTCCCTAAAACTTAACTTATTTTATTAAATTAACAATGTTTTTTACATTAATTCGTAGTTGCGATTAATAGCATCGTTAATAAAGATCTCGAAATTAAAAAAATCACAGCGAAATTGTGACATTGGTGATTACAGGACTTGAAAATGCGACCAAGGGTGTCGAATTTCGACTTTTTTACAAAATTGTCTATTATCGCTGAACTGAGTGATATGGAATTTTTATTTTATTTTTCACGGAACTGGTATAACTTGGCCATTCATCCGGTCCCAGATTATCGTTGAGTTTTGGGACATTCTGTATAAGTGGCAATATAATATAATATGTATTGTCTTTGTTTCCAGTACTGAAAGCGGATGGGATAATCCATTCCGTCCGGACGGAGATCTAAGCAGAGAGGCGGACGAAATAGTATCGCTAATAAAGGGCGGAAAGCCCATCACTCCGACTCCCACGGCCCTACCTGAGGTCTCTCTAGGCGATGAAAAGGAGGAGAAACTACTCGACCAAAGTCTAAATGTAAGTATCCAGGTTTTGTGAATCTTGTTTATGAAAACATTTACTTCATGTTCAAAGACATAGTGTAATCGTGGAATAAATTTTTTTATTAGGGTGGCATGGAATTTGCTATATTGGATTTTAAACAACCATTTTGTATAATATTATTAAGACTTACTCCGGATCAATATACACCTTCAGTTTAAAACTAAAGAATAAATTAATATTCCAGGCTAGCCCACCAGAGTCTCCACAGACAAAAGTGACAAGCCCGGTGCAACAGAGTACACCGAAGGCCATGAACGGTACAAAGAATGGTAACGCTGTACCCGAAGTGCGAGCTGGCCAAGTGGAAGTACAGCGGTCACCGCCGCAGGAGCCGCAGCAACCGGAACACGTCACTATCAAGAAGAAACCCAAATGCAAGTGCTGCGTTGTCCAGTAAACCCCCATCACGAGCCGGGAACACCATGCTTCATATAACAGCATACCAATATATGTGTTTACTCGGTGCTATCTCATTTAAATCTTGTTCGATCATCAAGTAATAATCATCAAATTCATAAAGCCTATGTGTTCATTGTACCTTAAATATTATCACTCTTAAAGTCTGGCCTGTACTTTCGCCTATTACGATAATCTTTTTTTTTTAAACAAATTTGCTACATAGGTTTTGTTTGTTATTTTTTCTGTTATGATTTTTACGTACTTTACGTATTTGTAATAGTTTTGTTAGTTTTATATAAATTACAATTATAATAGGGTACAAAGTTGATCTAGAGGAAAAAAATTGTTTTAATCATTTTAAATACATAAACTATTTTACTGGATTTTAAATGTTAATAGAGAAGAATCTCAGCAGTGTCAATTGACAGGAGAAAATAAAGAGATTAAATAAAGATAACATAATATTACAAAAGTCAAATATTTAAAACAAGTCATGATTGTTTATATTGTAAAATCATGAACCAAGAAAATATCATTTTGAAAAGAATCAATGCTAATTTATTTAATGAAAATGTTACTAAGTTAAATCTGTGTTGAATAATGTTTAATGCATAATTTAGAGGTATATTTTTATATGTTTATTTATTAAAAAGTATTAAGAACTGTAATAATAATGGTTTAGTATTCTAAATTTCATCATAAAATTTTTCAAAAGGCATGCTTCGTCTTTGTGTTATGAGTGAATAATGAGAAAATTAAAAAAAAAGTGAAAAAAGCTGTGCATGTAGTGTTGAGTCGGCTTGGTCACAACCTCAACCTCGTGTTAGTACTTGAGTAGCCCACCAAAACCCTTCTTAACATAATATGCCAGCCACCATATTATAGCCGCTTGCGTCCACTAGATTTCTACCATACAGTGTGTAACTATGGCTCTTTGTAAAACTGTATGTATTATGATAATATTACTTCGGCAAGGCTATATAGATTCATATTTATTCATTTTTTTTTGTATATCCTATGTCAAATCAAAACAAATCTAATTTTTGCCATTCTACAGCCCTTGTCCATTTTAAAATACTGAAATAATGTAAGTTACTTACCATATATGTAAAGTGGACTTTCTCATAGTAGTAAAAATTAATTCAAAACTCAAACTCAAACTCAAAATTTTTTTATTCAGAACAAATTTTTGAAAATATTTTCTGAAAGTCTACATGATGCCTACCACCGGTTCGGGAACTAACCCGGCGAGAAGAACCGGCGTAAGAAACTCGCAGGGGGCCCACTTTATTTACCAAAAAATAATGCATTTTTCATTGCACTTATAAAATGATCCTATAAATTAAAAACAATCCTATTAAATTATCCAGATTTGGAAATTACTGTAAATATAGGGGATGGATACGGAATAGCATTAAAGATTGTACTGAGTGACATTAAAACGGAACCACGAGATTAGAGTACCCTGCTGAAATAGTTTCCTTATTAGATAGGTTAATATTTAAGACAGTTATTCAGGTTATTTGTTATTGATGTTTTAAACAAATTATTTCGTCCTGACCCATAGTTCTTTTTAGATATAAGTAGCGATGATATTAAGGTAGGACGTTGGAATTAAGAAAGTTTTGTACGAGAAAGTAAACTATGGAGATTTGAGTGCGGATAAAGATTGAAGGTTATATTGTGTCCAAAGTGCAGAATCGCTTTTACTAGATTGTACTCGTAAGCTAAAGCTACTGCTAGTACACGAGACTTAGACGATAGATAGAGGTAAATGTTTGCAGTTCTTTAAGCTACGAGAAAGGATAAAAAAATAATGCCTCAGTAATATTTTAGCATTTACTTCTGAGATAAAATATGACTTTAAATAGAGTGAATGATATTTTTTGTATTATGCTTTAGCATAATAAATTGTAAATTAAATATTAAAATATCTTTAGGAGTCAAAAATTATATATGTGGTTCGAATACTAAGGACATTATTAGGTCTCTCTATGCCGATGAGCTGCTTCGCATTAGTCTCTTTATCATTCAAGCATAGACGAAATAGCTGCACATACATCGAGATATATTTCATGTTTACGATTCATTTTTATAATAGGTACATTTAATTTCATGTTAAGTGTAGTCTCGTTTGTCAATTTTTATTTTATATTTTAAAATTAGTTTGTGCGTCCACAAGGCACAATTGTTTTATATTACCGTATTAAGTTTAAACATGGAAACAATGACAAGATGGGATTCCTGTGACACCATTATATTTATTATTAATATAGGTGCTGATTTTTAAAGTATACTGTATACCTTAAGTCTATGTTTCAGGGCCCAATACGCTTTCTACATTATCTCTATTTTCTATATAATACAAAGGATCCCGACTGTCAGAGTTGCCATATTTCCAGCAATAGCATGTTAGAGTTTATTGTCTAAAGTTGCGTCTACATTAGACGCGACTACGATAGTGACATTTCACTACTTAATATATTATACAGTATGTCACGACATACTTTTTTAAAATTATTCATCCCTAGACCGTGTGTCCGGTCACAGTTACAGTCATAGTAACGCTAATCTGGACGCAGCCTTGAGTTTTGCAGTCACAAAAATGCAACAGTGGTGGCTTTAGCGTTTAATTTAACTGGATTCTTACAATGTTTGTGTTAAATTGCAGTCAAAATTTTGTTTTTGTACCAGATTATCAGTATTCAATAATATTTGCTGTCTGGTGATTGTATGTTCCTTGATAATGTTTTTTATTTAAAAATAAAATACTGTCATTAAGGTATATTATAATGTGTATGTATGCGATAATTAGTTGGCAAACATAAAGTATTGTTTACACCAATGAAACAAATAATTCATGTTTCTGAATATTTTTTAAAAAGTATATCTATCTGTAAAGGGAAAATAATTGAAATGACATTATATTTGTATAAAATATTTACTTTCTATTATTCACAATCAATGAATATGTACAAATCGATTACATTGTAATTATTATTTATTTATATTAAATCTTTAAACGCGAAATTTTGTTTCCTTAATTTTGTCCCGTTGTAATTTAATAGATATTGTTTTATCGTCTTACTTTTATATAATAAATTAATTAAAACATTTTTTTTTTCATCCGAAGTTAGAGTGAGTTTAAGAGGAACAGGTACTTACATAATCGTCAAGTTTAGTTACCGCTCATGTAAAATTACACAAATAATCTATTATGTAATAATAAATTAAAAATAAATATTTTTTGTATCTAGGACCTTTTTTCACGCAGAGGACCTAGGTGGGCATACCCTAAATAATATAACAGCCGAGATAGGTATGTGGCGCTCCTATATTTCGTTTTCTAGTATTGAATAGGAATTGTTTATTGTCATTATTATTAAAATAGTACACACTAAAAATAATATTTAAAATATACTAAATATATATAACTATGTATACCTACTTATGTACTGTTTTTAGCGTACCGTAGTCAACAAGGAACCCTTATAGTTTCGGTCTGTCCGTCCGTCTGTCGTCTGTCTGTCCGCCTGTCTGTCTGTTCGTGTGTCTGTCCGCGGTATATGCTCAGAGACTAGGATCTACAAAGCTGTAATTTGGCATGAATGCACATATTAACGATGGCGACAAAATGGTACATGAAAGCTTAAAAAATATCTTTTTATGGTACCTTCCATACACATCAAGCGTGAATGAAAATTTTTTTCACGTCCACCCCATCGTGTGGGGTGTTATTGGATAGGTTTTTTTAAAAATATTATGAGTATTCATAGATCATTTTCCGATTTAGGGATCCGTTTGTGAAATATTAAGTTTTAAAGTGGAAAAAATCGTTAGAGTCCAGTGTCTCTTCTACCAGCTAAACGGTTGCTTCTGGAAATGTGAAAAAATTCACGGGAGTAGGAAATATGCTGAATTTAAAAGGAAAACACTGTCACGGCTAAGAAGACTTCATAAGTTGTTGAGTAATAGTCGATTAACTAAAAAAATGTATTCGGCGAAGTATAAAGGAACTTTTCGTTCTTAATTCCTTTGAAAATAACTGAGATGATGTCGTTTAGTAGTGTAAAACACGTTACAAATGTACATTTATTGACCATACAAAAATTAAAAAAATAAATAAAAATAGCGGTATTACGGAACCCTATATCGCGCGTGGCCCGACACACACTTGGCCGGTTTTACCTCTGGGTACGGAACCCTAAAACACGTACGTGGTGGGTATTTACCTGATAAGTGATAACACAAGCTTTCTGACTGATATCTAGCAAATTGAACTGAAAATTAATAAAACACTAGCTGTCCCGGTGAACTTCGTGTCACTTTAAGACCTTCCCTGGACTTCTACGAATATTTTAAGACTAAAATCAGCCCAATCAGTTCAGCCGCTTTCGAGTTTCAGCGCGACTAACACATTTGAAAATCCATTTTTATATATAAGAAGATGAAAATGTATTCGGCGAAGTATAAAGGAACTTTTCGTTCTTAATTCCTTTGAAAATAACTGAGATGATGTTGTTAGTAGTGTAAAACACGTTACAAATGTACATTTATTGACCATACAAAAATTAAAAAAAAAAAAAAAATAGCGGTATTACGGAACCCTACATCGCGCGTGGCCCGACACACACTTGGCCGGTTTTACCTCTGGGTACGGAACCCTAAAACACGTACGTGGTGGGTATTTACCTGATAAGTGATAACACAAGCTTTCTGACTGATATCTAGCAAATTGAACTGAAAATTAATAAAACACTAGCTGTCCCGGTGAACTTCGTGTCACTTTAAGACCTTCCCTGGACTTCTACGAATATTTTAAGACTAAAATCAGCCCAATCAGTTCAGCCGCTTTCGAGTTTCAGCGCGACTAACACATTTGAAAATCCATTTTTATATATAAGAAGATGAAAATGTATTCGGCGAAGTATAAAGGAACTTTTCGTTCTTAATTCCTTTGAAAATAACTGAGATGATGTTGTTAGTAGTGTAAAACACGTTACAAATGTACATTTATTGACCATACAAAAATTAAAAAAATAAATAAAATAGCGGTATTACGGAACCCTATATCGCGCGTGGCCCGACACACACTTGGCCGGTTTTACCTCTGGGTACGGAACCCTAAAACACGTACGTGGTGGGTATTTACCTGATAAGTGATAACACAAGCTTTCTGACTGATATCTAGCAAATTGAACTGAAAATTAATAAAACACTAGCTGTCCCGGTGAACTTCGTGTCACTTTAAGACCTTCCCTGGACTTCTACGAATATTTTAAGACTAAAATCAGCCCAATCAGTTCAGCCGCTTTCGAGTTTCAGCGCGACTAACACATTTGAAAATCCATTTTTATATATAAGAAGATGATAAAACTAATATTTTCGCAGTCTATATTATATTATCATTCCATAATATTATATCTGCACTCTGCAGATATCACAAACAGCGCCATCTATTGGGTAATAAAAAAACAGAGCCCTCAGACTTTACACTCTTCACACCTTTTAATGCAAAGGTGCTCTTTGGTTTGGCTCATAGATAAAGACGTGTATATTAGCTCAATGGTTTGGCTCCAATTATAGTGCAGTAATAAATATTACACAGATAGCGCTCGTAACACTGTTTCACCTAGAACCGGCAAATAAGCGAACTTTTTACCTGATTAGAGCTTGTCTCATGCACACCGTTTCTGGATTAGTAATGCCACAATCCACATCTTGAAGATACATAATATTATTCAATTTTTACACAAAACTGTTTATGTGCTTTCACGGCGTTTAATTTTAAAGTAAGTATATTGAAATATATTCTGATATACAGGTACCTGGTAAATTTCAGGAGACGGGGGGGCTGCGCCCTCCCCCGAAAGAAATGACCGGTGACAAAGCTCCCCGCATATTAATCAAACGACACTCGAAAGCTGTATATTTAATATTAGATAAGATACATAAAAGCTCATAGCAAGGCAAGGAGTGAAGATAGATATCTACAAAGTGTAATTTAGACAAAATAGGTATGAGCTTTCATTATGTACTGGACATTTTTTCTCTACAACGTACCATTTTAGCGATATGAGCAAAAAACAAAAAATATTGAAACTTGATCCCTAGGTGATATCGTTATACTATTATAATAATATTATAGGTAGCCTATGTGTTGACCCAGCCTCTAAATAATATTCGTGCAAAATTTTAAGTAAATACTAAGTAAATCCATTCTGAGTTTATCCTGGACATACATACAGACAAAAAGACAAACAGACGAAAATTCTAAAAACTATATTTTTGGCTTCCATATCGATTGTAGATCACGTCCCAAGTGGGCGAGGCCGCCAATTTTTGCTGATTTTGCAATTATTTTTCTCCGCCCTTTGTATAAAAAAAGTATTGTGTTTATCTTATGCTTAAAAACTGATTCTAACGAAGAAAACAAAGTACTCAAGCATGCAGTAGAATTATTTGAGTTCCAATAATAGTCTAAAAATATATTTACAATTAAACATAAAAAAAAGATAAGAAAATAGCTTAAAATATACAATCCGCCGTGGAAGAGGTGCACTTTATCTGTCGCTGTAGCAGTAAGTATGACCATGGGCGCCGGCATAAATCATTTCCAAGGGGTGCAGATTTTAGTTTTCTTGCTTTTCTTTTTACTTTTTACGAACAACAGTGACTGTCTATATAATAACGTCAACAGAATACATTTAGTGCCGAAACATTAAGAACTATCTTTGTACGGCATAGTAATAGGGTTACAGACGGCTTTTTATTTCAATAATTCCTGTTGATCCCGAGATTTCCAAGGGGTGCAAGTGCACCCCCTGGCACCTCCCTGCCGGCGCCCATGAGTATGACAGATTTGAAGATAAATCTGATATGTTATGAATACTTATATACATGGCTATTACCTCATCTAATTCTTTATAAACTTTTTAAAATCAAATGAATCGTTAGAAACATCAATTCTACCCCACATTTTAAATATCATCAATAATACCGATTTATGGTTATTAACACCCAATGTTAGGTTAGGGAAGGTAAAAGGGAAGGTAAAATCGGGACGGGTAAAATGGCAACGCTGAGTTTTTACGTATTCTATGGAAAATCTCGTAATATCCGCCATTTCTCGACAGTTCACATTTGAACCTCAGTCGGGCTGTGTACACAGTTTTTTCAAAGGAAGTTTTTTTGTGACACAAATGTAAGTATTACTGTTTCACATAAAACTATCAATGCATCATGTAAGTAGTCAAAAGGGCCATGTTTGGGGCTATAATAAAAACCAATTATTTACAGAGATAAGTTTGATTTTCTCAACGCTATGATAGCCTCTACGCTATCATTTTGTTGCTCCAACGTCATATTTCTCAACGCTATGATAGCGTAGAGGAATAAATTCGCTACAATTTTGGTGCTCCAACGTCACAAACAGCGTGCTCGCCAATTTTTTTTCTCTCGCAAAATTTTTCTGCGTCATATCAGCAAAAATTGGCAGCCTTACCCATAAAACTCAAGGTGACTGACTGACATGGTGAGGTATCAACGCACAGCCCAAACCACTGGACGGATCGGGCTGAAATTTGGCATGCAGGTAGATGTTATGACGTAGGCATCCGCTAAGGAAGGATTTTGATCAATTCTACCCCCAAGGGGTTAAAATAGGGGATGAAAGTTTGTATAAAATAATACTTCTAAACGCGAGCGAAGCCGCAGGCATAAGCTCGTTTCCATATAAAAATACAAGTTGTAAATGTATATAATTATCGAATCTGGGGGCACGGCAGTGCCCCAGCTAAGCTTTTTAGCAAAGGCACGGCCGTACCATCTGGGGGCACGGCAGTGCCCCAGCCAAGCTTTTTAGCAAAGACACGGCCGTACCATACTTTTCTCGAAGCGGTTCGCGGCTATTTCACACCCCCTTTATCTTCGATGTTAACAAAGCTAGGAATTTAGAATTTTGATCACTAGGAGCAAGTATTAAAACTAGTTTAACCTCCAATTTACATGAAATTTTGATAAATAGTTTAATAGTTACGGATGGTCAAAATTACTGCATTTTGTCACTGACTGACAGATCATCAAAATTCTAAGGTACTTCTAGCAGATTTATAACCTTGGAATTTGGTACCCGGATAGGTCTTTATTCACAATGAAAGGAAAAATTATGAAACCGGCCAAGTGCGAGTCGGACTGGCGTACGTAGGGTTCCGTATCGTAAATTTGTATGAGACCTTACCTTACCTTTAATAATAAGTTTATTTAATTTTTATAAATTATTATTGAAGTTAAAATATTATTGAGTATTTTCTGAAATTTTCAAAAACCTAACTGTTAAAATTATGGATATAGAGGAAAAAAAGGGAAGAAAAATCGCGTTTGTTGTAAAAGGCCCTCCATTAATAATTTATTTTATTTTAATTGGACTATTAGCTTTTATAACGACAACAGAAATACATAATTTGTGAAAATTGCAACTATCTATTGCGGTTCTTGCGGTGCGGTGACATACGGATGGACGACGGACAGACAGCGAAGACTTATTAATAATAGAGCCCCGTTTTCATCCTTTGGGCAGGGAAACCTAAAAACTGAAAAATAATATAATACTTTAATACTTTATTAAATAAAATAAAATATTTTTATGTTTGTATCTTTGCAAGAACAGTATGAGTTTCGACTGCATATTTGTTTTACGTACAAAAAGTTACTTAGTTATTATAAATCATATCATCAATTAAATAAATATAGTATTATCAACGTTGACAATGGAACAATAATAATTAAGTTCGATTAAAATATAAAAGTAATCAGTATTGCGATATACACTCCTTGTAGTCGTGTGCCTACAAGACAAAAAAACGAGGAATACGGCTTTTGCTGAACCAAAGATTTCCTTTGGTAGGATTGATCTTTATATCCCCAAGATGAGTTTACGATGTGGAGCCACCTGAATATTTCATGCTGGTGGGGGAGGGTTTTTTTTTTTTAGCTTTAACAAGGTATGAGGTCAATAACTGCGTGGGATTTAGGTATATAGTCGAGTTTGGTATCATTTTCAATTAAATCCAATGTTTAAATGCCAATTTTGGAATAATATTCAGATAAAAGATAGTAAAAATAAAATAAAAAATAAAAAAATTAGAATATATGATTTTCAACCAACGAAAACGCTGTTGACAGGGCTTAATTAATATAAGGAGGCTGATAGCCGCATTATTCTGCATGCCAAAGACATGGTGATGAATGGAGCAATAAACATATTAATAACACTAGACGTTCCGCGCGGCTTCGTCCGCGTAAAACTGAAATTTCACGGAAACCGTATATTTTTCACAAATTAGTAACCCATATCTCACGTAGTTTCCATATATTCGTGTCAAATAACATTAAAATTGCTCCAGTAGTCTGTGAGATATTAGCCCTTTCAAATAATTTTCCCCGTTTTTTTACATTTTCCTCTGTATATTTGCTCTTATTGGTCTTAGCGTGATAAAATATAGCTTATAGCCTTCCTTGATAGGCTACCAAACACTGAAAGATATTTTCAAATCGGGCCAGTAGTTCTTAAGATTAGCGTGTTCAAACAAACAAACTAACCAACAAATTCTTCAGCTTTATTTTCACATTTTCCTCTTTATCTTTGTTCCTATTGATCTTAGCGTGATAAAATATAGGCTGTAGCCTTTCTCGATAAATAGGCTATCAAACACTGAAAGATTCTTCCAAATCGGATGAGTAGCTCCTGAAATTAGCGCGTTCAAAAACAAACTCTTCAGCTTTATAATATTACTAGACGTTCCGCGCTGCTTCGCCCGCGTAAATTAGATATTTCACAGACAAATTAATCCACAATAAATAGCCTATGATCCTTCACGTTCCTACTTTTTATCTGTGCCAAATAACAGAAAAATTACTCCAGTAGTTCGTGAAATAAACCCTTTCAAATAATTTCCCCCGTTTTTTCACATTTTCCTCAATTTCTTCGCTTATATTAGTCTTAGCGTAATAAAAAATAGCCTATAGCCTTCCTTGATGAATGGGCTATCTAACACTGAAAGAATTTTTCAAATCGGACCAGTAATTACTGACTCATACTAAGATTAGCACGTTTAAATAATGCTTCTTCTTCTTTTTACGTTGTTTAACATCTTTATCGTGCAAATATGAGTCCTAAAATGAATTAAGCATTCTTAAGTCATCCGGATATGGTACCGAACTTGGAATAGTACCATAATTAATGCCTTTATACAGATTGAGACTCTATTTTCCTCCAGAGCAGAAGCTGCTAAAATTTAAAAAAATTAACATCAAAAAATCGCGGTGGCTCCACATCTTAAATCCATCCTTGGGCCATAAGGACCAATCTTACCAAAGGAAATCTTTGGTTCAGCAATAGCCGTATAATTTACCGTACACACGCAACTATTGGTCCTTACTCGCTCGATATATGGGAGTTTTAAATTATCACAATATGAAATAAGGTGTGCTTCTTTGGAAGTCATGCTCATTGTCAAGCCACTATAATAATGATGAAATAAAAAAATCTATAATTGATACATTTATTGAATGTTGATTTAAATTACAAAATAAGTTGAAGGCTTGGCATTGAATGTGATCTGAAAACTTTTTACGACAGAAGTATTTAAAAGCTATGCAATATTTTGCTTGGCTCCTTTTACATTTCATGTTTTGATGGCATGTTCATTATTTTTGTGTCACTGTAGTAGTGTGTTTTCGCGGGTTCTGGATCACGATTCTGGGTCCACCCCTCTCCCCGCTCGCAGCTCGCAAACTGTCTCGATCACTTTTTGTCGGTTCGAGCGGCGACATCGCCTAAAAAAAAAGAGTTTGGTGTCAAATTAGGGGTTTTCGGCCATCCTCGTTCGATATATGCGATCCGTTTTTAAGTATTTGCACTATTTCCAAAGTTAGCTTTTGTGTTTACCCCTCATTATCTACTATCTCCACGCTCCATTGTTCCTTCATAATTACAATCGCTACTTATTGCATTGTTATGCTCGCCTCAGTAATCTATTGTTCGTAATGACTACCTGGCTTATCGCTTACGTCACCTTGCTTTCTTACAAGATTTTAAATAAATATGAATGATAATTAACTAGCTAATGAATTATTACAAATTAAAAGTCATAATTAATTATGTAGGTCACCCGATCATTCGATGGACTTCGTAAATACACGACGACGCGGTGTGCAAACTGACATGTTTTGCTCGTCTGCGAAATCCGACGAGTCAACGACCGCCGCCGCCACGATCGCCGCGGCCGCCACCCGCATCTCGCGGCTCGCGTCGAAGCGCAAGTGTAAAAGCTCAAAGCTCACAAAGCTCGCAACCCACAAGCGTGCCCTGCGAGTCGCGAGCCGCGCCGCGAGACGGGTCGCAAGCTCAAGTTTACACTCTCGACTCGTAGCGCGTCTCGCGACTCGCAGGGCACGCACCCGCTCGCTGCCGCCACCCACATCTCGCAGCTCGCATCGAAGTGCAAGTGTAAACACAAAGCTCGCAACACACTGCACACAAGCGTGCCCTGCGAGTCGCGAGCCGCGCCGCGAGACGGGTCGTAAGATCAAGTTTACACTCTCGGCTCGTAGCGCGTCTCGCGGCTTGGCTCGCGGCTCGCGCGCGATAGTAAATCATGTATTACAATATTTTAAATGAATAAAACTTAAAGACTTTTTTCATTACATGTATTTTATTTCATTAAAACATTTATTGCGCGCGCGAGTGTAAATCATGTATTACAAGATAGAATTTGTATAATTTGTAATTTGTATAATAAAACTTGATACATTTTTAATTACATTTATTTTATTAAATCATGTATTGAACATACTGTACGATATTATATTATCATTACACAAAGTGCTAAATAACTTTTGAAACTCTACTAAACTTTCCCTATTGAACTTATAATACAAGGACATACATTAAACTATACTCGTCACAAACTGATGTGAAATCATTTTGTAATCTCCACAATATGTTAAAATCCAATCTCCTACAGTTTCACCCCATAAAAGCCTTGTGATATTGCATAGGAGTGCGCCTGCATGAATCAAAGTATTGACAAATGTCATTTTCATTGATGTGCATGGCCATCCAGTGGGGTCCAGGTGTAACAATATATTATCAGGATCCAAGTTGCTAATAAATGTATGTAGGGGGTTGAACATATTATTATATTATATAGGCAGACGATTCGCAGCGTATACAATATTATCTTCTAAAGTCTAAACCTTCACAAATTCTTCTCAAGTAATTACGGATCTCTATTGTGTTCATACTGTATTATCACAGAACCAATCTGGTATATGAATCTTGTATAATAATAATATGTCACATATCCGTATAATGTATGCTTTATGTATTTATTAAAAGTGTTATTACATATGAAATAATGAATGAATAAATAAAAGAAACAACTTTGGTACAATATTTTATTTCATAGTATCTACAGTCTACACACTATTAGATAAACACTCACACATACACACGTTACACATTATAACTCAAATATATTATTATCATACATATTGTGACTTTTCTTAGCTTCTATAGTCTACAGTTACATTACGGTTTTTATCTAGTTTTCTATAACATTATCAAACTCTGCAAATACAATACAGTTAATCGTTTGAGAGAGACTAGAATCAATTGATATCCCATTTCCTTCATTAAGGAAATGTATACCAGTGCCGGAAAATAATGTATGAGAGACTGAAGTGAACACATTAGATACCATTGAAGGATGGTTGTAGAGTTTTGAAGGCACGTGTTGTCCATCTATGTATAAACAATATGAATTCATACCATAATTTTCAAAATTGAAAGGATTCTTACTAACGATTAAATGCTGCGTTATTTACAAATCCTATGATAAATCTTTTGAGTACTTGCACCGGAATATTATCAAGCGTTTTTTTTTCTCATCAGTGGAAAGTCGTAATATCATAAACGTTATTCACAATTATTGAGTCATCCTTAGCATCCATTTAATGATAAAGCATACAATAGATACACTTTCACATTCTTTACTAATAATTATTCCTATGAGTCGCTAAAAGAACAGGATAACTTAATGGTTGGGATATATTTAGATAAGATTGCAAAACCTCATATCATTTTGAAATTTAAAAAAGTAAAATAATATTTATTAAGTTTTCCTATAACAAAAAACATACGATAATTCTATAAACTAATTATATTCTTAATCCTATAGCATATTCCGTATACACCCATAAGTATTATACTTGGTTATGAGATAATATTTTTATACTAATATTTTTTTCTTTTGTTAACTAGTTTGTAATACTTTGTTTCGAGTAGCTATACTTTATATTATACTTTTATAATATGTATAATATTGTACTGAATGTTTAATTTTTAAAGCTTCATTGTATTACAACATTGTCTATAGTCTATACATAATATTATAAAACAAAGTCGCTTTTTTCCCCTCATGTTCCTTTGCATTGTTCCCTTTAATCTTTAAAACTACACAACGGATTTTAATGCGGTTTTCTATAATAGATAGAGTGATTCAAGAGGAAGGTTATAAAGTGTAGTAAGTAATAACATTAATTAAATAGTGGAGAAATACTGTTATTGTTGAGGTTTCTAATGTGATGTCGTAAATAAGTACATTTTTTTTTCGTTTACATTGCAAACGCAGGCTGAATCCTACGAGACTTATCAAAATAATGTACCAAGTATTGTACACAACTAAAAGGTCTACAGAAAACTCCGCGACGGTTCATATATATCTCTTATGGATATCCCACAATAACAATTTTTTGTCATTTACTTTTTACGACAAATAATGGCTAATTTTCGAAGCAATTGTAATAAATATAACATTAATCCTTATCCAATTAAATATTTTAAATATATTGTTGATTTAATTTAGATCTATATGACCCTCTACAGCATATTATGATTTAAATGATTAGTTTCGAAGATATTACAGATTTAAAAATTGCGGAACGTAGCTTTTACGGTGGTACCGACCAATGCGGGCCACGGGTAGTAATAATGAATATAAAATATAAATCAAAACAGCTGAATCGATTTTAATCTTTTTTTTTTCAGTGGCTATATATTTTATACCTGTGTGCGAAGCCGGGGCGGGTCGCTAGTAAAATATAATACAAAAGTTTTTTCAAGTTTTAAATTATGTAACATAAATGAGTTTCAATCAAAATTTGAATATATTTCAAATTAATTATTATAGCTTGTTTCATTATTTTCAAAAATCTTTTAGAAAATTATTAAACTTTTCTTTTATATAAAAATATTCAATTATGCTCAATGTTGAGATTCAAATCAACCAAACATAGAATTTTCACTCAAAAAGTAAATAAAATGTTTATCATACAACGATACTAAAACTTAAAAGATTTATTTTGTCTAATGATACATCATTACAAATTGAGAAAAGTTATGTGGAATAAAACCTAAAAATCTTGTGTTCGTATGTGATTTGTCATTGCAACGTGAAACATGTATTTTTAAGCTTAGTCAATATGATTAATTTGTTTTCTTGTTAGTAATAATTGTAAACGTACTTTGTTATGAGATAATTTTATACTAATGATGTTATTTCTTTTGTAAACTAGATTTCAATACTTTGTTTCGAGTAGCCATACTTTTATATGTATAATATTGTACTGAATGTTTAATTTTTTAAGTTTCATTGTATTACAATGTAATTTATATAATATTTAATCAAGATTTTCTTAAACAAAGTTTTAAATTACTCATATGAGTTTCAATCAAAATTTGAATATAATATATTTCAAATTTATTAAAGCTTTTTTCATTATTTTTAAAAACTTTTCAGAAAATTATAAAACGTGTTTTTTTTAATTTAATATATTTCAAATTTATTAAAGCTTGTTTCGTTATTTTCAAAAACATTTAGAAAATTACAAAACGTGTTTTTTTATAAAAAAATATTTCAAATTTATTAAAGCTTGTTTAGTTATTTTCAAAAACATTTTAGAAAATTACAAAACATGGTTTTTTATAAAAAAAAAAAATCAAATTTATTAAAGCTTTTTTCATTATTTTCAAAAACTTTTTAGAAAATTATAAAATTGTAAAACTTTTTTTTAATTTAATATAATATTTCAAATTTATTAAATCTTATTTCGTTATTCCAAAAACCTTTAAGAAAATTTCAAAACGTGTTTTTTTTTTTTATAAAATATATTTCAAATTTATTAAAGCTTATTTCGTTATTTCAAAAACCTTTAAGAAAATTACAAAACATGTTTTTTTTATAAAATATATTTTAAATTTATTAAAACTTGTTTCATTATTTTCAAAAACCTTTTAGAAAATTACAAAATGTGTTTTGTAATTTTCAGATCAAAAAATTGATAAATTAAATATGTCTGGTACAGGCTATATAACTAAAAGAAAACATCTTGGAGCAGTCATTCCTTCATCGAGTGCTAAAGGAAGAGGTGTTAAGAAAAGAAAGTTAACTCGTCAATATCAAGGAGATATATTTTCATAAATTTAAAAACAATGTCTTTCTTACATAGTCACTCTTGTGAATGTATAAAGTCTGAATTAGATTTATTTGCTTTACTATCAACACAAACAAGCATCGAAAGTGGAATGTGGGTGCACTACAAACTAATATCATCTTTAGCCGACGATGGACCCATATAATTTCAAGTTCCTGGAACTGGCGATGACTATATAGACTTATCCCATACACTCATTCATTTAAAAGCGAAAGTGTTAAACGAAGATTCTTCAAAATTGGCAGCTTCAACTGTTGTAGCACCTGTAAACAATTGGCTTCATTCAGATTTTAGTCAGCTCGATGTTTATTTGAATCAAAAATTAGTTTCACCTCCAAACAATACATATGCTTATCGAGCATACATTGAAACTCTTTTGAATTATTCACCCGACGCCAAACAATCTCATTTGACTTGTAGTTTTTGGTATGAAGATGCTGCTGGTAAAATGGATTCAACCGATGAAAAAAATTCAGGATTTACTACAAGACAAAAATTAGTTTCAGAAAGTAAGGAAGTTGAAATGATAGGACATCTCCATGTTGACATATTCAATCAATCAAAGTTTTTAATTAATGGTGTTGAGATGAATATTAAATTGGTTAGGTCACGTGAATCATTTAACCTCATGGCTCCAACAGATGACGTTAAATACAAAATAAACATTACAGATGCGACTCTCCTTGTTCGAAGGACAAAAATGAACCCTTCCGTCTTACTTGCCCATCAAAAAGTTTTAGCCACCACAACTGCAAAATATCCAATAACTCCAGCCGAAGTAAAAGTTCTAACGATACCGTTAGGGGTTCAGGGCAAGACATTAGACAATATATTTTTGGGTCAAGTACCCAGAGAGAGATTTGTAAATAATTCAACATTTAATGGTTGTTTGTCTAAAAATCCGTTCAATTTTGTCAATGTTCAAATTTATCAGCCAATTCTTCTGGTCATTGGAATCTTAATAGACATGGTAGTGCTAGATTAGAAGTTCGCTTTGAATCTGCTCTAACTCAAACGATAAATTGCGTTGTCTATGCAGAATTTGATAATGTTATTGAAATAGATAAAAATCGTAATGTAAACGTTGACTATAGTAGCTAAGAAATAAACATTGTATTATCTTTCTAAGTATTATTAAGTTATTAATCTGTAATATGTTTTTGATGTGCAAATAAATGATTATTGTAAGGTTGTGCTTTCATTTTTATTAAAAACCCCAGTCAATTGCATGTTAAATAAGAATGTCTTATCTTATTTATTTCACTTGCGTGTGAATCGTATGATAGAGTGAACGAATAAGTCTTTTTTTAACGGACTATGGATACTTTACGACTAAAATCATACTTAAAAAAGATTCATCCTAGTCTAAAAAATAGCGTATATGCCGCGAATCGATTGCCAATGCATATAACGACTCCTACATATCTTATGAGCAATTTGGACCCGGACTCAAAACCAGGATCTCACTGGGTAGCTATTCACATAGACAAACATGGCATCGGTGAATATTTTGATACATATGGTCGCTTCCCTACGGGAATGCACAAAATGTTTTTGAATAGAAATGCAAGGAAATGGCGTTATAATACTATCAGGCTACAAAATGATTGGACTTCTGTGTGTGGAGAGTACTGTTTAATGTACTTGTCATACAAGTTTCATAACAAGTCATTGTCAGAGTTTCAGACTGAATTTGGTAGTGACACACTTAAAAATGATATGTTTTTGAATAAAATGTTTGAATCTTGTTTTATGAACAATACGAAATAAATAATTTGTTTGAAAGTAAACCAAAGTTTTATTTTAACCTTAGCTTTAATTGTATTGTTAAAAAAAAAAAAAAAAACTTTGGAATGTTGTTTACGAGGATTGCAACACAGCAAAATGTTATTAGCAGGAATGCATTGTCAATATTCACTAGATACCGATTTTTATTTACTTATTTAAAATCTTGTAAAAAATTGAGGTGACGTAAGCGATAAGCCCAGGTAGTCATTACGAACAATAGGACACCGAGGCGAGCATAACAATGCAATAAGTAGCGATTGTAATTATGAAGGAATAATGGAGCGTGGTGATAGTAGATAATGAGGTTTAAACACAAAAGCTAACTTTGAAACTAGTGCAAATATGCAGAAACGGATCGCATAAATCGAAAGGGCATGGTTCAAAACCCCTATTTGGACACAAAACGGGCGTGATCCAGAACCCGCGAAAACACACTCCCGGCTCCTACTTGGAGGTGCTGCGCCCCCCTCCTGGAAGTGTTGCTTTTAACGAAATGGTGTCGCGTCGTTACTGCTAATTTTAGTTCTCCTTATTAGGAACATGCTCAGCTATTACGTAATTTAAAGTGAATTTATTCTAACCTAATCTAAACATACAGATTTCGAGTGTCATATTTGCATTAATAGGTTTCGCCCTGTCTCTTACTTGGTGGGGCTTCACCCCCTCCCAAACCCCCGTTCCTTTTCGTTTCAAAAGCGGCAAAGTATTCATTTATCATAAAAAAATTCACACCTGAACATAAAATATATTTTTTTGTCTCCTTCGTTTTGGAAGTCGGTTAAAAACAATAACAGGACAGCATAATCAACTTCCATCTCTCAGTCATCAAAATTGATGTTTCCGATGATCAAACTCAAACCTTAATCTATGACATTAAAATTGTTTACCTAAACTTGCATAGGAATTCGATCTTTTTTTTATATTTATTAAATAAGGGGGCAAACGAGCAAACGGGTCACCTGATGGTAAGCAACTACTGTCGCCCATGGACACTCGCAACATTAGAAGAGCTGCAGGTGCGTTGCCGGCCTTTTAAGAGGGAATACGCTCTTTTCTTGAAGGTTTGCAGGTCGTATAGGTCCGGAAAAACTGCTGGTGACAGTTCATTCCAGAGTTTTACTGTGTGCGGCAGAAAGCTACGCGAAAAACACACTGTGGAAGACTCATCAAGATGATGAGGATGATATGTTTTTCGCGTGGGACGATGGCGAAAAGTTGCAGGTGGTATGATTCCGAACAACTCCTCAGAGCACTCCCCGTGATACAACCGATAGAGGATGCAGAGTGAAGCTACATCTCGGCGTAATTCCAAGGGGTCCAAGCTGTTTGAAACACTATGGCAGTCAACAATTCGAGCGGCCCTTCGTTGGATACGATCCAGAGGGAGTAGTTGGTATTTTGGCGCCCCTGCCCAGAGATGAGAACAATATTCCATATGAGGCCGAACCTGCGCCTTGTAGAGTTGTAGGCGTTGGTCCGGACTGAAGTACTGTCTCGCTCTGTTAAGAACACCAAGCTTCTTCGAGGCTAATTTGGCCTTACCCTCTAGATGATATCGGAACTGGACTTCGCTCGATATGTTGACGCCAAGTATCTCAATGCTAGGGGAGATGGTTAAAGATATGCCCTCGAAACGAGGACATACGACCATTGGTGACTTTTTAGTGGTGAACACGCAGACTTGTGTCTTGGCGGGGTTGAATTGGACCAAGTTACGTCTACCCCATTCAGAGACCTTCTCCAATGAATTCTCCTTAGACACAAGTTCGTTTCGACTCTCAGTGACATTTTGCCGAGAAATATTGGGGGAGCCGGTATATACAGCATCACCTGTACTGTCATCCGCATAGCAATGAATGCCGATGGTCTGCAACATGTCATTAATATGCAGTAAGAATAGAGTAGGCGATAGCACACAGCCCTGAGGGACACCAGCATCAACAGACTGAGTTTCCGAGGATTCGCCATCAACTACGACCTTTATGCTTCTGTCTAACAGCTAATGCCTCTCCCTTCGACTCAATTGCCTGAGCCCAACGATGAGTCAGGTACGCCATGAGATCACCAGCCGAGCGACCCTTACGGAACCCGTATTGTTTGTCGCTTAGTAATCCCTGGCCGTCCAAGTATCGAAGAAGCTGGCTATTGATAATGCATTCTATTATCTTCGAGAAGAGAGAGGTTATAGCGATTGGTATCTCTAGTTATCTGGATTTGTAGTTGGAAGGATTTGAGCGACCACCTTTTTTGGGGATCGGGTGCAACAAGGCTGTCTTCCAGGAACCCGGGACTATGCCAGTAGAATAGGAGAGCCGAAAAAGACGCGTCAAGACCGGAGACAACTCTGGAGCACACTTTTTTAACACAATAGGCGGGATTCCGTCAGGCCCACTCGACTTTTGGATATCAAGGGAACGGAGGGCTTTTCACACTGAGCGCTGAAGAAACCGAATATCTGACATGATGCTCGTGCATCGCGGTATGGTCGGCGGTTTATGCCCCCCGTCATCCAGGGTCGAGTTTGACGCAAAGAGCTTGCCCAGAAGATCGGCTTTGTCTTTTGCGTCTTGGGCCAACGACCCATTTCCTACGTGTAGGGATGGTAGGGTTGGCTTGCAGAAATTTCCTTCAATAGCTTTGGCCAGAGACCAGAATGCACGGGTTCCCGAGGGGAGGCGCTCAAGTCTCTTGCCAATTCTATTGACGTGCTGTTGCTTTGCCCGAGTAATCTCTTTCTTGAGGGACCTAGAGGCAAGGTTGTACTCCTTTTTATATGTGCTGGTATTTAAATCCCGAGCAGACACCGCGTTGGCCCAGGATTGGTAAGCCTCCTGCTTCCGACGAGAAGCTTTTTTGGGGGATGAACCAAACCAGGGACGAAATGTGCCGCCAGTTGGCACTACAGAGGACGGAATGAAAAGTTCCATCCCCTGCATCACCACATCGGCATCGGACAGCGCCTGCTGCATACGCATCATAAAAAGTCTGCCCGTCTCTTTCGCGCGCGGTCTATCTTATGAGCGTGAAGGGGACAGTTATTGTTTTTCTTATGCTACTGTTTATAAATACAGCGCGATGTTACAAGTCGGTAACGTGTGATCGGCTCGCGGCCAGCGTTCGGAACCGTACGATAATTATCGTGCACATACGATAATTTTGTGCGTACGTACGATGTACGATAGCATATTATTATCGTACGCAGATTATACGATGATTTTTTCATGATGCAAACATATTATATTTTTAAGGATACTGTATAGTGAAATTGCATAAGTGACATCACTGTGAACGTGCCAGCTTTAGTTAACTGATCTATATGTATTTTCATACTAAGAGTTCAATTTGACTAGTGTAGTACTAGTATATAATCAACTTACTCCTTTTTTTTCTTTCGAATCTCAGAAGTAATGTCAAATTTGTGCCTTACGCTCTGGAGTTAAGGTTGAATTTGTTATGTTCAATTTTGTGGTACATATTTAAGTCGCTTAGAACTTAAATCATCTATTTTGACATGATAATAACAACATAATTTTTTTATTTAAATCGCTATAAAAAGAACCAATATAATAAGGACACAACGTGATTATATAATTATTATGGTGTTGTGGGGGCATATTGTATCCATATACACTAAACAACCATGTGACATTGGTGACTCTGATGTGGTAATGATGATGATGATAATGAATATAATTTGCGTAGTAGCATATGCTTTCAGTTCTCAAAACAGCGCCAAATCCCCAAACTTGTATCTATAAGGAATCCGGAGTTCTTTTAGTATCTTCGGAACCATAATACCTATATATTGGTGCAAAATCTCGCGTTTTGGTAGCATATGTTTATTTTATTGATTCTTTGAGAATATATTTCAAATAATTACGTATTTAAATTACTTGGTCTTGGATTGCTATAAGAAAGCCATCCGTTTCTGAATAAATATTGCCCGGGTGAATTTCCCAACCGCTTTTTTTTCGCGGCTACTGTGAAATTGGGGGTGTGAAATGGCTTTTTAGGGTTAAATAAAATTTTATCGTATAGTTTGTGTGATTATCCATATGAGGCAACAGACACGTTTTTAATTCGATAACTAGAATATAAAAATAAAAAATTCTAAATGTGGAAATTAGGCCCCTCGGTGACTGTCCCAACGACCTTTTTAGTCCTTAATTCGTCAGCCGAGGAAAAAATATTAGTGGTACAAACAAACGGATTCTTTTATTGGATTCTTAAATAATAGAGGTATAATCAATATAAATTTCATAATCTCAATCGTTATACTTTCAAAATAGCGGGAGAAATAAAACTGTCCCAACATTTTGTCTTGATTCGGTGAATAAAAAAGAAACATGAATTGTCGAGACCAGAAGTACTTTTGAACGTAATGCCGCTTCTCGAACTCAAGCCCCAGTTATGCTTGTGCCTTCGGAGCTAGAAGTGGTTTGCTGCGTTGCTGCGTGTTCCCGCTAAAAACGTAAGTATATCGTCTCGGTGACACCCGACACTTTTCTCTACATTTCTGTGACTCAATTTATCATGTTAATTGAACCAGCTAGAAGTATTAATTTATTTTCTTACAAACTCTTTTAATAATATGTATCAGTATGTAGTATAGATATCGGTATAATTATTATAGGAGTCAAAATATTCAACGATTTGTCACAAATTTTCATATCGGTGATTCCGTTTCGGTGAATTCGGTGACCTATTCGGGCACCGAAATGAAAAAAAATCACCGATATGAAAACTAATCACGGAAATGGTGACTCGGTGACTTTCGGTGACCTTCCGTGACAATAGTTTTCATATCAGTGAATGCATTTTCATCTCGGTGATTTTTAAAGTTGTTTTATACAGGATGAATAATAATCTGCGAAATCATAAAAAAATGTTAATAAATAAAAAAGAAATATGGTGTTTCTTAATGTTTCATTTTTTTGAGCTATTGTATAGCTTTGATCGCGTTTATCAAGAAATTCCGTAACGAAAAACACCTAACATTCATCTAACGTCGTTTCAGTCAATATTTGTAATTTTTTTTTTACTTTATATATTTATAAGGACACAATATTTACCTTTCATTTTATGAATAAGAAACTCAGAGACTGATATTTTGACCTCGTGTAGTTTATTAGGATTACCTAAAATAGTGACTTTTGTTGATTATTAGTGAATTAGCAAAAACAGTACGAGATAATTTAATATTAGAATTTAATGAATCCTATCAAAAAGTAGTCTTGGTTATAATAATATTAGAATAATAGTTACTCAATTTTTACTTTAACTGTTTAACTTAAGTATATTTTTATAACGAAAAATTTTAACTAAGCACTAGAAGATACCTTTTCATACCAGTAACAGCATTTATTCTTTGCCGAGTGAAGTTGGCGCGTGGTTTATTCAAAGCAAATGTGTCAATTATTTCCCAGTATTAATATATTTTGTTATTTGTAATTAAAATCGTTTGTGACATGAATTTTTTTTATATACTGATATATTGATATGATATATTTTGTTATTTGTAATTAAAATCGTTTGTAACATGAATTTTTTTAAATAAAAATACATTGTTCTATCCACAGACATAGATCGAGATAGATACCGCATGTGTATGTACTTCGCGTGAAATATCGCGTTCCCAAACGACGAGCAATGCTCGTCTTTCGAAAGTCTGTTCTTTTGTCTGCTATCGGAATCGGACGTAAATCGGAATTTTAAAAATGCCTCAATGCCTAAAATGGCCGTATTGAGATGTAGAAATTGAAATAGAAACATTGGCCTTGATAATGGACACATTTCTTATCATCGGTACGTCACGGAGGCAAAAGAGTTGTGCAATTATAGCTGATTTCGTGATGGATTTTTTGTGATGGATATAAGCTATGTTTTATTCTGAAAAATATTAGAGATAATTTCGAAAATTGCAAAAGTGTAACCCAAAGTGTCAAAATTGTTCCATAAAAATTCATTATTTCGCTTGTTTTACAATCACGCTGTATACTATTTCGGTGAATTTACATTTCGGTGAATTTCGTTTTCATCTCGGTGACTGACTTTTTCATCTCGGTGACAGCTAAAATATAAACGTGTGTGCTACGTTTGTTTATTATTTAATTTTTATGTAATTAGTCTTGTAGTCATAAAAACTCAAAAAAACATAGAAACAAAAAAGTTCACCGAAATGAAAAAAATATGGACATGTTCAAATTCACCCGCCCCTGGTTAGCCAGCTGCATGAGGCAATCTGGTCTAAGCTTACAATATGTTCTTGTTCTAGATGATAACTGATGATGATATTTACCATGCAGCACTTTGCTCTTCCATTTCTGTACTTATCAGCGTCTTTTACTATTTTGTGATTTTGATTAAAAAGGTCATAGTTTAACTGGAGAGGTGTGCCTTTGTGAGGGAGATTGGGCTTTATTAGTAAACTAGCTGTCCCGGCAATCGTTGTTTTGCCATGTAAAGTATTTCTACTTCATCAGTTGATACAAAATCTTAACCCCTCTTTTGTCCCCTAAGAGGGGTGGAGGGAAATATTTTATACACCAGATATTAAGTTGGAAAACATAGTTAATAATATGAAGTAAGTCCATTAAAGAAAAAAGTTTGCTACAAAATCTGACCCCCTCTTTGGTCCTCTTAAAAGAGGGGGGAGATTTTTATACACCAGATTTTGAGTTAGAAGAAGACAAATATATCTGCGAAAACCGTATGCAAATCGGATCAGTAGTTTTTGTGTTAAAGAAAAATCTGACCCCCTCTTTCGTCCCCTTAGAGGAGGGGTGAAAAAATTTTATACACCAGATGTTAAGTTGGAAGAAGACTGTGAAAACCGCATTCAAATCGGATCTGTAGTTTTCGTGTGATAGTGGAACAAACATACAGACATACAGACAGACAGACAGACAGACGGACAGACAGACAGACAAAAAACTAACCACATTTTTGGCTTCTATAGCGATGTAGTGACACCCCCCGCTTACTATTTTTTGAATATCTTTAATGTACAGAATTTTCATTTCTACAGTTTTATTATATGTACTTATAGATTAATACCTATATTCTAAGATTCTCTATTTGGGTGTAGTGTAAATTTTTGATAACTATAATACCACGACCATTAATTTTCGTTTAAGTGTAAGACTTACAAAGTTACAATTTCAAGTTGATCAACTAAATCGCATAGTATACCAATAGCTATAGCAATTACTTATGAGAGGTCGCACATTTTTCCAACTAAATTGTAAAACTAAATAATTGGACACCAATCGTATCAGAACCGCGATTCCTTTCCGATTACCCACAATCAAAACTTGTCCAATAAAATTGTGAATCAACCCAATTTAGTTGTACGATAGTCGGCCAACTTGAAATTGTATATCTGCGTTGACCCTAAATCTTTAATTCAAAACTGTCTGTCTGTCTATAACCTCACGCTTAAGCCGTTGACCAGATTTTAATGAAATGGCCTGGAAACGCCTGGAACTCTATTGCGCAGCATTTTCTGGGGTAAAAAGTATTCTATGACCCTTTCTCGGGACTCAAGGCCAAATTTCAACCCTAGGTCAGGAACCAATATCTCTATAAGTACCAAATTTCATCAAAATCGGTTTAATAACTATAACTTAAGTCATCATATATATCTTTAAGAATATATTATATTTGTAAGTAGGTAATGTGATAGAAGGGTAATAGATAGGTGTTAAATTAACAAAACAACATTATAGACATTATTTTAATTTTGCAAAAAAAATCATAACATATTTCCAACATAATAATATACGTGACGGTATTCACTATTATACTTAGGTAATGTTTACCAATTAGATTCTTAGAGGTACTTATATCTAAAGATGACTCTCATTTTTTACTTACAATTTTTATAAAATTTATAAAAAATAAACACGAGAATTATCATTAAAGCCGAATTTCCGTACACGTGATAATTTTCACACCTCTTAAGAAACGGTAAACCGTCTTAGAATTTTCTTCCTACCCCTTACACTCTTTTAAATTCAAATAAACGATAATTTAAACTAAAAAACTTAAATGCTAAACACTTTTGTGAATCCGCCACTAAATACTATACAAAGTAATACAATATTAATTGCATTAATAAAAAGCAATATCCGAAGCAAAGTTTTAATTTTGTCATTACATATATCTAACTCAAACTAAGTTAAGATTATACAAAATACATATTATTATTTTTAAATTTCCATAAGGCAGCGGGAATAGATAGGGATCAGGGACTAGAGAGTATAGAGGTAACTCGACAAATTAATAAAAAAAAATTAGGTATTTTATAAAAATAATTAGGTATAAAGTAGCTATAAAATTTAAATAATTAAATACAAACTTCAAGCATTTAATTCAAAATAATTAACCAATACGTAAGGGGAGAGAATTAAGACAAAGCTGGAAAAAAGAGAAACAAAACGAAGGAGGAAAGGGGAGGGCACCCCCTCAAACGGCCAGCAATATATTGATTAGTTTTGGATGGTGTTGTAGAAGATAACAGAGGATGACCACAATTCACTTCTATGGCTGAATTTTCGTCTTACGCACCGCACAGTCGGCGCTGATAGTCCGAGAAGTACGAAATCCTAAGAGCCTTTCTGGATAATGCTAGCTTTGATATTACATACACATGTTGTCAGCGCCGACGTTCAGCGAGGGGTCAATTTAACAGTAAAATCAGCCTAGGATGAAAATCAGCATCTAACGTGCTTGAGCAAAAAATATTTAATTGAAAATGGTGTTATTCGATAGTCGATATAATAAGAACACCATCCTTTAACCAATCATTGTAGATGTTTAGGGCATGTTTACATGCCATCTTAATTTTATTTCAACCTTAATCCTAATCCTAATCCTAATTAAAGGTGCATAATATGCTAAACTCCTGAACCGATTTTCACGAAATGTAGATTTCTGTATTGTTCTCCTAAATTTTAATTTGTGCGTGATTTTGTGAAAGAAAATTAGGAAAGGTCTGGACTACAATGATTTATACGTAGCTATTTAAAATCAACAAAATATAATAGAAACGGACTTCTAAAGTAACTAAATGAACTGAAAATTAAACAAAGGTCAATCATCGTAGGTATGTTTTGAATACAAATTGTCCATTTTAGTTTCATGACCTGTCCTAATTTTATTTCTGTACCTTATATCTAAAGTGAATGAAATTAAAATACTTAGTACTAATAATAACAGTTTAACTAAAATAATGTATTGAAGTTAAAGTCAATTCAAATGAATTGACGTCTTAAAATTTTACCTAAATAGTAAAATTATCATTAAAATTTGTGCGTGATTGTCCGAAAGAAAATTAAGATACAGCTACAATGATTATCCTATTGTCTAACCCTGTAATACCTTAAAAGCAACTTAGATTGCTAAAAATTTTCAATCTAGTCAATATTAAAAAGACAAAAAAAAAACAACAAATAGTTTGTAATAAATAAAAGCCTACTAAACCTAAGCGTGCGTCCACATTTGTATCATTTGTGCGATCAGATCTCCGATTTGTGCGATCATCGCGCCGTATCATGATACGCGTATCATGATACTTTGTATCATGATACGCGTATCATTTTGCGTCCACACTAGCAATCATGATACGGCGCGATGATCGCGACGGAGATCTGATCAGAGATCTGATCGCGCAAATGATACAAATGTGGACGCACCGTAAGATGCTGTTTAGGCCTCGACTCGAGCAATCGAAAAGGACGATGTTTCATAGCAATAAAAAGCAGCAAATATGGTCGGAACCACGAGACAAGTAACAAAATCTAGTCTCGTAGTTACCAGACTGTTTCAAAACGGAAGAATTTTTTAAATTATTTCTGAATTTTTAACAGTGGCTTTTTAATTTAAATGCGTTGTTCATTGGTTAATGTGACAACGGTGACCAATCAGAATGGGTAGTGAATATAATATGGTTGTTTCAAAGAACATCAGAAACTGGACACGATATCAAGTTATAAAACGTAGACGTGGTCGTCATCGCCTATCAGCCAGTACAACATAGTCCAGATTATTATTAGTATATTGCCGACCCCCCGAGGGGGACTTACGTGGTTGAATCACTTAAAAGCTATCGAGGGACTTGGCCTTAGGCCGTTCGTCTACATCTGCCGTCACCGGGACGTCAGCGATAAAATATCAAACAAAATGCCACTCTATAACCAAGGCTATAGGATTCGTTTTGTTCTACGCCACTACAAAGCAGCGGTGGCATCGCTTGATCGATGTCGTTGAAAAGGAAACCTATAGCCTTGGATATAAAGTGGCATTTTATTTGAATTTTTGTCGGTGACGTCCCGGTGACGGTGGTAGTGGACGAACGGTACGGTAACGCATAAAACCAATAAAATAGCTTTCAGTTGAAATCATCACCAAATATATAAATTGAAATGTTTAAAAAGGCAACATATTGTATATCTAATTCACAATTTTTATAATAATTTAAGCAGCTTAAAAAAAATATGCAAAATGGTTACATATACATTTAATACGTTCGCTTATAACATACAGACACTTAAAATTTAATTAAAATAACTTACAATTTTATGATTATATACTCGTACTTTGAATAAATATGGATTCTCAATCCAAGAAGTGGTAAAGCATCCGAAATGCTATACAAACGCTGTAATATTATATAATTATAATAATATTATATTAATACTGTTCCGCAAAATTAGTCTTGAAATCGTAATTTTGCATATTATATAGCTATTTATATAATATTATGATTCATGATGATAAAATTAAAACAAATGGTCTATTATATGAACCCAGAATAAACTTTAACCTAAGTAGATCTGCACGTAGTTTCGATTTTACTAAATCATCCTGTTTTTCATAACTAAGCATTCTAAACCAAGAAAAAATTTTTAGATCATTGCGTATGCTAAAATAAAGAAAAACCTTTGGGGATAACCATAAATTTAAATTATCGTAGAAAATATTATGGTCAACGTTTTATTTTTCGATTTTTCCAAAAAAAATTGAAAGTGACATCTTATTTTTATCATAACTTGTTCAATATATGAAGGCATTTTAAAGTAGATGTTGGTTTGTTTTTTTATTGGCTTTAATTTTGGTAATTACACATTTTTCGTAAAAACCTATAGTTTCTTAGTTAATTATGAAAAACCGCCTTAAGACAAGTATTTTCCTCACACAAAAACATAATCTTTGATCTTTAATAACTCCGAAAGTATTGGTTTATTCAAAAAACTTCATATAACAAATTTTGCTTAAAATTTGTGTGTCTATTGATTTCTGGGGTTGTTTTTATTTTAAAAAATCACCCCCCGAGAAGGGTTGGCATCCACCCCCAGGGCAAAAGCGCAAGTTGGCACTATGTCACTTTTGTTTCTCAGGGGAATCCTCCACCTACTTACCGATTTTCATGAAGATCGATGGAGGTTCAACGAAATCGGAGGTGAAAACCTTCACTGCCTCCACTACAAGGCTCTACGGCGTAGCGCTTGGTCGTAGAGGCTCTACGCGTTTCTCTTCCATAAATATTATAATAATATTATAATCTTATCTCTTATATCTTTGAACGAGCAATTCTTGTATAAATATATACTAGCTATTTGACCGAGCTTTGCTCGGTATTCGATAAAACACGAATAAAATGAAATTTTCTAAAAATGATTCTTAGCTAGATCGATTTATCGCCCTCGATACCCCCTTTACTCGTATACTAAATTTCATGAAAATCGTTGGAGCCGATTCCGAGATTCCAATTATATATTTATATATGTGGCGATGACATAGTTGCAGTAAGCAGAATGCTGACGCGAATGTAAGGCGATGTGGCGTGGGGCTACGGCCCGCAGTTGCGTGCGAGTTGGGCAGTAGGGAACACGGTCTTAATTATTACCAGAATATATTCAGTGCAAGTACTCGTTCTTTAATTTATCTCTATATTAGGTGTAGGGACAGGACCATACCCCAGGACACCTTAAATATATATATAAGAATTGCTCGTTTAAAGATATAAGATTATTGGGATCTCGAAAACGGCTCCAACGATTTTCGTGAAATTTAGTATATAGGGGGTTTCGGGGGCGATAAATCGATCTGGCTAAGAATCATTTTTAGAAAATGTCATTTTATTTTGTTTTATCGAATACCGAGCAAAGCTCGATCAAATAGCTAGTTTAAATTTAAAAGCGTAATACTGTTTCATCGAAATCACCCTATTGAATACATTGGTTTATACATGCAGACAGTATGTTTTTAAAATTGTAATTTTGCTAAGGCATAATATTTTTTTAAATTGTAAAATTATAGACGAATATTATTGAGTATTTGGAATATCATTACGGTCTCATCGACAAGGCTTGCAAAATGTTATTTTTTTAATCAATTCCATAAATTGCATACGTCTACGTCATTGCCAGAGGAGACTTTACCCATTGTGAGGCCACGGGCGGCGGTCTTTGGGAGGCCCATTGTCTTAAAAAAATACCTAATAAAATATGTGATGCAGTAGGTCTGATTGCTTAGTAGGTATTCGTTATGTTTGACGAAAAATGCTAAATTTATACAAAGAAATGAAATTGGTGCCCTTAAAAATTATCCTCCAGTGATAGACGAACAGAATATTATGAATTTATCAATAGTTATGATTTAAATGAATAACTTTATTATAATATATTTTCGTTATGTTTCTTAATAAAGAAATAAAAATATCGAAAGTTAAATTCAAAATATATAATATAATATTATAATATAATTAATAGTAAGAAGAATCTCTAGTTTTTTTAATTTGTTCGACAAGAGGTCCCGGACGATTGTCCTGTTTGCCACCCCCCTGAAGCCGCCTCTGGGTTTTGCTTCACATCCTAAATTCAACAAGTCTAAATTCTCCTTAAACGCTAGGTAACTTATATCATGACTAGTTAAGCGCTATATAACTGAAACGATGTTTGACTAAACTACTTAAGCTAAAAGCATTGCTCTGCCTCCCCGGTGTGTTGCACAAGCACGGGCTCACAGTGCTTGTGCACACGTACAGCAGGGCGGGTTATATTATAAATATATATATATATATATATATATATATATATATATATATATATATATATTTACACGTATCCTAATCGTTCGACAATAATTATGTAATTATTGCTCATGTGATTATTGCCTCCTCCTAAATTATTTAAATTATTCAGTATCACAGTAGCCTTTGATTGTTAGTTATTTTGTGACAATATTGAGGTTTTTAAAGCAAATTTTCTGATGAATGCAGATTTGATAATTTATGATGATGATGAAGAACATGTCAAAATCTTTCATATATATAAGTTAAGTGATCATTCAATTATGTGTCCGAGTGCGGGTTGTAGCGATTTTCGGTATGTTATTTGCAATCTGTTAAAACATGGCTGTGATGTGCAAAGGCTCGTTTACCACAATGTGCGTTTACATTACAATTTGTGCGAAACGACAGCATGCTAAATTTTATACTACAGTCTAAACACTACTATTTTGACATAACAGGTCCATCTAATATCTACAAAGATGAATATATTCTTATTTTTATGTCACGAAACGTCTACTTATTTAAGGCAATGATTGTGAGTTGCTACGATATCTAAAACAATACGAATGATGTAGGATATTTTAAGGATGTGAGCTATGAGTATAATAAAATACTAAATAATATATTTTGGAGTCACAAAGGTCTACGTATTGTAGACCTATGTGACTCCAAAATATATAAAAATATGACACATTTAACATAATCTACTACTTATGTAAAACTACAAGTAAAACAATTCCGAGTGCAGGGCAGCCTACATTTAAATTCACAACCTACTGAATAATATTATACAGAATGTAACAAAACTAAATGATAATACTTTAAAGTGTGTACGAGTCCCCTGTATATAGTTCACTGTGAAAGTAGCAGCGCAGAAAAAGCAACTTTTTAATTTTTTTATGGGAAAATTCATAAGACTGAGTGAGTTCTTGCCCATACAAATTACCAAAAAAATGTTGCTCTTTTAGAGCAGCTACTTTCACAATGAAGTTTGTTCAATGGACACATATACAGCATAAAGTTTTATCACTTTGTTTTGTTACACTTGTATACGAAGTCAGTGTCAACCCCGTAATACACAAGTCATATAACTTCATATCTATATCTATATTTATATTTATTATTTATATTATAATAAAGCGGAAGATTTTGTTTGTTTGAACGCACTAATCTCAGGAACTACTGATCCGATTTGAAAAATTCTTTCAGTGTTAGATAGCCCATTTATCGAGGAAGGCTATAGAGGAAAGAAATAGAGGAAAATAAGGAAAAAACGAGGAAATTATTTGAAATTGCTTACTATCTTAAGAACTACTGGAAGAATTTTTATGTTATTTGGCACACATGAAGAATATACTAGTATATTCTTCATGTGTGCCAAATAACATACGTGAATAGGCTACTTTTTGCGGAAAAATGTACGGTTTCTGTGAAATTCCTTAATAACGCGGACGAAGCCACGCAGAACATCTAGTTATTATTATAATAAGTATGAAATTTTGTGACTTGTGTTGCTGTTTTGACCACAAAACTCCAGAAGCTATAGTACCTACCTAAATAAATGAGGTTTGTTCAATGACTCTAATGACGTTATAATGATATTGTGATAAATGATATTAAACTTTTTATGATACCAAATGATATTGTGATAAATGATATTATACTTTTTATGACAGCAAATGTTATGAAAGCGTATTGAAGAGCTGTTGTTTGAATTATAGAAGATATAAATAAAATAAATAAATTAAAAACTCTTATTTTAAATTACAAAAATTTACAACACAAAACGAAAAAGTCCGAATTGACGGCCTAGCCTGGCAGCAGTTTCTTCCAGGCCCGAATTTGATATTTTCAGTGTTGTGATAGAATATAATATGTAATAATAATCCTGATCTGATACATGATGTAGTAACATAAAAGAACGTGATATACGATGTTGCTTTTGTCACAGAATATTGTTGCAAATGTGTGATAATTAATAATCGAGAGAGATGCATGATGTTATTTTTATGATATATATTATTTTATGATAGTAATAGAATAGACATAATGTATGATGGCGAATGACTGCATGATTGTAACATTACATGACGTATTTAGGCCGAAAAACATTTAAAACAACGATTTATTTAAGATATTTACTAGCTAACTAACCTGTCTAGCATTCTAATTTTTGATGTCTTTATAATATCAGTCAAATTTAAAATTAAACAAACACCAATCATAATTTGCAAGCCCAGTCGAAGATTTACTTAAAAGCTGCTTAGGAGGGAAAATAAAGCAAAAAAAATCAATCATCGTCCATATTTTACGCCCGTTTTTCATATGCCAGGAAAAAAAGAACAACGCGGAATTAGCGCCAAGTTGATGGCCAAGTTAGTTTAAAAAAAATAACTAATACAATAATAAGTAAAATGTGGAAAAAACGGGGAAAATTATTTGAAAGGGCTAACTTGAACGCGCTAATCTCAGGAACTACTGGTCCGATTTGAAAAATTATTTCTGTATTACATAGCTCATTTATAGAGGAAGGCTATATTTTATCACGCTAAGACTAAGGAAAATGTGAAAAAATAATCGGCCAAGTGCGAGTCGGACTCGCGCACGAAGGGTTCCGTACCGTTATAGAGAAAAATAGGCCAAAAATTGTGTTTTTTGTATGGGAGCCCTCCTTAATTTTTTTATTTTATTTAAATATTTTTATTAATTAATAAAGTAGACATATAATTAGGGCTTATGTGAAAATTTCAAGTGCCTACCTATTGTCATCATTGATACCGAGCAAAAAACGTTTGAAAAATTACGTTTGTTGTATGAGAGCCCCCCTTAAATATTTAATTTATTTTGTTTTTAGTATTTGTTGTTATAGCGGCAACAGAAATACACAATTTGTGAAAATTTCAACTCTTTAGCTATTACCATTCTAGAGTTACAGCCTGGAGACAGACGGACGGACGGACAGACGGACAGACGGACAGACGGACAGACGGACAGACGGACAGACGGACAGACGGGCAGACGGACAGACGGACAGACGGACAGACATCGAAGTCTCAGTAATAGGGTCCCGTTTTTACCCTTTGGGTACGGAACCCTAAAAAACGGGGGAAATTATTTGAAAGGGCTTATCTCGCGATCTACTGGAGCAATTTTTATGATATTTGGCACAGATAAGAAGTAGACCACGGGAAGGATCAAGGCTATCGATTTTAATAATTTTATCAGTGGCTATATATTTTATACCCGTGCGACGCCAGGGCGGGTCGCTAGTTATAATATATTATTTATTATTATATTATTTAATGTATTGTTTATTAAATTATTGACTCATTTTAAAAATAAATGAAATATTCGAACCTTTATAGTTCCGGTCTGTCTGTCGTCTGTTGACGGTCTGTCCGTCCGTCCGTCTATCTGTCCGCGGTTTTGTTCAGAGACTATAAGACCTACAAAGTTGTAATTCGGCATGAATGCAATAATGATGCCGATAAATAGGTATATAAAATCTTTGAAAAACGTTTTTTACGGTACCTCCCCTACACATCAATGCGAGGGTAAGTTACCCGGTTCATAATGAGGTAGATTGACGAATTGTTGAAAAATCATATTTCTAGGCTTTTAATACTTTTCATGTGCTGATAAATCGCAATTCGCAAACAATGGAGTTACTCCTTTACTTTTGCTGTAAGTTTGCTTACTTGTAACAAAACGGTTTTATACATTTTCCTTACCTTGTATTGCAACTGAAACATTTATGCCTTTTGGTAAGTACGACTCAAATTCGGACTATATTTACTACAACTACATACTTTCACTTCAGCTTTATTCGCATTAAAATACATTACTTTTATAATTTCTTTTTGCATGTACCTCTATAAAAATAATGTATATCGCGTTTTGCCTCTATTTACAAATATCACTTTCGTAGTTCGTATTACTCTTTTACTCGTAGCTAACCTAATTGAGCAACTAAGTAATTATTAATTTCTCTATTAATTATCCATTTGCCAAGTTAGCATTAATTCCTTTGTGCGTTTAATTACTATTGCTGATTAAGGTCTTTTACACACTTGCGACTTAGAAACTCTGTTTAAGACGAGTCGCAAGTATGAAATAGCCTAACGTGATTTATCCATTTCTCAATTTGCCATGAATACCTCTAGGTATTGACTAAGTTTTTTTTTTTTTTTTTTTTTTTTTTTTTTTTTTTTTTTTTTTTTGTGCGTTCATACATTTGTGACAGTATGTAACAATTTCAATAACGTGACAATTCCGAATTACTTTTCCGGACACTGCGCGGGTTATTGGTAAAGTTTGTTACACACGGCCACAGATGCAAAATGCTATTTTCATATAAAGGCTACTTCATACTGGTCGCAGCAGCACTCGTACAGCCGCATTTAGAACCATTTAAACATTAAAAAACATTAAACTGTAAATTTGTTGTAAAACTATTGTTGAATTAAAGGTAATCATTAAATCTGTCACAAATAGTGGTAATTGTAAGTAAAATATCTCACGCACATAACATTATAGCGCATCTGTCGAATAAGTAAGTAATTAAATGCATCAAAAATATACGGTAAGTGACTTAAAATACTGCGTGCGTTGGATATAATTACTAAGATGCGTTCAACGCAGTTCTAGCGACCATTATGATGCAGTATTTACGTTTACAGGGTTTCTCAAACTTTCGGTTCCACGAACCCCTGTTACAATTTCCAGGTAACAGCAAACCCCTTACTAACTAATGAAAACACATAAAGTGCCAAAAGAGTGCCGCGCGTGCCTGCTAGTTAGTTATAAAGCCAACATTACGTGAATCTTGTCGCGAACCCCTGCCGTCGAATGGCGAACCCCCAGGGGTTCGCGAACCCCACTTTGAGAAACCTTGTTATAGTACACCAATTAAATATTATGTAACGAATATGTACTCCTACTTCGTATACTTACATACGTAATTTGCCATGAATACCTCTAGAATTCTAGATATTGACTAAGTATTTTTTTTGTTTTTTATTTTTTTCATTTTTTTTTGTGCTTTCAAACATTTGTGACAGTATGCAACAATTTCAATATCGTTCCCGAAATGTGGCAATTCCGAATTACTTTTCCGGACACTGCGCGGGTTATTGTAAAGTTTGTTCCACACGGCCACAGATGCAAAATGCTATTTTTAACCGACTTCCAAAAAGGAGGAGGTTATATGTTCGTCTGTATATTTTTTTTTGTATGTTCAACCATAACTTCGCCGTCTGTGGACCGATTTTCATGATTTTTTTGTTGTTGTACAGGGTTGAATCCGAATTTGGTACCATGTTTACAAAAGTGGTGATCTGATGATCGAATCCATAAGGAATCGAGGGGACTCCTTGAAATTTGTATGGAAACATATAATGATTTCGAGTTTTTCTGAAGCATTCGAGGTAAATACTACCAAAAAGTAAGACTTAGCACCAGGTTATACCCTGGATCCGAAGATACAGAACAGAAAGAAACAGAACTTTTGAATGCTTTTTTAATTTTTATCAAAATTTATCAAAACACTCATAGTGGTTAAAATGTTGTTTCTAGAAACTTAAACGTACGTTACGAATAAGAGAAATTTTATATGAAGGTGTCTGTTGGTCCAAAGGCACTGAACAGAACTCCTGAACCTTTAAAGATAAAAGTTTGGAAATTACAGCATCGCTTAGATGCAAGCATTTACCACAACTCCGTTTACCGTAACATAGTGTGAATAGTTAACATTAAATAATTTTTACTATCTAATAGTGCCTTTTTCCGAATTCGGCTAAACCTCAACTATTTCTGTATTCAATCTTCATAATTTTGAAGTCGGTACCAGATAGCTGAAGCTTCAGTCCTCTGACAGAATATTTGAAAATTTTGGAACTGGCACCGACTTCAAAATTATGAAGATCGAGTACAGAAATAGTTGAGGTTTAGCCGAATTCGGAAAAAGGCACTATTAGATAGTAAAAAATATTTAATACTTTTTAGTTCATATTAATGCTATTATTGTTTTTACCTTGGAAGTCGGTTTTAATTTTTTTGTTAATCATATAAAGGCTACTTCATACTGGTCGCGGCAGCACTCGTACAGCCGCATTTAGAACCATTTAAACATTAAAAAACATTAAACTGTAAATTCGTTGTAAAACTATTGTTGAATTAAAGGTCATCATTAAATCTGTTACAAATAGTGGAAAGTAAGTAAAATATATCACGCACATATTCTATAAGCAATTAATTTATGCATTAAAAATATTCGGTAAGTGATTTAAAATCAAAAAAATACTGCGTGCGTTGGATACTTATAACTACGTTGATGCGTTCAACGTTCTAGCGACCATTATGATGCAGCATTTACGTATTAAAGTACACCAATTAATTAATATTATGTTAGGCTTATGCCTACGTATACCAACGAACACATCTACTCTACTACTATTCTATGCTAATTTTTGTTTTTAATAATTACTGTATAAAAATAGAAAATATGCAAAAATAGAATTTAATAAGTGCATACTACGAATAATAATAAACAGATTATAAGCACAGACACGACCAAGTAGCTGCAATCATACACCAGACACTCGCACCCAATCACAAAATCATCTCATCATCAATGTAGTTAAAACCCTTATAGTTTCGGTCTGTCTATCCGTCTGTCCGTCTGTCCGTCTGTCTGTGACTACGGAACTTTATATTACGTGTGACAAGACACGCACTTAGCCGGTTTTTTATTATTCGTAGAGTGCATACTTATGTTACCTATACTTACTATCCAAACCACGAGGCAAGTCGTTGAAGTCCATAAAAAAATTAACATTTAATATGAAGTTTTGGGACTCGCTCTTTGGTTTGGACCTGTAACTTCTGATTGCTTTTTGTATCAACCACTACTATTTTTATGCAAAAAGAATGTTGTATCTAATCTATTACGTAACTAACATTTTTTTTTACATTTTTCAAATATTTTTTAATATTTTTAAATTATTTTATATTTTTTAAATACTTTTTTTTATAATATTTTATATTTTTTGAATACTTTTTTTATATTATTTTATAATATATTTTAATTTATTGGTGTTACTTATTTTACTACACTGCTAAACTCATGCAACAGCCATTGTACACTTATACTATAGGTCAATTCAATACAAGAGCCTTGCATTGGTGTGAACAGACCCATAGTATCGAAACAAGTCAAATGAGATGATCTTTCACCTCATTTGACTTGTACATGTGATTAATAGTATGTCAGTAGCTCAACACTCATAAATTATTACTAAATAGTCCGAATTCGAGTCATATTTTGTGGGTTCTGCATGCTTTTAGCAAGTCGAAAGTTATTATTTACATTTGTTCTGTTAAACATTTTGCTATGCCGGATTTCGATGAAACGAGAGTATTTTGCACCGCTTTTTAACCTGTACCTACAAACGTCTGCTTTTACCGATTTTTTATGCTGGAGTCTGGACTAACTTAAACCACGTAACTATTTAGTAATTTGTGCCTAAGGGCGCATTTTCATTAGTCGTTAATTCGTACGGTTTACAGCATCACGCCATGATTGTATGTTGTAAGAGTTAAAGAGGGAAGTGGTTAAACTAGTTTCTATGGTAACTAAGTACTAAACTAGTAGTGATTTTTCTTCTGTGAGTGTCCATTGACAAGGTATTTGCTTTCCAGATGGCGTTTGCTCGCTAATTTTATTAAAAAGGGCCATGACTTTGGGATGCCTCATGCCAGTTCGTCTAAGCGCCAGTAAAACAAAGTAAAACATAATCTATTGGTTCTACTGCCTGAGAAAGTTTGGGTATTTTTCTCCCGACTGCTTAATTTTGTTGAGAATTCAATCTTGAGTGGTTGAATTTTTTTAAGCCTCTTTAAATACGATTATACAAAAAGCTTATTATTTTTTTCATCCCCCTAACAGCGTCAGGGCTCGTTATTTTCGTTTTTCTTATTATTTTTTGCTTTTTCTTTTCTGTTTTCTTATGTATAGTTTCTTAGAGACTATGGCCGGCCATAGACGGACCGCATCTTGCAGTCAAAATCGACTGCAAAATGCGGTCGCCGCACGGCGATCTGCAGTTTTCATACTGAATTCGTATCCGCAATACACGGACCGCTGGAGCAGTTTTGGGGCGGCCGGTGCAAATTTCAACGCGACCACCTGGAGTCTGCAGTCCGTCTCGACTGCAACTTGCGGTCCGCCTATGGCTAATGGCCAGTCTATTAAGGTAACCTATTTATTTTAATTTTATCATCAATTTACGAGTATTATTATTTATTGAAGCCCGTACATATTAAAAATAATAATAAATAAAATTATTATAACAAATTTTAATACTTATTATGTAACATCTGCCTTTACGCTCTTTATTTTGTTCGCTGTTTATAATAAATTATTTTCATTATTAATAATAATAACTCGTAATATTGTATTTTATACTGTATCTATTATGCTTTTATTCGTGGAGAAAATCGAATTTAGCTTATTCTTTAATGCTTTAGGAATGGTAAATAAACTTGATGTGAGTAATAAGAATTAAAGAAAAAGATGTCAGATGTTACATAACATGATCATTTTGGCTGCCATACACGCTACGGTCTATCGGAGAGCTCCACCTGTGCAGGTTTGCCTGCAAAGGTAGACCGGAATGTATATAGGAATAGACCTGTGCAGTCTTTGGACCTGCGCAGGCGACCGCCGCAAAATCGAAAATCAATTCTTTCGAGTGACACCTGCGCAGGCACAGGTGACCTCCCCGGTAGACCGTGTATGGCTTACATAAGTCAATTGTTTTGTTAAACCGAAGTCTGAATACTTTAAAATTTTGATTAAACCAGTTGAATTATATATTATACCTATAAGATAAGAAACATATATTTTATTTTCAAATTTTCGTTACATATCTTATTTCTACACTACAGTCATTAGTAAAATTCCCTCAGTATATATTGGGTCTAAGCACTACTTACTTAATAATTATCACAGAAAAAATAATAATGAAACAGAAATGGCTTACAGATATTTCCTGGTAAGAAAGAATGAACTTTATTAAGATACGATATTGATTTATTAAAATACGTTAATTTGGCACGACTGGACCAGTCCGAGCAGAGAAATGCCACGGCGCGACGGCCCAAAAAACTGGTGTGAAACAGTTCTTATTGTGTTACGCCAAGCGCGAAAAGATAATATTATGAGAAATTATACGTGTCACATCATCGGATGATCCATTTACTTCTTTCCTGGTTAATTTCATATTATAAAAAATAACTGGGTTAAGTTTGTAAAGTCAATAGGATTTAGCTCGACAGGACGCTGGTATTACCGCTTCTCATATCGCTTTTCTATTCGATTACTATTAGTTCTGCGATTTTAATACTAGACATACAAGTATATAACTTATTAAATATTGTACTCACATTTTAACATTGTAGAATAAATAGAGAAAATATCTGTTTAGTCGCCTTTAAAGATTTAATTTGGGGTTTATAATTTTAACTTCATGAAATGTAAAGGATATGAATTTTGGATTGTTGGTCATTGAATATGATCTGTATATACTTATAATTTTTTAATAGATAGCTGGCTTACATTATTCCAATCAAGTGCTGGATTGCAACTGGAATATGTAAACGGGTACTGAAATGCAATAGAACAGTGGTCCCCAACCTATTTTTCATGCGGGCCACAAACATGGTTTGGTATTGGTGTCGCGAGCCGCAACAAAATTTTTGAGACTTAAAATATAACATTCTTTAAAATTAACGATTTAAAAATGGAAAAAAATTTAACGACTATTACGTAGACTTTACGTTATTTTGTCGGTGGGTGTGAATTTCAAAATTGTTTAACATCACGCGGGCCACAAAATATAGAGTCCCGGCGGGCCGCATGCGGCTCGCAGGCCGCGGGTTGGGGATAGCGGCACTAGAAAGTACAGAATTGCATTCCAGTGGCAGTTTACACTTATATTCCAGTAGCAATCCAGCGCTAGATTGGATTACTGGATTGGAATATGTAAACCGGCAGTCCGAACCCTATCAATTAACAGTAAAATAGTATTCTCACAAAACAAATGCCAAATGCGATGCGAAAACAATTTTTGGAGTATGACGGTTTCTGTTATTTATTGTTTTATATGCTATCGGGACCGCTACGGAGCTATATTTACGTTACATCCAAAACACAAAAATTAGGGTACATGCAGGCGAAAGCGACACTTAAAATTTGTGAATAATCTCTTGATATTCACCGACAATCTCGCAGGTATTCGTTGATTTCGAACCAGCTACCTGACCCTGTGGTTTGGCCCCACGTAGTGATGGAAAACTTTCAAAAATATGTATTTACAAAGATAAAAAAATAAGTTAAACTCATAAACATAACGTGGTATCAACCACAAATCTCTAATTTTCGGGCCTCATGATTTTACGCCTCTGAAATTTCCATAATAAAACGAAGATTCTCGAAAACTATTAGTCACTACCTATGATATACATATGTTATAATAATATGGCATAAAATCAACTCTAGGTTATGCGAGTTTCTTTTCCCGGGATTCATATTTATAAGTAAATAAAGAGAATAGTTTGTGCTTAACGACTCAACGAGTGCTTTCAAAGCGCCTATAATATTTTAATTGCAAGTTATAATTTACATGCTCCACTTAAAGTAGATATCAAAGTCACTATTAATTAATTTGTAATTAATTAATGAATAATAACATAGAAACAGTTTTTAGTTTCAGCAAGCATCTAAACGTATCTTTAAAACTAAATTTTGCGAAAGCTCAAACACATCAATTATTTTCTATTTTTTTTTTCTAATTTTTTCACCAATTATTTTTTTTCCAATTTTTTTAAATTATTTTTAATATCTTAAATATACTATATACCTATCCTCCTACGCTACGGAAAAAACCTTCCGTTTTCAATATTTCAATCCAGGGGTGAGCGAGTTCTTGTTAATAGTTATAATTTATGCAATCCAGAGTTTTCCAGCGTATCAGACAATGTCCTCTACGCTGGAAAACTCACAGTAACTATTTCACGACTTCCTGATAAATGCCAGATAGGCTATCCACAACTTAACTTGACAGATAGTCAGATAAATTGTTGATAGCCTATCCGGCACTTATCAGGAAGTGGCGAAACAGGCCCTAATTATGCTGTAATAAACATCGATAACGACAGGATATAGATATTAGACACCAATAATTAGTATAGCCTAAAAGATTTTAAATGCTTGGCAAAAGTATGTCACTGGATATCTATTTTACCTACGTATGATCGATTTAATTTTTAGCACGCGACACGCCTCTACAATAGTGGTATTGAAAATATTCGTTTTTAACATCCATAACGGTAGTTTAGTGGTGTAAATTCCACACTGTAAATGGTTAAATACTCGAACATCCAAGAATAAATAGATCACTTAGCGCTAAGTATTACGCTCCGGCAAACAGACGCAACGCATTTCCTTGAGCAATTGACTACGTTTCAAATAGTAAGAGAATCAATAGTATTTTTCGAATTCGAAACATTCATTTAACGGCTTGTCCGCACTGCGAATATTAACCGCGCGGTTTTTCCGGTATCCGCACTGCTGTTTAATATGGATAAATTCGCGATAATAAATGTCGCGATAATGTGCACGCTTAAACCTAGTAAATTCTACACTTTTAAATGAAGAGCCGGATGAAATATCTTTCGCTCAACAAATTATAATAATATAATAAATTAATTTTCCCAACTACTTGCAGCAGCAGAACAGCCACGCCCAACGTGGTCGGTCTTCATCTCGTTTGCGTCGCTGTCATTCGCGCTTCTCCTCCCCACGGCTGGGCCCAGACTGTTCGTCGTCATCGGCGTCCTTATTTCTGTGCAGAACGATTACAATGAATATATCGAACAAAAATGAAGCGAACGCGAGCGTACGAATGATCATTTACAGGTACTATCGCTCCGGTGTAGTCACCTCGAATACTTAACTCATCTCCGCTTTTAATTCGGATTATGGTTAAACATTTCAAAGCGGAATGCTTATACAGTACGAAAATGAATGACACAGAACGGACAAAAGAATACACGCAGCTTATGAAAAAGACAAACAAATTATTAGAGAAGACTGAAAGAAACAAAAAATATGACAGGAGATATTTTTTACGTTACACATTACGTTCTGTTTGGATCGCATTGATGATATTATACAGTTCGGCGCGTGAAGGCATTAGTGAATGTGGCTGACTAGTGGCACGAGCTACCCGTCGTGATGACTAGTGTGAACTACGCCTTACTTCATAAACATAAAACGCCATCCCCTTCGATGTCATCCATCTAGTTTAGAGTGCCAGCCCCCCGACTTGAAGAACGAGCTGATGATAATATTTAACAAAATATAAATTATTGTGTCTCCGACTGTTATCTATTCTAAGTTATCATTACATAATATTTTAAATTTTGAACAAGCTATTAAAATACTTAAAAAGAAAAACAAATAAATCAAAATTTAATGATTTATGATGAATTTCTGTGTATTGAGAACATAGAACTTAATAGTTATAAAAAAATGCTGGTAACGAGGAGTAAATGAAAAATACCTGCTGCTCATGAGTTTCGTCTTCTTCTCGCTCTTTTCTGAGCCCGCTTTGGGGCTGGGTGATCTGTCGATCTGCGAAAGATAAAAAATGTACATTCTTCTGTTAAAGAATTCGACGAATGAATAGAGGTTTTTATGAAACACAAAATATACTATCAGAGCAATTGATTCATAGGCAGGCGTGGGGTGTATTTGGTTCGGGTTACGTCAAGCCCAGCTCCGATAAATCGCGAACAACAGTGACTTGACATAATCGGGCCAAATACCGTAGGCAACCATATTCTGCTTGACGGTATAATGTATTTTCTATCCACTACTTTAAAAATGTATGAAACTACTAGGTGTTATATAGAAAACGAATATTGCACGAGGAACCCAAAATATTATGATCCACTACCTATAGACCGTCAAGAAAGTCATGACAGGCGGGTAAATTATCTCAGTATAAATAGAAGTTTTTGACGTAATCACGCTTATAAGGTATATTTTTTCTTTGTATTTTCACAGAGAACGCTTATAACATTTTAAATATTGTCACCTTGCACATTTTTATCTCGAATTAATAAAGTTCTCATATTTTTTATTTCATTTATGTCATGACTTTCTTGACGGACTATACTTAGAAATGTACGAAAATACTAGATGTTTAATTGAAAACGAATATTGTATGAGGAACCCAAAATATGATCTGTGCAAATAACAAAAACAATGGAAACTAAAACCGACAGCTCTCTTCCTAATTAGCTGTTGTTATGATTTGTATTGTTTTATTTTTGTGTATGCGAAGGCTCAGTTCTGATTACATCACAAGGCGTCGCGATGTGTTTATAATATAATTAGTATAAGAAATTGAATTTCAGGACATGCAACCTAACACCGTGGGTAGCAAATCCGTCAATTCAATCTAATCTTCTAAAATAAAGTTCAGTTTTTATAATAGCTGATTTAAAATTATTGCATATCATCACATCGCTGCGTTTCGTTGCAATGTGAAGTAACCCTTGGATCAACTTACTTTTCAATGTGACTTGAATATTCAGGAAGAAACTTTAGGCGGGTTGATAGTACAATTTCAAGGTCTCATTTCTACATGAATGAAGATAAATGTATTTTTGATTCAAAGCTTTTTCACTTTGAATGCTAGAACTGGACCTCGATTCTACGATTTTAGGACAACATTAAATCAGTTTCGTTTCTTGTTCGATCCAGTCTGTATTTCCTCTACTGAGTGTGGGTTGCACCAGAGCAGAGGCGTGTTTAAAGTTAAAGTTAAGGTTAAAGTTATGGTTATAGTTAAGGCTAAATTTAGCTTTAACTTTAACTTTAACCCTTACTTTAACCAGAGAAATTGACAGATGTCTGTTGTGTTGTTTATTTCTTTATTAAAGCTACAGGTAATGGGATTGAGAGTATAAAAAATTTAATTATCCGTAAAAATCGACAGGAAAAATATTTCTTACAACAATACAGTAAATTTTCACGAAAAAAATTCGTTTTAAGTAGCTATGAGCGGCACGGATTTAAAAAAAATACGGATGTAACCTTGTCTAATCCCGAGTGAAGCATAGTAATAATGGCCGCCCGTGTAGGATGTGTACGTGTCATTGGCGCCATCCTCTATGTACAATGACAGCGGGTTGTAGTACCTAGTTGCGTGTGTGAGTGTCGGTCACGTGTACAATAAACGAAATTGTCGTACCTTGCATGCTTCATGAACCTCTTTATAGTGTAATGCTCTATCCGTATTTTTTTTAAATCCGTGATGAGCGGTTATTCTTAAAGTTAAATATGGCGTCCTTAACCAGATATTAGACATTTTGTACTGTAGTTATAGTCAAAGTTACAGTTATAGTTAAAGTAAGTTGGTGCAACCCACCCTAAATAGTATCTGATGCCAAATCAACGTAAAATTTGACGTAAATGAGAATACTATTTTGCTGTTCAATAAAACGGTGAGAATCGTACAATAAACGTTGATTGTTGCTTAAATTATTGGAGTCGTGGTCCCGTTTTTACCTTCCCATGACTAGAAGAAGTGGAAGCAGTTTCCACCTGGACTTGTGACTGACTGTTGACGTGGCCCATCTTCGTCAACGGAGGGTTCTTGAACGAGTACGAGAAGGCTAGTCCACGTTTTAATGACGCCCTAAAAAATAAACTTAGTAATTATTTGAGATGTTATTTACGAACTGTGTATATGTATTATCCGAATATATCAGAGTTCTACGTGAAGAGGCCCCATCGAATGGCCTATTAAATGGGGCCTCTTTACTTTGACCCATGATGGATACAATACGATTACGAAATTACGGGAATTAGTCTAAGATTGTCCATTATCGACTTCAATTGTGCATGTTAAAGACAGCTTTGTGAACATGATGGCCGTCATAGTAGCCCAATGTACGACCGACATGGGCAGTATACATATTATATACCTTCAATAAAATAAAAACCTGAAACTAGCAAGTAAATATCTGGAAGTAATGAGACATAGGATAAGTACATTTTGTCCCGGAAAAATGTACGGTTCCCGCGCGATAAACGAGTTTTGGCGCAACAGAGTTGCGGGCGTCATCTAGTATATTTATAAATGCACTCAATAAAATCTCCTTTACTGTATAAATGACAGCAAAGGTGGTCTTTTCAGCGTGTAATTTACCTCGTTGGACTAGGCGGTGGGTAGCTACTCCCTCTATGATCGGGTGTCAGGTATTGGTGCTGTTGAGCCACGATCAGGCGATTCCGCTGCAGTAGTTCCTGGTGCGACTGGTACAGCTTTTCCGACGCTGACGGAACCGTTGGACTAGAAAAAAGATAGTAATTAATAAAAATCCATGGACGTCAGTCTGGCTCCGTGTTAAGTACCTTACTTGTGATACGGGTACCAGACAACGGAAATATATTTAATATCTTTTATATTACAATTATTATGTTTAAGATTTCGATTTTAATTATAATATAAGGTACATATATTTAATACACATCCACGACCCAGGAACATTCAAAACTTTTTGTTCCGTCGGCGGGATTCGAACGAACGCCGCCAGACGCTAAGTTGTTGAGCCCCAGAGGTCGTCAATAAACAATTTGGACACGTGAATTTATTATACTAGCAAAAAGCCGAGCATTGTGAAGGCTCGCGTTGGCATACCTTGGCTGGGCGTATAGGCGTTATAGATTTTCCGTAAAGTGTACCACAAAATGTTCAGATTGTGGGATATACTAGGACTCGTTAGGTCACCCTGTTTATAAAAATTTGAATAAAAGTCCATCTACAGGTGTTACTATAATAATTGATACCTTAGATATAGCCCAGGTTCCCTAGAACATTTTTCTTATTACTATCAAGCTACGAATAATAAAAACTAAGGAAACGTAACTCCCATACTACAACTCCCATACTTCATTTTCAGCTGGTTATGGTTCCGTTTCAGGGTTCTGTAATCTACAAGTCCCGTTGACTATGGAGCCTTAAAACGGAACGCTAACCAGCAGATTTTTTGTATATTGATAGGTTAGTAGTTATATAATTATTTAAGAGTAGCATTGTCCTACAAATAGAACAAACCATATTTTAGGACCATCAAATCAAAATATTAAATACTTTCTATCTCTGTCAGCTACCACTTTCGAGATTTTTCGCAGAGGAAATTGTTGTTCATCTTATCAAAATATTTTCTTGATAAAAAAATCTATTCACGAAAAATTTGTTTGATAAAAAAATGCGTTCTAGGAAACCTGTACTAATAGTCTAACGGCGCGTCCACATCGCGCAAATGATACAAATGTGGACGCACGCTTAGAGCGTCTTCACATTACGTCTGCCGCGCGACTGTCATTTGTATAGAATTCGCGCGGCTGCAGCGCTGCTGCCGCACTGCTTGCGACATAATGTGAAGGCACCTGGCAGCCTTAAGTCATCTAAGGTGAAACTAGCGAGAACTGAGATGGAGATTTGTGTATAATCTACACAAATACCTAGATACTATAATGTTAAATGCCCATTAGCAATAATAAAATTATTAATTGTTAAATGCCCATTAGCAATAATTAAATTAATCATACTTGTTTAAAATGCTATTGCTGCGCACGATAATAATAGTATTATCGTGCGCAGCAATAGTCTGTGATCATGAAAAAAAATTCACGCCCACGCTGTTACGCACCGCAGCTCTATGTTAAATGAACTGCTATTTTTCACTCGATGCGAAGTAATACTCGACGCGGGCGATGCGATGCGAACCGAGAGGCGAGAATCCACGATGTCGCGTTTTTAGCAAAAATCAAAGCAATAGCACGTAGCATGTTGTGACATCAAAATCAGCATGTTAATGAAATTAATGTTAATGAAAATAGCATTAACTCCCACTACTAGAAGATACTATCACAGAAATCGATGCTTAGGCAGATGGCGGATTTATGTAAGGTCAAGTTACGTCAAGCGCAGTCAACTTAATATTATGTCCTGTGTTCACAATAATTAGTGATAAGTGCAGGTGAGTAATGCAGGTGATTAGTAATCAGGAGAAAAGAAGATAGGTAGCGACTGATTAGTGCAAGTCCTTTTCTTTCTCCTAAACAGTCCTAAGCACTAATTTCCTGCACTAATCACCCGCACTAATCAAAGTGGATACAGGCCCTTATGTCTAACATATACTTGACATAAACTTACCAAATAACGTGCAATTACTGTACGATTGAATATTGCTTAATAGGCAGTTAACGGACGTACGTCATTCGGTCGGATTATGTCAACATAATGTAACGCAACCACATGACGTATGCCCGTAAACTGCCTGTGAGATTTCACTGGTATATCGCACATGTTTACATATTTCATAATAATATATACAAAAGACACAAGTTCGGTCTATAAAGCCTTAACAAGCCTCAATCTAGATAGAGAAACGGAATTTCGTTGAGCCTCGAATAATGAGCACTCGGTCCGCGGTTACGACTCGAGCATATTTAATCTTCGCATACAAACTTTCCGTCTTATAGAGCAGAACTTAAACCGTCTCCGAGTCACAGACTCAAACGACCCAAGATAAACATTGTTAACTGGAATGTATAAGTTCAAAGTAAACACGCCCCAAGAACGTCAAACGAAATAGTATTTCTAATTTGCGCCACGCGCACAAGATGATAGGCTGCATCGGGGCGGAGCGTGAAATAGGCTAAAATAATGTGCACGAATTGAAGACATTTTACATTATAAGAGCAATTACAATTTTTCCCCTTATAATTTTAACAAATCTTGTAACCTACCTACTTAATACATTTACAAAGCAATACATTTTCTGGGTCCCATTCCCTAAGTCCCATTTATGCAAAGAAAGTCAGTTTTCAAATTATTAGTTACCCACTTCAACCACTTATGTCTTCAATTATAGTATCGGGCTGCAGCGGCTCGCATTATTCTGAGGCTGTTAATTCTCTGCGCCTCGTCAACACAGTGCTGCAGATTCGTGTGTAGGCATTTATATTTTGTCAATTTCACGATTTTGCTTTTTTTGGTATTACCTTTTAATCTTACTTTAACAGTAGACAAAAAACAGAGTTATTCGTCAGAGCTGTCTATAACGCACGCAAATTCTGGCACTAAACAAAATCTGTCATTGCACTGCGGCCCGATACGCTGCGGCACCAACGTGCTAGCTCAGTCGTGTCACAATGTGTGCGGAGCTTTAATAGCGCGAATGTGAATTTACTTTCTCAAGGTAACTTGATATTTTTTACACGGTAGCTGTTTCTGGCCTATATGTGTTAGGGGGCGTCAACAAATTACGTGAGGTGTTCTTTTGAATTTTTTGACCCCCCCTCCCCCCTGGTGAGATTTCGTGAGATTTTATTCGACCCCCCCCTCCCCCCACAAATCTCACGTGAGATTTTCAAAATGTGGGTTTCTTATGTAAACGTTTGGTTTGACAGTCAGTAGATTTTCTTTCGAACGAATTTGTGAATGATCTTAATCGTATAACAATAATTACACTTACGATTAAATCTTAAGCATACGTACAATCTGGATGAAATGAACTAAAATAGTATCACTTTGTTGAGAAAAATCGTATTTTTTTAATTACGTAAGATTTGCCGAGACCCCCCCCCCCCCCGCTCCCCAACGTGAGATAGTACAATTCTACCCCCAAGGGGTGAAATTAAGGTTGAAAGTTTGAATGAAAGTCCATCATTACTTAAGTTAGAAACATGAAAGTTTATTGACGTTTGCGTTTGACGTTTGCTTAAATAGGGTCCCGTTTTTACCCTTTGTATAAGGAACCACAAAAAGGGGAAAACTATCCATCTTTGGTATTATACTATGTTAACGCGGACGAAGTCGCGGGCAACAGCTAGTTTGTTATATATACGGATAGCCATACAGTATGCATTTTTTGAAAATAAAGTTAGTTTCTGGTCAGGAATGCACAAATTTTCTCGTTTCCTACCTCTATATTTATTACAGTCCTTGTTTTTAGCAAATAAGTATGTATGTTTATAAACAAATATTTTATCACGCTAAGACTAATAGGAGCGAAGAAATAGAGGAAAATGTGGAAAAAACGGGGAAAATTATTTGAAAGGGCTAACTTCAACGCGCTAACCTCAGGAACTACTAGTCCGATTAGAAAAATTATTTCAGTATTAGATAGCCCATTTATTGAGCAAGGCTATAGGCTATATTTTATCACGCTAAGACTAATGGGAGAATATGGAAAAAACGGGGGAAATTATTTGAAAGGGCTTATCTCGCGAACTACTGTAGCAATTTTTATGTTATTTAGCACATAAGTGATAAGTAGATCACGTGAAAGATCATAGGCTATCGATTTTAATATTTTTTTCAGTGGCTATATATTTTATACCCGTGCGACGCCGGGGCGGGTCGCTAGTGGTCAGATAATTTATTGTATGTGCTAGTAGCGCCCTCTGCTCCGTCCTACCCTATTAGGAGCGGGTATACGTGCTACGATACGGCCTACGAGTAGCTAACGTAGCAAGTAGCTACGGCAATTCTGCTACGACGCAGCCACTACCTCGTAGCCCCTACGCCGTAGCAGCTGTAATAATCAAATCATATGCTATATCCAGTGTCCATATTATCGGCTTTCGTCTTTAATTTTCGTCATCTTCTTTCATTCAACTTGAATGCGTCAACGGACGCAACGTCAACATTGTCATTTTTGAGGTTTTGGATACGGTCAGAGGGCATGCGTCGCGGGCATGCCTCACGTTCACTGTTAACTGCGCTATAACACATGCCCTTAACGAACAGAAAAGGCACAGTGTGGACAAAGCTATACACGACTCAGGAGTCACGACAAATTGTCAACCAAATACGATTAGAATTTTTCATAATATGGTATAATATTATGTTACCGTGTAGTTTACATCTTCGCCAATATTTTTATTAATTTACTAGCTGTCCCAGCAAACGTTGTTTTGCCATTTAAAGTATTTTTCCCATAATATTATTTTATTGAAGTGACTAAATAAGTAAGGCACCAGGCAGCGTCCATCGCTATCCCGTCGCACAAACAGTGGTCGTCGTCAGTCTCGAGTTGTAATAATTTACTATTATTTATTCAACAAATGCACGTATAAATATAAAAAGTAGCCAGTAGCCGATTCTCAGACCTACTAAATATGCATACAAAATTTGGTAAAAATTAGTAAAGCCGTTTTGGAGGAGTACGGTAACTAACATTGTGACACGAGAATTTTATATATAAGACTTATAAAAAATATTTTAAATTATTTTTTTATTAAATGTTTCTTATTACTTTGTACTTTTTACTTGTAAATAATAATAGTGCATCCTTTTCCTTAGTCCGCTATACAACTTTACACAAAAAATCACATTATATCTGTTAATAAATTTTATACACCTTGCTATTTAATGTTTGCTAGCTTGTAACGTGTTCAGATGATTTCTATAAAAGTATATCTATTTACACGTCTTTTATTAACCGACTTCAAAAAAAGGAGGAAGTTTCTCAATTCGACCGTACATGATAGGTACATATTATATTTTTATGTTTGTTCGCAGATAACTTTGCCGTTCTTTCTTTGTCGGAAAGAGGATACTTCACAGGTGGTCCCAATATGATAAGGGAATACTGTTTGAAGTCGGTTTGTTTGTAATAATAATTACATTATATGTACTTGTTTCTACGGCACAGTGATGTGATGAGCTACAGTACTACGTCACAATAGACAGAACGAACCAGTAAGCTAAAGTGTTCTCGAAATTTATATTATTGAATTTTGACGTAATATGATATTTCATACGGCCTGTCCACATCTCCACGTCACGACGTCGTCAATGTGGAACGGTGCGGTAACGTGGCACGTTACATTGTCGCAATGTGCAAATTTACGTCAACGTAACGTGAAACTGTACGTCATAACGACGTAACGTTGCACGTCGCCGTGCATTGTAAAATTCTAGCTATTGTGCATTAACTAGGGTATTTTATTCGAATAGTAAAAGTGTACGGTACGGCAACGTCATCGTAAAACTGCACGTCACGTCGGGCCATATGGCTCGATCCGTTGCGCTTGCTCAGTTAATACTTAATGCCAAAAAGGTAGAATTGTACAAGGCACGGCGACGTGGACAACGTAACATGCCGCACGTTACCGCACCGTTCCACGTTGACGACGTCGTGACGTGGACATGCACATTGCACATAATATGGGCCGCGTCACGCGCTATTCTTATGGCGCGCGACCTGTCCACACAATGCGTTGCGTCAGCGTTGCGTCGACGCAGTGCTGCCGTTGCGTTGTTTTACATACAAATAACCAAGGTGTTCACACGGCGTGCTACGTCGTCGCAATGCACTCACGACGGACAGCAGCCCCCGAGACGAAGTAGCAGGGGGTGTTGACGTTAAGACTTCTTCGTAATAACGCTGTGATGGTGCAGTACCCGCGTGGCCGGCTATGCGTCAAAATGTTCGCGTTGCAACGACGCAACGCGCCGTGTATAACACTGGCTCTTACTCTGCGTTGCTCGGCCTCTTAGCATGCTTACAGCGGTACCCGCGCCGATTAGCCGGTATTTGAAGTCGGCCTACTGGTTCGTTATGTGTATTGTGGTACATGCGTCCGCTACGTGACACTACACAGCGGTCTACCTCGCGCCGCGCTCGCTCCACGTCTCCCGTCCCCTCGGCACTACGCACAGCCATTGTGATCTAGCAAGTTTATAATAATCATCATTTTCTATCAAGGAAGTAGTATTAAAAGTGTTTTTTGAATTTAAAATAGGTATTTTCAACCTTAACGTTTAGTCTACGTAATTCAACGATATGTAAACCAGCGAGAAGAACGGCCGTACTATAGACACAACTATTTTCATATTTTTTATTACTTAAGTTACTCGCTTTCTAATAATATTATTTATATACCGAAATAGTAATTATTTATTAAGAAAGTGTTATTAATGTGTCTGTAATCATAGTATTTGCCTGATGTGAAACTCTATTTTTATTTACTGTAATGTATCTTCCTTATGTTATCTTCTATTCAAACGACGAGGTATACCGAGCGTGAGTTGTGAGGAATTAATTAGGAAATTTGGTCGTGTACAATTTTTTTATAAGTTAACTTTGCAAAACTGCCCTTACAATTCCTCATTCGACTGCCCGCTCTTCAGCCCCCGATCCTTTGGAGCTCGGACGCGCAGTATAACATACACGTCACGATATATTCTCAAGGGTCGCAGTGACGTCAGGTCTACAATGACCTGCCTTCGGGACAAAAAAATAATAAATAAATAGCATACACATACCTGGATGTAGACCTGGGTGTAGAAGGTTCTATGGTGAGGTCTGGCAGACTGTGCACGAGCGTCGCCACGTTGTTCTGCGTCTGTACTTGAAGCGTCTTCTGGGACTCCGACGACCTATCCGGACTCTTCGACGCCTGAGACTGAACGATATCAATAAATTAATAGTCCGTATACGAAATTTTGCCGATGAATATGAAATTGCAAAGGTTCGCTACAGAAATATTATTTGGTTTTTTCCCCTTATTAGATTTAAAAATATATATATTAATTATTAGATTTAAAAATATATTTAAGCGCGGACTGCCGACTCGAGCCTTGCGGCGAGTAATATAATGTGAGATTTAGGTAGATTGAATCGTGTTTTTTGGCACAATTTGTTTTTTTTTCTTTTACTCGAATTGGGTAGAATTTTATCTATAGATTATTTCTGTCGTTTTCTTTTTATGAATCACAGCTCCAAGTTGCCGAAATTAATAGCAATTCTTTGCCCATTTTCTTTAAAATTTAGCCGAGTTACATATTTTTTTTACTCAACTATTTCATATTAAAGTGGTAAAAAGTAATTCCAACATTGTATAGACGACTTTCTCAACAGTACATTGTATTTTTTTCATACCGTTAAGACGTCAATACAATCCATAAACAGGTGATATTCTAAACCTTTTACAGCAAAAATCACAAAAACTGTCGCGGGTTTGAGTTGGATTATTTAAAAATACTTTAAAAAAATCTAGCTCCAACATTAGATGATAATTGAAATGATCTTACACGTTGTGCATCGAATCAGCGAAATCGGCAAATTTCGTATACGGACTCTTAATAGACGGTAAATACCCTATTATTGGCACAAGTGCATTTATACGTAGTAACTATTTAGTAATCTGTGGTAGCATTCATACAGTATCCATTTTGAAACAAAAATCCATAGGATTAGCCTTTCGCTACTAGGTATTATGCGAAATTCATAGAAAAATCTTTAGTATTACTATAGTAACATTTTATTGAAGTAATTTAAAGAATTTAGTGATGCGTTTGTCAAATCTGCTGTCGTGATTATCAAATGCAACTTGATTAAAAGTCCAGGTATTGCATTTTGTCAAGAGTCCCGAGGGAGCTTTTCAAGACCTTGGAAATGACAAACGGGAAATACGATGAAGTCTTGTAATCAGGGGAATAATAAATCTTAGTTATGGTAGTTTAGTTACAAACTAAGTGTTGCGCGCAACTACGATGGACTGTCAATTTTTGCGGGATTGGAAGTATTTATTCCCCATATCAAAATATATCGTAAAAAACGCGTTATCAGTTTGCGTGTAAAATGGGCACTCAAAGACAACAACATCCATGTTGAAATTGTTGAGAGAATCTAAAACTAAAACGTGCGTGAATGTTTGTCTGAAAATAAAGAAACTTTTTTTTAGTTTTGGGCTTTTAAAGGTGGAAAATAATACCACAAACTAATAACGGATAAGAGTACAATTATACAAATTGATTATTGAGATATATCGGAAGCAGATTCTCGCTGATCGACAAAAACATTTACGTCTGATTTTCTTTTGCGTTATCGAAGAAAATGGTTTTCTAGGGAATAGATTTGTACGTTCGGATCTCATTTTGTGTGCTGGTAAATTACACAATAAATAATTTGATGAGGTAGCTATAGCTATCGGGATATAATTATTATATTGATTCTTATTCTTGAATGCAAAGAATCGAACCGTGCTTGGCTCATTTGAAGAGATCTGACTTAAGGGGGCGACTAACCCAAAATTTTTCGAGGCCAATTGTTTCATTTTAATTAAATAGGCCCAAATTGTTTCATTTTCTGAAATTAGATACTACATTATATTTCCAAGAATTCGATCTGAGCAAAAACACGATATCTTAAAATTTTCTCGAAAAAAAATCACAAAGATGCATCTACACATGCAATTTTCCATTTATTGCCATAACCGTGCATTGAATTAAGTTAATATTTTAACACATTGTATAAAATTCTATCATTGAGAAACCGACCTAGCGGATTTTTTAAATTTTGTATATTTATCGAGTAGGTAATCGAGAAAAAACTAATTTGGCGATGAATGTGCGTCGTCCTTTTTCACCTGGCATACCTATATGAAAAACGGGCGTGAGTGTGAAGAGAGAAGGACGATGTTTAATTTTTTGGGTTAGTCGCCCTCTTAAACTCTGTCGGCTTGTTTTATATATTAAGGCGCTCTTGAGATAGTTTGGGTGATTGCTAATTGCTTATCAAAACATCTTGTCATCTCTTTTATAAATGAAGACGTCTGTAAAATATGAAGGGGGTAGCTAAAAATTTTAAGATATTGTTACGCTCCGTTTTTTGCATGAACGGAGGTTTTAGGACCGGAAAAATGATTTAAAATCCAAAGAAAGTGGATTTTAAATAAGTATATAAATAAAGAAGTAGATAAGTTACAATGTTTGTTCAAATTATAAGGAAAAAATGAATAATCCCCTGTACGAAAATGTTAATTATCAACTTCATCCACTCACGTCTTTAATTAACATAATATAGGCTGTAAGTATTATATAGATAAACAAACAAATCTTTATTTCCCTCAAGTAGTACACGTTATCTTAAATAAACAAAACACTGCTCCCCACACTAGGATTCTCTGTGTCGTAGGATATCATAAATCGCTTCGTTATAGTCGAGTAAAATACATCGTGTTCCAACGTTTACAATGCGAAAGAAGTAAACTTACCACTTCCTGCTGCGTGGAGACGGCCGTGTCCGACTCACTCTCGCTGACGACATTCACCGTGATCGACGTTACTGTGGACAAATCGGGCCCTTTAGCCCGAACGTTTTCTTTATCGCTTCTTTATAGAATCGCCGATCATCGTATGGAATTGACATTAACGTTCGATAATATGAAGTTGACGTTCGACTCGTCTAATGTTAATTCTATAATAATATTTTGATTGGCGATTTGATAAAAATGCGATAAAGAAAACGTCTTGGCTAGAGACTCAGACATTACGACGTGTTCAGACCGGAGATATTGCATACAGGGTATAATAAAGCTCGATTTATATGCGTCCGCCCGAACGCGCGGTTCGGCGTCTACCACAGAACAATAAAAACTGTTGTCATTGTTCTGTGGCGTCTACATTCTACATCGCGAGATTACAAGCAAAATATATCTTATATCTTTAAATGAGCAATTTTTGTATTTAAATAATTGGAATCTCGGAATCGGCTCCAACGATTTTCATGAAATTTAGTATATAGGGGGTTTCGGGGGCGATAAATCGATCTAGCTAGGAATCATTTTTAGAAAATGACATTTTATTCGTGTTTTATCGAATACCGAGCAAAGCTCGGTCAAAAAGCTAGTTATATGTAAATGATAGCGCGCCGCGCCGCTTTTTAAATAAATAGTACATTTTTGCTTGCGATCTCGCGGTGTAGCGGCTAAACCGCGCGCCACACCATATAAATCCAACCTAAGAAAAAAGTACAAAAGATTTTTAAAACCGAATCTAATCATATTATAGAGATCAACTACGACAACATGGCGCGCCCCTCCAAAATTCAAAACGTTTGAAGTGCGTTGTCTTGCGCGGTAGGCTAGTTATGATTAGTTGACCAACAAACCTTGGCAATAATAACAGAAATATTACGTGTACTGTGATTGGTTGAATACTTACTACATTCAAACTCTTTCAAAGGATGTGACTACACACATTGAAACAGTCATTTGGAGGGCGCGCCATGTTATCGTAGTTGATCTCTACGATTATTATTAATTAGATCCAATTCAGACTACTGCGCCCACAGGGGTGGATTTTCAGCATAACCTTAGTGATTTATTATCTGTACGGCAATAAACCTCCTTTCACAAGTGAATTTATCGGTGGATGTTCTGCCAGTAATTAATTTATACCCAAATTGTGTGCTGCAAATAAATTAATTATTTTTCAGTTTTTACAAAAGGTTATTAAGACTCGATTTATATTATGCGTCCGCCCGAACGCGTCATTTGGCGGCTACACATCCATACTAATATTATAAATGCAAAAGTGTGTCTGTCTATCTGTCTGTCTGTCTATCTGTCTGTCTGTCTGTCTGTCTGTCTATCTGTCTGTCTGTCTATCTGTCTGTCTGTCTATCTGTCTGTCTGTCTATCTGTCTGTCTGTCTATCTGTCTGTCTGTCTATCTGTCTGTCTGTCTATCTGTCTGTCTGTCTGTCTGTCTGTCTATCTGTCTGTCTGTCTATCTGTCTGTCTGTCTATCTGTCTGTCTGTCTATCTGTCTGTCTGTCTATCTGTCTGTCTGTCTATCTGTCTGTCTGTCTATATGTCTGTCTGTCTATCTGTCTGTCTGTCTATCTGTCTGTCTGTCTATCTGTCTGTCTATCTGTCTGTCTGTCTATCTGTCTGTCTGTCTATCTGTCTATCAGTCTGTCTGTAACCTTTTCACGCCTAAGCCGCTCAATTAATTTTGCTGAAGTTTGACATGGTGATACCTTGAGTCCCAGCAAAGGACATAGGATACTTTTCATACCGGAAAAAGTACATTCCCGCGCGATAAACTAACTTTGGCGCAACGGAGTTGCGGGCATCATCTAGTCTTATATAATAAGAGCTTTGCTTGTGATCTCGTTGTGTAATGGCCAAACCGCTCGTTCGTACGCGAACGCGAACGTATATTGAGTTATTCTTAACAATAGTCATTGTTGCTAATAACTCTCGTAATCTTCTATGTGACGGACAAACATGAGAGACGCCGACATCGTGGACGTAGTGCTCGTGAATAGTGACTCAACGTTTTAGCAAAATCGATTCAGTGGTTCAACACAACAAACTTGATCTACTAGATGAAGTCTGCAACTCCGTAGCGCCTAAATTAGTTTATCGCGCGGGAATCGAACATTTTTCCGGGATAAAAGTATCCTATGTCCTTTCCTGGGACTCAAAGTATCTTCATACCAAATTTCAGCAAAATCGGTTCGGTGGTTTGGGCGTGAAGAAGTAAAAGACAGACAGACAGACACACTTTCGATTTATAATATTATATTAAGTATGGATGACGCCTGTAACTCCGTTGCGTTAAAATTTGTTTATCGTGAGAATCGTACATTTTTCCGGGATAAGAAGTATTCTATGTCCTTTCCTGGATTCTAAGTATCTCCATACTAAATTTCAGCAAAATCAGTTCAGCGGTTTAGGCGTGAAGAGGTAACAGACAGACAGATACACTTTCGCATTTTATGGATTATCCAAGTACTACATAATGTGCACTACACAGTTCGCTAATAAAGTTTTTAACCGTTTGTTATATTAGTATGTATTTAACTTTACTAATCAATTCACAAAGTTAAGGGCAACAATTTATAACTCTAATAGAAATAGAACAGTAAGTGGAGGTTTTAAATAGTGCATCCACTGCGCCAATTAATTTGCTGAAAACGAACAGACCGCTTAATCGAATCAGTTGGCTTTCAAAGCTTAATATAATTTTAGCTGAGAGTTGGCCCTCGGATATAATCCTGATTGGACAATGGACAGCCCCAGTTACGGTTAAAACTTCGCCTTGCTCTGTACATACTTTGATTTATACGATTTCCTTATATAAACCGTTTATGATCTATAGAAATAAAATTAATTTAAATTTTATTAGTCTCGCTATAATTCGAGGACGGCTGTATCGATTTGCAAAATTTTAGTTTTGAAATATTCGCGGAAGTCCGAAAGGTTTACATTATGGTAAAAAAAATTGGAGTTAAGTGATACGAAGTTCACCGGGTCATCTAGTTTACTAATAAAAAGATCCATACTTAGTACAGATGTTATAGTTTAGGGGCCTGTCCACATCTCCACGTCACGACGTCGTCAACGCGGAACGGCGCGGTAACGTGGCACGGTACGTTGACGTGACCTGCAAATTTACGTCAACGTAACGTAAAAATGCACGTATTTTTTCTTCTCTTTCTCTGTTTTAACAATAGCAAAAGCAGAATACGTACTAATAGCGACGTACAATATTCCTATATCGTGACGTGCATTTTAGCGTGCGTCCACATTTGTATCATTTGCGCGATCAGATCTCCGATCAGATCTCCGTCGCGATCATCGCGCCGTATCAAAATGATACGCGTATCATGATACTTTGTATCATGATACGCGTATCATTTTGCGTCCACACTAGCGATCATGATACGGCGCGATGATCGCGACGGAGATCTGATCGGAGATCTGATCGCGCAAATGATACAAATGTGGACGCACCGTTACGTTACGTCAACATACGTTTGCACGTCACGTCAACGTATTGTGTCACGTTACCGCACCGTACCACGTTGACGACGTCGTGACGTGGAGATGTGGATCCACATCTGCACGTCCTGACGTGGTCAAGGGCCTGCTGTTAATCTTACAAGGATCTCGTGGCAATCGGTTTAAATTGTCATAGGGTCGTTCAGACAACAACAAATTGTTTTACTATAACTTCTTAGAGCGTGTTAACCAGTTGTAGTGACAGATATATTGTGATTCAGCAATGTATTACTTTGTAATTTGTGTTTGTATCCCTCCTGCGAGAAGTAGACGTTCGCATACCGCCGCCTAAACTGGCTACAAATAAATTTTATCAACCGTGTCAAGTTTTTTATTACAAGATCCCAGCTAATGCACCTAAAGTTCTAAACAGTGTAGATCTTAGTAAAGTTGAAGATACTTACAACCCAACTTACAGGTAAATGATTATAATAATTTACCTGTGAGTTGGATGAAATTCCAGACAATTTTTCTACGAACACTATACATTGTTCCTCCCACGCCGATTTCGATGGATTGCCTATTTATCCCACTGGGCTCGTAACCCGTGGATGAATGGACCGACATGACCGGCAACAGGATGCCCGTCCGCTGGATTATATTTTAAGACTATCCAATGAACAGAGTTATTACAGCGAAATTTCTAAGAAAATATTTGGTGTTCCAAAGTGGGCATCGAACCTATGAGTCGAGTCGAGAGAGTAATAAAGCTATTTAAAGTCTTAAAATGCAAATAATACTTACAATACTATTCAAAATAATTAAGTCTAGTATCATTATTAGCGAATATTCTACTCCGACTCATTATAGCCAAGTATTACGCCGCTATTTTAATGCTATTACAATACGTCCTCTCCGTAAGATCTTGAAATGTTATACCTACAATACTCTCAGAATTCTCAGTTAGTAAATATAATGAGCAGTTGTTGTGATCTCAATAAAATATTATTTATGATTTGTTTTCTTTAATACTTCAGTCGGAATTTCCAGTAATTGCTATTGTATTCTATTGTTGTCGCGATCACCGGTGCTCGCGCGGGGCCTGAAGGATTAATGCTATTTATTTTTCCTTCGGAATGAATTTTAGTAAGGAGATTAAGATATCCCTTGTGTTCGTTAAATAACAGCTTCTATGTATAATAGGACAAGTTAGCTAGCTCTAATATTTATCATTTATTTAAAATAAGACACCTGCGGTACATGTATTAGAAAATAACAATATTTCCTACTGATATATGAAATTATTTAATTCAATCTATACCAATGTTTGTTGTAGTGAGAAAAACACTTCGTCTCTCTCACTAATTAAATCAACTAACGACTTTCAGTTCGAAGAAAATACAAAATAATAATGGTTCCTAGTTTCTTTTTTTCCTTTTCTATTTTTGTGTTTGTAGAATTCTAACAATAGCTTGTTATGTATTTGCTGTTTCTTGATTATATAAATAAGCGAAGATGAAATAATTCTTTCTGCTATTTGAGTCGATGGAGAGACATAAAACAGCCTTCATTATGTTGAAGTTGGTACCAGCTAATTTATCGTGAGTTCAGTCAACGTCAGAATATCTGAAACTTTTGGGACTGGTACCGACTTCAAAGTAATGAAGACTGTAGTATGTACAGAAATAGTTGAGACTTAGACGAATTCTGAAAAAGGCACTATTAAAGAGTAAGCTTATATTTTAACACATTTTAGTTCGTATTATTATTGTTTTTACTTTGGAAGTCGGTTTTAATTTTTTGTTTAAAATAATACTTTCACTCTTTTTAGTTATTTACCTTATGCTAAACATAAGCAGTCAGTTGTAGGTAGATAGGATTTACGTATGAAACTATCACAGCTACCAACTGTACTCAGGCGGTCTTAAAAAAGTTTTATATATTATGTTTTAAAAGCCATAACCCTACTCTTGCTTACAGACCTGTTAATCCAATAAGCACTCAACTGTGATGAAAATGCTACTATAATACTGTTACGGATACGGGCAGTTGTTTACCTGCGCGCGACAGTTGCGCGTACTTTCTAGAAAAGTCCAACCCTTGTTTATGTGAATTGCGTGTTTACGTAAACAATCCAGAATGGAACGTTCCAGAAAGTATGGCGGGCCATATAAAAGGTAAACAAGCCGGCAATCAGTTCAGTTTGATACAAGCGATCATCAAGGCGACTTCGAAGTGAGAACAAGTGATCAATAGTGAGTGATTGTGATAGTGACCTACGACTCGGCTACGACCTAGGACAGTGATAGTGGTCAGTGATTTGGATCTAGTACTTAGTGTTTAGACTTAGTGATTTGTGTGAGCTAGTGTTTGTGAATAAAGTCTTCAAAGAGAGTCACCAGGTCTTTCTCTCCGAATCCTCGAACCCTAGCACGTAACAATACGTTATTTATTACTGAAAATATAAAATATTATGGGAACAAATGTAATGACCACCAAAAAAATGCTCTGATACCCTAAACTTGCTTACCAAAAAAAGTTACTTAGCACCAAAAAAATAAAGTCTAATATTGCAATACTACCAGCTATTTTTGTCACGACCACACTTCAAATTGTAATCGAACGCCAAATATAGTAAATGATCACCAAATCCTTGCGAGCAAATCAATGCGATGTTTCTGTCCAAATAAATCATTACTATTGACAAAAAATGTAAGCATATAATTAACAAGGAAGTATTATAACTCCATATTATTGTTATATTCAGCAGTTTGGACCTGAAGAGATAACAGACGGACACCTACCCATTCCAATTTAAAATATTAGCATGGATGATGAGAGTTTTACATACTAATAAATAATATTATAAATGCGAAAGTGTGTCTGTCTATCTGTCTGTAACCTCTTCACGCCCAAGCCAATGAACCGATTTTGCTGAAATTAGGTATGGAGATACTTTTATACTGAGTCCCGTTATCATATATCTTCTTATATATAAAATTCTCGTGTCACAATGTTAGTCCATGAACTCCTCCTAAACGGCTTTACTGATTTTTAGCAAATTTTATATGCATATCAGTAGGTCTGAGAATCGGCTACTGGGTACTTTATATATTGATAAGTGCATTTGTTGAATAAATAATAGTAAATTATTACAACCTGAGACTGGCGGCGACCATTGTTTGTGCGACGGGATAGCGATCGACGTTGCCATGGTGACAACAAATTATTTAGTCACTTCAATAAAATAATATGGCAAATATATTATGGCAAAGCATTGAGATGTAGCAAAGCAACGTTTGCCGGGACAGCTAGTATTTATATGTAATTCTCTTGTTTCTCATTTTAAAATTAAAATGTAGTTAGGTTTTTATTACGTTCTTCACATAGAAAGAATGAATGATGACCGAGCGGCAAAAAAAGCGTATGTGGGGCAAATTACTGGCAAACGACCGGTAGGCCGTCCCAGATACCGCTGGATGATGATGAAGATGTTGCACATGATCGGAAGAAATGGCGTGTGCTTGTGTCAGAGGTCAAGACTTAATTTGGGTCGCTGCGCCGCAGTAAGTAAGTAGGTTTTTATTATTTATTATACTCCGGAGCAATTATTTTTTTGGTTCATTTTTCTTTAATGGGATAGCAAAATGAAAATACATTGTTTATAATTTTACATTAAAAATATGCTACTATGATGTTGGTGATCATTTACTAATTTTGATGATCGTTTACTAATTTTGGTAATCATTTGCTAATTTTTGTGATCATTTACTACTATTGGTTTTAAGATGTTAAATCTTTGGTGATCTTTTTACATTAAAATGCTAGTATAATGTTGGTGATCATTTACTAATTTTGGTAATCATTTACTATTTTTGGTTTTAAGATGTTAAATCTTTGGTTATCATTTTACATTAAAATTGTGGTCTATATTTTGGTGATCGTTTACTATTTTTGTCTCTGAAATGTTACTATTTCTGGTGATCAGTTAATGATAAGCCAAATATTATTACTGAATTATGATGAACTAGATGTTCCGCGCGGCTTCGGCTGCGTAATTTAGGAATGTCACAGAAACAGTACATTTTTCCGCAAAAAAAGAAACATATGTCCTTTCACGTAGTCTATTCTTCATGTGTGCCAAATAACATAAAAATTGCTCCAGTACTTTTTTAAGATAATAAGCAATTTTAAATATTTTCCTCCGTTTTTTCCACATTTTCCTCCCTTCCTATTAGTCTTAGCGTGATCTATTATAGCCTTACTCATAAATGGGCTATCTAACACAGAAAGAATTTTTCAAATCGGATCAGCAGTTCCTGAGATTAGCGCGTTCAAATAAGCCCTTTCAAATAATTTCCCCTGTTTTTTCCACACTTTCCTCTATTTCTTCGCTCCTATTAGTCAAAGCGTAATCCAATATAGCTCATAGCCTTCCTCGATAAATGGGCTATCTAACACTGAAAGAATTTACCAAATCAGACCAGTAGTTCCTGAGATCAGCGCGTTTAAACAAACAAACTAAGTAAAAAACTCTTCCGCTTTATAGTATTAAGTCGACGGGTGAAAGCAGAAGTGGCGTAACTTGAAAAATCCAACTTTACAGGAGAGCCAAAAAACTTTTTAAAAAATTCATAACTTCTATATTTACTAAGGTAGAAACTTAAAAATTGAAACGTATTTAAATTAACCTAAGACCTATACGATGAGTTTGTTAAAATTTTTCTAAAGTTGATATTTCATTGATTTTTAACAAGTTACGACAAAAAATATTTCTATTTTACGCAGCAGAAATGTTGTATCTTTGAGAGGAAATGTATAGATAACTTAAAAAAGCATAATTTTTTGAGCGACGGATCTGTCGTATCTCAAATATAACAGGCCCTTACGCATTTCATTTCGCCGTATCTTGTTTACTTAATTAAATTGCCTTACAACTTTCGGTTCAAGTGCAAAATCGGCGACAGACGTTGTGAATATGAAATGCTGTATCTTAAACTAAATGAATTGTTTGTTTTAAAAGAATGTCATTATAACAAATTAAAAGAAATAATATGACTATTTACTATTATTTGTTTATAACATAAGAAAATAAAGGAACGGAAATTTGTTTTATTAATCATTAATCAACGTTGAAATATAAAATCACTATAATAAAATGAAAATTAATGTAATAAAACATTTATTTCTCTTGTTTTTTCTACTTTATAAAGGTTTAAGCCCTAATATTTTATTCATGCTCATGAATTTAAAGTTATTCTTTTTATTTTATAAGATATGGGGGCAAACGAGCACAAGGGTCACCTGATTGAAAGTAACTACCGTTGCCCATGGACACTAGCAACATGAGAAGCGCTGCTGGTGCGTTGCCGGCCTTATCCGGTACTAATACGCTATCTTTTTAAAGGTTTGCAGGTCGTATAGGTCTGAAAATATTGCTGGTTATAGTTCATTCCACAATTTTACAGTACGCGGCAGAAAGTTACGTGAAAATCGCACGGTGGAAGACTGCCACTCATCAAGGTGATGAGGATGGTATATTTTTCGCGTGGAACGATGGCAAAAAATTGCAGGAGGTATGATTCTGAACAATCCCTTAGGGCACTCCCCGTGATACATCATGAAGCCGATAGAGGATGCAGAGTGAAGCTACATCTCGGCGTATTTTCAAGGAGTCCAGCCTGTTTGAAACACTATGGCAGTCAACAATGCGAGCGGCCCTTCATTGTATACGATCCAAAGGGAGTAGTTGGTATTTGGCGCCCCTGCCTCTGGGCATGAGAAGAGTATTCCATATGAGGCCGAACCTGCGCCTTGCAGAGTTATGTATAGTCGTTGGTCCGGACTGAAATACTGTCTCGCTCTGTTAAGGACACCAAGCTTTTTCGAGGCTAACTTGGCCTCACCCTCTAGATGACATCAGAACTGGACTTCGCTTGATATGTTTACGCCAAGTATTTCAATGCTGGGGGAGAATGTTAAAGGGGTGCCCTGAAAACGAGGAGAATATGAACGAATATGACCATTGGTGACTTTTTAGTGGTGAACGCGCAGACTTATGTATTGGTGGGGTTGAATTGGAATAAGTAACGTCTACCCCATTCAGAGACTTTTTCCTGTGAATTCTCTATTTTAGGCACAAGTTCGTTCCGACTCTATATCTAGAAAAATATCAGAGAAGCCGGTATATAGCGCAGCGTACTGTACCGCATATGTATGTATCCGCATAGCAATACATGCCGTTGCTCTGTAACATGATCTGCTAAGAAACTTGTGACCCATTTGCATAAATTCTCGGGGAGCCCATATGATGGAAGCTTTGATAGCAGCGCCTTGTGCCAAACCCGATCAAAGGCCTTTGCAATGTCCAAACTATCAGCCAGTGCCTCTCTCTTCGACTCAATCGCCTGAGCCCAATGACGAGTTAGGTACGCCAAGAGATCACCAGCCAAGCGACTCTTTCGTAATCCGTTCTGTTTGTCCCTGGCCGCCCAAGTATCGAAAAAGCTGGGTATTGATTATGGATTCCATAATCTTCGAGCTGACAGAGGTTATAGCGATTGGTCTGTAGCTGGAAGGATTTGAGCGGTCACCTTTTTACACCAAGGCTGTCTTCCAAGAAGCCGGGACAATGCCAGAAGAGTAGGAGAACTGAAAAAGACGCGTTAAGACCGGAGCCAACTCTGGAGAGCACTTTTTTAACACAATAGGAGGGATTCCGTCAGGCATCTCTGCTTTTGGATATCAAGGGAACGCAGGACTGAGCGCTGATGAAACTCCGACATGATGCTCGTGCATCGTGGTATGGTCGGCGTTTTCTATCCCTCGTCATCTAGGGTCGAGCTTGACGCAAAGAGCTTGCCCAGAAGATCGGTTTTGTATTTTGCATCGTGGGCTAGCGATCCATTTTCTACTTGTAGGGATGGTAGCTTGCATGAAATTGCCTTCAATAGCTTTGGCCAGAGACCATGTACGGGTTCCCGGAAGGAGTCTCGAGTCTCTCACAGACAGAGACATCTCTCTCTCTTGAAGGACGTAGAGGCAAGGTTGTACTCCGTTTTATATTATGTGTGTGTCCACGCATAGACCCGAAGGAGCTCAATATTTATTAACAACAACAATTATAGCTCAACAATATTTTTTATTGAACCATCAATAAAAAAATATATTAGCAAAACATAAAAAAATGAGTCGATAATCGATATTGTTAACAGAAAATATACGGGCTTTTATCTTTACAAACATGTAAAATCAACAAAATATGTATACAAGAATAAGTGTGTAGATGTCCAGAGCAATGCTCAGGGGAAAAAAATATACGTGGACACATACATGCAACATTTCACTATGCGTCTTTAAGCTTCATTTAAGAATAAGCGTGTTCAGTTCCATTCAGAATAAACGTGCATTGATACACACAAACACGTTTTCTCAAATCGACGCTAACAATCTACTAAAAGGCGTTAAGAACGGCTTATAAGGTGCGTCAGCGAAGGTGTCATACAGGGGCAGGAGGGAGATGAAATATCGTTACTTATCTCTGTACTCATCACTTAAGTATATTAATTGGTTGTAAGTATAGGTTTAAGAATAAAATTATGTGTTTGAAATGTAATAACTTTCTCATACCTATAAAATTAGTATGAAATAAATTGTCGTATCTTTGTAAATGTTGTATTTTAGGCGACAAAAATGTCGTAACTCATTTAAATCAAACTAGAGAATTAAAAAACCTGTGTCGTATCTTTTTCTAATTTCTCACGCATTGTCGTATCTATCTTTTATTCAAAAATTGCAGTTTTTCGTGTAGTTACGACAATTTTTTTTAAGGTCTGTGCTAAAAGGTGGTAAAAATCCATGGTCGTATCTTTACTAGAATTTATCGTAGAAAGACGAGATATAGACCATTCGACGCAGAATTTTTTTTTATACAACAATCAATTAAAAAGTGATTTTGGCCAAAATTCAAGTTACGCCACTTCCGCTTTCACCCGTCGAAGTATAGATAACAATTTTCATCTAAGTAGCATGCTTTTAGTTCTTTAAACAACGATGAAACCCCCAAACTTTTATAATATGAAAACTTATTATCTGAGTTCACCCCCTTGGGAGTAGAATTTCCAAAAACGCTAAAATACATATTCATTCATTTTTAATCCGTAGCTCAAAAATAAAGTTTCATGTTCCTAACTTAAGAAATGACGCACTTTCATTCAGACTTTCAACCCCTATTTCACCCCCGTCGGGGTAAAATTTTCAAAATTCCTTCCTTAGTGGGTGTCTACTTAATAAAACAACAATTTCGTGGCTGTAACTTTAACAAATTTGTCCTGGCGTTTGTGTTGCGTCTTTTAAGTCATCTATACATAATATAAATAATAAAATCGTAGGAAAGTCAATTCTGTACATTGAGTATTTTTGAAAAATAATACTTGGGACGTGATTATCTATGCTAACGCAGACGAAGTCGCGGCCAACAGCTAGTATAATATATTCACACTTTTTGGAAGTCGGTTGAAAATACCGTCTGGAGTAGACGTAGAACTATTTCTTTGATACAATTCACGCGTTAAATCCGAATTCCATCATCTCACTTCTCTCTGTGATCGGGGAAAGGTAATTTCACAAGTCAGACGTGTAGGTATTATGAATATCAAAAACGGTCCCTATAATAGTTTCGACTTGGACCAGTGATCGGACTAGTATGTAAGAAATATACGAATTCTAAAATATTAAAAATTTCACAGTTCAAATGAAATTACAGATCTAGAATATAAATAGATCCGTAATTTCGTGGGTTCAAATCAGAAACTACTTTAACTATCCATCGAACAAATTTTCTTCTCCTGTGCTCTGCGATTATTAGTCTAAGTCAGAGGTTCTCAACCTTTTTCAGTCTGCGACACAACATTTTGTCACGGCGCCCTACTCTACCTAGCTATTAGAAAAATATACATGGATAAACTAAACACCTTTAATGATTATAGTTAAGTTAAGCAAGTATAAGCAGATAATTAACAAATATTTAATCATCTTTACATAATTAATATTATAATTTAATTTTATAATATTTGTGGTCTCGGATAATGATGGAGGATTGACTCACGGCGCCCCTCTTGCCTTTCCACGGCACACCAGGGCACCGTGGCGCACACTTTGGGAACCCCTGGTCTAAGTGATAAGTTGAAAATTGCAAAATATAGAGATAAGGCTCTTAAAAATACGTGCGATAGCTCATTACATCCGAAATGACGTCTAGAAAAATGTATCGGAAGCGTGTATTAGGATACAAAAAATTTCAAAAGTTATAAACAAATTAAGTTGCAAAAAAGGTACTTCTTACGTTTTTTGTTAATAACTCCGAAACTATTAATATTTAAGAAATTAAAAGAAAAGATGCAGAAGAGGAAATTTACATAAAAAAATTTTGACTCTCAGCATTCTATCTCTATTATTTATAATTTTAATTTAACTCTGAAAATAGGCCTCCGCGCGGCATTTTTAGGTAGCGAGCGCAGCTTCAAAACCGAGCACGTCACACAATTTTTGGTGGTTGGTAAGGTATTAAATATATATTAATTTAAAAATTAAAAAAAAAAAAACTTATTAAAATATTTTATTTAAAAATTAAAAAAAAAAAAAAACTTACGAAGTAAGTACCTACTAGAGCAATTTAAATAAACTTTTATGATTTTCGCCTAAACTATTCAATCTATTTTGCTGAAATTTGGTATAGAGATACTTTGAGTCCCAGAAAAGAACATAGGATATATTTTGTCGCGGAAAAATGTACGGTTCCCACAAAATGTACCTTCATGATTTGCGCGTAAACTATTCAATTTATATATGGGAACAACTATAAACTGAAGTCCACGCGGACGAAGTCGCGGGCAACAGCTAGTATTTTATAATTATAATTTATTACGCTGAAAATAGGCCTCCACGTGGCATTTTTAGGTAGCGCGATTTTTCGATTTTTTATTGCACCTTAAGAAAATCAGCACTATGTTATTTTTTTTATTATTTGGAGTTTCATAAAAATAATATAAAAAAGTTTTTTATCGCGCTACCTAAAAATGCTGCGTGGGGAGGCCTATTTTAGTAAGTTTCCGGAATTGTTCAAATCACATCTTTTCACAACGTTAAAATAACGTTGTTTTCAGGTTTTATTAAGACACTAAACTGTTAGGTAGGATTGTCTGGCTAGAAAGGTGGTCCCGTTTTATGAGAAAGAAGATAGAGTGCTCTTGTATAGGTCCGTACTGCGCACACATATTTTAAGACACTATAAAACGACTCCTGAGGGCTGATTCACGATTTTCGTTCAACTTGGTTTCGGATATTTTACGTGTGGTCGAGCGAGCGCTTATGCGATTTCACGCGGTGAATTTTTCGAATCCGAGTCAAATTGCGCGTCGTGATTAGTGAATCAGGGGGCTGGGTAGCTAGCCCGTTTTATTAGAGAAATAGACCACAGTCGCTGTGGAAGTTTATACTCACTGTTTGTAGTGCCGTGTGGTGGTAATATGGTGTGTTCACAGGAGGTCCCTGGCTTGTAGAGACGACTGGGACCAGCGTGCGGCTCGTCGTGCGAAGCCGCGCTAAACGACATGTATGATTATGATTAGGAATGATTAATGAAACATGCTTCTTAAATGTACTATCAAAATTTACATACAGTCAGACGACGAACCAACGTAATTTAGTCAAGTAATTTGAATCAACCTTAGTCGTGACTCATGACTAAAGTACGCCTTTGGATCAAAACGCTATTAAAAGTGTAATGTTACTTAAAAAAACCGGCCAAGTGCGTGTTGGGCCACGCGCAATATAGGGTTCCGTAGTAGGTACCGCTAGTTTTTCAAAATTATTTATATGGTCAATGAATGTACATTTATAAGTTATACACTACTAACAACATCACCTCAGTTACGTTGAAAGGAATTTGAACGAAAAGTTCCTTTATACTTCGCCGAATACATTTTTTTGGTTGATCGACTATTACTCAATAAGTTATGAATTCTACTAATAGCCGTGATAGTTTTCCTTTTAAATTCAGCATATTTCCTACTCCCGTGAATTTTTTCACATTTCCAGAAGCAACAGTTTAGCTGGTAGAAGTCCCCCCCTTCTACCAGCTAAACAGTTCTAACGATTTTTCCACTTTAAAACTTAATATTTCACAAACGGATCCCTAAATCGGAAAATGAGTGAATACTCATAATAGTTTTACAAAACCTATTCAACGACACCCCACACGATGGGGTGGACGCGAAAAAAAAATTTCATCCCCGCTTGATGTGTATGGAAGGTACCATAAAAAAAAATTAAGATTTCATGTACGATTTTGTTGCCATCATTATGCTTTGTTCAAACCTACGCGACCAAGCGACTGCGAAGCGGGAGCGTCAAGCTGCGTCAAGTTGTCAAATGTGTGTTTTGAATATATGTGTATACATGCCGAATTACAGCTTTGTAGGCCCTATAGTCTCTGAGTAAAACCGCGGACAGACAGACAGACGGACAGACGGACGGACAGACCGAAACTATAAGGGTTCCTTGTTGACTACGGAACCCTAAAACTATTTTGAAAATATCTTTCAACTGTGATATTGGTGTAGAATTTGGTTGATTGTTGTTATCATTACCTGGTGGACTGTTGGAAACTGGACAAGCGTGAGTTGCGAGAACTTGCTGTGGACGTCCGGTGTATGAGGTGTCGCAGACCAGTTCTACCCGGCCTCCCGCTACCACCTACATGGTAAAATTGGTCTTATAAAATCATGAAATAGATATCAAAATATTTTTTTTAACTTCACAGTTTTTTATAACATATCAGATATCTAACGAACTTGAGTATCGTTTGAAAATATTGATCCGGAAAATTGCAGACTTCTAAACGTCTCAAGTATATTGTGGGTTGTGATAAATCTAATATATAAAATTCTTCTGTCACGGGGTGCGTAATCGAACTCCTCCGAAACGGCTTGACTGATTCTCATGAAATTTTGTGAGCATATTGAGTAGGTCTGAAAATCGGCCAACATCTATTTTTCATACCAAAAATTATTTATATGGCAAAACAACGTTTGCCGGAACAGCTAGTAGTATATAAATAATTAAGCTATACTAAAAATTGATATCAAATTTTGCTATCGAATTCAGTCTACTGTACGTTGGAACCAAAGTTTGGAACACACTAAGGCTGCTTTGAGGCTATGTGGTCGCTGGGTGCTTTTCCACCGGCGCTGTGTATCGAGGAATTTGTTCTATATTAATATTAATAGAATAGCTTCATTTGCCTGACCGTCGTGAGCGCAGCGATTTGATTAGATTAGATCTTAGAAACACATTCCTCGCAATGCAGAACCGCCTGCTAGAAATTGCAACCTTAGCGTTGGGTTATTTAGATTGCATTTGTAAGGATATGCATGGTGGTCGTAAGTCAGATCTTCCCCAAGCGAGGTGGTAATTGATTGGTATGCTCGGTCAGGCCGAAGTCCACGTCGTTGATTTCAGCTGTCGCATTTAACACCTTCACTGCGGCAAGTAAAATCTTAAACCTTCGTCTGGTGCGGCGGCGGACCAAAGTGTGCCCCCAATGATATTCCGCCAGTGCGTGGTAGGCCTTTCTCGACCCACCAGCACAAGGTTAGATTAAATTACAATAGCTTTTGGAAACGTAATGTAGGTGTACAGTTTTTGGACTGTTGGAATAACCTTGAACCCTACTTCTTTAGATTTGATTCGCCCCGGGATCTGCCAAACAGGAAATGAGAAATAAACCAGGGAAAGTGGCGGGTCGATATCGACCTAAACCGCACTAAAAAGTATTTTTAGTAGTGATGGGAAAGACAAATTTTGTTTGCACATTATGTGTGCAAACAAAATTTTGTAGTTTTAGTATGTTTTAATTTTGTTTTTAATTTCTTTTTTGCACACTCATCATGGTTTTCCGCAGTTTTTCGGTGCATCTTGCACAATTTCGCCGTTTTACACTCATCTCAAGGACATGAAAATTTGTTTCCTGCTATCGTGCGTATTTAATTTTATGAAATTAATGATTTATTTTAAAAAGATAAAACCGACTTCAAAATTGTACGTAATTGAGAATCAAAATAAATTATTATTTTAAACACTACTGTACCACATACATCACATCAAAATACTATATCAAAATAATATATTATCTTAAACACTACTGAACCGATTTTGATGAAATTTGTGGTATTCCCGTAAGTTAAAAGTTAAACAATACCCAGTACAACAAAAAAATAATTACTTTAATTGGTACTAGTAGTACCGGAGATATTATGCGAACACAAACATAAAAAACATACATACATACACTTTAGAAATTTGACACATTTGTTCAGATATCAGCATCTGACTAAAACATACCAAAACTGGGCAGTTCTGGAAATAATACATACATGCAGGTCGAATTGATAACTTCCTTTTTTTAAGTCGGTTAAAAACGCGACGTCAGTTACGATAGATCGCACAACACTAAATGGCGAGGCGGGCGCTAGGTGCGGTATCGGGTCGCCAACGGCCTGCTTGGACGGCGGGCCGCAATAGGCCCACTGCCGCACCGACTTGATTTTTGACACCGTCAGTGCGTCGATAAAGACCTGCTGTATTTTTTTTATAGGAAAGACCTATGATTTTGAACACAATATCAAATATATATTTGTCTCTGTCATACCTTTACAAACACTTGAGATAATCGTTCCGCACCGAGTGAGAGAAAATAGTTTTCTTCGTCCGCACCAGCTGAAATTCCGCGGCAGGCCGATTTAGGCCTGATCCGTAGTGAAGGTGTTAAAGCGACGCGCTTAGAAAACTTCCACAGCGCGATGCAGAATTATTGTGGCCCTAATTGTGGGTACCGAGATACATTTAACTGTTTTGACAGGAAAGTTACTTGCAAAATATTACGGAGCGAGTAGCGACAGATTAATTTTCTAGTTATACTATTTGTCATATAAATACACTTTGGAGAAGACGATGATTCTTACCTTCAAAAGAGTCTGTAGTGATGGACTGAGTGATGTCGTATTCAGTGGAAGTACCGATACTCCTGTGCAGCATCACAGCGACGCGCTCCCTCGCTTCGATCTCCGCGCTAGAGTCCGGAGTACCCTGCTCGTGTGGAAACTAACTCGTATTAGAATTATTGTGCGCATCAAGTAATTCACAACCTTTTAAACGAGACTTGCATTTTAAGGTTAAATCCCCAATTCCCAAATGTTTATTTAATATTTTATAATTTATTGTGCACTAGAAAAATTTACAATATTACAATATACACAGTAAGAATACCTACACAAAAGATCTGGTTGTTTCTGATATGAAATCTCTTTCAGGCCCTATAGAGAGATAGGAAATAATGTCTTTGTTTGAAGAGAGTGGAAAGCGAAAGTAGAAGAGAGTAATTTGAAAGGGCCTGTTCAGCAAAAAGATAGGTATTCGGTATTGTGAACTTTGTTCCAGTAATTTACATCAAGCTACAGGGTTACCGAGGGTGAGATTTGCTTTATACAGAGTAACCGTATCGTTATTGAAAAAGATTTGTACGAAAATTTTAACTTTGATTTGAAAATCGATATTCGATGATGCTACGATTACGTAGCTCTATATAATTTAACTCTGGCGATTGATGAGCGAATTTGTACAAGGTACTAACAGAGAAGTCGATTCATAGGCTGATGACCTACGTAATTTAGCTGCGTTATGTCAAACCTAATCGACCGACAAACCTGATTCACGGCACTTTGATTTGACGAAACCCAACCAAGTGACGTAGGTCCGTCATCTACCTTTTAGGGTCTACACAGACGGACCGCATTTCAACTGCAATCCAACTGCAAATTGCAGTTCAAGTGCAGTTTGAATGCAGTTGACACGACTGTTTGCAGTTGCAGTTCTATTGCAGTCGTATTGCAGTCATGTCAACTGCATTCAAACTGCACTTGAACTGCAATTTGCAGTTGGATTGCACTTGAAATGCGGTCCGTCTGTGTAGACCCTTAGGGTTTTCGGCATCTAGAATTACTCTGCCCTGGGGCAGGGTAGGCCGAATTGATACGAAAATAGCCCAAGGTTAAATTACTACTTAAACTACGTATTACAATATTATGTCTAGTCTCTGGTATTACTAGTACTAAGTCTAAGTGCTCCGTGGATTACCGGTTTTGTTCGGCTATTCCCATTCGGCCTGCCCTGCCTGCCTCGCCTAGGGCAGTTCTAGACGCCGAAAACGCTAAATGAATCAACCTCTCTGATAGTACATATTTTGAACGAAGAAAGCATGCTTGCATATAATCTCGGATTCTACCACTAAAGCCCATCACTGTCATAATTTTTGCAATAAAATAATATTTCAGTTGCAGACTAGATGATAATAATTTATAAAACTACGAGGCTACCACAAACTTTTCTACTGACATCTCCAATATGATTACATTAAACGAGCTTTTGCCCGCGGCTTCGCTCGCGTTAAGAAGTAATATTATATATAAACTTTCATCCCCTTTTTTAACCCCTTGGGGTTGGAATTTATCAAAATCCTTTCTTAGCGGATACCTACGTCATAACATTTACCTGCATGCCAAATTTCAGCCCGATCCGTCCAGTGGTTTGGGCTGTGCGTTGATAGATCACCGTGTCAGTCAGTCACCTTTGAGTTTTATCTTATATCTTCTTATATATAAAATTCTCGTGTCACAATGTTAGTCCACGAACTCCTCCGAAACGGCTTTACTGATTATTACCAAATTTTATATGCATATTCAGTAGGTCTGAGAATCGGCTACTCGGTACTTTATATATTGATAAGTGCATTTGTTGAATAAATAATAGTATATTATTACAACCTGAGACTGACGGCGACCATTGTTTGTGCGACGGGATAGCGATCGACGTTGCCATGATGACATACTTATTTAGTCACTTCAATAAAATAATAATATGGCAAATATATTATGGCAAAGCAACGTTTGCCGGGACAGCTAGTATATAATAAATATAGATTTGGCTAGGCTGGATTTATATGCGACGACGCGAACGCGCGTTTTGTCTGTCACACCGCGAGATCACAGGCATAATATACATATTATTATATATTATGTATAGGAGAAGGTGGCCTGATGTGGCTCCCCACTTTGTTTATAAAGCTTTACTAAAAAAAAAACCGGCCAAGTGCGAGTTGGACTCACCCGTGAAGGGTCCCGCAGCAGCAATAAGGTTTATTTTTATGAAATTAAAAGGTTTTTGATATATTTTTATATTTCAGTTGATTTAATGAAAGTTAAATTAAGGTTTACCATTTATGACTCATAAAAAAAAAACTACTTGCTAGATCTCGTTCAAACCAATTTTCGTTGGTAGTTTTTATAGTAATGTACATCATATATTTTTTTTTAGAATTATCATGCTCCTACTTTAGAAGTTAGAGGGGGGGACGACACACATTTTACAACTTTGGAAGAATCTCTCTTTTGCAAACTATTCAGATTACAAAAAAATTACATTAGAAACCTCAATATGATTTTTGAAGACCTATCCATAGTTACCCTACCTACACACATAGGTAAGATGTTTTTTTTTTATTGTTTCAGTTGTACCTATGGGGACCCCTAAAATTTTTAATAATTTTTCCATTATTGTATCCAAATCTTAATGCGGTTCACAGACTACATCTACTAACCTTAGGTTTCAAGAGTGTAGCTCTTATAATTTCGTGCGTGACATACGGACGGACAGACAGACAGATAGACATGACGAATCCATAAGGGTTCCGTTTTTTGCCATTTGGCTACGGAACCCTAAAAATACAGGAGTCAGAAACCTAAAAAATACAATATGGGCCACAACACGACCAATATGACCTGGGGGCCAACTTACAACTATTGCTAAACGTACCAAAAATATTTATTAAACGTTTAATTATTATTTACCTACAAGAGTTTTATGTATCCGATGGTCGAACTTCGAACACAAAAGCCAAATCTTTCTATTTCTTAACAACTATCTAACACACACACTAAAAAACTTTCGCCGGTCGTTCAGTGTGTGTTTAGTAATAAATTAGTAGCATTCCGCGAGCATCCCGTTGCACCCAAAATTATGCTAGATAGCGTTGTTGAAACATTAAAATATTGAAGGGGACCAATAGGATATTATGTGCAGGGGCCACATTACAACATTTTCCCATTATGATTAATTTAAATGGCGGCCTTTATTTACATACCTACATTTACTCGTAACCTCGCGGTGCAGCCCCCAAACCGCGCATTTGGGCGAGCGCATATAAATCCAGCCTAAAGCTCGAGAACAGCTGAACCGATTTTGCTTATTTTAGTCTTGAGCTATACGTGGAAGTCCAGGGACGGATTATAATATTACGAGGGACGCGATACCAAGTTTACCGGGTCATCTAGTTAGATATAAAGTTTTGTGGCTCGTAGTTTGGTAAACAGGTAACATTATACATTAGCAAAATAAAGTAATTCTAGTTTATCAATTAGGTACTTCTTTTTACGACAAAATTAACTTCCAACTGTTTACTGCTTTCTATCCAATAACTCGCCAGTCATGCATATAAAATTAATAATAATTATAAAATTGGTTATGTGTTACATTATACTCAAGTAAACTATTTCGCATGCTGTACGAGTATAATATATTATGTGTTACTTAATATCACCAACAGGACAATCATCATATTATTCTATTCTAAATACCTAAGTATATAAAAAATGTACAGTTGAATACTGATACAATGTTAAAATTAGTTCATACCTTATAATATATTATAATAAGTGGTCTCCTTACGTTGGGCCATGACAGACTTAAGCAATCACAAATTTCCTATGATCGGCGTTAGTTGTGCAAGCTATATACAGAGCTAAGCATGGTTATCCATCGTGCTCAGCGTGAATTGGGGCCTTTACAGAAGTGTCACGAAAAAAAACGTAACTTTTTTACCTCAAATTATAAGCTACAGGCTAGCTGCGTGGGTCACTCCCATTTTAGTGGCAAATCAGTCGTGACGCAGTAATTGTTGTTGTTTAGTGCAGAGTAAGAGTATAGCTGTTGCAGAAGTTCTATGAAGCAAACTACTGGGTGGATAGGCATGTGCAGTATCCGAGCCTTTAGCTTAGTTACCATCCCTAATTACTACGACTCAATTTGAAACCAAATGGTATTAGACATAAGCATCGCAGAATTATCGCTTCGCTTAGCGATGCATATACTAAATAACATTTATTTTCATTTTGAAATTCGTCGACGTCATATAAGTTAGGGCAACTTGGCTAACACCTCTAGACACTCAGTCAAATTGTCTTAGATAGTTACGACGGCGGCGAGGATAAGAATAAAAAATGTATGAAATTTAACATAACATAACGTAAGCGCCATGTCACATAACGTGACATAGCGTTTACGATACCTTACGTGAAATGCCATGCACTTTGATTCCCGTCTTAGCCGACGAAACTTTCAAAAGCGATTTGACTAAGTTCGCTAGTCTACTCTCTCTAGGTCTACACTAAATAAAAATAATGAAAATAAAGAAAAATAAAAATAAATACCCTGCTGAAAATGCTGTAATCTGACGAATCCAATTCCATTTCGCTGAGGTCACGGTGAGGGTTCCTCGCGAACCAAACACTCAAATCATAAGACATTTTCGCCTCCCTTACTTTTAGTTCCCATGTCTAAAACAAGAGGCTCGTGAAGTTTCTAGATGTTCATAAATAAATAAAAAGTAATAATTTTGTATAAATGTACATTACAATTTACATAATATGCGCTCGGAGACTGCCGCGGTAAAGCTATTAGTATAGCATTTTTTGTCAACTAAGATAACGGAAAGACAAAATTAGTATTCGTGTACAGTCACGAGCGCGAGTTAATATATTGTGACAGAAGTGCGCGAAATAATAATGTTCAAGTACGAGTACTTTGTACTTACTCGAAGCGTTTGTAAGGGGTTCGGGTCTTTGGCTGTCTCTGACAGGACGAAACTCGTGTAAGATGACCCCACGTCGTCCACTACGACGTACACTAGCCCGGACAGATCTTTATTAGTCTTGCTTACGTACTTCGGGAATTGTATCATACGATCGATCATATACTTAGGTCTACAAAATAAAATATAAAATAAAAACAATTCGCCTTGCACGTATTCCACGCATGAGAAAAGGAAAAAGTAATACCTTATTAATTTGTAGGGATAGTTTCCTTTTGTCATTTTCTTACAAACTAATAACATATCTGTCAATAAAAACACGTGAACTTCGATCTGCAATAAAAATTATATAATTGTAACAAAAAATTATCTGGGGGCACGGCAGTGCCCCCGCCAAGGCGAGCCAATACATATTACAAAATATATAATATATATTTCGCCAATTGTCCTGAATACCTGTAAATAAATTCGCAATGCATAAATATTTTGTGCGTATTTTGATATTAGATATACGATAGACATTATAGACATACAGATCAATTATTTATAATAATTATTTTAACTTGGAATAGTATTATAAATATTAATTTAATTTAAATATAAAACATATAAATACACATACCATTTATTTAATTAAACATTTTTTTAATTATTGATCTATATGTCTGCTTGAAAAAAATAATAAAAAAATAAAATAAAGGAGTAAGTATTTTGGATGCACCCAAAAGGAGATTTCCTAAATATAGCTCAGTTTTCTATTACATAATATTATAATTTAAGTGTATGATTATAGTGTGTTTAAATAGTGATCCGATATTAATATTTAGCTATGAAAAAATATTTCAAATTGTAAAAGTTTTTTTTTAATATTGCTTTCGTAAAATAAAATACTAAGTGTATCGACTACGAGTGTGCGTGAGAATTGTAGCGAATGGTGGCTTGCCTCTTTAACGTTGTCCTTAAACCTCATGTCCCCCTGAAACACGACACATCGACTTTGGGATCCCACGCAGCCAACCATGGGGGACCTTAGATTCAGTTGCGAGAACATGCGAAAGTATCTATCCAAGTCCTCGTCCTTGAAATCCTAGAATATTTATGGTCATAATTGTATAAATAATGAAGTTTGAGTTAGCCCTCTGTTCCCGAATTATTGCCAGGTTTCTGAGGTGGATTTTGGGAATTTTTAATTAAAATTATTCAATAAAGCCTGGAGCTGACTTTATGAGATCTTTTTGACAGGAGTTTATTATTTACTAGCGTTTTGATTGGCCACCGTTGAAACGTTAGCCGATCAACGACGCTATTGAAAATAATATTTACTCTTTGTTAAAAAAATCATTGTAACCGGGCATAAAACTTACGTTGACCTCATCAATTCACCTCAAAAAAACCAGGCTGTTTAAACACTACGAAAAAAAATGTTCGTCGGCACAGCTTAAGAATGAAAAAAAAATCTTACAAAATTAAAAAGTCTTCTCTAAATATTTTTCACTTTTACGTGTAATTTTACATTTTACCTTCACGATCCATGGAGATTAGACTATGGTCGTTCGAACCGGAGGAATTTGGAATTCTAATCAGAGGGTAAAAATGTAAAGATTGTTCAATGTTCAAGTTATTTATATATTTTAGAATATTAAGGAATTCAAAAAATGAGTTTCGTGTATACTTACATTTTAACTTTTGTACTTTGAACTGTTTAAGTATACTTTGAACGTTTACAAATTAAATATTTTTTTCAAACTGTGTACTGTGTGTTTCAAACTTCATCTCAAAGAAGCGTCCAAGAATAGTGCACACAACATAATATTAACTCATTAAAGTCGTAACACAAAATCATCAGTAATCGTGTTCATACCTTTTAGAATAAATTACAATATTCGTTTTCTTTATAATCTCTAAAATAATAAGGGAAGAATGAGACAAGAAATGATGATACATGAGACAAGATAAAATATACTTACTACTTCGTAACTTTCTATGGAATTTGCAACTTCCTCCAATTTCTCGAGTTCCTCGCGCTGACGCACCGAGCGGTTCAAATCCAGTACGTAGTTCTTCGAGAATGTTTCCTGCGAAGTAAATTATAAGTTGAGAAAAGGCAAATGAAGTACGTTAAAAAACCATTAAGTAAGTTTTATTTTGAAACATCAATGTCTCTCAACAGGTGTTGAGACGGTCGGTGAAATCGGAAATCGGTGAAACGGTATTGATTTTTTTCAGCTGGATTGAATTATCCAGCGTTTGATTTTACTTGGCTTCTCGAAGGCGGATGTTGTATCTTTTATTTACGTTACTAGTTTATACCAAAAAGGTCCTCGTACAATTTTGACAACCGTTTATTATTGTCTATTTATAATTATTATCTACTCGCGATGCGCCTATTAATACTGGTACCTTTACAATATTATATTGTATATCAAGTTTTCAATCTATCATGCACCATATTCTGTTCGGTAGTTTCGGATTAGCGATTAATGTTTTTATAGGGTATAGTCATAATGTGGTCATAGTGCTCAATGAGGATTTTTGTAAAACTTTGCAATTGCTGCAACTTGCGTAATACCTACGTAACACAAGTTCAACATATTATAACTTTCTCCTTTTTGGAAGTTAGTTAAAAAGATCACCAAAATAAGCCCGGTGGCTTGTGTGATTGCGTCACACTTGTGCGTCGATCCGTCTCTGTCGGTACTTGATTACTGTTTGTGGGTTAAGAAATCACTTTCGTGATAACAGATTCTATTAACAATCTAATATAATATATAGGCTAACATTTTGACTTTATTTTTATCTTTCTACAATTCGATCACGAGGAAATAATCAAAGCTTTTACGGTACAAAATAAAAGATAAGTAAAATAATGATGTTTCAATTTATGAATATTTACCTAAATTCAGTGCAAGCGCAGCGAACATCAATTAATTTTCCATTCCATTACAAATTTTCCACGTATTTCACCTCAATCTAAAATTGTTAATGCTGTATTTTGCACACCAGCTATTTCAGCAGTGAATTTTTTCTGTACCCGGAGCTATTTGGATTAAATCTCAAATTGATATATGCGTATTCGTTTGACAGGAGTTGATTATTGTGTTATAATATTGATCTCTACTTAATTTAGCTCTTATATTTCACGTGCATTGATATCGTTGGTTTAAGGCTTAAGCTTCTTGATCTTAGTTAGGTTACGTTAATAATTAGTTTGGTACATTGACGTAGGAGGCGTTATCGTTTCGCGCTGTTTACTTATACTTTAATAAAAAAATCAAATAGCCGCAATTTTGTAAGAAAATCTGGCATTTTAGACACAAACTGGAGACTTGAGTATGTACTCACCATGGCCAATAGCGAGGTACGTTCTGGCTCTGTGTCAGTATGGGTTATAATTCTCCGCAGTATCAGGCTGTATTTTGTTAGGCGTTGCATGGGCTTCACCAAGAAGTCTGCCAGTTGAAGCCTGCAATGAAACAATGAGTCAACCCCACACAATACTAAAATTTGAATAATGGAACCCAGTCTTACTGCTGCTTGCTTTTGATCTCTTTGGAGCATTATTCAAAATCTTATTTGAAAACGTTTATTCCCCAGGGTGTAGGGAGTTATAAGAATATTATTAAAGCGTGCGATTTTTTTCTAAAATATTTGAATAAATATCTTAGAACCTTGTATTCTACTTGCTTCTCTAAATTTTGCGCACTACACTTATGCAGTTTAAAATTCATCATAGATTATCATGTTAAATTTCTTTTATATTATGTGTTTATGAAAGAGATACGCATGATATTTTGAACTATTCATGCACCGAACACCAGTTCGGTGATCCACCACCAGGATGAGGGCCTAATAAGAGTGCTTTCGTATTACGTCCGTATTCCGATTCGAGCTGAGAGTACGAATCGAATTCGGATCAGACGTAAAGTGCCTGACAGACGTACGAACTTGAAGTACGTGGGTTTTAAGTTCGCGAACTTACTCGGCTGGCGTCGGTGACACGAGCGAGAGTCGCTCACACTGGATTACCATGCCCCCAGGCTCGCGGCTAGCGGCGCGCGGCTCGCTCGGCTCGCAAGAGTCGCTCTTTGCTGACACAAAGGCGATTAAGATCATCGAGCCATAAGTCCGTGTACTTACTCGCGTGTCTGTCACCCCCTTAATGCAAAAGCGTTTAATGCCTTGCTCACACCTACTGAGTAGAGTAGCGAGCCAGTGCCCTCGGAGAACCACCGAGAACTCGGTGCTCTCGGCCAATTTGATCTAGTCAGTTGCCACTCTACCTCTGTACTTGGTAACTGTAATCAAGCCCTAAGACAGTTGTTTCCTCACCGTTTGCAGAGCTTGTGCGAGTGACACCAGTTCAGATACATGGTGAAATCCGGGTCGGTGCTGATGCTGCGCAGGTACTCCACGGTCTTGCTTTGTTCTTTAACGTAACGATCGTACGGCGACAGGATCTCACGGAAACTGCAGAACCCGGGGGCCATCAGCTCTGTGTTGAACCTGTGGGCAAAAAAATATAATTGAGGCAATGTGTTGACAAAAATACGTCATTATCGTTTTCGCCTCGACTTTTATGTAATATCGCAGATGACAGAACACAGATGAGTAGAATCAGGCGCGGAGCGAGCGGGAGCGGGCCAATACACTATGTTATACGTGAAGATTTAACAAATGGAAAATCGAATATTATTAATCCACGCTTATCCATACTTACTTACTAATATTATAAATGCGAAAGTGTGTCTGTCTGTCTATTACCTATTCACACCCAGACTGATGAACCGATCTTGCTGGGTATGGAGCTACTTTGAGTCCCGGCAAAGGATATAGGTTACTTTCCATCCCGAACAAAATGTACGGTTCCAGCGCGATAAACTAATTTTAGTGCAACGGAGTTGCGGGCGGTCTAGTATCAGTGTAAATCAAAGTGAGGCACTTTGGAAGTAATCCTACTTTTATTGAACTCCTAATTTTTTTGTGTTCAAATACTTTATAATATGAGTTATGAGTTATGACAATAATTTATTATTAGGACTTTCTGTGGTGCGAGTACGTACTAATTGGAAGTTTCACCCCAGTTTACTGAATAGTTACTACGTTATTTTCTGAGTACCTTTGGGTACTGGGGCTTATCACTTTTTACTGCGAGTCTACCACACACTTCAGACGCGTTACCGAAACTTTTTTTCAATTCAACGGATCTCTTGAAACTTTTTCACTTCTAACTTAACCCTGCTATTCACAATTATATTGGAAAGTTTAGTATGACAAATGGGTATGTATTAATGTTTATAATGTTATGGCGTATGACTACTTCGTTTTAAATAGTTGCTCTGCTTCCTAAAAGGGTTATAAAAATGAGGTTGCATGTAATTCGGCTGTGGTTTTATTTACAACCGTACCTACCCGACAGATGTTTTTCTTGGCTTAATATGAATTATTGTAGATTTCGATTATGTCAAATGCCATAAAGCAGAACAAAAGTAAGAAACATAGAACAGAAACAACTCGCCCGAACCTCAGCGTCCGACTTTCCGACGCTTTCATTCAGCATTTACTAATAAGTAGGTACTAGATGACGCCCGCAACTTCGTAGCGCCAAAATTCGATTATCGGTGGGAATTATACATTTTCGGCATAAAAAGTCTCTTATGTTTCCCGGGACTCAAAGTACAAAGTAGCTCCATTCCAAATTTAAGCAAAATTGGTTTAGTGGTTTTAGCGTGAAGAGGCAATAAACAGATAGACAGATAGACACACTTTGGCATTTATAATTTTAGTATGGATGTTGAACTAAGACGGATCAGTGATGAATTCTCAGTAAATCCTCTCGTGAAAACGACTTATTAGTGAGAGAGCCCTAGAAAAATTTTTTTGTGATTACTAACAAGCTACTTTTTTGTGAGTGAGACATTTTGATAAGACAAACATCATTTTTATTTTCGAAAAATCTCGAAAGTGGTAGCTAACAGAGATAGAAAGGATTTCATACTTTGACTTGATGGTCCTAAAATATAGATTGTTTTATTTGTAGGACAAGGTTATGGGCGAGGCCGCCAATTTTTGCTGATTTTGCAATTATTTTTCTCCGCCCTTTGTATTTAAAAAAGTATTGTGTTTATCTTATGCTCGAAAACTGGTTCTAACGAAGAAAACAAAGTACTCAAGCATGCATTAGAATTATTTGAGTTCCAATAATAGTCTAAAAATATATTTACAATTAAACATAAAAAAAGATAAGAAAATAGCTTAAAATGTACAATCCGCCGTGGAAGAGGTGCATTTTAACTGTCGCTGTAGCAGTAAGTATGGCAGATTTGAAGATAAATCTGATATGTTATGAATACCTATATAAATGGCTATTACCTCATCTAATTCTTATAGTATTTTAAGATAACTTTCTTTATAAACTTTTTCAAATCAAATAAATCGTTAGAAACATCAATTCTACCCCACATTTTAAACGTCATCAATAATACCGATTTATTGTTATCGTTGGGTGTTAGGGAAGGTAAAATCGGGAAGTGGCAACGCTGAGTTTTTACGTATTCTATGGAAAATCTCGTAATATTCGCCATTTCTCGACAGTTCACATTTGAACCTCAGTCGGGCTGTGTACACAGTTTTTTCAAAGGAAGTTTTTTTGTGACACAAATGTAAGTATTACTGTTTCACATAAAACGATCAATGCATCATGTGAGTAGTCAAAAGGGCCATGTTTGGGGCTATAATACAAACCGCATTGTGTATTATTTACAGAGATAAGTTTGATTTTCTCTACGCTATGATAGCCTCTACGCTATCATTTTGGTGCTCCAACGGCATATTTCTCAACGCTATGATAGCGTAGAGGAATAAATTCCCTACAATTTAGGTGCTGCAACGTCATAAGCAGCGTAGATTTTCTTTCTCTCGCAAAATTTTTCTGCGTCATATCAGCAAAAATTGGCGGCCTCACCCTTATATATAAAATTCTCGTGTCACAATGTTCGTTCCCGTACTCCTCCGAAACGGCTCGACCGATTCTCATGAAATTTTGTGAGCATATTGAGTTGGTCTGAGCATCGGCCAACATTTATTTTTCATACCAAAAATTATTTATATGGCAAAACAACGTTGCCGGGTCAGCTAGTTTGCTCTAAAAGTGGTAAATACAGTAGGTGTTGATGAGGCTCTTATGGTCTAACACTTTTAGCTATATATAAAATAGCATGCAAATATATACAAATTTTACTCTCTTTTACTCATAAATAATATTTAAACTATTAACCTACAAATATACAAAAAATCAGCTGGTTAGCGTTCCGTTCTAGGGTTCTGTAATCAACATAACTTGGTTGACACAATCATCTATCCCAGAGGTTCCCAAGCTTTTTTTTCTCATAGACCACTTTAAACATTTTGCTGGATCCAGTGGACCCTCCACACCTAAAGCCGTGTCAAGGCCAGTTTAAAAAGCGACGTATTCATCCAACAGTTGGACGTTTACTTTATTGTAAGTTGACTCACAACTCACAACTCCCAGTAAGTACAAGGAACCAATAAGCTTCCACTTCGGAGTGGTAAAAAGTAAACGCAAATATTTTCTTGTTTTGTAGCTATTTAGTACAAAAATTACCACACTAAGAAGTGACCGACTTCAAAATAATGAAGACTGGAGTATGTACAGAAAAGTTGAGATCTAAACGAATTCTGAAAAAGGTACTAAGTCTATTAAACTCTTATAGTTATTTGATACTATCATCTTTCCCGTTGCGGATAATCCCGGGGACATAATTAGTAGAGGCATGGAGCCAAAACAATTCATAAGCCATGATATCTGGTTTTCTGGGCCAGTCTGGCTATCGCAACCAATAGATAAGTGGCCGATAGTTAAATTTGTACCTAACAGTGGCGAAGCGTCCATATAACCCGATTCCCATCGGCTTCCCTTAGGGCTTAGAAAAATCGAATATACGGGCCAACGACATATTTATCTAATAAATATTTTACATACCTACTTAAAAAACTTTGAATTCACAATGTTATATGCAATAAATTTTTCTCTCACTTGAAATACATAGTTTGAATTAATAACTATCGCCTACAAATTTTAAAAGGCAATGCAATGTGCGGGCGCAGAGAATCAAATAAGCCGCAGGATTAGCGGCTTATTTCTCCATACAACGACAGTTCATAGTAAGCATCTGTCCTTTTCATTCCTGTGAACTGGTCGTCATGTTCTGTCTCGTTCTAGCACGCGCGATATATACTTGGAAATAACTCGATGCCCGACGAGTTATTACGGAGAAAGGTTAATTAGCAACGCACAAGTGCAAGCGAGATAGATGAGTCATGAAGTAAAATTGTTATGATTCGAATTTAAGAATGACTGTAGCGACATTATACTTTTGCTGGCGCGTAATACATTTTATTTTGGTAGGATTTTTTGTAATACGACTTTATTAAGAATGCCTTTAGCGGTACTAAATATGACAGGCGCGTAATACATTTTTATTTTGCTGGTTTTTAGATTGACATATTAATATGGCGGATAGTGTGTTTGTAAACAACATGTCGTTTGTTTTGTTTTGTCGAATTTAAATTTTGTTTTAGCGTTAGAACTTAGAAGAGTGTCGTGAATTAAATTAATTTATATTGTGACTTGTGAATTGTGAGTCGTACGACGTAATCGTGTAGTTCGGAAAATATGGCATTAATTCAGAAAGACTGTTGTCTGACAGATTATATTTTGTTGTCGAAGGAAACTTTGTTTTCCAAACTTAGTTTTGAAAATTAAAAGCATGTCATTCAATTATAAATTACCAAAATTGGTAAGTAGATTTTTTACTCCGGCTTCCCTTCTCAAAATATTCACCCCTCGCCACTGGTACCTAATCGTATTGCGTTGCCGGAAGAAAAAACCAAGGTACATGTATCCGTGAAAGCCGGTGACGTGGAGCACCCGTTATTGGTTTTAGCAAATCGTTGTTCTACCTGGAACAAATTACTTAGATCCGTTGTGTATATTTTACGTTTTACGAGACACCTTACACGTAATAATATTATAACGGCTGAGGATTTATCTGTCACAGAAGATAAAATAATTAGAGCGCTGCAAGCTGTTTACTTTTCTGAAGATTTAAAAAACATTCTGAATGGTAAAAAATGCTCGATTAAATTACAGAAATTATTCCCTTTTGTGGCAGACGGTAAATTACGAGTTCCCCAAATCGGTTGACAAACTCATCTTTAGAATATTCGTCAAATATCCTATTATACTGCCTAAACAGGATCATATAGTAAAATTACTCATTGATCATTATCACCGCGAAAACTGCCATGCAGGGCCACAGCTCCTTGTTAGTATTTTAAAAACTAAATACTAGATCATTTCCGCTAGACGAGTAGTCCGACAAATAACGCAAAAAATGTAATAGTTGTTTTAGGGCCAATCCTAAGGCAACGTTTCCACTGATGTCAGATCTTCCTAAGTGCCGCTTAGAACAATCCAAAGCATTTCTGCATACTGGAGTTGACTGTTGTGGCCCAATAAAAATAACACCTTATCGAAGGCGAGGTATTCGTAGTATAAAAGCGTATATTTGCATTTTTGTATGTTTAGTCACAAAGGCTGTACACATAGAGTTGATTTCATATTTAACATGTGCTAATTTCGTTGACGCATTTAAACGATTTATATCGCGCCGTGGCCCGTGTGCGTATTTGTATTCGGATAACGGGACCAATTTTGTTGCATCGAAAGCGTATTTCACTTGAAGGGATAGATCATTGATTCCCACTTTGGGAATCAATGATCTATACCTTGCCAGTCGTATCGGTCGTCCATCCCACGAGTTATGACTTATGAGAGTAAAGGAATAGAGAGTGCTCTTGTGTACTGCGCACACACTTGGGCACTATAAAAAATACTCCTGCATAACTGGCCTGGTTTTATTGAAACCGGTGTGGGAATTTTAATTTATAATACACAATGCAAATACTTACGGCTTAGCCTGTGTCATGGCATCCTTGATCATCGGGAGAAATGCTATCTGCCAGAAGGTCAAACTGGCATTGAGAATATCAGGGAAGTTTGAGAAGAGTCGCTCTGTTTCTACGTTCAACATTTTGCCGCTGTCTTGAAGAGAATGCGCCGCCGCGATGAACACCTGAGTGCAAAAAAATTGTGTGATAAGGATAGCAACCACAGACATAGATCAAAATAGATACCGCATGTGTATGTACTTCGCGTGCCATATCGCGTTCCCAAATGACTAGCAATGCTCGTCTTTCGAAATTTTGTTCTTTAGTCTTCTATCGGAATCGAAATTTTAATACAATCTTGGACGACGAGCGCATACGCAAGCTAAGTACAATAGTTAACGGGTGAAGTGAAAAGCGTTAGGCGACATGACACCGCTACGCACGGCCGCGGTGCATCGCTCACTACTGAATACTATAACTGACTGAATACTGTACTGTATACTGAATACTATAGAGTACTATAACTGACTACCAGTACATGTACAATAAACAACTCGTCAACCGGTTCGCAAATATTCGCAATAATGTTACATAGAATGATCTGAAAGGTAAGTATTTTTATACGATTTTGTGGAATTGTAGTAAAATTTATTTAAATGTCCGGTAGATGTAGATGTTTAGTATCAAAAACGCCATCTAGTTGACGCAAGGAATACTAATTACCACTCAATACGCTTATCAACGCCATCTGCCCCTACTTCACAGGTACTAAAAAAGTGTCGAGGTCAAGACGTAACGTTCCGTCTAGCCTTTTGCAATGCGCGATAAGGAACTTCGTTCCAAAAACGTGACGAGTCGCAACTTGCAACGCTTCTCTCTGCCCCAGTGTGAGTTGAGCCTAAGGGTCGGAGCAGACATGCAATACTCAAAATATAGTATTTTAGATAATATTTGTATACTTAGTTTGTATCCGCATTAAGGATAAGTTTATTCAATGATATTATGTAGCAATGGCAAAGTCTGTAACTGATTTGCCATGAGCTAACTGTACGAATTTAAGTAAGCATGCTGTTTTTATTTCACAGACAAACTATCCGTTACGTTCTATGTTTAATTATCTTGTAGTTTTTTTTTATTTTTATTTAAAAGCTCGCTCGCTTTGCCGACGATATACTGTCCTCTTTGCTCCTACAGCCACAGACCTTCAAAACATGCTACAAGATCTAAGCACTGCAAGCCTCGAGGTGGAACTCACAATGAACAGGTTCAAAACTCAAATAATGACCAACAGCACGAGACGTAGAGTCGAGGTAGACGAGCAAGAAATACACTATATCGACGAGTACATCTACTTGGACCAGTTAGTTTCTTTTCATAACAGACAAGGGAAGGAAGTCGATCGACGAATCGAAAACGCCTGGAAGAGCTACTGGTTCATGAAAACGCTGATGAAGGAAGATTTACCAATCTCCCTGAAACGCAGACTCGTCGACATATGTAATGTGTATTCTGCCCGTCCTAACCCACGGTGCGCAAACTTGGTCATTGACCGATTCGCAAAAATCCCAACTCGGGGTATGCCAAAGAGCGATGGTGCGCATTATGTTGGGAGTAAAACTAGTCGACAAAATAAGAAACACCACACTGCGCTCCCAACCAAGGATGTAGGAGCCAAGACGGCAAAACTAAAATGGGATTGGGCTCGCCGCGTTGGCCGCATGCATCCCGACCGCGGGACAAAGTTAACTGAATGGGTACCCGAAGACGGACGACGCAACCGTGGCCGGCCAAGAAAGAGATGGCGCGATGAGCTGGAGGCATACCAGCCCGGCTGGAAAACGGTGGCATAGGAGCGAAAAAAATGGAAGATCCTGGGGGATGGGGGATCCTGGGGGCCTTTGCCCAGTAGTGGGACAGCATAGGCTAACTAAAAAAAAATAATTAAAAGCTATTTTTTTTCTGTGGTTGCTGATATTATAATCGTGTCTTTTTATGTACTGTATTGAAAATACGGCCGTTTTCCTTTCTTTCTTTCTATTTATAAAATCTTAAGATTAAGTAGGGCTATGTATTTTAAATAGAAGACGACTGCAACTTCGTTGTCCAAAATGTGATTGCTACGCGGGAACCGCATATTTTTCCGCAACGAAACTATTTTATGTCATTTCTCATTTCTCAAAGTATCTTCATACAAAACATCTAATCCGGCTTAGCTATTTAAAAGGTAATAGATATACTGACACACGTAACTAAACACAAAAAAAAGAATTGAATATAATATACAGTACCCGGCAATAAATATTGCACATCGACCTTTGGAAAGTGATAGTCGGCTAATTTCGGTTTTGTAGAGCGTTATCTCTTACGCACGAAATACAAAAAGTCCGGTATATATATTAGGAGCCGTTAAAACAATTAAGGTTTGCTTCTTTTGACAATTTTATTATTCTTTGTATAAAATATTTAATTATAGTTAACAACTCTAGATATATATTTTGAACTGGACGCGACTGCACTCTTTTGAAACAACGACTGACATAATGTCAAATAGGTGTGTGCTACAAAGATAACGCTCTATGAAACCGAAATTAGCCGAATGTATCTTTCCAAAGGTCGATGTGCAATATTTATTGCCGGGTATTGTAAGTACTGTGAGATGTGTTCAACCTAGGAAGGAAATGAAAAGCAGGTCAGAAGAAAACGGTTGTCTGCCAACTCAGAGTCAGCTGGTGGATCTATACCCTTATCCTCTTTAGACCTGTACTTCTATTTAAATGTCTACTATTGTGCAGTAAAATATAATGCACAAGATTTATGTTTCTTTTGGACGCACTCGAATACATTTCCGGCGCATACACTTTTTTTTAATAAATTAAAGATAAATAATCATTAAATGTATCTAAGTGCAGTCGTAAATATTAATCATTCAATCGTTATTATTATTTTTGGTGTAAAAATTATATTAATGTATAAAGTAGCAATATTTGAAATATTTTGATATGATTGAAATAATTTACCCAAATACAAAATTTCATCAATATCTTAATTTATGTCGGCGTTAATCCCGACGTCGTAACCGCAATCATATTAAAGAGAAGATTAGAAGTTGGGACTTCTAATAATATAAAGTGGATTATCATTTGCCAAATAAGATTTTAATTTATGATTCCCCGTCAATATTTGTGCTTATCAGACAATACAGATTACAGGTAATAGCTATCATGACTATGTGGGGTGGGGGACTGTGGTGGCAACTCCCTGGCGCCAGCCAGCCGTAAAAAACATTACGTGAAGATTTGAGGTAAAACATGGCCCGGTGTACACTAGAATAAACAAAACTGCTTTAAGATTTTTGTTATTGAATTTATGAATGCTTGCTTCATTAGAAATTTCTCATTAGACAGCATTTAAAAAATCCATTTAAATGTAAACAGGCAGTTGTAGGCAATAGCCTGTTTACAACAAAACTACTTTAAGATTTTGTTATTGAATTTTCGAATGTTTGCTCATTAGAAATCATTCAAAAATCCAATAACTAAAATCAATGGCCTGTTTATAACAAAACTGCTTTAAGATTGTTGTATTGGAGATATTTTTGGAAAAATACACAGGTTTGGAATGATAAACACTAGGGTGTCTACATTATTACAAACCTGTAATCCAATTCAGCGTTTTTTTTTTTTACAAAGTTGCATTCCAGTGTATTCTTGTGCCGGTTTACACTATTCCAGAAGCAATCCAGCGCTGGACATGATGGCTAGATTAGAATATTGAAAATCAGCTATAAATTTCGAAAATACTGGGTAGAAACTGATGGAAGCTTTCAATTAGTTACGGCGAGGAATTTGCAGAGCTGTTCCTCGTAATGCGTATTGCGTGTACGTTCACGTTTTGACGGATCGACAGTTTTGTTTGGTTCCCGTTTCAGTCACAATTTTCTTTTATTCATCAACAGGTTTTAGAAATTGGCTATTGGTTTTAATTTTAGAATTGAATTTTTAAATTCGCCTGATGGTTACATTTCACTTTATAAACGTAATTAGTAGTTACTAATTAACGATGAGTGGAAAAGTTATGGTCCAAACTAATATTATAAATGCGAAAGTTTGTCGGTCTGTCTGTTACCTCTTCACGCTTAAACCGCCGAACCGGTTTAGGTCAACTTTTATACACATTTTAAATAATATAAAAATGGATTTTCAAATGTGTTAGTCGCGCTAAAACTCGAAAACTGCTGAACGGATTGGGCTGATTTTAGTCTTAAAATATTCGTCGAAGTCCAGGGAAAATTTTAAAGTGACACGAAGTTCACCAGAACAGCTAGTTTAAACTAAAATGTTACATGCTCTTTACCAAGACTACCAACTTTTAGAGACAACGCTTTGATAATAACAATTTGTTATAGTAGTAGAGGCCAAGACGGGTGTAGCGACATGCTCGAGCGTGTCAGATTAAGCTTGCATAAGCTTCCCACATTTTTAATGGTTCTCTTCCCACCTTTAGATTAAAATTATTTTTAACAAAATATAAAACCGACTTCCAAGGTAAAAACAATAATAACATCCTTATAATATGAACTAAAAAGTATTAAATAATTTTTCCTATCTCATGGTGCCTTTTTCCGAATTCGGCTAAAACTCAACTATTTCTGTACTCAATCTTCATAATTTTGAAGTCGGTACCAGATAATATAGCTGAATTCAGATGCCAGAATATTTGAAACATTTGTAACTGGCACCGACTTCAAAATTATGAAGATTGAGTACAGAATTAGTTGAGTTTAGCCGAATTCCGAAAAAGGCACCATGAGATAGGAAAAATTGTTTAATACTTTTTAGTTCATATTATAAGGATGTTATTATTGTTTTTACCTTAGAAGTCGGTTTTAATTTTTTGTTAAAAATAATAATTTCACTCTTTTTAGTTACCTAGTAAAATAATCGCGTACTATACGTAGATTAGGGCCGATTCACACCGAATGGCAGAGGCGAGACGAGCAGTTTCAGTGTCATATGATTTTAAACTTTATCTTCATTATTGTAATACATAGTATCGCTTGAGAAATCGATGCCGCCGGCGGCCGCAAGAGGCAACGAGCGTCCACGGGCGGCCGTAGATTTTCTACGTATCTTATTACAATTTGTTAACGGTCACACTTGCAAAATACAATATCAGCTGCAGATAATTTTAAACAATACATTAATAAAAAATTGAAGTGGACACGTGCTAGGGCCGCGCCAAACCGGAATTTTAGCAGCGGCGAGGCTTTCAGTGTCATATGATTTTAAACTTTATCTTTATTATTGTAATACATAGTATCGCTTGAGAAGTCTACGGCCGCCCGTGGCCGCGATTGGTAAGTGTGACAGCTGTGCACTCTAGCATGTTACTTGTATTATCGAAGCAACTTACTTCTCAGAAGTAATATCAAATGTGTGCCTTATGCTCTGGAGATAAGGTTGAATTTGGTGACATTGGTATTTGGTGACGTGGTAATGATGATGATGATAATGATGATAATGATAAATGTAATTTGCATAGTAGCATATGGTTTCAGTTCTTAAAACAGCGCCTAAACTCCCAAACTTGTATCTATAAGGAATCTGGAGTTCGCTGAGTATCTTCGGAACCATAGTATACCTCGGTGCAAAATCTTGCGTTTTGGTAGTATATGCTTAGGATGCTTCTCATAAAACCAAAATCACCATATATTTCCATATAAATTTCGAGGAGTTCCCTCGATTACTCATGGATCCCATCATCAGGTCACCACTTTTGTGAACATGGTACCAAATTGAAGTAAAACCTAATAGAACAAAATAAAAATTTCGAAAATTGGTAAACAAACGGCGGAGTAATCGTTGAACATACAAAAAAGAAATATATATCCACAGCCGAACATATAACCTCCTCGTTTTTTGGAAGTCGGTTAATAAGGGATATTACGTATCCCCCAAAGAAGCTTACACATAAACCACTGATGGTTTAAAGGTACGGCAATCATGTAGGAACATTTTAAAAGTTTGTTTGTATATTGTAGTTAATTATTACCATTACCTATGTACGCAATTTTTTTCTGTATTTTCTTTATCAGAACTTTAAAATGGCTGTTGCTTATTAGCGAACAACTAAAATAAAAACTCCATTTTACCTAATCTACAAATCCTACTAGGTCTCCAGTCTCCACGGCGCTCGAGTAACTACATGAATAGCACACTGACCTCCCCTACTACAAAATACGCTTACCTATACCCAAAACTGTCATGAAAATAACCATCGTAATAGTTTGTTACAGCGTGTCAAAAGTTTTCGAAAGCTCGCAACTAAAAATCTTTGTTCCAGTTTCGTTCACGAACAAAGTTCTACGATTGAGCTTCCGGTAAGGTACGGAAAGCTCAAAAGCTGATTAGAGTTATTAACTATAGACCTGAATATTGTTTGTATACTAGGTCATGGGTACTGGCCACTGGGTTTGTTATTTCCTAGACCCTAGTGTTCATAATTATAAGGGTTGGACCTCATCTGGCAGCACAGAATCGCCTTTTCCGTCGTCCTTTATCTTTTTGTCGCTTAGAGCTGCCATAGCCTCGAGGATTCCGCCGCATGCTATCGCATTATGCTTTCTGTCTCAGTCTAACAAATGGCAGTTCTAAGCGACAAAAAGAGAAAGGGCGACGGAAAAAGACGATTCCGTGCTGCCAGATGAGGTCCATCCCTTATTCGGCTATTACGAGCCCGTCCTCTCTTTTCTACTGCTCTCTTCATACTCACGCCCGTCTTTCATATGCCAGATGAAAAAGGACCAAGTTAGCGGGCAGATAGAGGTTTTCTGTTTTTAAAGGGTTTTTTTTTATATTGAAGTGGTAAAAAGTAATTCCAACACTTTATAGACGACTTTCTCAACAGTACATTGTATTTTTTTCATACCGTTAAGACGTCAATACAATCCATAAAAAGGTGATATTCTAAACCTTTTACAGCAAAAATCACAAAACTGTCGCGGGCTTAAGTTGGATTATTTAAAGATACTTAAAAAAAAATCTAGCTCCAACACTATATTATAATTGAAATACTGTATTTTAACTGTTAAATCACGTCTGTTAAATGAGTGAAATCGGCAAAATTTCGTATACGGACTCTTAAATACCTTAAAAGGTTTTTGTATAAAGATGCTTTTGTCTTTTGATAGTTCAACTTTGCCTCGATTTATAATATTATTATAAACGGGTAAGGCCGAAAACTGTCCCACTTAGTAAATAAATCCCTTGTATCAAAAAGTATCCCTTGTCCTTTCCCAAGACTCAAAGTATCTCCGTACCAAATTTCATCAAAACAGATTGAATAGTTTAGGCGAAAATCATAAAAGTTTATTGTGCGGGAACCGTACATTTTCCGGGACAAAAAGTATCCCTTGTCCTTTTCCGAGACTCAAAGTATCTCTGTACCCAATCAAAATAGACTGAATAGTTTAGGCGAAAATTATAAAAGTTTATTGTGCGGGAACCGTACATTTTCCGGGACAAAAAGTATCCCTTGTCCTTTCCCGAGACTCAAAGTATCTCTGTACCCAATCAAAATAGACTGAATAGTTTAGGCGAAAATTATAAAAGTTTATTGTGCGGGAACCGTACATTTTCCGGGACAAAAAGTATCCCTTGTCCTTTTCCGAGACTCAAAGTATCTCTGTGCCCAATCAAAATAGACTGAATAGTTTAGGCGAAAATTATAAAAGTTTATTGTGCGGGAACCGTACATTTTCCGGGACAAAAAGTATCCCTTGTCCTTTCCCGAGACTCAAAGTATCTCCATACCAAAATTCATTAAAATCTATTGAATAGCTTACGCACAAATCATAAAAGTATATTGTGTAGTAACCGTACATTTTCCGGGGCAAAATGTATTTTATGTTCTTTTTCGGGACTCAAAGTATCTCTCCACCAATTTTCAGCCAAATCGGTTCATTCGTAAGTAGTGTAACTAACACCACTTTCTTTTATCTATATTTTCTATACTATAATATTATAAAGCAGAAGAGTTTAGAAAACCGCATTCAAATCGGATCAGTAGTTTTCGTGTGATAGTGGAACAAACATACAGACAGACAGACAGACAGACAGACAGACAGATAGACAGACAAAAACTAACCACATTTTTGGCTTCTATAGCGATGTAGTGACACCCCCGCTTATTATTTTTTTGAATATTTATAATGTACAGAATTTTCATTTCCACAATTATTAGTATAGATGATTAAATTATGTCTTGACTCTTGAATGACCTGACTGGCTGAAAAAATAGCATTCTAAATTCGAAATTCAAATTTTATGTATGACAGCGAAACTCATTTTGAAATCTTCAAATTTTATTATTGTGATTTGCGATAGCTGGCGTTAGCTTCCTTATTTTAGTTTGTGTTATTTAATTCTGAGTGTAGATATTATTTTAATTCCTTTGTCAATTTAAAAAATATATTTTTGTGTAATTATTAGGCCCTCACCGCCGCTCCCCATCAATTTTGAGATAGGCTTCCGAACCTTTTTTTTAGTTATTGTTTGTTTCTCTATCTATAGGTAGGTATCTATCTATCAATGTCTATAGATATAATAAAATTTTTGTACATCTATACTAATAATATTGAACGCGCTAATCTCAGGAACTACAAGTCCGATTTGAAAAATTATTTTACTGTTGGATAGCCCATTTATTGAGGAAGGCTATCAAAAGCTACAAAGTCGCTTTTTTCCCTCATGTCCCTTTGTTCCCTTTATCTTTAAAACTACGCAACGGATTTTGATGATTCTTTCAGTGTTAGATAGCCCATTTATCGAGGAAGGCTATAGGTTATATTTTATCATGCTAAGACTAATAGGAGCGAAGAAATAGAGGAAAATGTGGAAAAAACGGGGGAAATTATATGAAAGGGCTTATTTGAACGCGCTAATCTCTGGAACTACTGGTCCAATTTGAAAAATTCTTTCAGTGTTAGATAGTCCATTTATCGGGGAAGACTATAGGTTATATTTTATCACGCTAAGACTAATAAGAGCGAAGAAATAGTGGAAAATGTGGAAAAAACTGGGAAATGATATGAAACTAGATGACGCCCGCAACTCCGTTGCGCCAAAATTCGTTTATCACGCGGGAACCGTAAATTTTCCCGGGATAAAAAGTAACCTATATCCATTCCCGGGACTCAATCTCCATACCAAATTTCAGTAAAATCGGATCAGCGGTTTGTACGTAAAGAGGTAACAGACAGACAGAGACACACTTTCGCATTTACAATATTAGTATGGATTGCTTATTATATTAAGAACTACTGGAGCAATTTATGCTATGCGGCAAACATGAAGAATAGACCACGTGAAAGGACATAGGCTTTTTTTTGCGGAAAAATGTACGGTTGTGTGAAATTCCTAAGTTACGCAAGCGAAGCCGCGAGGAACATCTTTATAAGTATAATAAAATCGTAGGAAAGTCAATTCTGTACATTGAATATTTTTGTACAATAAATAATACTTGGGATGTGACTGTGTGTGATGTGCTAACGCGGACGAAGTCGCGGGTAACAGTTAGTATATAATATAGATTTAGTGAGACAGCGAGTTATGTCTTATATTCTAATATAATAAGTATTTGGGAACAAATTAATCTTGAGATAAAAGGATGTACAATGTACATCGTAAGGGCATGAAAAAGGGATCACTGAGTCACATTGGGTTTAATATACCATATTAAGTAAAAGTATGGCTCGGGTCAAAATTAAACGAACAAAGAGTTACTTGCGGCATTGATAGAACCTTATATTTTCAAGAAAATAATTATAATTCTACGAATAATAAATTACAGTGAAACCTGGTTAAGCGGGACCTGGCCAAATGAAAAACCTCTATTATTGACTGTTGCAATGATGGCCCGGTACTATTTCGTTAAATTACCTCTGTTAATGGATTTTTAGAAAATGATTAAATAAGATTTGAATTCTAAGACTTTTTCGATATTTAACTCTATAATTGAGACTCTGCAGCTCATTAACCTCTATAAGCGGGACAAATTATGATATTTGTAACCAGTTTTGACGTGTTTGTTTACATACATTATATTGTGCATGTTTTTTGTTAGTACTATCTAAGTTTTAGAACTAAAACCAATGGACTAAAAGTGTAAAAAATGTCCAAAAGTAAATATAAAACGTAATCAGTATCTGATAATTTTGAATTTCCATCAGATTATGATTGTAGAATGTCGCATGATGAATAATTCAGTAGGGAGAATAACACACCAAAGTCAACCATGTGTAGAATTATTGAACAACGAGGAAATTCGGTCTCAGTATATTGGTGGAAAAGAAAAAAAATAAACGAATAAAAGCTATAAAATTGAGTAACGGCACATATGAGTGCCCTGTGAGTGCCGGCCTCTGTAAATGAGACACCCATAATTTTAAACCTGCTTAATTGGATTATTTGATTATTTGGAGCCCTTAATAATTGGTACAAAAGTCTTGGTCCCTTGAGATCCCAATTAACCAGGTTTCACTGTATAATTATAGTTCACCCACCCAACCTTTATATTTTAATTTAACCCTTAATTAGGCGCATCAAAAAAGTCACACAACTAGTCGCATGGGGCCTCCACTGACCCCAAATAAAAAAATGAAAATTAAGTTGAAGAAACGAATAAAACGAAGTATTAATTATGCGAATTGTTAGAATGCTTTATGATAATTAATCTTAATAAGCAAAAACCTTCATTTGCTTCTATACAACTAAAAAAATCAATCAATTATTGCTCTGTCTCGAAATCTAATAAATATTACTAAATTAAGATCGAGATTGAAAATCTATTATTCACTTTGATGACAAGATTTTTTTTGCAGCACCGAAGGAAGTAGGTCCTGAGCTAATACTGACAAACATATTTTCCTCATTTGTATTATTTGTTACGCACTTCTAGTCATCACCCCCTCATCATCATCATCGTCAACATCCAGTGGTCAGGGATTATTTTAGGCATCTCTAGGCTCTTAAATCTTGTCTATCAATTCATGCCCATCACAAATCGGTGCATAGTTTTGAAGTTCGGAGGCTATACGTTCGCAAAATCTCTATTGTCTTCAGAAATCTTCCAGCCGCCAGTGTATTTCATTATCTTGATCTATATTGAATTTTTTACAGAGCAATTATATAAAATAAGGTTGTCAATAGAATGACATACTCATAAATTTATAAATCATTCTAAATTATGTTAAAAACAATCTAACAAGTAAACATAATATTACAAAAATGGAAATTTGTCTTGTGACAGAAAAAGTCACATAAGTGGTCGCATGGGGTCAGCGCTCAAGAGAGTAGCGACACATGCACCATCGTTAGCTGACCGGCTACCACTTATTAAGTTACCTCAATAGGAGTTAGGAAACTAACAAAAGCGTTGTCGCATTCCTGGAACTCTAGCACATTTTTTTTCGGTTTGAAAGTGATCTGAATTAAGGGTTAAGGAGCTTTAAGCGTATTTTATTGTTATGTTGTATTGCTGATGATTATGATACTATAATGTACATTATATTTTCATTCATCGCGCGGGAATCGTACATTTTTCCTGATTAAAAAGTATCCTAGTCCTTTCACGGGACTCAAAGTATTTCTATACCTTTCAGCAAAATAGCTTCAGCGGTTTGGGCGTGCAGAGGTGACAGACAGACACTCTTTCACATTTATAATATTAGTATGGATTTTGTTATAAAATTGTATTAACAAAACTATTTCGATAAACTGAAATAACATGAACTAATAATATTCTTAGTGTCCGGCCCAATGTAAGTTTATCATGACTTATACAACGTGACATTTTAATGGTTGTTTTCCCCCATCAGAACGATTTACCTATAGTAGTACTATCGATATCGAACAATGCAAGTTATTTTATGAAAATTAAAAAGATTTTGTACGACGTACTTAAGAGCCCGGGTTACCCTCAAAATTCTCATACATACGTAATCCCAAAATCATTTTCTCATACGAAAATATTTAACATGTTTGAGTTATTTTTCAGCTTAAAATAGTAATTACCTAGGTTCCTGTACAAAAATTAACTTCAAAATATTTGAACACTAAAAAAAAATTTTTGTGTAAAATTTTTTTTTACTAAATTTACTACTAAATATTTAAACACTAAAAATATTTTTTAGTATTAAAATATTTTGTAGTAAATTTACTATTTATTTATATATTTTTTAGTGTTTTACTCTATTTTTTAGTGTTTAAATATTTAGTAAGTAGTAAATTTAATTAAAAAAATTTGTATACAAAAATTTTTTTTTAGTGTTCAAATATTTTGAAGTTAATTTTTGTTCAGGAACCTAGGTAATTACCATTTAAAGCTGAAAAATAACTCAAACATGTTAAATATTTTCGTATTACAAAATGATTTTGGTATTACGTATGTATGAGAATTTCGAGGGTAGCCCGGCTCCTTAATAGCAAAATGCCGATAGGCGCGAGCGGCTATGACCCGGCCGAATTTTATTTATGATTTGAATTAAAAAAAAAAAACTTCTGAAATCTATAATATTGTACTATTAAGATAGAATCATTTTACTGCGGAAAAACAGCCATTAAAATTTCACGCAGTATATTATTTCTGTGAGGAGGTGGGGTGCTATACATCACTGCCAGTAGTGTTGTAGCGAGGCATGCGGTAATCAGCACTATCGCGTTGATGGGCGTTTAAACGAAAGATAACTCGCCTCGCCTCACCCTTGATAACTCTGCCTGTTTTGCCTTGGGGGAAAACGGATTTACCGTTTTATTTTAGGTGTAAATGTTCTATTTATAGTCGCAATGGACCAAGGTAGACGAAATATTTTTAGTCAGCAAAGAGACAGGCAGGGATTTGGAAGTCTATGAATTGCTTATTTATTTTTTGGAAAACCAACAACTTACTCAATAATTTATAAGTAACTGACAATTACGCTACAAATACTTTGCTTAAAATATTTTAAAATAAAAAAGAGTTGTATAACCAAAAGAAGGAATATAGTTGTGATATTTTTATTAGTAAGAAGGTAAATGTATGCAGCCAATGATAGCATCATCGTTGTTTTTATTAGTTTAACTTTCTTTTAATTTCACAACACATTACATGCGAGCTCTCTACGAAACTCTCTAAGTTCTGAATTGTACCGGACTCTCCGTAAAAAAGTATAAAAAAAAGATTTTACGCTGATAAGCTTTAGAGTCTGCATGTCTCATACAATTTGAATACACGTTTAAACGTACACGCGTCCTCGTAAAAAGAAATCGCGTACGTTTATGTGTCCCTTCCTGCGAGGCTGGCACAACGGGGCCCATTCTCCCCGCGACCTCTTTTGTTAATGACAACTACAACATCATTCCCTTTTTAAACTTTAACCCATCAAGCCCAATAAGTTCACCGGTGAGCGAGACACACGCGAGACACAATAGAATAACAATATATTTCCAAGAATCCACGATCGAAGGATTAAAGTTTAAAAAAGTTTTTTAAAAGTATAATAGGATAAATTACAGCAATGTTTCAATCTCTTTTGCGGTATTGTTTGAATTTTTTTTTATTATTTTTATTTATATTTATTTATATTATATTTAATGATATCCTAATAAACAGTTTAATGTTTAGTAGGATATAATTACTGCAATGTTTTATTCGCTTTTTAGACTAGTAATAAAGATTTTCCTAATTTTGATGAGAGAAAAATTTTCTTACACTTTTGTTTTGGGGTGAAAAAACGCATAAGGTCAGAATATTTTCTTATAACAAATTGTTATTATGAACATGGATTCTTATAGGCCACAAATATTAATGAAAGTGTGTTCTAACGTTAAGTATTTTTTTACAAAATTTATTTGTATCCACTATTACTCATTTGGTAAGATGACATACTAGACGTCGGCTTAAGATGACATACTACAGTTACTTATGTTTCTGCTAAATCGGTAACAGAAGCATTGTATATTTTTTGACAATTATGAAGAACTTAAGAATCCTTACACCACTGACAACTAGAGGGATGATGATGCAGCTTGGAATTTACGTATTGTATAAGACGACATACCATCAAAGTCTAAGAAATCATAGTATGTCGTCTTACCATATCGATGTGTCATCTTTCACTCGTCGACCTGGCGTGTAATTTATGTTTTTTTTTTCACTGTTATATTAAGTTGATTTTTCCAAAACTGTTTAATTTCGTTAGTTATGAATCATTTATTTATAAAAGTAAGTTACTGATCTCATGTGACTTATTTTATTTTAAATATTTACCTTCAAACAAAAAGTATGTCATCTTAAGCACAATTCCCCTAATCTCTTCTGTCTCGGATAAGGACGTTGGAATCGATTACTTATTGCTTTTAATTAATAAAATAAGTTTTATTATAAAATATTATGTTATAAAAATGATTGACATTGAATAACAACTCGAAGACTTGACTTAGTACTTTGGTGTAATAATAAAAATTATTCATTAGAATATGTTCTATTTAAATAATGGGTTTATTTCCGTTGGCCGGCACTTTTAAAATTAACCCAATTTGGACCTTATCCTTTATACCTACTGCTTAAAATTTAAATTTTAAAGCTTTTTTCAAAAAGTTTTTTGATTAAGTATAATTTATTTAGAATAAGAATAAGAATGGATTTATTTTTAGCACCACACAATACATCAAAATATCATTAGTACAGTTCGCCTTTTAATATTAAAATTAATTTACTATAATGCTGTGGGACGCCAAAAATTGGCCCCAGCTCAGCAAACGCAGCAGCCAGCAAGCAAGCCCGCTGCACTGATATTCATCTCATATTAATTAATATTAGTATAGACTCCGTACCTACGTGAGCTCCAAGGAATCGGCTGCTACTGGCTAAGCTTTGACGACCTATATCAGAATACCTCGTGGATAATAGCTGAGCTCGAATGCGGAATATAACTTAGATTTAACCTAGAATATCTCTTAATTTTTTCTAAGGCAAAAAGGGGCTTGGAGGTCGTACGCGGCTGAAAATGTAGGCGACTCGAATTTCTACCTTCTCCCAATAATATGAACATTGAATATTTAAATTCTCAGCATTCACATATTCTTCGCGTTACATCATACCTTCAAATTATTATTAAAAATAATTGTTTTTTACTTAGATGCTATTTAAACATGTATGGTGTTGCAAATAAAGTTTTGTGAGTGATAGCTTGTTTAGCGGCGTTGTGTTCTTTTTGAGATCGGTAAAAAAAAAACAACTCGAGTCGGGATTCAAGATACGTAACCATTGAATTAAAAATTCGTGAAACTGGCCTAGAAAACGAAGTAACATCTCTTTCATTTTGGAAATGCGGTATTGCTTCCGCTATCGTCTGATATAATAATATATTATTTTTCACAAGGTAAGTATAATATCTTTTTTACTATATCATTAATTTTAATTTCTGCTGGCACTACTAGAGTGCAACAAGATGTATTTTAGCTTGAAGTGGTGTTGGAAATATTTGATTACGTACAATATTAACTATTTAACATAGAGCTTGTCTAACTTAAATATAACTTATAAGGCGCCTCACAGCCCACTACTACAGTAGTTGGTACCATAATTTTTTAAAATAAAATAAGGGAGCAAACGAGCAAAACCTGATGGAAAAGAACTAACGTCGCCCATGGACACTCGCAATGTTAGAAGAGCTGCAGGTGCGTAGCCTCCTTTGATATAAATAATAAATAGTTATTCCATATTTACCTATACTATATTTACAGTATATTATGTAAAGACGAGAGAGGGGCGTGTCATTTTTTTAAAATGAAATAAGGGGGCAAACGAGCAAACGGGTCAACGGGAGCATACGAACGGAAAGCAACTGCCGTCGCCCATGGACACTCGCAACATCAGAAGAGCTGCAGGTGCGTTGCCGGCCTTTTAAGAGGGAATACGCTCTCTTCTTGAAGGTTTGCAGGTCGTAGGTGACGACTGATGAGGATGGTATATTTTTCGCGTGGGGCGATGGCGAAAAGTTGCAGGAGGTATGATTCCGAACAATTTCTCAGAGCACTCCCCGTAATACAACCGATAAAGCTATATCACGGCGTAATTCCAAGGGGTCCAAGCTGTTTGAAACACTATGGTCTATGGGGGATTGGGCCTCCGGCAAACTCACCCACTCGGCGAAACACAGCGCAAGCGCTGTTTCACGCCGGTATTAAGTTGGACAAACTCTATCTACCTAACCAGCCTCTGCAGACTTTCTGTCTGCTGATGTATAGAGGTGCGCACAACAACGATTTAACTATAACAAGGCTAGATTTATACGCGTCCGCCCGAATGAAAATGACAGCGCGAGCGTGCCGCTATCGGTCATGGACGTATAAAAAAAGGCGGACGGAGTCCCACCATACACAAAACTGTGTCCTTCAGAGTCGGCCAGCTGACTGCATGTACACGGTTCGCATTGTTGCGCTAGTCCATACCATTTGACAGGCGTAAGAATGTGTGCGTGGCCGACTCTGAAAACACAGTTCTGTGTATAATAATACTCCGTCCGCCTTTTTTTCTACGTTCATGGCTATCGGTATAAAAATCGGTACAATATTATACGTTATATTTTGTTCCTGATTTCGGCGGTGTGGCGGCCGAACCGCTCATTCGCGTGGACGCATATAAATCCAGATCAGAATGTAATTTAGTCAGACTATCGACCGAAGACTCTGTAGTCTGCGGGGTACTATTTACTAAAAATTACTAAAAAAGCTTACCTCAACAACTGACATAAGATGTCTGATGTAGTCCGCCTCTGTGTTGATGAGCTCTATGATTACAGACTGTCGCGCCTCCTCTTCGGGTGTTAGACCTGTTGTATGAAACACAATACATATTATATTATTATATATTAATTACAATTTTACTCTTTTTGAAGTGAAAACTTCTTTAGCGGCGTTGAGCACTTTTGTGGGATGGGTAAAAACTGTAAAACTCGCGCCAGATGCGTCAGATTCTTGTGCTGATCGAAAAACCTTGGAAAAACCGTAAGACGGTTGAAGAGTACTCGAATTGATTGTAAGGGTTTCGATTAATTAAAAAAAAGACGGGTTGCAATCCGGGAGTGCCGGCAGAAGTGAAAACTTGATTATTAACGTTGTGCATTTTTTAAAACCCATTTTTTATGGAAAGCGATTATTAAAAAATCGAATGATTTTTTTAATTAATCGAAACCCTTACAATCGATTAAATTTTTAACCCATTTTTTATGAAAATCGGTTTTTTAAAAATCGATTTTTTTTAATTACTTAATCTATTCGAGTTCGACACAAAACACTACTCTCCAACCGTCTTACGGTTTTCCAAGGTTTTTCGATCAGCACGAGAACAGTGGCGAGGGGTGAATATTTTGAGAAGGGAAGCCGGAGTAAAAAATCTACTTACCAATTTTGGTAATTTATAATTGAATGACATGCTTTTAATTTTCAAAACTAAGTTTGGAAAACAAAGTTTCCTTCGACAGCAAAATATAATCTGTCAGACAACAGTCTTTCTGAATTAATGCCATATTTTCCGAACTACACGATTACGTCGTACGACTCACAATTATTCACAAGTCACAATATAAATTAATTTAATTCACGACACTCTTCTAAGTTCTAACGCTAAAACAAAATTTAAATTCGACAAAACAAAACAAACGACATGTTGTTTACAAACACACTATCCGCCATATTAATATGTCAATCTAAAAACCAGCAAAATAAAAATGTATTACGCGCCTGTCATATTTAGTACCGCTAAAGGCATTCTTAATAAAGTCGTATTACAAAAAATCCTACCAAAATAAAATGTATTACGTGCCAGCAAAAGTATAATGTCGCTACATTCATTCTTAAATTCGAATCATAACAATTTTACTTCATGACTCATCTATCTCGCTTGCACTTGTGCGTTGCTAATTAACCTTTCTCCGTAATAACTCGTCGGGCATCGAGTTATTTCCAAGTATATATCGCGCGTGCTAGAACGAGACAGAACATGACGACCAGTTCACAGGAATGAAAAGGACAGATGCTTACTATGAACTGTCGTTGTATGGAGAAATAAGCCGCTAATCCTGCGGCTTATTTGATTCTCTGCGCCCGCACATTGCATTGCCTTTTAAAATTTGTAGGCGATAGTTATTAATTCAAACTATGTATTTCAAGTGAGAGAAAAATTTATTGCATATAACATTGTGAATTCAAAGTTTTTTAAGTAGGTATGTAAAATATTTATTAGATAAATATGTCGTTGGCCCATATATTCGATTTTTCTAAGCCCTAAGGGAAGCCGATGGGAATCGGGTTATATGGACGCTTCGCCACTGCACGAGAATCAGACGCGAGTTTCACAGTTTTTACCCATCCCACAAAAGTGCTCAATGCCGCTAAAGAAGTTTTCACTTCAAAAATCGATTTTTTAAAGATCGATTTTCATAAAACATGGGTAAAAAAAATGCACAACGTTAATAATCAAGTTTTCACTTCTGCCTGCACTCCCGGAGTGCAACCCGTCTTTTTTTTTTGGTGTCAAAATTTTGCTAAAGTAGTATTTTATTGTGTATTGTCTGGAGTCTGGACACATGGTTGTATTTGAATTGTATGTGATTACAAATATATTAAGGTGTAAATAAAACGAAATATGTGAATGAACTGTTTTGTTTCTTTAAATCAGATAAATAAGTAACCGTTAAGACAACTCCATATTAAATATTATGTTTTATTCGCATTTCAATACTAAATCTGCAGAAGAAACTTCAGAAATAGAAAGAATAAATAAAGTATAGCATTATTTTAATCGGAATTGAGCAAAATACTAATTAGAATTAGAAATAATTCAATTAGAAAGTTATAACCCAGGTCTGTGGCCATACCGGGATACCGTTATCGCTTTGTCTGTAGTTCACAGTTGTACCGGGATACCGTTATCGCTTTGTCTGTAGTTGACAGTTGTACCGGGGTACCGTTATCGCTTTGTCTGTAGTTGACAGTTGTACCGGGATACCGTTATCGCTTTGTCTGTATTTGACAGTTGTACCGGGATACCGTTATCGCTTTGTCTGTAGTTGACAGTTGTACCGAGATACCGTTATCGCTTTGTCTGTAGTTGACAGTTGTACCGGGATACCGTTATCGCTTTGTCTGTAGTTGACAGTTGTACCGGGATACCGTTATCGCTTTGTCTGTAGTTGACAGTTGTACCGGGATACCGTTCCACAGATGCGCAGAATCTGCTAAAAAGGGCTCCACAGTTGAGAGGATAATATGACGCTGACAACTGCAAATGACCTTGAGGATTCGCATTTCATGCATCACTCTCGCACCACTGTCGATTTTCATGCGAGAGAGAGAGAGAGAGATGTGAAATGTTCACTCGGTAGCTTGGATACATTTTTCGTTTGTTAAAGGAAAAAATAAATATTGTGGGAAATCTAGATGTCAGAACCGAAAATTAAATCTTACCTGCTTTGGATTTTTGTATAAGGCATCAAATAAACAAATTTTGAAAGCATAGCTTGTATATTATGTTAGTTAGGACTGTTTAAAGTTCCTAGAAGATGTGTCTTTGGTTTTTTTTATCCAGTAGGAGTACATTATTTTATTTATTTTATTATTTAAAATAAAAAAGCTTTTCCAAATAAAATCAAAAATCACAGAAGTATATTTTTTTTTGTTCCAGTCAGTGAAAACTGCAAGCTGTCTAGAAAACTGCACGAAGATGTCGAATTGGCAGCTGTCTTCGCCTTAATGATATTTTATTCGTGCGAATAAATCATTATTATGTTTGTTTATTTAAATGTTCACGCCTAAACCACTGAACCACTTTTTCTGAAATTTGAATGGCGATACTTCAGTCCTGGGAAAGGTCAAACAAAAGCTTTTTACCCTGGAAAAATATACGGTTCCCTCGCGATAAATTAATTTTGGCGCGACGGAGTTGCGGGCGTCATCTAGTTTAATATAAAGTTATTTGGACTGCCTCGTGGCTTGGATAATATAGCTAGGTATCCAGAGTTGATCCACGAACATCAATCCCTAAGTACTTACTTGAGTTAAAGCAACAAGTTAATACTGTCAATCAAGTGGTTAACCTCTACTCAACTCTCCATTCTCCAAATATCCATTAACGTATTCCTATATTCTACAAGAGTTTTAGTAAGTTGAGTATGGGTGGAATATAGTGCTACAAATTTAAATATCACGTAATTAGCTGCGCAAAAAAGAAATATTTACAATTTTGCAAAAAATTCATCGAAATTAACTACTTACTTGCAAATAAATTGAAAGAGACAATCTATTAAAGATCTAAAAAAAGATTCTTAAAATTTTCGCCGGCAAAAAAAAAATAAAATCGGCGGGGAAATCCTTTTTCCTCTTAATTAACTCATTGCTTTGGCTCTATAAATAGAATGCTGTATAAAGGAAAATTTTACCCGATTAAACATTTTTTCAACGGAAATGTAAATAAATTTTAAATTGGTCAAGTGAGCCACGAGAGTTGATGGGTTACGTAGGCAAAAAAATATCTATTAAATCTATACTAATTAATATTATATTAAATGCGAAAGTATCTCTGTCTGTCTCGCTTGCCAAAGCTACTGAACCGATTGTAATGAAATTTTGTACACAGATAGTCTAAAGCGTGAGTTGTCCTGGAAAAATGTACGGTTCCCGCGCGATAAACAAGTTTTGGCGCAACGGAGTTGCGGGCGTCATCTACTGTTAACAGAAACCACCCAGGAGACTTTCTACGCGGAGTTAAGCAGTCAAAACTTAAACTTTGAAACTTTACCCACGCTTTATACATTTTAAAGCAAGAGCCAATCCGACACTTACTCGTCATACCTATAATTATTATATGCCTTTACATTTGGCCCAGGCGTAGCTCTATGGCCCAGGCTTACTATAACAGCTGCCAATTCGACATCTTTGTGCTGTTTTCTAGACGTATGTATTTCATTGAGTGGCACAAAAAAAAATGTGATTTTTGATTATATTTGGAAAAGCTCGTCGAATTTAAATAATAAAATAATGTACTCCTACGGGATGAAAAAAAATACTAAAGTCACATCTTTCAGGAACTTTAAACAGTTCTAACTAAAGTAATAATACAATCTATGCTTTAAAAATTTGTCTATTTGATACCTTTTACAAAAATCCAAAGATTGCCGGATTTAATTTTCGGTTCTGACATCTAGATTTCCCATAATATTTATTTTTTCCTCTAACAAACGAAAAATATATCCACGCTACCGAGTGAACACTTTACATCTCTGTCTCTCTGGCATGAAAATCGACACAGGTGCGAGAGTGATGCGAGATCAAAGTCATTGGCAGTTGTCAGCGTCTTAAGCCACCAGGCTTACTATACGTACTTTACGAACATGATGTGGGGGTAGTTCGTTCATGGTTTCCTATGATTGACGGCAATTGTGCCTGGTTTTCCAACACAGCTCAACGTGACGCGTGTTAGCTATTATTGTAAGAAAAAAAGATTGAACAGAAAGTTAAGTTAAATATTATGTCAATATTATATTTTTTTAACAAAAGTCATATATGTTTTACCCATTTAAAAAATATATACTGTCTCGACCAATGATGTTTATATCATAGGTCTCGACATAGTAAAAGGAGGGGGGTCTCGATTCATTATTATAATTAATTATAATAAAAAGTGTTAAGTATCATTTTCTTCACAAAAATAAAAAAAATGTCTATAAAACGATACAATTTTTATTATTTTTGGTCAAAAATTAGTCAAAATTTTCGAATTTTAGCAAGAAGAATAATTACAAACCATTATAATATAGAAACACAGAAATCCCTCTTCAATTTCCACTTGGACGTTAAGTTTTTTCGTATCATTAATGTAAGTCGCACCCAATAATCTTCTGACATAATTTATCACCAAACTTACTTACCAAGTACCAACTGCCGTCGCGCAGCTACTTCTAATGTTCATGTTTCTCAACTGTTGTTAACTTAACTTTAAGAACTACATTAGCTACAACATTATAATATGTACTCTGTAATCGATAGGGAATTTAATATTAATATTAGGGAATCTTAACATTCCTTATAAATATTTAGTTATAAGTTTTAACTTTACTAAAATATCTGCTCTCATGTTTTGTAATCTTTTCTTTCAAATTTATTCGGGAATTTTAATATGGCAATACAGCCTAGTCCTACTTTATGGCTCGGGCTAACCATGTGCGGTAAAGACGATGACTGATGTGTTCCTGTACCGACCGCGCCAGAGCATCATATAATATGCATTAATATCATACAAAACTGCATATATATTAGTGGTCCGCCCCGGCTCCGACCGTGGTACATACTTAACCTAGAGCACTTGGTATTCGGTAATATCTTAGCTATATATTCTTAGCTATACATACAAAACTGCATATATACTAGTGGTCCGCCCCGGCTCCGCCCGTGGTACATACATAACCTAGAGCACTCGGTATTCGGTAATATCTTAGCTATACATTGGTAAAATATTTTTTGTAATCGGTCCAGTTGTTCCTGAGATTATCGCGTTCAGACAAACAAACTCATCAGCTTTCAATGTTAGTCCGCGTACTCCTCCGAAACGGCTTTACTGATTTTAACCAAATTTTATATGCATATTCAGTGGGTCTGAGAGGTCTTCAGTTACTGGGTACTTTATATATTGATAAGTGCATTTGTTGAATAAATAATAGTAAATTATTACAACTCGAGACTGACGGCGACCATTGTTTGCATGCTACAAAATAGCGATGTACGTTGTCATGGTGACGTTTATTTAGTCACTTCAATAAAATAATATGGGCGAAATACTTTATAAATATTATGGCAAAGCAACGTTTGCCGGGACAGCTAGTAATAAATAAAGAAGTTGAAAGTAAAATTGGTGCCTGAGCACCGGCACCCTCTCCAGTGCGAACGTTGTACTCGTACTTTGTAGCCTTGCTGTTATTCATATTATAGTATTCTTAAATGAAAGTCTTAGAACAGTTTACACTCTGCTCCCTTTTTTTTATAATATTATATCATTATATGTAGTACCTAAGTATTCAACCAATCAACCTACTCGTAAGGGCCGGGACACAAAAACACGGCACGACGTCGTACGGCGTCGTACGGCGCCGTGCGGACGCGCGTCGTAAAAAACCCACGGTACGGCGCCGTACGGCGTCTAGAAACTCATCTTGAATTTCTACGTGAGTTTTTTACGACGCGCGTCCGCACGGCGCCGTACGACGCCGTACGACGTCGTGCCGTGTTTTTGTGTCCCGGCCCTAATATATCACTTATTACTAAGATATTTTGTTGGTCAACTAATCATAACTAGCCGACCGCGCAAGACAACGCACCTCAAACGTTTTGAATTTTGGAGGGGCGCGCCATGTTATCGTAGTTTATCTCTACAACAAAGGCTGACAGTTCCTGGCGTCTACGCCAACCAACTTCCAACATTAGCGTAAAATTATCGTCTCCGACTACGTCCTGCGTCACGCCGAATTGCGTGTTCGTTATCGCCATTATTAAAACATTCAGTGTTCGGAGTGAACATTACTCCTTATTTCGTGAAATAAATCCAAGATAACATCTATTGTGTAACGAAATGTATGCTCTTGTCGATATACGTTATGGTTTTAAAGAAGTACATCGAATGATATTAATTAAGGCCGTCGCCCGAGCAAACGACCTTGACCATACATTTGCCGCGTTGCCGAGATCGCACCAAAACCCTACTTTTTACCTTAGTTCAAAATTGTCCTAAAAAAAGGTTCCGTAGTCAACAAGGAATCCTTAAGTATAGTTTCGGTCTGTCCGTCCGTCTCTCCGTCCGTCTGTCTGTCCGTCTGTCTGTCCGTCTGTCTGTCCGTCTGTCTGTCCGTCTGTCTGTCCGTCTGTCTGTCTGTCTGTCTGTCCGTCTGCCTGTCTGTCCGTCTGTATATCCGTCTGTCTGTCCGTCTGTCTGTCCGTCTGTCTGTCCGTCTGTCTGTCCGTCTGTCTGTCCGTCTGTCTGTCCGTCTGTCTGTTCGTCTGTCTGTCCGTCTGTCTGTCCGTCTGTCTGTCCGTCTGTCTGTCCGCCTGTCTGTCCGTCTGTCTGTCCGTCGTCTGTCCGTCTGCCTGTCCGTTTCTCTGTACTATGTCCGTCTGTCTGTCCGTCTGTCTGTCCACGGTTTTACTCAGAGGCTATAGGACCTACAAAGCTGTAATTCGGCATGAATACACATATAGAGGACGCCGACAAAATGGTGTAATATGACAACTTAAAAAAATATATTTTATGATACCTCCCCTACACATGAAGCGGGGATGATTTTTTATTTTTCGCGTCCACCCCACCGTGTGGGATGTCGTTGGATAGTTTTTTTTTTTAAATATTAAGAGTGTTCATAGATCATTTTCTGATTTAGTGATCCATTTGTGAAATATGAAGTTTTAAAGTAGAAAAAATCATTAGATTCCAGTTCTACCAGCTAAACGGTTGCTTCTGGAAATGTGAGAAAATTCACGGGAGTAGGAAATATGCTGAATATTAAAAGGAAAATTATCACGGCTAAGAAGACTTCATAAGTTATTTAGTAATAATAGCTATTCGATTAACTAAAAAATGTATTCGGTGAAGTATAAAGGAAATTTTCGTTTAAAGTCCTTTGAACGTAACTGAGATTTAGGGCGCATTTTCATTTACAGCATACGGCGAGTCTATGACAACTAATGGCGCATTTTGATTGGTCGTGGCATGCATTTTAGAAATCTCCCGCACCCCGCATGCGGGCCCTATCGACCAGTGAAAATGCGCCAAGTACAGTAAATGAAGGCAAAAATCAGGTGCAACCCCCGATTTCGTTGAACCTCCATCGTTAAGTACTTTAAACCCTCTACTTTAAAAGTGAAATACGTTCGTATTGCGTTTTTTTTTTATTTTAGGGGTGAAATCCACCCCTTTTGTTGAAAATAGAAAAAATGCAGATTTAACAAATCTGGCTTAACTAATTGGGTTTAATTCGATAAAATAAATGTTTTAATGTTTTTCTCATGATATTTTATGTTTATTTAATTGATTTTTCAACCCTTATGGCAACCTGCATCCCTTTAATCGTGAAAAAACACTTTTTGTATTTCTGAACTTTAAAATCGCATTTTTACATTGTATAAACAGTTTGTTTAATATTTATGATATAATTTTTTGATAACACTGAAATATAAACCCCTAAAAGTACCCCTTTATTGCGAAATCACGGTAAAAATTGGGTTCAAAAACTTAATAGGTTTATGTTTTTGAACCCAATTTTTTCAGTTTATTTACTTAGTATTAATTTCTTGTTTAGTTTTTTTTGCGAAATTTTTTAGTAGGTAACATCATTTGAAAATACATTACTAAAGGAACAAGGGGCATTTTAAAGCGCTTATGGACGTAGGCACTGTCAAAATAATTTCACTTTAAACGTTTTAATGTTTAGTACGAGTTCAGCCATGTAAATAGCCAACAATATAATATCTCAAATGGAAAATGTTGTCGGGGTTTACATCAAAAAGTTTAATTTAATTATTGTTAGTTAAAATATAACTTAATTAGTATTTAATGTGAGTTTCGAATACTCGGTATTTCCACTACAGTTTGCGGCCTGTGGCCAGCGTGGAATATGCTTTCAACTAAATCCCATTTTGCATTCTAAAGGTAGCTTTCCGATCCTTACCGCAATTAGCGTATATCTTCTGTCTGTCTGCTACGATTTTTTTGAAATTTGGTATGGAGGTAATTTGAGTCCCGGGAAAGGCCATGGCATACTTTTTATTCCGGTAAAATGTACGGTTTCCGCACGTTAAACAAAATTATGAGCAAACGAAATTGCGGCAAACATGTTGTAATAAATTATAATGCTCATTTATCAGATACATCCAATTAACCAACAACAAAATTAATGCATTTCTGTTATCGTGCAGTCTACATAATTTATGTCTACATACTTTTCCAGCGATATTTAATTGTTCACACAAATTAATCCCGAAAATTCCAAATATATCAAATCTGGATTAAATGTGCTTCGTAATCGTGATTAATTTGGCACTCAAACGATTTCCTGGGGAGGATTTTCGGTAGTTCAATATATTATAATCGGATCATAAACTTGGTCCACGAATTTGCATTAAACTGTGCCAATGTTCATATTAGGCATACGCGATATTATTTTTATGCTAATTCTTCTCAAACTTGGACGACTTAATACTTAATCTCCGAGGTTATGTATACGACTTTATAATACTTTTTTAATTGTATAATAACGCTAAGCGAAATTGTGAGTGCAGATGTTTAAGGGCGTGTTCGTCTATACTTTTATCGCTCACTGTATGTGTTACTAGCGCACGACCTTTGCGTAACTTCCCTAGATTATACGGATTTCAGTTAGAAGGGTAGTTTTCGCCTACAGGTAGATATTTTAAAATCGCTGTCACCAATTGGTGTCCATCCAACAATTTAGCAGAGTACAAATGGAATCGGAAATTCTCTTTATTTACCTAAATTGTACACCCTTCATTTTGAAAGTGTCATGCATCTCAGCGTCTCTTGAGGGTGTATTAAAGTATCAAAACAGACGCCTCAGAATTTAAGTCAGCTTAATTTTATCTCAATAATGAACTCACTAAATGTTGGCACTTTATTATTCCCTTAGTACGCTTCAAGTGTCATTGAGGGCTAATCTTCAAGTGTATTGGATTTTCAAATTATCAGGACAATGTTTCAATAAACTTGGTTAAGTAATTAATTATTAAACTTAATTCAAGACGTGAGTGGAAGAATAAGGTGAGTAACATGAAAAAACTTCCCGTTTTTTTGCTTAAATGCAGGCATTAGGTCCGGAAAAAATATTTGAAATAGAAAAACTATGAATTATATGCGTAGCCAGATATATTAGCTAGGTTATGAAGTAGATAAGTAAAGGGAAAAAATGAGGTATTGTCCGTATGTTACGAAATGTTACTTGTTCGATTCTTCCACTCACGTCTTCATTATTATTTTTGCAATAATTGGAGGCAATAACGATGGCTGTTGTCAGCAAATCTATAACATAAAAATCGTCTAAGTGTGAGTTGGACTCGTCTACTATCATTATAGAGCAAAAAATATAGGCAAATAAAAATGTTTTTTTTTTTTAAATGGGGCATGGTCCCGGCAAACGTTGCTTTGCCATAATATTATAAAGTATTTCGCCCACTTAATTTTATTGAAGTGACTAAATAAGTATGTCGCCATGGCAGCGTCGATCGCTATCCCGTCGCACAAAAAATGGTCGCCGTCAGTCTCAGGTTGTAATAATATACTATTATTTATTCAACAAATGCACTTATCAATATATAAAGTACCCAGTAGCCGATCTCAGACCTACTGGATATGCATATAAAATTTGGTAAAAATCAGTAAAGCCGTTTCAGAGGAGTTCGTGGACTAACATTGTGACACGAGAATTTTATATATAAGATAAGGTTTTTTTCTTGTGTTTGCTATTATCACAGGAAACTACTTACTTTACGGTTAAAAAAAAATGCAAATAAAAAAAAATACAATATTCCACCTGCGTATACATATATCAGTTCCGATGACGTACCTACCTACCCTTACCTTTGACAATTCAGAGTTCTGACGGGATGACATCCGTCGGGCGCTCAGTTTAATCATCATAGTAGGGGAGGGGAGGGTGCTATTTGTGTAGTCGCTCGAGCGTCATGGAGACAGTAGGTTTTTTACATTCGGTAAATCTGATTAAAAAAATAATACGAGCGTTTTTTATTTTAGCGGTGGGTTCAGAAACTGCAGCCATTTTAAAGTTTTGAAAAAGAAAATATATTTAGAAAATTGCTTATTTAGGTAAATTATAAATATATTTTAGACAACGAACACTAAATTATTTAGTTTAGTGCAAAATAATATTAAATATATCTGCAAAGCTTAGTTAGGAAAATATAAAGCTTTATTTTTTCCCTACCTAACGTTTAAATCGTCAGTGCTTTATGGAAGCTTCTTTGGGGTATACTAAACATCCCCTATCTTAATCTGACAGATCCGATGACATTTCAATATTTAAAAAAAAATTAACCCACCACGTGAGAAATCTGGTTTCTATACCAAGATAGCTAGACACATTTCGGAAGCCCATACTAGATTAATCTGACACGCTCGAGCTAGTCCCAAAATCCCCTCTTCCCCTCCCCAATTACTAGACACGCGCTAGCGTGTCAAGCCAAGTTCCAGCATAACATAACTGGCGAGCAGCACCGTGTGTAATATTACACGAATCATTTGCAGCTACTTTTGACCCCCTCATAATTCAGAAACTATTTCACACAAGCGTTTCAAATTTGGCTCATATTATAATGAGACTTGCGAGATAAATATATAAGGACCTAAATTTCATAAACACAGCTCAAACGGTTATTAAGATATTATTAACGTCCGAAAATCTACATTTTTATCACTGACTGACCGACCTATAGATCAAAATTCTAACCCAGTTCCAGATGACCTAGAAGGCTGAAATTTCCAGCTAGGTAATGGTGTGTAAGCGTAGGGGAAAAATGGTCAAGTGCGAGTCGGACAGAGTGAAACTAGGCAAAAATTGTGTGTTTTTATATGGAGGCTAAAATATTTAAATATTTATTTAATTTTACTTTTATCATAAATGATGAAAGTAAAAATATAATTAAAGATTTTGTGAATATTTCATGTGCCTACCAGCTGATATTATTAATTTTGAACAAAAAAGGCCAAAAAAATCACGTTTATTATATGGCTAATGGGAGCTCCCCGTAAATATTTATTTGTGAAGTGAAGAAACTTTATGAAATGAATAGAATGTGACTTTATGAAGTGTGTCTGTCTGTCTGTTACTTCTTCACGCCCAAACCGATTGTACCAATTGTTCTTAAATTTGGCTACCAACATTTTCCGATTGAAATCTTAGTGCCCATGGAAGCCAAATTTTTTGTAATGTTGCCAATTACAAAGGAAAATGTTGTTTATATAGTCCGTCATTGAGAAAGTGAAGAAATTAAAAAGTGGCAACATCATAGTATCATCCCTTTTTTTCTTGGATTGATTTGAAAGGGATGATCATGAAACTACGATGCTGCCACTTTTTAATTTCTTCAATTTCTTGACAGACTGTAGAAATATGTAGTACAGTATCGAGTGAATCGCGAAAATCTTGGAAGTTAATAAGGATGGGGCCATCCGCCATTGAAGTATTTATTTCGATTTCTGATCTATCGTGCCTCTATTTCGTGACATCGGTGTGTATTATGATAGCTAGTTTGGAACTACGAAGGCATAAAACGACAGAAATATGCACTATCTCACCTCGCAGACGTCACCGAAGATCTTCTCTGTACACATAGATGCCCGCAAGATATCTATACACAAGGGCATCTACTCCTCAAGCAAAATCGTCAAGTCCCTGGCAATAGCACCCATGACCGGGACGGAGATCCCTAAAACCGACACCAACACCTTGTACCTGACTTACACACAGCTGGAAAAGTCAACGCTAAGGAAGTCAGGTTACGGAACCGGAGAGGCCTCGAAAGTGCTAACTATTCACGAGGCCCAGGGATTGTGCTACAAGAGAGTATACGTCATCAAACACCAAAAGAGGAAGTTACAGCTACATCACAGTTCATCACACGCGGTGGTTGCCCTGACGCGTCACACGGAACAACTCGTCTATTACACAGACGACACGGACGACGCGCTGGGCAAACTCATAAAGGGAGTGATGGAAACTCCTGCAAAGGCCATCATGGACCATAACACCAAGATGGCAATCAAGAACCGGGACCATACTACAATCAAAAAATTGGTCTCGGTGAAAGTTCCATGACGGCAAATAAACTGACAAAATACCGGACTGACAATGCGTATGCCAACGAGTATGCCCTCAAAACCATCAGAGGGCAGAGGACACCAGCCACCAACAGGTGGTTAGCACAAAATATTACAAGCCTCACCCAGCGAGCGGGACCGGCATGGACCAACACCCTTTAACATCCCAAAAACTCCACCCAGCTTTGGTGACCCCTCAACACCCGAGCCAATGCCAGAACACCGAAAGGCAAAGGGTGGACGCAAAATCGAGAGGGAAGTGGGAAATGCCGTACCCACCCACTGGGCTCCAACTGAGGTCCAAATATAAACAATCAAGAAGACGACATCACCCCGGAAGATCAAAACTTCGAAGACAGCCCAGTCAAGAAGATGACTTCCAGGGAGACGACAACAGCCATCAACCAGATGGCCAACATTATAAAAAACCCTCAACAACATCTGAGGGTACGACACTTAGAGCCCCTTCAGGGCAAACTACTGAATGTTTGACGCGTATGTATGTTGCTGAAATTACAATGAAAAGAAAATTAACAAAATATGAAATATAACAAGAACACGGGCCACCTAGGCCTGTGGACAGGGAAAAAAAAAATATATGCACTATCCACGAAAATTTGCCAAAATATACACTAACGCTTAAAAAGTGCCATTATATGCATTTGCATATGCAAGTATGCAAATGCATATAATCTGATGTCTAGTCATGACTCTATCATTTTTTTGACTTTAATAAAATAAGCTTTATATGGGAGTTAAACTACTCATTTAAGACAAAAATCATCACTTGAAAACTGATTAGATCTAAATTTTGCTATTTGCCGCACTTTGCTTGATTTTATTTTTATCAATTATTTTTAATTATTACTGATTTGTCAAGTTTAAGAATTTAATTTAAGTATAAAATGTTTAAAAATTTAAAGATAATTACGCCATATTTAAGATCATCAAGTTTCAGGTCTTGTCTTCAATAATATTTGAAATAGATGATTATTGACGTTAGCATTTAGCAAAGACATAAAAAGTATTGCGAACGTAAAGAATTTTATCATTTCGATCGTGCATACGTTTTGAGATAAAATGCTTTCCTTTCCAGTATTTAAATAACATCAATTGAGATATTCAATAAAGCAAAGAAATAGATTCTATTATTTGTTCATAATGTTATTTGGTTCCTATACATACATATTTAAATTTTCCATAGAACTTGGCACTCATTTAGATCTCTATCGTTTTTACGGCGAAGTCCACAGACAAGAATAATGTTTGTATGGGACTTGGCTCTCCATTTTTTCATTTATGATTTTGGTGGGATTATATTAATCGCGGGTTAATTATATTAATGGAATAATATTTGAACGTGTTAAAAGTCTGTTCAAGACGCCATCAATTTATCTATACCTATCCCTCTTTGTCTGGACTTTGAATTGTGAACATTAGGGATCTCCAATAAAAGGGTCCACGAATCTTCCTCAAGGCTCCCAACTTCTATTCCCGTTCTTAATGGTATAGATTAGTTTAATTTATTATGTTCCAACTGAATCAAACGAAATTTAGGTCATTAGTCACCGTTACGATTCCACTTTCAAAATTACCCTCTGAATACATTTTACAAGATGTTTTTTATCTTTACACCACGTCTGACACCGAGCGAGTTTCCGTAAAACTTGGTTCTAGATGTCAACGGATATACATTTATAACTACGTTTATAAATGGTTACGATGAGAGGGTCTTCGCTCGTATCATATCAATAAGACTATAGAGTATTTTAATTGGATCTAGGCTCTACCGTTTGAAAATATTTTACCATCATTATAAATGAACCGTGTACTTATTTGTGATTCTTTATTAGAACCATTTTTGAAGAAGCTGATAACTGGTGTTGAAAATTGGATAACGTACGACAAGAACGTGTGAAAAATATTGTGGTCAAAGGCCGGTCATGCTTCACAGACTGTGGCGAAACCCAGGCTAACTCGCAACAAGGTTGCTGTGTGTGTGGTGGGATTGGAAGGGCATTATTCATTATGAGCTTTTACCGCCAGGCGGGACCATCGATTCTGAACTGTACTGCGAACAACTGATGAGATTAAAGCAAGAAGTTGAGAGAAAGCGGCCGAAGCTAATCAACAGAAGGGGTGTGATTTTTCACCATGATAACGCTAGTCGCTAGTCCTCACACATATTTAGCCACTCAGCAAATATTACGGGAGTTTGGCTGGGAGGTGTTAATGCATCCGCCGTATAGTCCTGACCTTGCACCTTCAGATTTACACCTGTTTTGGTCGCTGCAGAATTCCTTGGGCAATATCAGGTTGAGGACAAGAGAACTGCCAAAACCACTTGTCGCAGTTTTTTCATCAGAAGCCCCAAAATTTTTATAGCAATGGGATCATGTCCCTACCAACAAGATGGCAAAAAGTTATCGAACAAAATGGCACTTATATACTTTAATCAATTGTAAATTAACTTTATAAAAAACCTTTTGAATTTTTATATAATATGTGATGAAAAATTTTCCCCAATCTAATATAACGCTAAGGGAAGGCTCTCTATTTTGTGCAGTGTCATCGGTTTGTGAAGAAATTCTTTAATGACCAAATTCATACGTTCTACAAGAAACATAATGTTTTATACCAGAATCAGTTTGGCTTCCAGAAAGGTAAAGGTACTGCCGACCTCCTGTCTCGCTTTGCAGATGAGGTCAATAAAAATTTAAATAAAAAGAAATATGTACTCGCTCTTTTTATTGACTTTTCCCGGGCATTTGACACCTTAGACCATAAAAAACTATTAAAAAAATTAAGCGATTGTGGTATAAGGGGTCCAATGTTAAAATGGTGCCAAAATTATTTAAAAAATCGGACTTATAATGTTAAAATTAATAACACCCACAGTAGCCAAATTACAATCGACGATGGCACAGCTCAAGGGTCGGTACTAGGACCTACCCATTTTTTATCCTATGTAAACGACATGTGTAACTGTCTTAAATTTTGTTTATGTTATCAATTTGCCGATGATACGTGTCTGTTGTCAGCCGATGAGGATCCCCATAAGGCACTTGAGCGTTTACAAAAAGATTTTGATGCAATTCAACGCTGGTGTCATGATGCTGGCTTAGTAATTAACACCTCTAAAACAAAGTTATTGTGTATTAAGTCACCATATCTTCGGAAACAATCTCTGAACACTAAATTAATTGCTCATGAGCACAGCTGCTTGCATCTTACTAAAGTTGACCCATGTACTAATTGTCCGGCTATTGAGGAAGTAAACTCCCAAAAATACCTTGGGTTGATAATAGACGATAAATTTAATTGGAACCATCACATTAAAATCGTATGCGATAAACTACGACTATTTTTGGCCAACATTACCGTATTAAAAAATAGAATTCCGTTTAAAGTTAAATTAATGTTATACAATTCTTTTGCCGAGTCGTACATACATTACGGCCTGAGCACCTACGGTCGTACCTATAAAAGCTATTTGAATCAAATATACACTCTGCAATTAAGAATCTTAAAATCAATAGTTTCTCCAAACATAAAACAAAAATTTTACAATAACGACTATGGATTATTCAATCATTGTAAAATTTTACCAATTTTTACGAAATTTAAGTATACTATGTTAAAAGAACAATATTTTAATGAAAGTTTAAAAGTATTAACCGAACACCCTGTAAGAACTCGAGCAGTCACACAAAACCGGCTTCTGACGACTCGAGCCTGCAATAGGTACGGCGAGCGAACTACTAGCTATATCGTTCCGCGCCTTATCAATGAGTTACCTAAACATGTAATAAATAACTTAACTGAGAATAATATCAAATCTAAACTAAAAACCTATTTTCTTCAAATAAATAACTCTTAAGTACCTAGTTTTTTATCTATCTTGTTCCTAATTATCGTATAAAGTAACTTTATAGCACCAAGTATCAACTAACTGATAAGTGATATATATTTTAGTTTGTATAATTATCTAAAACGATATCTATGAATAGGACTGTATCGCAGCATTGCACAAACCTCATTGGTTTTAAATGCTGTTTTTAATTAAGTTGATTAATTGTATGTCTTATTTGGTAAATAAATAAATAGAAAAATAGAGTAAAAGCCTTAAGGTGACGCCGCGTTCAAGTAAGAAATCGTGTTGGACATGTTTTAGATTGCTTGTTTTCTATGAGAGGCCGGGCCGGCCTCTCATAGAAAACAAGCAATGGAACAGCAAAAAATGGAAAGGGCGTAAGCGACAAAATGGTTTTTGTCGCGTAATTTAAAAACCATAAAAACATTTCATATAAGCTATGCACATATTAAAGTGTATGCTTCAACCAATTTATATACAAATTTTGGAACCTTAAATCACTCTCCTCTGTTGGAAAAATAGGAATCCCTTTTTTTACAGAGGTCTTTTCGATTGATAATTCTGTGTTATAAAAGTTGTCCAATCGTGTTATGCTATGGGCAATTCAAAGACAAAGACATGATGAATACTGACAATGAACTTTAAGTTTCTTAGCTTTAGTCATTGCTGAGAAAAATCGGCATCGCTACAGCCAAATTATCAAGGCGTCGCCTTAATTAACGGATGTATGCACGGAATTGACTTGCAAGGTTTAAAGAGGAACGTCGGCCTAAATAAGGCCAATATGAAATGCAAATTTCACTAGTCTAGCTCGATTTGTGGCTCGATTTATGACTCGATATATCGTTGGAAATCATGGACCAGTGCAAGTTACGAACGTGTAGAGATAAACTACGATAACATGGCGCGCACCTCCAAAATTCAAAACATTTGAAGTGCGTTGTCAAAGGCCTTAAGAAAAAATCGGCCAAGTGTAAGTAGAACTCGCGCACGAAGGGTTCCGTACCGCTAAATGTGAGCGAAAGTTCCAAAAAAAAGTGTTTTTTTGTATGGGATTTGAATATTTATTTTCATTTTATTAATAAGTACAAAAATAATCAAGAATTTTAAATGCCTCTAAGTATTTCAAATGCCTACGTACTACCATTATTGATTACGAGCAAGAAAGGCCAAAAAAATCACGTGTGTTGTATGGGAGCCCCCCTTAATTATTTGTTTTATGAAATAAGGGGGCAAACGAGCATACGGGTCACCTGATGGAAAGCAACTTCCGTCGCCCATGGACACTCGTAGGATCAGAAGAGCTGCAGGTGCGTTGCCGGCCTTTTAAGAGGGAATAGGATAACACGGGAGGGTAGGGATTGGAATAGAAGGGAATAGGGGAGGGAAGGGAAGGGAATAGGGGATTGGGCCTCCGGTAAACTCACTCGGCGAAACAACGCAAGCGGACGGACAGACATCTAAGTCTCAGTAATAGGGTCCCGTAGTTGATTATTCCCCATATCAAGCAGATGTTCTGCTAGTGCTACCGCGGATTTATTTGTCTGGCGATTTTTAACTGCGGCTTAGTATGTACGCGACTTATTCTAGTAGCATTACTACTAGAATAGGTCGCGTTAAGTCCCGAATAATAAATTTCAATTATAATGCAACGCGAAAGTTTAAAAGTTCAGCCACTATGGAGTTTCGGTCGTGGTTACCGCGAAGAATATAAGCTATGAAATGCTTTACTCTTTCTAGAAGGTCAGGTAGATTTTCAGAACTGAATACCTCCTAAAATAACCGCGACCGAAACTCCATAGTTGCTGGTCGTTCTTACCTGTGTAAAGGCCACAAACAGGTAAGCTTTCAGCTTTCCGAAACGAAGGAAGATCTGGCCATCACAGGCTCTATGGTCCATTATAATATTGTGGATTTGGAATTATGGACATATTATACATATCTTTGGACTTTCTTTTACTGCCATACACCAGTGGTTTTAATTTTTTTGTGGCGGAACTCCTTTTAAGAAGTGATTTTTTAGACGGGACCCACGGATGATGGTGTTTGACTTGGTGTTTGATGACATTTCTAAAAACAAAGGTAACTCTTACCACAAAAAACTAAACATCTGTTGAACAGTTGTTTTGGGACCATTTTGTAAGTACTGAATTTTTCTTCTCTAATCAACTGTTCAACAGGTGTTTAAATCTTTTGTGGTAAGACCGTTTACGTTATGCTCGCGGAGTCCCAAGGTATTTATGGAGCCCTAGGGGCTGGCTCCGCGAAGCACACTGAGAATTGCTGCCGTGGACAAAAAGTGCTATCGAGCCTTGGGATGTAATCGCTTATGGATCAAGAAGGTGCGGGCCGCACCTTTTAGATCAAGAAGGTACGGACCGCAAGAAACCGCACCGTGCGGTTTCTTTTAGCGAGTCTCTAAAAATAGAACCAATAAATTACGACCGAAGACGAATGCTCAAAGGCGAGGTATTTATTACTGTGATTAATAAGAACAGACGATTTATGAAAGTATCATTTATTTCGTGTAATATTCTAATGTTTTTAGGAAAGCAATTCCAGTGATTTGTATCTGAGAATATATTATTTTGCATAACGCTGCATAACGACACCTATTTCCATTTGAACGCATGTGATGCAAATATGATAGAAGAAGAGGATAAAGTGAAGCTGACGTATAAATTATATTAATTAGTACTTATCATTAATTGGTTCACAATATAATATTATAATATAGTGTGTGAATCTGCACGTTCGTACTTTTTTTATGAAATAAGGGGGCAAACGGGCAAACGGGTCACCTGATCGAAAGCAACTTCCGTTGCACATGGACACTCGCAACATCAAAAGAGCTGCAGATGCATTGCCGGCCTTTTAAGAGGAAATAGGGTAATAGGGGAGGGTAGGGATGGGAAGGGGAGGTTGGGAAGGGAATAGAGTACGGGGTTTGGGCCTCCGGTAAACTCACTCACTCGGCGAAACACAGCGCAAGCGCTGTTTCACGCCGGTTTTCTGTGAGAACGTGGTATTTCTCCGGTCGAGCCGACCCATTCGTGCCGAAGCATGGCTCTCCCACGTCTAAACGTATAAGCATGGCTCTCCCACTTACCTACTTTTAAAAAATATGTCGAGTATTAAAAAAAAGTTTTAAAAATTAATTGATGTTAGTTACATAATATTATTTATATACATATATAATATGTAAATTGGGGTTGAATAGGAGTTGATGTTAGTATGGAACAACTCGATTCCTTTTTCGAGACCGAAAATTTGCATGAAGATGTACCTAATTCATAGTTTGTTGAAATTTAATTATCTAAAGTGCCAATTAATTTAAAAATTAAAAATAGATTAAAATCCCACTAATTAATAAGTGCGAAGGATTGTGAGTTTTAATTCGACATTTTTTTAAGGAGTTGCTCTTATCCTATGGTTACAATTTAACTGACTTTCAAAATGGATGAAGTTCTATGTTCGTTTTTAGGGTTCCATACCTAAAGGGTAAGAACGGGAACCTATCACTAATACTTCGATGTCTGTCCGTCTGTCTGTTTCCAGGCTGTTATTCAAGAAGGCTCTGTAGCTAAACTTCTGAATTTTTTATAGATTGTGTATGTGTATTGTCGCTTTAACAACAATTAATAATATAAACAAAATAAAATTAACAATAAAGGGGGCTCCCATACAACAAACTTGATTTATCGACCTTTTATTCGAAATAGTCACAACGATCACAACGGGATCGAGAAAACTTTAAAAAATGGATATGGAAACTAAACGGTGATTTCGGTTTCATGGAAAGTATTCAAAACAATTATTTATTATCCTGCCAAAAAGTAAGATTTCGCACCAAAGTAGACCATGGTTCGGAAGGAGCTGAGAGAACACTGGCCGACTTCTTATAGATATAAGTTTGGGGATTTCGGCGTTGTTTTAAAAACGGAAAGTGTATTATATATACGATGCAAAACATGGTTTGGGATGCAACCTGCGTGGACACGCTGGCGGCGTCGTACGTGACGGCCACCTCGAATTAATATTATAATCTAGAATCTACATATTCTACGTTTTAATTTTTTTAGGTCAATTTTGAACTAAGATAAGTAAAAAAATAGGGTTTGGGTATGATCTTGGCAACACAGCAAATGTATGGTCAAGGTCGTTTGCTCGGGGGACGGCCTAAAATTGTAGGTGAAAAAAAGGGTAACCGTTAAAATTAGGATCTGTCCCCCTTTTGCTGCAAGGTCCTTAATTGTATTTGAATATTATGTTTGAAATCTACTATCATAGAAGTGGATTTATAGGCAGGTGGTGGACCTGCGTAATGTGGTCGCGTTATGTCAAACCCAACCGACAAGATAACAGCTCATTGAATTGACATGATTCGACTATAACGCCGCCTCCACATTTGTATCATTTGCGCGATCAGATCTCCGATCAGATCTCCGTCGCGTATCAAAATGATACGCGTATCATGATAAATTTCTTCGATGGTACATTTTAATTTTCTCGAGGTAATCAAACACTCTGGCCCGAGCCGGGTTATATTGTAGTAGCCTACGAATAATAAAACCTAAGGAAACGTAACTCCCATACTAATACAGTTTTAAATTTGGTTCCATTCGAACTGTCTTGAGCGGTATAAAGGCTGACGTTACATACGTCAGCCTTTATACCGCTCAAGGTCACCTAAATATTGCAAATGTATGAAAAGTGAACCTAAGGTACACTTTTTTGACAAGTATTTTGGAGCATGTTTTTTGACGGAGTTACCTTCCTTAGTTTTTATTATTCGTAGGTAGTAGCGCTATATTTTAAAAAGAGCACATTTCAGTACTTACCTTTCCAGTCAATTATGTCGTCGATGTAGATGGGCGTCTCGGCCCACATAAGGTATGCATAAACTTCATCCGTCGCCGGCGACATCGCATAACCCTGCAGCTGTGGGATCCCATTCGCGCTGAAGTCCGCCAGTTGGTTGAGTATCTCGTAGTGCGCCTGCAACATTGACGAACAATTATACCAGGCCATTTAGCCGAAGCTTTTTCGTCTTCGCTTCGTTTTAGAATCGCCGATCAAAATGCATGGAATTGACATAAGACGAGTCGAACGTCAATGTCATATTAACGAACGCTTATGTCAATTCCATACATTTTCATCGGCGATTCTATAGCGAAGCGAAAACGAAAACATTTTGGCACACCCCCCCAGTACTGTGGAATGTTGCGTATTTATCAGTCGCCACTGTATGCGTGTGTGAGATATTATCCGACATTGTATATAAATACGGTATATAATTTATGTATGTAAATTACTAATTTTGGAATCTAATTATTATTAATAATTATTTCATGATATATACGTGGATATGATATAATATGTGGACAGCAAATATAATACTTACTTAATTGTTTTTAAACAACTAAATTTATCTCCAAAAAGACAAATATTATTATATTTCCGGTTATAAATTATTATAATACTTTTACGGCAGTGTAGGTTGTTTTTGATATTGCAGTATATAAAGGTACGCTTATACGGGCAACTAAAATTGCTCCACTCCAGTCAATTCTCGTCAACTTTGACGTCATGACTACATCAAGCAATTTTCGGCAACAAGTAGCAACAAGCAGCAATTATATTGCGCAATACATCGCAATACAATTGAGCGATATGGCGCAACTTCATCAACTAGTTACTAGGCAATACTGTCATACACGAGCCCATCAGCAAAGAATCCCGTCGGATATTCGTCAATTCGTATCGGCGACATTGAGTGATATGAAATATCTGGAGCAATATCGCCGAAATAATTGCCGCAATTTATTAAAATTGCTCCAATATGGATGGCTCCACTAATTGTTCCAGATCGGTCCATTCGTGTCGCCGGGCAATTATTGCCGCAATTGTTGCCCGTGTAAGCGCTTCTTAAGGGGGGCTGTCTGATGGAAGGGGCTCATTCTCTCTCTTGTCGTAAGCCTTGTCACTCTGCCTCCTGTAAATGTGAATGTGGCTCTGAATACTTCGAACAAAGATATCGTTATAGGATAAGTATTTAATTGGTTTTGCCAGTATTTCAGAGGTTTGCCTTTGGGTAAATTATGAAAATGAGGAAAAGTTAAGTAAATTGTATTTTTAAAGTGTTTATTGTGTTTAATTTACTGGTATTTATGATTCATACAATACTCTTATATTGCAAACCGACATTTCAGACACGTGCGTTTGATAAGAACTTTAATAATTAAAATTATTAATTAGTTAACATGAATTAATTATAAATGACGCTCTAATAGTTACATGCTGTTTAAATATTGAGATTAATTCGTAGACCAACAAATCACAAATAAGGGGCCTATCAGACAGAGAGCGGTCACGCGTTCGAGCGTTCTGCGTTCGAATTCTACGTTCGAGCGGTCAGTCACACAGGAGCAATTCTGACGCCCGTCATGTGTAAAGGGCACAGGATGAATTCAAACCTATCAATTCAGGCCTATAGACGCATTCTCCTTACGCAAAATAAAGAATGAATTCAAAACGCCCCATGTGTGAGTAATGAGTATATCTATTTTATCCAATGATATTCTATGTTACTAACGTAACTAGATTGGCAGTTTACGGCAGCAACACATTGCCACTTTGAAGATGCCTGCAGGAATATTATCTGACCTACATAATGACAAAATAACGTTATGAATTATTGACATTGTCTTTTGAACTATCAAGTGGTTACGCATTTCTGAGAATCGTTTGTAAGACATTGCTACTCTAGTATTTTAGAAACTCATTGATTTTATATATGTCGTAATACAACACAAAGAACGCAAAACTGACCGCTTGAACGCTTGATCGCGTGACCGCTCTCTGTCTCTCTGTCTGATGTCCCCTCAGATGTCCCTAAACCATTCTAAGCCGTAGACTCATCGAAATGTCATAGCGCTATAAAGTCTTATTATAAAACACGATTTTTTTACTTAACAGGATTTGGGGTTTCACTATAGTAATTTATTTTCAAACTACAAGAAGCTGTAGTAGATAGGAGTAACTAACTGTACTTTGCGAAAAAACTACTCAATATAATATTGTAGTTAGATGAAGTAGTAGATCCTCATTTTTCACTAAAATTGCATGCATTTAATTTCAACACATTGATATACCATACAAAACATTTCTTTGTAATAAAATAATTAATTAAGAGTGTAATGAACATTTAATAACGTTGAAAATGGAGATATTAATACACGAATTCAAATATTTTATCCTTAATGAGTTGTTGCCATTCGTCATAATTGGTATTCGATACTCGGTTCAGTGGACTTACAAAGTATTGCATTAATAAAGGCATTCTCAAACGGGAAAACGTTGCATGTAATAAAATATTCACGATCCTCGATATAACGACTCTATTTGTGAACAAAAATTATTCATTTATTTTATAGACTAGATGACGCCTGCGACTATTTTGCGCCGAAATTCGTTTATCGCGCAGGAGGCATACATATTTTTTTCGGGTTTAAGAGGCCGGGCTACCCTCGAAATTCTCATACATACGTAATACCAAAATCATTTTCTCATACGAAAATATTTAACATGTTTGAGTTATTTTTCAGCTTAAAATAGTAGGTAATTACATAGGTTCCTGTACAAAAATTAACTTCAAAATATTTAAACACTATAAAAAATTTTTTTGTGTAAGGTGGATATGTCGCAGTCATCTGGTTGAATCTAGTCGATTGAATTACTTAATTACGTTAATAGAATTTTAAAACGCGGCACGTTCGACGCGTGCGTGCTAACGAATGTGTGACCACCTTAACATTATATTTTTTTTTTTACTAAGTTTACTACTAAATATTTAAACACAAAAAAAATAGAGTAAAACACTAAAAAATATGTAAATGAATAGTGAATTACTACAAAATATTTATACTCTAAAAATATTTTTTAGTATTTGAATATTTTGTAGTAAATTTATTATTTATTTATATATTTTTTAGTGTTTTACTCATTTTTTTAGTGTTTAAATATTTAGTAGTAAATTTAGTAAAAAAAATTATACACAAAAAAATGTATTTTAGTGTTTAAATATTTTGAAGTTAATTTTTGTGCAGGAACCGAGGTAATTACTATTTTAAGCTAAAAAAAAAACTCAAACATGTTAAATATTTTCGTATGAGAAAATGATTTTGGTATTACGGATGTATGAGAATTTAGAGGGTAGCCCAGCCCGGTACGGAATTTGCCTATTTCGCTGATTTGACAGACGTGATTTAACAGTTAAAATACAGTATTTCTATAAGTTTTAATGCACAACATGTAAGATCATTTCAATTATAATCTAATGTTGGAGCTAGATTTTTTTAAAGTATTTTTAAGTAATCCAACTCAAACCCGCAACAGTTTTGTGATTTTTGCTGTAAAAGGTTTAGAATATCACCTTTTTATGGATTGTATTGACGTCTTAACGGTATGAAAAAAATACAATGTACTGTTGACAAAGTCGTCTATAAAATGTTGGAATTACTTTTTACCACCTTAATATGAAATAGTTGACTAAAAAAATATGTAACTCAGCAAAATTTTAGAGAAAATGGGCAAAGAATTGCTGTTACTTAATTTCGACAACTTGGAGCTGTAATTCAAAATAGAAATCGACAGACATAATCTATAGATAAAATTCTATCCAATTCAAGAAAAAAGAAAAAAAAACAAATTGTGCCAAAAAACACGATTCAAAACAACCTAAATCACACATTATATTACTCGCCGCAAGGCTCGAGTCGGCACTCCGTGCTTAAATATATCTTTAAACCTAATAATTAATACATATATATTTTTAATCTAATAAGGGGAAAAAACCAAATAATATTTCTGTAGCGAACCTTTGCAATTTCATATTCATCGGCAAAATTTCGTATACGGACTCTTAAGGGCGGCCGCACACCAGAGACACGACTGTTTTAAGACAGACTATCGCATAATAAAAATGTACTTACTAGATGCGCACTGAAACAAAACGTCTCATAGACAAAGTTGTCTTAAAAGTTTCCTATGTCCTTTCCTAGGACTGGGATCTCGATACCCAGGAAAATCGGTCCAGGGTTTGGGCGTGAAGGGGTAACAGACAGACAAAACTATGGCGCTTATAATTAATATTATCAGTATATTTTATCCATCTACAATAGTCACAAGTCAAGTTCTTATAAAAGCGGACATTCGGTATATCTTACGTAATATTATATTGTCACTCAGAACAAACATTTGCATGGAGTTATTACTCATGCCCTACTTTTGTGAAATCAAGGTCTTGAAGAGCAATATGTGTAGCAATAATATGTAACTAGATGATCTTTCTTCGACAGCTTCTTTTTAGCAAAATCGTATAATATGACGACATTTTCTATTAAATTAAATAATTATTCTGTCCATGTCTGAAAAGTGAAAACAATATTAAAATTAATTAGTTTAATATTCTGGAGCGGACAGAGGGAGAAATCGAAATTAATTTGTATGAAACTTTTGACAGCTCTCCTATAACATACAACATAACATATTTTGATATTTGACTAGCTAGCTAACTAGCTGTATATATAGGATGTCACGCTCACGGCTCACCCCTTGAATAGAAACTTCATTTTAACCAACTTAAAAAAAAAAAAAAACCGGCCAAGTCCGTGTCGGGCCACGCGCAATATAGGGTTCCGTAGTTCCGCTAGTTTTTTAAAATTTTGTATGGTCAATGAATGTACATTTATAACGTGTTTTACACTAGTACTAACAACATCATCTCAGTTACTTTCAAAGGAATTTGAAAAGTTCCTATATACTTCCGGCGAATACATTTTTTTCAGTTGATCGACTATTACTCAATAACTTATAAAGTCTTCTTTGCCGTGATATTTTTTCTTTTAAATTCAGCATATTTCCTACTCCTGTGAATTTTTTCACATTTCCAGAAGCCACCGTTTAGTTGGTAGAAGGGGGGGACATTGGACTCTAAACGATTTTTTCCACTTTAAAACTTAATATTTCACAAACGGATCCCTAAATCGGAAAATGATCTATACATACTCGTAATATGAAAGAAAAACCTATCCAACGACACCCCACACGATGGGGTGGACGCGAAAAAAAATTTCATCCCCGCTTGATGTGTAGGGAAGGTACCATGAAAAAAAAATTTTTTTAAAGATTTTATGTACCATTTTGTCGGCATTATTAATATGTGCATTCATGCCAAATTACAGCTTTGTAGATCCTATAGTCTCTGAGCAAAACCGCGGACAGACAGACGGACGGACAAACCGAAACTATAAGGGTTCCTTGTTGACTACGGAACCCTAAAAAAGAGAAAGCACCCTGTTTGTCTAATGTTTTCTTTAATAAACCATTTTGCTCTTTCTAATAAAGCGATGAAAACAATAACTAGCAGTGGCGAGGGGTGAATATTTTGAGAAGGGAAGCCGGAGTAAAAAATCTACTTACCAATTTTGGTAATTTATAATTGAATGACATGCTTTTAATTTTCAAAACTAAGTTTGGAAAACAAAGTTTCCTTCGACAGCAAAATATAATCTGTCAGACAACAGTCTTTCTGAATTAATGCCATATTTTCCGAACTACACGATTACGTCGTACGACTCACAATTCACAAGTCACAATATAAATTAATTTAATTCACGACACTCTTCTAAGTTCTAACGCTAAAACAAAATTTAAATTCGACAAAACAAAACAAACGACATGTTGTTTATAAACACACTATCCGCCATATTAATATGTCAATCTAAAAACCAGCAAAATAAAAATGTATTACGCGCCTGTCATATTTAGTACCGCTAAAGGCATTCTTAATAAAGTCGTATTACAAAAAATCCTACCAAAATAAAATGTATTACGCGCCAGCAAAAGTATAATGTCGCTACATTCATTCTTAAATTCGAATCATAACAATTTTACTTCATGACTCATCTATCTCGCTTGCACTTGTGCGTTGCTAATTAACCTTTCTCCGTAATAACTCGTCGGGCATCGAGTTATTTCCAAGTATATATCGCGCGTGCTAGAACGAGACAGAACATGACGACCAGTTCACAGGAATGAAAAGGACAGATGCTTACTATGAACTGTCGTTGTATGGAGAAATAAGCCGCTAATCCTGCGGCTTATTTGATTCTCTGCGCCCGCACATTGCATTGCCTTTTAAAATTTGTAGGCGATAGTTATTAATTCAAACTATGTATTTCAAGTGAGAGAAAAATTTATTGCATATAACATTGTGAATTCAAAGTTTTTTAAGTAGGTATGTAAAATATTTATTAGATAAATATGTCGTTGGCCCATATATTCGATTTTTCTAAGCCCTAAGGGAAGCCGATGGGAATCGGGTTATATGGACGCTTCGCCACTGATAACTAGCCATTTTTAATGTTGGCAAAATTGAATCGCGGCTTACTGGAAATCTGTTCACAGTTTGACGTATGATGATAGATGGATATATTGTCCTGAATAAGTAAAATTGGGTAATTATAAGGAAATTCCGAAATTCGGTTATCCTAAAATGACGAAAAATATTAAAATTATTTGATACTAGTTTTTGCCTGCGGCTTCGTCCGCGTGGAATTCTGAGAACTAGAGATCGCCCAATGGTCGAAATTCAACCTTAGTTTCTACGCCATTAGGACTACTAGTTATATTTTGTAAAAAAAAATTACTTTATCATATTTTTTTCAACTTTTGTCTCTGGGACTCAGCCACTGACGTCTGACCTCCATTATACAAGTACGCTGGACTTATGATACCCTTTGAAATTACAGCTATTTTCAAATAAGCAATATTCTGGATATATTTTCTTTTTCAAAACTTTAAAATGGCTGCAGTTTCTGAACCCATCACTAAAAAAAAAAAACGCTCTTATTATTTTTTTATCAGCTTTACCTAATGTACAAAACCTACTAGGTCTGCATGACGCTCGAGTGACTACAAAAATAGCACCCTCCCCTCCTATTACGTTTTATACTATTTTCAATCTTAGGATTTTTGTAAACCCTACTTATTGTAAACTAATTATATAAGTACTATCAGATAAGTTGATTCCTATGCATATGGCGGACCTAAGTAATTTGGTCGCGTTACGTCAAACCCAGCCGACCGATCACATCTAACATTGAATTGACATAAGCCGACCACATGGCTTAGGTCCGCCATCTGCATAGGAATCAACTTCCCTGATAGTACATGCAAAATGCGTAATTTTTTGCGAGTAGAGTTTTGCCTGTATTTCTATATTATCAAGCTCCAAATCTTTTATGATTAAAGTTTTCAAGTTTCAAGTGACTAGCTCTCTATTAAATTTTAAAAAAATGTGAGTAGATAACTAGATGCTTGTACTTCTACATTGAAGTTGGAATTTTTCGCCTTACTTAAATATCTCATTAGTCGTGACCTACATAACATTCTTTAGGTAGTATTGACCTTCTACCATGACCTTTATATGGCATTTACATCAATAAGCAGACGTCATAGAGTCACTATAGTTTTATGAGGGTTATATAACTTGTAAAAAACGGGTAACTAAACTTAAATTTGTTAAATTAACCGCAAAATGTTTTGTCTAGTTGTACACGCTACCTATGGAGGCTTGTAATTGGCTTTTCGTATTATATAATTTATAGTAAATTTAATATACGTAGTTAGCTGTAAACATGACAAAAAATACATAATCTTACAGTTTCCATTGTATTTTATTTTATGCAGAACTACAACGCGGCAACATTGTTCTCAAAAACAAAATAACTGTAAAGCTGACCGTTTTCCGTATTCGATTTCCTAATGTGGAATTTCGATAGGGACTTCCGTGAGACTAGCGCAAACAAAAAGAAATGCCTCTTAGAAAGAGGCATTTGACTACTCGAAATGGAAATATTGATAAAATTATTGAAAATTTAAATTTCACTACTCGAAATGGAAATATTGATAAAATTATCGAAAATTTAAATTTGACTATTCGAAATGGAAATATTGATAAAATTTCAAACGAAATTTCTAGAAAACTTTAAAATTTCAAAAATTTTCAATCAGACTACTAAACTTTATGGTTCGAGAAATATACTAAAACATAATATTACTAATATTCTTGTACACACGTGTTCTTTAGTACCACCAAACCCAAACCAAAGTCTAAGCCCAATAATTATTCCACGAGACACAACAGCCTTTCGGCTTTCAATTGTTATCGCGGCCCACTTAGACCTTACGGTAATTGAGAGGTTATAACATAACCCATAATATTTGCACTGTTTCACCCGCTTCCACAAAAACTCGTGTAACTCGCATACTAAATGTCGTGACTTATGAGTTATACCTTACCGGCACCTTTCCACGTGCCCCGACCCAAATATTATTTTCAGAATACACTAGAACAATCGACCAATGTCAATCAAAAGGCATAATAATCATCGAACAGCTAAACTCAATTTCGGCCACTTTCCTAATAAATTATTATTGGGGCCAATAAGCTTCACTTCAGTTTGGTAACTAATTCAGACGCGTCAATATTCAATAACCGCACTCAACCGTAGCCTTAAGCTCAACCACCTAAACCCTCAGCGCCTTAATAATAAACGACTAAATAATATTTAATACAGTATTATGTATTTGGTCTTTATAATATTTAACTTAAAACTAAGTAATTACTATATTTAGTTAAAAACACATTGTACTAAATAAAATTATTTAAGTAAAGGCTAGTTCGCATTAGGCCAGTATTTTAGTTTAGTATCGAGTATTTTAGTAGCTAAAATTCTCGCTTCTCGTTCGCATTTCGTTCGAGTACAGTTCACAAGTGAGTGATGTTTTGTAAGATGAACAGCTTACAGCGCAATAAATTGTTTGCAATACACAATGACGCCCTTCTTCAAATTATCAAAATTAAAACTGACTAATAATAATTTATTATAAAATCTCTGACAAATAATAATACAATAAAAATATATTGTTCTAAATATAGCCTTAATCGGATCCAAGCATGTACATGGATTAATACGTGTTGTGCAATGCCGTATTAATCCTTCGATCGGGGATTCTTGGAAATGCTATTGTATTCTATTGTTGTCGCGATCGAAACATACTTCAGTTTTTTTGTTTAGCCATGTCAGCACTCAGCAACAGCATCTGAAACTTTATTTTCTATTTCTTCAATAATCTTCTTTGGAACGACGATAAAACGCGAGAGGAACGAAATACGCAGCCGTACATACGTACATATACCGTCTACATGGTGGCGGGAAAGTATTTTTTTTTTTGTATTTTTGTGGAAAATATTGACGATTGTGACATTTTTCTGCAAAATATGGACTTATCTTTGAAAACTTGTTGAAAACCCTAAAATATGGAAAAATATGGAAAATAAAACTTGGATTTTCACAGTCTAAACATGATAATTCGTGTAAAAAGCACATTCTAGGCCGAAAATCACGTAAAATAAAAATATTATGTATTTACATAATATAAATTCGGGCCCTAGTAATAAATAAAAAGAAGCTATGGATACGAAAATGGACGAGAACGTCTGAAAGTTGAATAATTTTGGCGCTAGGCAACGTCCCTCGATCGTGGAAAAAACGAAACACATCACACAATAGATATTTTGTATAATCGCGGTCGCGTCACGCGTGCGACCGCTTGGGGCTTGAAGCACTAATGAACTCGACTAATTCGACTGGGTCGGACTTGTTTAGCCGGCGCGCCAGTAGCGCGGACGCGTGGTGGGAGGTGCTACTCGCCCGCGAAAAATAGAATAAAATGGATTGACTCGACTAAATTACTTACCAATCTACTTGACTAATTTACTAAAAAAAAATAGTCTTTAGACACGTTTAGCTACTAAAATACTCGCTACATAACTAAAATACTGGCCTAGTGCGAACTAGCCTTTACCGTTAGTACTAAATCAATTGCTTAAATCCCAATATAATTGTAATATATAGTATCGCTTGTGAAGTCTACGGCCGCCCGTGGCCGCGATTGGTAAGTGTGACAGCTGTGCACTCTAGCATGTTACTTGTATTATCGAAGCAACTTACTTCTCAGAAGTAATGTCAAATGTGTACCTTACGCTCTGGAGATAAGGTTGAATATTTTGTTATGTTCAATTTTGGTGACATTGGTGACACTGACGTGGTAATGATGATGATGAATGTAATTTGTATAGTAGCATATGCTTTCAGTTCTTAAAACAGCGCCTAAACTGAATCCGGAGTTCTCTTAGTATCTTCGGAACCATAGTATACCTCGGTTCAAAATCTTGCGTTTTGGTAGCATATGCTTAGGATGCTTCTCATAAAACCATACGTTTCCACATAAATTTCGAGGAGTTCCCTCGATTACTCATGGATCCCATCATCAGGTCACCACTTTTGTGAACATGGTACCAAATTGGAGTGAAACGTAATACAACAAAATAAAAATTTCGAAAATCGGTTCTCAAACGGCGGAGTAATCGGAACATACAAAAAAATAAAAAATAAAAATATATATATCCACAGTCGAACATATAACCTCCTCGTTTTTTGGAAGTCGGTTAAAAACTGTAGAAACTGAAGATACTGTACATTAAAGATATTCAAAAAATAATAAGCGGAGGGTGTCACTACATTGCTATAGCAGCCAAAAATGTGGTCAGTATTTTTGTCTGTCTGTCTGTCTGTATGTCTGTCTGTCTGTCTGTCTGTATGTTTGTTCCACTGTCACACGAAAAGTACTGATGCGATTTGAATGCGGTTTTCGCAGATATATTTGTCTTCTTCCAACTTAACATCTGGTGTATAAAGATTTTTCTCCCCACCCCTCTAAAGGGACTAAAGAGGAGGTCAGATTTTGTATAAGACTTTTGCTTTAACACGAAAACTACTGAACCGATTTGCATACGGTTTTCGCAGATAAATTTGCCTTCTTCCAACCCAACATCTGGTGTATAAACCCCCCCCCCCCACACCCCCACCCCCCCACCCCTCTAAGAGGACCAAAGAGGGGGTCAGATTTTGTATCAAACTTTTTTCTTTAATGGACTTACTTCATATTATTAACTGTTTTTCCAACTTAACATCTGGTGTATAAAATTTTTCCCCCCACCCCTCTTAGGGGACAAAAGAGGGGGTAAGATTTTGTATTTACTGATGAAGTAGAAATACTATGATGGCAAAACAACTTTGCCGGGACAGCTAGTAGTATATAAAAAACAAAAATAAACGAGCGTCCGGGCGGACGCATATAAATCCAGCCTTGGATCCAGCGACTTAAACGTGGGTGGAGGCTTGGCTTACGTAGTTTGGGTACTGGCATTTAAAATTTATTAGCATGCCTCCAGTGAGGTAAGGTTATATAGCTTACATAATAATATATTTATTTACTGTACCGTATTGGATTATATGGTTATGGTAATTGGTATAATCAATAATATTATACAGAATAAGGCTTCTTACAGACGAACGGCACGTGTCGGCGGCAGTCGACGGCAGTCGACAGCACTTGTCGACGGCAGTCGGTGGCAGTCGAAGGCACGTGTCGGCGTCAGTCGACGGCAGCCGACGACAGTCGTTGACAGTTTATGACGCTTGAAAGGGGGCCTACCACGACCTTTTCTAAAACTATCATGTTTCCAGAACACTTTGTTGTGTTTTACTAAAAAATATTAAAAAAAAAACGCAAAACATTGCTAAATCCACTGTGATGTATATCAACTTTTTTAAGATCGCTTTTGAGGAACTTTTAACGGCCGTTTATCTATTCGTTAGCGCTGTTGGTTCTATAAACTAAGAAAGTGTGTTTCTGAACATCGCAATGTAAGATAAGCTCTGTTTAGACTGAGGTTAACTTAACTGACCAACGTGTGCCGTTTATCGATTTCATAACTTTATTTGACGCTTTGCTTCAAGCAAATTACATCAAATTTTAGGCTTTAGCTTGTTATTATTAAATTATTGTCAGTGAAAGCTTAGTATTAAAACTAACGTGATGAATACGAGCACTGAGCAGCCCATCAGAGTCTGATTTGGAAGTATTGGAGTTTATTTCTTATATATTTTGAGTACCTACTTACCTAGAAACTTACGGCCGTTTTCAATAACGTACGGTCTATCTACAGATAAAAATTATTAGTTATAACCGTAAAAAAGTAGTTCAAAGTAAACATATATTTTTTAATGTTTTTATAACGAGTAAATACACGCGTTTTTTTTATTAAATTCGATAGTGAAATTTTGGCTGACGCGATTCGGGTGCCAAGGAACGTGAGTTAACAAAACCCAAAAAAGTGCATTGTTTGGCCTAATCAAAGTAACAAGTGTTACAATAAAATAAAAGAGCAGGTAGTCTTGTCTTTACATACATGAAACAGATGTTGACAGGTTCTTCGTTAGAACAATAATTATCCTCCTTCTTTGAATGGGTACAAAATACGCTACGTAAATATCGCGAAGGTTTAATACCGAATCGGCTATGGAAGGCATATTCAACTTCCGCCAAGACGAAATATGGCAACATGGGATGAAAATTCCCCTGTTGACAGTTGAGTGCGTCAAGTAGGGTCACACTTTGTCGCCTATCCCCTGTTCGAACGAGCACAACAATATCACAAAATATTCCGCGAGAAATGAAAAAATGTTTATACGAGAAAAAAATATGAAATTTGTTGCACTGTATCCCAATGAAGTAAAGTATCATAATATTCATAAATAGTCCATTGAAATGTTACAATTTTAGGACCGAATATTGCATTTATTAGAAGACGCAATTTTATTTTTGGAATATATTGGGGGGGTCAATAGAAGCTTACCCTCAAGTTTGTCGCCACTCTTGTCCCCCGGCCGCCATCTTGAAAAAAGGGGTGAAAACACTATTTTCGTGATATCTCGGAAACTATAAGTCTTACAGAAACTTTTTAAGAACATAATTTATTGCAAATTATTTTACCTACCAATATGTTTATATAACTTTTTATCCTAAATTAAAAATTTTAAAATGTTTATTATCGCTCTTTAACTTTGTTTAATACATTTTATAAAAAAAAAATACCTTAGAACAACCTTGTTAATGATCTTTTGAGAAAAAGATCCCCGAATCCCCCCTATCTCATGAAATTAATTTTATGCAGATTCAAAGGAAACTGTGAAAGTATATTATGTGGCTGCAGAAAAGCAGACCTAAAATGCTCTGCAGTATGCAGTAGGCATTACGTATTCTGTAAAGCTTTTCAGGCCTGCTTTTCTGCAGCCACAGTCTACACTCTACAGTATGCCTACTAAACTACATAAATATATGCAAACTATATTATAGTATGCCTACTATACTAGTCTGCACATGACTACTATACTATAGAGCATTTCAGGCCAGCTTTCCTGCAGTCACACATGGTTCCACAGTTTCCTTTGTATCTGCAGAAAATTAATTTCATGGGATCGGGGGATCTTTTTCTCAAAAGATCATCTACAAGGTTGGTCTAAGGTATTTTTTTTGTAAAATGTGTTAAACAAAGTTAAAAAGTTATAAAAAACCTTTAATGCTTATAGTTATAACTTTTAAAATTTTTAATATAGGGTAAAAAGTTATATAAAAATATTTGTAGGCAAAATAATTTGCAACAAATTTTGTGCTTACAATTTTTTGTAAGACGTATAATTTCCGAGACATCACGAAAATAGTATTGTCCTTGTCACCTCTTTTTTCAAGATGGCGGCCGGGGGACTAGAGTGGCGACCCCACAAACTTGACGTTAACCCTTAACTGGTATCGGGGGTCAAAAGTTACCCCAGGCGTTCGAATTTTCTATGATATCTTTAGTATTTAAACATGTACACTCTTCTGATTCTGTAATCTCGTTACGTCGGGTAATGCGGCGGATGACGAACGTACGTGGCTCTACTGTTGCTGAAAGTGGAGTTACATTACACGTGGGGTGGGGTCAAAAATGACCTTTGATACCACAATTGTATGTTATTTTTCAAAGGTACCTTGTAATGGTTTTCAAAAACTTCTTAGATATTTCGGGAATTTTAAACCAAAATTAGCTTTTATGTAATAAGTACTCGAAAACTAATTCAGAAACCGCCCACAAAACTATTATAACAATTAACAGTCTGTAACGTGAAACTGATTACGATCGTAAGGAGAGGAAGGAAGTCAGCTGTTCTAGCGAAATTATCATAGGTACAGTTTCGGATTCTTAAAATTCTAGTAGCAAAGAAGGTGTATCAATTATAGCAAGTGCTCGTTATTGTAATGTAAAGAAAATTTTGCCAAAATCACATACAAAATAGCATTTTTTTTTCATGTAATAAGGGGGCAAACGAGCAAACGGGTCACCTGATGGAAAGCAACTTCCGTCGCCCATGGACACTCGCAGCATCAGAAGAGCTGCAGGTACGTTGCCGGCCTTTTAAGGGGTAATAGGGGAGGGTAGAGAAGAAAATAGGGAAGGGTAGGTTAGGGAAAAGGGTAGGGGATTGGGCCTCTGGTAAACTCACTCACTCGGCGAAACACAGCGCAAGCGCTGTTTCACGCCGGTTTTCTGTGAGGACGTGGTATTTCTCCGGTCAAGCCGGCCCATTCGTGCCGAAGCATGGCTCTCCCACGTCAAAAAATTTTGCGAGTAGTTTTTGGTTTCTGGGTTTGCTCTGTCATTTTTTTTATTTTTAGCCGATATCAAAATAAATTCGTGTGTTTTATTATTTAGGTTACATAAGAAATAAAAGATATGTTTATGTTTTAATATAATGAGGGGCTGTTAAAGTAACAGTCGTCTATCGATAGACGACTGTTACTTTAACAGATTTCGAACGATCGAAAACTTACATCTTTTTTTTATAAAAAGAAAAAAATATTACTCGTTAATATTATTGGCCTTAAAAGTTTAAATTTATTAAGGTTAAGAGATTTATTTCAGTATAAAAAACTAATTAATTTGAAAAAAAGCTGTTTTGATATATTTTTTTATGTTTCATTGGAGTGGGGTCACTTTTTATCCCCGATACCAGATACGTTGCCTTTTTTAGCGGAACCAGCTAAGGGTTAAGCTTCTATTGAGCCCTCCAACATATTCCACTAACATTTCAATGGACTAAAACTTATAATAACCCATCAAGCCCCATAAGGACACCGGATACTGCGACAACAATAGAATAAAAATAGATTTCCAAGAATCCGCGATCGAAGGACCCGCAGTTTTTATATTCATTACCTGAATAATCGCGCGGGAACCGTAAATTTTTCCGGGATGGAAACTATCTGATAATTTTTCGCGTCACTCAAATTTGCATTTTACTAATCGCGGTAAAGCTGCTTAAGGCGCTATATCAAAAGTGATTTTACCGCAAGGGCAATTTTATATTTAATTCGTATGTCTATAAAGTCGTGAATACGCTGCGGCCAGAAGCTATCGGCTCGCTCGGAAAACATGCGAAAAAACGTAATTATAATCATTTAAAAAATAACTAGGAGCATTTAAGCAAAATGCTTCTATACTATTTTGAGTTGCAAAGGTGTCTATCAATTAGACTAATTTCCTACAATACATTTATTTTCGTTTAAAAATAATCTTCAATTTTCGTATTTTTAAGAGGTCATTTCGAAAATTAAATGTATCGAGGCAAAATACATTAATCGTGTTTCTAATTCTTCTCAAACCTAGATAAGCCTATGAAGATATGTATATCTCATTACCAGAACATTTCTGAGGGTCCTATAGTATTACGTCAAAAAAGACAGTTTTTTCAATATAGCGCCTTAAATGCGTGAAGTATGCACGCACAGACAGACACAATTTCGTGCAAAATTAGTATGAATAGTATGGATTCATAAGTCGATCTAATAACAAACCCCATGTGAGATCCCATACTGAACCGTTTGTTTTTGTTATTGGAATTACGGGGGATTATTAAGATTAACGTGAGATGTATCTCGACGTCCGCGTTTCTCGTTAACTCCGCCGAACGGACCGCAACATCCTTCCTTCGAGCTTTATTACCCTTTTTCCTTCGTAAATAATAATTTAGTACGCCTTCCGAATTCACACGCTTAGCTAGTTTGATTTGTTGAATCGCCGAATTATGTAAGAATTGTTATGTAGTACTGTGTTATTTTGTTGTGTAAAATTATTTGTGTCTTGATTGTATTAGTAATAGCTGTAGATTATTGCAAATATGTGTACTGTGTAATGTTTGGTGATTGAAATATCTATTGTTTTACATTAAGGTACTTTTGTATGAATCGGCTGTTTTTTTTTTATTAGGATAGTTGCAGCGTGGAAATGCTTATAAACAGGTCGAGTGTTTGTCTGTCTCGATTTAGATGAAAATTGACCCTATATTATGTACCCTAAACATTAAATATTTAGTTGAAAAGCTGGAAAGGAGAATCAACTATGCTGATAAAGTATAACTACTTTCTTAGAAATAATATTATTGAAAGTTACAAGTTATAGTACGGGAGCCCTAGAACATTTTTTTTTTTATTCCTTTTAAGCTAATTTTTTGTGAGTAGCTTCATTTTGATAAGACGAACAACATTTTTATCTGTGAAAATCTTGAAAGTGGTAGCTAACAGAAATAGAGAGTATTTCATACTTTGCTTTAATGGAAAATATGGATTGTTCTATTTGTAGGACAATGTTACTCTTAAATTGTATAACTATTAATAAAATAAAATATTTTGTCAAAAAATAAAATATTTTGTCAAAATTCTCTTGTTTCTTATGTCATTGGCACTATTGTATAAAATAAGCAACTTCTTACTTATGTATAAAATCTCGCATGAGATTACCATTATAAGTTTTGCTTAAGTATTGTGTTTGGCTTTAATGGAATAAACAGATTATTTATTTATTTATTTATTAAACTATCTGTTTTAGGGTTCAGTAATCAACCAAGTTTTGTTGATTACAGAACCCTATAACTGAAACCTAACCAGCTGATTTTTTGTATATTGATAGGTTATTAGTTATATAATTTAAGATTATCATTGTCCTACAAATAAAACAGCTCATATTTTAAGATCATCAATTCAAAGTATGAAATCCTTTCTATCTCTATTGGCTACCACTTTCGAGATTTTTCGCAAAAAAAATGTTGTTTGTCTTAACAAAATGAAGCTACTCATAAAAAAACGGTTGTCTGTAAAGTCGGTTTACTGACGATAGTTGAACGTGACAACGTGCCTCTTTGTCGCTCGTTCCGCGCTCTCGCTTGCACTTCAAGCCCTAAATGGAACGCCTCAGCTCGAGGTAACGCCGCATGAGTCATGTTTTTTCGTGCGTGCAGCCGGCTCCATCGAATTATAAGACGTTGTCACGTCAAAAAATAGCACGTAAATGATACTTAGTAATCAAAAAAAAAAAAATCTAGGACTCCCGTACTATTACTTCGAACTTGTTATGTTAATGTATCAAAAGGTTTTGTCCTAATAAAATAAATTGTCCAGCCAGGATTTGAAAGAAGACGATTGGTTCACCCAATTGGGACATGGTTGATGGCTGTATTTTTTGCATAGACTTATAATATATACTGTCGTACGTTTATGATTTTTTGCGTGAACTGGCAATTACTCTGCACTTTGTAAACGGATTTTCAAAATTCTTCGTCTTTTTAGGGTTCCGCAGCCAAAATGGCAAAAAAACGGAACCCTTATAGATTCGTCATGTCTGTCTGTCTGTCTGTCTGTCTGTCTGTCTGTCTGTCTTTCTGTCCGTCCGTATGTCACAGCCACTTTTCTCCGAAACTATAAGAGCTATACTATTGAAACTTGGTAAATAGATGTAGTCTGTGAACCGCATTAAGATTTTGATACAAAAATGGAAAAATTATTAAAAATTTTAGGGGTTTTTAAATTATAGGTATAACTGAAACAAAAAAAAAAATTTTTTGCCTAACCTACGCGTGTATCTATGGATTGGTCTTCAAAAATTATATTGAGGTTTCTTGTATTATTTTTTTCTAATCTAAATAGTTTGCGAGAGAGACTCTTCCAAAGTGGTAAAATGTGTCGTCGTCCCCCCCCCCCCCCCCCCCCTCTAACTTGTAAAGTAGGGGCATATAATTCTGAAAAAAATATATGATGTACATTACTATAAAAACTACCAACGAAAATTGATTTGAACGAGATCTATCAAGTAGTTTTTTTTTTATACGTCATAAATGGTAAACCTTAATTTAACTTTCATTAAATCAACTTAAATATAAAAATTAATCAAAAACCTTTTAATTTTATAGAAATAAACCTTACTGCTGCTGCGGAACCCTTCAGTGGCGAGTCCAACTCGCACTTGGCCGGTTTTTTTAACATAATTAGAACCAGCTAACTAAAAATCTCACGGTTTGGACTATAGCTGGACTATAGTATCTAGACAATCGCTGAAAAAATAAAATTGATCCCTCGACACGGCGTCATTTTTCCAGGCAGTATAAATAATTACTTTCTTAACTCCACACCAAGTTTATATCTTTTTTACGACGACCATAAAGTTATTAGGAGTGGAACTGAATTAGCTGGGCGTTGCTGGTCTGAATTATTTTCAAGGTGGAAATGCACAAAAATTTTTCAACGTGTAAACTTTAAATTTATACTAAAGTTCTCACGGCGAATCAAGTCACAAAATTTTGACTATGTGAATTGTGAAGTGAATGTAATATAATATTTTATAACTTTGTGATTTTAAAAGTTCCGTAGTCAACAAGAAACCCTTATAGTTTCGGTCTGTCCGTGCGTCTGTCCGTCTGTCTGTCTGTCTGTCCGTATGTCCGTCTATCTGTCCGCGGTTTTGCCCAGAGACTATAAGACCTACAAAATGGTACATAAATTCTTAATTATTTTTTATGGTACCTCCCCTACAGATGAAGCGGGGATGGTTTTTTTTCTTGCGTTCACCCCATCGTATGGGGTGTCGTTGGATAGGTTTTTTAAAAATATTACGAGTGTTCAAAGATCATTTTCGATTTAGACATCCATATGCTATGAGCTGTACTGTATACTATATTATATGGTATTATATTATAAAGCGTGTCCCAAACAGACGCGGCCTGCAGTGGCGGTAGCGGTGGCGGTCAGTTAAGTGACTTGAGAGTTCTAGGAACGGCATAGACACACGCGGCCTGGACGCGGTCACAGCGCGGCTTACCGCGGCCGCAAGCCCCGCCCCCTCCGCCACCGCTTCTGTGTAAATGAGCGCACAGACATGAGGTGGCCATTACGCGATCAGTTGTGAATGTTTACAACAGGCCGCGTGTACTGCGTGAAATTACGTCTATAAACACTGAGTTATTTTTAACCACTCTCCTAGCACGTCCTGGATTGGTGTTAAATTTTTCTTTTCTTCGGTCATACCGTGCCTGTGCTTCAGGGCCTTCAGGGTATGGTCTCATCATATTATAAGAGCTCAATGCAAATGCCTGATCTCCAATAAGAACACACGGCATCCTTTCATTTTGGCCTGGAGGTGGTCTACTATTAGGTATATTAAAAATACCATTAGCTAGTTTTCTTCCCATCATTGACTCTTCAAAAATACCTCCATCACTATTTTTTCCATAACCACCTACATTAATACAAAGAAATTTGTAAATTTGTTATGATTGGCATTTGGCTATTACTAACGTCCACTCGAAGGTGAGACTCGAGAGCTAATGTGCCGCCGTAGGTTAGAATGACCGACAACGCGGCCGCGGCCGCGGCCGCGGCAGTGTATTGTTATCACCGATCACGTATCAAGCAAGAAGGCAACAGCAGATCGCCACCGCAGCCGCGTCTGTCTGGGACACGCTTAACGTAGTCTAAAACCAGGTTTATCTTATATCTTTAAACGAGCAATTCTTGTATATATGTATATATGTATAATATATATAATTGGAATCTCGGAATCGGCTCCAACGATTTTCATGAAATTTAGTATATAGGGGCTTTCGGGAGCGATAAATCGATCTAGCTAGGAATATTTTTAGAAAATATCATTTTATTCGTGTTTTATCGAATACCGAGAAAAGCTAGTCAAATAGCTAGTGATAAAATTAATCGCGTAAGGGCGGCCACATACATCAGTTTTCCTGATCCGTTTTCCGAAACCGGGTTCTCTGAACGCAGTAAATTCATACAAAAGTAATTGCATGTGACACACATTCAATCAGTTTCCGTACGATTTTTTTTTCGTGATACGGTTCCCAAATCAGGAAAACTGATATATGTGGCCGTCCTTCGGAGGCTCGTTTCGGAAAACGGATCAGGAAATCGGATCAGGAAAACTGATGTATGTGGCCGCCCTAAATGTTTGTCAAATGTCAAGTTACAATAACTTTTATTCAATGAACCATTGCTAAGTAATTAATAAACATGGTCGGTAGAAAAAACTTTAGTAATGAGAGAAAATAAAAGAAAATTGGAAGAAAAGTAAAGTGGATATGTGACTAATCAATTTTATTACACTTCTCAAGTTCCAATGGCTATCAAATTATTTCATCGAAACTGCCAATTTTCATAAAGTTGGAGTAATAATAACCAAAATGAGTTCATTTTGGTAATTATTTAATCAAAACAAACTTTGTAATATCTCTTACAACGTCATTAATAAAGAAGTTGTAAATTTTAATAGTTGTAGCGTGATAGTAGGTACTTGTTACTTTGTAAACCCGTTGATTATTTTCATATTAGAAATAAAGAAAGAAGAAAGAAAGGAAGAAACTTTATTTGGTAAAAATAATTGTTCCTTTATAAGAATAAATAAAACTTTTGAAAACCGTATCTACCAAATTGGTGCTTACTCAGCATATTACAAGACAGATAGCATCTAAAATCTAAATAATTAATTCGCTCGGCTATTAACGTGAGCTATATTGTTTGTGCAATTAAAGATTTCGCTTTAAGCAAAATAAATATGAACTTCAATTTATAGTAATTAGTGGTACCTAACTAGCTAAAAATTCATCACTGAAATTCGTGGGTAGATCGGTTGGTACCATTAATATGGCGTCCATTATTGACTATAACAAGAGATACGTCGCAATGGCGTCCCGTTTAGTTATCCACTAAGTTGGGGCAACCCACTCTTAATACATAGGCTGCACTAAAAATATCGGGAATGGAATACTTTCACTATTCCTGTCATATTTAAATGTTTTTAATTGAAAACTCCTTGATTTTAAAAATCGAATACCATTTACTTATTCAAAAAATAAATTCTCGGTCTTGTCACAAGGTCTTGTCAAACTTGTTTAGTCGTTGAGAAAATGGAATTGACTCGAGAAAATTCTAGAGCGATGATTTATTATGACTTTCGAAGTGGTTTAACACAAAAACAGTGTGTTCATCGGATGATTTCTGCATTTGGTGATAAAGCCCCATCCAAAACCACAATTTATCGCTGGTTTGCTGAATTTCAACGTAGACGTGTCAGGCTCAGTGATGATCCCCGTCAAGGTCGTCCAAAAACTGCAGTCACCCAAGAAAACGTTGATGCTGTGCGTAAGCTGGTTGAAGAAGATCGACATGTGACATACCGCGAAATTCAGGCAACTTTAGACATTGGCATGAGTCAAATACAAATAATATTGCATGAAAAATTAGGTTTAAAAAAGTTGTTTTCCCGATGGATACCGCATTTGCTCTGTGAAGAGCAAAAAGCGGCTCGCGTTACTTGGTGCGTCAGAACTCTCGAAAGATTCCACGCAGGATCCTCAAATGCTGTATACAACAGGTGACGAATCCTGGATATACGCGTACAAACCCGAAACTAAAAACCAGTCACGAGTTTGGGTGTTCGAAAATGAGTTAAAGCCAACAAAAATTGTTTGTTCACGGAGTGTTGCAAAAAAATGGTGGCCACTTTTGTCTCCAAAACCGGTCATATAGCGACTATTCCTCTTGAGGGACAAAGAACGGTTAATGCAGAATGGTATGCTAGCATTTGTTTGCCACAGGTCGTTTCTGAACTCCGTAAAGAGAACTGCAACCGCCGCATCATCCTCCATCACAACAATGCGAGTTCTCACACCGCGCACAGAGCAAGAGAGTTTTTAGAACAAGAAAACATAGAATTATTAGATCATCCGCCGTACAGCCTCGACTTAAGCCCTAATGATTTCTATACTTTCCCTAAAATAAAGAAAAAATTGCGTGGTCAGAGATTTTCATCACCTGAAGAAGCTGTGGACGCCCACAAAAAGGCCATTTTGGAGACCCCAACTTCCGAATGGAATGGTTGCTTCAATGATTGGTTCCATCGTATGGAATAATGTGTCAAATTTCGCGGAGAATACTTCGAAAAGCAATAAACACATTTTTAAATAGTACTGTTGTGTCACCTCCTTGATTCCCGAAATTTGGGTTAGAATCAAAATTCTAACCCACTTCCAGATGACCTAGAAGGCTGTAATTTGGAATCCAGTTCGGTAATTATGTGTAAGCGTAGGGAAAAATCAGAAAACAAAAAAAATGGTCAAGTGCGAGTCGGACAGAGTGAAACTAGGCAAAAATTGTCTTTTTTGTATTAGACCCCCCTTAAATATTTATTTTATTTTACTTTTATTATAAAGTATGAAAGTAAAAATATAATTAAAGATTTGTGAATATTTCAAGTACCTACCGGCTGCCATTATTGATTTTGAGCAAAAAAGGCCTAAAAATCATGTTTGTTGTATGGGAGTTCCCCGTAAATATTTATTTGTGAAGTGAAAAAACTTTAGGAAATGAATAGAAGGTGACTTTACGAAGTGTGTCTGTCTGTCTGTTACCTCTTCATGCCCAAACTGCTTGTACCGATTGTTCTTCAATTTGGTATGGAGGTATAGTTTGAGACCCGGGAATAGGCATAGAATTTTTCAATCCATCACAATTTAAATTTTCAATAATTTTATGAAATGACCGATGTAATGAAAACTGGCCAAGTTAGATCTAATCTAGTTTAAGATCTCACATTATTTAAATAACATCAATTGTTATAGATATACAATAAAGCAAAGAAATAGACTCTATGATTTGTTCATAATGTTATTTGGTTCCTTCCTATTCATACATATTTCGATTTTCCATGGAACTTGGCACTCATTTAGATCTCCATCCTTTTTAGGGCAAAGTACATACGCAAGAATAATGTTTGTATGGATCTTGGCTCTCCATTTCTACATTTATGTTTTAGGTGGGATAATATATTAACTACAACTACAAATAATTTTTAACTATACCAAATTTTTATAATTTGTAGTTTGATAGAAAACGAATTAGCATTGAAACATCATTGTTGGATAGATTCGTCATGTCTGTCCGTCCGTCCGTGTGTCACAGCCAATTTACTCCGAAACTATAAACTTAATAAGAAGGTTTCCGTGAACCGCATATTAAGTATTATGTTGTAATTTATACCTTGTCCACCTTCAGGCAACACTTGTCTGAATAATACCTTACTTTTAGCGTGGACGTCTTTCAGTGTAAGTCAGTCATTTGTAAAATGTCTTGGGCGAAAGTATTTAAATTAGAATGTAGCTTAAAGAAAATTCAGTAAGCTCGGTCTCATTAGATTGTGCATTTTTCATGACTTCGCAAGAAATTGTACGTTCATCGTAGTTACATTTTCCACTTTAATATTGTATTGGTAACCAAAGAGCCAGGGACAGTCAGACTTTCGTCTTTTTATAAAAGCTGAAAGTTTACCTGTTTGTGACCTTAGAGAGGTAAAAACAACTCAGCAACTATGGAGTAACGGTCGCGGTTACTTTAGAAGGTATTCAGTTCTAAGGTCTACCTAAGCTTCGATGAAGTATATAAAGCTCAATTTTTTCTTTTGTTTTTGGGATAGCCGTAGAAATTTTCTTCGAAGCGAAAGTAAAAATCGTTTTGGATATGTTTTAGATCGCTTGTTTTCTATGAGAAGCCGGTTGGCCTCTCATATAGATATGGCTTCACTTCAAAGGATTTTTAAGGCGATATTTAACAATAAACTTTGTTGGTAGGTAAGTAATGAATTAATATTGGCCCCATTAGGAAGCCTTATTCAAACCGCATTAACCTTTGATTTAAGCCTCGAACAATTGGCTCATGCTTATGATCAATAATCGAATTCTCAATCTCAAGGTTGAATAGTATTGTGGCTTAATTATTCCATTAATAATTACGTTGTTTTGTTTGCTGAAGTCTGAATTTTATCTATAGCTGTGATTTGTGAACATTCCCGGGCCATTGTCCGGTTTTTAAGGATTTTTGGTCAAGCGTTTTTTTTTAAATAGTTCTGATATTAGCCAATTTAAAAGGTTTGTGATTTTTACTTATAGGAAACACCTGAAAAATAGCTCCAAGACAAATTCATACAAACGCGTCGCTTTGATGAGTGCGCGCGCGCTGCGTGCCAAAACGTACACCGTTTTTGCCATATCCTTCGATCGGAGGTTCTCGGAATTGCCATTGTACTCTATTGTTGTCGCGATCACCGGTGCTCGCGCGGGGCTTGATGGGTATCTTTTTAGGGTATTGTGGTAGCAAAAAAGGAACCCTTGATAATTTCGCCTTTTGACAGATGTGTTTTGTGTTTGACTTAAAAATAAATAAGCAACAAATTAATTTATTTTTATATTGTAGCACTACTACTACTACTACTACTCATTCCTTGATGTCAATAAATGGTACGGAACCCTTCGTGCAAGAATCCCACTCACACTTGGCCGCTTTTTTGTAGACACACATTCAAACTGATTAAAATCGTGGCACCAAACTTTCTTTAAAATAATGTTCTATCAAACAATAGCCCAAAATGTAGTTTAGGTTTTATCATCGCACACAAAACAATAATACTGCGATTTTCCGATAAAATGCTACACAATAAAATTAATTAATGTGGTAATAAATAATATTTTGGCATTTGTTACTTAAGCCCTAATGCAATTACCCGTAGCACAGACCCGTAGCCGGTAAATTATTATGTTACATATTATAAAGATAGCATTCCTCATCTGTTGTGTTTGTTAAAGTCGAAGGAAGCTTTTTACGGAGAAAAAATAATTAAATATTACGTTTCTGATGACGTAACCTCATTGCTTTTAAAAATTAAAATTTCATAAATATATGACAGGACGATATCCGTCGGGTCCGCTTTAGAGCGCTCACAGACGAACGGCACGTATCGGCGGCAGTCGTAGTACGCGGTGACGTACCGCGTAAAGATAAGTGTCTGACCTGTGGACCAGCCTTTGAAGATTAAAACATACTAGCCAGTATGTTTATCTTCAAATTAGTCCAAACAAAGTTCCTCAGTCAAAATTTCTTCTTTTGACTTTTTATCCACACCCCCCTTTTGAGCATTAATTTACTAGGCAAGTCGATAATCCGTACGCTACCGATTCAGCGGACATACTGTGAAAAAATTATCCATTTGATGCGAGACGTCCGTTGCGTACGACACCAACCTGTGGACGCTTACCTTTAGGCGGTACGTCACAACTGGGGGCCTACCACCACCTATATTAAGCGACACCGTTTGACAATTTGACCGACAATTTCTGAACTTCTCAGTTATACTCTCATTAGCTATTGATACAATAAAGTTATCTATAAGGTAAACGTCGGTTAACTGTCACTGGGTTTCTGAGTACGCAATGAACCGTTCAATGACTATCAAACAGATAAGCAGTTCCACAATCTGTCGTTAGATGGGTGTTTTAAAATTCGCTATTTTAATTCAGGATTATTACTATGTAATTTTATTAACGAATACGAATATTTACGAATAAGCGAATAATACGAATATTTTATTCAAGAGTAAATAAGTGAATAAGCATTGTTTTAGTTATAAATTATTAAAATTCGCTATTTATCAGCGGATGAATGAACCATCGTAGTCAAGTTTTTTTTAATAAACGTCACACTCATTGATGTTCTAAACAGTTTCGTCTAGTTTCCATTTCATTGGTATGTTATTAACTATCGTTTGTGCTTTATCTTTTCTTATAAAACCGCTGAACCGATTTTCATGAGATGCACATTGAATAAAAACGCTGCAATTTGCAAATCATTTATCTACTATTTAAGTAGTTTTAATACAACCACAGTCCACATTACAGAACAAAATACATAATATTATAATAATAATTTTGGGATCGATCTTTCACTTTTAAACAATACCTATAATATTATATACTTACTGTATTTAGAAATATTATTCAATGTTTATTTTTTTATCGTAAACTTGTTTCCTTGAAATTAATTTATTTTTATTAGTTCTTATAAGCAAACACAGGTGTTTGTGTTGTAAAGAGTTTGATATGTTATTATGAATATACCTATAAATATTATATTTTTCTAAACCTTATTGCTAGTATACAACTTTTACGTTAAGTGATTCATAAAATATTCTAAACGTCATCTTAAAAAGTTGACGAAGTTTCATCTTTTATACAAAAAAACTCGTGTCACTAAAAGTTACGTTGATGATAAATTTTATACGAGTGAGCGACGAGCGTGAGGAGTTACTGAAATATAAAATATAAACGTACCGAGTTAGAGAACTTACGAGTAATAACATATTATGGAACTTTTGAATAAAACGTCTAATACTTCCAAAAACTTCGAGGTATGCGTACCATGCTTAATTTAGTGTGGTGTAGAATGTAGATAATTACTGCTAAATTAAATAGGAGGCTAGATTTGCACTAAAATATATCCGCCTACTAACGACGATATCAAGACTAAAACAAAAGAAAATTAAATCAATTAAGTAAAAAAAAAACATGCATCAACAAAAAGTTTAGCTTTTTTGCACATATTGTTATCTACGTCCATGCATATGCTACACCTCGCATGTGCTACGTTATGCATGCGCTACACCATACATCATGCATATACGACACTTATGGACTTACTGGATCCCCCTTGGACCCACTCGGAGAGTGGGAGCCAGGCATCGCTGGGCTTTCGCTTCGAGCTCGCTCACGCCGTAAGGACTTAATTTTGGATGCTTTACTATATGGCAGGGTGAGAAGTAAGCTCCTGAGGAGCTTTTACGCCGGTTCAGACCTGTGTGGAAAATATTTTGTTACAAAAAAAATCATAAGTACACATGGACATATTATTAAGTAAAGCCTTGTACTAGTCATTAGACTAGTACAAGGCTTTACATAATAGTACAAGGCTTTACTTAACGATCAAATTATAAGCATAGGTACTTTGTTTTATCAGTAGGAAAAAACATATTGTAACTAGTGCTATCTAGACACGCAGAAGCAAGGCCGAGATGTCGCTGGCAAAAGCTAGTCATAATAATATAAAAGTTGTTTATTTCCTCAGAAAACATATTTACAAATACGTATTGTATTTAATAATTTATGATGAGTACATAAAAATACATCAATAAAGTTACTATAACGAGATTGAAGCAAAATCATTCCAAATAAAACTAAGTGATATTTTTCATCATAATGCAAATACAATAATATGAAAGAACCCAAGGGTGACGTCACTTTACTACCAAAGGGCCGAGCCTTGGGTTATGAACCCAATACCTTGAAAGGGTGCAACTGTGTATCGATTGCGTTTATGAACCGCTAATATTAAATCTAATGGACGATCCATATTTCAGCAACATCGTTTCAACTGTCGCCGGAGGAATTTAATTAATTTTAACAATAATTAACAAACAGATTTTGATACACGGGATTTTGACGTTAATTATATTATTAAATATTATTAAATCTTAACTAAAAGATTTAAAATTCAGCAACATTCATGACGATTTCTAAGATTTGAAACCATTTTCCAGAAGCTCTATAATAGTTCTAAATAGAGTGTATCAGACTTTTATTGAATAGGGGCGTAATTCCATTAAAAGTATTCTGAAATTGCCAGATTTTCATGACATACTCGGAAGAAAGGCGCTACTTTTAAGACTTTTCACAAGTATATTTTACTATAATATTATGCTTCTACAACTAGGGGCCATCCATAAAGTATGTCACACCTAAAGGAGGGGGGAGGGGGGCGGGGCGTGAGTCAACGAAGTGATACATGGTGTGATAAGGAGGGGGGAGGCGTTCTAAGTTTTGTGGTATCACATTTTAATAAATAGAAAAGCAAAATTTATAATATTGAGGTGGTTTTGATTTTTAGATGTAAAATTGTAAATTTGTGACGTCACACTAGGTCCCACAAGTGTGACCACCTGTGACAAGGGGGGAGGGGGAGGTCTAAAATTCATGAAAATTGTGTGACGTACTTTATTAATGGTCCCCTACTGCAAGGTATAAGCAAATAGTTAAGACAAAATATTCAAAGAATGGAACGCAACGCCGAGAGCGGCTTACTTTATTATTAACGTTTTTCCCTTTTCTGTCGACCTGAGCAGAGCTTGTTGTGGCCTAAATGAATAAAACGTATTTCAGACCTCAAGTGCTCATGCCACTTTCTAAAACCTACATTTTATAAAATTTTAAGCGTTCCTCGTCCAAACAAATGTTTTTTTTGCTTACATCTGCTTAATTTATTTCTGTTTCCACTGTAAATGATTTTATATATAACTTTGGTACTGAACTTCTTAAACTTTTTAACTACATAATTAAAGACATGAGTGGAAGAATCGAACAAGTAACACATTTAATTCGAATTTCGAGTAAATCGCGTTTAAAGTTTTGAAAAAACTTTTTATGATTTCTCATCACAAATCAAGTAATGGCTTTTGTTAATTGTATCAGGAGGTGTAAATATCTTCGGTTTTTAATATTATGTTAAAAAAAAAAATATAAAAAATTCTCCATTCTAGGATAAATTAAAAAAAATATAAATTTATTCGGTTCCACACTTTTATATACAACAAAATCTGTACAGACTGTCATGCATGAAGTAAACATAAATCACTTTTTTTATTGAGATGAAACAAGACTCAATTGAAAAGACAAGAAACTCTCGGCCAAACAGACAGGCCAAAAATAAATTTGGATTATACTTTGACAGACGGGAAAGATTAAAAGGAATTCCGCCAAAACTAAATGTGAACAAAACTGAGTTGCGGGCGTCATCTAGTAGGAATTATAGAAAACGAGATGATGAAAATGATAATATCCATATCAAACATCGAATGTTCAGTTCAGCTGTTTAAGTGTTAAGAGGTATTTAAGATAGAGAGACAAACACGATTTCCTAATTTATAATTTTATTAGTAAGGATCAATTTATTTTGCCATTATATATGCATGGGAGATCGCTTGAATATTTTACTTTTTTTAAGCAATATGTCGACTTTTTTTTATTCTATTGGTAAAAGGTGGTCAAAGGCATAGATATTATACAGGGTGCAATTAAACCTTCCTGCCAATTTTTTTCCAGGGCTTAGGTATCATTAGGAGAGTCCATTTAACAAAAAAAAAATATTTTTTTCAATGACATATTTTATCCCATTTAAAATCGTTGCAGAATGATCACTCGCGGCGCGGGGGAATGAGAGAGGGTGACGCGGGGTGAGGCGCGGGCGCGGAGACACGTCACGCGCGGCCGACGCATCGTGTCCATTACTTGTAGTGTTTTTTTTTTCGGATAACTTTCGGAAGCTATTTCTCAACATTTTAGTAGGTACTGACTACTGAGTGATTATAAAAGAAAAAATATGTGTATTTTAAATTTTAACAAGGATCAATATATCAAAATTTGGCAGGAAAGTATAATTTAAATCTTATTGCACCCTGTTTAATTTAATAATTATTTAACTTTCAGTTTAAATTTTCTTAATTTTATAGTTTTCTCTTATAAACTACGAGAGTTATTTTATTAAACACATTAAAGGCTTTTTCACTGTTTCCAAACTTTTAGTTTATTAATAACCTCTTTCACTTATTTGACAACGAATACTACTTCTTTTTTTTTTCTTAATATGGCGCTCGGCTTTTTAACCATGGCCAGTGTCAAGTAAAATATGGCGGGAAAAAAGAGATGAAGCTGATTTTACAAAATTAATTGATCCTTACTAATAAAATTATAAATTAGGAAATCGTGTTTGTCTGTCTATGTGCAATGAAACCTTCCTGCCAAATTTTGATATAATGATCCTCGTTTAAAATTAAAGTACACGTATTTTTTCTTTTATTTTTAACACTCAGCACTAAAGTGTTGAGAAAAACTTCCGAAAGTTATCCTAAAAAACACTACGATTAATGGACACGACGCGTCGCCCGCGCGTGACGAGCCCTCCCCCCTCCTCCCCGCGTCAGCCCCTCTTATTCCCCCGCTCTGCTAGTGACCTTTCTGCAACGATTTTAAATGGGATAAAATATTATGTCATAAAAAATAACACCCAATTTTTGTTGCTTTAATGGACTCTCCTAATGATACCAAAGCCCTGGAAAAAATTTACATAACTCATTCTTCCACTCACCTCTTCAATTTATTTATTATAAAGTTATCAAATCAAATCAAATCAAATTATAAAGTTGTAACCTCGTTAATATTAAACAATTTGTATGAAAATAAAAGCTTGTCGCGCGATTTGTAAATAAACTATACACACCGGCATATTTAGCGGAACACAAAAAAAGGTCCATAATTTAAAAAATATGGTTTTATTTTAAAATCTACTTACTAAACTTCTTTTGTTATTTAAAATTTCATTTGTTTTACTTAAAATTAGATCACATTATGAACAAATTTTGCGAGTAAAGGCTATTTGTGAAAAATTGTACATTTTTGAACTTTTCATGTAACCGGGAAAAGTGAAAATTATTATTAAAAAAACAATTATTTAAATTAAAAAAATTGTGATTAATATCGCGTATTTCCTCCATGTGCTCTTATTAAAGTTTCTAACCGTCTAGGCATACTGAGAATTATGTTATCGATGGTCTCCTGGGATAGTCTCCGCCATTCCTCAACTACGGCGATTCGCAGTTCACCCACGTTGGCAGGAGCTCGAATTCTTGACTTAACTGTTCTTTTCAGCAAGGCCCAAACGTGCTCTATTGGGTTCATATCCGGTGATCTCGCCGGCCACTCCATAACAGTGATATTCATATCATTAAGATAAGCTTGAGTTGCCCGAGCGGTATGCGGCCGAGCATTATCCTGCATTAAAACAAAATCGTCACCGATATATGGGGCAAACGGTACGACATTTTCTTCTAAAACTTCTCTGATATAGTGGTCCGCAGTCAGACTCCCTCTGTCAATCACTACCAAGTCTGTGCGAGCTCCCAAACAAATGCCCGCCCAAACCATTATTGATCCACCAGCGTATGCAACTGTAGTTTCAAAATTTGTCTGAATGTAACGTTCTCTTTTGCGTCTGTATATTCTTTGCCTGCCGTCAATTTGGTTTTAGAGAATTCTGCACTCATCACTAAACAATACCTTACTCCATTGGTCCGCATTCCAAAGTCGATGTTCCTGAGCAAAAGTTAACCTGTTTCTACGATGATTTACCTCGAGCCTTGGAGCCTTGGCGGGCACAAATGAACCCAAATCAGCTTCTTCGAACCTTCTTCGTACCGTACGCTCACTTACGGTTACTCCCCGCACTGCTTTTAACTCATGTCGGGCTTGGACGGCCGTCAAACGGGGGTTCCTACGTACACGAAGCCGAATGAAACGATCATCCCTACTCGAAGTGCGTCTTTTTCTGCCTTGTCCTGCTCTTCTCACATAAGTTCCAGTCTCCCTGAATCGTTTGACACTGCGATGGACCGTTGAAATCGATCGACGAAGATGTCTGGCTATTATTCTGTATGTTAGACCAAATCTTCGCATTTCGAGTGCCCTGGCAATCTCCGTTGGGGCTAAGTCAGGCATAATTCAGTCCTCAACTCCAAAAAGATACAAGATTATTTTTTTTTTACAAAAAAACAATATTTGAATGAAAAATTTAAATAAAATTCAGAAGGGAGAAATACTCGAACTTCGCTCTACATAAGGTATATTCGAATAAAATTAAAACAATTGCATAAAATGTGATGTTCAATTGTTTTCCTAATTTGAAATTATTTTTTTTTAATTAAATGACGTATAAACCAGCTAGCAACCTTATATGATACTTATATCAAACCTTTTTTTTATGTTCCGCTAAATATGCCGGTGTGTGTAGTACCAATTTAAACCTAAATAGTAACCTGAGTAAATTGATATTATATTTTTTATTACTACTTAAATTAATACATTTATTACATACTTACAGATTGTTAAACATCGCGACAAGCTTTTATTATCATGCAAATCGTATCGTGTCATGTCATGACACGACATGACATGACACAACGTGACATGACATGACACGACACGAGTCACGATAGTATACGACACGACTTGACTTGAGTCTTGTCTTCCAATGAGCTCTTTCATTTGATACCCATATTGCAGAAGTTCATTGAAAATAACTATTCCTCTATCTTGGATGAGCCGCCATATTGGATGTAGAATGACGTTACATTAGTTTTCGAGTTACTCTCAAAAATACCTTTCATTTAATATGGTTAATTATATCGAAGAATGAAGCGAAGAAATATATCCATATTGTGGGACTGCATAGAAAAATAACTATTCCGCCATCTTGGATGGTCGGTCATATTGGATTTAGAGTGATGTCACATACGATATCGTGCATTCTCATCCAAACTAAACGTGTATACAAAATTTCAGCTCAATCTGTTAAGTATAATAATATATCTATTTCAAAATTTAGTTCCAAAATTCCTCCCGAACTAAGTAAGATACAGAGCATTAAATAAAAGCTTTTAAAATAAGTGCAACGTATTTTGGCGACTCGCTGTATTAATATTGTATTTTTGTAGACACTATTAAAACTAGCTGGAAAGTATAATTAAATATTATATAATAATTACATTACCGTACTCAATAAGGTACGTCTATCGTGAAAGGAAAATATTGTTCGTGCCGCAATTGGAAATTACATCCGTACAGCGCACCCACTTTGAAAATTTATGGATGATAGAAGGTGCAGCCGCTAGTGAAGCTTACAGAAGTTTTTGTAAGCTTTCTGAGCTGGATGGTTGAAAGGACGAGGTACGCAATTAATTAAAGTCGGGTTACCTTCGGGTTTTAGAATTACCTTCACTTAAATGATGAGTTCATTTTTGAAGGTATTTGAAAATTTTTATTGTATACACGCCCTTACTAAAATCGTCTGTAAAAACTATACTTAAATAATATTTTTCAATAAATCTTATTACATATATCAATTAAATGAGCTACGGTAATTGGGTGAGGCCGTGGATTTTGCCACTTTTTTTAAAAGAAAAGTGTCTCATATATTCATCATAAAATAAAACAGAAAATACCAGTTAAACTATAACACTGATCTCATATATAACTTATTTCAGTTATATTTTATCTCTTTTAGGATAGTTTTAAGCGGATTTTGGTAAATTATCATGTTAAAACGCCAATCTGAATATTTCAGAGCCCTAATTTTAGATAAAAAAGCGATGCCTTTGATGGTAGGTTACTTATTTGTCGCTATTTAACTTTTTTATTTTATGAGTCTACTGAGCAAATTTAATTGAATCTAATTGTCTGATAGTTGAGACACAATAAAGTGGTTTTAAACTATTGAAAACATGCATTAATCAATGTCTGTGTAATTGTAGTATACGTATTTAGCTATCAAATGCGACCATTCTTTTGTTCATAAGATATTTACATGAGAAGTTTTGATCAAATTAGTACAAAAGCCCGAGAAAAATAAAATGGTGACCATTTTGCAATTGTGATGGAGAGGAAAAAAACGAGAGTCAATTCGTAGATAAAAAAATCCATATTTCATAACATTAAAGGATCGGACACCTGTGCCGGGACTTGCACTTATACAATGGTATGTATAAGTACAGTACAAGTTTGGATGTGAATGCGATAGCAAAATATGCAAGCGAGGAGATCGGAAGGTAGTTTAAGGGTGGAAGTAAGTGGGCTACCCAGTACCCACCCACGTAATACCCCTTCCAGGTAAATGTAGGAGGGAGGGTCAGTGTGGGGGCCAGGGAGACTGGGAGGGGATGCAAGCGCAATTGCTGGTGTGAGTGCAGCTATCAGTGCATATTGGACTGGGGAGGGGAGAATTTTTACACCCCCCTGGTGGGGGAGTGGAAAGGGGTGAAAAGGTGTTTATGGCATTTTGAGTTACACAAGGTAGGTGCGGGCGTAGAAGTTAGTAGCGTAGGCGAAATTTGTGGATAACGTGAAAGTTTTTAATAATAATAAAAATCTTTATTGAACACCAAACATATTTCCTTATTCTATTAGCCCGCCAAACTGCATAGTGTCAAATTATCGGCAGGTAAGTAAGGTAAGTGATATGAAATATGGTGTAAGTGAAAATAAGCTAGATTTAGCACATAAAGACTGATGAACGCTAAGCTAACAATTTTGTTATTTTATAGTATCGCAGATAAAGTAAGCAATACGTTTAAATCACTTTTATAAGTTAACAATTTTCCAAGTATTAAAAAACGTATTTTTATTACTATTTGAATAGACTACTAAAAACTGTTTTAAATGTTATTAAATATTCGCGTTGAACATTTAAATTATATAGGTACTTAGTCAAATTTAAAATCTTCCAAATATTAAAAAAAATATTTTTATGTACTTACTGCTAAAACTTTTCAACATTTTATTGAATATTCGCGTTGAATATTTAAATTATATACTTAGTCAAATAATAAAATTATTTTTAATTGCCATTAATTAAAAAATGGTATAACTATTTCTTAAGTAAAAACTAAAACTTACCTTGGAATCCAGTGGCACTGGTCACCGTACCGAACCGACCGAATAAAAGTTAAGAAATTCTCAAAATGATATTCATTTTTAAAATAAAAACACTCCAAAAGTTCCAAAGTTCAAATTATAAGAAATTGAGGTAATCACGCTGAACAATAACAGTCAAACTGATCGTAACGAGAAGGAAAGTAAGCGGGAAAGCCTTCCGCTTGAAGCGAGCTCGAGCGAAGCCTTCAGTTCACTGACGGTGAGGGATGTTTCGCCCCCCCTTATATACCCCCTGGAGTAATTAGTGCGCAGAGTCACCTGCGCATCCAACCTCCGTCTCTAACCCGCCTCTTTCATATTTGTGTCTCATCTTCTGCCTCACTCGTAAATTATATTTTGGATCGTACAAATATAAATACTATCTTAGCTTAGAAAGAAGTATTTTTTTGTTTTAGATCATATTTCATGATCCAGTTTTCATCCATAACGGTGATTTTAAAGATAAATCACGGAGAACATTTTATTGCACGTATTATTATTATTGGTGTAGTTTGCCGCCGTCGGAAAAATATTGGCCTCTCCGCACATCGAATTTAAAAGTAATACATAATAGGTCAACTTTTGAAAAATAATGGATGCAAAACTATTTTGTTGCTAAGTGTTTATTTTATATTAAACTAAAATTTGGCAAAACGGTTCAGCCGTTCTCGAGTTCTAGAGACTAACAATTTTTTATTATAGTTAATGATTATAATTAAAAAAAAAAAATGTTTGTCAGTGCAATTGTATAGTATTTCGGCAGTTAAATGGTGAGTGGATCTTTGTTTTTTTATTTGTAATAGCGATAAATAATTAGTTGTCATTTGATGGTGGAATGTTGTAGTTCTGCCTCTGGACAAGGTTTAAAGGTTTGAAAATTTTAATTTTAACCAGACATTTAAAAAAGTAAATCCATACTTCCATACAATATATTTACTTACTATCCATACTAATATTATAATGCGAAAGTGTGTCTGTCTGTTACCACTTCACGCTCCAACTTCTGAACCGATTTTGCTGAAATTTGGCATGGAGATACTTTGAGTCCCGGGAAAGGACATAGATTAGTTTTTATCCCGGAAAAATGTACAGTTCCCGCTAGATAAATAAATTTTGGCGCAACGGAGTTGCGGGCGTCATCTAGTAATATTATAAATGCGAAAGTGTGTCTGTATTTCTGTCTGTCTGTTACCTCTTCACGTCTAAACCGCTGAACCGATTTTGCTGAAATTTAGTATGGATATACTTACTTTAAATCCCGGGAAATGACATAGGATACTTTTTGTCCCGGTAAAATGTACGGTTCCCACATAATAAACTTTTATGATTTGCGCTTAAGCTATTCAATCGATTTTGATGAAATTTTGTTACAGATACATTTAGTGCCGAGAAAGGACATAAAATAGTTTTTATCCCAAAAAAATGTACGGTTCCCACGCAATAATCATTTTTTTAATTTGCACGTAAACTATTCATTTGATTGTAATGAAATTTTACATGCAGATACCTTGAGTTTCAGGAAAGAACAAAGGATACATTTTATCCCGGAAAAATGTACGATTCCTGCGCTATAAACAGCAGCTAAAGCGGTTTAGGCTCAAACCATGAGTTTGAGCCTAAACCGCTTTAGCGATTTTGGTAAAGTTTCGAATGCAGATACCTTGACACCCGACAAAGGGCGTGGAAAAGTTTTTATCCAGGAAAAAGGTACGGTTCCTGCTCAATAACTTTTTGTAATTTGCCCTTAAGCTTTTCAATCGATTTGGATGAAATTTACCTTGAGTTTTAAGTAAGCATACAGGATAGTTTTTATCAAGAAACAATGTACGGTTCCCGAGCAACAAAGTTTTTTGATTTGTACTTGAACCGCTTTAGGGATTTTGATTAAATTCGGTACGCAGACAAATCGAGTCCCGAGAAAGGAATCCTATATCCTTTACTTAGTTTTTATTTCTGAATAATGCACGGCTCCTGCGTTCTACATTTTTATGATTTGCGACTAAAAACAATTCAGTCGATTTTGATGAAATGTGAAATTATGCTGATATCTTAAGTTTCGAGATATGACACAGGATAGTTTTCATCCCGGAAAAGGTACTTTTGATTTGCACTGAAACCGCTTTAGTGATTTTGATATCGATAGAATAGCTTATATTACGGGCAAATCACAAAAATTAACACGTGGGAACCGTCAATTTTTCCTAGCTGGACATATCCATACTTCTATATCTATATCTATCTATATATCCTATCTATACTTATTATAAAACAAAGTCGATTTTTTCCCTCATGTCCCTTTGTTCCCTTTAATATTTAAAACTACGCAACGGATTTTGATGATTCTTTAAGTGTTAGATAGCCCTATCGAGGAAGGCTATAGGCTATATTTTATCACGCTAAAACTAATAGGGGCGAAGAAATAAAGGAAAATGTAGAAAAAACGGGGAAATTATTTGAAAGGGCTAACTTGAACGCGCTAATCTCAGGAACTTCTAGTCCGATTTGAAAAATTATTTCAGTGTTAGATAGCCCATTTATTGAGGAAGTCTATAGGCTATATTTTATCACGCTAAGACTAATAGGAGATAGTGGCAAAACGGGGAAATTATTTGAAAGGGCTTATCTCGCGGACTACTGGACCAATTTTTATGTTATTTGGCACAGATAAGAAGTAGACCACGTGAGGAATCATAGGCTATCGATTTTAATCATTTTTTCGGTGGCTATAAATTTTATATCCGTGCGACGCCGGGACGGGTCGCTTGTACATATTATAAAATAAAATCGCTTTTTTCCCTCATGATCCTTTGTTCCCTTTAATCTTTAAAACTACGCAACGGATTTTGATGATTATTTCAGTGTTAGCCCATTTATCGAGGAAGGCTATCTAAGGCTATATTTTATCACTTTAAGACTAATTGGAGCGAAGAAATAGAGGAAAATGTGGAAAAAACGGGAAAAATTATTTAAAAGGGTTAACTTGAACGCGCTAATCTCAGGAACTACTGGTCCGATTTGAAAAATTCTTTCAGTGTTAGATAGACCATTTATTGAGGAAGCCTATAGGCTATATATATTTTATCACGCTAAGACTAATAGGAGAATGTGAAAAAAACGGGGGAACTTATTTGAAGGGGCTTATCTCGCGAACTACTAGAGCAATTATTATGTTATTTGGCACAGATAAGAAGACCACGTGAAGGATCATATGTTATCGATTTTAATCATTTTTTTAGTGGCTATATATATTATTTACCCGTGCGACGCCGGGGCGGGTCGCTAGTAATATTATAAATTGTAATTATTGCGAAAGTGTGTCTGTCTGTCTAACTGTTACCCCTTCACGTTCAAATCGCTGAACCGATTTTGCTGAAATTTAGTATGGAGATACTTTGAGTTCCGGGAAAGGACATTAGATACTTTTTGTCTCAGAAAAATGTACGATTTCCCGCACAATAAACTTTTATGATTTGTGCGTTAACTATTCAACCGATTTTTATGAAATTTAGTATACAGATACAATTAGTCCCGAGAAATGACATAAAATAGTCTTATCCTGGAAAAATGTACGGTTTCCACGCAATAAACTTTTATGATTTGCATGTACTAATATTCATTTGACTGTAATGAAATTTCACATGCATATACCTTAAGTTTCAAGAAAGGACACAATATGATAGTTTTTATCCTGGAAAGATGTACGGTTCCCGCGCTATAAACTGTTATGGTTTGAGCTTAAACCGCTTTAGCGATTTTAATAAAGTTTTTTGGGCAGATACCTTGACACCCGACAAAGGGCATGGAAAAGTTTTTAGCCAGGAAAAATGTACGGTACCCGCTCAATAACTATTTATGATTTGCACTTAGACTATTCAATCGATTTGGATTGATATTGATATGCATATTAAACCTTGACTTTTGAGTAAGGACACAAGATAGCTTTTACCAAAAATGAATGCACGCGGTTCCCGAGCAACAATCTTTTTTGATTTGCGCTTAAACCGCTTTAGGGATTTTGATTAAATTGGGTACGCAGACAAATTGAGTCCCAGGAAAGGATATAGGATATATAGTTTCTGAATTATGAGGGGGTAAAAGTGGCTGCAAATGGTTCGTATAATATTACACACGGTGCTGCTCGCCAGTTCTGTTTTACTTGAACTTGGCTTGACACGCTACCGCGTGTCTAGGTAGTGGCAAAAGATAAAATTTCAGAAGTCTAGCTTTAGCGGTTCTTGAGATACAGCCTGGAGATAGACAGACGGACAGTCTGACGACAAACAATGAAATCTTAGTAATAGGGTCCCGTTTTTTCCCTTTGGGTCGGGACCCCTTATATTATAACAATGGAAATATGGGAAACCTATTGAAAGAAGAAAACGTTCCAAAAACTTTGTGACGCAAATGCGAGGTCTTAGTGGAAAAATTAAATATACACGTGTACAGTTTATTTAAATTTATTTATCTTTGATAAGACCCTTATTCCAACGACATACAGATCACTCTCCTATGAACTTTGTGGTAATAACAACAGATTGGGATTAAACCGAAACCTCTACCCTTATTTCTAATAATTTCTCCAATTTCTATTCATTCCTTTCAGATAACATGTAATTATTTCATACGATACGAGCTTGGCATTATGTCAAAACATATTAGCTTTATTTGGGTTGTTTTGATCTAGTTTACCATGGAAGTTTCCTCATGAATCACGTGTAGCATAATTTACCATCGTTGAATTTACCACTTAAGTCTGAATAAACATATGAAATTATAGTTAAGAATAACACACATTTTTGAAATGTAGCAACAAATTCAAAATAATTTCTACTGAAAACTATAACTAGTATTTTATGATCACCTTTCATTTCACCAGTAATAGTAATTTATACTCGATAGCAAAATGAATAATGTGATTATTATTATAATTAAATGACACTATAGCAACAAAAGTGATAGAAATTAAGGCCAATCAGTTGAATACTCTTTAAATAAGTAGGCTCATCAATAACTGCAGACAACTGACAATTACAGTATTTGCTACAACGAATAATCTTATGAAATTCTCCTATCGATTTTTACCAAATTTTATATGCATATTCAGTAGGTCTGAGGATCGGCTACTCGCTACTTTACATATTGATAAGTGCATTTGTTGAATAAATAATAGTAAATTATTACAACTCGAGACTGACGGCGACCATTGTTTGTGCGACGGGATAGCGATGGACGCTGCCATGGTGACATACTTATTTAGTCACTTTAATCAAATAATATGGGCGAAATACTTTATATGGTAAAACAATGTTTGCCGGGACAACTAGTCATATTTTAATATATCATAATATTAATACGCGAGCGAAAAACTTTGTAACCCTTTTTACGAAAAATGGGGAAACGTAGGTGCATGAAATTTCGCACAGTTATAGTTTAAATGGTGAAGGAGTGCATCGAGTTAATATTATTTTGTAATTATGCTTTTATCGTGCATTTTTTTAACAAATAAAATATTACACACATATTGTGTGTGTTAAGGACGGACGGAACGCGACAGACGACACACAAATGTTAAGTACTGACATACGGTTTTGCTCGATAGTTTTACTCCAAATCGAGCAATAACCACTGTGTGGACCGCAAAACTGACAGCTCGAAGGCTCGCTTCGAGCCGGCTCGATGGAATTAAATATGTCAAATACGTCATTTCCTTCGATATGGAGGAAAACTATCGAGCAAAACCGTATGTGAGTACTTAGCATATGCCGAAATTCCGTGGCGAGCCGAATTTCCGTCGAGCCGAGTCGAGCGTAAAGTTCTTCAGCGATTCGGCGGTAATGTTTTGTATAGCAACACACTATACGCGACGGAATTATCGAAACCGAACATAGCAAATCCAACCTTAACTCCAAAGCGTTAACGCACACATTATTTCTGAGAAATTTAAATACTTACTTACGCGCGTTTTCCGCAACGGAAATTACGCCGCGAAATTTCGGCTCTTCGCGTAATTTATAGTGTGTCGCATCAGACGTAAGCGGCTGAACGTAATTTCGGCCACGTAAATTACGCCGGCGTAATTCAGCCTAGTGTGTTTAGAGTTTAGACCCTTAGACAATTACTACACGGCCAATCTGTCATAATTTGACTTTATTAATCCGAGACTGTCGCAGGAATTATATATAAAAATAATAAAGTACTTACATTTTTTGACAATAGGAAATAGAAAAGCTTTGAAATTTGAAAGTTAAAACTTATAATAATTCATCATTAATAATTTAATTATTTATCTGAGGGCGAACTTCGACCACTGGGCGATCTCTAGTTATTATTAATACGCGCTGAATGGATTTTGCTGAAATTTAGTAAAGAGATACTTTGCGTCCCGGAAAAATGCAAAGGGTACTTTTTAGCGCGAATTATGGCGCAACGAAGTTGCGGACGTCATCTGATGTTTTATAATAATTATTTTTCTACATAATATTGTCTGTATAAACCTGAAAAATATTATTATGTATTACTGAAACTACAGGCTACACATCATCCTGAACACATGGAAGCAATCAAACGATAATGCAGCGTATTGGGGCAAGATTTGGCAGTATTGTTCGCGTGCGGCACGCAATGCCTACATAACCGAACAACGACGTGACGTCACTGAGTCGGCTTTTGTGGCCAGCCGTGCTAGCAACCAACGAGAATATTTTGTCTATACGTTTTCTCGATGTTAACTGCTTTATCTCTTCATCTCTATTAACACTTACAGGACATACATGTTTTCTCGTGTAGATCTGTCGTCAAAATCTATCGAAATAATGTCAAAAAATGATTTTGACATTATGACGTTATCGACAATATAACTACACACGAGAGTAAGATATCCACGAGATATCTCGTTGGCGTATGCTAGGGGGGCAGGTGAAAATCAATACATTGTAAGTGAACACATAACTCATCACTCGCTTATAAAATGATGAAATAGGAATACTGCAATGATTTCACGCTAGAGGCAGCAACAGCGTAGACAATAAAAGTTTTTTTCAACGTTAATTGACAACGTTTTTACCAATTTTCTGATATGACGGGTGCAACATGTCGGATTTTGGTCATTTGCTACGTAGTGCTAGTAGCACTCTCAACTTTGATCTTTGAATAATATTCCTTTTTACATATGAAACCTCTTTTCAGCGAATTTCAATCTAATGCAGATCATGCTTCGTTTCTTATTCGATCTGTTTCATATCTAACTCCTGTTAAACTGATTCTGGCTATAAGTTTAATTTTATATTTTATAAGGCTCAGTTCACACTGCAATGGAAGCGCAGCGGCGAGCATTTTCAGTGTCATATGATTTTAAGCTTTACCTTCATTATTGTAATACATAGTATCGCTTGATAAACTTGGAAAGTCTCCGTGTGGTCGGTGTGATTCGAGCCTAAAAGATTTGTCCGTGAAGATAATTTTTTAGATCTATCACAAACACTACAGTTTTTCAAATATTTATGCCTTCTATTTCTAAAATTCAAAGAGGATAATGTATTATCACGCTTTCTTATGAAAATAGAATTTTACCAACCTCTTAAGTCTTATAACTATTTAACTTAATCATGTATTTGAGAAATGAATATTGTTATATCACCAAAAATATCAATTACTGGATAACGCTCGCCTCACCGTTTCACCATAATTCATTTACTTACCGTGCGGGAACCGTACATTTTTCCGGGACGAAAAGTATCCCATGTCCTTTCCCGGCACTCAAAGTATCTCCATACCAAATTCTAGCAAAATCGGTTTCGGATTTGGGCGTGAAAACGTAACAGATAGACAGACAGACACACTTTCGCATTCATTATAATATTATTATGGATAATCTATAATATTATAAATTTATAACCTCAATATTACTAAATAATAAATAAGGGAAATATGGACAAAATGACATGTACGGACAAAATAACATAGTGCCCTTATTTCTAAATTGGAAGGTTTTAGATACGTTTTTGCGATTATATCATGTGACGGCAGTCATATTATCAATCCTGTCTGACTTTGAGCGCCATTCTCACAGTTGCGCCGCAGTAAGTGGATAATGTCATTAAATAAAAAAATATGATTGAAAAACAAAACACCCTGTCATTTTGTCCGTATTTCCCCTACTGCTTAAGCCAAGGTCAATATCTTATTAATTTTAAATAATTCTTCAAACTTTTAGAACTAAAAATAAATAACGTTACATCTCGAAATGTAAGTTTTATTAAAATGGAGTGCTCTTTGGAATTAAAATCAGGTATATTAAAATTTGTTGCAGTGACTATAGATTATAGAATATTACAAACCAATCTGCATTTCTGGCGTACCATGTAGTATTGATAATTTTATATTAAAATATGTATCACAATATCATCTCAGTCTGGCCTTGTGATTACTGCTTTATTAGGTACCCGAGGACATTTGTTAAGGGAGTTTATACTAGACATACATTTAGGATTTTTAATCCTTAATCCATACTAAATATATTAAAAATGCGAAAGTGTGTCTGTCTGTCTGTCCGTCTGTCTGTCTGTCTGTCTGTCTGTCTGTCCGTCCGTCAGTCCGTCCGTCCGTCCGTCCGTCTGTCTGTCTGTCTGTCTGTCTGTCTGTCTGACTGTTACCTCTTCACGCCCAAATGGCTGAACCGATTTTGCTGAAATTTGGTATGGAGATACTTTGAGTCCCGGGAAAATGTATGGTTCCCGCGCGATAAACGAATTATGGCGCAACGGAGTTGCGGACGTCATCTAGTAAATAATATTACTTAATGTTATTAATAGAAATAAAATGTCAATTAGTCGAAATTAATTGATGTTAATAAATAAATTCATTATTATAAAATTTCAGTCAACAGACTGAATTAATTAATAAAAACAATATCATTTAAGGTATAAAATAGGTCATTGATTAATATATAGTAATAATATAATTTACAATAATAATAATAATATCTATGGACGCTTCACACCACGTCAATCTGGCCCCGTGCTAAGTACCTAAAGGACTTGTGTTACGGGTACCAGACAACGGAAATATATTTAATACTTTTATACTATACATATACTTAAGATTTTTATTATATCATACACATATTTAATACACACCCATGACCCAGGAACATTGAAAAACTTTTAGTTCCGTGCTTGAGCTTGAGCAGCTTGAGCTGCCACACACTCTACCCATTGAGCCACAGAGGTCGTATCTAATGTTATTAATAAAAATAAAATCATCACAATACTTAACAATACAATGTCCAAGACGCAAGAATTTCACAGACTTTTTGTTATGGTAGGAATAGGAACCATGCACGTGCCGTTTTTTTGGGCACCACACAAATTGTATGGAGACACTTCAGATTTTACCACGTTCATAAATATTTTCATACAAGCCAAGCCCGGGCAGTAACTTGACCTTTCTGAAGAATCATACATCGATTGTGTGGCCTCTATTCATACAATCTCATCTCGAAAAATCCTTTCACGTATTTATAAAAGTAGTGAATATACTCGAATATTATCAGTAAGAGGAATTATTATAGTTTTGCCTGAAGTAGGGACATATTCTAAGGGCATTAGGCTACCTTTCCACCAGGGCTGAGCGGAGCTGTGTTGCGAGGAATGTGTTTTTGAAAACTAATAGAATCGCTTCATTGACATGACTTTGCCATGACATCGCTCAGCGCGGCGATGCTATTGGTTATCATTGTTATCAAAAACACATATTCCTCGCAACACAGCTCCGCTCAGCTCTGGTGGAAACGTAGCCTTACAGACCTGTTATTGCTCAATCTCGTGTCCCTTTAAGAGGGCGACTAACCCTAAAAATCAAACATCGTCCATCTCTCTTCACACTCACGCCAATATTTCATATGCCAGGTGAAAAAGGACGCGGATTTATATTATAAATTATTTTTTCTCAATAACTCGATAAATATACATCATTTTAAAAATCCGCTAGGTCGGTTTCTCAATTTCTTAAAATATTAACTTAGTTCAATTCACGGTTATGGCAATAAATGAAAAATTCATTAAAATTAGATGCATTTTTGTGATTTTTTTTTCTATCGAGAAAATTTTATGATATATGTGTTTTTGCTCAGATAGAATTCTTGGAAATATAATGTAGTATCTAATTTTAGAAAATAAAACAAATCGAGGTTTATTTGCAAGTATGAATTATAAAATCGAAAATTATGGGTTAGCCGCCACCTTAAAGAAGAATTTTAATACGTCGCCAGTTAGTTGCGCTACCAAAATTGCGCAGACCTAAATGGCGACGCTACGAACTAGAAGAAAAAATTTAGTAATGTGGCGTAGTGACTATAAGTAATAAGTATACGTTCTAACGTACACAATGTATTAGTATAAGAACCCATGTATTAGGTTTAAGTATGGATTAATAAGCTGAACGTTATCCGGAAATGTCGTCTTCTTTGTCCCAACCTCATATGGCGACCCCGCCAGTTGAGCCGCGATGGGAGACAACCGCGCGCCGCGATAGCCGCGTAAAATAATAATTAATTAATTTTGTCTAATAGACTTACTTTTTTTTTATTCATATTTCGTCAGTATTTTTTTTTAAATTCTAAAATGGAAAAAACACAATCAAAAGAAGAAGTGACAATAGCACAAAATGCCGCGGGTGGTGTAAATTCGGCGGACATTGACTTAATTCACAAAAATCTAAGTGGAAATAATACGCTATTGACTGTTATTGTGGTCCTACTGGTTTTGGCTGTGATTGCTGGACTTTACATACTGTACAAAAAGTGCCACATCCAATGGGTCCGGCAAGAGTTGGCGAGGAGCGCGTTTAGGCGATCAGGAGCCAGACGCCCTGTTCGAGCGGACCAGCCCAAGGAAGTCGGAGTGTGAGGGGTCTACCGGAGTAGGCGCAGGGAGCCACCGAGTCAGGACACCCAACACTTCGGTCAGCGCGTTTTCGGCGGTACTCTCCCCAGTCCCCAAAAAATTTGGACTACGTGACTCCACTTGGTATTTTTAAATATTTTATGCCCCCCTTTAATAATAAGTTTATTTAATTTTTATCATTAATTATTAAAGTTAACATAAAATTGTGCGTTTCCTGAAATTTTCAAAAACCTTAATCTTACTATTATGGACATAGAGCAAAAATAGGGAAAAAAATAGTGTTTTTTGTATGAGGCCCCTCTTTAATAATTTATTTTATTTTGATTAGACTATTAGCTTTTATAGCGACACCAGAAATACATAGTCCCACCAAAAAACATTTTCATGTAAAAATGCTGCCAAGAAGAGAACATAATAGTTCGTGGTGTCAAAAAGTAGTGAGATCTCATTTATAGCCAAGTTTCAAACCCTACACACTCAGCCCTAAATCTAAAAACCTTAATTTTACACATAAATCGCGGCAAAATACTTGATAATATAATGTGTCAGCCGCACGAGAAGAATCTAAAACTCTACACATTAGTCAAAATCGGTGGCCTGGCGATTTTGTTGCGGTTTATATAAAAGTTATTAAGTACAACAGAAAAGTAGTTCAAAGCTCATAGCATGACCAATAACAGTTATGTATTTAGTTATGAACTTAATGAAATGGTATTAATTAAATAAAAAATAGGGATACCTACCCCTTTTCCCTATTCCCTCAATTAACCCTTTTCTTTCTGAAAGTATGGCAAAGGTTTTTGAAAATTTCAGGAAACGTACAATTTTATGTTAACTTTAATAATTAATAATAAAAATTAAATAAACTTATTATTAAAGGGGGCATACAAATTTACGGTACGTAACCCTATGTACGCCAGTCCGACTCGTACTTGGCGGGTTTCATAATTTTTGCTTTCATTGTGAATAAAAACTTATCCAGGTAACAAATTTTAAGGTCCTAAGTCTGCTAGAAGTACCTTAGAATTTGGATGATCTGTCAGTCAGTGACAAAATGTAGTAACTTTGTCCATCCGTAATTACTAAACTATTTATCGAAATTTCATGTAATTTGGAGCTAGTTTTAATACTTGCTCCTAGTGACCGAAATTTTAACTCCCTAAATTTGTTAACATCGAAGATAAAGGGGGTGTGAAATAGCCGCGAACCGCTTCGAGAAAAGTATGGTACGGCGGTGCCTTTGCTAAAAAGCTTGGCTGGGGCACTGCCGTGCCCTCAGATCATCAATTTTCAGGGAAACTACTCATCATTAAATTATAATTATGAAATAATTAGATATTTCTGAGTTCAACCGTAAGAGAAATAAAGGTTATACATATTAACACCACGAATAACCGCAAAACTTTATCGGACCCCAATTACTTTATCACGTGGGAATCGTGATTTTTTGCAATTAACTTTTTTATTTTTACATTTTTAAATAATCTAAATTTCGTAAAATTCGGTTAAGTCGTTTAAGCGTGAAGAGGAAATATAGACAGACACGCTTTTGCGTCTATAATATTATGAATCATGTTATTGAAGCGCCTGTGATCGCAATAAGAAAATATTTTTTAATTTTCTTTAATCGTATAAAGCAATGTAACAGATTAGTTGGCGGAGAATACTAGAGATTAAATGCTACGAAGCGGCCGTATTGAAAAACTTTTCTTAAGGTACCATCCCGATCAACGCGGCAAGCGACCGCGACGACAAAAATCAAATAAATGCCATTTTATGACATAGGCTATGGGTTCTATTTTACTCCACGCCATTACAAAGCAGCGGCAGCATAGACTGTTAAATCAACGTCGGTAGAAAACGAAACCTATAGCCCAGTTTATACAGAGGCATTAATTTGACTGCAGCGATATCGATTTTTCCCAGCCGTGGCCCATGCCCCGGGCGGCAAATTCAAGGGGCGGCAAAATTCACACTTCACGGACCAATGGACAACTCATCATTTATTTAACTTTGACCACGGAATAAATAATAGCACAAGTACAGCAATTTCATGGCCATATCATGGCCATATCAACTTGACCGATACCCGGAGTGCGGAGTGAGACGTGCTGCACGAATATTTATTATTCACGAGGCGCGTTCAAAATACGCGCCCGGCTCCCGCTCGCCTGCAGGAATCGCAGAGCTCGTTTTAGCAAACTAAACTGGTTAAAAATTCTTTACGATCTTCTTCTGAACGCTTAGGTCTTCCAATCTTAGCGATAGGAAAACGTATTGCACACGAGTTAAATTATGACAATGCTATAGATTTATTTCCTGAACAAAAAGCTCGAAGAGTAAAATTGTAATTTCAATTCACAAATTTAATAATATATTTGATTTTTGTTTTTATTATGCATATTTATTTTAAACCCTACCCTGTTAAATATATATCCTACATATTGATAGCTGAAATTATATGGATGATAAAGGTGAAAATAAACATAAGTAGGTAGGCGGGGCGCCGAAGCGGCGTTTACATTTAGCCGGTACCTCTCCATGGGACCTGGAAGCCCGTGTGCAGGCGGAAGTCGCGTGGATGGTTCTGCTTGTAGATCAGATGCCACTGTCTGGGCTGCTGCAGTTATCGCCTCAGGCGGGTCCAGCGGCTCAGTGATACGCGGAGATGAGGCACCGTTGGGTTTTAGTGGGTGACCAAGGGTGCTCCTCCTTACCGCAGCACCTGAGGAGTCTCACATATCCAGGCGCCCACCCAGGCTGCCGGGAATGCATTAAGCATTTCCCAACGGCAGAAAAAATCGGCCAAGTGCGTGTCGGGCCACGCGCATTATAGGGTTCCGTAATACCGCTAGTTTTTTTTTAATTTTTGTGTGGTCAATGAATGTACATTTATAACGTGTTTTAAACTACCAACAACATCATCTCAGTTACTTTCAAAGGAATTTGAACTAAAAGTTCCTTTATACTTCGCCGAATACAATTTTTTTAGTTGATCGACTACTACTCAATAACTTATGAAGTCTTCTTAGCCGTGATAGTTTCCTTTTAAATTCAGCATATTTCCTACTCCCGTGAATTTTTTCACATTTCCAGAAGCAACCGTTTAGCTGGTAGAGGGGGGGAGACACTGGACTCGAACGATTTTTCCCACTTTAAAACTTAATATTTCACAAACGGATCCCTAAATCGGAAAATGATCTATGAATACTCATAATAGTTTTAACAATCTTAATCAAATTAGATGGATGCGAAAAAAAAATTTCATCCCCGCTTGATGTGTATGGAAGGTACCATAAAAAAAATAAGATTTCGTGTACCATTTTGTTGCCATCATTAATATGTGCATATCTAGAAACTATAAGGGTTCCTTGTTGACTACGGAACCCTAAAAAGATGGGGCGGCATTTTCTAGTTTTTGCCCCGCCTAAAAAAATTGACACGGCGTCACCTTAATAAAACTTTTGTCGTGCTCGCGGACGCTTGCAACAAAGATCGGAATGTCACCTTTTTTACTCCTAAAACAATTAAACCCCTACTTTTAAGGACTTAGTTCGAACATTCCTCATCACGATTATAGGTACTGACCAGACTATTAACGGTTTTCTTTATCTCTGTACTTTCAAGTTTCAATTATTGTTAATTCGTTTGAATCTGGATTATTTAACAAATTTTATATACAAGTTAAACAATGTTGTTTGAAGTTTCCTTCAATTTCACAAAAAAAATCGTGTCACTATTTTCTATTACATATTTACAATGTTAATTGAAGACGTATTAGTGGATATCAATCAAATCAAAATATTTTTTCAGAGTATTTTTTTTACAAAAATATTTCTGAGCGTCGGAACTAAGATGCCTACCACCAGTTCGGGAACTAACCCGGCGGCGAGAAGAACCGGCGTAAGAAACTCGCACGGGGCCATCTTTTACTAAAAATACGAAAAATTACGATTCAAAACATATGTACAACACGGTCACTTTAACGGTCACATTAACCCGACGCACTGCTGGAATGCAATCGTCATCAAAGTGGATAACTAATATTTTATGACATAGGGCAATTACTATTTTTTCCTTATAATTTGGACAAACCTTGGTTACCTAGTTCATAATCTAGCTATACATAAAATCCGCATTTTTTATTTCAAATATTTTTTCCGGTCCTAAAGTCTCCATTTCTGCAAAAAAAGACTTTAAAATTGTTATTTACCCACTTCATCCACTCACGTCATACATTTTAATACCACAATCCGAGCATAACGTGAGCATTAGAAATGCTGTTTGGGAATGTAACGGATATTCTGTAAAGCACATAAAAGTATTTGACGAATTCTCGCTCACGGTTCGCTCGCTGGGGCGACGGAGAGTAATAGAGGGAGCTTTCAATACATACATTTCACCCAGCACCAATATACTTCTAGGTAGGTGCTGGATGAAATGCATGTAGTAATAACAATCTAGAGATTGATTCGCCTACATACTTTGCACATTCTACTGGGAATAATAAAATAATGTTATCACGCTTATGAAGAAGATTTTTGTATGTTACTATATAAACTACAGAAAGGGTTTCATCTTTGGCATAGTAGTCTATAGTATTCTACAGGGTGTATCAAAACAAAGTGATAATACTATAGGGTGTGTACTGACGTGTATGAGTCCCCTGCAAGGAGTTCACTGTCAAACTGGCAGCGCTGAAGAAGCAATTTTTTTGTAAATACTCTAAAGTATTATCACTTAGTTTTGTTACACCATGTATACACTATATACCTAATGTAATCAGAGCGGGCGAAGCGAGCCCTAGTATATCCCACAACCTATTATGGGATATACTAGGGCTCGCTTCGCCCGCCTTATACTTAGTCCAATTCAAGCCCGCCAAGACACAAGTCTGCGCGTTCACCGCTTAAAAGTCACCAATTTATTTTATTTTATTTTATTTGGAAAACAAACAGTGATATAATACTAATTTACATATTAATAGTAGGTATCAGAGCACCATTTATATGTTTTCACATACAGATACTATATAAGAAATAGAAATCAAAATAACTTGCAACTTAATACTAATAAATACAAAACGGATTAGTGAATGATAATAAATTTAGTTGGTACAGGAGAAAAAGAAAGCAAAAACTAAGCAGATAATCAGAGAATCGCATCGAACCAGTGCTGTGTCAACTTTTGTTTCAAGGCAGAAGGTGAAGTTATAAACAAATCAAAATCAAGTTCTGGAGTATCATTCAAGCTGTTAATTAATTTTGAAGATCTAATGATAAAGGAGTTTCTTCGGTAATTTGTATTGCAGAATGGGACATACAGGGGAGTCTGGACTCGAGCTGACCTTGTTGGTACCTTTAGAGAAATTCTAGAAAGGAGTAATGGGGTGTCAATTTTGTTTTGAATAGTTTTGAGTAGGAAAATGATATTAGAGATACGGCGTCTTTCGAAAAGAGGGAGAAGAGAAACCAATGGTCATACATCCTCGTTTTGAGGACTCATCTTTAACCATCTCCCCTAGTGTTGAAATACTTGGCGTTAATATATCGAGCGATGCCCAGTTCCGATATCATCTAGAGGGTAAGGCCAAGTTAGCCTCGAAGAAGCTTGGTGTTCTTAACAGAGCGAGACAGCACTTCAGTCCGGGCCAACGCCTACAACTCTACAAGGCGCAGGTTCGGCCTCATATGGAATATTGTTCTCATCTTTGGACAGGAGCGCCAAAACACCAACTGCTCCCTCTGGATTATATCCAACGAAGGGCTGCTCGAATTGTTGACTGCCATAGTGTTTCAAACAGCTTGGAACCCTTGGAATTACGCCGAGATGTAGCTTCACTCTGCATCCTTTTCGGTTGTACTTATCACGGGGAGTGCTAGGAATTGTTCGGAATTATACCACCTGCAACTTTTCGCCATCGTCCCACGCGAAAAATATACCATCCTCATCACCTTGATGAGTGGCAGTCTTCCACTGTGCGTTTTTCGCGTAACTTTCTGCCGCGCACTGTAAAACTCTGGAACGAACTGTCACCAGCAGTATTTCCGGACCTATACGACCTGCAAACCTTCAAGAAGAGAGCGTATTCCCTCTTAAAAGGCTGGCAACGCACCTGCAGCTCTTATGATGTTGCGAGTTTCCATGGGTGACGGTAGTTGCTTTCCATCAGGTGACCCGTATGCTCGTTTGCCCCCTTATTTTATAAAAAAAACCTGAGCACTTTTGTGGTAAACTTTACGGAAAAACTATCACACCTATTGATTTATGCTTTAACTTAGTAAATTTGATTAATAATGATATTATAATAAATAAATGTGTTATCATCTATCAGTCAAGGTTTGGTTACTATTAAAAAACCATAAAAAACTGCCTCAAAGAATATTACCGCGCAGAAAAACAACGCGAGCCCTCACAATGATCGGCTTTCAGCTAGTTTATTTACTAATCAAGCAGATTTATTTTGTTGAAAGACAATTTGTGCCAAGGAAATGAAGAGGTTTGCAGTTGAAATCAAACGTAATTTCCGTGTAGGGGCGAAGCTGTAGCACCTCTACGCGATTTCGTAGACCCGCTACGGCCTACGAGTAAGCGCTTTACGGCACGAGTAGACTGCCGTCGCCTACCTTCGACAAATTTTGACGATTACCGTCGACGCGTACCGTTCGTCTGTAAGTGTCTAAACATACTAGGCCGAAAATACGCGGCCAAAGTTCGGCAAGATTACGCCTGCAATATATTTTAAATTACCGATGACGCACCATGCCGAAATTACGTCGCGTTATTGTGTACAGCCGAACTTCGGTCGAGCGTAAGTTCGGCAGCTATTTGGCGGAAAATTATTTTTCAGCGTCAATTCGGAGGCGTTCGAGATACTGAATACTCGGACAAAGATACGCAACTGATTTTCCGCCGCGTAACTTCGGCTCTTATCGTGTGTCATATCAGCCGAATGCATCGGAACGTAATATCGGCCGCGGAACTTCGGACGCGTATTTTCGGCCCAGTGTATTTAGACATTGAGAGCCAACTCGTAAGCCGTAGTGGGTCTACGAAACCGCGTTTAGGTGCTACAGTTTCGCCTCTACACGGAAATTAGAGCGCTCACAGGCGAGCGGCACTGCCGTCGACGCGTGCCGTTCGTCTTTAAGAAGCCAAGGTGCGCAGTGAGCGTTATTCTTCTCGAGCTGAAAAATTCAGCGAAAATATAACCCAAACTTGGAGTACATTATGCCAAATTCATCGAAACTGTTATAATGGCCGGTTTACATCATTCCAAACGTTCGCGTTGTATTATGATTAAAACTTATTAATCGGCACTCAACGCGACTTATTTTAGAGTACTACGTGTACATACTTTTTCTCGACGTTTCGGCCATGTTGCAACGGCCCTGGTCACGTAGTAGCATTACTACTAGAATAAGTCGCGTTAAGTCCCGATTAATAAGTTTTAATTACATTATTCCAATCCAGTGATCGAAACCAGCACTAGACTACTAATGAAATAACGTAAGCGAGTGCTGGAATGAACTGAATTGCATTCCAATACTCGTGCCTGCTAGTAATAACAATTTCGATGAATTTCACACAATATAGTGTATAGCTTGGATTATTTTTAATTTCGCATATAGGTATTTTTCAGCTTAAAAATAACAAATTTTAATAAAGCAACAGTTAACGGAACCTGTGTTTTTATAACAATACCAATATTTATTCGATAAAATCAATTGGATGCCTATCTTAAAAATATCCACAGCCGAACATATAACCTCCTCTTTTTTTGAAGTCGGTTAAAAATATTTATGCGCAAAGGAAACGAATAAGGTACCTATCAGACGGAGAGCGGTCACGTAGTCAAAGCGGTTAGTTTTGCGTTCTTTGTGTTGTATAAATACGTTATTAGAGATTACAGATACTCACACAGGTGGTGTCCTGATCGCATCAGAATTCAGAATTGCGCCTGTGTGACTGACCGCTCGAACGCAGAATGCAAACTGTTACAACCCTAGTTAGTTAATATATAGTTTATCGGGCAGTTAGATTCTGGAAGCCGGGCAAGTAGCGTGTGGGAAGCCAGTCAGTTTAACAAATAAATTTTGGGAATTAAATTAGTTGGGGGTGAAGTTTTTTTTTTTTTTTTAACTAACACAGAGGGTGCTATAAAACAGAACGCAGAACGCTTGAACGCGTGACCGCTCTCCGTCTGACAGGCCTCGTAATAAAATATTATGGCGCATTTTCATTGGTCGTTAACTCGTTCGATATACAGCATACGGGGAGTCCCCGCAGCCGAGATAACAACTAATGAAAGTTACAAGTCGATACGTGTTCGTTACACCGCTTGCGGGGATTGCCCGCATGCTTTATACCGACCGTGATATCGACCAATGAAATTCATCGGTCGATATACAGCTTGCGGGACGCGAGTCAAATACATTTTCATTATTTAATTTAGATTCACAAGTGCAGTTGAAAGACATGCGGGCCCTATCGACTAATAAAAACGGTTCCCCGAATACGGGCCTTGTGGTATGCGTTCCAGAAATCTCCCGCAACCCGCATGCGGGCCCTATCGACTTGGTTCCCCGAAAGCGGGCTCTGTGGCATGCCTTCCAGAAATCTCCCGCTTCCCGCATGCGGGCCCTATCGACCAGTGAAAATGCGCCATTAATTTAATAGTTTCCAATATTTCATTTGAGTGTTTTCCGTTACATACAATTATTTCAATTAGCTAAATTTTATTACAACTGCATAATTTAATCATGCTTATTTGTATTCCATATATTTTGTAGTTCTATAATTATTATAGGCAAGTATGTAATTAAAATTTAATTATCACAAATGTTTAAACCGAAGCCAATTCTCGGTACCATCTAATTAATATCTATATATAATATAATTAGAATAATAATTATAATTGGGAAGAGTTTGTTTGTTTGTTTGAACGCGCTAATCTCAGGAACTACTGGTCCGATTTGAAAAATTATTTCAGTGTTAGATAGCCTATTTATCAAAGAAGGCTATAGGCTATATTTTACTGCGCTATGACTAATAGGAGCGAAGAAATAGAGGAAAGTGTAGAGAAAACGGGAGAAATTATTTGAAATGGCTTATTTGAACGCGCTAATCTCAGGAACTACTAGTCCGATTTGAAAAATTCTTTCAGTGTTAGATAGCCTATTTATTGATAAAGGCTATAGGTTATATTTTATTACGCTAAGACTAATAGGAGCGTAGAAATAGAGGAAAGTGTGTAAAAAACGGGGGAAATTATTTGAAAGGGCTTATTTGAACTTACTGGAGCAATTTTTATGTTATTTGGCATACATGAAGAAATAAGAATAGACCACGTGAAAGGACATAGGTTTCTTTTTTTTGCGGAAAAATGTACGGTTTCCGTGACATTCCTAAATTACGCGGGCGAAGCCGCGCGGAACTATATGTTACTATTTATGTACTAATGTGCTAATTATCATGTAGGGGAGGGGCTAGAATTAACAGGGGTAAGTATTAACAAGCCTCTAGCTACTAAATTAAATGACGATACGGTAAGACGCTCAATGTTATAAGTTCGGGCAACGTCGGCGAACGATTTGCGACAAGTGTGTTGCCCGCCGGCCGTTGCGTTGTGAAGTTATTGTACGTCGGTGCAAAAAATACAGGTATGCAAACATTTTTACGTCTCGAATTTTTTGATTCATTCTTTAATTATTTGGTTTTGCGATTGCAAATTTTATATAATTAATGGTTATTTAGTTGTTAATTACATTTCAGTGTTATTTTATTAAATATACCTATAGTTTTTTTTTATAATAATTAGTTATATCCAAAAAGGTCCTCGGGGGCTAGTTTTAACAACAGGAACGGGGTAAGTATTAACCCGTATTATTTGGTATTACAAGCAAGTTGGAGCTACCATATCTGACGAAGGAGGTACGCCGATTACTCTGGCGGCACTCCGGCAACACCATATCCACCGATTTTCATATATTGGAGGATCAGATTCAATTTTTATTGCAAATGGAATCCATAGGGGCTGAAAACAGCTTAAGGTGGATAACATAAAAGGAAATTAATGTTATTTGACAGAAGTTATTATTGTTCTTTAACATTTGTATGTCAAAAAATAAATAAATTATCATCTTAATATTGTTATGTTTTTTACTTCCATGGTTAAATAAAATTCTAATAAGTATACTACCGTTAATACTTACCCTGTTAATATTTGCCCCCGAAACGGAGCAAGGTTTAACCGCTGACTTTTTTTAAAAAGATGCGTCTCCCTTCGAATCATATGCAAGCCATATAAATTTCCGTTACTCGGGTATAAAAATAATAACATAAAGTTTTCAAATTAAGAAGATAAATGACAATATTTAAAATCTGTTAGAACAAGCCTCGCCCCTACTTAGTAAGTAATTTGAGAAATTAATAATTTAATTTATTACGTTTAGTTATCCATAATTCCATACATGTTATTCCATCCATAATTCCATCTATTATAACTGCGAAAGTTGACTCTTCACGCCAAACCGCTAAACTGATTTTACTGAAATTTGGTATTGAGATACTTTGAGTCCCGGAAAAGACATAGAATTGTTATTTATATTTTATTCCCTATCAAAATGTTAAATGTCAAATATGTGGGAAAAGTTACGTCAAGGCTATATAAAAGTAATAAAATCCAGTTGGAGTTTTTAATTTAGTTCTCGTACTATCTTCAAGTGTTGCGAGATTTTAATTTAAACTTTTAGTTTTTTACTTAAGGCCCAGTAGTCCCTAAAATTAGCAGGTCGATATCTGTCAGTACGAATATCGACGTAAAGCACATTAAAATAACATTCATATCAGCGCACCTTGTACAGTGGCGTTTACGCGCTCGCCGCGTGCCTTGATAATAGGAAATAGGAGAAAAAACCTTTTGCTTTTAGTATTACACAAATCAAATCGTTTAGGTTAGGCCATGACAAATGTGCAACATTTTTTGCTTTTTCTAGAAAGTGTGTAATTTAGCCATAAAATGGTTTAATTGTGAAAAACAGCGTTATTAGAGTTATCTTTGAGTTTTTTTTTTTCTATCGAGCAGAATTTTTCAAATTGTGCACTGATATAGCTTTGCGTATAGGAAATTTTTTCAATTTTAAAACTGTACTTTTTTATACTTAAATAATGGCATTTCCTTACCAAAAAAACATTATTTAAAAAAACCATTTTACGTAGTTGCAACAACCACTGCACCGTGTCGTGACAGGGCTCGATTAACAATGGACGTAACACGGTGCATTGAAATCCATCTAAGTTTAAATAGTATCGCTTCTATCAGTTTAAACTCCTCTGTGGCTTAGTTGGTAGATCAAGACGGGGATCGCGGGTTCGAATCCCGCCGACGACGGAACAAAAAGTTTTCAATGTTCCTGGGTGTTGAATGTTCAATTCAATTCAATTCAATTTTTATAATTTTTATTTGCACAAAACATGATAAAAAGATGTGTATTTAATGATAAAAAAATTTGTATCAAAACATGATAAAAAATGTGTGAGTATTTAATATATTAATAATACGAGTATAATAAAAATATTTAATACTATAGATGTACCGGTGAACTTCGTGTCACTCATAAACCTTCCCTGGACTTTCACGATTATATTGAGACTAAAATCAGCAAAACTGCTTTAGCCATTCTTTAGTTATAGCGAAAGTAACAAAATTCATTAACTCCATTTTTTACCGTTTAGTGAAAGCTAACATCAGTGTAACGAGGCCATAATTCTACCAATTTAAAAAAATACTTCCTTATATAAAAAAAAAATAATTGCACTCCAGCATAGCTATTACGGCGTTGCCCAATCGATTCTTCGGAACAAAGTAATGGCAGTTTCTTTCCCATGTCTACAACTACATATCTTTCGCTATCGTATCATATCGGCGCACATATCGGCGCTATCCATCGACTCGAGTTTCAGTGGACAAAGACAAGAAACTCTTTCCATAGCAACCATTATAGCAACGGCAATTGTTTTCTTTTTTTTTGACATTTAGTTTCTTGATTCTTTTTTTTATTACGGCACTTCGGCTATAAAACCATGGCCAGTATCGAGTAAATGGCAGCAAATTAAAAAAATCGATGTATAGCAACCCTGTCTATAGCCGGAATTATAGTTTTGATCTACGAACTACGAATAATAAAGTTCCTTAGTTTTTATTATTCGTATTTCATAGATCTAAACTATAATTCCAGCTATAGACAAGGTTGCTACACGTCGATATTTTTAATTAGCCGCCATTTACTCGACACTGGCCATGGTTTTATGGCCTAAGTGCAATTAAGAAACTAAATGTCAAAAGCAATGACATAAGAAACACGTCAAAAGCGGATAAAAATGGTCGTCATGCTTGACATATAGATTTTCAAAAGGAAACTTTTTCTCCAGTGTTTTTCCGGTAAAACTGTCAAAATTTAGATTCTTTCGTTTGTCTACTGACGGACGACGGTATGCTAGGGTAGCAGGAGAAGAGAGAGTCTTTGCCGCATGATAAGGACAGAGACGGATATTATTTACTCTTCTACGCCGCGCCGGCGGTCTACTCTCTCAATTAATAAATTAATATTAACGTTTACTCTGCCACCATTAAATGTTGTTCAATCGTCTTATCAGGCCGCCTAAGTCCGAAAAGTTTTCACATAAAAATTTACTTAAAGTAGTATACCTAATTCTCATATTATACTGCTTCTTCATGAAGTCTTAATAAAATTTACACTTTAAAAAACTGTGACCCAGTATATAAAATATAACCATCAGTTGATTTTGCCGCTCTTTTATAATTACCGCCTTTCATATCATCATAATAATAATTATAAAATATTATAACTAAATCGTTAATCGAAACTTTATGTAGGTAACTCAATATTTACTATCGGCTTATGTAATTAAACCGGTTGGAATGATTAAACACTATAATTAATAATAATTAATGATTTTCTGAACGCATGCAATTTTAAACTACATTCGCAACTCCATATCGCTAATTTAAACTCATCATCATTATTAATTAAACCGGTACTGGAGCTGAGTGGTCTCTTTAAAATATGTGAGTAGTGAAAAGCTTAATATGATTATTTTTTTTACATATATTGTACCATCGAGGAAATTGATTCCTAGGCAGTTAACGCACGGTCTACGTCATATTGTGATCGGCTTATATTGTCAATTCAATGCTGATTCAATGTTAGCTGTGATCGGTCGGATGGGTTTGACTTAACGCAACCAAATTACTAAGGTCCGCCATCTGCCTAGGAATCAACTTCTTTGATAGTAGAAATAATGATGATAATAATAATTACTATTTATTAACACACACTATACTGGAAAAAATATCTATGAAATGATAGGATGCGGGCACGTTCCATGCGGAGTAGATCCGCGCGCGGGCGATAACACGCTTGACAGGAAAAGCGCCCTAAATTTTAGCGCTGTACATATAAATCCCACCAAAAACATAAATGTAAAAAGGAAAAGCCAAGTTCAATACAAACATTATGCTTGTCTATGGACTTCGCCGTAAAAAGAATGGAGATCTAAATGAGTGAGTGAGAGTAAAAAAAGTTCTATGGAAAATTTAAATACATAGGCTGCACTAAAAATATCGGGAATGGAATACTTCCACTATTCCTGTCATATTAAAATCTTTTTAATTGAAAACTCCTTGGTTTTAAAAATCGAATACCATTTATTTAAAAAAAGATTCTGGGTCTTGTCACAAGGTCTTGTCAAACTTGTTTAGTCGTTGAGAAAATGGAATTGACTCGAGAAAAATCTAGAGCGGTGATTTATTATGACTTTCGAAGTGGTTTAACACAAAAACAGTGTGTTGATCGGATGATTTCTGCATTTGGTGATGAAGCCCCATCCAAAACCACAATTTATCGCTGGTTTGCTGAATTTCAACGTGGACGTGTCAGGCTCAGTGATGATCCCCGTCAAGGTCGTCCAAAAACTGCAGTCACCCAAAAAAACGTTGATGCTGTGCGTAAGCTGGTTCAGGAAGATCGACATGTGACATACCGCGAAATTCAGGCAACTTTAGACATTAGCATGAGTCAAATACAAATAATATTGCATGAACAATTAGGTTTAAAAAATTTGTTTTCCCGATGGATACCGCGTTTGCTCTGTGAAGAGCAAAAAGCGGCTCGCGTTACTTGGTACGTCAGAACTCTCGAAAGATTCCACGCAGGATCCTCAAATGCTGTATACAACATTGTATCAGGCGACGAATCCTGAATATACGCGTACGAACCCGAAACTAAAAACCAGTCACGAGTTTGGGTGTTCGAAAATGAGTTAAAGCCAACAAAAACTGTTCGTTCACGGAGTGTTGCAAAAAAAATGGTGGCCACGTTTGTCTCCAAAACCGGCCATATTGCGACTATTCCTCTTGAGGGACAAAGAACGGTTAATGCAAAATGGTATGCTAGCATTTGTTTGCCACATGTCGTTTCTGAACTCCGTAAAGAGAACTGCAACCGCCGCATCATCCTCCATCACGACAATGCGAGTTCTCACACCGCGCATAGAACAAAAGAGTTTTTCGAGCAAGAAAACATAGAATTATTAGACCATCCGCCGTACAGTCCCGATTTAAGCCCTAATGATTTCTATACTTTCCCTAAAATAAAGAATAAACTGCGTGGTCAGAGATTTTCATCACCTGAAGAAGCATGTGGACGCCTACAAAACGGCCATTTTGGAGACCCCAACTTCCGAATGGAATGGTTGCTTCAATGATTGGTTCCGTCGTATGGAAAAATGTGTCAATTTCGCGGAGAATACTTCGAAAAGCAATAAACACATTTTTAAATAGTACTGTTGTGTCACCTTCTTGATTCCCGAAATTTTCAGTGCCGCCCTCATATGTATTTAAAGGAACCAAATAATATTATGAACAAACAATAAAGTCTATTTCTTTGCTTTATTGAATATCTATAACAATTGCTGTTATTTAAATAATGTGATCTTAAAGTAGATTGGATTTAACTTGGTCAGTTTTCATTACATCAGACATTTCATAAAGTTATTGAACATTAATTTAATTCTGATAAAAACTGGCCAAGTCAAATCTAATCTACTTTAAGATCACATTATTTAAATGACATCAATTGTTATAGATATTCAATAAAGCAAAGAAATAGACTTTATTGTTTGTTCATAATGTTATTTGGTTCCTTTAAATACATATTTAAATTTTCCATAGAACTTGGCACTCATTTAGATCTCCATTCTTTTTACGGCGAAGTATGGACTTTGCAGACAAGTATAATGTTTGTATTGAACTTGGCTTTTCCTTTTTACATTTATGTTTTTGGTGGGATATCATTAAGTTTTGTAAAGAAGAGAAACTTAAATATTCGACTATAGTCGCTCACAACCTTAAGGGGTTGTTTCACCACTTCCTGATAAGTGTCGGATATGCTATCCACAACTTATATGACAGATACTCCATACTTCATCTGTCAGATAAGCTGTGGATAGCCTATCCAAAACCTATCAGGAAGTGGAAAGGCAGCTCTTAAGGCTTGTTGAGCATCAGTCAAATTAAACAAAGAAAATTTAAGCGAATGGAATATGCAGCTGCCATCATGAGGCATTGAAATAATTCCCCTTTTTTAATAGTGACTTAGTTTTATACAAAGACAATTTAGCTGCCTTATTGACTTCATTGTCAACAGTGCATTCCTTGTTCTTTAATAAAATTGTAGAGCACCTAAGCTACCATTGGCATACAATTTCCGGAAGTCGCAACGCAAAATGAAAGGCTTAAAGTCACTTACCTCATTATTTTCGGGTATGGGGTTCCTAGTTCTCATGGACTCCTGAAACCGCGAGGGCAAGACTGGATCCTCTCCTGACACCGCTCGTTGGTACGAGAGCCTTCGGCCTTTGGAGTCCACCTTTTTCTTGTAGGAGTCGTTTTCTGGAACCCTCGAGAAGTCCTGATAGGATTGACAGCTCTGCATCTCCGCTTTCTTCTCCGAGAGATCTTGCAGACGACGGAAGTAGTTTGTTACCCCTTCGCTCGCGACCCACGTTACTCTGTAACAATTCAGGTATTAGTTAGCATTTATACTCAATTCAATGCGGTGCACTTTTAAATGTCCCGTTAAAAACTACTATGACTGAAACACACTGCATAGTAAATAAACTTTATCAGTGTGTGTCGTACATTAAATCGTGAGATTTGTGGTTTGCCGCTTGCTGTCGAGCAGCGCTGTTCCAAATTTGAAAGTACGATCAACGCTTTGCGACGTTGTAAAGTACTATTCTTATACCCGACGTTTTGTCTACTTTTCATCCGTCCACCGTGACAACTCTGGTAAGTATCCGAAACGTAGAGATGGGATGAGAATCCTTATTTTTTAGTATAGCAATTCAGCAGGTCTTATCCCGCAAAAACCTCATATTTCGAGTTACTATACTTTCTTCTTGTAAGGAAACAATCCTTACGCATTTATAAAATGCGAAAGTGTATCTGTCTGTTGCGGCTTTACGGTTTAACGGCTGTACCAATTATGATGTTTGATAAGGATAACTTTTAGGGAACGAACATAGTACGTTACACGATAAACGAACTTGAGCACAACGGAGTTGTAGATGCCGTTTAGTAATTTAAGGCTGCCTTCACACTAGCGTTTGTCCAGCTAGGCGTTAGATGAACGTATGCGCAGCGATAACGCGGCGCGTGCGTCGCGTTGTCGCCGCTTCTCTACTGGAACAATCAGTACGCTAGCGCCGCGTAAAGATTGTTTCTGAAATTCTGAAGAAATTGTGTAACGCCTGCGCCGCGCTAGCGCAGGGTTTAATTAATTCTGCAGAGGAAACGTTACAACAACGCGACGCACGCGTCTCTTTGTCACAACACTGGACAAACGCTAGTGTAAAGGCAGCCTAATAATTTTGTCAATGTATATATTATATGTATTTGTCAATCTGTATGTATGTCTGTACTAGTACAGAAAATAGTAGCAGGTAGTTGTATCTAGTACTAGTATCTAGATACTGCTACCCAAACTATACAGATCCTACTCCATCAATCACGAGAGCACTCGCGGGAACTACAACTTTAATATCCGAAAAAGCTTTTGAATGGATGACGGATTTAACGAACATTCCTCCATCCTCCAACACCTAGTCCATTACACGCGTGATCGATCCATCCATTTCCGCCGAATTATCATTTCGTATTATTCTACCGGTCGCACTCAGAAAAATTAATGATTGTTAACTTTAATTTAATGAACGTATGTCGATCATTGTAATTTAAATCTAAGACAGATTCGAAGTCGCGATGGCGATCATAAAATATCATCTATACTAATATTATAAAGCGGAAGAGTTTGTTAGTTTGTTTGTTTGTTTGAACGTACTAATCTCAGGAACTACTGATCCGATTTGAAAAGTTCTTTCAGTGTTAGATAGCTCATTTATCGAGGAAGGCTATAGGCTATATTTTATCACGCTAAAAGTACCAGGAGCGAATAAATAGAGGAAAACGTGGAAAAAACTGGGGAAATTATTTGAAAGGTCTTATCTTACGAACTACTAGAGCAATTTTTCTGTTATTTGGGTCAGATAGGAATTAGAGTACGTGAAGGATCATAGGCTATTTTTTGTGGACTAATTTGTCTGTGAAATATCTAATTGACGCGGAATAAAAATGAATCCAAATACTTCCCTTGGTTACGACATCACGCGTAAACAGCTGGACCGATTTTGCTGAAATTTGGTATAGATATATTATGTACTTTGAGTCTCGGAAAAGGACATAGGATACATTTTGTCCCGGAAAATGTACGGTTACCGCACAATATACTTTTATGATTTGCGCGTAAACTATTCAATCGACTCTCGGGAAGGACAAGTGATACATTTTGTCCCAAAAAATGTACGGTTCCCGCACAATAAACGTTTATGATTTTCGCCTAAGCTATTCAATCTATTTTGTTGAAATTTGGTATAGAGATACTTTGAGTCCCGGGAAAGAACAGTGGATATATTTTGTCGCAGAAAAATGTACGGTTCCCACAAAATGTAACTTTGTGATTTGCGCGTAAACTATTCAATCGATGTACGGGAACAACTATAAACTGAAGTCCACGCGGACGAAGTCGCGGGCAACAGCTAGTCATATTATAACAACGTAAAGAGTAATGATAATATAATCGTATAACAAGAGATTGGGATTTGAAGCTTTTTGTGATTACGCCGGAAATAGATAATTTGAGTATCAGACACTTAATAACGTTAAACGAGATCAAAAGTATCAAATGTATAAAAGTATCATCAGTTTATATCGTAGTAAAGTTTCAGGCGCCCGTTGGATAGAAAAATCCAAGGAAACGAAATAGCCAGCAATATCTTGAATAAATAAACTAAAACACAATAACTATACAATCAAAACCTGCTTTCAAAGAACTAAATCAGTGTATAAACAAAATGCTGGTTGCAAATACAAATTCGTGATCGTATAGGTGTAAAGGTGTTCACAAACTATATGCAGGTTGTTCTACATAACTTGCCAATATAAGGGGTCACCAGTGAGGGGTCACCTCATAGGCGGGTCAGGGTCAACCCGAACTTCGTCGTTAGGGTGTCTCGACCTTGCATTGTAAAGATTTAATCGCACTATAAGCGTATAACTAGATCGCTAGTGGAGCTAGTATTCGGTCAATTTGTCGCGCTAAATGTCACGGTAATGGTTCCTTTAAATGTTGGCAATAAATATTTTACGGCCAATGATGGACAAAATATACAGACGATTACCAAGGTTATAGAAGCACATGTTGTCCACGTTAATATTATATAATATATTACATACTTACTGTAGGATGTTGTGCAGCAGGATATCAGCTATATTACTGCAATATTTTCACGCTAGAAGCTGCACCAGCACAGACAGCAAACAAAAAGTTTTGTGCGACGTTTGTCAACGTTTCTGTAAATATTCTGATATGACGTGTGCAACTTGTTGGATTTTGGTCGGATTGTTTACTGTATATGCTAGTAGCGCCCTCTGCTCTGACCTTTGCATAATATTCCCTATTGGGGACCATGATTATCCATCATATCACAAGGTAAATCCTTATGGAAATGACATCAGTACATGATGTAGTTTAATTAGATTCTAAGCGCGTCGCCACATCTACATCTAAAATTAGTCTGTGCTATAAATTATAATAGTTAATAGAATTAGACGTTACCTTGCGTAAGTCCATACACCATAGCCTAAAATTTAGTATATTATTAATTTTAGCATTATACCACCAAGTAAACCTCAACCTATGTGTGTGTTATGTTCTGATGATCAATTCTAAATGAGCCACTGAAATGATAAGTAGGGGATTAACATCGTTATGTGGTTTCAATACGCTGACAAGCCAAAATTGAACGTCTAGCGTTCTAATTGAAGCGATTCGTTTACAGTATATATATTATTAATAGATGTTGTCATATCGTAGCGCCGAAAATCGTTTATCATTCTAAAACCATTCTAGTATTCGGGATAATAACAATCATATTATGCCAATTCCCGGAACATATATTCCGAGTATTTTACTACTAAAGTAGCTTAAACAAATTGGCTTAGCAGTTTAGGCGTGAAAAAGGTCACAAATAGACAAGCAGATTCAGATAGAAGAGCTTCGACAATTTACTATTAGGCATGGATGAAGCATGCCGCATGCTGCATGCACGAATGGATGGTCGAAAATTCCCGAGATGAGTTAATAGGCGCTTCTCATTTCATCAATCCCATGACGTAATTAATTTCCCCTCCTCAATTAAAAAAAAATCCTTCCTATTGGAAAATTTCAAATTAAGAAGTCAATCATCACCGAAACTTAAAGTTATAAAAAAAGTATAAGGGCCATGCCACAACACTGCGTTGTGCCGTTGCAACGCATAAAACTGCACTGCTTTTTATGCGGGCTCTACACTCGCGTCGCGAATTGCGGCCGCGATTCACGGATGCTACGCGCCGTGAACACGACGCCGACGACGGCCCTCAACACTCGCAATCTTCGCATTTACGTTCGCGCATTTAAGTAAAATGGACGTTGAAGTTACTGTTGCTACTGCTCTGACATTGTGTGCCACAGCGAATGTAAGCGAGTGTGGATGATGTTAGCGTTCGCGTTTCGCGAGCCCTTTGTCGCGGGCCAAAAAACCAACACCGGACGGGGAAACCCTCCACACTCTCGGTTCGCGGCCTTCGCGGGCTTTCGCGCCGCGAGAAGGAGTCCGCTTCAAATATTGTTTTTGCGATACGACGGTGCAACGCAGTGTTTTGGCTTACTACCTTTACCGTTACCTGTTAGATCGAGAGGCCCTCTTCCTCTGCTGCGCGGTCGGCGAGTCCAGGCCCGAGTTCATGGATATCGCCCGAGACTTCAACATGTGCTCTCTCAGGAACGATTCGTTTAAACCTGCAAGCATAGCCTTTTTTAGTCACTTCATCTATAGTAGATAAGAGAGAAATAAGAGAAACCTAATATTAAGAACGGCAATTTTTACTGCGATGTGTAGTAGTTTTGGTAGTCTAGTCAGTAGTTCTAAGATCTATTCGATGCAGCCTTTAAATAATAACATTATTATAATATTAAATTTAAGCCTTTCCTCTAAATAATAACAATAATGAGAATAAAGATGAAAACATGCAACGTAAAAAGGTGACAATTTCAACTAGCTCACAGAAGAACAGTTGAGTTAATTAATGCCGCACTCAGAAATATTTAATTGTAAATATTTGAACTTCATTTTGATGAAGAGTTTGACAGATAATGGGCTTATGACAAAATCTTCATTTAATTACAGATTACAGTAGTGCAGTAATAATAATTATTCGTCTCGTGCGGCAGTACCTAGGTATCTGATTTGTGTAATGGGAGGTTAATTTATTCATTCCGCGTCCACTTTGTTAACTAAAGTTTGGAACAACAGAAAAACCCTTCCTTTATGATTTGAGTGCACCAACGGAGGCAAAATTTTTAAACGCTACAACCAATGCAAGGGCGCTTGCACATTGCGCTCCTTGAAATATGCGAAATAATAAAAAAAAATGCTGAACGATTTATCGTTCAGCATTTTTTTATTATTTCGCATATTTCAATTGCATTCGTTTCGTGAAAAAACTCACACTGTTTGAGTTGAGCATGTTACGTTGCGTCGACAGAACATACAGAACACACACAGTGTAGCGTCCGAGTTCCAACAACGCTAGTCGCTATACACATCAAAGTGGCAATGTGCTTAAAAATATAATATAATAATAGTAATATACAGGGGGTAACAAAAAAGGTGATAATACTTTAGGATGTGCATGAGTTCCATGTATAGAGTTCACTGTGAAAATAGTAGAGCTGAAAGAACACATTTTTTTGTGATTTCAAGCGCCGCTGTGGTTACGTGCGGCAACGCAACGGAGTAATATGACTTCGCTCTTAGGGCCGGGACACAAAAACACGATACGACGTCGTACGATGTCGTGTCGTAGTTTTTTACGACGCGCGTCGTAGATTTCCACGACACGACGTCGCATCGTGAAACGACGTCGTGTCGTGTTTTTGTATCCCGGCCTTCACGTAAAAATTCAAAGATGAGTTTCTACGACGCGACGTCGTACGATGTCGTAACGTAATTTTTTACGACGCTCGTCGTGGATTCCCACGACGCGACGTCGCATCGTGAAACGACGCCGCGTCGTGGTAAGACACGACATCGTATCGTGTTTTTGTGTCCCGGCCCTTAGGTCATTGCAATACCACGATAGCAATATATGGATATTGCTATACCGTGGCAATACAGAACGAATGATTATGTTATACTATGATTCCGAAGATACTAAGAGAACTCCGGATTCCTTATAGATACAAGTTTGGGAGTTTAGGCGCTGTTTTAAGAACTGAAAGCATATGCTACTATGCAAATTACATTCATCATTATCATCATTATCATCATCATCATTACCACGTCACCAAATACCAATGTCACCAAATTCAACCTTATCTCCAGAGCATAAGGCACACATTTGACATTACTTCTGAGAAGTTAAAGTTGCTTCGATAATGTAACATTCTTTCTCACTTCGCCGAGATATTCTGGAAAACAACCTAATTTCAACCTTTTGCATTGCGTTTAGCGTTCATAGTACAATAACTGTCTGCGGTCTCGCATATCTGCCAGGGCTGTCAAGCGAGCGGCGCGGCGGTGCGGGCGCGCAGGCCGGATACTATGTGCACTGCGGTCTGCGTCGTGCGACAAGTCGAGCGAGTGCCAGCCTATTGAAACTAGTCCGGTGACCGGCTACTTAGCACGTCACACGTGTTCACTTCGATTTTTTTATTGTATTGTTTAAAATTATCTGCAGGCTGCAGCTGATATTATATTTTGTAAGTGTGACTGTAATTGAGCGAGGTGTATTATTCTACGTACAGTACGCGATGGCTTACTAGGTAACTAAAAAGAGTGAAATAATTATTTTTAATTTTCATAATTTTGAAGTCGGTGCCAGTTCCAAAAGTTTCAAAACCGACTTCAAAATGATGAAGATTGAGTACAGAAATAGTTGAGTTTTAGCCGAATTTGGAAAAAGGTACTATTAGATAGGAATAATTATTTAATACTTTTTAGTTCATATTATAAGGATGTTATTATTGTTTTTACCTTGGAAGTCGGTTTTAATTTTTTGTTAAAAATAATAATTAAAATAAAAAAGAACCAGTTTCATGTGCTAGATTTTTCACAAAAAGCCATTAATTAAAAAATACACAAAAAATTTATCTTTATCTTTGGTTTTTCTATGTTTAATTCCATGAAATTTATAACATATTGCCTGAGTAAGCGTAGTCCACATGATAAGCTATCAAATGAGACCTTTTTTATCTTCATAGGATATTTACATGAGAAGTACTGGTCAGATTAGTGTGAAAGGCCGAGAAAAACTAAAATGGCTGCCATTTTACAACCGTGAGAGAGAGAAAAAATTTGAGAGCCAATTTGTCGATAAAATATGCCATAGAATAGATCATGAGATTAAAGGATCGGACACCGGTGTCGGGATACATTGTATAAATTCTCGGAACATGCCCGACATTGCATACATTCTTCGTTGAAAAACTTGAAGTACCATACTTACGTACGAGGGCTTTACAAAAAGTTTTTCAGTGGGATTGCAAACATCGATATACAGGTCCGAAAGAACTATCGAGTGAAAGTTCAAATAGAGAGCTGCCCCAGGGGTACTTTTATTGAACTTTATCCGGAGGATGAAAATAGACCGGCAATAGATATCTCAACAGAGCAGTCAGATTTTACTGAGAGATCAAATAAATCATGATATTATACAGCTGGTCGCTGTCGATCCTGGCAGCACAGGAGAGTGGCAAAAGCCCGTTTTAATAGTACACTTCTTTTAATCGTAACGTTTTAGTAAAAAAAATATCCCTGCATTGTTGACCATTGCCCATTGTCAAACGTATAATTATTGTCTATACTTTATTCGGAATCCAGCGAGGGGCTGTCTCGCTGTATATTTCGGGCAGTAAGAACCGTACCTGCTTGCTAGATTGGTCGCTTTCCTTTGAAGACTAGACAAACAAACAAATTATTGATGATGATTGAATGCCTAGCTAAGTGTCCATCACACCATCTCAGTTATGGTAACTTTAACTTTGAGGCACTTAATAGTTAATTTGTAGGTATTATTAAATTTTTAATAATAAATTAGTAGTTAAAAATGAATTTAATATATTAAAATTCTTATTGAACCAATATAAATTACAATTGAAAAAACTAATTTTAGATTCTAAAAACAATTTCACTGACCGGCAATGACGAGAAACTGAAACATATCATACTTTTATTCGCAGAAATTTAATCTAAAAGTAATATGGGCAGCATAAATGGAGGTTCATTATTTTTTGTGAGCTTTTGGCGGTGGCTTTGGTCATCGAGTTACAGCGTTCAATCTCACGCTCCCTGTAACTCTCTGATTGCTGTAACTCCGAATTCAATGCGAAATGTATGTGTGTGTCATTTTAATCATAAAATCGAAAAAGCATATTATTATGTAGCATTAGAGAAGTTGATTGATATGCAGCTGATGGCGGACCAACTTAGTTCGGTCATGTTGTGTCAAACCCAGCTGATATTGAATTGACACAAACCAACCGAATGACGTAGGTCCGTCAACTGCTTATGAATCAATTTCTTCGATGGTACATTCACGGATGTAAAAAAAATACGGATGGAGCATTACACTATAAAGAGGTGAAGCATACAAGGTACGACAATTTCGTCACAATTTCGTTTATTGTACACGTGATCGACACTCACACACGCAACTAGGTACTACAACCCGCTGTCATTGTACATAGAGTGACGGCGAAAATGACACGCACACATCCTACACGGGCGGCCATTACTATGCTCCACTCGGGATTAGACAAGGTTACGTCCGTATTTTTTTTAAGTCCGTGGGTACATTATTATGAATATTCTCTATCAATACAAGGTATAACAAAACTATAGGTCTACCAGAATCTGATGGCAATTTTTGACAGCAGATTTTTAAAAAATATCCTTGATCATTGGATAAATTTTTATATTTTCATGTTTCACACACAAAATAAGCCTCTAAAGGAATAAAAAAGGATGAAAATGTTTTATTCCTATTACCCCGGTATTGCTAGAGTCAATTTATTTTCTCATTTTTTGCCATCAGATTCTGGTAGACCTATAATTATTGGTGATAATGCTTTAGTGTGTATGCGTCCCTTATATTATAGAGTTTACTGAAGTAGGTTCTTTGAGAAGTAGCGCTGATATAGTTTTTGTACTGATCCACCTCACCTCACACATATTTATATGTATATGTCAAAATGGATTTTCTTTTTTAAATTTTCATGTATTTTACGTTATATTCGAGGTGGGAGCTCCAGCCTCCATTTTACCGATATACGAGTACCACATAATTCGGTTATCACCTCACTAATGCTCGCCTAAAGCCAATCCGACCAAAATAACATTTTGCCTCTACATTTTAGGAGGTGTAAAATGTATGGTATTTACTACGTTATAATATTGTATAAACACCATGCATACGAAATAATTTGTTTTTGTTACTACCAAAGCTTTATGAATTATTCTAATAACAATTAAGCAGACCTGAAAAATGAGCCCCTAGATAGTTTAGAAGTTATTCAAAGAATTAATTCAAAACAAAAAAAAGTAACGTAAAATTTACAACCTTATAAACACGAATTATCTGCTCATCTTAGCAAACTCTTAGCAAAGTCTGAGGTAGACGTTTAAGCCTATTAAGGTAAATTAATAATCCAAGTATATAATCAGCTTTCTATCATCTTTAACGTTCTTTGTTTTAAATTTCATAGTCGGATAAAACGAGGCGTGTTTACAAGTACTTGGGCTGGATTTATATTCGTCCTTCCGAATGCGCGTTTGGGCCGCTAGACCGCGAGATCACAAGAAAATGAATGTAACGATTTATTTAAAGTTTTTTTTTTAATTTATTTAAATTGTGCGGCGAGCTGTCATTTACATACATTTGCTTGTAACTTAGCTGCCAAACAGCGTTCGCGACGCTGCATATAAATCCAGCTTTAATGCAATCATCAAAGACAGCGCCTCCCTTCCTCATTTTTCTTTTCTTATCACTCACCTCATAATTTTTAGCGTTTGTTTAAAAACAATCTAAAGCTAAATGTAATATCCTTGTGCTGGTGATATTTTAATACAGAAATTGTGTTTCTGCCCTGTTTCAGAGGCATAAGAATGAATACTAGAGATCGCCCAATGGTCGAAAATGAGGTATTAGTGATTCAATTAATCAATTCTAGCTCGCACTAATCAGGAGTTACTCCTATAATTATTAGAATTGTAGTATGGGATAGTCAGTGGTGGATTAAATCTATCCACCTACGTACGCTGTATTGATCTAAATAATATAATGTCCCACTTACTATGTACGCTGCTCAAGGCATTATCCTCGAGTTCCTCAGTGGAAGCACCGAGAGCATTGAGGACGGGCTGGCTGCCCCCTCCTGATAGATTCTGTTCATTTCTCCTCGAGTATCTGCCACTTTGACAGACAGACAGACTGGATACACTACGTGCTATAGGTGCCTTTACCGCCAAATTGTTCCTGTTTCTATCCTGAAAGAAAGAGGTTATTAAAAACATCAGTTTTTTAGGTGTATATGTAAGTAATTTTTTTGTCTTATGGTACGAGCACATTATTGGCGGTACGGCCGCATCTCCATGAAAACAGGTTGTAACAAAACAAAGTGAACAAAACAAAAAATATTTGAATGTGTTCCTAATAATTAGCTCAATGTAAAAGTAGCAGCGCTGAAGAGTTATTTTTGACTCTTTGAAGAGACTTTTGAAGAGTTTAAAAAAAATACTACAAGTTGCAACGTCATGAATTTGCCCATACAATATGATACAATAGTTTAAAAAATAATTTATACAGTGAACTCTATGAGATACCTAAACATCCTAAAATATTAATCACTTTGTTTTGTTACACCCTGCACATTATATTATGTATGTCTTGGCAAGTAGCTTGGCAATATACGACTCGCCCTGCAGCTGCCCACTATTAGGCTGCCTTTCCACCAGAGCTGAGCGGAGCTGTGTTGCGAGGAATGTGTTTTTGAGAACCAATAGAATTGCATCATTGACATCACTTTGCCATGATAGCCATTTGCGCGGTGATGCTATTAGTGGAGTCGCCGAAGTGTTAGCCTCCGAAAATGTTAATAGTGAATGGATTTTTGTTTTTGAGGTGTCATTTTCTTTTTTACACTATAACTTGCAAAGTTTACCAAAAAAAATTTTGTCCTTTTAATTTTTTACTTACATAATTAAAAATTAATATTTCACCATATAAAACCAGTCTCTTATCCGATTGTTTACATTGAAAATTAACCAAAAACACAATTTTTAAAAAAGAAAGTTTGCTTTGCTAAGCTAAACAAAACTATAAGGTTTTTGCAAAGTTTTTAGAGATTAACGCTCGTCGTCACTCAGTCCAGTAGCACCTCACCCCCATATCCCGATATCATTTAATTTCCATTCCCTACAATAGTCCTGCACTGGCCACTGGCTCTCCTTGTTCGTACTCCTATAATTATAGTGCGGACAGGGAGAGTCGCCGGCTAGTGTCACATTACATCTAGATTAAAACTGTGTAACGGGCCTCTACGTGTTGGCTTTGACTCCACGCATGCCTCCCAAAGGTCCGGGATTTAATTGCCCGTGAGCAAGGAGTGCTTTACACAATAATAATAATTATAATGCAATACCAGTTACGTCATAGATAAAGTTTATACCGGGAACTCATTATTTTATCGATCATGTTATGCAAATAGTTCATTATTTACAGCACAACCTGTTAAACGTCAAATTACTCAGTCAATAACAGGAGCCCTTTTCGAGCGACGTTGGAATTTCAGCTTAATCGCCTTGACGATAAGGAGCGGAGTCGCCTAAACCATCGGTCATGTCGTTGATATTATTTTGGAAAGTTTCAAGTTTCCTGTACATTTCCTGTACCCTTAAATTTTAATCGTTTTAGTGGAAAGTTAGTCACTAGTCTACTGGGTACCATATTTCAAATTGTTGTTTATTTATCTCTATAATTAGGGTTCCGTACCCAAAGGGTAAAAACGGGACCCTATTACTGAGACTTCGATGTCTGTCCGTCTGTCCGTCTATCTGTCTGTCTGTCCGTCTGTCTCCAGGCTGTAACTCAAGAACGGTAATAGCTAGAGAGTTGAAATTTTCACAGATTATGTATTTATGTTGCCGCTATAACAACAAATACTAAAAACAAAATAAATTAAATATTTAAGGGGGGCTCCCATACAACAAACGTAATTTTTTAAACATTTTTTGCTCGGTATCAACGATGACAACAAGTAGGCACTTGAAATTTCCACAAAAGCCTTAATTATAATATGTGTACTTTAATAATTAAAAATAATATTTAAATAAAAAAATAATTTAAGGGGGGCTCCCATACAAAAAACACAATTTTTGGCCTATTTTTGCTCTATAACGGTACGAAACCGTTCGTGCGCGAGTCCGACTCGCACTTGGCCGATTATATAGGTGTACCGTATGTATACGGTATACCTGAAAGCTCAAAGGCTGTATTATACAAAAATTCTAGCCAATATAATCTGCGAACAACTGCATTGATAATATATAGAGTTTATTACATTGTTAGACTCGTATATATTAACCTAAAACCAGAGCTAAAACTATCCTATCCTACTAATATTATAAAGGCGAAAGTATGTGAGTATGGCTGGAGCGACGTAGCTGACATAAAAAAAATCATCAATATTGATGTTTCCGATGAACTGAATTCATTTTTCTCACCTCCGGGCGGAAAACGTCCTTTCTTCCCGCTGCGCTTACCGATATGTGCCGATGTTCCCGTTTTCCGCCTCCGTCGATGACAAAAATAGTATACGCACCATGGGCAGTAAATAAGAAAGCCTCAGATCACATAAACATGTGACCTCGTTTTCGCCTCGGCCAACAATTACATGTGATCTGAGATATTTCTTATTTTCCTGCCCTAGGTGCGTAATGTACTATTGTCTCTAATACCAATAACTATTTACCTATTAAAACACAATTTAGTATATCTAATAAATCGCGGGTAACACCGCGGGGCACAGCTAGTATTATCATAATAACTATTTCTAATGTAACGTATACGTAGGTTTTAAGTATCTCTTTATCTATTGTCTATGCTCTTATCTTCTTAGTTACATTAAGGTATTTTATATCCACATTAGGTTTCCACACGACACACTAATTGACAAGTATCTATTGTCTACTCGGATACTATATAAGAGATCCTTCCCCACGTACGTGATATATCCAGTAGCCAAATCCCCTTTCTTATGTAAGTAGCGGTCATAATAGTACAATCAATATGTAATTTGCCCTCCGAATAAAGACCTACCGTTATTTGACGTGATGAATCGTTAGGGGGATGTCAAGAGGTCACAGAAAAATTAAAAAGGTCGCGCTAATTGCTGTTATTGAGAAATCCAAAAAATGAATAAAACATTTTAAAATGCTTTTTTCTCGGAAACTATTGGTTTTAGGAAAAAGTTTTTTGAATAAAAAATGTAGAGGGCATTGCGAACTACATTTTTGTCATTGGAGTGACGACATTCGACTTAAAATACAAAAAGTAGAGGGCGCTAATGGATCAAAAAAGTGTTTGTAACAAGTGTTGGTATTTTCGATAGGAAAAAATATTTTTTTCATAATAATGTAAATTAGAAAGTTACAACTTTTATTCAAACAATTTTTTATAAAACTTACCGTTTTCGAGCTGGAATTTGTCGATATGTACAAATTGTACATTATGTACCGTGTCGTTGCACAGTCCTGATGCAATGCATTTTTTTTGAATTCAAATGAAATATTAGTAATTGTTTTCTAATTTTTATATCAAAAATTTTTTGATAACATGACTTGATTTTGATGATTTTTGTTGAGCAAAAATTTGAACTTAGATGAATTCTGTGGTAATTAAGAAGAACGAAGAAGTTAAGTGGATTTGGGACTTGACATTTTGAAATTGGATGAGAAATACGATTATAAATTTTCAGTACATTAAAAATGAATAATAATTTTTTGTTAATTTGAAGTTTGTATTAATAAGTGAATTGATGATATTTTTAAAAGCAATTTTTTACATAGGAACTAGTATTTCTTAATTAATTGATTTTGCTTTGCTAATTTGAAAGTTTTCTTGCTCATTATATTTTACTTTATTATTGATGCTTTGGAAAATTTCTTTCTTATTTCTTCGTTTCGTGTTTCAACTTTTGATTCTTTTGATTTTCTTTACTCTAAATGTTATTAAATGTTAGTAGAAACAAATACAACAATAAATTAAAATTGATAAACTTAATTTGTGTGGTCAGTCCTACGTATACGCAAAGTCCGGTCTTTTTAGTGTTTATGGCGCTGACTTACATACATTAAAAAAAAATTATGTTTGAATAAAAGTTGTAGCTACAGTCGGGGCATTTTAATAGGCCACATTTGACATCTGTCAGATTAATCTCCATAGTGAGGTGAGCTGCGTAAAAACATCGACCAAAACGAACAAATCGATACGGACTTGAAATAAAATATTTAAATTTTATACGTTTTAAACAAACTCCTGTCCCATTATTACTTTTTCTTTTGCAAATTCAAGGAGCAAAATAAGACAAGTACATGATTTACAAAAAAAATTGCATTTATTCGCTTGAATTATAAAAACTGTTAAATGTGGTATTATCATTATTCATTTCACATAAATATGTGTTACTTTTCACGACGTGGTTATTAATTTATGGGGATATTTCGTTACAAGTAATCAATGCATCGATACTATTTATTCGCTTCCAATTTTTAGGGTAACTTCCCTAGAGTTTAAAAAGAAAAAAGGTCAGCTAACGTAACATTGTAACGACGTGCAATTATTAAGATCAGAATTTGTTTATTACGTTTAGAATTGTTTATCAGTAAAAGCAAATCGTTAAATAATTCGCATCGGTCATATTTACAATAAATATGTAATCGTCATTGAAAAAAGTTAGTCAATTGTGCAGTTATAACAAAACGAAAATATTTATTTTTTATGTACGTCGCTATAATGTTACCTGGTACAATTTTGATGAACTGTCAAATGTAGCCTATTAAAATGTCCCGACTATAATTTTGTGACGAACGACTTTCTAATTTATATTTTTATGAAAAAATCATTTTTTTCTATCAAAAATACCGTTGTAACATTTTTTGATCCATTAGCGCCCTCTACTTTTTGTATTTTAAGTCGGGTGAAGTCACTCCAATGACAAAAAACTGTGTCAGCTCCGACGCACGACTGGAGTTTACTCCTTAAGTACGAGTATCTAATCTTTCTGCCATAGTTATTTCAAAATATTTTTTCTCAATTCTAAGGCCAGAATCGAATAGAGGAGAAAAATCCAGGAAGATCAAGCCGAAGAAACTCATATCCAGGACAAATAGTGGCGAGTTACAAGCATTCAAACTTTGACATTGACAGCTCGGCCACTGTCAAACGTCGAACAAAAGCGGCCATAACTCAACTTCTAATAGGCCTAGAGGAACGGGGTTTCTTCTAACATCAAAGGCAACACCTCGGCTACCCCCTCCCTGAATTTGAACTAAATCAGAGACATCATTTTTTTCTCAATTCTAAGACCAGAATCAAATAGAGGAGAAAAATCCAGGAAGATCAAGCCGAAGAAACCCATATCCAGGGCAAATAGTTGCCGAGTTACAAGCATTCAAACTTTGACATTGACAGCTCGGCAACTGTCAAACGTCTTACTAAAGTAGCCATAACTCCGCTCCCAATAGGCCTAGAGGAACGGGGTTTCTTCTAACATCAAAGGCAACACCTCGGCTACCCCCTCCCTGAATTTGAAAAAATTATATTATTTTATATAATATTATAATATAATTATATAATATAATTATATAATTATTATTATTATATAATTATATTACTTTATATAATATTATATTCCGATAGGGATATTACCTTTATGGTCTTAATACACTCACAGCCAAATTAGAAAGTTTCCGTCGTCCAAAAACGTGACACATTTTCGTTACTTGTTAGTAGGTTTTGCCCCTCGGATTTTTATCATACCGGGCGCCTTATATATGAAAATCGATTCTTAAGGAGTAAACTCCAAAAATGTAGTTCGCAATGCCCTCTACATTTTTTATTTAAAAAACTTTTTCCTAAAACCAATAGTTTCCGAGAAATCAGCATTTCAATTTTTTTATTCATTTTTGAATTTCTCAAAAACAGCAATTAGCGCGACCTTTTTAATTTTTCTGTGACCTCTTGACATGCCCCCCTAACGATTCATCACGTCAAATAACGGTAGGTCTTTATTCGGAGGGCACTCAATTTTTCGTTACATATTTACTGTATCATAATAATAAACGGCAATTGATACGTGACTCACTAAACATGTTGTTGTCATTGAGATGTATGGAGTTGCTATTGCCAACAAAAAACATGTCGCACTTGAAGAATGAGCGGGGTGAGAGGCGGGACGGTGATGGATATAGATCAGTATCGCAGAAGTGACAAAGTTTTGTGCCTACACTCGAATGAACGCAGAATCTATTTGAAAGTGGATAAAATAAAAGAAATATTTTACTAAACATTATTAAAGGCTTTTATTTAACTTGCTCTGTATATTATTATTTAGTTATTTACATTATTATGTAAGTTCGGGTGGAATTTTTGAACTCAATTTCGAAGTAAGCTTGTATGTACATATAATATTTTAACCGATTGAGCTGAAATTTTGTATACACGTTTGGTTTGAATGACATTGCACGATACAGTATGTGACATCACTATAAATAAAATATAAAACGGCCGACCATCCAAGATAGCAGAATAGTTATTTTCTATGCCGTCCTATAATAACAGTATGGATATTAAATGAAAGAACTTTTTGAGAAAAACTCGAAAACGAATGTAATGTCATTCTACATCCAATATGGCGGCTCATCTAAAATAGGGGAATAAAAACAAAGTATCGTTTATTTCTGCATGACTAAAGAATTGGATTTTAGTTAAAAATAGTTAAGTGAAATCCAACTTTTAAGTCAACTACAAGTCGCTAAATATAGGCACGGTTTTTTCACTAATCAACATCAAGTACGATTTCTCAAGGACATAGAAGTTAATTAGATTTTTTATCTATACTAATATTATAAAGCGGAAGAGTTTGTTTGTTTGTTTGAACGCGCTAATCTCAAGAACTACTGATCCGATTTTAAAAATGCTTTCAGTTTTATATAGCCCATTCATCGAGGAAGGCTATAAGCTATATTTTATCACGCTAAGACTAATAGAAGCGAAGTAATAGAGAAAAATGTGGAAAAAACGAAATGGAAATATATTTGAAAGGGCTTATTTGAACGCGCTAATCTCAGGAACTACTCGTCCGATTTGAAAAATTCTGTCAGTGTTAGATAGTTTATTTATCGAGAAAGGTTAAGGCTATATTTTTCTACTATACAACTAAAAGGAGCGAAGAAAAAAGAAATATTTTTCTATTCTACAACTAATAGGAGCGAAGAAATAGTTGAAATTAATAATACTTATAATTAATAGTTGAAAGGACTTATTTGAACGCGCTAATCTCAGGAACTACTAGTCCGATTTGAAAAATTCTTTCAGCGTTAGATAGCCCATTGATCGAGAAAGGCTATATTTTATCACGCTAAACCTAATAGGAGCGAAGAAATAGAGGAAAATGTGAAAAAACGGGGGAAATTATTATATAGGGCTTATCTCACGAACTACTGGAGCAATTTTATGTTAATTGGCACACATGAAGAATAGACCACGTGAAAGGAGGTCTCTTTTTTGCGGAAAAATGTACGGCTTCCGTGACATTCTTAAATTACGCGGGCGAAGCCGCGTGGAACATCTACTATAAAATAACGGGGCAAACTGGTAACCTGATGGAAAGCAACAACCGTCGCCCATGGGCACTGGAAGTGTTTTTGGAATTATTTTTACAATATCCTAAGACACACCAAGGCATTTTTGTGACTTTTATTTTGTTTTTTTTTTTTTATAATTGTCATACGTCAAGTGCGCAGAAGAGCTCGCGGCCGACTAAGTGCACTGCGGCTATATAGCGTCTCTTGAATGTGACCAAGCACTACGTTGCGGTGTCAACTCCATACATCTCAATGGTTGTTGTTGTTTTTGTCTTATAATTTGGAATTAATCAATTTGACAGAATCAGCGATATTCATATGGAATGTGTAAAGGCCGGGACACAAAAACACGCCACGGCACCGTGCGGCGTCGTACGACGCCGTGCCGTAGAAACTCACATAGAAATTCAAGATGAGTTTCTACGGCACGGCGTCGTACGATGCCGCACGGCGCCGTGCCGTAGTTTTTTAAGACGCGCTTCGTGAATTCTCACTCCATTATTCGTGCCCTGTTTTTGTGTGCCGGTCCTAAAACATATTTATCAATATTCAATAGGGTTGCAAAGATTGTAATAATGAATTTTTTAATATCTTTTAATATTGTTCTGCTTATTGTTTCTTATAGTTACGTTAATACAATATAATAATATTAAAAATATATCTTTAGGACTTACCTCGCGGCTTAGTGACTCTGGTCGAAAGTTTTCGTCACTATTTGCACTCTTAAGTTGATTTTCATTAAGACATTGAAGGGACCCCGTTTTAGGAGAACTCTGTAGTTGGCTAGTACGTTTCTTGAACATTTCAGTAGTATTCCTTAAAAACGTATCCATCTTCTTTCTAAAGAACGACGGTTTTCTCTCGAGCGGCTTCTTCCCTATGTAGCTCAAGTTCAATTCCGATTGGGACAAACCTTCGCTTCTGGATAGAATGGATTGATCTAGTGATAGCTTCCTCATCCTTCCCAAATCGGGCCTCACAAAATTATTGGATTTTAGTCCAATATTTTCATTCACCGAGTCGAGATCTTTCTCAATGCCATTTTCTTCACTCTTAACTACGCTATCACTTACGTTATCTTGTTTATGTAATGTTTCATTTTCCACTGAAATTTCTATACTATTATTATCTCTATTAGGAACCTCGACTTCAACTATTTTTTCACTTTCTTGTCTTTCTTCTTCTGAATTTATTTCCATATTAGTACTGCAAGTTACGACATTAGGGTTGGTAGCGCTCGCCAGCTCATAAGAATCCTCACTCTTCGAATCCGTTTCTTTGGAAGAACCTTGTTCGAAATCACTATTATTCGGTACCTCCTCACTTTTAGCTTCATTTTTGGGAGGATCCTTGTCTGCTGCGGTATCCATTTTGTATCACAAATTCCTATATATTACATCTAATTGCTTATCACAAAATTAGAAAATACTCGACTAATTCCCTATTATTTTACGTGTCACTATTTTACACACAACACTCCACTGTAGATAACATATTATTATTAGTGTTATATAGGTCACAATTCACTGAACCGCTTCTCATGGTCACTCATTATCAGGTGCGATGTGTTATTACACCTGTGTAAATGCTTGCGGTGAAGGAATGACGATAACACTATCGACTGAAAGAATGTCAACTGTTCGGCACAGATAATAAATATTATGATAGCGCTCATCAACGCTCATGTTGGTTAACTGGACTATCGCCGTTTCGCAAGCAAACAATGGCAGAACGAATGTTTGTATAGGATTACGTCGCCTTAAAGATTTAAATACTCATTATTGCTGACTGTTTTGCTACTTTGTTGCAATAAAATTTTAATGTAATCCTGTTTATTTACTTGATAATTTATATACTTAAATTATTATCAAAAAACGTGTGATGTGGTTGGCCACATCACACGTTTTTTGATAATAATTTATCGTAGAGCGAACTTCGAGTATTTCTCCCTTCTGAATTTTATTTAAATTTTTCATTCAAATATTGTTTTTTTGTAAAAAAAAATTAATCTTGTATCTTTTTGGAGTTGAGGAATGAATTATGCCTGACTTAGACCCAACGGAGATTGCCAGGGCACTCGAAATGCGAAGATTTGGTCTAACATACAGATTAATAGCCAGATATCTTCGTCGGTCGATTTCAACGGTCTATCGCAGTGTTTTGACACTTCAGGGATTCAGGGAGACTGGCACTTATGTGAGAAGAGCAGGACAAGGCAGAAAAAGACGCACTTCGAGTAGGGATGACCGTTTCATTCGGCTTCGTGTACGTAGGAACCCCCGTTTGACGGCCGTCCAAGCCCGACATGAGTTAGAAGCAGTGCGGGGAGTAACCGTAAGTGAGCGTACGGTACGAAGAAGATTAGAAGAATCTGATTTGGGTTCATTTGTGCCCGCCAAGGCTCCAAGGCTCGAGGTAAATCATCATAGAAACAGGTTAACTTTTGCTCAGGAATATCGACTTTGGAATGCGGACCAATGGAGTAAGGTATTGCTTAGTGATGAGTGCAGAATTCTCTTAAATCAAATTGACGGCAGGCAAAGAATATACAGACGCAAAGGAGAACGTTACATTCAGACAAATTTTGAAACTACAGTTGCATACGATGGTGGATCAATAATGGTTTGGGCGGGCATTTGCTTGAGAGCTCGCACAGACTTGGTAGTGATTGACGGAGGGAGTCTGACTGCGGACCGCTATATCAGAGAAGTTTTAGAAGAAAATGTCGTACTGTTTGCCCCATATATCGGTGACGATTTTGTTTTAATGCAGGATAATGCTCGGCCGCATACCGCTCGGGCAACTCAAGCTTATCTTAATGATATGAATATCACTGTTATGGAGTGGCCGGCGAGATCACCGGATATGAACCCAATAGAGCACGTTTGGGCCTTGCTGAAAAGAAAAGTTAAGTCAAGAATTCGAGCTCCTGCCAACGTGGGTGAACTGCGAATCGCCGTAGTTGAGGAATAGCGGAGACTATCCCAGGAGACCATCGATAACATAATTCTCAGTATGCCTAGACGGTTAGAAACTTTAATAAGAGCACGTGGAGAAAATACGCGATATTAATCACCATTTTTTTAAATTTAATTAATTGTTATTTTAATAATAATTTTCACTTTTCCCGGTTACATGAAAAGTTCAAAAATGTACCATTTTTCACAAATAGCCTTTACTCGCAAATTTTGTTCATAATGTGATCTTATTTTAAGTAAAACAAATGCAATTTTAAATAACAAAAGAAGTGTAGTAAGTAGATTTTAAAATAAAACCATATTTTTTAAATTATGGACCTTTTTTTGTGTTCCGCTAAATATGCCGGTGTGTATATGACGCAGCGATGACCAATATGTGCTTAAATTACCAACTATTAACACATTGAATGCCATCTACGTTATATTGCGTAGGCACTAGTAATACTAGGGGCCAAATACGTAATACAACGTAGCACTTTCTTACAATTTAAATGGGTATTTGCATTATTAGGCCCCCTGGAAAGAACGTTTTTAGGTTCGTTGGCATCTCAAATAAGACATGACATGGAAAAAAAGCAGAGTAACTTAATAATTTATGAGGCACTTTGAAGGCCCAAAGTACAGTTTTATAATGAGATAAAAAATGAGTTTTATAACTAAGTATGTAAGGAGATCGATAACTATAATTATATAAAACTAGCGACCCGTCCCGGCGTCGCACGGGCATAAAATATATTGCCACTGAAATAATGATTAAAATGGATAGCCTATGATCCTTCACGTGGTCTACTTCTTATCTGTGCCAAATAACATAAGTCAGTCCTAGTTTTTCCCCATTTTCCTCTATTTCTTCGCTCCTATTAGTCTTAGCGTGATAAAGTATAGCCTATAACCTTCCTCGATAAATGTGCTATCTAACACTGAAAGAATCATCGAATTCCGTTGCGTAGTTTTAAAGATTAAAGGGAACAAAGGGACATGAGGGAAAAAAGCGACTTTGTTTCATAATAAGTATAGATACAGAAAAGGAACATCTAAGAACATCAATAGAATTTTATATAAAACTAGCTGTCCCGGCAAACATAGTTTTGCTATATAAAGTATTTCGCCCATGTTATATTGAAGTGACTAAATAAGTATGTCGCCATGGCAAAGCCGATCGCTATCCCGTCGCATAAACAATGGTCGCCGTCAGTCTCAGGTTGTAATAATTTACTATTATTTATTCAACAAATGCACTTATCAATATATAAAGTACCCAGTAGGCGATTCTCAGACCTAATGAATATGCATATAAATTTTGGTAAAAATCAGTAAAGCCGTTTCGGAGGAGTTCGTGGACTAACATTGTGACACGAGAATTTTATATATAAGAAGAAGACTAGCTGTCTCGGCAAACGTTGCTTTGCCATAATATAATTTACCATATTTTATTGAAGTGACTAAATAAGTATGTCACCATGGCAACGTTAATCGCTATCCCTTCGCACAAACAATGGTCGCCGTCAGTCTCAGGTTGTAATAATTTACTATTATTTATTCAACAAATGCACTTATCAATATATAAAGTACCGAGTAGGCGATTCTCAGACCTACTGAATATGCATATAAAATTTGGTAAAAATCAGTAAAGCCGTTTCGGAGGAGTTCGTGGACTAACATTGTGACACGAGAATTTTATATATAAGATTATGCAAAATTATGCAAAACGAGGATCAGTGTGGTAGGTGTAGAAACAGTTTACAACACACAAGGCAGGCTTTTCGGGACAAGTGACACATACGAATGATAACTTCTTTCGTTTTTCATTTTTTGTGCAGACACGACAAGGCTTCGCTGGAACAGCCTTCTTAGTAGGTGGGAGCTTTTCTAAGTAATGAAAATCTCTCAACGGAACACGACTTTTATGAACGGCCGGCGATGCAGGTGGTACAGAGGGCCCAGGCAGCAACGACGATGGGTCTGCAGCAGACCCATCGCTGTTGCTGTTTGCTTGAACTTGTTCAGGCTGCACTGGTGGCATTTGTGGTCCAGGTGCTTCTGCAGCTCAGTTCAGTCGCAGTAGATATTTCACAAAATCTTGTTCATGCTGCACTGGCGGTATTTGTGGTCCAGGTGCTTCTGCAGCACAGTTCAGTCCCAGTAGATATTTCACAAAATCTTTCCGAAACTTCAAGAACCGTATTTCGGATGTCCGGCCTTTCAAACGTAGCAACCTATGCGCGTTTTTTACGTAAAATGATGCGAATACGGCACGCAATATTACGTAGATTGTGGCACCACACTTGCCCTTTTTAAACAGGGTGCCGAGTACGTAGTGTTACGTAGATGACCATTTTCTATGGCGGGAACCAATAATGACCTGAAAATATATTTGGCACTCAATGTGTAATGAAATTAATAATAAAAAAATAATAAATCCCATTTGTTAAATTTATAATAAAACTTGCTGACCTGGCAAAGTTGTTTTGCCATTTAAATTATTAATTCTAGTATCAATATAAAAAGTAGATAAAAACCTATTCTCAGGCCTAACGAATGTACATGATACAAAATTTCATTGAATTCGGTTGAGCCGTTTTGGAGAAGTTCGGGCACAAACACTGTGAAACGAGAATTTTATATATATACTAGCTGTCCCGGCAAATGTTGTTTTGCCATATAAATTATTTGTAGTTGTTAATGTAGTTTTTATTATAGTTTGTTCGTTTTATGATGATATGCGTGACACATTATAATTGACAATAGTAGGGAAGTTACCTAAAAAAATTAATCGAATAATTTAAAAATATCGAATCACCTCGTACAGGAATTGCAATCGAAATTATCGATTTCGTACTGATGTTTCAGAGTGACGCCGGCGATTTAAGATGACCGCCTTTTTTTATCGATTTGATTTCGATTCAACTGTGTCAATCTCTATTGACATAAGTTCCGTTTCATGCATCTGACATTTTTCAAATATTTTCGTAACAAAAATTTTATACTCCTATTTCAAAGTTAATATTTATAATTTCATATCAATAAGTTAGCATTTAGCAACTTTTCATTTTTATTCATTTACAATTACAGTAAACATTTATTTTTGTAGATGGAATATAATTTATTACATTCTGATTTTTTTTTGTTTTCTTGTAAAAAAAATCCGTAGCAAGGAATATGAGAACTGTCACCCATATCATCTTAGAACGAACAAACTATAATTTATTGAAGTGACTAAATAAGTATGGCACCATAGCAACGTCCATCGCTATCCCGTCGCACAAACAATGGTCGCCTTCAGTCTCGAGTTGTAATTAATAATTTACTATTCTTTATTCAACAAACTTATCAATATAATATCAATATCAAGTTCACTTATCAATATAATAAGTAGCCTGCAGTAGCCGATTCTCAGACCTACTGAATATGCATATAAATTTTGGTAAAAATCAGTAAAGCCTACGGTATCTAACATTGTGACACGAGAATTTTATATATGTTACGCTCAAAGACCGAAATCGCTCAATGAGCGAAAAAAAGGCTCGCAACGCGTTGTGGTCACAGTGAAACAGCCACGACGCGAAATTCGCGTCGTGGCTCTAACGAAAACGGCCACGACGCGTTCTGGCAATCGCAAAAAGTCCATAACGCCAAATTCGTGTCATGGCTGTTATGCTATTCGTTTTTCTTGATCTGTTCTTGGTTGATTAATTGTCCATAGGTATAGAAGATTATATTTGAATTACCACGTGTACTAGGTACAAAATATTTTTTTTCTTTTACTAAATCACTGCATAACGTGTTTATCATTATTATTTATTAAAATACTTCCATACTATCCGTACTATTATTATTACTGTCTATCTGTCTGGCGCAACATAGTTGCGGGCATCAACTAGTAGAATTGTATTTAAATTATATATAAATAAAAATAAAACTAAATAAGTACTTATTATTTATTAAGATCAGATTACCTAAGATTTAAAAAAAAAACAATAACAAACAATAGCACTTTGTGCCAGACAGACAGACAGACAGACAGTAATAATATTAGTACGGATATTATGGAACTATGGATATTTTACAAATAATAATGAAAAACTTGATATGCAGTGATTTTGTAAAAGAAAAAATTTTTTGTAGTACGCGTGGTAATTCAAATACAATCTTCCATACCTATGGATGATTAATTCAATCAAGAAAAACGAATAGCATATCAGCCGCGACACGAATTTCGCGTTATGGACTTTTTGTGATTGCCAGAACGCGTCGTGGCCGTTTTCATTAGAGTCACGACGCGAATTTCGCGTCGTGGCTGTTTCACTGTGACCACAACGCGTTGTGAGCCTTTTTTCGCTCATTGAGCGATTTCGGTCTTTGAGTGTAACATATATATAAGATGATAGATAATAACGAAATAAACGAATTAATAAACAAAATAAAATAACATTATTAAAATAACCTAGGTGAAAGGTAACTAGGCTAATTTGCAGTTTTCCTATTTGAACCAACCAAATTGGCCATTTGGGTAATTTATTCCCTTTTGGTCGTAATGGTTTAAAATGGGGGATGAATGGGGGAAGACTCTACCCCCATACCCCATGTATGGGGGTAGAGTCGGCGGTGTCAACACGAAACAGGCGTGACGCAGACCAAAGCCTACTCGTCTACGCATAATATCGATCGAATTCTACACACAGAATTTTAATCTAAATAGGACCATCCACGTGTGACGTCAGGGGAAATTATGACTATTGCCTTCCGAGCGACCCTAGCATGGCCACAGTAGAAATGCGAAAGTTTAGAAAAACTGTGGAGATAAACTGAAGGTACCGTTCCGATCTTTTCCGCGGCTAACCGCGACCGACAAAAAATCAAATATAATGCCACTTTATGACATAGACTATTAATAGTCCTAAAAATTCAAATAAAATCCTACCATAAGACATAGACTACACTCTATGTCACAAAGTGGCATTTTAATTGAATTTTTGTCGGTCCCGACTTCCGGCTAGCCGCGCGCGGTAAAGATTGGAACGGTACCTTCAGTTTATCTCCACAGAGTTTCTATACTTTCGCATTTCTACCATGGCCATGCTAGAGCTACTGGTATAGGGATAGCTTCCCCGGGTATAGAGACAGCTTCCTGAAACCCTATAGGTACCCTGAGTGCTGTGGCGTAAATCGGGTAGTGCGGATAAACATAATATTATGTTTGGAAAATTAAGAACTAACCTAACGAATAAATTGACATAACGTCTTAAGTTTATGGCCTAAAATTTAAAAAGTATGAAGAACAAAGCACAAAAAATTTCGCGCGCATCGATCCGTATTACCGTAGAATAACTGAATATGTATTACATTTTATTAAAACGCGTAATTCACAACACCGACTATAATTGACCCTATTTATGCAAAATGAGTCCAATCCACACCATTGCCAAAATTGAGTTAATAATGCAGAAGTATTCCAAAATGGCCCTTTTATCGACCCTATGAAGATCGTACTAATCTAACAATTTTTTCAGAACAAAGCATTTTCACAACAAAGTTACCAACTAACAAATTAATGAGTATTTTTTTATATAGATCCAAATTACATGGTCTCTCGATTTTTTTTTAATTAGGCAAGTAGAATCATGCGACTTGGTTGCTGTTTGCATATTAAAAAAGGCTTAGTTTTTAATATTTTACAAAGACTCACGGGTCATTGTGACACAGGCCCGATACAAAAGAGACATATCCCATTTTTTTCGTTGTGTTATGGGTATCCAAGATAGAACTCAAACTCAATCTCAAACTCAATTTTTTTTATTCAGAATAAATTTTTGCAAATATTTTATGAAAGTCTACATGATGCCTACCACCGGTTCGGGAACTAACCCGGCGAGAAGAGCCGGCGTAAGAAACTCGCAGGGGGCCCACTTTATTTACCAAAAAAAGTGAGAAAAAAATTAATCTTTTAAAATAAAGTTTACAATGCTGTAACTTAAAATTATACAATGTCAACATACATACATAATTGTAAGTCATAAAATAATGTAGAAGTAGCCTTGCAAGCAGCCATCCTACTCTCAAGATGTGCCGTCGTTTATGAAATCATAGACCTTATAATAGGGTAAAACGACTAGTGATTGGACAGTAACAGTTATTGGACAAAACACAAAAACGCAATATTATTTATAAAGTTTGCTTTAAAAACTGCCTTTTTTAGTGTAATAGAACGCCTGATTTTAAAGATAAACAGGCAGCTATTAAAGCAACCTCAGTAAATATTATAGTGTTTTTGTGCTGTGTCCAATGACTAGTACTGACTACTGTCCAATCACTAGTCATGTTCACCCTATGTAATATTTATATTCAAAATCAGTGGCTAAGACGTTATTTTATTGCTTTTTTTTCTCTTTAGGCTCAGTAAGAAAAGTGCTAATACGAAGAATAAGAATTGTTATTTGCATGTTTCTTGCAATTATATTCAATACTAACACTTAGAAATTCTTATTTTCATACCGTGCCTAAAGAAAAACACAAAACCAAAAAAAATATTTTTTTTTACTTAGGTACATTTAAAAAGAAATCGGTCAAGTGTGAGTTGAACTCGCGCACGAAGGGTTCCGTACCATTATAGAGCAAAATTAATAAGTAGTAAAAAGTTTTATAGTGCCCAAGTGTGTGCCCGTGTAAAAAGTCAGTCGTGCGCCTCATCTCTCACCAGTCATGTCGGTCTTCCGCTCCGTTGGGTTACGAGAGTAAAGAATAGTGCTCTTATGTATTACGCACATACTTGGGCACTATAAAATTACTCCTGCTTAACTGGCCTGGTTTTATTGAAACCAAAGTGCTCTTGTATATTGCGCACACACTTGGGCACTATAAAATTACTCCTGCGTAACTGGCCTTGTTTCATTGAAACCAGAGTGGTCGTGTGTATTGCGCACACACGACCATTACGACACGATCGTATAGAGGGGAAAAATCCAGGAAGAACAAGCCGAAGAAACCCATATCCAGGACAAACAGTTGCCGAATTATAAGCACTCAAAGTTTGACATTGACAGCTCAGCAACTGTCCAACATCGAACAAAAGCGGCCATAACTCCGCTCCCAATAGGCTTAGAGGAACGGAGTTTCTTCTAACATCAAAGGCAACACCTTGGCTATCCCCTAATTTGAACTAAATCGGAGACATCAAATTTTGTCTCAATTCTGAGGCCAGGATCAAATAGAGGAGAAAAATCCAGGAAGAACAAGCCAAAGAACCCCATATCCAGGACAAATAGTTGCCGAGTTACAAGCATTCAAACTTTGACATTGACAGCTCGGCAACTGTCAAATGTCTTACAAAAGTAGCCATAACTTCGCTCCCAATAGGCCTAGAGGAACGGGGTTTCTTCCAACCTCAAAGGCAATACCTCGGCTACCCCCTCCCCGAATCTGGACTGATTTAGTCAGACATCAAAACTTCACAGACGAATCTTTTACTATACTTACAATACTTTTAAATGAGTATGTAATGTAAAATTTGTCTATTACAGTAATGTAATGGACAAATTTTACATTACACATTCTTTGCATTTAATGGACAATGAAGGTCCGATAATGGCTCATTATTTTGTAAAATAGCAATGTAAGATACTCCATTACTATTTTTTTTTGTATTTTATTATTATTTTTTACATTAAGATTTTTGCAACGTTGCTTGAAACCATCACTACTAATACGAAAGTGTGTCTGTCTGTCTGTCCGTCTGTTTGTCTATCTGTCTGTCTGTTTGATATCTCTTCATGCCTTCTCTTCTCTTCTTCTTCACGAAATTTGGTATGCAGATACTTTGAGTACCGGGAGAGGACAATTCATCCCGGAAAAATGTACGGTTCCCGCACGATAAACGAGTTTTGGCGAAACGGAGTTGCAGGCATCATATAGTTTTAAACATCCTTGTAAAAACCAGAAAAAAGTAGGAGCGCCACATTATAATATTATCAGGTAGGTACTTACTGCCGAAGCATACAAGACATATTTAAGATATGCTCACCTAGATACAAAAAAATATTCAGTTTTAAATCTAAATTATATATTTTTTTCATTTCAATCTTTTTTTTTTTTTGGAATATAAGCAACAATATAAAAACTAAAAAATAATGAATATATATTTCATTCTATTACTACATAACCGAAAGAAAAAAATGCCTGTTTTCTTCAAACATAAGTAAAGCTGATAAAAAAATAATGAGAGCGTTTTTTTTTATTTTCGCGATGGGTTCAGAAACTGTAGCCATTTTAAAGTTTAGAAAAAGAAAATAAATTCAGAAAATTGCTTATTAAGGTAAATTATAAATATATCTTAGACAACAAGGACTAAAGCATTTAGTTTAGAATAAAATAAAATATCTGCGAAGCTTAGTTAAGAAAATATGAAGCTTTATTTTTTATATTTTAAAATGTCCCTACAGGCTTACCTAACCTTTGAATCCGTCATTACTTTATATGGAAGCTTCTTTGGGGTATACTAAACATCCCCTATCTTAATCTGACAGATCCGACGACATTTCAATATTAAAAAAAAATTTTTTTTTACCCACCACGTGAGAAATCTGATTTCTACACCATAATAACTAGACACAATAATATGTCGGAAGCCTATGCAAGCTTAATCTGACACGCTCGAGCTACTCCCGAAATCCCCTCTTCCCCTCCCTAACTATGACGATAAATAATATACCTATTACCTACATTATAATAATTAAAAAAAGGAAACATGCAATAACCGTCAATAATCAATAGCCTATCATTGACGGGGAAAAAATTGATTGCTCCGCCAGGAAACCGGGTCCCAATATAAGTATCTGTTAAAAATATCTCGAAAGTTATGTTGAGTGGCCACAGCCACTCGAGTTGAGGTTAAGCAGATTTCGGTATTGTAGCCTGTAGGTCATGTCCTTTGTTATATCGAAAACCTCTTACGATGCCTTGTTATCGTGAATTTTGAATAAAACTTTATCTACTTATATATTATTATGTAAATTTTATTCGAAGCTAATATTAGGTCTTACCAATGTGATCGCAAAAGTGATCACAAGCATTCTTAATTAATATTTATCGTAATTATAAAGGAGAACGGGCCTTTTTGTATGGACACGACACGACTCACTTTAGCCATATTTTCCAGTGTTTAGTGCGTGCAATATGGAGTTAGACAAAGGCAGAACAAAGGTTTTAAAAATGTATTTGGCGTGAAACCTACCTACGTCTTATCTGTTTTATTATAATTTATAAATAATAGGTACTATCACATGTTTCTAGTGTTTCTTGGTAATTTTTTTGTTATACTTAGTATAATTTTAACCTTTAACTAGTGACAAGCGGTCTCACAGGCCGAACGGCGTCAGTGAAACGTCTTTTTACCCACTTCCCCACACTCTCAAGGTTTGAACGTCAGTGTAGCTTCGAATTTGGTTGCCCCCGCGCCGTAGAAGGAGGTAGTTGTGTCGGACTAACCCAAATCGATAAGTTATGTCGACACTACAAATAGGCGAACGCGTTGGCCAACGCGTCGGCCCAATGTGTAGAACAGGCGTTCGCGTGTTCGCGGTAGGTATTTAGACGTTGGCCAACGCGTTTGCGAGCTTGCCTCGCGGTGTCGGAATGATCAAAGGAAATTTGTCGCAAGGCTTGTCGCAAGGCTTGCGTTTAATCCACACATAGGCCGCGCGATCAGTTCGCCCGGAGCAGCGCTGAAGAGTGCACGTTTCCTTCTTGTGGCGAATTAACATCTAAATTGACGAAATAGCGAACAATATAAGTAACGAGTAAACATTTAAATTTATTGAGTTAACTATCAGAGTAAATCTTTCTGTGGAACAAAAAAATCATATCAAAAGTGCTAAAAAAAATAAGGTTCTTGGACATGCTATTTTACTCACGATGTTTTTTAGGGTTCCGTACCCAAACGGAACCCTAAAAAACATAAAAACGGGACCCTATCACTAAGACTTCAATGTCTGTCTGCTTTTCTGTCTGCCTTTTTGTCCGTCCGTCTGTCTGTCTGTTTGTCTATCTGTCTGTCTGTCTGTCTCCAGGCTGTATCTCAAGAACCGCTATGGCTAGATTTCTGAAATTGTGTAAGTACTTATATATATCTGTTGTCGCTATTAACAAGAAATATACTAAAAACAAAATAAATTAAATATTGAATAAATAATAAATAAGTATATATTAATCATGATAATTATAGTTATACGGTAATAATTATTATATATATAAAAAATAATCCATACTAATCCTACTAATATTATAAAGGCGAAAGTATGTGAGTTTGTGAGTTTGTATGTTTGTTACTTCTTCACGCTTAAACGGCTGGAGCGATTTCGACAAAATTTTACAAGGAGGTAGCTGACATCCTGGATTAACACATAGGCTACATTTTTAACCGACTTCCGTAACGGAGGAGGTGTTATGTTAATTTTTTTTAATTACTTATGTTCAACGATGACTCTGCCGTTTGTAAACCGATTTTCAAAATTTTGCTGTCTCCTAATTGGAGGGATCTCCAATTAGGAGACCCCTCCAAACCCCCCCCCCCCCCCACTCTCTCCCTGAATGTGTTGCTTTTAACGAAACAGTGTCGCGTCGTTAGTTCTGAGTTTTAATTCTCCTTTTTAGGAACAAACTAAGTTATTAATTATAAAAGTGAATTTATTCTAACTTAAACTAAACATACAGATATCGTCAGTGTCAGTGTCATTTGATTCATAGGCTTTCGTCCCGGCTCTCCCAAGCCCCCCCTCCTAGAAGAGTTACATAAAACAAAATTCGATTTTCAAAATTTTGCCGTCTCCTCCTTCCTACTGGCTTGGAGATACTTTGAGTGCCGAGAAAGGACATAGGATAGTTTTTATCCCGAAAAAATGGACGATTCCCGCGCGATAAACGAATTTTGGCGCAACGGAGTTGCGGGCGTCATCTAGTGTAATTATAAGCTGTGAATAAATATACAGCCGCAGCTGTTAGCGACTCAGCATCCATTTCAACATAGATAATACAGTATATATAGTGAGACATTTCGATTCCGTCCGCACATTGGCTCGATCCAAAGCATACTGAATGACCTTCCAATGTGTGGATTACTTACACAAAGGACACATACATTATATATTCTGTAAAGTAAACTCAAAAGTTCTTAGCTACAATAATTCATCATCGTCAGCTCGCTCACTGCTGGAAGGACGGAGATAATTTTGTGACTTTATATGGTTCAAACTTAGAGTATACATTAGCTTTAGCAAGCTGCTTGCTTGCTATAATATGGGTTCAATGTATTGGTTTCAAATATATTTGTGCTTGGGTTTATTGCAATACCTTTAATAAATAGGATGTAGACCCATGACGATCACTAATTGTACCTGAAGCTGCAGCATCCTCTGGAATCTATATAATACCCTCCACAAGTTCAAAAACGATAACTCTACTTGCAATAGAGATCGTTACCTTTTTAGAGGACTTTGACCCGCTTGACAAGTTTTTAATGAATAATAGATTATATTCATTGTAAACTATGCAGATCATATTCATATCTTCTTTGTCGTTTTTAGAAATCTGTTCCCAAAAGATACCCTTGGCTCGGGAAGTCTTAGCTTTGCTGTATATTCGTCTGTCTGTCTCCAGGCTGTATATCGAGTACCACGTTAGCTAGAGAACTGAAATTTTCAAAAATTATATATTTTTGTTGTCACTATAACAACAAATGGAAACAAAATAAAATAAATATTTAAGAGGGCTGAAATATTCAGAACAAAAACGCTATTTTTAGGCCTTTTCTGCTCGACATCAATAATGGCAACCCCTAAGTAAGTGTTTGAAATATTTACGAAATACCTCATTATATTTCAACTTTAATAATATTACTAATATTAGAATAGTCTATCTGTCACCTTTTCGTGCTAAAATTACTAAACCATTTTTTATAAAATTTGGTGAAGAAAGGACAAAGGATACTTTTTATTCCGAAAAAATGTACGGTTCCCACGCAGTTCTAGTAGCGGTTTGACACGACATACCCTACGGCTACATAACGTCAAACATCCCTCGTATAATGAAGAAATTGAAAGATAATATATTATGGGGTTTATGCCAAAATCTCCATTGATGTTACATTGAAGTTATAAATATTCATCTCTGAGCAGGGCAGTTACAATATTATTTTTCTCCTGTTTATCTTTGCTATGGGTCCCAACAAAATTAGAATGAAAAATGGTAATGAACAAGACTAATATTATGCCAACTTACCAATAAACCAGTACATTGCACCAGATTGTCGTGACTCGTGAGTTAAAAATTAATAATTGCATAAAATGATGATAGTACAGGGTGATGCTGTATATACCGGCTTCCCCAATAGGAATATTGTTCTCATCTCTGGGCAGGAGCGCCAACCAACTGCTCCCTCTGGATCGTATCCAACGAAGGGCCGCTCGAATTGTTGACTGCCATAGTGTTTCAAACAGCTAGGACCCCTTGGAATTACGCCGAGATGTAGCTTCACTCTGTATCCTCTATCGGTTGTATCACGGGGAGTGCTAGGAATTGTTCGGAATCATACCACCTGCAACTTTTCGCCGTCGTCCCACGCGAAAAACATACCATCCTCATCACCTTGATGAGTGGCAGTCTTCCACTGTGCGTTTCTCGCGTAACTTTCTGCCGCGCACTGTAAAACTCTGGAACGAACTGTCACCAGCAGCATTTCCGGACCTATACGACCTGCAAACCTTCAATAAGAGAGCGTATTCCCTCTTAAAAGGCCGGCAACGCACCTGCAGCTCTTCTGACGTTGCAAGTGTCCATGGGCGACGGCAGTTGCTTTCTATCTGGTAGCCCACTTTTCTCATAAAAAATAGGGTTCTGTAATCAACAAAACTTTGATTGACTACTGTACCCTAAAACGGAACCCTAACCAGCAGATTTTTTGTATATTTGTAGGTTAATAGTTACTTATATAATTTAAAAGTAACCCTGTCCTACAAATAAAACAACCCATATTTTAGGACCATCAAGTCAAAGTATGAAATCCTTTCTATCTCTGTTAGCTACCACTTTCGAGATTTTTCGAAAATAAAAAAGTTATTTGTCTTATCAAAATGTAGCTACTCACAAAAAATTAGCTTGTTAGTAATCACAAAAAAAATTGTTCTAGGGCTCCCTCACTATTATGTGTAGACTCGTAAAATCACTGAATTTTGTAGATTATAACCGTAAATTCATTTTTGATGATCATATGAACCTAACCTATAACCGTTGCTTCTTTCAGTAAACATACAAACTGGCTTCCATCTAAATTGATATACATACCTCACCGCACCGCTCGTTTGATTGGCATAAAGTTGTATCAAAAGTAAGGTATCAAAAGTAAGGTATCAAAAATAAGGTATCAAAAGTAAGGATAATTTGGAGAAGTCCTGCCAGGAATTCAACACTGAAGATAGTATTGAAATTTGAACCTGAACCATCTTGTCAAAGTGTTGGTTCTGAAAAGGATGATTCTTCAAGTACGAAAAAGATTAATAGTGCAGTCTTTGTGTGTTATATTTTGTTTGCACTGATGAGGTCCAGACTGAAATTAGTTAAAAATAGTGACAGACAAAAGTTGTGGAGATGTGTGGAGATGGAATCGATCGAATCGCAAAAGGTTGATGAAATAAAAGCATAACTTGTTTTATTTTATTAATCCACAAGCATTTTCAGTAATTATAAGTATTTTTTGCATCTTCATTATTTTATTGCAATATTTATCAAGTTTTTACTTTTTATGCTGATGGATGCTACTTATTACTTTTTCAAATATTTTCTTAGTTAACTAGAAAGCTTATCTAAGCTTTATACATTTTTATTCACGCTTTCGTTTTTTTTTTACGGATAGAAACCCATCCATATATTATTATAAATGCGAAAGTGTGTCTGTCTGTTAGCACTTCACGCCCAAACCGCTGAACCAATTTTGCTGAAATTTGGTACGGATTTACTTTGAGCCCCGGGAAAGGACATAGGATACTTTTGATTCCGGGAAAATGTACGGTTCTCGCGCGATAAATGATTTTTGGCGCAACGAAGTTGCGGGCGTCATTTAGTCTTTTACTTTAATCCTTCGATCGCGGATTCTTGGAAATCTGCTATTGTTCTCGCGGCCGCATGTGGCCACTTGGGAGTGTAAGAATTAAATCATTTTATAGTCTAAAACATAAAAAAATCATTTATAAACTAGCCAGGGTCAAAGAAAATGCGAAGCCAAAGTCATTCACAAGTTACTTCTATTACTCGCATCGTGTCGCTGCTGTCAAATTACGACGCCCTCTATAGTTTCTGCATGGTCCCTATTCCACTAGTAAGACAAGTGTGACGTATTATAATCACATCGCAATAAACACATATACGACAATGCACTGGCAAATATTTCGAAACGAATCAACAACGGTATGGGACCACGACGATTTTAGGCCTAAGGAGCTCTGGCCAGTATACTGGGATATATTTGTGAACATACTCTAGGTTTTCTATAATAGACAATCAGTCACTGAAAGACAGATTTGACTGATGTCATTAAATTATTATCCAGCAAAACGCCTGTGGAATTGTTGTGGCAAATATTTAAAGCAAGGCGTTGCATTCCCAAATCAACAAATCGTTCGAATTTGTGATCAAAACGATTTATCTTTATTATAGTTATTATATATCAAAAACGAAACTTAATAACCTTCGAAATCATAATTTAATCTTTTTGTGTAAAAATATTTTTTCCTGCATTTATTTACGCTGAGAATTCAGCGTAAATAAATGCACACGAAATAAAATTTTGAAAGTATCATTCCTTATCACTCTTTTTTTAGTGGTAAATGGATTTAAATCAAAATTATAAGCTGACTAGGACCTTGGAAAGGAACGTAACAAACCTACAAAAATGTTTAAATGCTTATAATTACTTCTGGTCAAAGTTCTAGTGAAAATAAAAACATGAAATTTCACTAATCCTCATTGTATACGGCCTTAATTATTTTATTAATTTTATGGAAAAAGTGTATGTGTTTGATTTATGTTGATTATAATTTTGTAATAAGGCATTATTCATCTCACTTCTAATTTTCATGATTATAAAGACTGTTCTCATTGTAACATCAAAGTTCCGTGTAGTGAAATGATTCACATTGTACAAAATGCTTTTATTTTATTCTACACTTAGTTGCCAAACTATTCTTGAACATGGTTGTAAGCCACTGTTATTAATTTCTATGCAATAGACCCTGAAACGTTAGCGGCTTCTCAGACCGCTCGTCATCAGTTACGTTACGCAAAATTCATGTCACCAGTCAAGTAAGTTCAGTAAGCTAAAGTAATGAAAGTTTTAGCCATGGGAAAAAATTCAGACATTTCAGCTAGGAAGAAATCTGAAAAGAATGTCTGATAGACACAGCTTTGAATCCTACCAATAATAATTCTCAGAGAGAAATTGCAAAATAAGCAGGAGTTTCCCAGTCTACACTTTAAAATATAAAAAGTGATACTTAGACTTTTTTTTTTTTGTCACCATAACAAGTTGATCAATGTGGTAGAAAACATCTTATGACTGCTAGAGCAGAAGAGAAAATAAGGCGTTTTACTGTTGAGAACAAAAAAAGCCCCAACAAGACTTGTTTATGACTTAGTCATAAAAGCTTTGTTAGATAAAGCTGACGTAATCGGTATATAGAAAGGGCTAAAAAAGTTGAACATTAATTCACGGAGTGACGAAAAATCTCTAATCCTTGGGAGAAAAAACTTATCGAGGATAGAAGGTAAAAAAACATACATGAAAAACAGCCTGTATTATTGCGTCAATTTATACTGGTATTAATAATTGCTAGTAAGAAAAACATTCTGGAAAATAATCGCATATGGAAAACTTAAGGAAAGTGTTTTATTTTATTGATAATAATTTGTTTCATATTTAAAAGAAATGTACGAGAAAATAATAAAACACTGAAAAATGAAAATCGAACCGTTCCTTATTTTATCGTATATTATAACTTTGGAGAAATTAAAGAGAAACAGAATATTATAATGAAATATTCTGATTCCTTAAATTTCATTTATTATTATTATGGAAAATGATTAGAAATTACCATCAAAAGTGACACACGGAATTTATTAATGAAAAAGGTAATAACAAGTTTAATTAAATACCTCAGTCATCGTTTTAGGACGATTAACATCTGATCCATTGCTCATAATATTGTGATAATTATTTAAAAATTTTACAGGTTACTTCTTTGTGTCTGGTACATCAAACTCGCTGACTTGGGAGTCCACTAATTGCTTGCTCCTGAGCTTGATCATCGCGTGGCTCGGCACGTTTGGGTCCTCCATCTCAAACTCTATGAGACCTGTATAGAGATACAAATTATAATATAAATGTATAGAAAATATAATAATTAATAATATACTCTGGATACTGATATTATTAATGCGAAAGTGTGCCTGTCTGTTTGTTACCTCTTCACGCCCAAACCGCTGAACCTTTTTTACTGAAATTTCGAACAGAGATACTTTGAGTTCCGAGATAGGACAGAGGATACTTTTTATCCTGGAAATATGTACGTTTTCCGCGCGATAATCGAATTTTGACGCAACGGAGTTGCGGGCGTCATCTATATCTATGTCGCAGGGAAAAGAGGATATCAGGGATTTCACGATATCCCTAGGGATATCACGAACTCCTGGTAGATGCCGAATATTCTTGTTGGTTACATCTTCTTACTAAAAATATCTAGTGATATGTCAATTCACTAAACTAAATCTAGTGAAATGTCAGAAACGCGGATACCGCCGAATAAAAATCGAGCCACTCATTTCTCTCGCTCGCTCTAGTTCCCACACGTGACACGGGCACTAGTGAGAGTGAAAAAAAGTCGCTCAAGCTGGCGTGGCTCGTCTAGACAGCCGGCCTAAGATGCGCAATCGAGAAAATCTCGAGATATCTCACTCTCGTGTGTAGTTATATTGTCGATAAAGACATAATGTCAAAATCATATTTTGACATTATGTCGATAGATTTTGACGACAGATCTACACAAGAAAAAATGCATGACATGTTAGGGTCAATAGAGATGAAGAGAAAAGCCATCAAACATCGAGAAAACGTGTAGACAAAATTTTCTCGTTGTCGTATGCTAGAGGGGCTGGAGACAGACGGTCAGACTAACCCTTTGGGTACGGAACCGTAAAAACTAGGATAATCGAAGAGCTGGAGTACCTGTAGTACCTGTGCCTGTACAAGAGCCTAACCAAACTAGAGATCGACATGCCACCTTTACAAAACATAATTAACTTGGTCGGCCGCTTCATTTGACGTCAAAAATCAAAGGTCTGAAGTATCTGATGAAGAACCCTCAGTTGGTTTCAACTGTATGATTCAGAGATATGGTGATGCCCCCTCAGATCTGCTATAGTTGCATTACACGTGTGATAATAATAATAGTAACTCCCACTCTGGTTTTGGTTACGGTGGCCGGTTTCATTGAAACCAGGCCAAGAGTAATTTTATAGTGCCCAAGTGTGTGCGCAGTACACAAGAGCAATCTCTATATTCCTTTACTCGCATAACCCGATGGGACGGAAGACTGACACGACCGGCGAGAGATCAGGCGCAGGACCGACTTTTTACATGCCCATCCGACGCATGGATCATCTAACATCTTAGTTGTCAGATTCAGATGTTAGATGATCCTATCAAAGTACCCGTGTGTATACTAGAGCAAGCGAGAGAACTACATCTCTATAGAAGCCAAAAAAGTGGTTAGTTTTTTGTCTGTCTGTCTGTCTGTCTGTCTGTATGTTTGTTCCACTATCACACGAAAACTACCGATCCGATTTGAATGCGGTTTTTGCAGATATATTTGTCTTCTTCCAACTTAACATCTGGTGTATAAAAAATTATCCCCCCACCCCTCTAAGGAGATAAAAGAGGGGATCAGATTTTGTATCAAACTTTTTCTTTAATGGATTTACTTCATACTATTAACTGTGTTTTTCAACATAACATGTGTATAAAAATTTTCCCCCACCCCTCTTCAGGGGTCAAAAGAGGGGTCAAAATTTTATCAACTGACGAAGTAGAAATACTTTAAATGGCAAAACAACATTTGCCAGGACAGCTAGTATGTAATAAAATATTTATTTTGGTTGCATTGCAATCGAATAATAATCATTTATCTATTAATCTATTTGAATTGCATAATAAGCTTCTCGATTGTTAATTTGTCAGTGTTAGTGCGTGAACTCCTCCAAATCGGCTCAGCTGATTTTAACGAAATTTTGTAAGGTGCATTCGGGTAATTCCGAATGGTTTTCCGACAAATTGATGGAATGTTTGTATTTTGATGATCCAAGCAGAATCAGTGGGTTGTATGCCTTTTACAGTAGTCACTTCGTCTTTTTTAATATATAGCCTAGATCTCTATGCAGAGATCTTTCATAAATATCGCAGTAGTTTTTAAAATAAATGTGTTTAAAAACTTACTTTTTTTTCTTTGCATTAGTGCAATTTCGAATTATGTACGGGCAATTCCGAATGACAGTTAAAACTAGACTTTATTCACTTTTGACAAAAGGAACATAGTTCTTTTTCTATCGTAAATACCCTCCATAAATAATATTCACGATATTTGTCACAGAATAACCTGAACACGTTTGTGTTAAATTTCTATTTCGGAATTACCCGCCGATGGGTGAATGGTTCTCAATCTTTTAGCGGGTAAAGAGCAATTATGATTCTTGTACTCACGCGATTATTATCATAGTTTTAAAAATTATTATAATTGTACAATTTGTACATTATCGTTGAAAGAGTAAATTAAACACAGAATACTGTATCACTGAACATTATACTATCGGCAGTGGCTGGTCAAGGAGTGGACGACAGTTCTCACGTCTGGCGGCCATATTCTCCCAGCCCCCACTCCGATTGGCAGAGCGGCCATCTTTATTTATCAATACACTACAATAATATTATATCGCTATCAAAATGATCGCTTATACTAAAAGTTCCATTCAGATTTGGGCAGTCGCGAGGTCGCGACTCGCGACACTCGCGAGTCGCGACTGCCCAAACTGCGCACCGCTTTGAATGGATTTGTATGCTACCTCTTCCAATACATGCCGTGAAGTGTGACCCTACAGCATCGCGGACGGGCAGTTTGCATCGGAAAGCGTTGCATACAAATCCATACAAGGAGGTGGTCTCAAAACAGTTTCGTAGTAGGCCTACTACGAAACGGTTTTGAGACTCAAACAATTGGACGAGACTGCAGCGTCCTGCTCTAACAACGTCATTTCACGTTTGTTAGAGTAGGACGCGGCATTCTCATCCGATTGTTTGAGTCTCAAAACAGCCATGGTACAAGGCCAGGGCCCGTACCACGACACGGTTTTGAGACTCAAACAATCGTACGAGAATGTTGCGTCCTACTCAAACAAACGTGAAATGACGTTGTTAGAGCAGGACTCAGCATTCTCGTCCGATTGTTTGAGTCTCAAAACGGTTTTGTAGTAGGCCTACAGTTTCGCCAGTCGCGACTCGGTAGCACCGCCGCCGGGTCTCGATGCTGGGTCGCGACTCGCGAGTACTCCTGAGATTCGAATGGTAGCTAGCTAGTACGGTAGATACCGTAATATCAATCCAAAACGATAACCTTGCACACAACCAAAGACCAAGCGTATACACATCGCAATAACATTCATTTTAGCTTAGCATAAAACTGTAGTTACTAGGAGCGGATCTTCTCTATTTTTCATGTTTTTTTAAAATATCTTTGGAAATAAATATTAAGAAACAAAATTGTTCGGTTAAAGATATTTTAATATAGATTTACTAACAATTTATTCAAATAAAATGTATAATTATCCTAGTTAATACTTACATTTCGATGAATTAAATTTTTGTCAGAGGTGAGTTTGTAAATTAATTACAGCCAAAGTATTACGTTTTATAAAAATGTTTATGGTTTAAAGTCTTTTAAATATTGTGCTTTATATCTCATATTTTTTACATTTCGTTATTATATTGGAACTAGGTAAACCGGGAGTCACGGAATAACAAATTGGGGTTTATGCCCACCTTAAGATTTTCTGTATTATGAACGGAAATAATTACGTAGGCTTCTTCAAGTATTTATGACTTCAAAACTGTTTGAAAATAAGACTAAATATAATTATAAAAATAAAATTTTATTTCTTTGGTAAGTAATCAGTAGGTAGCAAAATACAAATATACAGTTTGTAATTCTGTAATTTCGTCATAATCTCGTTTCTTTGTTTGTACAAATTTAAGACTTGGCTTCTTAACTGTTCTTAAAAAGTTGATAGTATAGTAGGTTTCGTCGTCTTTGTGTTTCATATTCAATCCAATGTAGTAAGTCAATTTCTTTCTATTAAATTATCTTACAAGTACTGTATCATTTAAGCTATATTTTTCGTCATTATCAGTCCTATTTTGTTCTATTTGGTTATCATCAGTATTTTCAGAGTCAGTCTTATATTGTTTCAGTTTCATTTTTTCTTTATTTCCTTCTTCATCATCGTCAGTCTTGTTTTGTTCCATAAGATTCTTCTTCAGAAGAAAGAAATTTGTTAGTCTTATATTCTTTTAGTTATTATTATTTTCTCTTTAGGCCCTTCTTCCTTATCATCGGCCTTGTTTTGTTCTATTTGACGACCTCCGTGGCGCAGTGGTGAGCGCGTTGGCAGCTCAAGCCGGAGGTCGCGGGTTCGAGTCCCGCCAACGGAACAAAAAGTTTATGAGGTTCCTGGGTCATGGATGTGTATTAAATATGTGTATCATATAATAAAAATCCTAAATATATGTATATTGTATAGTATAAAAGTATTAAATATATTTCCGTTGTCTGGTACCTGTAACACAAGTCCTTCAGGTACTTACCACGGGGTCAGACTGACGTGGTGTGAAGCGTCCATAGATATTATTATATTATTATTATTATTATTTGGTTCTCATCAATATTTTCAGGAAGTTTGTCAGTCTTATATTGTTTCAGTTTTTTTTTTCTCTTTAGGTGCTTCTTCGTCATCGTCAGTCTTGTTAATACATTCATTTTTATTTTCAATCTTATTTTTCTCTCTACAGCTTTCTTGAACTATGGCAGCCTTATAATTTTCTTGATTATCACAATCTCCATTTAAATTATAATTTTCCTTTCTATTTTTGTTTTTTTTTTGTCTTTACCTTTTCCTTTATTTTCTTTCCCTTTCCCTTTTTCTTTAGTTTAAAAAATCTTCAGCATCTAATACTTTTTCTTTACCTGTAATATCACACATTATTTTATTTCACTTGGATTTTCACCTTCTACTTCTGTCTGCGGTTTTTCCTTTTCTATTTCTGTTTCCAAATACTCTTTACCCCAGAATCCGTCAATTAATGCTTCATAGTCACAATTATCAACAAAATCAAAATCGGTTTCACTGCGTAAATTAATGATATCGGACACACTTGTAGAGCTGTCTGAAACTTTTCGTCTCCTTTTTAACTTATTTTTGCCTTCTTTTTCTTTATATTTTATTCCTGAAGTACCTGGTTTTGCAAGTGTATTCTTATCAGTTTGTTTTGCCTTTAACTTTCCTTTGTTCTTCAAGTCCCGCTTCTTTGATACATATTTAGCCGGTGGTGTTTCATCTGCATTTTTTTTTCATTGTAGACGTGACGTGACAGCCCATTATTTTTAACATCTTGAATTGCTTTGTCCATATCATTTTGTGTGTACTTTGATTCTTTTTTTAATATATTTATACGGCATGATTCTGAAACAATTTATAATTTATTTATATTTATATAGTATTTACCAAAGTAAGTATAAATAAGGTGAGTAAAAACTAGGTAGGTACATATCAAACGAATTCATTTTTCAAATAAAAACTTTAATATATGCTAAATCACTTTGGGTTATTCCAATGGTTGGGCAATTATGAAAAATATCAATAATTATCGAGAGTGCCTTATTCTACTATCTACTAGGTACAAATTTTTGTATTGAGCAATATTTGTGTATTTATTTTTCTGACTAAACCCACTGACCCACATTATACAAGTACACTGGACCTATGATACCCTTTGAAATGACAGCTGTTTTTGTGCCTATTTGAAGCGGAATCAGCGCCCCAATGCGGGGGAAGAGAACTAAATCTAACGTAAGCATGACGTTTAAAAGTCGCCATATTGGCGCTGATAGCAGTAGTGGGAGTACTTGGAACTAATACTAGTTTCTACCACCGTAGTGATTATATTCTCTTTGGTTTCTACAACCAATAGCGATTGAGCAGCCATTTGCAAGTTACGTCAGATTTAGTTCTCTTCCCCCGCATTGGGGGCGCTGGTTTCGCTTCAAATAGTCACAAAAAACAGCTGGGTATCTTAATGTCCAGCGTACTTGTATAATGGAGGTCAGTGGACTAAACCATTTATCGTGTTTTAGGCTGATGGTCTTCATTATTATTCTCCTTTTCATATGGATTGAGAACGTTTGAGAATCACTGAAAATCTCCATAGAAAAGCAACATCGGCTAAATCCGAATTATTTTTGATTCGGATTTACCCTCTTCGGGTAATTTCAATAAAAATAGAAAAAGATACTTAGGATGCGCTGAACCAATTAAAAACTATATTAAACACTAAAATCTATAAAACAAAAAAACAATCAGTTAAATAACTTACCAAATTTCTGAGATACGAAAGTTCGTGTAATTCCGTAATAGCTGAAAACGCGCGAAAAATGACACTGCGTGGAATGCGGCGCTGTAACGCGTACCGACCTACGTAGCGACCTGAGTCAACTGAAGCGGGGGGAGCTTTAGGACGGCGTCAAGGTAAATGTTGCCACAGTATAAAATATCGTTGCGTTTGGTAGAAAAATGATATTTTCGGAATATGACGATTTTCGACATTACCCGAATGCACCTTATGTTTACCCGAGGAAATTGATTCCTAGGCACTAGGCAGTTGACAGACCTACGTCGTTGGATCGGCTTATATCAATTCAATGTTAGCTGTGATCGGATTTGGAATAGTTTTTTATCATAAAGGTAATATACCTATCGGAATAGAGAAACAATCCCGAGCTGTCAAGCTTAACCAAAATTGATTTACATCTGTGTATACAATTATGTTTACGTGTGCGTGTCAGTGATGTACATACATCTTGTAATTCGACAAAATATCGATCATGGAATAATAATTATTGTAAGATTGTAAAAATAATAAAATGGGATAAATTAAAACTGCATAGATATATATAATAAAATTGTAATTTTGAAATAAAATATGACTTTTCTTCAAAATGCTTGCTGCATTATTATGCATAAATTTTTCTTCGGAGTCCAGTTTGGACGGTTAATTATTATGAATTTCTGGTATCCAGGTCAGCAGGAAATCTGAAAAATTGGCCAAGTGTGAGTCGGACTCGCGCATGAAGGGTGACCGATTTCAACCGGGCATTTTCTAAAACCCGGCACGATACGACACGACAGGTTACGTCACGTCACATCAGTACACGACACGACGCGACTTCACTAGACCCTATTAATTTTCAATTCATTCTCAATGAGCCCTTTTATTTGATGCCCATATTGCAGAAGTTCTATAAAAATAATTATTAGATCTATATATCTTGGATGAGCAGCCATATTGGATGTAGAGTGTCATAACATCTGTGGAAATTTCAGAAGTCTATTATAATATACTATAGCGGTTCTTGACTGAAGACAGACAGACGGGCGAACGGGCGGATGGACGGATGGATGGACGGACGGACGGACGGACAGACGTACAGACGGACAGACGGACAGACGGACGGACGGACAGACGGACAGGCAACGAAGTCTTAGTAGTAGGATCCAGTTTTTACCCTATGGGTGCGGAACCCTAAAAAAGATAAATTATGTATGATAGTATATGATTATATAAACTAATTATAAACTACGGATCAGTTATGTTATCATAATATCAACATTCCTAGTTAATATTTCCTAGAATATATTTATTACAGAAAAAAATATTATATTCATATCGATACTACTTATCGATAACCTGATGCAGCCCTAGTGTAAAATAGATGAAAATTGTTTACACAAAATATCCTTAAATTGTGCACCATGGCTAGTCAAGTTATGTGTTCCATATAATTAAACATATATAGAAGTGAATTATCAAAATCAATACCAATAACTCGTAGGGAATTGGCAAAAATAAACTTAAAAGTAGGTCCTGTCGATGTAGAATAATTCATCTGTGAAATGAATATTTGTCCGGGTATTTTCGATGTGTGGATCCAAAATTATTGACTGAATATTTATCCATGTTTCTAGAGCAGTATTTCTAAAAATTATTCATTATTTAGCTTAAAATCACAATTTTTCTGAGAGCCCAAATTGACAACGATCGGCACAGGGTCAGACAGACTGTCAAACAGATGAAAAAAAAGCTATGCCACCTCTTTATCACGCTTCTCTTTCTACCACGCAGTGTTACTGATAGTGACATCTCGCTTGCTCAGGCCTTTGTTTCCCTATTCCGATAGGTATATTAACTTCATGGTTTTTATCTGCTTTTTATATTGATACTAGAAATAATTTATATGGCAAAACAACGTTTACCGGGTCAGCTAGTCTAGTAGATAATATTATAATATAGAGCTGTCTATAAACATAATATTATTATGAGATAGCAAACAATTCACGCCCATAAGCGACGTCAGTTTTCATAATGTCGTAACAAGCAGTGGGAAAAATTAGGCTTCAAAATATATTATAATTTATAGCCCACCAAAAACATTTTCATGTAAAAATTTTGCCAAGACGAGAACATACAGTTCGTGGTGTCAATTATTATTTTTTAACAAAAAATTAAAAGCGACTTCCAAAATAAAAACAAAAGTAATACTTATTCTTAATCTAAAAAGAATCCAATAATTCTTATTCCTTATTATAGTGGCGTCTTCAGACTTCGCCTAAACCTCAACTATTTCTGTACTCAATCTTCGTACTTTTGAAGTCGGTACCAGCCCGGAAAAGTTCTGAGATCCTTGACATAGCAATTACGCTAAGGTGAGCTGGTACCGACTTCAAAAGCATGAAGATTGAGTACAGAAATAGTTGAGGCTTAGGCGAAGTCTGAAGACGCCACTATAATAAGGAATAAGAATTATTTGATTCTTTTTAGATTAAGAATAAGTATTACTTTTGTTTTTATCTTGGAAGTCGGTTTTAATTTCTTTTTTTGTTAAAAAATAATAATTTTACCTTTTTTAGTTAGGTACATAATATGAGACGACAAGGCTATTATAATATTATAGCTTGTTGTCTTAGAGTTGTACATATTACTAGCGGTCAAAACCAAACGTCCAATTTTAATCATTCAAAGACCAAATTTTATCTACATAAACTGTATTTAGTGATGAAATAGTTTATTTTGATAAGGATAAATGGCATGAGTAAAATAAACGCGTTTAATAGTTGTCCAAAAAAATTCAAGATTTTTAAATAAAAAAATAGTTATTGTGCCTCACTCGACATAGATAAGTATAGTGTGTCGCGGACTTTTTTGTAGATATTTATAAGGTTTACAATACTTAGAAGATTTTATGGTTCTATCTTTTATAGTTTCGGCAGCGTACGCAAAATAAGTAACTTTTCTGGTTGATTTTTCACCTAGCGTCCGAAAAGCCCAAATATCTTACGAAACCCATTTTTTCCAAAATACAATTTAGCCTATGTTCAGCACAAATAATGTAGGATTTGCTTGGAGTAGTTTAAATAAAGCCAAAATCCTCAAACTTGTATCAATAACGATTCAAAAGTTCTGTTGGGTACTTTCAGAACCAGGGTATATCCTGGTGCAAAATCTTACTTTTTGGTAGTATATGCCTGAAATACTTCAGAAAAAATCGAAATCACCATATGTTCCCATAAAAATTTCAAGGAGTCCCCTCGATTCCTCATGGATCCCATCATCAGATCACCACTTTTGTGAACATGGTACCAACCTCGGATTCAACCCTGTACAACAACAAAAGAATCATGAAAATCGGTCCATAAACGGCGAAGTTATGGTTGAACATACAAATATATATATATATATATATATATATATATATATATAAACAGACGAACGTCCTCCTTTTTGGAAGTCGGTTAAAAAGTAGTGAGATTTTGACATGTGAGGCCAAGTTTCTAACCTTACATACTCAGCCCTAAATCTAAAAAAACCTTAATTTTACACTTAAGTTGCGGCAAAATATTAGACATAATGTGTCAGACGCACGAGAAGAATCGAAAAACTCTACACATTAGTCTAAATCGGTGGCATCAAATTGTTTTTGGTGGGATTTCATTTCTTTTTGTAAGTTTTACCACAGTACACGTTTGTATGAAATTAAGGGGCAAACGAGCATTTGCACTCGCAATATTAGAAAAGTTGCAAATCGCCCATGACTATTAACAATGTCGGATGTGCAAAATCGACATTTTTTTTCATAAAACATGTCCTTATAACCAAGGCTATCAATAGCTAAAAAGAAAAAATCTATATTATGCATAGTTTCTGAAATAGCTACATTAAAAATGTCGTATATTAGTAAGATAGTCCGCTAACATTGTCGGATAGTCACTACCTGCGTTGTTAACGGGACGCGGGGGCGAGTGAGAGCGCTCGATGTGCCAATTCCGACTATGTTAACGGAAGGAATGGACCTCGCGCTCTCACTTGTTTATTTTACAACCTTTGTTATATTTTTTAATTTTCGACGCCATTTTTAATGTCTACAAGATCAGCATGGCTAATCAAACTAGGTGCTCAACGAAATTAAGAAAAATATAGTAACAGGGAATAAAATGCTGATGGAAGTATTATGATCGAAGCTAATACTAGTGCGAAAATTTGTATTTACTATTCTTTATTATATTTTTTAAGATTTTGAACAGTATAGCTTATGTTTTATTGCTTCAGATTTGATTATAAGATAAACATTTACCTTCATTAACATATTTTTATCGTAGGTCATTTAAAATTGTCGGATGTGCCACATCCAACGTTCTTAACTGGTTTTTCAAATGTCTAAAATGTCGGTTGTACCACATACATTCTTAATCGGTTTTATAAATGGTTGAATTGTCGATAGTACCACTTCCGACATTGTTATGCGGATTTATAAATTGATAAAATGTCAGTAGTACTACATCATAATCATTTCATTTATTTTCTTATTGATTAAATGGCATTTGTAGTTTGTACAATATTTGTCGTTGCTCGTTGTCGTTAAATAATTTTTAGAAGGCTTCAAAATAGGTCATTTTTGTACGAAAATTAAGTTTTTGTTGGCACTCATACACAACGAATGAATATAATTTTTTAATTCAATAATCGTGTTTTGGCGGTCTGGTGTCTAATAGCTGATTTTCTGGGAATTTTTCTAATAGATAACATAAGCTATACTGTTTAAAATCGTAAAAAAATGTATTAAAAGGACCTTTTTTCACACTAGGTTCAGTCACAAGATTTCCATGAGCATTTTTTTCCTATACTATTATTATAATTTTCTCAAATTCGTTGAGTAGAGCTACTTTGATTAGGCTTGCCGACCTTGTAGACATTGTAAATGCATAGCTTGCAATATGTCTTAACAAACAAATAGATTTACTCAGATTATGTAAAAGTGAAATTATTCTCAAAGAATACCATAGAATAAATAGAGAATCTCGGATGAAGAAGAGTGCTTTTGATTAATTAATCTAATAAATATTAATCTAAATTTTTCATGAAAATGAAGGCTGTGGTAGTACGTAAGTACCCTAAAAATGTAGAGATTTTTAAGAACTACCTGATTCCGCAAACTTCGTTTCGCTGACAAATTAATGGACCTGCAAAACAGTCAGTCCTTCGTCATTATTTTCTGTATTTCCCACATATTTAAGCAATATCATCTCTTCAGCGTATTTGGCAGATGTCGATAAGATCCATAGCAAGTTGTTCGACTTAGAAAATATAATATTTTCCATTACAAATTCGTGGTAGCCACCGCCGTTGCCGCGTCGGCGCCTTGTTTTAAGCTTTAATCAAACTGCCCTAACTTCTAAAATATTTGCCCCATGGTAATAATTTAAAAGACAATTCTATTCTTTACAGAATCACAATTAATATGTTGATATTTATTTAAGTAAGGATCAATTGTTATATGCAAAAAAAGCCACGCTAGTAGGATGATTTGAAGTTAATATTTTAATGAAGGAAATAGTTATTTTTCCTTAAACACAAAAGATACATATACTTATGCTGTTTTGGACTTTTTTGTAGATAATGATAAATACTATAAGTATTTGTTATATTATTACTGTTCGCAGCACAAGCGGATTAATGTAATTTGTTGCAAATTTTTACTACTTTGGGTTATATTTTTGCGATTTTCGGTATGATTCCTAATATTTTTCTGAATAATACACTGCCTATGTTCTTTGCAAACAATGTAACTTACCAACGGTAAAAGAATTTTTAAAATTGGTTTAGTAGTTATTGAACCTATTCAATACAAACAAAAGATACAAAGACTTTTCCAAACACGAAACAAACTTTTCCTCTTTATGATTGATACAAAAAAAAAAAAAATTTTGTTAAGTTAATTTAAGTTGTGACATGTCAAAAATTCAACAAAATAGTGATGGCAATAATTTTTAAGTTCAATGTTTTAAGTTAATTTACATTTCGGACGAAAACTTGATTTTACGAATTATTTGCGTCATAAGAAATGTTTTGTATGTTCATACATACATTGTTTTCACGTTTTATTTGACAGAAGTCCATAAAAATTGTTGTCATTTTTGTTGGTAATTTCTACATACGATATATTTTTTAATTAAAAGTTATCACTTAACAATGGCGTAAGTGCCACTTCCGACAAGCACTTATTAATTTTGTACAAGCAACAACGTCGGTTCTGGCACTACCGACAAATCAGCATTACTCGTACTCCGTTAAAAAGGTCAGAAGTGACTTTTCTCATATTTAGTCATAAAATACGGGATACTCCTAATAATATACTAAACGTAAATAACTTATAGAGCACAACCCTGAAATTTCATGATTCTACTTGAAATAAGTAAAAAGTTATTCACAATTTAGACTTTGAATCGCTCTCCTGTAAAGTTGCTGTTTTTCACATCCGACATTGTTAATAGTCATGGACGAAATGCTGTGCCAGCCTTTAAGAGGGGATCGGTGGTTTAAAATTAGAAGACAAACGAGCAAACAGGTCACCTGTTGGATAGTAACTACCGTCGCTGAGTTACCAGCCTTTCAGAGAGAAAAGGCTTAATTGAGGGAACAGGGAAAGGGGAATAGAGAAAAGGGGTATCCCTATTCCCCTGTTCTCTTTCCCTTTTTTATGAAATTAGGGGGCAAACAAGCAGACGGGTCACCTGACGGAAAGCAACTGCCGTCTCCCATGGGCACTGTTACATCAGAAGAGTTGCAAGTGCGTCCCGGCCTTTTTCTGAAGGAATAGGCTAAGTATATAAGCAGAAGAGAATAGGAATAGGGAATAAGGTATAGGGTGCAGTTGGGCCTCCGCTAAACTCACTCAATAGACGAAACACAGCGCAAGCGCTGTTTCACGCCGGTTTTATGTGAGTCTGTGGTCTCTCAAGGCTAACACCTATTTTTTAGGGTTCCGTACCTAAAGCGTAAAAACGGGACCCTAATTACTAAGACTTCGTTGCCTATCCGTCTGTCCGTTTGTACGTCTGTCTGTCGGTCTCCAGGCTGTAACTCGAGAATTGTAATAGTTAGAGAGTTGAAATATTTACAGATTATGTATATCTCTTGCGGCTTTAACAATAAATACTAAAAACAAAATAAAATTAATATAGGGGGGCTCCCAAATCCCATACAACAAACGTGTTTTTTTAGCTTTTTGCTCTATATCAATAATGCCAACAGGTAGGTACTTGAATTTTTCTCAAAGTCCTTTGTTATATGTGTACTTTAATATTTAATAATAATATTAAAATAAAATAAAAAATAAAGGGGCCTCCCATACAAAAATTCAATTTTTGGCCTAATTTTGCTCTATAATAGTAGGAACCCTTCATGTGCAAGTTCGACTCGCACTTGGCCGATTATTTATTTGTCACATTGTGACAAAATAGTATAAAATACTTCTTGTCAAGAAGTATTTTATACTATTTTAAATTTTGTACCTACCATAAGAAACGGTGGTATCTCATACTAACATCCACCCTCTATGTCAAGGAGATGGGATAGGTTAGGTTGGGTTTGATAATTTTTTTGTTGTTTTTGTACTAATATTATGTTACATACCAAATTTCAGCTTTCTAAGACTGCAGGAAGTACCCTGACAGTTTTGATGATCAGTGAGTCAGTTACAAAATTGTGGGTTTTTGGACCCCTATAAAATCTAAAGTAAAATAGCTACGATATTCAAACTTCGTGCACTTAATTATTTTACTCATGTCACTATATTATCTTAAAAATTTAAACTATCTGGCATTGTCCAAACCAAAGTTATGAGGGTTTAAAAATACGACGAAATGTTTCCAGAACCGGAGGTAGGTAGTGCCCTTACGCTTCGCTTAGCTCGTCTTGGCGGGGGCATTACCGTGCCTCCAGAACAGGGTAAATATTACACATAGTTTGCTGAAATTCTTACCGTAACATAATCCTTGATGTATCATCTTATATCACTCAAAGTATAAATTTAATAAATGTGTGTTATGTTTGTTACTCTTTCACGCAAAACCTCTCAACAAATCTTGTCCGGTTAAATTCCTAAATCTTATATATAAAATTCTCGTGTCACAATGTTAGTCCACGAACTCCTCTGAAACGGCTTTACTGATTTTATCAAATTTTATATGCATATTCAGTAGGTCTGAGAATCGGCTACTCGGTACTTTATATATTGATAAGTGCATTTGTTGAATAAATAATAGTAAATTATTACAACCTGAGACTGACGGCGACCATTGATTGTGCGACGAGATAGCGATCGACGTTGCCATGGTGACACACTTATTTAGTCACTTCAATAAAATAATATGGCAAATATATTATGGCAAAGCAGCCTTTGCCGGGACAGCTAGTTATAATATAAAGTTCTCGTGTCATAATGTTAGTTACCGTACTCCTTCGAAACGGATTTACTGATTTTACCTATAATATGCATATTCAGTAGGTCTGAGAATCGGCTATAACTGGCCACTTTTTATATTCATAAGTGCATATTTTGTTGAATAAATAATAGTAAATTATTACAACTCGAGACTCGAGACTGACGGCGACCATATTATTGTTTGTGCGACGGAATAGCGATGGACGTTGCCATGGTGCCATACTATACACACCGGCATATTTAGCGGAACACAAAAAAAAGGTGCATAATTTAAAAAATATGGTTTTATTTTAAAATCTACTTACTACACTTCTTTTGTTATTTAAAATTTCATTTGTTTTACTTAAAATTAGATCATATTATGAACAAAATTTGCGAGTAAAGGCTATTTGTGAAAAATGGTACATTTTTGAACTTTTCATGTAACCGGGAAAAGTGAAAATTATTATTAAAATAACAATTAATTAAATTAAAAAAAAAATGGTGATTAATATCGCGTATTTCCTCCACGTGCTCTTATTAAAGTTTCTAATCGTCTAGGCATACTGAGAATTATGTTATCGATGGTCTCCTTTTTTTTTTTTTTTTTTTATTACGCAGGGGAAACCCATCATGGGTGCCCCGGGTTGGGTACCCCGGGGATATGTGAGACTTCTACTCACTAAAACCACCTGCGGTTCGCCTTCAGCCGTATAACGGAGGGATGTCCCGGATCTAACAAACACGAGACTCCCTCCACGACCGGCCGGTCTACCTCGGGACCGGACTTCCACCAAAAGTAAGGGAACGCTTAGGCAAACTAAAGCGTTCCCCTCGGCGCCGGGACTGGCTAAGCCGGGGAGGTTCCCATCATCTCCCGGAGCCCCGTTAGACGAGAGTTAGGAGGTTCGCATAGCGTCGCCTCCGCACTCCCGTCCTACGCCGGCGGGGCGGCAAAGAGGTGGGATCGTTCTCTCTGTCCCGCTCCGTGGCCTCTTTCTGCGATATAACAAATTCGCAGAAAGAGACCGCCGCCTGCCAGGCCTCATCGCTCTCGAGCATGCAGCGCACCATGCTCGGGAGTGAGAGGTCCCCGCCTAGTACTGCCACCAGATCGTGGCGCTGTACGGCCCAACGATCGCACACCTCAAGGGTGTGCTGGGCCGTGTCCTCCGCAGCGCCACAGTCGTGGCAGGCCGGCGTTGGCTCTCTCCTGGCGATCTTACACAGGTACGCACCGAAACAACCGTGTCCGGTGAGTACCTGTGTAAGGCGGAATGTGAGGGGTTTTCTTTTTCGACGCATCCACGCCGCAAGAACTGGCCGCAGAGCCTGAGCAGTACGTTGACCGTACTGGGCCTGCGCCAGAACCTCACCCCACCTTCGAAGCAGCCATTCCTGCCCCAGCTTCCGCACCCGCGAGAGCTCCTCCCATGTCGGCGACTCACCGAAGAGTGACCTCCTCTCTGAAGTGAAGAGGTGCATCTCGGCGAGCACCGGCGCCACGAGCTCCCACGGGGGATCTCCAGCCAGGGCAGTGGCTGCCACCCAGGAGACTGTACGGTAGCCCCGAATTACCCTCACCGCTATGACCCGTTGCGCCTTCCGCAGCTGGGTTTTGTTCTTAACGGTGAGGGAATCCGCCCAAATTGGGGCCCCATACAGAGCTATACTCCGGCAGACCCCGGAGTATAGCCGCCTGCAGGCTTCGCTGGGCCCTCCTATGTTCGGAAGGAGCCGGCCCAGCGCTGATGCCGCCCTCACGACCTTCGGTCCCAACTGTTCGAAATGAGGACCGAAGGTCCACCTCCCGTCCAGGATGAGCCCAAGACATTTCAGTGTCGGGCTCACCCTGACCTCCGTCTCTCCGATCATAAGTCGTGCACCCGATGGGGGTCCTTTCTTCCCGGGCCCGCGGAAGAGCAGGGCTTCGGTTTTTTCCATACGAACCCGAAGCCCAAGCTGCTCAATGCGTCTGACTACGAGCTTTGTGCCCTCTTCGGCCGGCCGCGCAGCTTCCTGGTACGTCCTTCCCCGAAATGTGATGTAAGTGTCGTCTGCATAGCAGACGAGATCCATTCCGGGGAGGAGATACTCCTCCTGCAGGACCCAGTCGTAGCCGGAGTCCCAGAGGTTCGGACCCACAATCGAACCTTGTGGAACGCCGCACTCGACCTCCACCCTCACTAAAGACCCCGACCGATCCACGAACACGATCTCCCGATCAGAGAGGTACGCCTTAAACAGTCTCCTGAGATACAGAGGCACTTCCTGGTACTCCAGTGCCTCATGTATTACGCTGTGGGGGAGACTGTTAAAGGCGTTGGCGATGTCCAAGGACACCACCACCACCACCTCCCTCCTGCGTTCCGCCTCCTTCGTCACCGACCTGAGGCGCCCTATGGCGTCGATGGTCGACCGACCGCCCCGAAACCCGAACTGTGCATCCGACAGTCCAGGCCCAGGGCCCTGCTCTAAGTGCTGAACTAGGCGAGAGGCTAAAATGTGCTCAAACGCCTTACCCACCTCGTTCAACAAAACGATCGGTCGTACCGCCGACGCGCTGTCCGGTGGCCGCCCGCCCTTCGGTAATAGGACGAGGCGGCCCTCCTTCCATACCTTCGGGAACTGCCCGCACTGAATGCAGCGGTCAAATAGTTCCCGAATACTGTCTTCGAGGTGCACGAGAGCTATTAAAAGAATTTTCCCGTGCACCCCATCCGGACCAGGCGCCCTCTTCTTGGAACGGAGGCGGAGCAGAACCGCCTCCATTTCAGCGTCGGTAACGGGTGGCGGAACACCCTCCTCCATCGAGCCCGGCGTACGTCGGGCCATTCGCGGTGGAGCGAATCCTGCCGGGGGGTTCGGGAATAACTCTCGAACGATATTCCCCAGCAGGTCTGGCTGGAGCGTCTCCGTCAAAGGGGCCGACTGGGTGCGAAGTTTGTCTCGCGCCCTTTTGTACGGTCGGCCCCAGGGGTCTTTGTCTATCCCCTCCACCAGCTCCATCCACGCTTTCTCCTTGGCCTGACTGATGGCCAGCTGCAGGATCTTCCGTTTCGCAACGTAGACCCTGTGTAGCCGGTCATCCCGATCCACATCTTGGGGGCGGCGCCGCCTGCTGCGAGTATATGCTCGACGCGCCGCATTGCAGGCGGCACGAAGGTCAGCCAACTCGGTCGTCCACCAATACACTTCCCGTCGCGGAGAGGGCGTACCCCAAACTCTAGGCATGGCAGCCTGACATATGTTTGTGAAAACCCTGCCAAGACAGCCAGCCATCTCATCCACCCCCATGCCTTCCATCGACGGGAGGCTCCAGCGACCGACGATGGCCGCCTCCTCCGCCAGCTCCCGGTTGAGCTTGGTAAGTGCCCAACGCGGGAACCTGCTACGCCCCCTGGACCTAGACACTGGACTCGATGCGAAGGCTGAAGACACCTCGAACCTAATGTAGCGGTGGTCCGAGAGTGTCTCCACCTCCGTCAACACCCTCCACCCCTCCACCCTGCGCGCGACGGCGGGAGTGGCGAACGACAAGTCCACCACTGAACCGCCTGTCCGCCGCACGCATGTCAGGACTGTCCCCGTATTAAGAAGGGACAATCCCGAGGCTAAGGCCCACTCCTCTACTTCCCTCCCCTTCGGATCAGTGACAGGGGAGCCCCACGCCGAGGACTTGGCATTGAAGTCCCCTGCCACTATGACGGGAAATGGGGCCAGCCTCCTGATCAGCGGCCCCAGAACATCGAGGAATTGTTCAAGGGCGGCAAGATTGCGATTTGGGGAGAAGTACACCCCGACGATGTACACATCTCCCGGAGCGGCAACTATGTATCCATCCCCCCTCATTCTGGGTATGAGGGGGGGCCCAGCACCAGGCCTCACCACTATTGCCACGGAGCCCAAATTGTCTCCAGCCCAGTGGGGCAAGGGAGGAACGAAGTAGGGCTCCGATACGACCGCCACATCAATCAACCACTCCGCCATCGACTGCAGGAGGAGGTCCTGAGCCGCGGCGCAGTGGTTCACATTAGCCTGTAAGACGCCGAGATGACCAATCATTACTCTGTCATTTCGGCATCATGCACCACCAGCCCTCTCCCGGATGGTGCCGGGGCGGAGGGAAATTTCCCACGTACTGGTGGGGGGTTACACGCTCTACCCCCCATTACGTGATCTGCTTTCAGGCCAGCATCGCTGCAAATTGCGCAGCGTAACAGGGACGACTCACAGCCGGCAGCTTTATGCCCCGGATTGCCGCAGCGATAACAGAGGTCGCTGCGGTCTTTTTCGCAACTACACATTCCGGACATGTGGCCCTTACCCAGACACCTGTAACAATGCCTGGGTTTGTGGCCCTCATGGATGAGCCGCACCCTGCTCCAGCCAACGCGAATCGCACCAAGCTTTATGAGCCGCTTGGCAGCGACCACAGGGCAAGAGACACGCACAGCACCCACACCTCTGAAATTGAATTGTGGTTCGCCAACCCACACTTCTCCATGGGAGCATCCACCCTCAGCAGCCATAGCCGCCCTTATGCCCTCCTTTGTGGCAGTCTCGTCCAGACCCGTCAACCTAAAGTCGGTTTTCATGACGGGCCTGACCACATCCGCAACCTCACACAGGAGCTCTCCCATTTTCTTTGCAAGGGCGTCTGCCTGCTCACCACTGGCGCGCCCTGGCACCTCTATGAGGCGAGCTCCTGTCGCCGCCGTCTTTACTCGAATGGGTCCAATCCCCATCTCCTCAAGGTTCAGCTGCTGTTGGGCCCGAATGAGCACAGACCCATAGGTCTCCCCTTTAGCCACCGCCTCTGGCCGCAGTTTCACAACTACAGCCGAAGATTTAGGAAGGACCAACTTTGCCCCCTTTTTCTTTTGGGGGACAGGTGGCACCGGAGCATCCCGTGCCTTCTTCCTCCTCGGCGCCCTACGCCTAACAACCTCGGTCCATGCTTCATTAGGCGCCGAGGAAGGAGCTGGTGCTGCAACCTCCGCCGACTTCTCCACCACCACAGGCACTTGGGACCCATTGGAGGCTACCGGACCAAAGCTGGACCAATCTCCTCCCTTTTTATTCCCCTTTGGGGGATGTCCTTGCCGCACCGGAGGACGAACTGGTAGATCCGGAAATTCTTCACGGATCTTTTGAGCCGGATTCGGAGTCTTTTCGGGCGCCACAGTTGCCACCTGGGTCGATCGCACCGGCAGAACCGGAGACCTTTCTCTCGGCGTCGGCGATACTTTATCCTTTTGGGCAGCCCTCTTTTCTCGAGCTGCCTTCTTCTTGTCACTCGCCAATGGCGGGCGAATAATCGGAGGAGGCGGCAGACGTGCTTCCAGCGACGAAAGACGACTGTCAATCATATTGCCGACAAGCTGAGCAACGCTTTTCTCCAAAATGCCTAGCTGCTCGCTGGACATTTGGTTCGGCACCGACGGCTGGCCTTTCGCCGCTGCTTTGGCCTCCTCAAAATCCCGTCTATAGGCGCGCACCTCTTCACGGAGGTTCTCCACCTCCCGCCGAAGCCTTCCATTGTCAGCACGGAGGCGACGTGTCTCTTGTGCCTCTGTGCGGGACACCAGCGCTTCCAGGACTGTTTTCACAGCCCCAGTAGCCTTTCTTATTTTGTTGGCATACCCTCCCTTCAGGTTGGTGGATCTGCCAGCAATGCCAAGGATCTCCTGGAGGTTAGCCATGGCGGCATCCACCAACTCATCTGCCCCCATTTTGTCCACGTCCAGGTCGAGGGGACCAGGTGGGATAGCTTCTTGGGCGACCTCAGACGCCGGCTTCAAAAAAGCCCTTTTATCAAGGGCGGCCGCGAATTCGGCTTCGCGTGCAGCCTCCGCACGGCCTCGGCGTGGCTGACGAGATCCGCGAACCCTCCCGCGCTTAGCCGAGGGCTTCACCCCCAACAACTCCACAGCATTCTCCGGGTCTTCGGTGTCGGAGATCCCGGAGAACAAGCGTTTCGACTTGCTCCTACTCCGAGATATCTCCGACTCCGAACCGGAGCGCATATTCCAGTCGAGGGCCTCCTCCAGAGTGAGCCCAGCACGCGTGCGGCCTTTCTGGCTAACTCCCTCGCTACCGCTTGGGAGACCCTCCCCCTCACTATCTTTTTCACCCACCTCAACCTCCTCCATACCATTCGACACTAGCCTTTCCACAAGTGCGATCGGTGTCTGAGTTGTAAGCCTGGGGTCGTCGTTGTTGGGGGCAGGAATGCCCCCGGAAATCGTCATATTGTCCGCCGCTGGCGCGGTTAGGTGCGCCGGCTTCGGACAATCGCGCGTAGTCGCGCCCTTTTCATCACCCGCCGCCACAGCGGCCCCCTCTACCCTCATCGCACTAGTTGGCCCCTCCGTATACGAGGGCCGGCCACCGTCCGAAGACGGCGCATGGGATTCTCCAGCTCCTGAGGAGCTGGGACCCACCCGGAGAATACTTTGACTATTGCGACTTTCCATCATACAGACACTCCGACACCCCGGGTCGCGGGCCCGTTCGTCACACTGCGGGCGCAGCCAAACACACACACAATCACACACACATACCGGCGTTCAGCCACCCCTCCCGTGTCACTGTGAAAAAGCTCACGATGGCACGGGGGAGGTGCCCAGGGACACGGCGTGGACGGACCGGTATCGCCCCCATCGATGGTCTCCTGGGATAGTCTCCGCCATTCCTCAACTACGGCGATTCGCAGTTCACCCACGTTGGCAGGAGCTGGAATTCTTGACTTAACTTTTCTTTTCAGCAAGGCCCAAACGTGCTCTATTGGGTTCATATCCGGTGATCTCGCCGGCCACTCCATAACAGTGATATTCATATCATTAAGATAAGCTTGAGTTGCCCGAGCGGTATGCGGCCGAGCATTATCCTGCATTAAAACAAAATTGTCACCGATATATGGGGCAAACGGTACGATATTTTCTTCTAAAACTTCTCTGATATAGCGGTCCGCAGTCAGACTCCCTCTGTCAATCACTACCAAGTCTGTGCGAACTCCCAAACAAATGCCCGCCCAAACCATTATTGATCCACCACCGTATGCAACTGTAGTTCTAAAATTTGTCTGAATGTAACGTTCTCCTTTACGTCTGTATATCCTTTGCCTACCGTCAATTTGATTTAAGAGAATTCTGCACTCATCACTAAACAATACCTTACTCCATTGGTCCGCATTCCAAAGTCGATGTTCCTGAGCAAAAGTTAACCTGTTTCTACGATGATTTACCTCTAGCCTTGGAGCCTTGGCGGGCACAAATGAAAATGAAGATTCTTCTAACCTTCTTCGTGCCATACGCTCACTTACGGTTACTCCCCGCACTGCTTCTAACTCATGTCGGGCTTGGACGGCCGTCAAACGGGGGTTCCCACGTACACGAAGCCGAATGAAACGATCATCCCTACTCGAAGTGCGTCTTTTTTTTGCCTTGTCCTGCTCTTCTCACATAAGTGCCAGTCTCCCTGAATCGTTTGACACTGCGATGGACCGTTGAAATCGATCGACGAAGATGTCTGGCTATTAATCTGTATGTTAGACCAAATCTTCGCATTTCGAGTGCCCTGGCAATCTCCGTTGGGGCTAAGTCAGGCATGATTCAGTCCTCAACTCCAAAAAGATACAAGATTTTTTTTTTTTACAAAAAAACAATATTTGAATGAAAAATTTAAATAAAATTCAGAAGGGAGAAATACTCGAAGTTCGCTCTACGTAAGGTATATTCGAATAAAATTAAAACAATTGCATAAAATGTGATGTTCAATTGTTTTCCTAATTTTAAATTATTATTTTTTAAATTAAATGACGTATAAACCAGCCAGCAACCTTATATGATACTTATATCAAACCTTTTTTTTATGTTCCGCTAAATATGCCGGTGTGTGTAATTAATTAATCACTTCAATAAAATAAAATGGGCGAAATATTTCATATCGCAAAACAACGTTTGCCGGGACAGCTAGTATTATTATATGTATACTAGCTGACCCGGCAAATATTGTTTTGCCATATCAATAATATATTGATATGGCAAAGCAAATATTGTTTTGCCATATCAATAATTTTTGGTATGAAAAATAGATGTTGGCCGATTCTCAGACCTACTCAAAATTTCATGAGAATCGGTCTAGCTGTTTCGGAGGAGTACGGAAACGAACATTGTGACACGAGAATTTTATATATAAGATGTCTCTTTAGGCTTTAGGGTCTGGTTAAACATGCATGATATTATATTATTTCATTGCGAAAAAATGCAGCTGGTTATTAGTAAGTACGTGCGAGAGCCATGCTTCGGCATGAATGGGCCGGCTCGACCGGAGAAATACCACGTTCTCACAGAAAACCGGCGCACAGTGTTTTAGAAACGCCCAAAATCGGACATGACTAAGTTAATGCAACAGTCGATGGCGTCTTATATTTCAAATGCAAGAGTAGAACTCCCGAGTGCGCATTTTACTTGGTTTTTGAAAAAATTTATTTTGAAATTGCTCATTTTTGAACTCCCTAAAAACGAAAATATTTTATTTAAATTAATTACGAGGGTTTGTGAACTTGCTACCCAGCTGATTAGATTAATCATTAAGAGACACAAATTTTGTACTTTATTTCATTCCTACAGTTCAAGTAGTTCCTGAGATTTTAATGTTTTAAAATATATAGACTTTATTTTTTTTTTCTCCTTTTCTATATGATTTCCGCACTTTCTGTCCATACTGAAAAATACTTTGGTTTATTATTTACACTACAATATTTTTATTTATTGTGAATCGCGTCTCATGCCAGAGATTTACGAATTTCTAATTTTTAATCGCGCCTTAAAAATTTTAAGAGCAAAGTTTCATCAAATACTTTTTTTTTAATTAATCACTTAAATAAAAAACATTTACAATTTTATTTTTTTAATAATTAGTCAAATAATAATCACTCAAGTACTAATAATAATAAATTTATAGTGTCACTAATATTATTACCTAACGACTTCTTCCTCCTCCATTTGGCACGCGAGGACAGCATTTTGAAGACCAAGGTGATGAAGAATGAAATGTTTCATTATTTGACTGATTTATTATTTGAGTGATTATTACATATTTGACTAATTATTTTTTTTTAATTGTAAATGTTTTTTTATTTAACTGATTATTTAAAAAAATAGTATTTGATGAAACTTTGCTATTAAATGTTTTAAGACGCGAATAAAAATTTGAAATTCGTAAATCTCTGGTATGCGACGCGATTCATAAAAAATAAAAATACTGTAGTGTAAATACTTAACCAAAGTATTTTTCAGTATGGACAAAAGGAGCGGAAATCATATAGGAAAAGAGAAAAAAAAATAAGTCTAAATATTTTAAAACATTAAAATCTCAGGAACTACTTGAATTGTAGGAATGAAATAAAGTACAAAATTTGTGTCTCTTAATGATTAATCTAATCAGCTGGGTAGCAAGTTTACAAACCCTCGTAAATAATTTAAATAAAATAATTTCGTTTTTAGGGAGTCAAAAAATGACCAATTTAAAAATTGATTTTCTCAAAAACGAAGTATATGCGCACACGGGAGTTCTACTCTTGCATTTGAAACATAAGACGCCATCGACTCATTGCATTAACTTAGTCATGTCCGATTTTGAGGATTTCTAAAACACTGTGCGGCGTGAAACAGCGCTTGCGCTGTGTTTCGCCAAGTGAGTGAGTTTACCGGAGGCCCAATCCCCTACCCTATTCCCTTCCCTTCCCATCCCTACCCTCCCCTATTACCCTATTCCCTCTTAAAAGGCCGGCAACGAACCTGCAGCTCTTCTGATGCTGCGAGTGTCCATGGGCGACGGAAGTTGCTTTCCCTCAAGTGAACCGTTTGCTCGTTTGCCCCCTTATTTAATAAAATAAAAAAAAATGCAGCATTAATAGTACGCCATAATTTCTGTCACTTTATTATAACTAAAAATATCTTAATACAATCGCAAAACACCGGCTATAGTTGACGCCATATTGTAAACAAAACGCACCTAGCACCGCGGTGGTGAGCGCTGAACTAAATCAATCAAATGCTGCTTTTGAATCAGCTGTAGTGTTGAACGTTTCGAGCGACTGAAATATTCAATTAAAAAGCTAGCCGTGAGATTGAATGGCGTTGTTCAGTCAAAGGGCTAGCTGTTTGATTGAACGGCTATTTTAATCAGTTGGCTGCGACATCTATATTGCTGCACTAAGGGCCCACACATACAATCCGTTACACCCTGTACCTACATGTCGCAGTCATCTGATTGATTCTGCTATTTCATTTGAATGACTTGCGAATTCATTAAGGCGCTATATTGAAAGTAATTTTACCGCAAGGGCAATTTTATACTTAATTTGTATGGCTACAAAGTCGTGAATACGCTGCGGCCAGAAGCTATCGGCTCGCTCGGAAAACATGCGAAAAACGTAATTTTAATTATTTAAAAAATAACTAGGAGCATTTAAGCAAAATGCTTCTATACGATTTTCAATTGTAAAGGTGTCTATCAATTAGACTAATTTCCTACAATACGTCTATTTTCGTTTAAAAATAATCTTCAAATTTCGTATTTTTAAGAGGTCATTTCGATCGAGAAATATATCGAGGCAAAATACATTAATCGTGTTTCTGGTTCTTCTCAAACCTAGATAAGGCTATGAAGATATGTATATCTCATTACCAGATTTGTAACATTTCTGAGGGTCCTATAGTATTACGTCAAAAAGGACAGTTTTTTCAATATAGCGCCTTAAATGAAGCCATTTAATTTACCGTTAAAGCCTTCACAAGTTGGCCTGTAGTCATATAATTAAATATTAGTATCCTCTGTCCTTTACCGGTAGGTACTCAAAGTAGGTATCTCCATACCAAAAATACCAAAATTTCAGAAAGATCGGTTCTGCGGCTTTGGCATGAAGGAGTAACAGACAGACAGGCAGACAGGCACACTTTAGCATTCACAAAATTAATTTGAATGATCTTAATTTCTATACCGATTGCGTCCCCCGTATAAGCTCTAAGCCCAGCCTGACCTATAAGATAATCCGTTTACGATCAAAGAAGCGACGTGACCACTGCAGTATCATCGTAATTAATCCAGTAATTAAAGACCGCAGACCAAACCTAGACCAACTAGACCAAATTCCGTCTCTAGTTGCCCAAGTTATTAATTAGTACGAAAGCAGAGTTTCAGAAATTCAATTTGTGTAATATTATGGTTGGGTGTTTTGAGTATTTCTGAGAAACTGTTGAATTTATAAGTACGATTGATAATTTAATTGAAATCGATGTTATCGTTAATATGATTGCTGGCTTATTTTTTAACTTGAGGGCGTTCGCATTTTCCTCTATTGCGCGGAAACCATAAATTTTCTTCGATGAAAATTATTAGGTATATTATGCTTTACCCCGGGATTTAAAGTAAGTATACATGCCAAATTTTGTTTACATCGGTTATATCGTAAAAAAATAACGAACAGGCATTCGTATTCATAATATTAGTATTTATATAAATACCTGCTTCTGCAACGACGTCTTCCTTGAAATTGTCCTTCATATACTTGGAAAGGGTATTATGGTAGAATAGATTGGCGTTCGCTCGAGTCGTATCAGTCATCTCTATCTTAGACGCCGCTTGCACCAGCACATTTAGTTTCTGACGAGCAATCGACAGTAATTTGTCTACTGAAAAAAAGAAAAAAAAAAGAAAATGTTATGTCCATTGCGAGTTTGAAACTTAAGACCCAAAATTCGTTGAAAATTCTTGATTTGAAAATAGTTGTGCTAAGTGCGTTGTCCCTTGATAAAATATGGCGCATACTACGAGAGAATTAAGTCACAAAATTACATACTTTTTAGTCTCACATTTAAGATTGGTACTTCTAGAGATCAAAATGTGTATTAGGATAGATTAATCTACAAAGTTCAATATAAGTGTTTAATATTTGAATAGTCTCAACACCAAACATTATTTTCGTCAAAAGGGCTAAAAATTAATCCAACCTTAACTAATTAAAAAGGGTTTCAACTTTGATCTAAAGGAAGGTTTTGACAACTTACAATCTGCCTCCACTTCGAGTACTTTTTGCGTGAAACTGTCTGGCAAATCCAGAGCTTGTTTAAAAGAGGGTGGTGGTCCTTGGTTTTTTTGAACATTCGGAGAACCTAACAACGCCACAATTATTGTTAATTAATCCTTCGATCGGGGAAATGCTATTGTATTCTATTGTTGTCGCGATCACCGGTGCTCGTACGGATGGTACGGAACTTGATGGGTTAGTATTCCTAAAATGCGAAATGTGTCTGTCTATTCCTCCTCTACCTCTTCACGCATAATCTCCTGAACCGATTTAGATGAAATAGTTCAGTTGTTATTTTAAAATTTTCTAGATGAGTTTTTCTCGTAAAAAATTCATAATTGATGCATTCAAGTTCTCAGTTTATTACCTACTCAATAATTAGTTACTAACATTCTTATTGGTGACAAGGCTCTTAAAATTTGGTGCACTGTTTTTCGAACTATGTGACACGATCAACTTACGGCCGTTCCCAATATTCAATATATCTCTGGTTTGACATACGACCGATCGCATCTAACATTGAATTGACATAAAATATATTATGTATCTAATCGTCTAATGGGAGCTATTCCTATATCTTACTAGATATAGGAATAGCTCCCATTAGGGAGCTTACTAGATATAGGAATAGCTCCCATAGGATAGGATATACTGGGCAAAACCAGAGATAGATCAAATATTGGGAACGGCCGTAAGTACCTAAGCCTCGGTTAGTTGCTAAGGGTTGATTGCGTCTTATTTAGAAAAAAGCAGAAAAAAAGAGATGTTGAAGATGAAACACGTGTTACAAGATGAAATGTTAAATAAAATGATTACATTTTAAAAAATCATGAAACAGTTTAATAGTGAAGAGCTAATAGATATTAGATAATATTATTGTATTTTTTTTTAATATATTAATTATTGTTTAAAAGACAAATAAAATAAGGAATAATGGTCTTACCGACACTAAAGAGCAGTTGATTAATCTGTTGTAAGGAGGTTTTCATTTCAATAATAAGCTGTCCCCTTTCATCGAGGGATTTGATCAGATTTTTTTCTTCCCGCTCCTCACTAATTAGTTGTTCCCGAAGCTTCATTTTGTCTTGTATGTATCTGAAAGGGAACTCATCAGTTGAGTGATAAAGTGTGTCAAGTGTGAATAGGACTAACTGTGTTGTCTTGAACAAAGATCATTTTGTTAGTACAGATTCGCTAGGAGGTTTATATTAAAAAAATATTACAGGTGATTAGGTACTAATACTGATTAATTTTTAGGCGGCCGCAATGCTAGCAATTCAAACGTCATGTACACTGTACAAGGCTCGATATGAATGCGTCCGCACGAACGAGCGAATAATGGCTTGTGATGTTGCGGTGAATTGTATGAAAGCGGTGTCATAGTAAAAGGAGGGGAAGTTGGGTAACTCCGGCCCAATCCGCGATTTAATTACCTACTGTCTTAGGGTTGTCAATTTTAGGCGGCGCGGCGGCGCGGGCGTTGTAATGTGGGAGCGGCAAGCGGCGGCTTCGTTCCCAACCGCATGAACAGCGGCAACGTCGCGGTCTTCCGACTTTAATAAGTGACTCTTGATTGTCCATATTTCGTGCATATTTGCATGCATATTTCGGCACTTGGATCGTGCATATAATCCGATGTCTAAATAAAATTATAAATATACCCTTTAAATTTTAAAACAACATTAAAAACTAACGCCTGTCTCTTATAGGTTTTAACCTACTATAATGTGTGTTATGATTCGAACTTTGCTTTATGTGCATAATTAATATCTGATTTACAATTAGTCAATTACTTATTTTTAATTACGATTTAAAATAAGTAATTGACTGTAGGTAGTTAATATAATATACCTACAATACAGAGAAATCGGCATTACTAAACGTAAACAATAGCGGCAAATTAGTTGGCTGATCAAAAGTACTTACCTAAAACATTCTCTTATATTTTATACTATGTTCTAGTGGGAAAGTTTGTGTGATAGAAAACTAATACAATAAAAAAATAAGTAAGTAGTTATCTGATCATCAAGTAAAAATTATATTATGCTAGAATAAGTGAGCAGTACTTACCATTCCTGTTCAACTGGTAATTTAAACAAAGACAATTATTCTGGAATTGTTGCATTACTATTAAAACACCCAAACACACAGCAATATTTATTACTCCTAGTCCTGCGATTATGATGGGACATTTTTGATTCGTTTGGCGCGGCATGGCGCGACGCGGGCGTGCAGCGTAAACTGTTACCCCGCCTGGTATGGTCCGAAAACGGTCCGAGATTTTAATAAGTGTGCGTGCGGCGACACATCGATACTATGGCGCACACATACAAGCCACGCGCGGTGCCTTTATATGAAGATAACTTACTTCCCCTACATATACTATGGCGGTGTAGTGGCCAAACCGCTCAATCGCGCGGACGCATACCTATATAGAATGCGCCTAAAGTCTAAAATGTGTTGGTAAAGTAAAAACAAATACTTCGGCATAACGGAGTATAAATAGTTACGCTTATAAAATTTTAAATTTGTTTTAAAAATTGTACCACGAAAAGCACAACAAGGCGTACTTTTAGTCAATCGTCGTACTCGGGTAGGTCAAACAATTTTATGACAGTAACTGGAGCCATGTTTGAGCGGTCTGTATGAGTCGGTCGAATTATATGCGGCAGCGCTATAGTTGCAAAACTTCTGAAAAATTCCGGAATACTTCTGGGAAAGTTTCTTTAAATTAGAATTATTTTTTTTTATTAAATGAATTTAATAAAAAAAAATGAATTTTTATTTTTGCTGAAAAATGAAAAATAAAATTTGCATCAATCGTCGATTGCCGCCGCGCATAGAGCGTCCGTCGCCCGCCGGGCGCCGGCCGCTGCCACCGCGTCGCGCGCGCCGACTGCCACGGCGAAATATTCAAAGGAAACATTCGATTGCGGGGTACGAATCTTTCCGCGGGATGAGGGAAAACTTCTCCGGGGAGCATCTCCCTTCCGGGCCGCCGTCGCCCGCTCGACGGGCGAGCGAGTCGTGCGAGCGGGTGACGGCGGCCCGGAAGGGAGATGCTCCCCGGAGAAGTTTTCCCTCACCCCGCGGAAAGATTCGTACCCCGCAATCGAATGTTTCCTTTGAGTATTTCGCCGGAATAATTGAATAGAAATATACGTGTTTGTTTGTGGTTTGTGGCGGATGATTGAATTATTTGTTCAGTGGCACATACGTATGTTAAATATAAATGTTTATTTATACTATATTAATATTATATTATTAAATATTATTAAAAAATAAATGCGAAAGTATGTCTGTCTGTCTGTCTCTCTGTTACCTCTTCATGCTCGAACCGCTGAACCGATTTTGCTGTACGGTTCCCGCGTTATAAAAGTCAAATATCAGCAAAATCGGTTCAGCGGTTCGAGCGTGAAGAGGCAACAGACAGACAGACGGACGGACGGACAGACAGACACACTTTCCCATATTTTATAATATTAGTATGGATGGGATTAATTAAATTAAATAGTAGTTACTATTTATTTATTGTGTTGTGTCACATTTTGTATGAGAATTGTGTATTTAACACTTTAACACAGAATCAAATATCATCGTTTGTCTATTTAAGTTAAAGATAAATAGTTTATAACTTCCAAGCGCAATTTTCCTCGTTTTTTTGACAGTTGAAATATTCCCAAAGTTTCGGAATATTTCGGAATACTTCCGAAGTATTCGACGGGAATGATTCGGAATTTTTCCCGCCAGCATCTATATTGACAACCCTAGGCAGCGCAAACGCGCGGTTTGGCGGCTACACCGCGAGGTGATAAGCAAATATAATTATGTAAATGACAGAGCGACCGCGCCGCTATTAAAATAAATCCATAATTAACTATAATCTCGCAGTGTAGCCGCGAAACCGCTCGTGCGAGCGCACATTAATCAAGCCATAGTTCTGTACTGCGCTCCAATAAACGTTTGCTATATACATTAATACATGGGCTGTATTATTTTTTTACATCCGTGGGCTGTATGTACATTAAAGCTTCAGTAATTAAGCATCAGTGGTCGCTTTGCTGTCGACTGTCGTTTGACATGTAAGTTCAATAGACGTCACTCAAGCGTCACCGATACATCCTCTGGCTAATGACGTAGTGCGGGCGCGCATTAGCACCATCCTTTGTTTACGTGAGACTTGGAGTGCATGCACTGCACATCCTGTGTGAAACGCGTATAACAGCCACCATTGCCAGCAGTAGTGCATCATCATTATCATCGCTAAGCATAGGCGTAGCCAGGTTTTAGTATCGGGGAGGGGGTTCAAGAAAGTAAAAGGAACAAAACTACATTAACCCTTTATTCATGAAAAAAGAACAATATTATGTAAGTGTCTAAACACCATGCCGAAGATACGCGGCCGAAGTTCGGCAAGATTACTCCTGCAATTTATTTTAAATTATCAATGACACATGCCGAAATTTCGTCGCGTTATAGCGTACAGACGAACTTCGGTCAAGCGTAAGTTCGGCAGCGATTCGGCGGTAATGTTTATTTTTTCGGCGTCAATTAGGCGGCGTTCGAGACAGTGAATACTCGGACAAAGTACGCAAATGAAATTCCGCCGCGCAATTTCGGCTCTTATCGTGTGTCATATCAGCCGAATGCGACGGAACGTAACATCGGCCACGGAACTTCAGCCGCGTATCTTCGGCATGGTGTGTTTAGACACTAACTTTTCGGGGGGAGGGGTTTGAACCCCCACAACCCCTCCCTGGCTATGCCCTTGTTGCTACGTACAGTAATACAAGATAATTATATTATGTAGGCTGTAGCGACAGTCATTTTTTTTTTATGCGTAGGGGAAACCGGTCATGGGACTCATGGGTCCCCCGGGTTGGGGATGTGCTTCAGTTAAGCTGAAGCACCCCGGGGGTATGTGGGACTCTTACCCACTAAAACCACCTGCGGTTCGCCTTCAGCCTATAAAGGAGGGATGTCCCGGATCTAACAAACACAGGACTCCCTCCACGACCGGCCGGTCTACCTCAGAAGGGACTGGACTTCCACTGTAGCGACAGTCCTACATTAAAGCTATTTAGTTTTTAAATAGAGGAAATTTTTCATGTTAAGAGGGCGACTAATGCAAAAAATCAAACATCGTCCTTCAGCCTTCTCTATTCACACTCACGCCCGTCTTTCATGTGCCAGGCGAAAAAGGACGACGCGGATTCATCGCCAAATAAGTTTTTTCTCAATATCTCGATAAATATACAACATTTTAAAAATCCGCTAGGTCGATCTCTCAATGATAGAATTTTATACAATGTGTTGAAATATTAACTTAGTTCAATGCACGGTTATGGCAATAAATGAAAAATTCGTGAAAATTAGATGAATCTTTGCGATTTTTTGCTATCGAGAAAATTTTAAGATATCGTGTTTTTGCTCAGATTGAACTCTTGGAAATATAATGTAATATCTAATTATAGAAAATGAAATAATTATTTTCAAGTGTAAAAACGAATTATAAAATCGACAATTTTGAGTTAGTCCCCACTTAATGCGGCGCGAGCCGGCCCCTTCTCAGTACGATTTATTTGACCTCGTGCGTATAATTAAATTTACTATACGCGATATCCATACTAGTCTATAATAATATTATAAATGCGAAAGTATGTCTGTCTGTCTGTTATCTCTTTACGCTTAAATCACTGTAATGATTTCGATGATATTTGGTATGCAGATACTTTAAGTCCCGGGAAAGGACATAGGATAGTTTTATCTCCCAAAAATGTGAGTACGGTTCCCGCGTGATCAACGAATTTTAGTGCAACGGAGTTGCGGGCATCATCTAGTTGTCTAAATAAACACGATATTTTAAAAGTTTTTCTATATTATAATAGAAAAAAAATCACAAAGATCCATCTTATTTTCACATTTTTTCAATTATTTCCAAAACGGCGCATTCAACTGAGTCAATATTTTAATAAATAATGTAAAATTCTATTACTAAGGGACTGAACTAGCTGATTTGAAAAAAAAATTAATTTATCAAGTTATTAGGAAAATACAACTTTTGCGCCGATTCTGCGTCGTTCTTATTCACTTAGCATACAAGAACGACGGGCGTAAGAGTAAAGAGACAAGGACGATGTTTTATTTTTTGCTTTATACGCCCCCTATGCAATAAAAAAAAAGCGTAATGAACACCTAGAAAGCAGCCAATATAGCACTTAACGCTGTTTTAGAGCTGTATAAGAGCGTTAAAGAGATATTGTAGTGTTATAATGTCGGTTTATGAGTAATTATTCAGCTCTAGCTGTATTAAGTCTGTATTAAGAAGTCAAAGTACGCTTAAAGTTCTAAATCACTGTCATGTACAGCTTTAAGTTTCCTTTAACGCTTTAATCCGAATTTTAGTATTAAAGCTGTACAATAGCTGTATTATGCATACCGTCACTTACTTAATACAGCTTAGAGCTGTATTATGGTGGTCCTCAATCTTATTTCTGTATTATGGAGTAGCCAAACTCTCTTCTACAACTTCTTTTTATAGTGTAATTGTACACCCTTTTACAGCCTAAAGCTGTATAATTTCTCCCTTTGAGAGCAATAAACAGCAATAATAGTAAATTTATTCCTTTATACAGCCCATCAACCGCTAAAGCTGAATTTTGCATACCGTCACTTACTTAATACAGCTCTAAGCTGTATTATGGTGGTCCTCAAATCTTATTTCTGTATTGTGGAGTAGCCAAACTCTCTTCAACAGCAATAATAGTAAATTTATTCGTTTATACAGCCCATCAACCGCTTAAAGCTGAATACTGTTACGGATACGCAGAGCCATCTAGCGTACTCGATAGCATTTGTATTTTTTTTAACCGACTTCCAAAAAACGAGGAGGTTATATGTTCGGCTGTGGATATTTTTTTTTTTTTTTTTTTTTTTGTATGTTCAACGATTACTCCGCCGTTTGTGAACCGATTTTCGAAATTTTTGTTTTGTTGTATTAGGTTTCACTCCAATTTGGTACCATGTTCACAAAAGTGGTGACCTGATGATGGGATCCATGAGTAATCGAGGGAACTCCTCGAAATTTATATGGAAACATATGGTGATTTTGGTTTTATGTGAAGTGTACTAAGAATATGCTACCAAAAAGTCAAATATTGGGTCAAAGTATACCATGGTTTCGAAGATGCTGAGAGAACTCCTGACTCCTTATAGATACACGTTCGGGAGTTTCGGCGTTGTTTTAAGAACAGAAAGCATATGCTACTATGCAATTCATATTCATCATCATAATCATCATCATCATCGTCATCATCATCATTAAGGTCACCAATGTCTCATGGCACAGAATTAATAATAGTACAAGGCATAGGTATGGATATACTAATAATAATAATTATGTACTGTATAACAACACCGGTTTGTTTAATACATGGCGGTCGGCGCCGCAGAGGCGACGGCGTCGCCGCGCCGCGTGGCGCGTGGCGGCAGACAACAGATCGAATACTTTACTAATTACTTTATAAAATTTAAATAGACAAATAGAATTAAAATAAAGTTATTTTAAAAAGAGCGTTTACACAAAACAAAGTCATTAAGTGTCTTTTTAATCAGTTATACTTATTAATCGATAGATGGCGCACTAAGTATCGATTTGAATTCTTGATTAAGCGCTTATTGCACTTATCCTAGCTAGGAAGTCCTAGCTAGGGTCCTAAAAAATTTAGTCAAGTGGAATAACATTTAGAAGCTAGGATCCTAGCTAGGATCCTAAATCGGAAAAAATTTAGTCAAGTGGAATAACATTTAGAAAGCTAGGATCCTAGCTAGGATAAGTGGAATAAGCGCTTTACAAGAACAGAGCTGTCAATAATTATGATAATATTAAATATTATGAGTAGCTACGCTACATCCTATGCAAGTTTATACAATTTTTTATCTGATAGATCCTTCGATCGTGGAAAAACGAGACACAATAGCCTTTCTATTGTTATCTCAATCGCCGGTGACCGCTTGGGGCTTGAAGCACTAAAATTGTTAAATTACTTAGCACAATCTGTTCACTTCACTGATAACATATGATTTTGTGAGTGCGAGTTGTGACTCTTGACAAATTGTAATAAGATACGTAAAATATACGCGAAGGTTTACCTACTAGTGTAACTAAAAAGAGTGAAATTATTATTATTTTTAACAAAAAATTAAAACCGACTTCCAAGGTAAAAACAATAATAACATTAATATGAACTAAAAAGTATTAAATAATTTTTACTATCTAATGGTGCCTTTTTCCGAATTCGGCTAAACCTCAACTATTTCTGTATTCAATCTTCATAATTTTGAAGTCGGTGCCAGTTCCAAAAGTTTCAAATATTCTGTCAGAGGACTGAAGATTCAGCTATCTGGTACTGGTGAACATATTGTGTTAAGTAATTTAACAATTTTAATTGCTATGCGCCTTCAAAGTTGGATAATCAAGTCGAATTTTTTTCAATTAAATTTCTTAATATTTTTATACCATTCGATAACTTATGCAATTAAAAGCAACTTTTATTATGAAACCACTTTCATAAACGCAATATTAATTAATATACCTATCGAACAATGTTCTCTCCCGATCCGTACAAACTACGAAGAGTGACGTCAGTCTTTCGTAGCACTTTGTATGGAGCGTTTCGGGCAGGTTTATTTTATGAGATGTTTGAATTTTCATATCTTGGTGAATTTTTAAGCTATCAGAGTAATTCTTTCAGCGATGTTTCTATTTTTTAAGGGTCTTTCAATTACCAGTAAGAAAAAAAAATAGTCATCAAGCCTATTACTAGAGAATATTAATTACTCACTGACATAGGTGGAAAGTTAGACGAAGTGCCCAAAGATGTAATTTTCCTGAATAAATTAAAAACCAGTCTACCTGTAAATGTCATCAAAAGAATTTACTCGGGATTTCGGCAGGGCTCTTTACAAACGCGCAATATTTTTCCTTTAATATGAGACCTCTGTCAATAAATTAATAGGGACAGTATGAATATAAGAAAAATATAATATTCTGTCAAAGGATTTAATCAAAGATTAGATTAGATGATATTACCCTATGGTCCCTCAGATAGGTAATTTCACGTAAATTTCCAACTTCGAAAGAAAAAAATACGACAATTTCTCCACGCTTACATTTACGTAAATAAAAAACATTATATCTTGCGTATTTTCAATAAAAATTAAAAGGTACAGGCTACAGCCTATGAACGCTCACAATTCGCAATACTAGGAGTATTTTACATATTACTAGCTGTCCCGGCAAATGTTGTTTTGCCATATAAAGTATTTCGCCCACATTATTTTAATGAAGTGACTAAGGGCCAACCCACACGTACCACAACCACACGACAAACACACGACGTAGTCGGGCGTATATTTCGTATTGTAAATGAACTGGACCATACACACGTACCACATTTTGCAGTCGTTGTCGACCACTTGTAAAATACCGACCACATCGCAACCACGTCGCAACCACGTCGCTACCACATCACAACCACAACATTTCTTCAAGGGGGCGAAACTTTAACGAGAATGAAAGAAAACATTCCACGCCTCGTTTAAATTGAGAAATGTAAAACGTACCAAGGGGGGGGGGGGGGGCAGTCGGGGGGGGCCTGCCCACCGGAAGGTAAAATAAACGTCAATTTTCCTGGAAAGTGGGAATTCAAAACGTGTTAAGTATCTACTCTGCGTAAAATGAAGTGTTGGAAACAAAATATCTTTTAAGGCCAGGCCAGTTTGAAAAGACTGATTTTTAGGGTTCCGTACCCAAAAGGTAAAAACGAGACTCTATTACTGACACTTCAATGTCTGTCCGTCTGTCTGTCTCCAGGCTATTATATCTCAAAAACTGCTATAGCTAGTCTTCTGAAATTTTCAAAGATTGTGTATTTCTGTTGCCGCTATAACAACAAATACTAAAAACAAAATAAAATTAATAATTAAGGGAAGCTCCCATACAACAAACGTGATTTTTGTCTTTTTTGCTCGATTTCAATAAGGGTAACTATTAGACACTTGAAATTTTCACAAAATTCTTGACTGTATGTGTTCTTTAATAATTAATAATAATATTAAAATAAAATAAAAAATTGAGGGGGGCTCCCATATAAAAAACGCAATTTTTGCCTATTTTGCTCTTGATCGGTACGGGACCCTTCGTGCGTGAGTCCGACTCGCACTTGGCCGATTTTTAAGCTTCCAGTCTAAAGAAATTATGTGGAATTCTCTTACACCAAAATTGATGTAGACTCAAAAAGAAACAAAGTAAAAAATAATACATATAGCAAGGATAGCGACAATAAAGTGTCCTCTTCGAAATCCACGACTTTGGGCAAGACGTGTTTCCGCTATAAAAGCCCGAGTCGAAATACAATATTTTGACCTGCACACGACGCAACCACGTCGCAACCACATCGCAACCACGTCGTAACCACATCGCAACCACAAAATGCTGCAGCGACACCATTCACACGTAACCACAGCTCGACGACATTTTGTCGTTGCGATGTCGTGTGGTTGTGGTACGTGTGGGTTGGCCCTTAATAAGCACGTCACCATGGCAACGTCCATCGCTATCCCGCCGCACAAACAATGGTCGCCGTCAGTTTCGAGTTGTAATAATTAACTATTATTTATTCAATAAATGCACTTATCAATATAAAAAGTAGCCATTAGCCGATTCTCAGACCTACCTATTTTGGTAAAAATCAGTACTTAAAGCCATTTCGGAGGAGTACGGTAACTAACATTGTGAGTTGTGACACGAGAATTTTATATTATATTATAAGATATAATTGCTAGCTGACCCAGCAAACGTTATTTTGCCGTATAAATGATTTGTGGTATCAATATAAAAAGTAGATAAAAACCTATTCTCAGGCCTAACGAATGTACATACAAAATTTCATTAAAATCGGTTGTGCCGTTTTGGAAGAGTTCGCGCACAAACACTGTGACACGAAAATCTTATAATACATTAGATGTGTATTTACTATGTACCTACGTCCCTTCTGTCCGTCTGTCTCCAGGCTGTAACTTAAGAACGGTAATAGCTAGAGAGTTGAAATTTTTACAGATTGTATATTTCTGTTGCCGCTATAACAACAAATACTAAAAACAAAATAAATTAAATAAATTTAAAGGGGGCTCCAATACAAAAAACGTGATTTTACAAACATTTTTTGCTCGGTATCAATGATGACAACAAGTAAGCACTTGAAATTTTCACAAAATCCTTAGTTATAATAATATGTGTACTTTAATAATTAATAATAATATTTAATTAAAATAAAAATTTAAGTTAAATAAAAAATTATCCCGTACAAAAAACACAATGTTTGGCCTATTTTTGCTCTATAACGGTACGGAACCCTTTGTGCGCGAGTCCGACTCGCACTTGGCCGATTATTTATATATGATATTGAATGTACTGTAACTTCTTAGTGGAAATTCATGTTGAACAATCTCTCACCACCCCTTCGTACTCTGAAAACAATAAATAACTTTAAGGTAAAACTGAAGGCACAATTATTGAGAGAACAAATTGAAATGTAGATATAACTATAATAATTAATAAGTACAATAAAATGTAAATTTATATTGTATATCTAACAATAATCTAACAATAATCTTATTCTTTTAAGTTTATCTGAAATGAATGTCTTATTTTAGTATTATTATTATTCTAAAGTTAACTCACAAACTATTTACTTATTACATTATTTTTTTTAATATTATCTATAGACGTACCTTTAGTTTTGTAAGCCGTAGCCAAGTGGTTTATGAATTGGTTTTTCACCGGCGCGTAGGTACTGTACACGTACTAATGCTGGCCTAGACAACTTCGCTGGACCATTATCAGTTATCCTATCGCTCTGAAATAGTAGATATTAAATTATATATTATAATATTGTTAAAAATTTATTTATATTTAATAACATAATATAGATTAGTTACCTTGTAAGTTCATGACGTCAGCAATTACTCAGTATTAAATTAAGAAAAACAAGCAAAGCAATTAACAGCTGTGCTGCGTGAGCACTGAGCCCCCGTCACTCCGAGCGAGGCCCAGGCCACGCCGGTGTGAGGCCAGCGGGCGGCGCGCGCGCCTGTATAGTCCGCCGTAGGTGTTTACCGCCACACACTGGTCCCAAAGTGAAATAAATGGGACATTAAGAATTTTCGGATCGAAGGTCAACGGATCAGGCTGATTTTTTTTTTGTAGACTGCTGATGCAATTACAAGTCACTTTTATAGACGTCGTTTTTTTTCAAATATAGCTCTACAGAGAAAAAATAATTATTATTTTTTTGTATGGATGAAATCATAATTTTGTCATTTAATTCCAAGATTCAAACGTATTCAAAATAAATCATAGCACAGCTTATAGAGGGACTCTTGTCGTACATTTTTGTCATAGACGCTCAACTGCGATTTTTGCGCCTTTTAGAGCTACATGCACTTTAATTTTTTTGTCAGCGGATGAGGCCCATTTTTTTTCTTGTAGCATCTGATGCAATTACTAGTAACTTTTATAGATGTTGTTTTTTCAAATATGCTTTATCTACAAAAAAAAATGAATTATTTTTTATTATGTATGGACGAAATTATAATTTTGTCATTTTCTTCCAAGATTCAAACGTATTCGACATAAATCATAGCATAGCTGCAGCTTATAGAGGGACTCTTGTCGTACATTTTTGTCATAGACACTCAACTGCAATTTTTGCGCCTTTTAGAGCTACAGGCACTTTATTTTTTTGGTCAGCGGATGGGACTTTTTTTTTTGTAGCATCTGATGTAATTACAAGTAACTTTTACAGATGTTGCTTTTTTCTAATATGCCGTATCTACAGAGAAAAAAAAAATGAATAATTTTTTGTATGGACGAAATCATAATTTTGTCATTTCCGATTTTGCCTAATTATCTCTGTACTTGGAATTTGTGCTCTGTTTTGTTATTCAGCGCTAGCAAACGCTTCGAAAACGCTAAATAATAAATAGGTACATAGATTGCAATTCAAAATATTTTCCCTTCGTACTTTTACGGGCTTAGGACCGTCAAAATACAAATTTGTATGATTATATAGGTAATGTATTTAGGCGTACTTAAAAATTTTGAATTACCTCTAAAGTTTACCTTTAATATACAGAACATCAATTAATATTAAGCGCCTTTACACCATTAAACCTATAAAGGTATGTCTCGGTACTAGACATTCCTTTTACAATAAATAACTTTAAAATTAAGAACTTAAATAAACTATTAACTTACAAACTTAAATAAACCAACTAATACTTGATTACAATGTGATTTATTGTAACGGATCTTGTGGGAGGTTATTTTCAATGTTAAAGTATACTTCTTCCTCTTCAGTAACTTCTATTCCAAGGTCGTTGGGCGAATCATCCCTGAGAAGATTTTCAGTTTCCTCGAACCTCTAATACGGATGACTCACGCAATAATCAATCGAGCCCCAAGCGGTCGCATGCGACCACGATAACAATAGAAGCATTTCTATTGTTATATCGCGATAACAATAGAAGCCTTTCTATTGTTATCGCGGTTGCATGCGACCGCTTGGGGCTCGAAGGATTATTGCGTGAGTCATCCATATTGAAAACATTTTTTTATAACTCATTGTCTAATTAGGGTCCACTACTTGAAGTAATATGAGGCTTTCATGATCAGTTTTCATTCATTACGTGTCTTGTGCTCGTAAAAAAACAACTTTTCATCAACTATCACCATATTATATTTTATTTTTTTAAATTGCTAATACCAATAATCAAATAAAACAAGCCGGTTATCCAGTGCAAAAGCAACGTGCAGAGCAGTTTATTGAATTTGACACATTTTGAACCAGAGACACATTACAACAGAATACATAATAGACAATAGTACAATAGAGTATAGACGAGGTATCTAAGACACTGACAGTTTCTCTAATTTGGTAAAAGATGGCGTTAGCATGTACATTTTAACATTATATTTTTGATATTAACTGACAAATAATTACTTTTGTATTTTTTTTTTTACTAAGATGGCTACGTTTGTAACTAATTTAGATATTTTTACGTTTTTAAAAAATAGTGGGTGCCTTAAAAATAGTGATTTATTGTTTCAAACCATTATTAAATATATTCCAAGTGAAATTCCAAATGATGAGCTCAGTATTATCAAAAAGTTTTGCCAAAATTACACGTCAAACCTAGCTAGAAGATGAGAAGGATCAAGTAGGAACAAACACTTTGGTGAATCAACTAAAAACATAAAGTGGTTGGAGTCTAAAATTGTGTGGCCAACTTCTACTTCTGTGAATTTACGTATGTTATTTGATCCAGAATATACCATAGAAGACGCAGAAGTAGAAGAAGAGCGTAATTTATCATATGAAGAGGAAGCGGGTGCATCTACATCAGAAGCTGCCACAAATACCCCTAGCTCAAGAAACAAAAGACCATTTCAAGATTTATCAAATAAACAGAAGAAAAAATATTAAGTGCCTCTCTAATAAGCCAGAAAAAGTGCAAGAAGTAAGTGACTTTTTATCCAAAGACTTTAATCAATCGATTCCTGAGGAAGAAACTCTAGCCCTTGTCACTGCATTAAGTTTATCAAAATGGCAGTATCTCACTTTGAGGTCTATTTTAAATACAAATGACATAGCGGCTTTTCCATCTTACCAAAAGTTACTGTTAAAGAAGAAAGAATGTTATCCAGCTAAGGAAGATATTACCATGTCAGAATCAGGGGCGAAAATTAAATTACAAACAGTTTTAGATTTAACAGCTGAAAAGATTGTGAAAGTGACCGGTTCAAATATTAATAGTGGTGTTTTGAAGCTAGTAAGTAAATGGGGCTGTGATGGAGCTTCGTCACAAAGTTGTTATAAACAAAAACCAACTGGTGATATTTTTTCATAATCTTCTGTATTTATGGTTAGTTTTGTACCACTTCGCCTTATGAGTGACGATGTCATAGTATGGGAAAATCCACGCCCTTCGTCAACAAGCTATTGTAGACCAATCATGTTTGAATTGAAACAAGAAACAAAAGAATATATTCAGCAAGTAGAAGCAACAATACAAGAAGAAATTCAGAACCTTATACCGACGAAACTATTAAATGGCGAATTTGAAGTTTTTCATGAGTTGCATATGACGATGATCGATGGAAAAGTATGCACAGCACTTTCTGAGACAGATTCTGCAGCCAATTGTAATATATGCTTAACAACTCCGAAAGACTGACGCAAAAGTAGTTTTTTGTTGTAACTGGTTTAATGATTCATATCGTCAAACAAGGGTTTGGGACAACAAACGATGGCAATACAGCTCGGCGGTTTTTTAAAGATTACGAAAGGTCATCAGAGATAACGGGTCAGCAGTGATTTAATAAAGAGATTTGCAGTAATTTTGCAGGCAATATCTTCTGGGAGAAATGTTGATATTTAAAGATTTAGAATTTATTGCAAAGAAACAGCGGAACTTTATGTCAGGGATTATTCTTGGTACTACATGCCTTCAAGTGTACATAAACTTTTAGTGCATGGTGCAGACATTTGCCAGCACTTTTCTTTTATCCCAATTGGTATGATGTCCGAAGAAGCGTCAGAAGCAAGAAATAAAGACTTTCGTTCAGTCAGAGCAAAGCATACGAGAAAGATAGGCAGAATTCAAACAAACGAATACATAATACACCAGTTATTAATCAGATCAGATCCGTACATTACGAACATCAGACCTAAGTTCACCAAAATTCAAAAGCAGCAGAGGTTCGAAGAAACTGATAATCTTCTAAGGGATGATTCGCCCAACGAACTTGGAATAGAAGTTACTGAAGAGGAAGAAGTATACGTTGACATTGAAAATAGCCCCCCACAAGATCCGTTACGATAAATCACATCTTAATCAAGTATTACTTAGTTTATTTAAGTTTGTAAGTTAATAGTTTATTTAAGTTCTTAATTTTAAAGTTATTTATTGTAAAAGGAATATCTAGTACCGAGACATACCTTTATAGGTTTAATGGTGTAAAGGCGTTTAATATTAATTGATGTTCTGTATGTTAAATAATAAAAAATAATAATAAATATATGTAAACTTTAGAGGTAATTCAAATTTTTTAAGTACGCCTAAATACATTACCTATATAATCATACAAGTTTGTATTTTGATGGTCCTAAGCCCGTAAAAGTACGAAGGGAAAATTTGAATTACAATCTATGTGCCTATTTATTATTTAGCGTTTTCGAAGCATTCACTAGCGCTGAATAACAAAACAGAGCACAAATTCCAAGTACAGAGGTGATTAGGCAATGAGTCATTACCAAAAAATGCTTGCAAACTGGATGAGTCATAAAATAATTTACCTGTACGTACATGTTTTGAAATTTCTACTTTAATTTGTTCAGTTTAAGTATATATTATATAGGATTTTTTTATGAATAAGACATTTGTAAGAGTCACTTTACTTGTCAATAAAGAAAACATTATTATTTGATTATCCTTAACAATATTTATTAAAATCCATATGAAATACTCGAAAATGACAAAATTATGATTTCGTCCATACAAAAAAATATTCATTTTTTTTCTCTGTAGATACGGCATATTTAAAAAAAAGCAACATCTGTAAAAGTTACTTGTAATTACATCAGATGCTACAAAAAAAACAGCCCATCCGCTGACCAAAAAAATAAAGTGCCTGTAGCTCTAAAAGACGCAAAAATCGCAGTTAAGCGTCTATGACAAAAATGTACGACAAGAGTCCCTGTATAAGCTGTGCTATGATTTATTTTGAATACGTTTGAATCTTGGAATGAAATGACAAAATTATGATTTCGTCCATACAAAAAAATAATTATTATTTTTTATCTCTGTAGATACGGCATATTTGAAAAAAACGACATCTATAAAAGTGACTTGTAATTGCATCAGCAGTCTACAAAAAAAAATCAGCCTGATCCGTTGACCTTCGATCCGAAAATTCTTAATGTCCCATTTTTTTTACTTTGGGACCAGTGTGCGCCAGTCTGGCGCCGCACCCCCTCGCACCCCCCTCGCCCTCGCCCGCCACCCTTTGTTATTTTACCGGTGAAGCCAAAATATAAATTATGTATTACTATTATACTTAATCGGCCACTCGATATTATATTGTTTTATTTACATAAATATATATTTTTTTATTTATATTGAACACTTTCGTATATATACTTATTACTTACACTGAATCTCAATGTTATTTTATTTAATTCATTATTTATTACAATTATTTTGCGCATTATTTTATTTAATTATTGTAAGTATGTATTTATTTACTTTTTTATTTCTGATGGGTACTGCTTGTTGTCTGTCAGTCGCTTGACAACTGCTCAGGATCCACAGAATACCAGGGTTCACGGTACAGAATAACCTATACCGTGATCATAGCCTGAGTGGAATCCTTTTCGACGGTATATTCGCATCGCACTGCCTTACACTACTACGACTTAGTGTTGCTACACTTGTTCATTTTAAGTTCTTTATGTCCTTATTATTATTATCATTTTTTTCCTTTTATTGTTTGTAGAACTTTACTTTGTTTGTTTTTAATGTTTCATATATATTATGTATTTCAGTGTAGTGTGGTGTGAATGTGTGTTGAATAAATGTTTTATTATTATTATTATTATTATATATAACTAAAGCCTTTATGAAAATTTCAAGTGCCTATAGCTGCTGCTATTATTGATTACGAGCAAAAAAGGCCAAAAAAAATAACGTCTTTTATAAAAAATAAAATAAAATATTATATTTTTACTTAAAATGGGTATACGATGGGTACACTTTTTGAACCATTCTGTTGTATGGGAGCCCCCCTTAATCCTTCGATCGTAGATTCTTGGAAATCTATTGTTATTTTGTAATCTATTGTGTCTCGCTCTCCGGTGAGCTTATGGGGCTTGATGGGTTAATTATTTATTTTGTTTTGTTTTTAGTATTTGTTGTTACAGCGGCAACAGAAATACACAACCTGTGACAGAAGTCTAGTTATAGCGGTTATTGAGTTACAGCCTGGAGACAGACAGACAGACGGACAGACATCGAAGTCTCAGTAATAGGGTCCCGTTTTTACCCTTTGGGTACGGAACCTTAAAAAATAATGGTCAAGCCGGCCCATTCGAGCCAATAGCTCTACCACGCCCGGAAAATACTTAGCCAGTTTCGCTTGCATCGATCAAAAGCTCCTCCCTGACGATAATTTGTTTTGCGAGAATCCCATTACTCGAAGGAGCATCACTTTCAAAGGGCTGATACTAAAGTGGTTTAGAACACATCCTGCAACCGTTAATGTTCATTAACTGGCCCTGTACATATTTTATAGACTGTATTTTGTATAGGCTATTGTGAAAATTGGTTGTTGATATAGTAAACATTTTGCACGCGGGCTCAGAAGAATTGACAAAATTTTAAAGTAGCGAGTGCGGCGTCTTACCCGATACGAACAGAAAGCTTATAGTGGCACAAGACAAAAAAGTTTTCTGCACTTTCGTTGTATGAGATTAATATTTTTAAACAAAAAATATAAGCCGACTTCCAAGATCAATAACTTTATTATAATATGAACTGAAAAGTTATAACTTATCTCACCAAAACATTAAATGTAAAAGGAGCCAAGCAAAAAAGCTATGCAATACTTCTACCGTAAAAAGTTTTCAGATTACATTCAAGCCAAGCCTTCAACTTATTTTGTAATTGAAATCAACATTCAGTGAATGTATCAATAGATTTCTTTATTTTATAATTATTATAGTGGATTGGCAATGAGAACATAATTATTAAGAAACAAATATAAAACTGCATATTTGGAGGAGTTCATACTTACACAGACGGCAAGCGTAATGTGTTTTTTTAGTTTATCGTGACGACGCATCTGGTCGATGCAGGTACCCATATAAATTCAATAAGTCGCTGATTATTTCTCTAGCGCTCATTGCCAAGCCACTATAATAATTATAAAATAAAGAAATCTATTGATACATACACTGAATGTTGATTTCAATTACAAGATAAGTTGAAGGCTTGGCTTGAATGTAATCTGAAAACTTTTTACGGTAGAAGTATTGCATAGCTATTTTGCTTGGCTTTTTGGAAAGAAGGGTTTTTGGAAATTTCAGAAAATGCATTTCAACTTTAATAATAAATAATAAAAATTAAATAAACCTTTTATATAAGGGGGGCTCCGATACAAATTTACGATACAGAACCCTATCTACGCCAGTCCGACTCGAACTTGGCCGGTTTCATAATTTTTCCTTTCATTGTGAATAAAGACCTATCCGGGTACCAAATTTCAAGGTTCTAAGTATGCTAGAAGTACCTTAGAATTTTGACAAAACGTAGTAACTTTGACCATCCGTAACTAGTAAACTATTAATCAGAATATAATGTAATTTGGAGGTTAAGCTGGTTTTAATACTTGCTCCTAGTCATCGAAATTCTAAATCTCTAGCTTTGTTTACATCGAAGATAAGGAGGGTGTGAAATAGCCGCTAACCGCTTCGAAAAAAGTATGGTACGGCCGTGCCTTTGCTAAATAGCTTGGCTGGGGCACTGCCGTGCCCCCTGATAAGTAATTCTAGTAGTTGGGAAGGGGAAATGGGATTTCGGGAGTAGCTCGAGCGTGTCATGGCTGTAGTTTCTGAACCCACCACTAAAATAAAAAACGCTCTTATTATTATTTTATCAGTTTTGCCTAATGTAAAAAACCTACTAGGTCTCCAAGACGCTCGAGTGACTACAAAAATAGCACCCTCCCCTCCTCTACTATAGTGGTAGCTAACAGAAATAGAAAGGATTTCATACTTTGATTTGATGGTCCTAAAATATGGATTGTTCTATTTTTAGGACCTACGACGTTGTAGAAAGGATATAATAAAGGAAGATAAAAAATGGGTACCTGTTGATGATATATACTGGCGGCTGCGCTGAGATAAGACGAGCTGATAGTCACACTGTCACCGTGGTCTATAATCACTATCACTGAGCTTAGTTCATGAGGATAAATCACGGATAATTATTGGATTAATCACGAAGTTTGGGCCGATCGGCTAACCGAGATTTTCATATGTAACGAACGCGCGCCGGCAATGGTTCAAGGCGGAATGTGTCACTTGTCACTCGCATGTCTAGCGTATGAGTTGACAGCGCATAGTGCAGACATACGCGCTGCAGTGTTGGCAACGTCGCGCTAGAGTTTGGCGCGAACAGTTACTCTTAAATTATATAAGTAACTATTAACCTGTCAATATACAAAAAATCTGCTGGTTAGGCTTCCGTTTTAGGGTTCTGTAATCAACAAGAGAGCACCTTTAGCGACGTCAAGAAAATTAAGTAGACAACGATCTACGGCACTGTAACGTAGAGTGCCCCTCTCGTCTTTGACTCGTTATTAAGTCTTCACTTGGGCTTAAGAGCATTCCCTACGGAGAATCCGTAATTTACCGCATTTAGAGCCTTATAAACTCATAATTTGAAAGTTACAATAAAAATACAGCAATAATCTTCAGTATCTCAACAATCCTTTCCACGTTTTAAATTTTCTATTGCGTTTATTATACTCATGATATTATCAGCTTCCAAAGTAAAGCTAATTTTTTAAAATTCAAGCATACATTCAGCATCTCCTTAGTATTTACAAATTACTTTTATTTGAAACACACGCCAATAGATCGACAATATCATAAACTACATAATATTCCCCGTTTTAAATTTTTTTAGGTCAATTTTGAACTAAGATAATTAAAAAGAGTATTGGTGCGATCTCGGCAACGCGGCAAATGTATGGCCAAGGTCGTTTGCTCGGGGGACGGCCTTAAGTCTTAACCCATCAACGTGATGTTACAAATAACTAACAGAATTTACTTTCTACTTCTACTAAAACATTATTAATAATAAGTTTCCTGTTTCACTAACTTCCACATTCAGAAACGAATATTAATTACTTACTATTTACTTAACTGTAATTAAATAAAAATTTAGTCAATCTGAAAAGAAGAGGTTTAGCTAATTTTGTTTCAAATACAATTATCGACGGGTTCAATAACGTTAAACACAATAGCAATCTAATATTATTATACTTCCAATCAGGCGAGGGCCCCCAACGTACATAAGTTAAACCGTTCCTTAGGGCCTCCGAACAAATTTTTATAGGAGGCCCGCCAAGGCACGCTACGTTTCTGCTTTTAATTGCATTTTATGCAGCACTACGAGTATAATTGTAGTCATACAATCAGTAGGTATACAGTGACAAACGTATGGAATGGACATGTAATCAGTATACAGTGACAAACGTATGGAATGGACATGTAATCAGTATACAGTGACAAACGTATGGAATGGACATGTAATCAGTATACAGTGACAAACGTATGGAATGGACATGTAATCAGTATACAGTGACAAACGTATGGAATGGACATGTAATCAGTATACAGTGACAAACGTATGGAGACTAAATACCTAAAACGAGGACGCAGCCAGTCTGAATGTCGATAGCTCCGAACACCCCCGAATATTCATGTCAATGATACCTCCCTAAGCCGTAACAATACACCAGAATACCGAAACTCAATTGGGCCTTATGTACTGCAAAATAATATCTGCAATTTACAAAAGCAATCATCGCTATGCACTATCAATTTCTGGAATTTTACATTTTATGAAAAGGAAATCGGGCATTTCTGTTTGTAATGAGTTCTGCGAAAAGCTGCGCCGGCAGATGCTGGTTCACTTGATATTTATTTCGTTATATATTATCATAACAATATTATTTAATTCAGCTTGCACGCCTAGCTAACAGCATAGTATGTATTGTACATGTACTAGATTCAAATAAACACCTATCGGCTATCTATAGCTATTGGTATGTACCTCGCAGATACGTAACTCATGCATCTAAAATTCTACAGAAACTTTTGCAATTCAAAAACGAACATAAGGTTTCCAATTAAAATTTGAAAGCTGAAACGAGATTAAATTTACTCTATCTACTTAGACGGATCGTTTCAGGTCGAAACCTTTATTCTTAAAAGCTCTAGATTCTAGAATAAATCTTGTAATTGTTCTACTTGCGGGGCAATTAAAATTACGCTATCGTGTCGTTTGCAGGCCTATTGTTGGCACTTGACAACTTAGATTTATGTTTGAAAATACTACGAATGCCAATAATGGGACTTTCTATAATATGAACTTTTAAATGCTAATAATTGTATTTAAAAAAAGACGGGTTGCGCTCCGGGAGTGCCGGCAGAAGTGAAAACTTGATTATTAACGTTGGGCATTACTTTTTTAACCCATTTTTTATGAAAATCGATTAAAAAAAATAATCAGAAAAAAAACGATCGTTTTAATTAATTAATCGAAACCCTTACAATCGATTAAAAAATATCGACAATCGAAAAAAAAAGCTGCTGTCAAACAGACTGTCAGACACTTCTCGCGACAGTTGTCTTGCAGGTGGAAACGCGGCCTTAATCAGCGCGTCTGCTAAAGAACTCATTTCCCCGAGTGTACATTTCTGCTAAGCAACTCATTTCCCCGACCGTACATTTCTGCTTAGCACAATTTTCCCCGACTGTACATTTCTGCTAAACAACTCATTTCCCCGACTGTACATTTCTGCTTAGCACAATTTTCCCCGACTGTACATTTCTGCTAAACAACTCATTTCCCCGACTGTACATTTCTGCTTAGCACAATTTTTCCCGACTCTACATTTCTGCTAAACAACTCATTTCCCCGACTGTACATTTCTGCTTAGCACAATTTTCCCCGTCTGTACATTTCTGCTAAACAACTCATTTCCCCGACTGCACATTTCTGCTTAGCACAATTTTCCCCGACTGTACATTTCTGCTAAACAACTCATTTTCCCCGACTGTACATTTCGTTCGAGTTCGACACAAAACACTACTCTTCAACCGTCTTACGCTTTTTCTAACGCGGGTTTCACAGTTTTTACCCATCCCACAAAAGTGCTCAACGCCGCTAAAGAAGTTTTCACTTAAAAAATGGGAAAGATGTTTCAATTAATACCCCATTATTACAAAAATACTATGAGAGCGGCCGCCATAATATTGAGCATGACAGGTTTACTTTGTAAAGAAATGAAATTTTATTTCGTTGAAAAGCCGCAGGCAATACTACTCCGTCAGTACTCAGTACGTTATTTACACAGAGGTAGTCGAATTAACAGCTTTAATCCCACTACCTAGTATTTGATCGGCTTTCGGGCAACATCAGTTGTAAAAAAACAAAATGAACCATTGCTTTGAGGCAACAAATATGTGCTGCTCAGTCAGTTCGGTCAATAATTCGACGGCGTCAGCGGTGCGTTGATCTCCATTGCCTAGATGTGATGATGATAGTGCCAAACATGTACGCCTACTACCAGAGAAGTCGATACGTACTATTACTTAGTAAGAAGACTAAGAGCCGTCATAATCCATAATATTATTATTTATTATACAAGAGGCCAAAACGACTTGGCCGAACTTGAACTTTAAGTGCACTGTGCACGAGTCCGTTTAGATTAGCCTTTCCAAAAGTGGGCGATGAAGGTCTAAAGAGGGGCGGTGTGGGACCCAGAAAAAAAATGGAGGCGTTGTGTAGAGGCTTGGGGGGGGGGGTCATTTGTAACTTTATTTCAGCTGGATTAACTTTAAAAGACTTTAAATTAAAACAATGGGGGGGGGGGGTTCTACAATAAAATTTGTTCTCAAAGTGGGCAGTAGACAAAATAAGTTTGGGAACCCCTGGTTTAGATCAACCTGTGATCATTCCGGCCCTTCCGTATTTGTGGCCCCATAAGTAATTTTCTCGTAAAATTTCCGTTATGTTTTATTTTAACCCATCAAGCCCCATAAGCTTGCGGTGAGCGAGACACAAATCACAATAAAATAACAATAGATTTCCAAGAATCCACGATCGAAGGATTAAGACGCTGACAACTGCCAATGACCTTGATCTCGCATCACTCTCGCACCTGTGTCGATTTTCATGCCAGAGAGACGAATCTGAAGTGTTCACTCGGTAGCGTGGATACATTTTTCGTTTGTTAGAGGAAAAAATAAATATTATGGGAAATCTAGATGTCAGAACCGAAAATTAAATCCGACAACCTTTGGATTTTTGTAAAAGGTATCAAATAAACAAATTTTTAAAGCATAGATTGTATTATTACTTTAGTTAGAACTGTTTAAAGTTCCTGAAAGATGTGACTTTGGTATTTTTTTTCATCCAGTATGAGTACATTATTTTATTATTTAAATTCGACAAGCTTTTCCAAATATACCGAATAATAAGAAACCGCCGACCATACCACGATGCACGAGCATGATGTCGGATATTCGGTTTCATCAGCGCTCAGTACGAAAAGCCCTCCGTTCCCTTGATATCCAAAACTCGAGTGGGTCTGACGGAATCCCGCCTATTGTGTTGAAAAAGTGTGCTCCAGAGTTGGCTCCGGTCTTGACGCTTCTTTTTCGGCTCTCCTATTCCACTGGCATCGTCCCGGCTTCCTGGAAGACAGCCTTGGTGCACCCAATCCCGAAAAAAGGTGATCGCTCAAATCCTTCCAACTACAGACCAATCGCTATAACCTCTCTCTTCTCGAAGATAATGGAATCCATTATCAATAGCCAGCTTCTTCGATACTTGGACGGCCAGGGATTACTAAGCGACAAACAATAAGGGTTCCGTAAGGATCGCTCGGTGGTGATCTCTTGGCGTACCTGACTCATCGTTGGGCTCAGGCAATTGAGTCGAAGGGAGAGGCATTGGCTGTTAGTTTGGACATTGCGAAGGCCTTTGATCGGGTTTGGCATAAAGCCCTGCTATCAAAGCTTCCATCATACGGGCTGCCTGAGAAATTATGTGAGTGGGTCACTGGTTTCTTAGCAGACAGAAACATAAAGGTCGTAGTTGACGGCGAATGCTCGGAAACTCAGTCTGTTGATGCTGGTGTCCCTCAGGGATGTGTGCTATCGCCTACTCTATTCTTACTGCATATCAATGACATGTTGCAGACCAGCGGCATTCATTGCTATGCGGATGACAGTACAGGTGATGCTGTATATACCGGCTCCCCCAATATTTCTCGGCTAAATGTCACTGAGAGTCGAAACGATCTTGTGTCTAAGGTGGAGAATTCATTGGAGAAGGTCTCTGAATGGGGTAGACGTAACTTGGTCCAATTCAACCCCGCCAAGACACAAGTCTGCGCCTTCACCACTAAAAAGTCACCAATGGTCATATATCCTCGTTTTGAGGGCACATCTTTAACCATCTCCCCTAGCATTGAGATACTTGGCGTCAACATATCGAGCGCAGTCCAGTTCCGATATCATCTAGAGGATAAGGCCAAATTAGCCTCGAAGAAGCTTTGTGTTCTTAACAGAGCGAGACAGTACTTCAGTCCGGACCAACGCTTACAACTCTACAAGGCGCAGGTTCGGCCTCATATGGAATATTGTTCTCATCTGTGGGCAGGGGCGCCAAAATACCAACTGCTCCCTCTGGATCGTATCCAACGAAGGGCCGCTCAAATTGTTGACTGCCATAGTGTTTCAAACAGCTTGGACCCCTTGGAATTACGCCGAGATGTAGCATCACTCTGCATCCTCTATCGGTTGTATCACGGGGAGTGCTCTGAGGAATTGTTCGGAATCATACCACCTACAACTTTTCGCCATCGTCCCACGCGAAAAACATACCATCCTCATCACCTTGATGAGTGGCAGTCTTCCACAGTGCGTTTTTCGCGTAACTTTCTGCCGCGCACTGTAAAACTGGAACGAACTGTCACCAGCAGTATTTCCGGACCTATACGACCTGCAAACCTTCAAGGAAATAGCGTATTCCTTAAAAAGCCGGCAATGCACCTGCAGCTCTTCGATGTTGCGAGTGTCCATGGACGACGGTAGTTGTTATATATATATATATATATATATATATATATATATATATATATATATATATATATATATATATATATATATATATTATATATATATATATATATATATATATATATATATTATATATATATATTATATATATATATATATATATATATATATATATATATATATATATATATATATATATATATGCGAAAGACCAGCGTAAAACGAACCCCGCGTCAACCAATCACGCCGTTATCTAAAGATCTGGTTACAGAGGTTCTTGTTTGAGCCTGAATACAGTAGTTTCATAGATTTAAACATTTTTATTTTGCGAAACTTTTAACAACACAAAAATGTCACATCCAGCGTTTCTGGTACACTTTTCTACAAAAATTGCCTGTACCTTTGTTTGAGCCTTTGTAGAGACGTAACAGGTTTGACATGACCCGTTTCTTGTTTCGAATTTGCTTTATCAACTAGATGTCGCAAATCCGTTGCGCTAAAATTCGGTTATCGCGCAGGAACTGTAAATTTTTCGGGATAAAAAGTATCTTATACGTCCTTTCTCAGGACTCAAAGTATCTCCATGCCAAAGAGGTATTAACAGACAGACGGACACACTTTTGCATTTATAATAATATTAGTATGATATGGATACAAAGGGTATAAATTATGATGTGCTCAAGAAAATCAGACGTTAATTACAACGGAAGTAGTCTAATAACTTTTTGGAGTAAATAAGAATAATTGGATGTTTAGCGTTTATATATTTAAATCCCATTACTTACTATTAAAAATACGCATCGAATAAGCTAATACAATGTTTTAAGTATTAGTCGATCGATTTTTTCAATGTATCAGACAAGGAGAAAACATTGTATGGCATTTCCATCATATAAATAAGCGAGGCGAGTGTTTTTTGTTTTGACTAAATGACAAGTTCTTTCTTTAGTTTATGTAAGTACTTAATTTGTACCTAACACTAGCCCACGAAAAATAACTACATATTTTGATCGGCATAACTATGTTATAGCAGTGCCAAACAAAAAAAAAGTACCATGCTGTAGGTACTAGTAGCCGTTGTTCAACGCGCTAGGAAAAACGAACCGTACCTAATCGTAATGATATAATAAACTATAAAGGTCCAATTTTGTATTGCACACAAATCCTAATTTCGAACTCGAGTAGCGTAAAGTATTTTACAGCTTTTACTTTTTACGACTTTTTTCTGATTTAGTCAATGTGCTATTATATGATATTGAATTATTGAGTGTCCTAAAATCTCAATCAAGCAACTTAAGGGGCCGGGCTACCCTCGAAATTCTCATACAAACGTAATACCAAAATCATTTTCTCATACGAAAATATTTAACATGTTTGAGCTATTTTTCAGCTTAAAACAGTAATTACCTAGGTTCCTGTACAAAAATTTACTACTAAATATTTAAACACTAAAAAATAGAGTAAAACACTAAAAAATATATAAATAAATAGTAAATTTACTACAAAATATTTAAATACTAAAAAATATTTTTTTAGAGTTGAAAAATTTTGTTATTAAGATTATTATTATTATTATTATTAAGATGGACATAAAGTTTTATTTGTTTATTTATACACATACACATTTTTGCTCTCTAACGGTACGGAACCCTTCGTGCGCGAGTCCAACTCGCACTTGGCCGATTATTTATTTACTCACGTTCTCTTACTACTTCCTTAAAAAAAGCCCGTCTTCAAGCTAGGATAAATAACCATGATTGCTACCACGATGGCAAATCTATTAAACGTTCTATCTACACGTTTGTAGTCGCTTGTATTGGCCCATCATGAGCCAACGTGGGGAGGCCGCAATGCACTTAACAAATCAACAACTTTTCAGTATATAAACCCTTTGAAGAAATCTCAGAAACTAGATAACATTGTGGAAATATGCGTGGCGGCCGAAAAGGAATATCTTCCGACCGAGCGAGGCGAATATTCGGTCAGGTTGAACCTCACGAGATACTAATAATAATAAATATATGAAAGCGTGGATGATGAAAAACTACTTGACGAATCATCATGTACACATACTCTTGGAGGTATCAAAAGTAACATAGGATACTTTTTATTAAAAAAAATATTTTTACCAAAATAAAATGTCGACTATAAAGTTATAAATCGACGCACTTACAAATCATCGATAGCACCATACCGGAATGTGGCACTAATTGTGGGTGACGCCACAACATAAAAAATTCACAGTCCTCCCTACCTATTTTCGAAGTCGGATCAAAATAACACCTCTCTGTCTTCGTCCAGGGAGTTGAAAAATAAAGGAGATACTCACTGCGCCGTCCGCTCCTGTCCAACGTTCTTCAAGCAGTCCAACATGAGCAACGCGTTTTGTCTATTCTCCAGTAGTGCGTCTCTCTTCTGACTGTTCAACCTCAGCTGTATAGTCAGTCTATCCGCTTGGTGCTTCTGATCTTTGAGCCTGTGGAAAGTGACTATTTAATTTTGGCCCAGTTATGCCAATTTGAGTTAAATTTAACCCTATGCAACATCATGCCTTTTCATTCAAAATAAAGACGTCAGTGGATAAAGTGGGTATCTAATAAATTGAAAATATTAGTTTTTCTGCATAAATAGAGGCTTTAGGACTGAGAAAATTATAAATAAATGAACGTAGATTCTTGTTGAAATAAAAACACGTGGATTTTATGTATCAACAAGTAGGTAAGTTATAATGTTTGTCTATACTATCTATACTAATACTAATACTAATATACTAATACTAATAATATTATAAAGAGGTAAACTTTGTTTGTTTGTTTGTTTGTTTGTTTGTTTGTTTAACTGTACCTAACGAATAGGCTCAAAAACTACTTGTAACTTGACCGATTTAAAAAAAAAATCCACCATTCGAAAGCTACATTATTTACGAGTAACATAAGGCTACTTTTTATTTTGGAAAATATAGGGTTCCGTAAGATACCGTTCCGTCCGTTCTTCTGAGACAAGGTGAAAAAAATCAACCAGAAAAGTTACTTATTTTGCGTACGCTGCCTAAACTATAAAAGATAGAACCATACAATGTTCAAAGTAAATGTAGATCTTATAAATATCTACAAAAAATGAGGCACAACAACCATTTTTTTTATTTAAAAATCTTGATATTTTTTTTGGACTACATTTAAACGCATTTATTTTACTCATGCTGATAATCCTTATCAAAATAAATTTCATCACTAAGTACAGTTTGTGTAGATAATATTTGGCCTTTGCATGATTAAAATTGGACGTTTGATTTAAAAGTTATGGCGAAATTAAAAATTGCGATTCACGCCCGTTTCGAAGTGGGCGCTACCAAGGCGGGGGTGCGCAGTAGCGAAGATGACCGGCCCTGCAGCTGGTGAATTAGCTCATATTATAATACACCAAGAATACCAATGATCCCTACTGATTTGCCTATAAGTAAAATTTTTTTTACACTAACGATAAATAAATCCCAAACATTCAAATTAGTAGGAATAGATTTACGAAAAGAATGTTTTACGCATGGGCAACTTTACATTGCCCTATCACGAGTCGGGGCTCCCAACCATCAGTAATTTTTGTTACCTGAAAATGACTTATCGTCAAATGTTGTTTATAGAGAAGCTCTACAATAATCGCTTTAGTTATCTATCTTAAAACAACGGGTTGCACTCCGGGACTACCGGCAGAAGTGAAAACTTATTAGGTATAACTTACATTTAAATATTCTCATCGTTAACAACTTTAACATCCACAGAAAGACAATCTGTGCAGCCTGCGGATAATGACTGCGTTGTCGATGTTTCTGTGAATTGACCTGGGAATCATTTTGCTGACCGTGTCTTCCTGGGTAGGCTTTTTGCAGCGGTAACCGACATCCACGCGGGCGGAGCCGCGGGCGACCGCTAGTTCAAATTATAAAATAAAAGTTTTTTGAAGTCTCTTTGTTAAAATATCAGAATTCTAAGGAAAAAGTTTACAATTGTTCCGTTAGGCACGGTGCATGGAAGCCAAACGAATGATTTTAGCGTTGTTTTGAATAGTAGTAGTGGTATATAACAGAGCGCGGCTCTTGATTCGGAGGTCGTGGGTTCGATTCCCGCGTTGGAAACATGATATTTCCAAGTTTGGTTAGGACAATGCAGGCTGATCACCTGATTGTCTGACAAGTAAGATGATCCATGCGTCGGATGGGCATGTAAAAAGTCGGTCATGCGCCTGATCTCTCACCGGTCGTGTCGGTCTGCCGTCCCACTGGGCTATGAGAGAAAAGGAATAGAGAGTGCTCTTGTGTACTGCGCACACACTTGGGCACTATAAAATTACTCCTGCGTAGCTGGCCTGGTTTCAATGAAACCGGGCACCGTCACCGAAACCGGTGTGGGAGCTATTATTATTTTATGGTGCTACTAGCCTGATCCGGCACGTTGTTTTAGTCCTGGAGCCAGTGACAGATTTTCATGACCAAGTCCCTCCCAACCGAAGCTTCGTAAAATGAATAAGGGACTTATACTATGAATACTCGCGACCGTCAGCTACGACTCCGTGGGTGGGGTGGGCAGTAGCAGCCTCCCAAAGATGAAGAAAAAAAAATCTGTCATTTCCTAGTATAAGTCTTATAGTATTCATAGTATAAGTCTCTTATGCATTTTACAAAGTTTCGCCCCGGAGGAAATAATTGACTAAAAATTTTCCTGGCTCCCGGGCCATTTTTCCATATGCGGTATGAGAATTTTTTTTTTGTCATGGAGAGATTATTTGTGTCACGTCGACGCCATGTCAGGATCTTCTATAGGTACGACTCAGGATATGTTCTGTTTTGTATGTTACTACGTCATTTCAGGAATGAGAAATAGATTTTGGCCTTTTCTAAGACTCACAGGAAAATACAAAAATTTAACATAATCGGCCCGTCGTTTCAGAAGAGTTTGAAAAACATAAGCACTGCAGCACGAGAATTTTGTGTATATTTTACGGCTAATAGCCATTAGCCACCGGTGTGTGGCTGCACCTAGTTTTAGCCGCTATAATAAAGGCTAAATCTAGTTGTAACCGAAGATAAGTAGGATATACCTAAGTTTAACCGCATGTGGCGTTCTGCACCTAGTTGTAGCCGGGTAAAACTAGGTGTAGCCGCACTTCGGCTATTAGCCGTAACATATACATATTTGGTATAAGTATTTTTAATATAAAAATGAATTGCAAAATGCGTCGATAATGCGCATATTAAGTCAATGACGCCTGGACCAATTTTACCAATTCTTTTTTTTATGTTTGTCGATTTGATCCTTTTCGCTTTTTGTAACATCCCGCCAGACGAAGAGTTACCTAGGTGTTCTTACGGTGTTTGAAGCGGCGACCTTTGAGCCGTCATTGTTGTGCTGGGTAAACAGCTCTTAAAGTGGTAGAATGGTCGTTAGACGTAGGTTACACGATCAGTTTTTCATCAATCTGATCCATCAGTCTGGTAAAGATTGACGGAAATCTGATTGTCTGACCCACGGATTGATGGACTGATCATTTTTAATATGTACTTTTTATAACCTTCAGTATTCAATATTTTGACGGATCAAATTGATGAAAAACTGATCGTGTAACCTACGTATTAAGCCTTTCTCCAAATGGGTTATCAAATAATAGACCTGGGCAGTATGGAGTCGAAGGACTGCGACAGCGTCGCCCGCTGCAGCCGTTTGCAGGTTCCCACCACCTCCTCCAACTCCCAGTGCACCGAGTGACTGCTACCAGTCTCCTCCTCCTCGTATAGCTCGTCCAGGTTCGTCACCTCCTGACAACCAGAGGATTCTGAATCTAGCAACTTTGACTCGAGCCATGAGTTGCCATCGCTAAAATTATTAGGACACCAACTTATCTATAAGTCGGTGTCCTAATACTTTTATCATGGTCATCATGGCCATGGAGTTAGAACTCAAGTATCGCTAAATATTAAGAACCCTGAATTTTTTCGACTCAAATTTTCGTACTGCACGTAATCGGTGCATACGCGTTTTAGTACACTCCACGCGTGGGCTTCACTAAAATGCGTATGCGCTGTTTTACATGTTTACAAGCTCACTTTTATAGGTCAGATCACATTGCAACGTAACCATGCAATGAGAAACAATGAAATTTGAAACGAACTTCTTTGTTAAAAACTAGCGACCCGCCCCGGCGTCGCATGGATATAAACTATATAGCCAATGAAAAATGATTAAAATCGATAGCCTATGATCCTTCACGTGGTCTACTTCTTATCAGCCAAATAACATAAAAATTGCTCCAGTAGTTCGCGAGATAAGCCCTTTCAAATAATTTCCACCGTTTTTTCCACATTCTCCTATTAGTCTTAGCGTGATAAAATAAAGCCTTGCTTATTAGCCTTCCTCAATAAATGGGCTATCTAACACTGAAAGAATTTTTAAAATCGGACCAGTAGTTCCTGAGATTAGCGCGTTCAAGTTAGCCCGTTCAAATAATTTTCCCCGTACCTTCCACATTTTCCTCTATTTCTTCGCTCGTATTAGTCTTAGCGTGATTAAATATAGCCTATAGCCTTCTTCGATAAATGGGCTATCTAACACTGAAAGAATCACTAAAATCCGTTGCGTAGTTTTAAAGATTAAAGGTAACAAAGGGACATGAGGGAAGAAAGCGACTTTGTTTTATAATAAGTATAGATAGGTTTTGTAGTACAGTTACATAATCTATACTAATATTATAAATGCGAAAGTATCTCTGTCTGTCTGTCTGTCTCGCTTTCACGCCAAAACTACTGAACCGATTGTAATGAAATTTTGTACACAGCTAGTTAGACTAAGCCTGAGAAAGGACATAGGCTACTTTTTAACTGGAAAAAGGGGTTGTAAGGGGGTGAAAATGCGTAAATTTGTTCAAATTAAGTTAGTTCCAAAAATTCATAATAGATGGCGCCGTGCGTCTCCTACATCGCGCTATCGCTTGCTCATAAGTCTTTCTATAAGACGTGGTACCACGTTTAAATGCGCTTTTCGATACTTTCGATTGTTATTCACGTTGATAATGCATAACTCACTACTCAGTACTTCATCTATGTAGTGATGAGTGACGTAAACTTAAACCTACCAATCTATGATAAATAGTTTATGGGTAAAGCTAAAGTTATGAAATATTATGTGCACAGTGCACACTGCACAGCTGTTTTTGGCTATTTTGATTTAAGGGGTACCAGGGTTTTAAAAACCTTTAAAATTTGACACCAATTTTGTTGACACCACGCGCTGTAAGTACACTGAAGTCCACGCGGACGAAGTCGCGGGCAACAGCTAGTATTATTATAAAACTTATGTCATTTCAATAACTTACCAAGAGTTAAGTCGATTACTTATTAGTTATTACTAGACATCGGATTATATGCATTTGCATACTAGCATATGCAAATGCATATAATGGCACTTTTTAGACGTTAGTGCATATTTTGGCAATTTTTCGTTGATAGTGCATATTTCGGTACTTTTATGCCCTCGCAGTCTCCAAACTAGCAATCATGACACACACCGAGGCCACAAAACAGATGTAGGATGTATTAAAAACACTTCAAATATGTGGCTCCATCCCCATTAAAAGAATGCAATACACCCGTTAAGTACAATATCATTCTAGAAACAACATTTTTCTTTGTAGTTGGCAACATTAGTAGAAAATTGGAATAAAGTAGCTACCGACCTGATTTCTTAAACTTCCAAGGGCATTATGAATGTTGGTAGAAAATTATTATTGGTGCTGTATAAAAAATTAAAAATCCTGAATTTGATGAAATTATATGCCGGATGCCGGCCGTTAATAAAAGCGTCAATTTTAACGCTTTTATTAACGGCCGGCACACCGGAAAACTCTTAAAAAAATTATAAAGTTTAATAAGTGACTTTTGATTGAGCATATTTTGTGCATATTTCGGCGATTTTATCGTGCATACTTGCATGCATATTTCGGCACTTTGATCGTGCATATAATCCGATGTCTAATTATTACTTATTAGTTATTATGAGCAATTTAAACGAACTTTTTTATTTAAAAGAGGTTTTGTAGTACAGTTACATAATATTATTATAAAACTTAAATTATTTCAATAACTTACCAAGAGTTAAGTCGATTAATACTCATTAGTTATTACTTATTAGTTATTATGATTTATGTTCAACGGTATCTTGTAGGTACAAAATAGTCCCACTACTTGCACAAAATTCATTAAATTAATGTGATTTACCGTTAGTTTACGAAGTACGAAATACGAAAAGCAGCGGTCTATATAAAGGAGGAAACTTCGTAGAACTACTACGAGTTGAGTTTAAACTTCAACCGCCGAGGAAATACGGTACTCAATGTAATGCAATTTCAATTAATTGAAATAATAAATACTATTAGTGGAAATGAAATATCGATTCGAAAATTACAAAATATGATGCCGATGCCTTTTTGTCTTTGTTTATAATAAATGTGAAAGTGCGTCTGTTCGTCTGTTTTTCTGTCTGTCTGTTTAATCTTCACGCCAAAACCGCTGAGCTAATTTTGATAGACTTGGTTTGGAAAAATTTACAGTTCCTGATACGACACGATAAACAAATTTTGGCGGAGTAAATCTATCGGCGTCATCTAGTTTCAATATAATATTTTAGTTTCATTAGTTGCAGGACCGAACTCTTTTACGTGACTACACATTAAAATTGTTTCAGTAATCAGCGGTTTCAGCGTGAGCATGTAAGGGACAAACACACTATCTTATATTTTAGTACGGATTAAATCTGAGAACCATTTTGTAAGTCGGCTACATACCTCTTTCCGTATCAAATTGGGGAACGAATTCGTGAGGAAAGTGAGCTCGCGCCTCACAATCTTCAGCGTTCGCTCCCTCTCTTTCATATTAGCTTTTATCTCTTTCTCGAGCTTGTTGTAGTCGAACTTCCTGTCGTCCAGGTACTCCATGGCCAGCTGACCCATCTCCGTGGACCCCATCAGACACTTGCCCTGGGCACGGCAATCCTGCTTCAGCGCCTCCAAAACCACCGTGAAGTAGATCGAGTCCTGAAATGTATGTTTATGATTTAGCGGGCCCCTGGGCCTGGACCTACAATAATATGGAACTAAATTTTATTGAACAACTTATTTGACGATAAGATTGAAAGGCGAGCGCGTTCAATATTAACCCTAAAGTCTAGACGGTCAATAATATTGCACAATATTATTTGATATTGCACAAAAAAATAATATCTAGGGTCCTGCTAAAAAGGAACCCTAATGCTATACTTACTATAGGGAAGCATACTCAAAACTTTTTTTTTTTTGCAATATTTTTTAAAAATATACCAACTTTTTGTCAGTACTTTCAGCTTACCGCATCGTTATTAAATAGTTGATTGTAATTTTGAAATATCATAATTTAACGTACCTATACCTGTATATTGTAATGATCATTAATTTCAGGAAGCTTCAGTTATATTGTGTTAAGTAATTGTCCTCGTTTTCGTTTATTAGTTTTATATTAATAACAAGGTTTAAATTGTGTATGTCGATCCAACGATCATTCATTTTTTTATGCCCGAATTTATCGCTTGGTCTGTAACATAATAATATTATGTTATAGACCAATTGCCAAGCCACTATAATAATTATTATAAAATAAAGAAATCTATTGATACATTTACTGAATGTTGATTTAAATTACAATATAAGTTGAAGGCTTGGCTTGAATGTGATCTGAAAACTTTTTACGACAGAAGTATTGAATATAGCTATGCAATATTTTGCTTGACTTCTTTTACATTTCATGTTTTTTGTGGGATTTCATTTCTTTGTGTACATGTCTGATTATCAATAATTGTTGTTTATATTTAAGTATTTTTGTAATTTTTGTGCACAATAAAGTATATTTGTTTGTTTGTTCTTTTTTGAAGGTTTTTTTTCTTTTCTTTTCAGATCACGTTATGACTTTTCTGTACTTAGTATAGCACCTATACTCTATCTCCTTTATATTTTTTCTTTGAGGCTATAGGTGGACAACGAAACGTAAATTACTTCTGAGTTCTGAGTCGATTATTATATTCATATATAATGCTTTAATACTTAAAGGTGGTTATTTTTCGCATTACCGTTGAATACTACTAGCACTGATGTAAGCGTCTCGACAACAAACACGATTTTTTTCTCTTTTTTGCTCTATATCCATAATGGTAACAGTAAGGTTTTTGAAAATTTCAGAAAATACTCATTTGTATTTTAAGTTCAATAATTAATAATAAAAAAATTATAAACTTATAATTTAAGGGGGGCTCCCATACAAATTTACGGTACAGAACCCTATGTACGCCAGTCCGACTCGCACTTGGCCGGTTTCATAATTTTCCCTTTCATTGTGAATAAAGACCTATCCGGGTACCAAATTTCAAGGTTCTAAGTCTGCTAGAAGTACCTAAAGCGGGGAATTGACTACCGGGCCGCCCGCTACGGGCCGCCCGTCACGGGCAGGTCTGTTGCATGTCTGCTCGTCAATTCGGGCCGGTGGGCACAGACATGCCCACCGGCCCGTGCCCGCAGCCTGCCCGCGAGATCGCATTTTTCCCACGCGGGCACGGGCAAGTCTGATCATGAATGGCCGCGACGGGCGGCCCGTCGTAATTCGCGCCTTGGAGAGCGACTGGAGTGCACTTAAAATATTATTTTAAAACATATTATTGTAAACAGTACAAACATTAAACTTAAGAAAAACCAACAAAAACAATTTTGACATTCGTTTATTTCCATTTACCGGTCGCATCCTTGTTTGTGAAAAGTTATAAAAGCAAGGATTGCATGAACACCGATTTACGTAAAGCCGCTTACAGCGAACTTATTGAAAAATCCAAAGAAATCAATACCGATGCTGATCTATCATCTGTTAAAAAGAACATCGAGTCCATGAGTCCACGATCGAGCTGCAGCTCTCTATCTATTCGACTGACTTGCCCGTTCTGTGTGTGTTCAATAGGGGCAAGCGGCAGACTTGTGCCAGACCGGGCGGCCCGCGGGCAGCCCGGTAATGAATTCCCTTCTTTAGAATTTTGATGATCTGTCAGTCAGTGAGTGACAAAATGTAGTAACTTTGACCATCCGTAACTATTAAACTATTTAATTTTATCGAAATTTCATGTAATTTGTAGTTTAAGCTAGTTTTAATACTTGCTCCTATTGACCGAAATTTTAAATCGCTAGCTTTGTTAATATCGAAGATAAAGGGGGTGTGAAATAGCCGCGAACCGCTTCGAGAAAAGTATGGTGCGGCCGTGCCTTTGCTAAAAAGCTTGGCTGGGGCACTGCCGTGCCCCCAGATGTTTGCATTCAGAACAATACTTTCAAACAAAAATCTTAGGTGCCAAGTTGCCAACAATACGACCGCCAATGATGGGATAGTTTTTCATAGTCACAGTAATCCGCCTCTGGGCTGGACCGTGCGTGGGCTGAATCAATAGTGCTCTCCAGCCCTCGGCCCTCGGAGTTCCAAGCCCTAAGGCCGCAACGCAACGGTAAACTACTCCAACGGGAATAATTTCAATTTCACACTCATCTAACGCTTAAATTGGATTATTGTAAAATCGGAACTATACGCGCTCCGTATCCCAAAAGTAGGTTATTTTTTCCAGACATTTTACTTCTTAATTAAGGGAAAGGCACTAATGCTAGACACGGAACTAATAGATGACACTTACGACAAAAATACCATAAAAATGAGAATTAAGTACTCTAATTATTTCTCAACACTGTAAAGGTGAATGCCCAAAAAAAAACCATAGTCGATTAAAATAATTTATATACAGCAAAGTAGACCATTAAGGCGCTATATTGAAAGTCATGTTACCGCAAGGGCAATTTTATACTTAATTTGTATGACTATAAAGTCGTGAATACGCTGCGGCCAGAAGCTATCGGTTCGCTCGGAAAACATGCGAAAAACGTAATTTTAATTATTTAAAAAATAACCAAGAGCATTTAAGCAAAATGCTTCTATACGATTTTGATTTGCAAAGGTGTCTATCAATTAGACTAATTTCCTACAATACATCTATTTTCGTTTAAAAATAATCTTCAAATTTCGTATTTTTAAGAGCTCATTTCGATCGAGAAATGTATCGAGGCAAAATACATTAATCGTGTTTCTGGTTCTACTCGAACCTAGATAAGGCTATGAAGATATGTATATCTCATTACCAGATTTGTAACATTTCTGAGGGTCCTGAAGTATTACCTCAAAAAGGACAGTTTTTTCAATAAAGCGCCTTAATAGTATATTGTAAATATGTAAATCATTTTATTCAAAATTATAACCGAAACGGATAATTTGAAAAATAAATCTGAGATTTTGAGACAGCGCTTTGAATCAACTATGTAAATTCTTCCTTTGTTTTTGAGTTTTCCTCGTAAAAACGATATATACAATTTAAAGAAACAAAGTCTAAGCCGGCCAAGTGCGTGTCGGGCCACGCGCAATAGTAGTTCCGTGGTAGCGCTATTTTTTTATATCTTTTTAATGGTCAATGAATGTATATATTTTATAATGTGTTTAAATACATTACTAACATTATCATCTCAGTTACCTACATTTTTAAAGGAATTTAAATTATAAGTTCCTTTAATACTTCTCCGATTAGTTACATTTTTTTAGTTGATCAACTATTACTCAATAACTTATGAAGTCTTCTTAGCCGTGATAGTTTTTCTTTTAAATTCAGCATATTTCCTACTCCCGTGAATATTTTTCCAGAAGCAACCGTTTAGCTGGTAGAAGGGGGGACACTGCAAGACTCTAAGTTTTAGTTATAATATTTTTAAAAAACCTACCCAACGACACCTCACACGGTGGGGTGGACGCAAAAAAAAATTCATCCGTGCTAAATTAGGAGTGTATGGGAGGTACTTAATTTTTTTTTTTAAAGATCTTATATAACATTTTGTCGGCACCTAAATATGTGCATTCATGTCGAATTACAGCTTTGTAGGTCCTAGTCTCTGAGCAAAACCGCGGACAGACAGACGGACAGACAGACCGAAACTATTGTTGATTACGGAACCCTAATAACTTAAACATTTTTTTAAAGATCCTATATAACATTTTGTCGGCATCATTAATATGTGCATTCATGCCGAATTACAGCTTCGTAGGTCCTAGTCTCTGAGCAAAACCGCGGACAGACAGACGGACAGACAGACCGAAACTATAAAAGTTCCTAGTAGACTACGGAACCCTAAAAAAGATGTCACCGTACGTTTTTCGGAAGAAAGCGTAGGTATTCCCTCTTAAGCGCACCTGTAGCTCTACTAACGTTGCGAGTGTCCATGAGTGATGGTAATTGCTTTCTATCAGGTGACCCGTTTGCTTGCTTGCCCTTTTATTTTCGAAAAGACGTTGATAGTTAACTAATATCATGTAATAATCGTTAAAAATACATGCACATATTATACCATTTCTATACCAAACTGACATTATATACTTTCAGATATAAAAGTGATAAATATTTTAATATTTTAAATACATGAACATAAGAATCAGTAGACAAATATAAATATGTTTTTACTACGTACTAATCGTCACATTATCGTTTGTAGCATCATGTCGTCCTAAATATCATAGATTCCTATAAGAAAAGTCCGATCGTTTTTAAAGTACTTGGTGATTGTTTTATCCAAAAAGGACATTGTATTTGGGATACCGTAGATGTAGGTAGGACCTATGCCCTATATATATACCCATATACTATGGTTTTTGGTCCATACATTTTTGGGCATTCACCATAAGCTTCTTAAGCTATCTGTTGATGTGAAAAAATATATTAGGGACGCCTTCGGGAACAAAATTTTTAAATGGGATTAGTTTTCGTAAATAATATGACCGCGTCAACACGCGCTCGGCAATTTCTTAGCAAATAGGTTAAGGAAGGCGAAATTTTGCACGTAAGTTTTGAATACGCTATGTATATGTTACAATATGCGAGTCGATATTTACCGTTTTGTTTACTTTCTGAATATTGAAAGGCTTGAAAAGATTAACGTATATTTAGTAAGGACTATATGATGCCTGCAATCGCGCTGGAACCGTACATTTTTTCGGGATAAATAGTATCCTATGTCCATATCCATTCCCAAGACTCAAAGTATTTTCATACTAAATTTTAGAAAAAATCGGTTGAACCGTTTGGGTGTTGAGAGGTAACAGATAGACAAAAACACCTTAGCATTTATAATATTAGCATAGATGTACCTACCTATTGACAGGTTTTCCTACAACATTTGCATTCCAAATCTCTGCCAAAAAAATAAAAAAATATATTTTTGTTTTATTACAATAGCTCTGTTAATTTTCGTGTTATCGGGTTCATTTATGGACCATTTTAAAGGTAATTTAAAGAGTTTTAAGATCAACTTCAACAATACTTTTTAAAGCCCTTAGTTTTAAAAAAATAGGGTTAAGAGGTCCCGATTTCATGGTTCTTGCAGTAAAAGTTAGGCTTTAAACGTCTTTATCTTCGTTGTTTTTCATGCTATAAAAATCAAAAGAAAATCTAAAGATTTCTTAAAAAGTGGACACCAATTTCGTTCTTTATAATTTTTACGAAGGCTCAATGTTTTTAAAGTTATATTCAAAACAAAATGATATTTACGAAAATTTGAATAATTTTGATTTTACTAAATCAATCTGTTTTTCAAAACTAAGCATTCTAAACCTAACCTAAAAATTTATATTTGTTATCAAAACTCTCAAATTTAAACATAAATAACATAAGAAATGTTATTTCCTCCCGGATGAAAATTTATCAGAGAATTGTTAAAATACTGATAGTAAACAATAAAAAATCAGCTAGCTGTAAGTCAAGGGAAAAGTCGTCAGCTGATAAGTTGGTCATAGATGCTATGCGTTACAACTTTCAAGGTTCCAGCTGACAAACTTTCCACTGAGATACAGCAAGCTGACATTAATTTTCATTCATAGTAGCATATAAACTATCACCAGGTAAATTTTTAGCTGAGAGGAAATCATTGAAAAATTTTTTTTTTTCATGTTTAAGGAGCCAGCTGACGTATAATCGACCGTGTTATGATCAGCTGACTATGTTTTTCTTTCAAAATACTACATAAACTTTACTCTGATGAATTTTCAAATGAGAGGAAATGACTGAAAAAATATTTTTTTTCTTCATCTTGGGAGGCTGCCACTGCCCAACCCACCAACGGAGTCGCAGCTGACGGTCGCTAGTATTTATAGTATAAGTCCCTTATTCGTTTTACGAAGTTTCGGTTGGGAGGGACTTGGTCATGAAAATCTGTCACTGGCTCCAGGTCTAAAAAGTTTTAAGAAAGTACATGTCTAAAATGCATCGGTTTACCGTTATTTAAGTTTGAATGCTTAGACTTAAGTACTCGCCGAAAGAAAATATAATATATACAATCACCTATACCTCACTTTGCATGAATTTAGGGAGGCATTTTAGAGTAGATATTAGTTTGTTTTTTTATTGGCTTTAATTTTGGTAATTACACATTTTTCGTAAAAACCTATAGTTTCTTAGTTAATTATGAAAAACTGCTTTAAGACAAGATTTTATTCACGCAAAAACATGATCTTTGATCTTGAATAACTCCGAAACTATTGATTTATTCAAAAAACTTTATATATCAAATTTTGCTTAGAATTTGTGTGTCTATTGATTCCTGGAATTATTTTTATTTAAAAAAATTCACCCCCCGAGAAGGGTTGGCATCCACCCCCAGGGCAAAAGCGCAAGTTGGCGCTATGTCGCTTTTGTTTCTTAGGGTATCCTCCACCTACTTACCAATTTTCATGAAAATCGATGGAGGTTCAACGAAATCGGAGGTGAAAACCTTCACTGCCTCCACTATTAGTAAAAAATCGTAGGAGTGAAACAATTCTTTTTTTTACATTTGTTATTTTGACAATTTTATCTCGATACCAATTACGACATTTTGTTTAGATTAAGAGAATCCTTTTAAGGCCGTATACAACGAGGATTAGTGAAATTTCGTGTTTTTATTTTCACTAGAACTTTGACCAGAAGTAATTAAGGGAAAAGACCTAATGCTAGACACGGAACTAATAGATGATACTTACGAAAAAAAATACCATAAAAATAAGAATTACTCTACTTATTTCTCAACACTAAATTTTATAAGCTTCTCAAGTTATCTGTTGATGTGACAAAATATATTAGGGACGCCTTCGGGAACAAAATTTTAAAATGGGATCAGTTTTCATAAACAATGTGACCGCGTCGACAGGCGCTCGGCAATTTCTTAGCAAATAGGTTAAGGAAGGCGAAATTTTGCACGTAAGTTTTGAATACATTTTGATTTTTTGTAATTTCTATTGATTTCATTGGATTAATGGTCATGTTGTTAAGAAGGCGACTAACCCAAAATTGTCGATTTTATAAATCATTGTTGTACTTGATAATAAGCCCCGAATTGTTTAATTTTTTAAACATAAATACTACAGTATATTTCCAAGAATTCAATCTGAGCGAAAACACGATATCGTGAAATTTTCTCGATAGAAAAAAATTACAAAGATGCATCTAACTTTGACGAATTTTTCCTATATTTCCTAAACCATGCAGTAAACTGAGCTAATATTTTTACACATCATATAAAATTCTATCACTGATGGTTCGACCTAGCGGATTTTTAATATTCTCAATATTTTTTAAGATATTTAAGAAAAACCACCTTAGCGCTTCACCGCTAGATTAGTCTCACCTCTCAGTCGCCAACAGTCGCGTTCGCGCGCGCCTGAGGAGAGGACGTACTTCCTCTGCCTGTACTCCGGATTGAGAAAATATTAATCGAAACCATGGGAAACAAACAAAAATTCAATAAACACACTAAAAGCAACCTTTGCATTAGAAAACGGGAGCCGATGAACAATTCTAGAAGGCTTTTTAATTTAATATAAAATATGTATTATTTGTTTACAAATATGATAATATTATTATCACGACAAATAATTTGTCAAACCCATATGTTGCGGCCGCACATGCGTAGTGCTTCGTGCTTGAGACGATACCATTGGACGATCTGCGTGTATCGTCCAATGGTATCGTCTCATAGCACAAAACTCCGTGACAATAGACGAATCAGCGGCAGCGGCAATAGAGATTGAAAAAATAAATCGGCTTTAAATCGATATAGTTTTGACAAAAACTAGTGTATGACAACGATTTGAAAATCGATTTGGTTTCAATGGATGTCGTACTCGATACTATGGAAATATCGAATAAATTTCTTCGTAACAACGTTACGGTCTTGAAATGATAAGATTAAATCAAACAGTGATAACATTAAAATATTATATGCAAAATTCACTACTTCGACAATGCGCTTGATAATAAATAATAATAAGAGCATGAACAAAGTGACAGCACATATATGAAATGATTTAGAAGAGTACATAATATACTACATTTTTTTAAGAGCCTATGCTGTCCCACTGCTGGGCAAAGTCCTCCCCCAAGTCCTTCCATTGGTCTCGATCCATCGCCACTGTCGGCCAACCTGGTTTGTATGTGTCAAGTTCATCGCGCCATTTTTTTCGAGGTCGACCACGGCGGCGTCGTCCATTATCAGGTACCCAGTCTGTGGTGATCTTTGCCCAGCGGTCAGGATGCTTGCGACTAACATGTCCCGCCCAATTCCATTTCAGTTTCGCAGCATTTACGCCTATGTCTGTTTTACCAGTTTTGGAGCGCAGTGTGCTATTCCTTCTTCTATCTGTTAATCTTACTCCCAAAATGCTGCGCTCCATCGCTCTTTGGCACGCCCCGAGATGGAACTGTTGCGACTTAGTCAATGACCAGGTCTGTGCGCCGTAGGTTAGGACGGGCAGAATACACATGTCGATGAGTCTGCTTTTTAGGGAGATTGGTAGACCTCCCTTCATCAGCATCTTCATGGACCAGTAGCTCCTCCAGGCGTTTTTTATACGTCGGTCGACTTCTTTACCCTGTCTATTTTAAAAAGAGACTAGCAGGCCCAAGTAGATATACTCGTCGACATATTGTATTTCTTTACCGTCTACCTCAACCTTACGTTTCTTGGTATTAGTCATTATTTTCGTCTTGGACTGATTCATCGCTAATCCCACCTCGAGGCTTGCCTTGCTTAGGTCTTGTAGCATATTTTGCAATTCCAAGGCTGTAGGTGCGAAAAGGATTATGTCATCGGCAAACCGAAGGTTCGTCAGCCTCCTGTAGGGGTCGCAATACCGGATCATTTAAGCAAAACCGGTGTTTTCGGTATTGGCTCCAGACCAATACCGGTAATCCGGTATTTTCGATATTTCCGGGATTTAAGCTAAAGTTGTTAAGATCTCACATATTTAACTGTTATTATAAGTATCCAATAGGTAAAGCAAAGAAATAGAGTTTAATACTTACTCATAATGTTATTTTATTTCTACAAATACATAATATTTCGATTTTGTATAGAACTTGGCACTCATTTAGATCTCAATTTTTTTTGCAGCGAAGCCCACAGCCAGGCTTAATTTTTATATTGAACTTGACTCTCCTTTTAATATTTTTTTTATAATATAAAATAAGGGGGCAAACGAGCAAACGGGTTACCTGTTGGGAAGCAACTACCGTCACCCATGGACACTTGCAACATCAGAAGAGCTGCAGGTGCGTTACCGACCTTTTTAGAGGAAATACGCTCTCTTCTTGAAGGTTTTCCAATCGTCTTGGCCCAGAAATACTGCTGGTGACAGTTCGTTTCAGAGTTTTACAGTGCGCGGCAGAAAGTTACGCGAAAAACGCACAGTGGAAGACTGCCACTCATCAAATTGATGCACTCATCGGAGTACTCCCCGAGATACAACAGATAGAGCATGCAAAGTGAATCTACATCTCGGCGTAATGCCAAGGGGTCCAGCCTGTTAGATACACTATGGACGTCAACAATTAGAGCGGCCCTTCGTTGGTACGATGCAGAGGGAGCAGTTGGTATTTTGGCGCCCCTGCCCAAGAATGAGAACAGTAGGTATTCCATATGAGGCCGAACCTGCACCTTGTAGAGTTGTAGGCGTTGGTCCGGACCGAAATACTGTCTCGCTCTGTTAAGAACACCAAGCTTCTTCGAGGATAACTTGACCTTACCCTCTAGATGATATCGGAACTGGACTGCGCTCGATATGTTTATGCCAAGAATTTCAATGCTAGGGGAGATTGTTAAAGAGAACCCTTATCTCAAATGGTCGCATATCCTCATATACGACCATTGATGACTTTTTTAGTGGTAAACGAGCGACTTGTGTCTTGGCGGGGTTGAATTGGACTAAACTTAGACGTAACTACGTCTACCTTTTTTTCTTTATAGCATATAAACAGACTGAGTTTCCAAGCATTCATCGACAACTACGACCTTTATGCTTCTATCTGTTATGAAACTTTTGACCCACTTGCATTATGTCTCGGGGAGCCCGTATGATAGCAGCGCTTTATACCAAACCTGAACTTCGTAATGTCCAAACCAAGTCCATCTAGGGTCAAGTTTATCGCAAAGTGCTTACCAAAAAGATCGGCTTTGTCTTTTGCGTCGTGGGCCAACAATCCATTTCCTACGTGTAGGTAGGGATGGTAGGGATGACTTGCAGAAATTCCCTTCTGTTGAAGGGCAAAAGCTGTTGCTTTGGCCAACGACCAGAATGCATGGGTTCACGAGGGGAGGCACTTGAGTCTCTTACTACCTAGTACCTAATTCTATTGACGTGCTGTTTCTTTGCCCGAGTGATCTCTCTCTTGAGAGATCACTCGGTTGTAATCCATTTTATATGTGCTGGTATTTAAATCCAGAGCAGATACTGCATTGGCCCAAGATTGGTAAGCCTCCTGGTACCGGCCAACCGGTGGCGGATGAAATATGCCACCGGTTAGCACTACAGAGGACGGAATGAAAAGCCCCATCATCATTGGCAACAGAGTTGGCAGTGTTGTCGCGATCATCGGGATGCAAAAAATGACCGCATCCCATCCCAGTCTGCTAACTTGCACATACGATAGTAATTAACAGTACGCTGTCGCAATACCGCAGTTCTATGCCACTACATAGAACTCCCAATAAGGCAATGATCCGATGAACCAAGTGGTGCGGTCACGAAAACTTAGTAGCCATCAGGATTTGAAGTCAGCAGAAGGTCCAACAGGGAAGGACTCTGACAGTCTGCATCTGGAATTCGCGTAGGCGTAGCAACCAGTTGTCGTCGTCGTTCGCAAGGGCAAAGTCGCAGACTGATCTCCCTGCATGATCAGTTTTCAGGAACTGGATTACTTATGTTTTTGGTAGAATATCATAGCTTTTTCGATAGTCGTTTTGAAAAATAGAATATTTTAAGATAAGCGTTATAAAAATTTTGGCGCTCCTTATATAATATGTATAATAATTGCAAGCATTTGAATTTTATGAGTTCAAGAGTTGTTAATAAATCCGAAGTTATGAACATAACTCTTGAGCCTTTCGAGATAGACACGAGAAAATTTCGGCATTTGGGGACGTAAAATATCAAATAAGGTGTTTGAAGTACTTAAAGCAGTGGCTGATAAAATATCCACTTAATGTGAATATTTTTATACATACTTAAGTATTTAGTGAGTACTTATTTAATAATTATGATTACTTATCACTAAAAAGGGCGTAACTTTTTCTATTTGTATTTGTTTTTCACTTATTTTTCTAAAACCGAAAATACCGAAAATCCCGGTTTTCGTAAAATGAATACCGGTTTTGAGAAGACCTAAATTTGGCCCGGTATCCCGGTATTTTCGAAATTCAGGATCCCGGTTTGCGACCCCTAGCCTCCTGTTTCCGACCACAACACCTCCCGCCTCCCATAGGTCTGCCAGATTTCGGAATACCTCTTCGAGGACACTTGTAAAGAGTTTGGGAGAGGGCGGGTCTCCTTGTTTAACCCCCTTGAGAACTCGGAATGCTGGACCAGTGTAATTTAATTTTATATTAGCCGAGCTGTGATTGTAAATTATTTTTAAAATATTTATATACGTAGTATCTATGTTCTGGTTGTGGAGGGCTTGAAACATGGCAGTGTGCTTAATATTGTCAAAAGCTTTGGTGTAATCGATGAATGCCAGATATAAAGGTTTATTGTATTCAGAGTATTTCTCAAGGAGTTGATTTATTGTTTGAAGGTGGTCTGTTGTGGAGAAACTGTGGCGAAATCCAGCTTGCTCTGCTGATCAAGATTTTTAAATAAAAAAATGGTTGTTGTGTCTCACTTGACATAGATAGGTATAGTGTGTGGCGGACATTTTTGTAGATATTCATAAGGTCTAGATTTACTTGGAACATTGTATGGTTCTATCTTTTATAGTTTAGGCAGCGTACGCAAAATAAGTAACTTTTCTGGTTGATTTTTTTCACCTTGTGTTAAAAAAAAACCTAAATATCTTACGGAACCCTATATTTTTCAAAATAAAAAGTAGCCTATGTTACTCGTAAATAATGTAGCTTTCGAATGGTGAAAGAATTTTTAAAATCGGTCCAGTAGTTTTTGAACCTATTCATTACAATTAAACAAACAAACAAAGTTTACCTCTTTATAATATTAGTATAGATGTACAAAAATTTTACCTCTACGATTTTATTATAAGTATAGATTAAGTATAGATTGTATATTTAACTGATATTTGCTAAACGGAAAACACGATTCACTTAATATTTTGACTCGATAGTTATATTTTTCGTAATTATGAATATTTCTGTGCTTTTCAACAAATATCTGTTACATTTATTGAGTTACTATCATTAAATAACTTGCACTACTACAATCACACACTGGCAAAATGGCAAAAGGAAATATTATTAGTATTGTATTTAATTTTTAAGTAAGTAATCATCAATAACAGTTTTGTCATATCGTTGTGCATTGTCGTAATGTATGAATAAAGCATTTTATTATTATTATTATTATTTTGGGACTTACGACCTTTACTTTCATGCGGGAACCGTTGTTACGCGATATTGTTCATTATTAGCTGCAGCGTGAAGCACATTGCTCGGGGGCACGATTCATGGAATCATTAAATCACGACTGGATGATAGCGGGATGTGTAAGCGGGGTGCTTTGAGATTTTTGGCAGCAGGCTCTTAAATTACCTGACTAATTTCATATCCGCTCTCTTCAAAGGGCTATGTTACAAATCGCTATCTAGTTGGACGTTGAGTGACGATTGTTCAAAACGTTTGACTGAGTCACTCAATTGAATGGTGTAATTCAATGAACGCGCTAGTTATTCAATCGAATCGCAGAATTCGCAGATGGAACCAAATGACTGCGACATAATATACTTATACTGTATTTCAATGGCTCCTATCATATTTTACCTTTTTCAGTATGTCCAGTATCTTCTTGTACATGACTTTAATGGCTAGAGCTGCATTCTTTTTTATATTTGCTCGTTGCACGTAATTGGCGACGGCCTGTTCTTTCTTCTCTGCGGCTAGTTTTCCGCCCACCTCGAACAAAAGCCGGTCTCGCAACTCCGCTGACTCCAACTACAACATCAAAATGGAAAGATACATTGTACAATGAGACGGCCGCGTTCACACCAAACTGACTATACGCCGCTGAATGTGAGCGAGCGTTACGCAGTTTATTGTATTTTCATACAAATTCACTTTTTAGTTCACACCTAACTGACTCTACCACAGAATATATATTAGTTGTACCAACAGAATTCCCACTGTCGAAACCCGTTTAAAGAATTAGCGACTCATGCCACGACACTATAAAGTTCAAATTCCGACCGCGCAGTGCTAGGTGCCTACAACTATATTTGCCTACATCTCCGCTCTCTTTCTATCGCATAACTCGTACCTTTTCTGAAGAAATCAGGGTTGTCTGTTTTTAAAAATAATATTATAATCTTTATATTTATTTAACTACTTTTTATTTAACTCGAAATAATCTAAGATATTATGTCTTAGTACTATGTAGATTTAATTATCATAAATTCGCGTGTAACTAGTTACGCGTACTTAGATTCGATAGGTACCGTATCTCAATTATTGAAACCGGTCTTATATTACCTACTTAAAGTGTTTGTATAACTTAGTTATTTTTGTAAACAAAATATGAGGTTTCGAATAGTATGCATCACGAAATATAATAGCAAAGACGCGACACCAACCTACGATGCTTACTGTTAGCACAGAATATATATTAGTTGTACCAACTATTAGTAATAATTAATACCTAACCTTATTAAACGTCGTCGTCCTGTCTGGAAATGAACGATACTGAGACCATTATGAGTAATCGGAACACTAAAATACCAGCAAAATTAGTGTCCAGAATAATCTCCAAAATGCAACGAGGAAAATCCCCGGGACATGATGGTCTCAGTATTGAACATTTTAAATATGCGGGAGTTCATTTGCCGCGAGTTTTGTCACTGTTTTTCACTCTATGCATAGGCCACACCTACTTGCCTGAACCACTTATGCGTACGCTGGTGGTACCTGTAGTGAAGAATAAAACAGGCGATACATCCGATATGAATAACTACCGGCACATCTCTCTCGCTACTACCGCGGCGAAGATACTTGACAGTGTGTTAAATGGCTTTCTTACGGAGTTTATCGAAGTCAGCGATGCTTAGTTTGACTTTAGGGCAGGAGTATCGACTGAGAGTGCCATTCATTGCCTTAAACATACTGTCAAGTATTACACCGCGAGGAGGACGCCGGTATACGCGTGCTTCCTCGACTTGTCGAGGGCTTTTGACCTGGTTGCCTATGATATCCTGTGGAACAAGCTGAGGAGCTCGGGTGTACCGGGCCAGTACACCACCCTCTTTAAATACTGGTATGCTCATTAGACAAACCGAGTGAGATGGGCCTGTACTCTGTCGGATGAGTACAGAATTGACTGTGGCTTGAGGCAGGGGGGGTTGAGCTCCGCCTTGCTGTTCAACCTTTATGTAAATCGACTTATCGAGGAACTGAGCAGCACTCATGTCGGCTGTCATATAGACGGAGTGTGTGTCAACAACATAAGCTACGCGGACGACATGGTTCTGCTCAGTCCCTCGATAAGCGGACTTATAGAGTTCCTGTCGGTGTGTGAGAGATACGCGGAGGTGCATGACCTCAAATATAACTAAAAAAAGAGTGAAATACTCATATTCAAGGCACCAAAACAACACCCCCGGCGTGCGCCTCCAGTCTATCTTAATGGGGTAGCTCTTAAAGTCGTCGATAGCTTTAATGACTCCGACATAGAGCGGGAACGCAGAGCGTTGGCGGTGAGAAGCAACATGCTCACCCGCAGGTTTGCTCGCTCCACTGCAGACGTCAAAATAACTCTATTTAAGGCGTTCTGTCAGTCTTTTTATACGAGCGGCCTGTGGGTGACATACACGAGTCGAGCCTACAACGTTCTGCGCGTACAGTATAACAACGCTTTTAGGATGCTATTGCGACTACCGTGGCGTTGTTGAGCTTCAGGAATGTTTGCCGAGGCCCGTACTGATGGCTTTCACGCTATCAAGCCGTCTCACTGCTGCAACGTGTTCGCGGTTCTCGGAACAGCATTCTAAAAGCGATTGCCTGCAGACGAGATTGCCCTATTCAAAGGCACTGGGTGGAAGTAGCATTTGGCATAAAATAAGTTAAACATATACTTACCTACCTTCTATTAAATACTAACAACACTAACATAGGTTAAGTCATTGATTGTTACTAACACATTTACTAATATTTTTATGGGCTGTTAGCCTGAAATAAATATATTTTATTTTATTTTATCTTTATTTTATTAATTAATGTGTTTTTTTTGAGAATAATATACCTTTATTAATTATACGTCTACGAAAGTAACCCAACTAATATATTCTACTTCAACTAGTATTTAAAACTATTTAAATCATAAGTAATCGTAATATGACTACAATAAATTGTACAAAATTTAAATCTATAATAAATAATAATAAAACAATTTAAAAAAGATCTTAACTCTCATCGTCCTTAGGGAGCTTAAAGAAAGTTAAAGAACAATCGGACAAAATATATGGACTCCGTCCTCCGTCCACTCGCAGCATCAGAAAAGCTGCAGGTGCGTTGCCGGCCTTTTAAGAGGGAATAGGGTAATAAGGCCGGCAACGCACCTGCAGCTCTTCTGATGCTGCGAGTGTCCATGGGCGACGGAAGTTGCTTTCCATCAGGTGACTCGTTTGCTCGTTTGCCCCCTATTTTCATTAAAAAAAATACGCTAAGCCACAGAATATTATAATATAATACTAGCTGTCCCGGCAAACGTTGCTTTGCCATAATATAAAGTACCTATTTCGCCCATATTATTTTTTTGAAGTGACTAATTATCAATTATATTCCCCGTTTTTTCCACATTTTCCTTTATTTATTCGCTCCTGTTAGTCTTAGCGTGATAAAATGTAGCCTATAATAGCCTTCTTCGATAAATGGGCTATCTAACACTGAAAGAATCATCAAAATCCCTTGCGTAATTTTAAAGATTAAAGGGAACAAAGGGACATGAGGGAAAAAAGTGACTTTGTTTTATATTATGTATAGATATAGATATAGATATAGATATTATCTAACCATAACAAACTTATGACTAAATAAGTATGTTACCATAGCAACGTATATCGCTATCCCGTCGCACAAACAATGGTCGCCCTCAGTCTCGAGTTGTAATAATTTACTATTATTTATTCAACAAATGCACTTATCAATATATAAAGTACCCAGTAGCCGATTCTCAGACCTACTGAATATGATTATAAAATTTGGTAAAAATCAGTAAAGCCGTTTCGGCCGGGTTTCGGAGGAGGTTCGTGGACTAACATTGAACGAGAACGAGTGGACACACGAGAATTTTATATATAAGATTGTTGGCTAGGCGTAGGCGCGGACATTCGATACCGTATATTTTCACGTTCACTTAGGTTCACACTGGGGCTGACATGACAGTGAGCCTGCTCACATTCAGCGGCGTATAGTCAGTTTGGTCTGAACACACGCTAATATAAAAATAGATCTTCTGATTTTATTAAAAATTACAAAGTTGTAAAATGCCGGGGACTGCATAAGGCTTCTTACAAACGAACGGCACTTGCCGACGGCTGCCATCGACGCGTGCCGTTGACAAGCGGCGTTCGTCTGTTAAAAGCCTAATTTAGTATTCCAATTTCCAGCATCGCATAGCATTATGACATTTTCTATGGAATGAAGGAATCCGTAACGTTTTATTTTTATAGACCAATAATTAATAAGCTATCATTCTATTTACTATCTTCAAAAATTCCTGACAGATTTTTAGATAAATTAACCAATATCCCTAGAAGATGTCGATGTTTGTATATTTTTATTAATTTAGAATTTCCTAGAGCAATTCCCAAACTCGCCATTGCAGATGTGAATTTAAATTCTTCAGCTAAAACTAGCTCTAGGTTTTAACGAAAATAACTCGCTAGATATAATTCCTCTCGAGGGGTGTTAAACCGTTATAAAGTAGGAGATTTAATACCTTTAGGAGAATATTTCAAAACTTATTTTGTATGATAAATACGGATATTCAATGTAAATATTGAAAAAACATTAATCTTAACACAGTAATTATTGCTTGTTTAGAGAAGCCGGTAAGAATTAATAACGTGTTAGATACTTATTACAATAATTAATATCTTATTATGTTTTGTATCCTTATAATCCATTATTTCCTTATTATTAGTATTTTATATAGTGATTATTATTAACCTGAAAGTAAATCAATAATAATCAAATTTTCCATTACATACCTGACTCAGTCTAAACTTTTCCATTTTCTTCTTTTTCAAATATCGAATTCTGTCCAATTGCTTTCGTTTATTGAAGTTTTCTTGATGAATGCTCTCTAGCACTTTCTGAAACATTCGGGAAATTATTTAAAAGCGTAGACCCTTTCTTTGTTACTGCAACGTCAGCATTTCAGGCCCTGTAAGGTCCAATAAAGGACTTCTATCAGGTTATTAAAATACCTCTCGTCTTTCGAAGAAATTTTTCAAATGCATTAACATTTCATTACATACTCTCCGTAGGATGTGAAAAATCTTGTAAAAACGTGCGCTTAAAAGTATTTAATTACTAAATTCCTTTATGCTCTGTACGAGTAATTTTAATAGGAAATACATAGAATCATACAAAGCAAAACTAAATTAATAAATAATAAGGGAACGAAACGTTATAAGATCTTAAAAATAAACGAAAAGAGACATCGCATTGTTTGATGCAACCTTTGTATGGATAATATTTCTATCATTACTGTTAAAGCTCGCGGAAATTGAATTTTATATTCTGACGAGCTTTTACCCGCGGCTTTGCTCGCGTTCAGAAGTATTATTAAATACAAACTTTCATCCCCTATTTTAACCCTTTGGGGTTGGAATTTATCAAAATCCTTTCTTAGCGGATGCCTACGTCTTAACCTGCATGCCAAATTTCAGCCCGATCCATCCAGTGGTTTGGGCTGTGCGTTGATAGATCACCATTCACATGTCTGTCAGTCACCTTTGAGTTTTATATATTTAGATTTCTGAGCATTAGGAGACACCAAATTATGAAATACGTGGCGTACTAAATAATAAATGATCGTTATATAAATGATAGATGTTAGTTCCTAAAATCAATTTTATGGATACCTGGGGGCTGTGCCAAAATGTTTTCGTTTTCGCTTCGCTATAGAATCGCCGATCAAAATGTATGGAATTGACATAAGCGTTCATTAATATGACGTTGACGTTCGACTCGTCTTATGTCAATTCCATACATTTTGCTCGGCGATTCTATAACGAAGCGAAAACGAAAAAGTTTCGGCTAAATGTCCTGATCATAATAAATTAAATCTTATTTCTATAATAATGTGCCTAAAATAATTTCAGCATTAATAATGTGCCTAAAACAAATTATGTTGGTCAAATTTTAACAACAAACGAGGCTACTCAGGAACATGTAATACTAAGTTTAAGTAAGTGCTAAAGTCCAAAACCCTCGTATTTTGGTATCACCAAAAGTAAAAACATTTTGGAGCTTACTCTCGCGGTAATAAGGATTAAATTTGCTATTCCGTGTACATCTGACATCAGTGCATTTAGATTTTAGACTAATCTGATCTAACCTACCTTTTGTAAGTGACGACGGGGACTTTACCGGATTCGGCTCACATAACAAAAATAATTTAAACATTGGTGATAATTATTACAAGTCTTTGCTACATGAAGAATAAACTGTAGTGAATTAATTGTAAGGTTTGTATTAATATTTGCGTTACACAATCATATTGTTTGCTTGTACTGTTCAAATAATACAACATTTCACGATAAAAATCTACAATAATAATTATTGTACAAATCATGTTTGTTTCTTGCTTGAAATTTTAAAATCATGTGGTAAGTACTAAGTACATTAAGTGTATTATAATATGTAACTTGTAGTAGAATATAACTTATCAACATTTAAACAATAATTATTGATTCCTAAAAAAAATTTGTTCATTTGAATTTAACAGTCACACAATTTTTGTTCCTTAAAATAATTTGATAAAGTAGAAAAGTGTCTTAACCGACAATTTCTTATTACTAACTACCGCACGCAGAGACGAATATGAATGAATTAACTGTATTTAATTAAGGTGACGCCGCGTTAAAGTAAGAAACCGTGTTGGATATGTTTTAGATTTAGATAGAAACAAGCAATGGAACAGCAAAAAATGGAAAGGGCATAAGCAACAAAATGGTTTTTGTCGCGTAATTTAAAAACCATAAATACATTTCATATAAGCTATGCACATATTAAAGTGTATGCTTCAACCAATTTATGTACAAATTTTGGAACCTTAAATCACTCTCCTCTGTTGGAAAAATAGGAATCCCGTTTTTTACAGAGGTCTTTTCGATTGATAATTCTGTGTTATAAAAGTTGTCCAATCGTGTTATGCTATGGGCAATTCAAAGACAAAGATATGATGAATACTGACAATGAACTTTAGTTTCTTAGCTTTAGTCATTGCTGAGAAAAATCGGCATCGCTACAGGAAAATTATCAAGGCGTCGCCTTAAATGAAGACATTTAACATAACTCATAAGCCAAAAGTATTTAACATTATCATGTCAAAATCTTCATTTAATTAAAGTTTAATCATCATTAAATGTCTGCATCTACAAAACCTCTGAATGCGGACGTTAGAATATTATTAGTTTTAAATTTAAAACTGGTAAAAAGTTTAAACCAAAAACTAATCGATTACCTACTAAGCAGATAGATAGATTGGATCGAAATTGGTGTTGTTGAGTTTTATAATTACGTCAGGTAGATGCAACATGCAAGCAAGTTAACGACCTCTGGGCTCTGTGGCTCAGTAGTTGAATGCGTGGTAGCTCAAGCCGGGGGTCGTGGATTCGAATCCCGCCGACGGAACCAAAAAAGTTTGGAATGTTCCTGGGTCATGGATATGTATAATATACATTATACACATCCATGTACACATATTTAAGATTATTAAATATACATAAATATTTAATAATCTTAAATATTTATGTATAGTATAGTATAAAGGACAAAGGTATTAAATAAGTATATTTCCGTTTTCCTTAATTTTCTGGTACCCGTTACACAAGCCCTTCAGGTACTTAGCACGGGGCCAGACTGACGTGGTGTAAAGCATCCATAGATATCTTGAAGCAAAAATAAACATAAAAAAATATCCCTAGTGGATATAAAAAGCAAAGAACCAAATAAAACCACAGTGCCAGCGCATATTTTTGGGCCTCCAAATTTCCGTAACGATATTATTATAATATTACTAGACGATCCGCGCGGCTTCGCCCGCGTAAATTAGATATTTCACAGACAAATTAGTCCACAAAAAATAGCCTATGATACGTGCTCTACTTCTTATCTGTGCCAAATGACAGAAAAATTGCTCCAGTAGTTCGTGAGATAAGCCCTTTCAAATAATTTCCCCCGTTTTTTCAACATTTTCCTCTATTTCTTCGCTTTATTAGTCGTAGCGTGATAATTATAGCCTATAGCCTTTCTCGATAAATAAGCTATCTAACACTGAAAGAATTTTTCAAATCACACCAGTAGTTCCTGAGATTAGCGCGTTCAAATAAGCCCTTTCAAATAATTTAATCCGTTTTTTCAACATTTTCCTCTATTTCTTCGCTTCTATTACTTCTCTCTCTCGCTCGAACTCGCTGATGATGAAGGTCATCGCTATCCCCAAGCTGCTCATATATTACGTAATTCCATTTTCGTAGATGATATTCTGTGGTCATGACTCCATAGAGGAAGCTTCAGCCCTTCAAACTCAGCTTATTGATTTATTATCGCTAGGTGGATTCCAGCTCAGTAAATGGAAATCTAACACTCCTCAATTATTACGTTTCCCAGATGATAAATGCGAAATGCCTAAGGACTTTGACATCAGCTCAGACTCTCCGTCTGTTAAGGTCTTAGGTATTAGATGGATTCCGCAGTCTGATGAATTTACAAATCAGATTTCGCCGCCACCAATCGCTCACGTAACAAAGCGATGCATACTCAGTAGCTTCTCTTTATGATCCAAACGGTTGGATCACTCCTGTCATATTCCGCGCAAAGTTACTTCTACAGAAGTTATGGTTGCTCAAACTGGATTGGGACGACCCCACTCCAGATAATATTACACAAGACTGGCAGCGCATTTCTCATGATCTTCCGCACATCTCAGACATACATTTTTCCAGACACGTAGCTCCGCACAAATTAACTTCTATATACTCACTTCATGGCTTCGCAGACGCCTCAGAAAGTGGTTTTGCTGCAGTCGTATATTTTCACGAATTAAATCACGATGGATCGGCTAACGTTCAGCTCATAATTGCAAAATCTGAAGGTAGCCCCTATTAAAAATAAACTCACAATTCCTAAATTAGAATTATCCGTGGCTACACTTTTATCTCAACTCATGTCTCGTGTCTCTCAATATCTCTCCGCTCATCTCACAATATCTCAACACGTCTGTTGGTCAGACAGCACCATTGTACTCGCGCGGATTAAAACTCTTAATCATCGTTTACAAACATTCGAAGCTAACAGAGTAACCAAAATTATTAATAACTCTCTCTCACTCATCTGGCGTCATGTACCTACACACATAAACTCTGCCAATTGTGCCAGCAGAGGAATCTCAGCACATTCTCTTCTTTCGCATAGCTTATGGTGGTCTCCTCCTTAGCTTAAGCTGCCAGAGGATAGGCCCAAAGATAGGCCTTCAGCTCACACTCGACAGGAATTACCTGGACTCAAACCTAAACAGGTTCCATGTCTCCGGTATCGATAGTGATCTTCTTACCCGCTTTAGCTTATTAGATAAGCTTATCGGCGTCACAGCGTACATGCGACGATTTATTTCGAACTGTAAATTACCTACACATTCACGAGAACTAGGTCCACTAACTGTAAATGAACGTAGACAAGCTCTGCTCTTTTGGATCCGCTCAGTTCAACAGAACTCGTTCGCAGAAGACATCCACCGCCTGCAAATTAACAAACTCTGCACAGTTAGGTTACAACGGCTATCACCTTTTATGCAGGACGGTCTCCTTCGAGTAGGTGGTAGACTCACTCGCTCGGAACTCACATATGATGCTCAGCATCCATTCATACTGCATAGTTCTAGTCCGCTTACAGACCTTATCATCGATCACTATCATCGCATTCATTGTCACCCTAGCACCGATACATTACACGCTATATTACGTCAACAATTCTGGATACTATCCGCACGCCGCATCATTCGACATAGAACGTATAAATGTATACGATGTTTCCGTTGCCGCGCTCAGCCCGAAATGCCTGTCATGGCTGACCTTCCAGCCGACAGAATTATACCTCAGCCCGTATTTAGTCACGTGTCTACTGATTTTGCCGGCCCATTTTTACTTAAATCAAGTCAACTACGAAATGCTAAGTTAATTAAAGGTTATTTTTGTATATTCGTTTGTCTCACTACTAAGGCGGTTCACTTGGAACCAGTATCCGCACTTTCTACAGACGCATTTATTGCTACGTTACAAAGATTTTGCTCACGTCACGGTGTTCCCGTTTTAATACGTTCCGATTGCGGCATAAACTATATAGGTGCTAGGAATCAGCTCCTAGAAGTTCAACAATTTCTCAATGACAATAATGACGCCATTTCTCATAAACTCTCAGCTCAAAATATAACATGGTTACTTAATCCGCCCAAGGCCCCGTGGATGGGAGGCATCCAAGAGATTAATGTTAAAAGTACAAAGCAAACTTCTCTACCGTGTAATCGGTGAACAACGCCTCACATTTGAGGAATTCTCAACTCTGCTCGCTAGAATTGAGGCCGTATTAAATTCTCGGCCCATCAGCCCACTCTCGTCCGATCCTACGGACTATCAGCCCCTCACAGCCGGCCATTTCCTCATAGGCCGTCCGCTCACAGCTCTTCCCGAACACACAATAGATGACAGAGTCATCTCCCCCCTAAAGCGCTTTCAGCTCATTCAATCTCTCTCTCAGCGCTTCTGGGCTCTCTGGACCAAGTCCTACCTCCATACCCTTCATATCCGCTCCAAATGGCTTTCCTCTTCCTCTCCACCCAAAATTGGGGAACTGGTTCTGCTCAAGGAGGACAGTCTGCCTCCGCCCCAATGGAAGATGGGAAGAATCACACGCCTACTACCTGGAAGGATGGAGTCATCAGAGTCGTGGACTTGGCCACCTCACAAGGCCAGCTGCGAAGACCTGTTGGCAAGATTGCCCGGCTCCCACTGGATTCAGCTCAAGATGGGGATCAGCTCACGCCCATTGCCGGGCCCCCCCAGGATGTTCGCGCCAAACTCTAGCGCGACGTTGGCAGCACTGCAGCGCGTGAGTCTGCACTCTGCGCTGTCAACTGTCATACGCGACACTGTGATGTGACACATTCCGCTGTTGACTTCCGCGTTCGTAACATACGAAAATCTCCTCTCGGTTAGCCGATCGGCCCAAACTTCGCGATTAATCCAATAATTATCCGTGATTTAAGCTTAAAACAAACCTAAGCGTCAGTGACAGGGCACGCGGTACGCGATACGGGAGCGTCTGCAACGCGAAACTGGCCGTGCACACCTGCGCGACTACAGTGCGAACCGTCAAACGTTAATATCATGACACAATCTATCAAAACGTATACAAATCAAAAAATCATAAACTAAAGAGTTGTAGAAAATAGTAAAAAAAGGTTTTAAAAAAGAAGTCTAGTTATGTACACTTCAAAACACGCGTCTGACAACTTGGCGCGCACGTTTCGCTTGCCGACGCGAACATCCCGCGTCGCGGTCGTGCAGGTGTGCACAGCGCCATAAGATTACATGGGCAGCGTCCGCCGCGCGGTAGACGCTACCGCTTCGAAGTCGCTTTAGTCGCGTAGGTTTGTGCAATCTATTATCCTCATGAACTAAGCTCAGTGATAGTGATTATAGACCACGGTGACAGTGTGACTATCAGCTCGTCTCATCTCAGCGCAGCCGCCAGCATATATCATCAACAGGTACCCATTTTTGTCTTCCTTCATTATATCCTTTCTACAACCGTTGTAGGGCATCGCCACTACAATGTCTTTTTTTAATATTTCAGGTTTTTTATTTAAAATGTTATTTATATTTTTACATTTTCAAACTGAAATAACACAGAAAGTATCCCAAAAGTAATTTTACGATATTTTGTCAAAGAGTATTTATTGTTTGTAAAGATCTTCACTTTCGATTGGCGTATGTTTCATAGGTGTACGCCAAAATACGACAGGTATGCCAATAAGGTTCGTTGTTCTTACGCGCATTGTAAAGTCAGGGAAAATGAATATATTTGGTAGTGGGTTTTATTATCATTTAACAAACTGTACAGTTTTTTGTTGTACTTGTAACAGTCGTAACGCGCTAATCTCAGGAACTACTTTTTCTAATTGAAGGCTCTAGGCTATAATGTGATATCACACCGCAACGAATCGATGGATAAGCAGTGGAAAATGGTGTAAATATGGGGAAATTATGAATTATCTATGTTTGCTATTGTTATATTATAAACTGACGCAGACTAAGTCACGGGCAGCAGCTAGTTTATTATATTACCTGCACCTGAAGATTGAAGTATTTCGGGAAAATGATTAATTATTGTAAAACCCATTTATAGTCATATGACATTTTGTAATTATTAAGTACTATTCGATAATACTATAAATAATAATAATACTAATACTGTAAATAATATACATCAAAGCAATCGAAAAAATTGATAAACTTTACTAGTTACCTACTTGGTGAACTTCCTAGTTCCTTAATATAATTTGTTTGATTTGATTTTCAAGTTTTTAGTTTGATTATTATTTTTAGGTCAATGAGCATACTTTTTATGGTAAATACGTGGTAAATACAGATTAAAATTTTATATGCGTGGGCTCGAATGGGTAACTTTCTGCCGCGCACTGTAAAACTCTGGAACGAACTGTCACCAGCAGTATTTCCGGACCTATACGACCTGCAAACCTTCAAGAAAAGAGCGTATTCCCTCTTAAAAGGCTGGCAATGCACCTGCAGCTCTTCTGATGTTGCGAGTGCCTTTGGGCGACGGTAATTGCTTACCATCAAGTGACCCATTCGCTCGTTTGCCCCCTTATTTAATTAAAAAAAAAGTTTCAGCAAAATCGGTTCATTGTTTCGGCGTAAGGTGTCAGACAGATAGGGCCAACCCACACGTACCACAACCACACGACATCGCAACGACAAAATGTCGTCGAGCTGTGGTTACGTGTGAATGGTGTCGCTGCAGCATTTTGTGGTTGCGATGTGGTTACGACGTGGTTGCGATGTGGTTGCGACGTGGTTGCGTCGTGTGCAGGTCAAAATATTGTATTTCGACTCGGGCTTTTATAGCGGAAACACGTCTTGCCCAAAGTCGTGGATTTCGAAGAGGACACTTTATTGTCGCTATCCTTGCTATATGTATTATTTTTTACTTTGTTTCTTTTTGAGTCTACATCAATTTTGGTGTAAGAGAATTCCACATAATTTCTTCAGACTGGAAGCTTAAAAATCAGTCTTTTCGAACTGGCCTGGCCTTAAAATATATTTTGTTTCCAAACACTTCATTTTACGCAGAGTAGATAACACGTTTTGAATTCCCACTTTCCAGGAAAATTTACGTTTATTTTACCTTCCGGGGCACGGGCAGGGGGGGGTACGCCCCCCCTGCCCGTGGGCGCACCCGTTACTCAGTACCAACTTTTGCTACAGCTCTAATGAATTATGAAAACACAATATCTACATATAAAAAACCTTGACTGATGATTGCTACCACTTTAGATTTTTCGCAAATAAAAATGTTGTTCGTTTTATCAAAACGAAGCTACTCACAAAAGTTAGCTTGATGGTAATCAAATAAAAATTGTTCTAGGGCTCCCGGACTATATTATTTCCATGCCTCGTTTAAATTTCTAAATTTAAACGAGGCGTGGATTTTTTTCTTTCTTTCTCGTTAAAGTTTCGCCCCCCCCTGAAGAAATGAATGAAGGCAGGGGGTGGGGAGAGCGCGGACGGCGTGTCGTTGCATCGACGCAACGTTGTGGTTGCGATGTGGTTGCGACGTGGTTGCGACGTAGTTGCGATGTGGTCGGTATTTTACAAGTGGTCGACAACGACTGCAAAATGTGGTACGTGTGAATGGTCCAGTTCATTTACAATACGAAATATACGCCCGACCACGTCGTGTGTTTGTCGTGTGGTTGCGGTTGTCGTGTGGTTGTGGTACGTGTGGGTTAGCCCATAGACGGAGAGACATGTCACTTTTGCATGTGATAGTGAATAATATCCTTACAAAAAAATATGGACGAAGCATTACACTATAAAGAGGTGAAGCATGCAAGGTACGACAATTTCGTTTATTATACACGTGACCGACACTCACACACGCAACTAGGTACTACAACCCGCTGTCATTGTACATAGAGTGACGGCGCCAATGACACGCACTGTATATCCTACATAACTATGCTTCGCTCGGGATTAGACAAGGTTACGTCCGTATTTTTTAAGTCCGTGATTACGGCATCATGGATAAACGTATGAAAAAATCAATAAGCCTTACATCGGCCTGGCTATTCATGTATGTGAGTTGCAGTCTCCTGTGCTCTTGGAAGGCGTTTCTAAGGAACTGTTTGTCTCCATACACGGCGACGGCGAGTTCACCGCGCTTGTCTGTGATGTCCTTTCGCAGCTGACGAATGTCCCGAAAGTATCGCTTCTTCTGTCTCACCAAATCGCCTTCGTGGATTTTTCTATCTCTTTCTAGAAGTAAATGTGAAAGCAAAATCAAAAGAACTAATTTTTCAACATAGGTTGCCTTCACACTAGCGTTTGTCGAGAGTAGGCGTTCGATGAACGTATACGCAGTGCGGACGCCGCGACAACGCGGTGCGTGCGTCGCGTTGTCGTAACGTTTCCTCTGCAAAATTAATTAAACGCTGCGTTAATGCGGCGCAGACGTTACAACAATCATTACGCGGCGCTAGCGCAGCGTACTGATTGTTCCAGTAGAGAAGCGGCGACAACGCGACGCACGCGCCTCGTTGCGCGTGCGCTGCGCATACGTTCATCGAACGCCTACGCTGGACAAACGCTAGTGTGAAGGCAGCCTAAGGTTAATAGATAATGCTGCGACAACATGCCAAGTTTATCTACACTACTATTACAAGTGAGTGTGATTGAGTTTTGTGTTCATAAGACTCCGAAACTACTTGACTGATGTTAATGAAAGGTACGTAGAGTAGACTACGAGGAAGAAAATAGGCTACTAACAACTCCGGTGGAATTTCCTTTTGTACTTTTCATTAGTTTCTCAGAATACAAATTTATCAGTCTTGGACTCCTAGGTATCCAGAATTTACTTGAACATAACTCTACAATCTGCATTATATCATTATTAACTTACCGTACAACTTGATAAGTCCCCTATATTGGTTGATTTTATCCTTAATCACCCAATTCTCATCTTGCATCCCATGGATACGCACTTTTGCAGCCGACAACATTGTGGTTATATAAGTTGTTCCTTATTTTCTTGGTAAGAGTAAAATTTGTCTAGAAAATGTGTAGGAAAATGTTATGAAAATACACACATTTGGACATAATGATTTGTAGGTCAATGTCAAAAATGTCTTTGGCGCATTGACATATTTGGTGTCAATGCTCATTGCTACTTGATTGCTATTTGCTACATGCTACATAATACATTGTCTATGCCCTATGGAGTTGAGAATCTCAACGCGCCCAAGACATGTATTTTCATATCATTTTCCTAATGAGACACTGACCTCCATTATACAAGTACGCTGGACTAATGATACCCTTTGTAATGACAGTTATTTTTTGTGCCTATTTGAAGCGGAATCAGCTCCCCCAATATTCGGGAAGAGAACTAAATTTGACGTAAAAATTGGCGCTGATAGCAGTAGTGGGAGTACTTGGAACTAATACTAGTTTCTACCATGGAGGTATACTATTATCTGTGGTATCTACAACCAATAGCGATTGAGCGGCCATTTGCAAGTTACGTCAGATTTAGTTCTCTTCCCGAATATTGGGGGAGCTGATTCCGCTTCAAATAGGCACAAAATATATCTGGGTATCATCAGTCCAGCGTACTTGTATAATGTATAATGGAGGTCAGTGTAATGAGATGTTAAATGATTTACACAACGTACTTCGTATCCTCTTTGATATCAACATAGGTAGGACAACTCCGAAATTCCAGTGCGTAAAATTATACGCGCTGGAATTCGTTCGTGCGTTCCAGTTATATACAGCCAAGGTGTTACGCAGTTTATATACCCTTTGTCCCAAGGCTAAAAAATTTACACCGACGCGGAATAGAACGGAATGGAAGCGTCAATTTCAAGCGTCCTCATGCGAGGAGATTGAGATAGGAATATTCTCGAGCATTCCGCGGAAGATGCGCGTCTAATTTTTGGGCTCGTTTTTAATTTGTGAGTTATAAGTACTATTGACATAAAGTTCATTGTGCTATGTACAGTTTCGTTGCAAATTCCGCGCTGGTATGAATTGAGCCTAATTACATAATAATAATTAACAGATTCGAAGTAAACACACGCTAAAAACAATAAACATTTTGTGAAAATATATTTCTCAAAAATCTATACTTTGCTATCTGGATCTCCTACAACGGTACACAATCCACGGTGCGTCTGGTCCGTACATTTTGTTCCCTGCGGGCAATTGCTACATGTGGCGCCGATTTCATAGATCGGGAACCCCTCTACGTTGCCAGCCGGCCCGTAATTACAGAACGTGTACGCCACAATCTTTGTCTCTTCAGGATTTTTTGTCTCAGCGCCGTCTAATAAGGACTTACGGCTTCTACCCATTACAACTGTGCTAAATTCATCTAGCATAGTAGATTTGGCAGTCGTGTAACATTTGGTAGCGCGTAGGGACTTCGACTTTTTTCTAGTGGTGTTACTCGGTGAGGACCTTCGAAGAGACTTAGGAAACCTGACACAGGAATCCTCGTTCATGGTACAAAGAGACTGCGAGCAGCCGATACGCCAAGTCGATGCCCAGGTGGCCGCGGAGTACCAGTGGTAGTTGCAGCCCCGGGGAGACCCGCACTTGCTCAGCCTAAACGACCGAACATGTTCCGAGGGTAAAGACCTGGACCCCGAGAACCAGGAGCCCACAGCATCAGCCAGTAGCTGGGCCTCCGTGACTCCAGACTCCACAGGTCGCACGTCCATATTCTGTAGCGCGTTGAATCGAATCGTGTTCCTGCATTCGTCGTGCCGCTTCTGACACTGACTCGCCCAAGCCTCTGCCATATCTTCGAGCTCGTGGTCCCAGTACATCTTTCGCATGTTGGTCGCTTTGGGCTGCCCGGCTTCTAGGCCCATAGCTATATTATCTCTATGTTTGTTGTGAATCAGTAGCAGCTGATACCTCATCCAAGGCGTCAAACCCGCAGCAAAAAGTCTACTGCTCTGTCTATTCTTGGTGACGCATAATGTGTGCTGATTTGGTAACGAACAGTCCGGGTGGTAGCAGTAATGGAAAACATCGCTTGTGTTGTATTTAGCACAATAGCAAAATTTTAAAACCAAAAGGCTAAAAATTATTTGCTTTAAAACATGAACGTACTTTAAAATCATTACTTCAATCTTCTATCAAAGTTGATAACAAAACATCTGTGTCAGTAGGTCGTCATTTTTTTAAGTATGGTCGTGTTCAAAGAGTACCTATATAAACTACGCCATTGCTGTTATCGAAACCTGATCGAAACAGTTCTTGTCAAAGATCTCTAAACCTAGTTCTTATCATACCTAAATACAAATTGTTTTTGGGCCAACTACAGGATAACATAAGTATTTAAGGGCCCTCTCTGCCTAAATTAGCAGGTCGATTGTCTGTCAATGTGAATATCGACGTAAATGACATTAAAATAACATTCATAACAGCGAGCCTTATACGGTGGCGGTTACGACGCTCGTCGCGTCCATGATAGGGCGAAATAGGAGGAAAAAACCTTTTTGAGGCTTAATATAATACATATTTCAAAAAGGTAAAAAACCAAATTATTAACTTATGTATTGCAAAGTAGTAGATATTTTTTATATATTCTTTTGATAAATAATGAAGGAGTGAAGTGGTTTCATTCAACGATTTGGAGATGATTTGGTTTTTTATTTATTTATCATGTGATACCGATAGAAAAAATATGGCAAAACCAAATTACGTATCGTATCATGTAGATTACTAATTATTTTTTTAGATATAGTTTCTCTGTTAATGCCGATGAAAAGTTGTTTCATCTGCACGCTTTTTTCGAAAGAGCAGCCTTAAGTGAAGTAAAGAGCTGTTAATAACGTGTAGCAAGTAGCAACTAGCGTCCAGACTCGTAGGCCGGATCCGTCGTAGCTACGCTCTACGCTTCTACGGTTCTACGCACGTTCTACGAGTCTACGAGAATTCAAACCGTAGTTTTTCATCTAAACTAAAATTAAGCAACACAATTTATACAGTTATCTAGTATTATTAAAAAGTGTTAACAAGTTGATAATATCGTTTTGTTTTAAATTGTTTTTATTTTAGTAATCTTTGGCTAATCAACATAAAAAAAAAGTTTAAACACAAATCAAAAATCAATAAAAAATATTAATCAAAGTCAACAAAACTTTAAACAAAGCACATTCAAAGTTCAAAATATACACTTTTTTGAATTCTCAAATCTGTGTTGAAAGTAAATTGAATAATTCCAAAAGGTTCGGGTTAAATGGGTTTTAACACCGTGCAAATGGTCTTAAGGAGTTTCACCCTCGTATTAATGGTCATTGGATATTATTACGTCACAGAAGAACGTAATTTAACTTGTTTGAGCCAATTTTTCATGCTGGGAGCCTTCGGATCGTATGCCATTATAGTCTTAAGCATTTTGTTAGAGACCGGCCTACAAGTGAAATCGCATACCTTACCTCAAGCCGCTTTTTTGATGCTGGGTATTATTCTGAACTTTGCTTGTGCGTGTATATCTTTCACAAAGTTTTTCTACGTATCAAAAACTCAATTTATGAATATTGGTATGGTAGCTGCATCGAGTTTTGTAATATTGCTTGTGGATTTCGCAATTTTACTTACAAAAAAATAAATATTTACTAATTTAGTTATTCCGTCTCGTATGCCAGTCGAGCCAAATTCAACCGGTTTTTACATATAAGTAAAAATTAATATGTTGTGCGGTTGAAGCACAAATCGACGTGATAGTTTTTCCGTAAAGTGTACCACAAAAGTGCTCAGCTTGTGGAATATACTACCCAAGCAGCATCACAAGCTGTATAACAGTTGTATTAAAGGTCGTTATACTCTTAATGCTGTGTTTCCAGGCTGCATAAAGGCTGTATAAGCGCTTATACAGCCCTTATACCCCTGAAATGGGCACAAATTATACAGCGTTTTGCGTTATATTGGCTGTACAGTAGCTGTACAAGCATAAAATAGGCTGTATAATAGCTGTTTTGCGACTGTACTATGGTGTATGAAGAAACCAATACACTCTAATTATTCCATTGTAACTCACTTTTTCAGCTTTACGCTGTAAAAAGTCAGAGTAACAAAATAATTAAAACGACACAGAAGATATATTTTAATGATGGCGTTTATAATAACTGTTGATTAAAGTAACATATTATAAACGCTGTGTTTAAGGAGATTCGATAGGCGCAGGAGACAGTGCATTATCGTGCAAAAATAAATTTATTGTGGTTATATATATACCTCCTTACTAATAAACGCTGTATAAGCTTTGAATTGTTATACAGTGTTTTGTCTTCTTCAATCCAATTTAAAATGTCACTTGTGTGACAGGAACAAAATACTGTATAACTATTCAAAGCTTATACAACGTTTATTAGTAAGGGGGATTATGTTTTGTGATAAAAAATAAACGCGCCAGCAAAATAATCAAGGAAGAGATATTAAATAAGGTTACTAAATTTTTTAAAATTGTAACCTATAAAAGGTTAAAAAATTGAATTAATGGACGTAGACATATAAAAGGTTAGAATTTAAAAAAATTGAATTAATGGACGTAGAGCCTCGTTGGTGCATAGAAGGTTGTTGGACAAACTGAAAATATTGATAAATATAATAACATTAGTCTAATTTTTATGTACTCATGTTCCTAATCTTCAATTTGTAATTGATTAAATTAATGGCGACAATTTGCTAAACAGCCTAAATTCTATTTTGATGGTCTTATAGCATTAATAGCTGTACTATGTAGATAATGGATATAGTATTCAGCTTTTGGCCGTTGATGGGCTGTATAAACGAATAAATGTACTATTATTGCTGCATAGCAGTGTTACGAACATAACCTGTAGCTCTTTTTAGGGATACACTAATTACGGCTGTACTATAGGCGTCATTTATTTTCATTGCTGTTTATTACTCTCAAAGACAGAAATTATACAGCTTTAAGTCTGTAAAATGGTGTACAATTACACCATAAAAAGAAGAGCTGTAGAAGAGAGTTTGCCTACTTCATAATAGAGAAATAAGATTTGAGGACCACCATAATACAGCTCTAAGCTGTATTAAGTGACGGTATGCAAAATGCAGCTTTAATACTAAAATGAGGATCAAAGCGTTACAGGAAAGCTGTACATGACAGTTTCGATACACTGATTTAGAACTTTAAGCGTACTTTGACTTCTTAATACAGACTTAATACACCTAGAGCTGAATAATTACTCCTAAACCAACATTATACACTACAACGTCTCTTCAACGTTCTTATACAGCTGTAAAACAGCGTTAAGTGCTATATTGACTGCTTTTTAGGTGTCCATTACGCTTGGTTGCTACTTGGGTAGGGCTCGCTTCGCACGCCCGGATTGTGGTTTAGTGTGTTGAGCTAGCGACCGTCCGTGGACAGCGTTACACATGCAGCAAAACGTCGCTGCGCGTGCGATACCGCGTATGAGCAGTTGGTAAATACCGCGTAACAGCAAAACGCGCAAAATTGAGATATTGTGCTAGCCGATTCAAAACGCATATTGGCTTATATTAGGCTTCACAGAATTTAAATTATCCAATTAGAAACGTACATTTTGCTATCGAAACAATACCCCGGAACAGTAGGCGGCCGGAAATTAGAAGCAATTCCACGTATTTACTACAGTGGCAAGAAAAATATATATCGAAAATAGTAAGTGCTCCTAGAAATAACTATTTTTCTGAGACAAACCACAACGTAAGTATATAATTTTAATTATTGTTTAATCCATATTCCATACTAATATTATAAATGCGAAAGTATCTCTGTCTGTCTGTCTGCCTGTCTGTCTGTCTGCCTGTCTGTCTGTCTGTCTCCCTTTCACGCCAAAACTACTGAACCGATTGCAATGAAATTTTGTACACAGATATTCCAGAGCCTGAGAAAGTACATAGGCTACATTTTAATGAGGGAAAATATCTTATTTCCATGAAAATATTGATGAAAATTAAGACGTCTTCCGGCTGTGTCAACTGGCAACACAAAAGCACTGGCAATACCGGATATATCTTCACTTCACAGACGTCTTCACTTTACATCCGATCCCTGGCCAGGAAACGCATCATCCTTTCTTCTACAAACGTAATAATTATATCTTATTTTTATAATTACATCTAAAGGCCCGTATTCACTTTCATTAGTAATAAGTGCAAGTGATTAGGGCAGGTGATTAGTTATTAGGAAAAAGTAAGTGTGGACAGCGACTGTTTAGTGCAAGTGATTAGCCGGCTGCGTAGTAACGTGATTAGTTCTGTATTCACTTTGATTAGTGGTTAAGTGCAGGTGACTAGTACAGGTGATGAGTGATCAGTAGAAAGTAAGTGTGGACAGCGACTGATTAGTGCAAGTGACTAGTCGGCTGCGTAGTAACGTGATTAAAAGCGTGTTCTATTTTTTGCGTGTGTAAGTGCGTGACAGATGAAAACCAATTTTGGTTTCGTTTGACAGCTCGAGATTGTTACTATTATTCCGCTAGGTATATTAACTTTATGGGCCAGACTGACGTGGTGTGCCGTGTGAAGCGTATGGACGCTTCACATATAGTATATCATTATTATATAATATACCTATTAAAAGTACAAAAGGACACCCTTTCAATTACTTCCATACTAATCCATAATATTATAAATGCGAATGTGTGTCTGTATGTATGTTACCTCTTCGCTTTTATACTTCAGAAGTCAGAACCGATTTTGCTGAAATTTGGCATGGAGATACTTTGAGTCCTTGGAAAGGACATATAAAAATACTTCATGGTCAAATACTTTTTAATAAAACCAATATTAAAATGAAGGACATGTCAAAATGGCAGTTTTATTTTTGAAACTTGGACGCTCGTGTTGACAGCTACTACTGAATTTACTAAATTAAATTACTAAAGAGCCAGTAAACAAGAATTGGACACTACTTGCACTACACACCTGCACTCCACTGCTTCAATTACTAGTCACTTGCACTTGCACTAATCAAAGTGAATACAATCCTTAACTGTTTAGTGCAAGTGATTAGCCGGCTGCGTAGTAATGTGATTAGTTCTGTATTCACTTTGATTAGTGATTAAGTGCAGGTGACTAGTACAGGTGATGAGTGATTAGTAGAAAGTAAGTGTGGACAGCGACTGATTAGTGCAAGTGACTAGTCAGCTGCGTAGTAACGTGATTAAAAGCGTGTTCTATTTTTTGCGAGTGCAAGTGCGTGACAGAAAAACCAATTTTGGTTTCGTTTGACAGCTCGAGATTGTGACTATTATTCCGCTAGGTATATTAACTTTATGGGCCAGAATGACGTGGTGTGCCGTGTGAAGCGTCCATAGATATAGTATATCATTATTATATGTACCTATTAAAAGTACAAAAGGACACCCTTTCAATTACTTCCGTACTAATCCATACTTATAACTTACTAATATACTAATAATATTATAAATGCGAATGTGTGTCTGTCTGTTTGTTACCTCTTCACACTTATACCTCAGAAGTCAGAACCGATTTTGCTGAAATTTGGCATGGAGATACTTTGAGTCCTGGGAATGGACATATAAAATACTTCATGGTCAAATAGTCTTGAAAAAAAACTCAAAGGTGACTGACTGACATGTTGATCTATCAACGCACAGCCCAAACCATTGGACCGATCGGGCTGAAATTTGGCAGGTAGATGTTATGACGTAAGCATCCGCCAAGAAAGGATTTTGATCAATTCTACCTCCAAGGGGTGAAAATAGGGGATCAAAGTTTGTATACATAATAATACTTCTTAACGCGAGTGAAGCCGCGGGCACAAGCTCGTTTTTAATAAAACCAATATTAAAAATGAAGGACATGTCAAAATGGCAGTTTTATTTTTGAAACTTGGACGCTCGTGTTGACAGCTACTACTGAATTTACTAAATTAAATTACTAAAGAGCCACTAAACAAGAATTGGACACTACTTGCACTACACACCTGCACTCCACTGCCTCAATTACTAGTCACTTGCACTTGCACTAATCAAAGTGAATACAGGCCTTAACAGTCCACAAGTTTAAAGTAAATAACACAAACAGATAGCGATCGACGTTGCCATGGCGACATACTTATGTCACTTCAATAAAATAATATGGGCGAAATACTTTATATTAAGGCAAAGCAACGTTTGCCGGGACAACTAGTATTATATAATATTTAATACACATCTGACATTCAAGACCCAGGAACATTGAAAACTTTTTGTTCCGTCGGCGGGACTCGAACCCAGGACCCCCGGGATGAGCGCTGACCACGCGCCCAACTGAGCTACGGAGCCATTGGCATTAAAAACGACATCTGCTCTCACATATAAGAACTACAATGCGAATTAATTTTCATCAATATTTTCATGGAAATAAGATATTTTCCCTCATTAAAATGTAGCCTATGTACTTTCTCAGGCTCTGGAATATCTGTGTACAAAATTTCATTGCAATCGGTTCAGTAGTTTTGGCGTGAAAGGGAGACAGACAGACAGACAGGCAGACAGACAGACAGGCAGACAGACAGACAGAGATACTTTCGCATTTATAATATTAGTATGGAATATGGATTAAACAATAATTAAAATTATATACTTACGTTGTGGTTTGTCTCAGAAAAATAGTTATTTCTAGGAGCACTTACTATTTTCGATATATATTTTTCTTGCCACTGTAGTAAATACGTGGAATTGCTTCTAATTTCCGGCCGCCTACTGTTCCGGGGTATTGTTTCGATAGCAAAATGTACGTTTCTAATTGGATAATTTAAATTCTGTGAAGCCTAATATAAGCCAATATGCGTTTTGAATCGGCTAGCACGATATCTCAATTTTGCGCGTTTTGCTGTTACGCGGTATTCTTTCCCAGGACTCAAAGTATCTCCATGCCAAATTTCAGCAAAATCGGTTCTGACTTCTGAGGTATAAACGTGAAGAGGTAACAGACAGACAGACACACATTCGCATTTATAATATTATTAGTATATTAGTAAGTAATAAGTATGGAAGTAATTGAAAGGGTGTCCTTTTGTACTTTTAATAGGTATATTATTTAATAATGATATACTCTATCTATGGACGCTTCACACGGCACACCACGTCAGTCTGGCCCATAAAGTTAATATACCTAGCGGAATAATAGTAACAATCTCGAGCTGTCAAACGAAACCAAAATTGGTTTTCATGTGTCACGCACTTGCACTCGCAAAAAATCACTTGCACTTATTACTAATGAAAGTGAATACGGGCCATAAGTGCAAGTGATTAGGGCAAGTGATTAGTTATTAGGAAAAAGTAAGTGTGGACAGCGATTGTTTAGTGCAAGTGATTAGCCGGCTGCGTAGTAACGTGATTAGTTCAGTATTCACTTTGATTAGTGATTAAGTGCAGGTGACTAGTACAGGTGATGAGTGATTAGTAGAAAGTAAGTGTGGACAGCGACTGATTAGTGCAAGTGACTAGTCGGCTGCGTAGTAACGTGATTAAAAGCGTGTTCTATTTTTTGCGAGTGCAAGTGCGTGACAGATGAATTTTGGTTTCGTTTGACAGCTCGAGATTGTTACTATTATTCCGCTAGGTATATTAACTTTATGGGCCAGACTGACGTGGTGTGCCGTGTGAAGCGTCCATATATATAGTATATCATTATTAAATAATATACCTATTAAAAGTACAAAAGGACACCCTTTCAATTACTTCCATACTAATCCATACTTATTACTTACTAATATACTAATAATATTATAAATGCAAATGTGTGTCTGTCTGTCTGTTACCTCTTCACGTTTATACCTCAGAAGTCAGAACCGATTTTGCTGAAATTTGGCATGGAGATACTTTGAGTCCTGGGAAAGGACATATAAAAATACTTCGTGGTCTTTATATATAAAACTCAAAGGTGACTGACTGACATGTTGATCTATCAACGCACAGCCCAAACCACTGGACCGATCGGGCTGAAATTTGGCATGCAGGTAGATGTTATGACGTAGGCATCCGCTAAGAAAGGATTTTGATCAATTCTACCTCCAAGGGGTGAAAATAGGGGATCAAAGTTAGTATATAACAATACTTCTTAACGCGAGCCAAGCTGCGGGCAAAAGCTCGTTTTTAATAAAACCAATATTAAAAATGAAGGACATGTCAAAATGGCAGTTTTATTTTTGAAACTAAGACGCTCGTGTTGACAGCTACTACTGAATTTACTAAATTAAATTACTAAAGAGCCACTAAACAAGAATTGGACACTACTTGCACTACACACCTGCACTCCACTGCCTCAATTACTAGTCACTTGCACTTGCACTAATCAAAGTGAATACAGGCCTTAAGGTTTAAGATATTTTTGACTGCCCCTAATGGCCCATATTCACTTTCATTAGTAATAAGTGCAAGTGATTAGGGCAGGTGATTAGTTATTAGGAAAAAGTGTGTGGACAGTGACTGCTTAGTGCAAGTGATTAGCCGGCTGCGTAGTAACGTGATTAGTTCTGTATTCACTTTGATTAGTGATTAAGTTGCATGTGACTAGTACAGGCGATGAGTGATTAGTAGAAAGTAAGTGTGGACAGTGACTGATTAGTGCGAGTGACTAGTCGGCTGCGTTGTAACGTGATTAAAAGCGTGTTCTATTTTTTGCGAGTGCAAGTGTGTGACAGATGAAAACCAATTTTGGTTTCGTTTGACAGCTCGAGATTGTTACTATTATTTCGCTAAGTAGCCGTGGCCAGACTGACGTGGTGTGCCGTGTGAAGCGTCCATAGATATAGTATATTATCATTATTATATATACCTATTAAAAGTACAAAAGGACACCCTTTCAATTACTTCCATACTAATCCATACTTATTACTTACTAATATACTAATAATATTATAAATGCGAATGTGTGTCTGTCTGTCTGTTACCTCTTCACGTTTATACCTCAGAAGTCAGAATCGATTTTGCTGAAATTTGGCATGGAGATATTTTAAGTCCTAGGAAAGGACATTTAAAAATACTTCATGGTCAAATAGTTTTTAATAAAACCAATATTAAAAATGAAGGGCATGTCAAAATGGCAGTTTTATTTTTGAAACTTGGACGCTGGTGTTGACAGCTACTACTGAATTTACTAAAATAAATTACTAAAGAGCCACTAAACAAGAATTGGACACTTCTTGCACTACACACCTGCACTCCACTGCCTCATTTACTAGTCACTTACACTTGCACTAATCAAAGTGAATATAGGCCTTATGGTCAAGACTCAAGCAATGTCATTTGCCTGTCCCGACCGGGACGAATTAAAAAAAAATTACAGATCGCGATCGTTGTAAATATATACTATAGTGCGTTTCATCAAATAGTTCCTTTGCCGCCATGTTGGCACTAATGAAAATTAATGTTGCCGCATTACCCTTACTGTGCTTTTTTAAATTAGAGGAGATAATAATATTATGTTATCACAAAATGCACTTAAAGAAAATTGTACATAATTCTAATGGAGGCACTTCATATGGCTATTTGTATTTACGTATTTGATGTATTTGCCAAACAATCACCATGTGTAGACGGTATGTTTGACAAATATTGGCCTTATTTGCCTATTTGACAAATATGACCAATACCAAATACACGTATCCGTAACTTTGCCGGTTTTTGACGCACATCAAAGCAGTCAAATAGGCAAGTAAAAGTTTGGTACGATATTTGACGTCCATGTGTGGAAGGTCGTATTTGTCTTTATTTTCATGTTTGCGTATTCGTCAATAATGTTGGCAAATACAAAAAATAGCCAATAGCAAATACAAATAGCCATGTGAAGTGCCTGCATAACAGCTTTCGTCCGCTGCTCTGCCTACGTTAACGTCTATCCCTCGGGGACCGTTCTTTTTCCCGGGATAAAAGGTACCCTATGTCCTTCTCCATACTCCAGACAACGTGTAGGTACCTATGAAAGTTTTATGATGATCCGCTTAGTACTTCATGTGTGAAGACGTAACAACCAAAGTCACTTTCGTATTTACTAGCTAAAAGCCGAGCTTTGTGAGGGCTCGCCTCAGCACACCTTCACTGACTGATGTGAGTGATGTCTGATGATTTTACATTTACATGTAAATACTATGTTAAAGCACAAATCAACAGGTGTGATAGTTTGTCCGTAAAGTGTACCACAAAATGTACAGGTTGTGAGAAGTACTTGGGCTCACTTCGCTCGCCCTGATAATGTTATTGTACTAGTTTTTACCGGCGCCTTCGTTCGTGAATCGTGCGTATGTAGTTTTCGTTACTAGAAGTGCGTTTCATCAAATAGTTCCTTTGCCATCGTGTTGGCATTCTCTGTTAGTATCGTAAACAAGGTACACACGCTCTGCAAGTATTCATAAGTTTTACTGTGTTTATGGGTGATTAAGCTGACGCTGGTAACCCTATTTCACTAAGCCGTAATGGCAGCAACTCGAGTTTAATGGAATTATTGGGGCCTAGTTACGTTTTTCACGTTCACAAAACTCTTTCACTCTTAGCACCATCATTCTTTCACCACTCTTTAATGTTTTCGGCATTATTTTCTCACGAAATCACAGTAAAATATAAGAAAACTCGCAGAGCTGTCAACCTTGTTTACATTATTGACAGACAGGAACACCAACATGACGGCAAAGGAACTATTCGATGAAACGCACTATAGTAATCTGTGATCGTTGTGCTTTCGTTTCTATATCCTCTTGACTGTCCACACGCCATCTCCTGGCGTTTTTACTAGATGTGCGCGTCTGTCCAACGCCAGCTACTGGCCGATTTTTGCCGCCTTATTTTATTTGCAGAAATTACTTTTAAAAACTGTGTCTATCCTGCTCAAACTTGCAAAACATACGGAGAGTAAGACAAGGATAGAATATACCAACACATGTCCAACATGTTCCGCCGGAACATGAGTACGATTCGGTGTAAGCTGAGACATTGTTTACAAGTGGTGTTTAAGTGGTGCTTATGGTGAAGACCCGTATGTTATTGTTACTATTTTGAAGTGTGTATTAAGTGCTATTGTATAATATCTTGTGTTTGCATCATAGAAGAATAAGTAATAAACAGTTTTCTATTCATTACTTGTGTTTCAGACAAAGATTATGGGTAGAAATTAAGTAATCTGTTTATAGATATCGTCAGCCATATCGCGCGCTCTCCCCCTACACTTTGGACTTAGAATTAGCAATTTATGTGTAGGTAAAGGTACAATAAATTATAATCATTAGGTAGCTAATAAACTACAGATTTATAAAAACAAATGTCTTTGATACATATTTTTAAATATATTGTCATTTTAATCATAACATCATGATGACGTCATCGCGGGCGACCACCCACGTTGACGTGGACAGATGCGCCATATTGTTTTTTTTTTTATGGACAGTTGAGGGGATAAATATACTAGTAATCTGTGGTTTCTACGTTGCTAAATTACATTTATTTCTATTGTTAATTATGGAAATAACGATAAGATTCTCAATAATTATTGTTAGTTATAATATCAGCATGAATATTTGTGTATAAAGTAATAGTTCTGAAACTAAAATGAGCCTACATAAATTCAGGTAAATGATGTTTATTGAAAGTTAACTTTCAAAAGTTTTTATATTTTATTGGTGGTGTGTTTATCAGGTTAAAGTTTGTTAAATTGAGAAAAAATTCCATGAAGACTGAACAGCCTTCATAATATATTATTTTCTCAGTTTGTCGGAAAATTGACTTCAGGTAAAGGTAGTTGCCGAAAGTGTAAGGTAAAAGTAAATATTAATTCGGATCTAAATAACAAGTAGTGCTAATTATTTAGATCCGAATTTTAAATAAATGTACATTAATCCTTCAGGCCCCGCGCGAGCACCGGTGATCGCGACAACAATAGAATACAATAGCAATTCCTGGAAATTGCGACTGAAGTATTAAAAGATATAAATTCACCAAATTTTTTCCGTGACACGCCCACATAAAGTGTAAGTTGATAATCAATCCCCAAGCGGCACCCGGCTGTCGCATAACAATTGAAAATCTATTATGTCTGTGATTCACACGATCAAGGTATTAAGTTGATTCCAAGCTTGCCAATACCTAAGTAAATCTAAGCAGATTTCAATTTAAGAGATTACAATAATTTTCTGAACTAGGAGGTGGGATAAGTTCCTAAAGAAACATGTGCCCCGCTTTCCATTTAGCGTTAAAAATGATCAAAACACTCAAAATAGGAGGTATTCTTAGCATTTTCATCGTTTTTATTGCTAAATGGAATGCGGGGATAGTTTGCTCAAAAAATTGTCCAATAGAAGGTGTAGAGTGCGACTGGGACCAAAGCAATTTCTTTAGAAATGTGCTAAGGATGCCTTTGGAGGTTGGTTCCAGCTCACACACTACTCCTGCTTTGTTAAGTGGACTAAGAAGCTGATCTAATAGGAATACCACCCAGCTTAGCATTCGCCAACGAGATATCTCACTCTCAAGATAATTAAAAACTATTTGTTTCATAATGTCAAAATCTCGACATTATCTCGACAAAACTCGATAAAAATGTGTTATTTTGATGACAGATCTACACGAGAAAAAATGTTTGTCATGCTAGGGTCAGTAGAGATGTAGAGACAAACAATCAAACTTGCATGTTATAATCATTTACCGACACATCATTTACCAACCTTCGAGAAGGAGGAGTTCTGGCCGATTGGAGTCATCTACAGGAGGTTCCGAGGACAACTTCCGAACATGTCGTGCCCCATGTTGCAGACAATACGTGTTTAGTGCTTAATGTTAGTTTTAGTATAAATGTTATGTATGTTAGTCTATAAGGTATATATTATATAATATGGGCCAAGATGCCTGATTTATATAAATAAATAAAAAATAAAATAATATAAATAATAAAATATAGTCTAAGCATTCTTGACTGTTTCAGGATAAAAGCATTTGAAGATTTACTTGATAATGAAATTATTGATTTGGAACAACTGCGAAAACTTGCTTTTAATGGTATTAATTTATGTATCATTTACTAAATGGGCTAAAATAGAATTTATTTTATGTAGGAATTTTTACACAGTACAACTATAGATATCCTCCTGAGACCCGAACTATAATTGAAATCACTTGCCACTACGGCTGAATGTCCTTTATAAAGCATTAAACTGTTTTTGGTGCAAAGTCCGAGACTTTGCATGTTAAATAAAACAAATACCAGGCGTTTTCGGGGATTTCACTAAAACAAATGTTTTTTGGTATTATTTGATTCAAGTCATTATGGCATAAGTAGGTTAGGTGTTTAAGTAATACAAATATTTTTATTTTTTAATATAATCTTAATGTCACAAATTAGGTACCAAACATAAACATATTTATTTATTTCTATCAAGATATTAATAAATAGTCACAAGACTACCACAAAGGAGCATCTTGTGGCCGAGCCAGCCCGTGCCACCACATGTAACCCGACACCCCGCACGTCGTCGGCCCCGACCTCGACGACCAATATCCCTGCCTGGACTACCAGCACTACCTCGACCTTTTGGTGAATTGCTATCAGCGCTATTGAAACTGTCGTTCGAGCCTTCGTCTGCTGAAGATAGGGATTCGCTTATGAAGCGTGTCTCTCAATTAAATCTTCATCCTCACTTGAGTCTTCAAACACGGGTTATTTATTAATTCCGTAATATCGCGGTCTTGTAAAGCTGAAAGTAATAATTATTATATAAAATACATACAACAATTAATATAACGTACGTATTGCATACGAAGTGCCTTTCTAAAGGATTAATTTATTTATGACAGTTTATTTACTTAATTATGGTTTATTTCTTGTCAAAATTATGTATTTTTGTAAGAATATTTATTAATCTACAAAAATAAATCAAAAATCTTAAAAGGTTTTTGATTTATTTTTGTATTTCAGTTCATTTAATGAAAGTTAAATTAAGGTTTACTATTTATGACGTATAAAAAAAACCACTTGCTAGATCTCGTTCAAACCAATTTTCGTTGGTAGTTTTTATAGTAATATACATCATATATTTTTTTAGAATTATCATGCCCCTACTTTAGAAGTTAGAGGGGGGGGGGGGGCATTTTACCACTTTGGAAGAGTCTCTCTCGCAAATATATAAAAAAATGATATGAGAAACCTCAATATGATTTTTAAAGACCTATTCATAGATACCCCACAAAAAACATCTTTTTTTCATCTAACCTATGCAGGTTAGATGAAAAAAAGATGTTTTTTGTTTCAATTGTACCTATGGGGGACCCCTAAACTTTTTAATATTTTTCCCATTTTAGTATCAAAATCTTAATGCGGTTCACAGACTACATCTACTTACCAAGTTTCAGTAGTATAGCTCTTATAGTTTCGGAGAAAAGTGGCTGTGACATACGGACGGACAGACAGACAGACAGACATGACGAATCTATAAGGGTTCCGTTTTTGCCATTTGGCTACGGAACCCTAAAAAGTAAATTTTACTTACTGCGTCGGCCGCGCGCCGACGCGACGTTGATGTAAACTCCGGAGGAAGTTTCGCGCAAATGAAGGCAGAAGGGCACTCATGTCGTCTTATTACTTTGTAATCATTTTCTAGGCGAAATACAGAAATCACTTACCCTTGATTAGATAAATAATAACATTATAATCATGCGATCTCTATCGAACTCCAAGGACAAACTTTGCCATTGGTTAAATTTCATTGGTTGGAAGCATTCGCGTGTCTAATACTTTTTAGCGGGAAAAAACAAACACTCGAGAATTGATGCTACATAAAGGTCGGTCGTCTGTTGTCGAGCTAAGATGTCAAGAAATACTCGGCCTTTAGAGAATGGTTTATTTAGTACTTTATAAAGGACGCCGGGTGTCAGGAGGATATATTGATTATCACTTTGTATTTAACTTTGTATTTAAATTCTGGTTCATAGTTATCATGTAATTCATAAATTGAATGTAACATACACTTTATTTTAGGGATACCAGAAGATAAAGGATTGCGTCCCTTAGTTTGGAAAATTCTTTTAAATTATATCCCTCCAGAGAAGAGTAATTGGGAATCTACTCTTACAAAAAAGCGACAGCTTTATAACCAGTTCATAGGTGAGTTTTTATGACCACCACTCTACGAATAAATAGTTTCATTATAAGAGCTAGTAAAAATTATAATACAATTGCATATGACGTGGACCTAGATTTATTTAATACCAGTATTTCCAAAATGAAGAACATTATTTTAAAAAATTCTTTACATCTTTATTTCTATATATCTTTCATTGTAACAAACTGTTTTAACCTTAAACTATAATATTACTTTGTTAACTACTGACTCCAAAGTATGTAATTTTTTTTTGTTTATTTGTGAAAACTTATAATTGGCCTTCATGTTTGTGTAATTTGTATTTGCTCTTGTGTTTAGCCGTAAGTTTTCCGAATTTCATAAAATAAAATAAAATACTATTACCTACCACTTTAAATTTGGTTCCTTTCGAACTGTCATGTAACATCAGCCTTAATACCACTCAAGGCCACCTAAATATTGCAAACTAGCTGACCCGACAGATATTGTCCTGTCTTAACGATAATTATTTAATTCGAATTGGTATAATTAAGTAAACAATAGATTAAAATTAGTATCTCCATGCCAAATTTCATCAAAATAGATTGAATAGTATAAGCGAAAATCATAAAAGTTTATTGTGCAGGAACCGTACATTTTCCGGGACAAAAATATCCCTTGTCCTTTCCCGAAACTCAAAGTATCTCCATACCAAATTTCATCAAAATAGATTGAATAGTTTAGGCGAAAATCATAAAAGTTTATTGTGCGGGAACCGTGCATTTTCCGGGACAAAAAGTATCCCTTGTCCTTTCCCGAGACTCAAAGTATCTCCATACCAAATTTCATCAAAATAGATTGAATAGTTTAGGCGAAAATCATAAAAGTTTATTGTGCGGGAACCGTACATTTTCAGGGACAAAAAGTATCCCTTGTCCTTTTCCGAGACTCAAAGTATCTCTGTACCCAATCAAAATAGACTGAATAGTTTAGGCGAAAATTATAAAAGTTTATTGTGCGGGAACCGTACATTTTCCGGGACAAAAAGTCTCCATTGTTCTTTCCCGAGACTCAAAGTATCTCTGTACCCAATCAAAATAGACTGAATAGTTTAGGCGAAAATTATAAAAGTTTATTGTGCGGGAACCGTACATTTTCCGGGACAAAAAGTATCCATTGTCCTTTCCCGAGACTCAAAGTATCTCTGTACCCAATCAAAATAGACTGAATAGTTTAGGCGAAAATTATAAAAGTTTATTGTGCGGGAACCGTACATTTTCCGGGACAAAAAGTATCCATTGTCCTTTCCCGAGACTCAAAGTATCTCCATACCAAAATTCATCAAAATCGATTGAATATTTTACGCGCAAATCATAGAAGTATATTGTGCAGTAACCGTACATTTTTCCGGGACAACTTTGGTCTTCGGGACTCAAAGTATCCCTATGCCAAATTCAGCGAAATCGGTCCAGGCGTGATGTCGTCAAATATGGATTCATTTTTAACCGACTTTTAAAAAGGAGGAGGTTATATTATGTTCGTCTGTATATATATATATATATATATATATATATATATATATATATATTGTATGTTCAACCATAACTTTAAAGTTTGTGGACCGAATTTGGTACCATGTTCACAGAAGTGGTGATCTGATGATGGGATCCTTGAGGAATCGAGGGGACTCCTTGAAATTTATATGGAAACATATAGTGATTTCAATTTTTTCTGAAGCATTCAAGGTAAATGCTACCAAAAAGTAAGACTGCACCATGTTATACCCTGGATCCGAAGGTACCTAACAGAACTTTTGAATCCTTATAGATACAGGTTTGGGGATTTCGGCGATGTTTGAACAACTGAAACCATAAGCCGACACATCAATTTGATTGATCATCATCATCACAACCATAATTATACCATGGGTCATCACATTATGGCCCAATTATTGGTACTTTTCGTGATATTTTGCATCGAAGCAGATGTTCCTGTCGATTATTTCGCTGTTTGTGGACCGATTTTAAAAATTCTTGTGTTTTTGTATAGGGCAGGGGTTCCCAAACTGTGCGCCGCGGCGCCCTGGTGCGACGTGCGCCGCGGAAAGATAAGAGGGGCGCCGTGAGTCGATCCTCTATCATTATCCATAACCACAAATATTATAAAATAAAATTATAATATGAATTATTATACAAGGCAGGCATTAAATATTTGTTTATTATTATTTACTTGCTTAGCCTTACTATGATTCAAAATCAAAAATCAAAATCAAAATATTTCATTTCCAAATAGGTTAACAAAGTTAACACTTTTAGAACGTCGCGTGTACATGAGGCCTACCACCGGTTCGGGAACTGTTAAAGGTGTTTATTTATGTATATTTTTGTAATAGCTAGGTAGAGTAGGGCGCCGTGACAAAATATTGACTCGTAAGTGCGACGCAGGCTGAAAAAGTTTGGGAACCCCTGGTATAGGGTATAATCTTAATTTTATATAACAATTACTAAAGTGGTGAGCTGATGATGGGATCTATGAGCAATCGAAGGAAATCCTTAAAATTTATCAAAACACTCATAGTGGTTAAAATGTTTTTATTTTTTAATGATTTTCAAAAAGAATTTTGAAAATCGGACCACAAACGGCTGAGTAATTGTTGAACATACATAAAAAAATACATACAGCCGAACGTATTACCTCCTCCTTTTTGGAAGTCGGTCAAAAAACAGCCACGACGCGAATGCGTGTTGTGGCCCTAATGAAAACGGCCACGACGCGTTCTGACTTCTGAAACGTTACGCAAGAGTTATTTTATAGCGCCCAAGTGTGTGCGCAATACACAAGAGCACTCTGGTTTCAATGAATCCAGACCAGTTACGCGTGAGTTATTTTATAGTGTCCAAGTGTGTGCACAATACACAAGAGCACTTTGAAAATTACTCCTGCATAACTGACCTGGTTTCATTGAAACCAGAGTGCTTTTATGTATTGCGCACACACTTGGGCACTATAAAATTACTCCTGCGTAACTGGCCTGGTTTCATTGAAACCAGAGTGCTCTTGTGTATTGCGCACACACTTGGGCACTATAAAAATAACTCCTGCTTAACTGGCCTGGTTTCATTGAAACTAGAGTGCTCTTGTGTATTATTGCGCACACACTTGGGCCCTATAAAATTACTCCTGCGTAACTGGCCTGGTTTCAGAACGCGTCGTGGCCGTTTTCATTAGGGCCACAACACGAATTCGCGTCGTGGCTGTTTTTAAATGCTCAGAACGCGTCATGGCTTTTCTCGATTACCAGAACGCGTCGTGGCCGTTTTCATTAGGGCCACAACGCGTTTTGAGCCATTTTTTCGCTCACTTATCGTTTTCTGTCTTTGAGCATAGCGTAATATATACCTCGCCGATTAAAATCGGTGCGGTACATGTATTTTAAAAAAATATTTTTGATTTCCTAAACACGTTTAAGAGCCCGAATAGGAAGCGCCCAACGAGTAAGGCGATACTTAAGTAGTGTTTTTTGCGTTACACAGCATAGATATCCTTATCCTGCCCAACCTCAGCTGAAAAAAAAGTGCTTTACGTTTGATTTCGATTGACTGTTTAGGTTTTTCATAGTAACCTAAAAAACGTAATGGCTCCTCTACAACAGTGGCCAGCGCTGGCCGATCGAATGGCGCATGCGATGGCCATGCAATGGTCGCAACACCTCTACATGATGGCCGTGTTCAGTTATGATCTAAACGTCGTTCAAGATGGACGTGTAACCATTAGCCATTGCGGCGTGCATTTTTAATAATTCATGACTTCACCAGATGACCCGGTGAACTCCTAATATGAACCTTCTCTTGAATTCTAGGAATAATTATTTCGAGACTTAAATTAAAATAATGGTTTAAAGTTTCATTAAAATCCGTTCAGTAATTTTTGAGTAAAAGAGTAACAAACATCCATACATCCATAAAAACTTTCGTCTTTATCATAATATTAGATATTTCTATGAGAGGCCGGGCCGGCCTCTCATAGAAAACAAGCAATGGAACAGCAAAAAATGGAAAGGGCGTAAGCGACAAAATGGTTTTTGTCGCGTAATTTAAAAATCATAAATACATTTCATATAAGCTATGCACATATTAAAGTGTATGCTTCAACCAATTTATGTACAAATTTTGAAACCTTAAATCACTCTCCTCTGTTGGAAAAATAGGAATCCCTTTTTTTTTACAGTGGTCTTTTCGATTGATAATTCTGTGTTATAAAAGTTGTCCAATCGTGTTATGCTATGGGTAATTCAAAGACAAAGACATGATGAATACTGACAATGAACTTTAGTTTCTTAGCTTTAGTCATTGCTGAGAAAAATCGGCATCGCTACAGCCAAATTATCAAAGCGTCGCCTTAACTTGGTTCCTTAATTTCGTCAAAGCTGAGACAAAACTGTTAGTGCAAACCGAATTTTTATTTAGGCTGCTCTTAAGCTTAGGTGTATCATAACTAGGACAAGCCTAACCCAAGTTTAGTGCAAACGGGCCTAAAAGTTGGTGTGAAGGGTATAGAAACATTTTAGTACTTACCTCAATTTTAATAGCTACAGCTGGCCACAAAATTGACTTGATAGTATTTTTATGTAAGTTTTAAATTATTTCCAGATGAAATAATTGTGTCTCCTGGCGGTCCTTCCGATCATCCCCTGAACAATAGTCCGGATAGTTCATGGGGCACATATTTCAAAGATAATGAAGTTTTATTACAAATAGACAAAGATGTGCGGCGGTTATGTCCTGATATAGCATTTTTCCAGACAGCTACTGAGTTCCCGTGTCCAGTGGTAAGATATGTTATTATTTCTGATTTAGTTCAATGTGTTTTTGTGTTTAATCTCAAACAAGACAAGATAATCTTGCATTGTTTTTTCATGGATGCACATAATATTTTAATGAAATTTAACTATTTGGAATCAGAAGTGAAATCAACAATATAACTAGGTTTTGCTGTACCAATTACCATTCATTAATGAATAGTCTTTCTTTGATATCCGGTGAAACTTGGTCTCTCAGGTTCTAAAGGGCATCAAAGTGCAGTTAGTTACCTTGTACATTCATATTTAATATTATTAACATGTCCAATGTCCTCATTATTATCATAAGCACATTATCAGGCTAGTGACACATATGTTAATAAGTTGGTAAATTAAGTTAGGTAAGGGCCAACCCACACATACCTCAACCACACGACAACCACAACCACACCACGTGTTTATATAATAAGTTTATGCATATAATAAGGTATATTTCGTATTGTAAATGAATTTAACCATTCACACGTACCACATTTTGCAGTCGTTGTCGACCACTTGTCAGATACGGACCACATCACAACCACGACGTTGCGTCGATGCAACGACAGTGCGCGCACGGCGCACACCGCCCGCGCTCTTCCCCCCTCCGTTTGATTGACTTTCGTACGTAACCACATCGCAACCACTGGCGACAACGCAACCACGTCGGCATTTTGTCGGTACCACAATGCAACTACAGATAACTGCAGCGACACCATTCACACGTAACCACTGCTCGACGACATTTTGTCGTTGCGATGTCGTGTGGTTGTGGTGTGTGGGTTGGCTTTAAGTATGTACTCTTGTAAAGAGTTAAAAAATACTTATTTTTTCCTCAAATATTATTTGCTAACATCAACAATATTCATTTTAATATTTAATGACATTATTAAAATACCTAAGACTATAATTTCAGCTCTCAAAGAAGAGAGTACGCTTAATATTTACTCTAGCCTTTAACGTATTTTTATATTATATTTTTTTTAGATTGTAAACAGCAATGGCGTGAAACGTTTACATAAGCGCGTGGAACAATCCGTATTGAATTATTCAACGTTAGAGAGGAGAGGTCTCGGCGTATCGAAGGTAATTTATTATGAGTTATGACTTTCTGATATACAATTGACACAAATGACTTCCTCCATGAATTAATTTGTCTAAAATTAACGAGCAAATACGTTATGGGAAAATCGTGACATGAGCGATACATAATTACATATTTTGTAATTATTAAAGACTAACTGTGCCCCGCGATGTTACCCGCGATTTATTAGGTAAACTAAATTGTGTTTTAATAGGTAAATAGTTATTGGTATCAGAGACAAAATTAATTGAGTTTGATCATCGGAAACATCAATTTTGGTGACTATGAGACGGAAGTTAATTATGCTGTCGCTATTGTTTTTAACTGACTTCCAAAACAAAGGAGATAAAAATATAAAAATAAGAAGATAAAAATATAAAATAAGGCACATTTCCCAGTACGTCACAAGTCACAACCCATCGTCTTTTGCATTTTGTATCGCCATGTCACCGATTATCTCGATTCGTTTCGCTGTGAACTGACCCTTAACTATAATGTTATGTGAAATCCACAGATTATAGAAGTGAAATCAAATACATACAAAAGGTGTGTCGGGGGACCGCTAATGTAGATGTTTCATTTCATTTCACAATCAATTCATAGCGAACTGAATCGAGATAGTCAGCGACTTGGCGGTTGTATGTTGTAGTTTACTTGGAGGTCCCCCGACACACCGTGACAACAATTATGGACTAAAATATTACTTTACACAAGTTAGGAATTATTTGAACTTAAAGGCAGTAAATATTATTTCATTACTTTTTAAAGTTGTTTGGCGGGGTTTTTTTTAAATTTCTTAATTTAATTTTATTTCATACTTTTTAAACTTGTGTTGGTTATAGTGCAGAATAATTCCTAACAACAGAATCATAAGTATTCTCATGATTACCATCTATCAATATCCTTTTCGATGAGGCTGTTAATATGAGCCCAAACATGAAACCTCCACTTTGGGTTCATACGAAGCTCGGTTCCTATAGAATCCAGGTGATGCTGCAGCAGCAGCATGTAAATATTTACTGGTTGTCGCAATTAAAATGAGCCCAAACACGAAACCTCTGCTCTAAGTTTGTGAGGAGTTGGATATCCTATTGATTACCAGGTGATGGTGCAGCACCAGGCCAACTTTCCATTATTATGAGTGTATACTTATATTGTATATTCACAAATGTCACGAACTAGAATGAAATATAAAACCCATCAAATGACTACAAGTTGCTAACGGCCTTTCATGAACCAGATAAACTCTGATTGTCCAGCACTGAGCAGGCTGATGATGATGAACTATAGCTAAGAACACTCCCGAATATGTCAGCTTTCAAACAAAAAAAAAGTAGATCAAAATCGGTCCACCTGTTTGGATGCTACGATGTCACGGACATGAACCAGATAAACCCTGATTGTCCAGCACTGAGCATGCTGATGATGATGAACTATAGCTAAGAACACTCTCGATCATGTCAGCTTTCAAACAAAAAAAAACTAGATCAAAATCGGTCCACCCGTTTGGATGCTACGATGCCACGGACAGATACACACACAGACAAACAGACAGACAGACAGACACGTCAAACTTATAACACCCCTCTTTTTTGTCGGGGGTTAAAAACCACTTATAACGTACACAATTTTCAACAGATCACATACAAATAAATAATCACATAAGTACTACTTTTTATTATTAAAAATCAGAAAAATAATCACTGATACAACTTCTTACTATCATAAAATCAGTTAGATAATCACAGATACAACCGCTTATTAATATAAGGTCAGTAAAATAATCACAGATACAACTTCTTATACGGATACGGATACGTATTAATTCTTCAGCAGTAGTGATGTTGAATCACTGTTGTGAATATTCTAAAATATTATTTTAAAATATCCACGGTATAAATAAATGGTTTATTTTATAAAATAAAATGGTTTATTATGTAAGGAAAAATACAGAAAAAAATATAGCATTAAAAGACAATATGTTAGACATAATACGAGGGCGGCACTGAAAATTTCGGGAATCAAGGAGGTGACACAACAGTACTATTTAAAAATATGTTTATTGCTTTTCGAAATTCTCCGCGAAATTTGACACATTTTTCCATACGATGGAACCAATCATTGAAGCAACCATTCCATTTGGAAGTTGGGGTCTCCAAAATGGCCGTTTTGTAGGCGTCCACATGCTTCTTCAGGTGATGAAAATCTCTGACCACGCAATTTATTCTTTATTTTAGGGAAAGTATATAAATCATTAGGGCTTAAGTCGGGGCTGTACGGCGGATGGTCTAATAATTCTATGTTTTCTTGCTCTAAAAACTCTTTTGTTCTGTGCGCGGTGTGAGAACTCGCATTGTCGTGATGGAGGATGATGCGGCGGTTGCAGTTCTCTTTACGGAGTTCAGAAACGACCTGTGGCAAACAAATGCTAGCATACAATTCTGCATTAACCGTTCTTTGTCCCTCAAGAGGAATAGTCGCAATATGGCCGGTTTTGGAGACAAACGTGGCCACCATTTTTTTTGCAATACTCCGTGAACGAACAATTTTTGTTGGCTTTAACTCATTTTCGAACACCCAAACTCGTGACTGGTTTTTAGTTTCGGGTTCATACGCGTATATCCAGGATTCGTCACCTGATACGATGTTGTATACAGCATTTGAGGTTCCTGCGTGGAATCTTTCGAGAGTTCTGACGCACCAAGTAACGCGAGCCGCTTTTTGCTCTTCACACAGCAAATGCGGTATCCATCGGGAAAACAACTTTTTAAAACCTAATTGTTCATGCAATATTATTTGTATTTGACTCTTGCCAATGTCTAAAGTTGCCTGAATTTCGCAGTATGTCACATGTCGATCTTCCTCAACCAGCTTACGCACAGCATCAACGTTTTCTTGGGTGACTGCGATTTTGGACGACATTGACGGAGATTATCACTGAGCCTGACACGTCCACGTTGAAATTCAGCAAACCAGCGATAAATTGTGTTTTTTTGGGATTGGGCTTCATCACCAAATGCAGAAATCATCCGATCAACTCACTGTTTTAAACCACTTCGAAAGTCATAATAAATCATCGCTCTAGAATTTTCTCGAGTCAACTCCATTTTCTCAACGACTAAACAAGTTAGACAAGACCTTGTGACATGACCGAGAATCTTTTTTTTAAATAAATAAATGGTATTCGATTTTTAAAACCAAGGAGTTTTCAATTAAAAAGATTTTAATATGACAGGAATAGTGGAAGTATTTCATTCCCGATATTTTTAGTGCAGCCTATGTATCGTCAATCGGAATTTCAAAAATGCCTAAATGCCTAATTGTGCCATATTTAGCTGTAGAAGTCGAAATAAAAACGTTGGTCTTGATAATGGACACGTTTTCAATTAAAAAGATTTTAATATGACAGGAATAGTGGAAGTCCCGATATTTTTAATGCAGCCTATGTAATATGCCATAGAGAAAAACAATAATTCAAAAAACATAATAAAACTTTATAAAATCCACTGCAATCACATTTATCGATAGAATCATCATAAGCACCACTCTAGTGGAAATTTCTAGAAGGCGGCACTCGCCTATGACGTCAGAAGCGGTCGTCTTTTTCCGACCGTGGCGCAAGGTGTGCTGACAACATTCGTTTCTAAACATGCAGGCTAGGGATGGGAATCGTCAATTCAATCACTGACATTTTTATACTATATTTATTATAAATTAAGTAAAACCAACACGTTTATTTGTAACCATTGCTTTATTTGTTTTATAATAAATTAGTTAGTATAAACAGAAATGTTTTAATTTATGTGGATTTTTGTATCAGTAAATCATTGCTTATGTCCCGTCTGGTCCCGTCCCTACTGTCGGAATTTTCCGACTCGGGCATTGGACATCAATACACTTTTCTAAGAATATTTTCGGTACTTTATTTAACTTTAGACATTATTTTTAGGTCTTCTAATTAAGAAACTAAAGTGTAATCAATTGTAAATTATTATTTCATTAACTATTTACCAAGTATAAACATTATTATAATATAATACAGTGCTATCAAACAAAAAAGGCAGATTAACCGAGAAGTGGTACTGGTCGTAAATATCCGACCTTGGCGAAATGGGCACGAAAATATTTGTCGGATTATTCCGACCTTGGCGGTTAAAAGGTTAAAGTTGTTTGACGGGGTTTTTTTATTGCTTAATTTTATTTTATTTCATGCTTTTTAAACTTGTGTTGGTTATAGTGCAGAATAATTCCTTATCAACAGGATCATATTATATCGCAATGGAATAATTCCTTATCAACGGGATCATATTATATCTAGGAATGTCATTTTGGATGGGGCCGTCAATATGAGTCCAAACATGAGTTTGGACTCCACCACCTTGGGTTCATATGGAGCTCGGCTCCTATAGAATCCAGGTGATGCTGCAGCATTAGCATGCAAATATTTACTGTTTATCTCCGTCTTACTAGTTGTCGCAATTAAAATGAGCCCAAACACGAAACCTGTGCTCTAAGTTGGTGAGGAGTTGGGTATCCTATTAATTACCAGGTGATGCTGCAGCACCAGGTCAACTTTCTATTAATGTGAATGAATATATTCATAAATGTCACGAACTAGAATGCAAAATATAAAGCCCACCAAACGACTGCAATTTGCTAATTGGCCCTTCAAGAAACAGATTGTGGGAGAGCCATGCTTCGGCACGAATGGGCCGGCTCGACCGGAGAAATACCACGTCCTCACAGAAAACCGGCGTGAAACAGCGCTTGCGCTGTGTTTCGTCGAGTGAGTGAGTTTACCGGAGGCCTCATCTCCTACCCTTTTCCCTTCCCTACCCTTCCCTATTTCTTTCCCTACCCTCCCCTATTATCCCTTAAAAGGCCGGCAACGCACCTGCAGTTCTTCTGATGCTGCGAGTGTCCATGGGCGACGGAAGTTGCTTTCCATCAGGTGACCCGTTTGCTCGTTTGCCCCCTTATTGCATAAAAAAAACCCCTAGGGGTTCGCCATTCGATGGCAGGGGGTTCGCGACAAGATTCACGTAATGTTGGCTTGATAACTAGCAGGCACGCGCGGCACTCTTTTGGCACTTTATGTGTTTTCATTAGTTAGTAGGGGGTTCGCTGTTACCTGGAAATTGTAACAGGGGTTCGTGGATCCGAAAGTTTGAGAAACCCTGCCCTACAGTAACGAAACGCCTTTGATGTCGCACGATGCCGCCACCGGTGTAGGTTCCGAGCAGATATGCCAGGGTTGCCACGAAACGGGAAATAAAATAAAAATAAAATAATGTGCTTGAAATGTTATCATAATCTGTTTAATAATTAGCGGGTTATAGTTACAAATTATTATGTCGTACTGCCAGATATTTACGTGAAACTTTATTTTTAGATGATTTTAGTTCTCTATTTAAAAATTTAATTAACCCATCAAGCCTCATAAGCTCACCTATGAGCGAGACACAATAGAATAACAATTGATTTCCAAGAATCCACGAATCACGATCGGAGGATTAAAATAATGAAGACGGATTCGAAATTATACAGGGTGTAACAAAAATAAGTGATAATACTTTAGTTTGTGTATGTGTTCCTTCATTCCTTGTAGAATGTAGAGAGTTCACTGTAAAAGTCACAGCGCTGAAAGACCAAATTTATTTTTTCACTTTTGTATGGGAAAAGTCGTGACGCTCGGGCGCTTGCCCATACAAAAGTGAAAAAAAAAATGGTCTTTCAGCGCTGCTACTTTCGCAGTAAACTCTTTACAAGGAACACATACACAACCTAAACTATTATCACTTATTTTTGTTACACCCTGTATAAAATATCCAATAATTAATCACACAATTGATAAACCGTATTGCAGGACCATGCTGCCCCCCCCCCCCCCTCCCCAGCTGAAATCCTGGGTACGCCCATGTGTACATATATCATATTGTTAAACTGTGACTGAGCAGGCTGATGATGATGAACTATAGCTAAGAACACTGGATTAAGTCAGCTTTCAAACAAAAAAAGTAGATCTAAATCGGTCCACGCATTTGGATGCTACGATGCCACAGACAGACAGACATACAAACACGTCAAACTTATAACACCCCTCTTTTTTGTTGGGGGTTAAAGATGGACCCCACCTCAGTATTAGCAGCGAGGCTGGTGCCATCTGTTGCACTGCTATACTGCTGGGACCAAAGTATGACATCACAATATTATGTGATATTGTTTAGACAATACAACACAAATAAAATAAAATAAAAACAAGAAGCCTACTAAACTAATCCTTTAAAAACCGGCCAAGTGCGTTTCGGGCCACGCGCAAAGTAGGATACCGTAGTACCGCTAGTTTTTTTTAATCTTTGTACGGTCAATGAATTTACATTTAAAACGTGTTTATTATACAAGTTTTATACTACTAACAACACCATCTTAGTTACTTTCAAAGGAATTTGAACGAAAAGTTCCTTTATACTCCGCCGAATAAATTTTTTTAGTTGATCGACTAATATTACTCAATAACTTATAAAGTCTTCTTAGCCGTGATAGTTTTCCTTTTAACCCTTCAGGCCCCGCGCGAGCACCGGTGATCGCGACAACAATAGAATACAATAGCAATTCCTGGAAATTCCGACTGAAGTATTAAATTCAACATATATCCTCCTCCCGTTAATTTTTTCACTTTCCAGAAGCAACCGTTTAGCTGGTAGAAGGGGGGGACACTGGACTCTAACGATTTTTTCCACTTTAAAACTTAATATTTCACAAACGGATCCCTAAATAGGAAAATGATCTATGAATACTCATAATATTTTTTAAAAACCTATCCAACGACACCCCACACGATGGGGTGAACGCGAAAAAAATTATTCATCCCCATCTTGATGTGTAGGGAAGGTACCATAAAAAAATATTATTTTAAGATTTCATGTACCATTTTGTCGTCATAATTAATATTATTGGCGTATTCATGCCAAATTACAGCTTTTTAGGTGCTATAGTCTCTGAGCAAAACCGCGGATAGACAGACAGACGGACAGACAGACGGACGGACAGACTGAAACTATAAGGGTTCCTTGTTGACTACGGAACCCTAAATAGATGAGTAAATAAATAAATATAATATATAATATAAACAAATATCTGTTTCCCAGCTAAGCGACGAAAGGCGTCGCGTCGATGCCTCGGGTAGCTATATCCCCCTGAAGGAAGGCAGCGAAGCGCACTGGGAGGTGGTGGAACGTATGTTATTCCTGTACGCCAAGCTCAACCCTGGCCAGGGGTATGTGCAGGGCATGAACGAGATCATCGGACCCATATACCACACCTTCGCGACTACTGCTCATGTTGAATATCGCAGTGAGTATTGGCAGTATGTTCTTTAAAGTTTAAGGCGTGTTAATTTTCTTATACATATCATGCTGTCGCCTTCGTTCTTCCCAATAAATAGACCTAAAGTTAGATATTTGAAAGATGTTGGGGTTTATGTTATAAAGATATACTCTAACCCTAGATTAACATAAATAAAGACTGATCTGGCCCTCTTGCCCCAATCTAGGGTATTACTCTACTTATAATAATAGCCTTTATTTGACAATCTTACTTGCTAACATTGCAATATATATACTGGCTATTTGACCGAGTTTTGCTCGGTATTCGATAAAACACGATTAAATTTTTCCTAGATTCCTAGCTAGATCGATTTATCGCCCCCGAAACCCCCTATATACTAAATTTCATGAAAATCGTTGGAGCCGATTCCGATATACAAGAATTGCTCGTTTAAAGGTTATAAGATTATTGTTTTTTAATTATTGACACTAGTTACACAAAGATTGACTTGCTTTTCAGCATAGGCCTCCCCTAAAGCTTGCCATCGTGTTCCTCATCCAGTTTTCCTCATTTCATCCAGGTAGATCCTGCTACTTGAGAGTAGCAGGATCTACCTGGATGAGGAACTCTTTACTTCATCTTCCCATCGGCGGCGTTGTCTCCCTTTCTTCCTTTTATATTGTCTTGGACACCACTTACTCTACTTAACAGAGGATAAATAAACAAATAAATGAAATATATTTTTATTCAAAATAAGTATCATGAACATACTTTTTGAACGAACGTCGATACTACGATGCCCACCACCGGCAACTTTAACACACACTGTCGCAAATGGGCTTATGCTAAGTACTCACATACGGTTTTGCTCGATAGTTTTACTCCAAATCGAAGGAAATTACATATTTGACATATTTAATTCCATTGAGCCGGCTCGAAGCGAGCCTTCGAGCTGTCAGTTTTGCGGTCCACACGGTGGTTATTGCTCGATTTGGAGTAAAACTATCGAGCAAAACCGTATGTCAGTACTTAGCATTAGCTACTAACCTGCTTAGTCTTATACTTTTCTTGGCTCAGACTAGGAAACGCTTGACGTTAAGCTATTACCATCCGGCAATAGACAATCGATACCAGACTAAAAAGATGGTGAATTAACGCAAAAATTCTTCCAATTGTTTGATCACAATAATTAATTATCTTCTACTTTAAGAATTTGTCTATGGGTATACCTGAAATAAACGTATTTTATTTTAAATTTTTTTAATGAGGCTTTGGCATTTTCACCAGCCCGTCAATTCTCGAATAGAATTAAACCAAATTAAAAAAAAATACATTTTTTTATAATTTCCAGAATACGCCGAAGCAGACTGCTTTTTCTGTTTCACAAATCTGATGGCGGAAATTCGCGACTTCTTCATACGGACGCTAGACGAGACTGAGAGCGGCATTAACTACATGATGAACAAACTCAGCGTGTGCGTTAAAGATAACGACCGAACAGTGTGGGATAGACTCGAGAAGCAGGAGTTGAGACCACAATATTACAGTTTCAGGTACATACATACAACTTTAACAACCCATACTAATATCTATACTAATATTATAAAGCGGAAGAGTTTGTTAGTTTGTTTGTTTGAACGCGCTAATCTCAAGAACTACTGGTCCGATTTGAAAAATTCTTTCAGTGTTAGATAGTCCGTTTATCGAGGAAGGCTCTAGGCTAAATTTTATCACGCTAAAACTAATAAAAACGAAGAAATAGAGGAAAATGGGGAAAAACGGGGGAAATTATTTGAAAGGGCTTATTTGAACGCGCTAATCTCAGGAACTACTGGTCCGATTTGAAAAATTCTTTCAGTGTTAAATAGCCCATTTATTGAGGAAGGCTATAGGCTATACTTTATCATGCTAAGACTAATAGGAGCAAAGAAATAAAGGAAAATGTGGATAAAACGGAGGAAATTATTTGAAAGGGCTTATTTGAACCCGCTAATCTCAGGAACTACTGGTCCGATTTGAAAAATTCTTTCAGTGTTAGATAGCCCATTTGTCGAGGAAGGATATAAGTTATATTTTATCATGCTAAGACTAATGGGAGCGACGAAATAGAGGAAAATGTGGAAAAAACGGCTGAAATTATTTGAAAGGGCTTATCTTACGAACTACTGGAGCAATTTTTCTGTTATTTGGGTCGGATAGGAAGTAGAGCACGTGAAGGATCATAGGCTATTTTTTGTGGACTAATTTGTCTGTGAAATATCTAATTTACGCGGGCGAATCCGCGCGGAACGTATATCAATAATAAAAATGAATCCATATACTTCCCTTGGTTACGAGTTACGACATCACGCGTAAACAGCTGGACCGATTTTGCTGAAATTTGGTATAGATATAATTATGTACTTTGAGTCCCGGAAAAGGACATAGGATAAATTTTGTCCCGGAAAAATGTACGATTACCGCACGATATACTTTTATGATTTGCGCGTAAACTATTCAATCGATTTTGATGAATTTTGGTATGGAGAATGGAGATACTTTGAGTCTCGGGGAGGACAAGATACATTTTGTCCCAAAAAATGTACGGTTCCCGCTCAATAAACTTTTATGATTTTCACCTGAGCTATTCAATCTATTTTGCTGGGTATAGAGATACTTTGAGTCCCGCGGAAGAACATACGATATATTTTGTCGCAGAAAAATGTACCGTTCCCACAAAAAGGAACTTTGTGATTTGCGCGTAAACTATTTAATCGATGTACGGGAACAACTATAAACTGAAGTCCACGCGGACGAAGTCGCGGGCAACAGCTAGTTATCTAATATAATTGCTTAATATTATAAAGCGGAAGAATTTGTTTGTTTGTTTGAACGCGCTAAACTCAGGAACTACTGGTCCGATTTGAAAAAATCTTTCGTTGTTAGATAGCTCATTTATCGAGGAAGGCTATTGACTATACATTATCACTTTAAGACCAATAGAAGCGATGAAACAGAGGAAAATGTTTTTTGAAGGCGCTTCGAGGAAGGCTATTATAGAGTACTAGCTGTTGCCCGCGACTTCGTTCGCGTTAGCATAGTAGATCACATCCCAAGCATTATTTATTGTTTATGTAAGTCTATTCTAATTAAATTTATAAATAATAGTTTCAATGATTATTTATATCTTAGTTATAGATCCATTTATTTTACCGTTGATCCTTTGTGTCTCATTACCATGAATGCGCCTGTATTATACATTCTCAGTATCACCCTAAGGTTGGTTGGTAGAGAATGCCATAAGGCATTAAGCCCGCCTATGTAATTTGCATAAAGTGTGAATAAATAAATAAATAAATATTTATTGTACAAAAATATTCAATGTACAGAATTTACTTTCCTACGATTTTATTATATATACTTAGATGTTCCGCGCGGCTTCGATTGCGTAATTTAGGAATTTCACGCAACCGTACATTTTTCCGCAAAAAATAGCCTATGTCCCTTCACGTGGTCTATTCTTCATGTTTGCCAAATAACATAAAAATTGTTCCAGTAGTTCTGAAGATAATAAGCAATTTCATATAATTTCCCCCGTTTTTTATACATTTTTCTCTATTTATTCACTACAATTAATCTTAGCGCGATAAAATATAGCCTATAGCCTTCCTCGATAAATGGGCTATCCAACAGTAAAATAATTTTTCAAATCGGACCAGTAGTTCCTGAGATTAGCGCGTTCAAACAAACAAACAAACAAACAAACTCTTCCCAATTATAATATTAGTATAGATAAATTATCACTGACCAATACAAGCGATGAAACAGAGGAAAATGTTGTTTGAAGGCGCTCATCTCGCGAACTACTTGATGTATTTTTAAGTTATTTGGCACAGATGTAGAATAGATCACTTGAAGGGACATAGGATATTTTTGGAGGGAAAATGTGCGGTTTCCGTAAAATTCCTAATTTATGCGAAGCCGCGCGGAACGTCTAGTTGTAAATATATTCAGGGTGTAACAAAACTAAGTGATAATACTTAAGATTGTGTATGAGTCCCCTGTATAGAATTGACTGAAAGTGGCAGCGCTGAAAGAATTACTTTTTTTCTACTTTTGTATGGGCAAAGTCATGACGTTGGGGCGCTTGCTTTTATTGAGCTATATTTTAAAATAGCACACATAATAATATATGATATTGAGCATTATATTAGCGGTGAGAGCGATCAATTATTACGGGCCTTAGGGCCCTGCCACACGACATATTTTTTGCGCACTGACGACGCGCGTTTTTGTGTCTAAACACACTAGGCTGAATTACGCCAGCGTAATTTCCGCCGCAAATGTCAAACGTATACATAACGCGACGTAATAGTGTGTCACCTCTAGACTCTAGTATTCGGCCCGTATATTTTAGTATGCAATTTAAACGCGGCGGAATTTACGCCGGCGTAATACAGCCAAGTGTGCTTAGACCCTTAGATGCGCTCGTCTTCTGCGTGTTTTCATCGCATTTTTAGGGTTCCGTGCCCAAAGGGTAAAAACGGGATCCTATTACTGAGACTTCGATGTCTGTCCGTCCGTCTGTCTGTCTCCAGGCTGCATCTCAAGAACCGCTATAGCTAGACTTCTGAAATTTTCACAGATTGTGTATATCTGTTGCCGCTATAACAACAAATACTAAAAATAAAATATAGTTTATATTTAATTTATTTAATTTTTTGCCTTTTTTGCTCGTAATCAATAATGGTAACAGCTAGGCACTTGAAATTTTCACAAAATCCTTTATTATATTTGTGCTTGAATAATTAATAATACAATTATACTAAAGTAAATATGTAAGAGGGGCTCCCATACAAAAAACACAATTTTTTGTCCACTTTCGCTCTGTACCGGTACGCGACCCTTCGTGCGCGAGTCCTACTCGCACTTGGCCGATTATTTCAGATATAAAGTTTAGAACGTGTCGGCTTCCTTGCGTTTGTATCGATACAAATGAGCGTAATAAACGTCGTGTGGCAGGGCCCTTAGTCTGAATGCTAGTAACGATGATTATTAATGATTATTCCAGATGGCTGACGCTGCTTCTCTCTCAAGAGTTCTCTCTGCCGGACGTGGAGAGGATATGGGACTCGCTATTCGCAGACAGTCGCCGCTTCCACTTCCTTGTGGCTATATGCTGTGCCATGATTATGTTAGTAGCAACAAAGTCGCCCATGACTATTAACAATGTCGGATGTGAAAAACAGCAACTTTACAGGAGAGTTTTCAAAGTCTAAATTGTGAATAACTTTTTACTTATTTCAAGTAGAATCATGAAATTTCAGGGTTGTGCTCTATAAGTTATTTAAGTACGTTTAGTATATTATTAGGAGTCCCGTATTTTATGAGTAAATATGAGAAAGGTCACTTCTAACCTTTTTAACGGAGTACGAGTAATGCTGATTTGTCGGTAGTGCCAGAGCCGACGTTGTTGCTTGTACAAAATTAATGAGTGCTTGTCGGAAGTGTAACTTACCCCAACTAGCAAAATTTGGTTCTGATTTGCGTTTTCGTGAAGACTTATAGTGTATGAAGTAGAACAGTCACATAGACTACGTTAAAACCGCGTTTGGGCACAAAATTCAGCATCTTTGGTTTTGAATTTGTTTTATACAGATCAAGAAAAATGCTAATTACTCTTAATTTGATCTTCAAAACGCACTATATCGTCATAGTAAAAGGAGGGGAAGTTGGGTAACTCCGGCCCAATCCGCGATTTAATTACCTACTGTCTTAGAGTTGTCAATTTTAGGCGGCGCGGCGGCGTTGTGATGTGGGAGCGGCAAGCGGCTGTCCGCGCTTCGTTCGCAATCACATGAACAGCGGCAACGTCGCGGTCTTCCGACTTTTAATAATAATAAGTGACTCTTGATTGTCCATATTTCGTGCATATTTGCATGCATATTTCGGCACTTGGATCGTGCATATAATCCGATGTCTAAATAAAATCCATACTAATATTATAAATGCGAAAGTGTGTCTGTCTGTCTGTCTGTTACCTCTTCACGCTCGAACCGCTGAACCGATTTTGCTGAAATTTGGCATAAAGATTCTTTGAGTCCCGAGAAAGGACATAGGATAGTTTTTATCTCGGTAAAATGTACGGCTCCCCCGCGATAAGCAAATTTTGGCGCAACGAAGTTGCGGGCATCATCTAGTTATAAATATACCCTTTAAAACAACATTAAAAACTAACGCCTGTCTCTTATAGGTACCTACTATAAACAAATCTGTTGATATGATTCGAACTTTGCTTTATGTGTATAATTAATATCTGATTTACAATTAGTCAATTACTTGACTGTAAGTAAGTAGTTAATATAATATACCTACAATACAGAGAAATTGGCATTACTAAACGTAAACAAAGCAATAGCGGCAAATTAAGGTGAACGCAGATTTGGCCGCACCGCACGCACCGCAGTCGCCGCATTCGGAATTCTTTATATGAAGTTATAGGCAAGCTCGCATACCTACCTACCCGCGCCGCAGTCTTCGCAACTTCATAATAATAATGAAGAATTGCGAAAGCCATGGTGACGAAATATCGACAATTCCAGGAGTCAAGCATTCGAAAACGCAGCAGCGCCGAAATTTTTCGCATATAGAAAAGTTTGTCGGACTCATCGTAAACAAGGCACCCACAAAGTGGTAAATTTGTATGTATCAGAAAAAAGTTAGTTCCTTGTACTGGGGACTATAGTGTTCATCTACAAAAAAGTCCAGGACAGCATATATGTATCTTTTGTGGTTAACGAATAATAACCATTTCCTTCATCAAAATATTAACTTCAAATCATCCTACTAGCGTGGCTTTTTTTGCATATTAACAATAGATCCTTACTTAAATAAGTATCAAAATATTAATTGTGATTCTGTGGAGAATAGAATTGTCTTTTAAATTATTATCACGGGGCAAATATTTTAGAAGTTAGGGCACTTTGATTATAGCTTAAAACAAGGCGCCGACGCGGCAACGGCGGTGGCTACCACGAATTTGTAATGGAAAATATTATATTTTCCAAATCTAACAACTTGCTATGGATCTTATCGACATCTGCCAAAATATACGCTGGAGAGATGATATTGCCCAAATATGTGGGAAATACTTCTGTATTTCCCACATATTTGGGCAATATCATCATAATAATGACGAAGGACTGACTGTTTTGCAGGTCCATTAATTTGTCAGCGAAACGAAGTTTGCGAAATCAGGTAGTTCTTAAAAATTTCTACATTTTTAGGGCACTTACGTACTACCACAGCCTTCGTTTTCATGAAAAACTTAGATTAATATTCATTAGATTAATTAATCAAAAGCAGTCTTCGTCATCCGAGATTCTCTATTTATTCTATGGTATTTTTTTTAAGAATAATTTCAATTTTTTGAGAAAAATATAATAATAGTATAGGACAAAAATGCTCATGGAAATCTTGTAACTGAACCTAGTATGAAAAAAGGTCTTTTTAATACCTTTTTTACGATTTTTAACAGTATAGCTTATGTTTTATTACTATTATGTATTAGAAAAATGCCTATAAAATCAGCTATTAGACACCAGACCGCCAAAACACGATTATTGAATTAAAAAATTATATTCATTCATTGTGTATGAGTGCCAACAAAAACTTAATTTTCGTACAAAAACGACCTATTTTGAAGCCTTCTGAAAATTGTTTAAAGTCGGTAAGCAACGACAGATATTGTACAAACTACAAATGCCATTTAATCAATAAGAAAAATAAATAAAATGATTATGATGTAGTACTACCGACATTTTATCAATTTATAAATCCGCATAACAATGTCGGAAGTGGTACTACCGACAATTCAACCATTTATAAAACCGCATAAGAATGTCGTATGTGGTACAACTGACATATTACACATTTGAAAAACCAGTTAAGAACGTTGGATGTGGCACATCCGACAATTTTAAATGACCTACGATAAAAATATGTTAATGAAGGTAAATGTTTGTCTTATAATCAAATCTAAAGATAAGCTATACTGTTCAAAATCTTAAAATATGTAATAAAGAATAGTAAATACCAATTTCCGCACTAGTATTAGCTTCGATCATAATATTTCCATAAGCATTTTATTCCCTATTACTATATTTTTCTTAATTTCGTTGAGTACCTAATTTGATTAGCCATGCTGGGCCTGTAGACAAGTGGCAAAGCGCTAACGCTAACGCTAGCGCTACAAAATGTATGCGATTTGACATAAGTCATCGCTTCGCTAGCGAATACTAATGTCAAATCCATACATTTTGTCGCGCTAGCGTTAGCGTTAGTGTTTTGCCACTTGTCTACGGGGGCAGATCTTGTAGACATTAAAAATGGCGTCAAAAATTAAAAAATATAACAAAGGTTGCAAAATAAACAAGTGAGAGCGCGAGGTCCATTCCTTCCGTTAACATAGTCGGAAGTGGCACATCGAGCGCTCTCACTCGCCCCCGCGTCCCGTTAACAACGTAGGTAGTGACTATCCGACAATGTTAGCGGACTATCTTAGTAATATACGACATTTTTAATGTAGCTATTTCAGAAACTATGCATAATATATATTTTTTCTTTTCAGCTACTGATAGCCTTGGTTATAAGGACATGTTTTATGAAATAAAAAAATGACGATTTTGCACATCCGACATTGTTAATAGTCATGGGCGAAGTGGTAGTTACTGTTTTAGAAATTGATATTTTCATTTTCAAATATCTTTAACCATCATGCATTAGCTAATGATGAGGCTGCATGCTAACGTGGTTAAGGCTCTGGGCTCTTACTGAAGGGCCTTGAAACTTGCCCTTAGCCCAGCTTTTTCTTGAATTACCTATATTATATAAAAAAGTGTGGAATTAGATAGGGCATTTTTTTCCTTTTGAGGTACGGAACCGTACCCTCTTGAACTCTAACCTTGCCTTTTTACTTTTTAGGGTTGGACCTCATCTGGCAGCACGGAATCGCCTTTTTCCGTCGCCCTTTCTCTTTCTGTCGCTTAGAACTGCCATTTGCTAGACCGAGACAGAAAGCATAATGCGATATCCTCGAGGATTCCGCCGCGTGCTATCGCATTATGCTTTCTGTCTCAGTCTAGCAAATGGCAGTTCTAAGCGACAGAAAGAGAAAGGGCGACGGAAAAAGGTGATTCCGTGCTGCCAGATGAGGACCAACTCTTATTCGTTTTTGTCACCACAAGCAGATTTTCCTACAAATAGAACATTGATTGTTGTGGATTGTTCTATTTGTAGGACAATGTTACTCTTAAATTATATACCCAACTATTTACTTATGAATATAGAAAAAATCTGCTGTAAGGGTTTCGTTTTAGGGTTCTGTAATCAACAAGTCCTCGTTGACTATGTTAGCTACTACTTTCGAGATTTTTCGCAGAGAAAATTGTTGTTCATCTTACTAAAATGAAGCTACTCACGAAAAATTAGTTTGATAGTGATTAAAAAAATGTTCTAGGGAACCTGTACCGTAATGCCTAATTGCTAACTCATCCACTTACTTCTTCAATACTCGTATCTTTAGGATACTCTATCGCTTGGCCTTAATACTCAAATAATAATAATTCCCGTCATTGCTATAATTATTGCCTTGTTATTATTTTTTTACAGATTAGTACGAGAGAGCTTGCTGAGTGGTGACTTTGCGTCCAACGTCAAACTGCTACAGAACTTCCCTCCCATGGACGTTTCTCTCATACTCAATAAAGCCGTCGAGCTCGTCAAGTACTAAATAGCTAAGAATTCTAGTACATTGACTTATAAGTTACTGTATACTGTTATAGCTACTGACCTCAGAGCGACCCCAAAAAGGTTTTTATAGGATTCTTATAGTCGCTACGCCACTAAAGTTAATGAGAGCTGTATCGTAATGTGGAATCTGCAACACATAACAGAATGTTCGAAATTAATTATAATAAATATCCGGCTTTGTAATATCATTGTCATCATCAAGCATATTCGTATATAACTTTAATTGTTTTCGAGTGTCTTTAATTTTTATACTCTTCTGTTATTTCTTTAGAATAAAAAAACTTTTGGAAAGCGATACCGAATTGGTTTTCATGTATCATCATCATCTAGTGCCCTTTTTTATATCGAAGTTCGGTGGTCAGCAGGTTAAATTTCAGTCAGTAAAATTACGATGTAACTTTAGGTCAATTTAACTGTTGTTGTAATGTAAAATGTAATACCAAGTTCAATAATAGTGTCGAGATTACCATTAAAACTTTACACAGAACTGTGTTCAGAATTTATAAAAACTTTACAAATTATATTATTTTTAAATCTAGGTAAGTATACTCATCTATCGTGTTACATTTTCCACTTCTACTTAGGTACTAACTGCATACATCGAACTGTTTTTAAAATACTTTTTTGTTCGAGTTATACATAACTGGTGTATTCTGTGGGCTCTTTAAATGCTGCTTGAATCTTTATTTTACAGGTAAATGTACTTATATATCTTATATTGTTGATTATAAATCATCTTATATTTGCTATTTTACAAAAAATAAGTACTGTATTATGAGACCCATACAACATTTTTTAAGTTAACAAAAATCATACTGTTATTCTGAATTCAATATTACTAGCCCAGTAGGGTTAGTAATTCAGCCTTGTATGGGAAGTTGAAATTAATTATAGTCAGAATTTTTTTTGCATCTGTGTTTAGGGGGGGTCCTTAATAGATTAAATTCAAAAACTCGACCAACCCTGACGTGTGCGTTAGCCGCCATATTGGTTTAAAGATCAAATCTTTTTTTGGATATATCTCCTTTATTTTTAATTTTTTTTACGAAAATGATAAGAACTAAATTTGTTGTAAATTTAATTTTCTACATTTTGAGTTTTTATGATTTTCATTGTAAAATCAATATTTACGGAGATAAATGCAAAAAACAAGTCAAAGTATAATTTCGCTTGTATGTCAATTATTATCGAATTTAGCGAAAATAATTGTAGAAACAAAGTTGTAGGTGATAGACCATTAAATTTCCTACAAATTTGATCCTTATAAATTTTTTAGAAATCAATATTTAAGCTCCTACACCTATGGTAAATGTACCGGGACCCAAGCGACTGATAAAACTGAATATTTCTGATCATGAATTAGACCTTTTATCAATTACGGCACTACCTACACCTGAATAATTATTTAAAAAATGGCCAAGTGCGAGTCGGAGTCGCTCCATCCGTACCATTATAAGGCAAAGATAGACAAAAATTTGTGATTTTTGTATGGGAGCCCCCCTAAATATTTATTTTAATTTTATAATTAACTAGCTGTTGCCCGCGACTTCGTCCGCGTGGACCTCAGTTTATAGTTGTTCCCGTACATCGATTGAATAGTTTACGCGCAAATCACAAAGTTACATTTTGTGGGAACCGTACATTTTTCTGCGACATTCCCGTTCTGTTCTTTCCCGGGACTCAAAGTATCTCTATACCAAATTTCAGCAAAATAGATTGAATAGCTTAGGCGAAAATCATAAAAGTTTATTGTGCGGGAACCGTACATTTTTTGGGACAAAATGTATCACTTGTCGTTTCTGAGACTCAAATTATTTCCATTTTCCATACCAAAATTCATCAAAATCGATTGAATAGTTTACGCGCAAATCATAAAAGTATTTTGTGTGGTAACCGTACATTTTCCGGGACAAAATGTATCCTATGTTCTTTTCCGAGACTCAAAGTACATAATATATCTATACCAAATTTCAGCAAAATCGGTCCAGCTGTTTACGCGTGATGTCGTAACCAAGGGAAGCATATGGATTAATTTTTATTCCGCGTAAATTAGATATTTCACAGACAAATTAGTCCACAAAAAATAGCCTATGATCCTTCACGTACTCTACTTCCTATCTGACCCAAATAAGAGAAAAATTGCTCTAGTAGTTCGTAAGATAAGCCCTTTCAAATAATTTCCCCCGTTTTTTCCACGTTTTCCTCTATTTATTTGCTCCTATTAGTCTTAGCGTGATAAAATATAGCCTATAGCCTTCCTCGATAAATGGGCTATCTAACATTGAAAGAATTTTTCAAATCGGACCAGTAGTTCCTGAGATTAGCGCGTTCAAATAAGCCCTTTCAAATAATTTCCCCCGTTTATTTCCACATTTTCCTCTATTTCTTTGCTCCTATTAGTCTTAGCGTGATAAAATATAGCCTATAGCCTTTCTCAATAAATGGGCTATCTAACACTGAAAGAAGTTTTCAAATCGTACCAGTAGTTCCTGAGATTAGCGCGTTCAAATAAGCCCTTTCAAATAATTTCCTCCCGTTTTTTCCACATTTTCCTCTCTTTCTTCGCTCCTGGTACTCTTAGCGTGATAAAATATAGCCTATAGCCTTCCTCGATAAATGGACTATCTAACACTGAAAGAACTTTTCAAATCGGATCAGTAGTTCCTGAGATTAGCGCGTTCAAACAAACAAACAAACAAACTCTTCCGCTTTATAATGTTAGTATAGATTATTAAAGTACGTATACAATTAAATATTTTATGCATATATTTTAATTGTCTTGGTGCAGCTATTTTTGATAAAGAGCAAAAAAGGCCACTAAAATCCTGTTTGTTATATATGGGAGCTCCATCAAATGTGTCGTTCATTGTAATAGTGAATTATCTCCATGCAATGAAGTTTTGAGCAATCAAGAGTTTTGTTAATTGACGCGTAGAAAAAAACTACTAGATTTTTTGTTCAAAAGCTTTATATTTTTTATTGTAGATATTAAATGAAATATTATAATAGTATATAGTTACTTAAAAATAAGACGAAGTTATTTTAACTTCACTTTTTAGTGAATAACAGTACAAATCTGTTTCTAGACTAAACAAAATAGCGACAATTACTTCGTTATAGTGGTATCAGTGGAGTTGCTTCATTTTTATATTGAAAGATAATATGATACATTGTGCGCCCACTATGGAAAAATGAAAACTTTTTTTATAATATGGAGTTACACCACTATTACAATGACCGACACAAATATTAAATATAATGTTTTTTTAGTATTTGTTGTTATAGAGGGAAACAAAATACATAATATCTGAAAATTTCAAGTCTCTACCTATCACCGTTCTTGAAGCCTGGAGACAGACAGACGGACAGACAGCGAAGTCTTAATTTTAATTGTGGTTAGTTATAGAGCTACAAATTTATTTCTGTTTTTTTTTTCTGTATTTGACAATAATCGCGATACAGGTCGAACAGGTTGAAATTATACCTTGACTTGTTTTTTGCAGTTATTTCTGTAAATATTGATTTTGCAATAAAAATTATAAGAACTAAAGTTGTAGAAAATCAAATTTTCGACAAATTTGATTCTTATCATTTTCTTAAAAAATAAAAAATAAAGGAGATAAGTATAGCTAAAAAAAGATTGGACCTTCAAACCAATATGGCGGCTAACGCACACGTCGTGGTTGGTCGAGTTTTCGAATTTAACCCATTCAATGCCACCTATCCACCTGTAACATACCGGTGGTGAAACTCGCAAATTTAGCGTTAGTGGCATTGAATGGGTTAAGCTATTTGTGACCTCCTCTAAACACTGGTGCAAAAAAATTTCTGACTATTATAATTAATTTTAAAAAAATCTAACTCTACTGAGGTATACGTCTAATTTGATTTTATGTCTGTGCCTGTAAAAATGCTTAAAGTGTCATTTAATAAGAATACTACACATATTATTCACTTACAAGTTACATCCTTAGCAATAAGTCGAATGTTTATAAATAGGTATATGTAGTGTAAGATTACTCAATATCAAAATAATGTTTCAAAGTTAGGAATAATGTGAAAAATGTAATAATATAAAAACCGTACCTTTAATTAGTATCGTAAGATCACAATAATAGATAATTTAAGTACAAAAGAGTAGAAAATATTGTGTTTGTTTATTACAAATATCCGATCGAAACAAAAAGACAAGAATGCATATTTTTAGGACTTTTTTAAATTATCTTTGTTGTAATTTATAACTTTTACAAAACCAGCGCTTCTAATTACTGGTTACTATGATACTTTTTCAATTATTATTATATGAAATTTAAGTTTAACTTAGTTACAATTATGCAACCATGATGGTTATTCTAATGGTTCGATAGGGTTTAATCATATTCCAAAACGTGTATAGTACTGAAAAATAAACATTGAGGGCGTTCGCTGCCTTAGAGCCGGGACACAAAAAGGCGGCACGGTGTCGTACGGCGTTGTACGACGTCGTGCCGTAGAAACTCACGTAGAAATTCAAGATGAGTTTCTACGGCACGGCGTCGTAAGACGCCGTACGGCGCCGTGCCGTGGGTTTTTACGACGCGCGTCCGCACGGCGCCGTACGACGTCGTGCCGTGTTTTTGTGTCCCGGCCCTTAAGGCGCTATATTGAAAAAACTGTCCTTGACGTAATATTATAGGACCCTCAGAAATGTTACAAATCTGGTAATGAGATATACATATCGTCATAGCCTTATCTAGGTTTGAGAAGAACTAGAACACGATTAATGTATTTTGCCTCGATACATTTAATTTTCGAAATGACCTCTTAAAAATACGAAATTTGAAGATTATTTTAAAACGAAAATAGATGTGTCGTAGGAAATTAGTCTAATTGATAGACACCTTTGCAACTCAAAATCGTATAGAAGCATTTTGCTTAAATGCTCCTAGTTATTTTTTAAATGATTATAATTACGGTTTTTCGCATGTTTTCCGAGCGAGCCGATAGTTTCTGGCCGCAGCGTATTCACGACTTTATAGTCATACAAATTAAGTATAAAATTGCCCTTGCGGTAAAATTACGTTCGATATAGCGCCTTAAGCGTGCGCCCGGCGCGGTCATCCGCGAGGCGTGCTTGTTTCATGTCATCTTAGTTCTTCTAAGTAGTCTGTGATGTCATCCCAAAGCAGCGCTGCGTTGAGCGGGTCAGCCGTCGCACGATTACTATGGCGAGCGCACGGCGCGGCTCGGGCGCCCGCAACGGGCAGCCACGCCGGGCACACGCTCAACACAGCGAACGATTGTCACCTCGCCTGGACGCGAATCTCATCAAACAAAATAAATTGTGAGAAATTAAGAATGTACTTTCTATGTAAAAATCGGTGCTACTGTGAATACACTGATTTCTGATTCGTATTCTTATTACTTTTGATAATAAATGTTTTGTAGAACATAATATTATACCAGTTTGTGAAACGATAAATTGTGTTTGTTTTGTGTTTCGTAGCTATACCCCTTAACGTAAAGAATTATTTTGAATAGGTATTAGGTAAGTTAAAAAGGAGATGGGAGGTGGCATAAACTCACTAAAATTATATCAATACTTAATTTACGACGACTTCACATGTATTTCTAAACTTTAAAAAAAGTTTAGAAATACATGTGAAGTCGTCGGAAACTTCTAAGTTATTTAAATCTCATAGAAACAAAAGCATGATAACCATATAACATATGTATTTTTATATAAGTTCCACAGAAATTACAAAAAGTTTTTGCAGTCCATCTCAAAGGTTTCCTTGACAACAGAGGCTAGTGGGAGTTACTTCATACACGCGATTTTTGCGGTCCCTAGCGTAGACGGGCCCCGGCTTGGCCCAAATAGCTTTCTTCAAACATGGACCCCACACGAATAACATAAACGACGTAAAAACTAGCGGATATACTAACATACTGGTCGCTTTTCAAAATCTGAAATACGAAAATTTTTAAAATGAGAAGACTATTACAATTTTAGCAATCTAAAAAAAGATAATAATATTACATGGTTATTACCTGGATATTGTCAACACACCTTTGCGGGTATAATTTAGCAAAATATACAGTTTAAAATGTATCTCAACATGATATCCACTTCCATAGAGTTTCTAAAGTGACAAAAAAAATTTTTATTCATTTTACACCAGCCTTCAAGACTGCAAAATCAAGGCTTTAAAATTTTAGGTAGGTACTTGAGCCCCAAGTACCTACCTAAAATTAAAAAAAAAAACAACTGGGAATTTGCATCGCATCGCAAATATCTGCGGCAAAACTCATAATAAAAATTAAAATGCAATGCGAAGCGAATTCGCAGTTTTGTGTGCAAGCCCTCAATCTCAATCCAAAACGATAACCTTGCACACAACCAAAGACCAAGCGTATTACGCATCGCAATAAGATTCATTTTAGCTTAGCATAAAACTGTAGTTACTAGGGGCGGATCTTCTGTATTTTTCATGTTTTTTTTTAATATCTTTGGAAATAAATATTATGAAACAAAATTGTTCGGTTCAGGATATTAATTTAATATAGATTTACTAACAAATTATTCAAATAAAATGTATAATTATCCTAGTTAGTTACCTATATTTCGATGAAGATTTTTGTCGGAGGTGAGTTTGTAAATTAATTACAGCCAAAGTATTACGTTTTATAAAAATGTTTATGGTTTAAAATTCGTGGTTTAAAGTCTTAAATAATTTGCTTTATATGTCATATTTTTTACATTCCGTTATTATATAGGACGTAACTATAGGACTATATATAGGATATATTATATAGGACTAGGTAAACCGGGAGTCACGGAATAACAAATTGGGGTTTATACCCGCCTTAAGGTGACGCCGCGTTAAAGTAAATAATCGGCCAAGTGTGAGTCGGACTCGCGCACGAAGGGTTCCGTACCGTTATAGAGCAAACATAGACTAAAAATTGTGTTTTTTGTATGGGAGCCCCCCTTAACACATATATTTAAGGCCTTCGTGAAAGTTTCAAGTGCCTACCTCTTATCATATTGATTACGAGCAAAAAAGGCCAAAAAAAACACGTTTGTTGTATGGGAGCCTCCCTTAAATTTTATTTTTATTTTAGTATTTGTTGTTATAGCGGCACCGGAAATACACAATCTGTGAAAATTTCAGAACTCTAGCTATAGCGGTTCTTGAGATACAGCCTGGAGACAGACAGACAGACGGACAGACATCGAAGTCTCATGAATAGGGTCCCGTTTTTACCCTTTGGGTACGGAACCCTAAAAACTGTGTTGGAGATTGCTTGTTTTCTAGAATCAATTTCCTGTTGGAATTATTTCTTAACAAAAAATTAAAACCGACTTCCAAGGTAGAAACAAAAGTAATGCTTATTCATAATCTAAAAATAAATAATTCTTATTCCTTATTATAGTGGCGTCTTCGGACTTCGCCTAAACCTCAACTATTTCTGTACTCAATCTTCATGCTTTTGAAGTCGGTAGATTACCAGCCCGGAAAAGTTCTGAGATCCTTGACATAGCAATTACGCTTAAAGGTAAGCTGGTACCGACTTCAAAAGCACTATATGTTATAACCTCCTCCTTTTTGGAAGTCGGTTAAAAATAGGAATCCCTTTTTTTACAGAGGTCTTTTTGATTGATTATTCTGTGTTATAAAAGTTGACCAATCGTGTTATGCTATGGGTAATTCAAAGACAAAGACATGAATACTGACAATGACCTTTAATTTCTTAGCTTTAGTCATTACTCATTGCTAAGAAAAATCAATATTATCGCTACATCCAAATTATCAAGGCGTCGCCTTAGGGTTAAACCTTCAAAGTTTAGGTATTTAAGTTACTACTTGAGGTAAAAATAAAATAAAGAAATATCAAAAGCACCCAATTTATTTCCGTAAAAACATATTTTGGTCCCACATAATAACATACATGTTGCCAACATTAATTAATAAAAATATAATGAATTACATATTCACTTATTATTATCACTTATAAATTATAATTATTATTATCTTAAAATTCATAAAAATATAAAATAATTTAACAAATACGAAACATAGGATAATACGAAACAATGAATATGTTTATATTCAAATTAACAAAAACGAAATGAGATGTCATTGTAAAAATATAGATTGTGTAAATGCGTCAGATATTTTACCGTAAGGAATGTTTGTAAATTAGTAAAATGTATGGTCGGTATGACTTATCCGGTATACCCTAGGTATACCACTTTAACATTAATATGACGACACCAAAATCAGAGTGAAAGATAAATTTCAAAGAAAAATTAATCTTTCAGGCCACACTGATCTAAGTGTTTTCCACTACTTTTTCCTTTAGAATTGTGTATTAAATCCATATTATGCTAAAATTTCACTTAGATTACTATGGTTTTAATGTCGTCATATGAAGATTAACAAGTACACCAACCAGTTATGTTCTGGAAGGACTACAATTTTTTGTATGTATGAAAATATGTTTCATTCCGTTCACTTGTTGTACGTGGAGGCAGAGACATTGCCGCCGTGTCCGGTCCAGTTAGTGTGGATAAAGTCCCCAGGTTTCGTCAACAGCTCGTATGTGTGAGCACCGAAATAGTCTCTCTGGGCCTGAAAATATGAACAAAATTGCTATAGCATTCCAATCAGCTAATTTTTTTATAAAATAAGGGGGTAAACGAGCAAACGGGTCACCTGACGGAAAGCAACTTCCGTGGCCCATGGACACTAAAACTAACTTAAATACTAAAAATATTTTTTTAGAGTTGAAATATTTTGTAGTAAATTTAATATTTATGTATATATTTTTAGTGTTTTACTCTATTTTTTAGTGTTTAAATATTTAGTAGTAAATTCAGTAAAAAAAAATTATACACAAAAAAAAAATTTAGTGTTTAAATATTTTGAAATTAATTTTTGTACAGGAACCTAGGTCATTACTATTTTAAGCTGAAAAATAACTCTGTTTGAGTTATTTTTATTAAATATTTTCGTATGAGAAAATGATTTTGGTATTACGTATGTATGAGAATTTCGAGGGTAACCCGGGCTCTTAAGGAGTAAACTCCAATATTGTGCGACAATTTCTGAAATTTGAATAGGCAAGCATATTAGGCTGACTGATGTTTTTGAATAAAATATTTTACGCGTTTAATAGTGACGCCAGTCTAGTTTAAGTTTACGCTTAGTTAGATATTATGTTATTTCTCTCGTTCCTCGTATAGTATTTAATGAAAGGAAAATACTATTTTAATATTTTTAACACACGGTTAACTTTAAGTCGCAGATTGTACATCAAAGAAATTGGTTCATAGGCAGACAGCGCGGACCTAAGGCTGGCCTCACACAGCCGGAATGTCTCTCTGAATTAATAATCGGAAATTAATAATCTAAATTTCGGCACCTTGCCTCACACATATCTTAAAAATTAATACTAATCGCATTGCTTTTGGCTTTATTTATTAAAAAAAGATATGCAAACGTAAATACTGGGTTCATCCTTTATCGTCGTCGGTATCGTCAGTATAATTCTTACAGATGGATCTGAAAAATTCATAATTTGAAAAAATCTGAATGTGTGCGGAGAATACCGATGATACTGATGATATTGTATGGTATTACGGTCTTTCTGAATCTAAATATATAAAACTCAAAGGTGACTGACTGACATGGTGATCTATCAACGCACAGCCCAAACCACGGGACGGATCGGGCTGAAATTTGGCATGCAGGTAGATATTATGACGTAGGCACCCGCTAAGAAAGGATTTTGATCAATTCCATCCCCAAGGGGTTGAAATTGGGGATGAAAGTTTTTATATAATAATACTTCTTAACGCGAGCGAAGGCGCGAGCAATAGCTCGTTATTAATATGAATTCAGATTATGAATTCAGATTTCAGAGTAACATTCCGGCTGTGTGAGGCCGGTCTAAGCTACGTCATAAATTCGGGTTATGTCAATGTTAGTTGTGATCTGTCAGCTGGGTTTGACATAACGCGACCAAATTATGTCGGTCCGTCATCCACATTTGTAACAATTTCTCTCATAGTACAATTAGGCCTAAATAGACTGGAAGATGCTCAGGTATTTTGGTCATTTATGGGCAACTAGATGACGCCCACAACTCCGTTGCAATCAAAATTCGTTCAATACGCGGGAACCGTACATTTTTCCGGATAAAAAGTATCCTTTGTCCTTTCCCGGGACTCAAAGTATCTCCATACCGAATTTCATCAAAATCGGTTCAGCGGTTTGGGCGTGAAGAGGTAACAGACAGACGGACAGACACACTTTCGCATTTATAATATTAAGTATGTAACCATCTCTAGCTGTACCTGTAGCAAATTAGCGGGCAGGCGAGCGGCGCGGTATCCGTCGTAGAACGCGAGCGCCGCAGCGAGTGCAGGCGCCGGGGTCCCACACAGTGCCGCCTGTGCTACCGCCTGACGCAACGACTGCTGAGCCGCGCTCAGCTGCGCGCTGAAGTACGGGTCCAGCAGCAGGTTGGTGAGATTGGGGTTCTTAGTGAACGCGTCCTGTGTACAACAAAAAATGAATAAGTAAACTGTTATTACACGCTTTAATTTTTTTGCGGTGTAGCATGCCAAACTATTGCACTATTCAAAACTATTGCTTTTAACAATATGTTTAAATGTAGTCCAGAATCTAGCATCCGTTATTTAATAGGTTGGGGAAGAAGTGTTTTCGCATTAAAGTATGTATGAACTTGTCATGTACTTGTGCTACACCAATTGTAGAGATCAACTACGATAACATGGCGCGCCCCTCCAAATGACTGTTTCAATGTGTGCAGACACATCCTTATGAAAGTCGAGTTTGTATGTAGTAAGTATTCAACCAATCACAGTACACGTAATATTTCACTTGATGCTTATTACCAAGATTTGTTGGTCAAGTAATCATAACTAGCCTACCGCGCAAGACAACGCACTTCAAACGTTTTGACAATGCACTTCAAACGTTTTGAATTTTGGAGGGGCGCGCCATGTTATCGTAGTTGATCTCTATCTGGCTGATTTCGGTATCATTAAAAAGTTTTAATTTTACAGAAGACATTTCCAAATTCAAATTAGGTAAATATGAGATTTTCATTTGTTCTTCTTATTGTTAAAATGAAGAAATTCGACACATTTTTAAATTTATTACATAAAAGGTAAAAATGCAACACAAGCCGTGAAAAAAATTGTGATGTTTATGGACCTAATGCAGTATATTATGTGAGAAGCGCAAATTTGGTTTACGCGTTTTCAATCCGGAAATTTTGATATCAAAGATGCACGTTGCTCTGGTCGCTCTGTTACGGACAAAACTGATGCCATTTTTGAAAAAGTGGAGTAAGCTGCAAGATCGGCATATTAGTAGTTACGATGTAGCTGAAGAACTGGGGATTGACCACAAAACAGTTTGGCGCATTTGAAAAAACCTGGGTACACAAAAAAAATATTTGGGTGCCTCATGAGATCACTGAAAGAAACCTAATGAACCGTGTACTTATTTGGGATTTTTTTAATACGACGTAATGAATCCAAACCATTTTTGAAGAAGCTGATAACTGGTTTAAAAAGTGGATCACATGCAGCAAGAAAGTGCGAAAAAGATCGTGGTCAAAGGCCGATCAGGCTTCACAGACTGTGGCAAACTCGGGTTAACTCGCAACAAGGTTGCTGTGTGTGTGGTGGGATTGGAAGGGCATTATTCATTATGAGCTGTTACCGCCAGGTAGGACCATCGATTCTGAACTGTACTGCGAACAACTGCAAGAAGTTGAGAGAAAGCGGCCGAAATTAATCAACAGAAGGGGTGTGATTTTTCACCATGATAACGCTAGACCTCACACATATTTAGCCACTCAGCAAATATTACGGGAGTTTGGCTGGGAGGTGTTAATGCATCCGCCGTATAGTCCTGACCTTGCACCTTCAGATTTCCACCTGTTTCGGTCGCTGCAGAAGCAGTGTCAGGTTGACATCACAAGAGGTCCGCCAAAACCACTTGTCGCAGTATTTTCATCAGAAGCCCCAAAATTTTATAGCAATCGGATCATGTCCCTACCAAAAAGATGTCAATATACTCGTCAATATTATTGTAAGTAAACTTTATAAGAAAACCTCTTGAATTTTTATAAAAAATGCGAAAAAACTTTTTCCCCAACCCCAACATATTTTTTTATATTGGTGACCTGCTGAATTAGCTTCAGAATCGTTAATTGCATAAATATTAGGACTAAGATTTATTCTAATAATAAAAAGTCTCAAACTAAGTATGTATGATGACGCACCTTGATGTTACCGAGGAAAACACTCCTGATGATGCAGCCGCCGCGCCACATCAGAGCTATGCTGCCGTAGTTCAAGTTCCACTTGTTCACCTGAAAATAACACGATTTTAAAACATGGGGAATCCAGCAATAAACATTCCACCCTTCGTCAGATAATGGTCTTCTGACTAAGATAATATGATGCATTGCAAGCTTTTTGATGAGCAAAGTCAAGTATTGTCAATTTTAACGATTAAAAACCGACAACTCACTCGCTATGCCACTAATGTGACATCATAGTATCCATACTATAATATCATAAATGCGAAATTGTATCTGTCTGTCACCTCTTCACGCCCAAACTGGTGAACCGATTTTGCTGGGTAATAAAGATACTTTGAGTATGAAAGAACATAGGATACTTTTTCTCCCGGAAAAAGGTACGGTTCCCGCGCGATCAACAATGTTGATAAACGAATTATGGCGCAACGGAGTTGTACTTGTATGTGCATAAAGTTTTTAATAAAAAAAATAAATAAATAAATAATAATTTTTCAAAAAGTCTGTGATTGGGCCCACGACTTTATCTACAGATGACTTGATTGTGTTGATTGTGTTATGATTAACATAATATTTTACAAAATACGTAATAATAAATAATATTATATTTTGTAAGAGCTTTGCTTTTAGATTGTAGATAAGCAATCAATTTTAATCATGTTATTGTTAGCAATTATGTGGTAGACATTCTAGACCAGTCATTATAAATTTATTCAATTTTAATAGCCATAAATTGATAAAACGTGTTCTCATGATTCCGACTGATTCTCTATTTTTGTTTGTATTTTTATGACGTCAAATTTTTGTCTGATGTAAACTAGAAAAATCAATAAATTATGACTTATCAGTTATCACGTTATAATAAAAAAGCCGGCCAAGCGCGTGTCGGGCCACGCGCAATATAGGGTTCCGTAGTACCGCTAGTTTTTGAAATTTTTTGTATGATCAATGAATGTACCATCGAGGAAATTGATTCCTAGGCAGTTGAGAGACCAACGTCATTTGGTCGGATCATGTCAATTCAATGTAAATTGTGACATGTAAAATGTGTGTCGGGCGTCGGCTGGGTCTGATGTAACGCGACCAAACTACGTAGGTGGGGGACCTACGTAGCCTAGGAATCAACTTCTCTGATAGTACATTTATAACATGTTTTACATGATGATGATGTTGTTAGTAACAACATCATCTCAGTTACTTTCGAGGCTGTTGCTAGTCGTCCGGTAAACGGATGAATAAAATAAATCTTAGTCGTCCGATTACCGGACGACTAGCAACAGCCTTAAAAGATAATCTATTCGTCCGATAATCGGACGAATTATTATTTTTTAATTCATTTAATTGGACGACTAAGATTTATCTTATTCATCCGGTAAGCGCCTATCTGTCTTACATATAATATATAATATAATTTAATATGTGGCATAGTGTTCTGTCGCGTGATTAAAGGTCTTTAAATATTATATACTTGATATAACGATAAAATAAGACATAGGAGTGAGGAACAAGCGTATAAGTATGTACAAAAGACAGCGAGCGTGGAAACAAATGGGTTGCTGCTGCTGCTGGCAAAGATTGCTCTTGGCCATCCCGCATTTCGACAACGGATCAACCTTACACCACCGTCAGAAGTGCATCAATCGTAAGGTAATATGATATAATATGAAGCAAGTGTGTTTTATAATGTTTGCTGACATAGGGACATATTATGAATCATGATTCATGAATAACATGATACATGTTCAGCTGCCCTCATAATAAAGAATGCGGTAGACATTTTTGGGATTTTTACTTTTCACCAGAAATAACATTCCAAGGGCTTAATGTACTATCAGAGAAGTTGATTCCTAGGCAGATGGCGGACCTAAGTAATTTGGTCGCGTTACGTCAAACCCATCCGACCGATCGCAGCTAACACTGAATTGACAAAAGCCGACCACATGACGTAGGTCCATCAACTGCCTAGGAATCAATTTCCTCAGAGTACATGCAAAAAATACATTTTAATAAAAAAAAATACTAAAAGTACTAAGTACCGATTTTCGCGGTACTTGCATAAAAAATGTATTAGTCATAAGAAGAAGCGCAGCATTAAACATGAGTTAATAATCGGCCAAGTACGAGTCGGACTCGCGCACGAAGGGTATGGAAGCCCCTCTGAAATTTTTATATGATCTGGTGTCAGGATCTGGTATTGGGAGGCACGAGCACGGAATATTCATTGATTTATCTTACAGACTGAAATATAATAGTTACGTTAATTATATTTTCAATTGTTATGCAACAACCGGGTGCCGCTTGGGGATTGATGGGTAAAAAAAAGAATATGTATTCTGTTAAATCTGTAGGGCTCGACAACATTTTAAATGAACTTGGCGAAAAAAGGGACTAATGCTGCCATCATACAAAACGCCATTTTTGACCGTTCCCCTTAACCAGCAGTCCACGTTCATTGTTCGGTGTATGTATTATTTTTCTTAATACCGGGGTAATTGGAATAAAACATTTTGATCCTTTTTTTCCTTATAACGGCTGATTCTGTGTGTGAAACATGCAAATATAAAAGATTTTCCAATGATCAAGGATATTTTTTGAAAATTTGCCATCGAAATTTGCCAACAGATCCTGGTAGACCTATACACACGCATATGATTTTATTCATCCGCTTACCAAACGACTAGCAACAGCCTTAAAAGATAATCTATTCGTCCGATAATCGGACGACTAAGATTTATTTTATTCATCCAGTAATCGGACGACTAAGATTTATTTTATTCGTCCGGTAATCGGACGACTAGACACTTCGTACTTTCAAAGGAATTTTAACGAAAAGTTCCTTTATACTTCGCCGAATACATTTTTTTAGTTGATCGACTATTACTCAATAACTTATGAAGTCTTCTTAGCCGTGATAGTTTTCCTTTTAAATTCAGCATATTTCCTACTCCCGTGAAATTTTTTACAATTCCAGAAGCAACCGTTTAGCTGGTACACTGGACTCTAACGATTTTTTCCACTTTAAAACTTAATACATATTTCACAAACGGACGGAAATTATCTATAAATACTCATAATATTTTTAAAAACCTATCCAACGACACCCCATACAATGGGGTGGGCGAGAAAAAAAAATCAATCCCGCTTGATGTGTAGGGGAGGTACCATAAAAAAATATTTTTTTAAGATTTTATATATAATACCATTTTGTCGGCATTATTAATATGTGTATTCATACCAAATTACAGCTTTGTAGGTCCTACAGTCTCTGAGCAAAACCGCGGACAGACAGACAGACGGACAGACGAACAGATGGACAGACGGACAGACCGAAACTATAAGGGTTTGTTGACTACGGAACCCTAAAAATCGGTAATCAAAATAACGAGGCACATTGTGTATACAGTTGACATTTTATATTATGAAGTTACGTGGCTCGATTCGCCGTTTGGACTTATTTTTTTTAAGCCGAAGCTTAAGCTATATCGAAATGTATATCCACCTTAGCAGCTTCCCTGAGCAGCATGAAGCCTTGTGCGTAGGAGATTACTTTGCTGGCGTAGAGGGCCTTTCGCAAGTGTTCCAGAAACTCTTTCTTGTTGCCGGAGAACTTCGTAGTAGGGCCGGGGAGAGTTTTGCTGGCAAGTTCCCTCTCCTCTGAAAGAAAAAGTAAAAAAAAAATTTAATATTACCAGAAATAATCAGAAGTAAAAATATTAATATCCTGTTAAATGCTTGTTTAGTTGGGCAATTTATTAATCGATTCCTTAATTAAAAACGAATCGATAGTTTAGGCACTATGTCGAAACAAACAATCATAGTAGGTATTTAATTAAATATTCACACTCAAGCTAATTGTACTGATGACGCAGCAAATGTCAACAATGACGTCATTCGCATAGCAATGGAAAATTTCGCTATAATTTAATTTTTAATAACACTATCATAATACTAAAATTTCAATATTACTGAAGTATTTCGCTAGCATTTACCTATTTAAGTATAAAACATTTTTATAAAAATTTGTTGCCTTTAAACCACCTTAGCCGATAAACACATTTTATTAATATTGTAATATTATTCACACAATCGCAGAAACTTAAACATAACTAATCGTTTTTTAGAATAACAGATTAAAAAACAATAAAGACCTTTAAAATCGATTTCGTCGAAGAAAAGCCGGTTTTATCGAAACTAGGTCACACTGTTACTTGTTGCTTAAAATGCCCAAAAAGTGTGCGGTAAGTAAGATTTCTCTTTACTATAGTAACTTTTAACAAAATATTGCATTGTCATTGGCTCTTAATACATATGCAAAGTTTCGAATTAAACTAATGGAGAATGGAGATAGGTAAAAATCGTGCTCAAATATTCCGTTACATACATACATGCCAAGCTAATATTATCCATACTTCCATACTAATATTATAAATGCGAAATTGTGTATGTCTCTCTGTCTGTCTGTTACCTCTTTACGTCCAAACCGCTGAACCGATTTTGCTGAAATTTGGCATGGAGATACCTTGAGTCCCGGGAAAGGACATAGGATACTTTTTATCTTTTCTTTTTTCTTTTTTTTTCTTTTTTTTTCATGAAATAAGGGGGCAAACGAGCAAACGGGTCACCTGACGGAAAGCAACTTCCGTCGCCGCTGTACACTCGCAGCATCAGAAGAGCTGCAGGTGCGTTGCCGGCCTTTTAAGAGGGAATAGGGTAATAGGGGAAGGTAGGGATGGGAAGGGAATAGGGGAGGGTAGGGAAGGGAATAGGGTAGGGGATTGGGCCTCCGGTAAACTCTATCTCGGAAAAATGTACGGTTCCCGCGCGATAAACGGATTTTGGCGCAACGGAGTTGCGGGCATCATCTAGTTCTGAATAAAAAAGTTTGAGTATTAAAATAATACTAACCCTTTAACGCAGACAGACAACGGGCGAAGACAGCCTCGCCAATTAGAGTGACTGGCACGCCGTATTCCAGCGCACTGATGCCAGTCCACTTGCCTGTACCCTTCTGACCAGCCGCGTCACGGATCTTGGGCAGCAAGAAGTTGCCTGGATTTTTTAAAATATTATCAGTACTTGAGAAACCGAGCGAAGATCAAAGGTGGAAAAACATTAACAACTCAAAAAATTACACTTGTTTGTTGTTTTTATTCCTCAGAACTATCATACTTTGGAAATACTGCAAGTATTTAATATCTAATCAGTTTTATAAGATATAGACACGGAATATATAACACTAGAGGAAAAGGCATGTGGGACTGGCCCGCGTGCCATAATTATGTCCAGCTGGACATAACTCGCACGCAAAAGGAAGTGTGAAAGTACGAATTTAAACTTTACATTAGTTGACGTAAGGTGTAAAATTGCGTACAACTTCAAGTCTTATCGTATTTAGCTGTCAAGCGCCATCTAGCGTTGAATAACTTAACTCGGTAGTCAGAGCCGGTATTGCTAAATTTAAATTCTTCCTTATTTAAAAGGGTTACGGTTGTTTTTACGACATTGTATTTAAAAAAGAAATCTCTTTGTGATTGGTATTTTTTTTTTTGTGTGCGTAAAATGTTACTGTGTGAGTTTGGCGACACCAGTTTCTATGAAACTTATTTGCTATGCCCTTTTCTTTAGTGTTATATATTCCGTGGATATAGAGTGTAGATTAAAATAGAATTTAAGCAAATAATTTTAAGTAATTCATTTATCTCTTTCGTTCCCAAGCGGTCGCAGATTTTCAAGAATCCGCGATCGAGGTAGAGATGAACAGAATAGTAAAGGGCATCAAACATTTTGAAATCGAGTTTATTTGGGAATTTTTTCACAATGCACTATAAAAATAAGATAATATCTTTTACTTACCGTCAGTATCCTTATATTTCAAGATATCGCGAGTGATTTCAATCAGGAATGAGTCCAATTCGCCCTTATTCCATTCGTCAAATACTTGTGCCATTTCACTTTGATCCATGCCTAAAATAGCCAAAAACAAGTACATTACCAATAACTTTTTAAACTTATATTATGGTCTTTTTTTTGACCCCACATTACTGTCACAATTCCCTTTTTAGTGTCATACACACCAGGGTATTATTTAAACATAATATTATTATTAAATCTTAATTTTCTCAATGTAAAATTATAAAAGACTATTTACTACATCTACTAATATCTAGGGCCTGTTTCACCACTTCCTCATAAGTGCCGGATATGCTATCCACCACTTTCTTAACAGATAGATTTTTTGGAGTTTACTCCTTAAGAATCGATTCATATATAATGCTGCCTCCCCATATAGACGAACGCACTGCCAACGCGTTGGCCAATGCGTTGGTGGTGCGCTTGCAACGGCGCTTGTAAGTAATCCACACATTGGAAGGTCATTCAGTATGCTTTGGATCGCGCCAATGTGCGGACGGATTCGAAATGGATGCTGAGTCGCTAACAGCTGCAGCTGTATATTTATTCACAGTTTATAATTACATTTTTTTTATATATATTAATTATTACCTTATAATTATAATTATGATGATCAATATATACTTATTTATAATTTATTAAATTATTTAATTTATTTTGTTTAGTATATTAATTGTTAATAGCGACAACAATAAGTACTTACACAATCTGTGAAAAATTCAGAAATCTAGCTATAGCGGTTCTTGAGACACGGCCTGGAGACAGACAGACAGACAGATAGACAAACAGACAGACGGACGGACAAAAAGACAGACAGAAAGATAGGGTCTCGTTTTTACCCTTTGGGTACGGAATCCTAAAAAATACCGTGAGTAAAATAGCATGTCCAAGAACCTTATTTTTTTAGCACTTTTAATATGATTTTCTTGTTCCACGGGAAGATTTACTCTGATAGTTAACTCAATAAATTTAAATGTTTACTCGATACTTATATTGTTCGCTATTTCGTCAAGTTAGATATTAATTCGCCACAAGAAGGAAACGTACACTCTTCAGCGCTGCTCCGGGCGAACTGATCGCGCGGCCTATGTGTGGATGGAACGCAAGCCTTGCGAAAAATTTCCTTTGATCATTCCGACACCGCGCGGCAAGCACGCAAACGCGTTGGCCAACGTCTAAATACCTACCACGAACGCGCGAACGCCTGTTCTACACATTGGACCAACGCGTTCGCCTATTTGTAGTGCCGACTTAAGGCGCCCGGTATGAGAAAAATCCGAGGGGTAAACCTACTAACAAGTGACGAAAAAATGCGTCACGTTTTTGGTGCGCACCTTTAGTGCGCAACTTTCTAATTTGGCTGTGAGTGTATTAAGACCATAAAGTTAATATACCTATCGGAATACTATATTATATAATTATATTATTATATAATACTAGGTGTCCCGGCAAAAGTTGCTTTGCCTTATTATAAAGTATTTTGCCCATATTATTTTATTGAAGTGACATAAGTATGTCGCCAGGCAACGTCGATCGCTATCCCGTCGCACAAACAATGGTCGCCGTCAGTCTCTGGTTGTAATAATTCATATATTATTTATTCAACAATCAATATATAAAGTACCCAGTAGCCGATTCTCAGACCTACTGAATATGCATATAACATTTGGTTAAAATCACCAAAGCCGTTTCGGAGGAGTTCGTGGACTAGCATTGTGACACGAGAATTTTATATATAAGATTATATTCCGATAGGTATATTAACTTTATGATTAAGACGTACATATGGTATGCTGTATAGGCGACTATACCTATATACTATATGTTATTGGGCTTTTTGTTTCTATCAGTGTCGATGTATTTATATTGCTATTTTTGTTATAAATATCAATAATTAATATTGTTATTGTGAAGTTATAATTTTTATTATTATACTGGCTAAAGTGAACTAAAAGTATTTTGAAATAACTATGGCAGAAAAGGGTGTAGATAATATTGCCGGAACATCTGATTTCATATGATATTAATCTTTTTTCAGTTGAATAAACTCTTTTTGCGTATGGTTAGATACTCCTACTTAAGGAGTAAACTCCAGTCGTGCGTCGGAGCTGACACACTTTTTTTAAGAAATAAGGGGGCAAGCGAGCAAACGGGTCACCTGATGGAAATCAACTTCCGTCGCCCATGGACATCCGCAGCATCAGAAGAGCTGCAGGTGCGTTGCCGGCCTTTTAAGAGGGAATAGGTTAAAAGGGGATGGTAGGGATGGGAAGGGAAGGGAATAGGGGAGGGTAGGGAAGGGAATAGGGTAGGGGATTGGGCCTCCGGCAAACTCACTCACTCGAAAAACAGCGCAAGCGCTGTTTCACGTCGGTCCTCTGTGAGAACGTGGTATTTCTCCGGTCGAGTCGGCCCATTCGTGCCGAAGCATGGCTCTCCCACGTATAATGGAGAATCTGTCAAAAAAGTTGTGGATAGCCTATTCAGCACTTCATCAGAAAGTGGTGAAATAGGTCCTTATTATTTAATGCACATACCAAGAACATCCTTCATCAGGTGATACACTTCACAGATGAGCTGCATGTCACCATACTCAATGCCGTTGTGTACCATCTTGACAAAGTGTCCCGCTCCGTCCTCACCGACCCAGTCACAGCATGGCTCGTTGTTGGCCTTAGCACATATAGCCTGTGGGAGAAAATGTGTTGAGAATTGAGATACTTCGCTCACGAAATTCGTTAAGCAGCCTTGCCAACCACAAAGAAACTGTAAATTTTGGCATGTTAAAGACTTTACTTTGTCCTTTCTGGAGACTCAAAGTGTTAGCATACCAAGTTTTATCCGCCTCTGTGGACAAATATATAGAAAATTCAAAATAGCTGGAGCCATACAATTTGGTGCTATGAAAAGTAAGTTATGGCCTGCACGAATTAAAAGCTAAAGGTAATAATTATAATTCTTATGCAAAAATTATGTTTTTAACCCCTAACAAAAAAGGGGGGTGTTATAAGTTTGTTGAATTATATAATCGATTGAATAAAATGATAACAATCGCTTTGCTGGTAGGTTTTTATTGCATTTTGATTTGATAACATCCTGACATAATATGCAATAAGTGGTCTATTGTAAGTATCTATTGTCAATTGTAGACCTACATATTTTGGTCCCGTTTTATCAAACCCAGCAGACAGATGATGACTTACATTAAGTTGACATAATCCAACCAAATGATGTAGGTCTATGATGATACTATGAGTAGAGTTCTTAAATCAGCTGGTTATGCCGGTGATCTCAAGAATCAAACATTTCACCAAGAACTTTTTCATAGAGCTGATATCACATGATTAATATCTTTTTGCCATTATCTTTCACTCCTAATGACGAACTTCAGTCAAACTTGAGTTGAGTAATACATGGTACCACAAGAGAAGTTGATTCCTAGGTCACAAGAGAAGTTGATTCCTAGGGGGACCTACTTTGACCTACTTAGTTTAATCGCGTTATATCAAACTCAGCCAAAAGATCACAATTAACATTGAATTGACATGATCCGACCAAATGACGTCGGTATGTCAACTGCCTAGGAATCAATTTCCTCAATGGAACATTACCTGGAAGATTGGCTTAACATGTGGCCATGCTGCTGGATGACCTCCGGGCATAAGAGAAGGTCCGTAGCGAGCTCCGTCCTCACCTCCACTCACCTATTTCAATGGTTACTACATGAGTATTTTGCAGATAAATTACATTAAAAATGACTGCCTATGGATTTTTCAATTATTTATTTCTTCAAAATAAAGATGAAAACTATTTCTATTCTTCTACTTATTTAATTAAACAAAATGTATAAAACTATAACAATTTTATTCACAACTTGATGTAAATAATTATCAATTTTCCCTTTTCCTTGTATGCTTCCTATTTAATTAACATAGCAATGATTGTATTTAAACCATTTTTCTTCCAAACTTCCAAAAACGAAGGTGGTCATATGTTCATCTGCATATATAATATATATTTTTTATAAGAATACCTACACCCATGCCAATGTAGTGAATGCCAGTTGGGGCCAATTCTTTGCACCATCTCTGTGTGTCCATGTATTGTGAGTTGCCACCGTCAATTATGATGTCCCCCTTTTCAAGAAGAGGTAACAGTTTCTTCACAAACTCATCTACTGCGAAACCGGCTATAAAACATTCCAAATTAAATATTGTGTATCGTTACAACAAGCTTTATGAAGAACTGTTTATGAAAATTCATAGGCAGACGGCAGACCTATACAGTAGTTAGGTTGGGTTATGTCAAGTGTTATAGCCCACATAATATTATGATGAGTAACAGGGCCCCCGCTACCATATGTGCAATGTGTGCAATGCGCACGGGCGCCATCCTCTAGGGGCGCCAAAACCAAGGACCCAAAAAATTTCCCTGAAGGGGCGCCAAAATCCTTATTTTGCACACAGGCGCCAGTAGCCCTTACGGAGGCCCTGATGAGTAACATTGACTTGATAATATAACTGACCAAATAATCAACCTATGCCTGTGAATTTATCTTTGAGAGTAAATATCCAAGTATTTTAAACAGTGACCATAAACTTGATCAAAATCATAATGCTGTCATGTATTAATCACTAGATGACGCCCGCAACTCTGTTGCGCCAAAACTTGTTTATCGCGCGGGATAAAAAGTATCCTATGTCCTTTCCCGGGACTCCAAGTATCTCCATACCAAATTTCAACAAAATCGGTTCAGCGGTTTGAGCGTGAAGAGGTAACAGACAGACAGACAGACAAACAGACAGACAGACACATTTTTGCATTTATAATATTAGTATGGATGGAAGTATGGATTATTTATTATGTCATATTAATGCAATTGAGAAATTAGTTAATACTTCAGTCGGAATTTCCAGGAATTGCTATTGTATTCTATTGTTGTCGCGATCACCGGTGCTCGCGCGGGGCCTGAAGGATTAATAGAGGTAGAGTAAATGGTAAAATAATTACGTATCATTATCTTGTTGATATTATGATTTACTTAAACAATATTTTAATTACTGGTTTCAAAGTCTTATTATTCACAGTAAGTAGTAATGAAAAGTGATGATGATAAACTACGAATAATAAAAACTAAGGAAGAGTAACTCCGTCAAAAAACATGCTCCAAAATACTTGTCAAAAAAGTGTACCTTAGGTTCACTTTTCATACATTTGCAATATTTAGGTGACCTTGAGCGGTATAAAGGCTGACGTTACATGACAGTTCGAATGGAACCAAATTTAAAACTGTATTAGTATGGGCGTTACGTTTCCTTAGGTTTTATTATTCGTAGATGATAAATTGTTATATAGTTTAACCAATTTTGACTGATAAAATTCTTATACAATAAATCATTGATTTGCATTAAGTCAGTGTAGGAAATTTGACCTCTAAATGGTATTACAACACTCCAAGGTCACGGGTGACACAAACTCTCTGTTATCACTTTACAATGAGGTTAGCAATGACAGTGCAGTTTAAACTTACCTTTGACAAGTAACATTACTTTTCTGGGTTTCTTCAATTTTGCCACCATGTCTTCTAAGGATTTTGCGCCAATAATCTTTGTGCCTTTAGCTTCATTTGCAAGAAATTGACCAACCTATGGAAAATTAAAAAATAACTTCACTTTTGAAACTACACTTGGCTGCATACACCAAATATTAAATTTGATTAAATGAAACAAAAGTTAAACTTAATTAAGATTTAAAATCAAGTTTTGTTATACTAAATTGTACCATTTACTACTAATCAAGAGTTGTAAATATTTGAGTTTTTTTTTTGAGAAGGCCTTTTTCTAATGTTTTATAGGAATGTATTGATATTATATTAGGTGCATACCTTTTCTACAGTTCTGTTGAAGGCACAAACAATAAAACCTTTTGAATCCATGTTTAGAATAAGGTTTTGGCCCATAACAGCCAACCCAATCAAAGCAATATCGGCCTTAGCTCTGAAATAAAATAAAAATTATAATTTTTACATTGTAATAATTATTATAGAAAAAAGTTGAACATTGCATGACCTTCAAACAACCTTATAAGTACATATTTTGAGAAGGACTTGCTGTATTCTCATTTCTAATTATAAGTTTTTGTCATGTTTAAGAGTACTGAAAAAAACATTTTTAAAGTCAATTGCTACAGCTGATTAAATCTAAGTCAAGCTTAGGCTGGCTTGATACTACAGTTCTAAAAAAATACAATTTTAGTACGCTCATTTTTTAAACCATATTTCTATATTTATTTGAACTAGCTAAAATTGTACCAAAATAATAGATATTGTCATTTTAATGCATTTATGAAAATATTATTTGTCTAGTGAACAAATCTTTATTGTTTTTTAAATTTATTCAAATTAGATATTGTCAAATTATAATGCTGAATGTAAAGAACAAAATAATTGAAAGTCATGCAAGGGCAAAAATTAAAAGAAATAATTGCACTTACTCTGCCATTTTAGGTCTTGTTATTTTCAAGTAGAATAAGAAACACACTCAAAGTAATATTATAAATCTTGCGATTAATGAACTTGAAAAGTGAACAGGGTCTTCTAGAGAGCGCAACCACAAACGCGTTTTCCAGGTTCCAGCCCTAACCGGATACCGATAGTGAATGAAGTTACGCCGAATGCTCGAGTAATGTTACACAATTTTAACTCAGTTTTATCGGGGTACACGCGTTATGAGTTATGACATCATCCAAATTCATGCAAATCAGCAAATACAACAAAATACAACAGGTCACAGGAGTGAGTAGTGACCACAGATTACTGTAGTGACAGGACACTGGTGACTGGACAGACTGTCAAGTGTCAAGTGTCAAGTCTCATGAATGTCACTCTTGTGTTCCGAAATCCTTGCAGTGATCTCGGTAGTACGATTTAATAAGATTATTGGACACCTTAGACAACGGTTGCCTTTTTTTTTTATTTATTGGAGCTGGAAACAAGTCCTTTGCTCCAGAAAAAATACATTAATAAAAGTCCTTCTTCTTTCTTCTTACTGGGCACTATTTACAAAACACATTTAAAAAAAACACTATTTACAATAATTTTTACAGTTTTTCCATCGTTGAACATATGAATCGGTATAAACATTTGAAGAAATCGTAATTGGATAATAAATCTTCTGGGCGGCGGGGTACACTTATGTCTCTATCTTTACATATGTTATCTATTTCAGAGCAGAGTAATATTCTGTCTAGACCTAGTTCTTTGCAATCAAAGATAATATGTTTGAGGTCAGCATCATTTTCTAGGCATTTGGGGCATTTTGCATCTTCTAATATTCTTAATTTATAAAGGTGGGAGGGGACCAAGCAGTGGCCAAATCTCATTCTTGTTATTACTTATTACTGATGTAAATTTTCTTGATTCAAAATGTACAGTGTTATACCATGGTATTGAGAGATCTTTCTTTATGTCACTGTACCATTTGCCCTTATTAACCTTTACTATATTCCAAATTCTTTTCCATAGCTCAAAGGTTTCATCTTTAGGTCGAGGTCTGTAAATGGGACTTTTAAAATGTTCTTATGGTCTTCGTCTGATGGTCCTCTAAAAGCTGTGTCTGCTCTTTCATTTCCAGCAATCCCTCTGTGGGAGGGAACCCATAGAAACTCTATATTACGTTAATATTACTGACTAATTCATGTAATATGTTTTTGATATTAAAAATAATATAATTGCATTTGAAACTTAAATTACTATTCCCTATAGCTACTAAGACACTTTTAGTATCTGATATTATAAGAAACTTATTTACATAGGTCAAAGTTTTAATATGCTGTAATGCCATATAAATGGCATAGCATTCGGCTGTATAAATAGAGCACATATTACTGATCATAAAACATTTAGCAACATCTAGAAATTCATCATAATAAGCTGATTTAACCTCATCTATAGTTTTCGACCCATCTGTATAAATTTTATGAAAGTCCGTTTTCTTTTCTAAAAAACTAAGAAAATCAGTCTTACCATAGATGTCTCCGGTTGTTACCAAATACTTTTTCTCTATAGAACCTTCAAAGTTGTCATAAATTGGCCATAGATCACTAGAATAAATGTCATTTGTCATAATTATAAAACCAACTGGCAGGAGCAAAGAGGATGTAAACTGTATACTACGTAACAAGAGGTCGGACTTAGAAGAAAAAAAATAAACATCCGTTATTTTTTTAATTTGAAACTGAAGTTAAAATTTTTAAGTGCAAAACCTTTCACTCTAAACATACCAAAAATTAAAAAAAATAAAATAAAAAATAAATAAGCTCAAATAAATGTTTTATTTCAATAAAAATTATTGTACACAGCTAAATAAATAGGCTAATAAGGTAAATTAAACAATAAAACAGAATTTTAAAATTGAATAAAACAGAAGATTAATCCACAAGCTTTTGTTGATTTCTATTACTCAATATTATAATATTACAGTACAGTTTTATGTATTTTATTTATAAATATAATAGAATAGCTGTCTATGCTACTCTACTAACTACTTGATTGGCTTACACAGTAAACTCTATATAGGGAGGGGATTAAAGCTGCGCGTCCACCAAGTCAGAATCGGGGCGTACGGTGCGGACTGCGCGTCGTGTCGTCATATATATTTTGTTAGGCGCAGAATGACGTTCCAGCACTTCTAGTGCAGTTCACAGTAGTCAGTACCATACATACAAAGCAACAAATCCGTCCGCTGCATACCTACGCAGTATGCTCCGATCCCGATCCAGTAGACGCGCACCTTTATACATGTAACACACTTAAGTATCATTACTTTGTTTTGTTACACCCTGTATACGACAGCTGAAATCTATCGCGTGGGCTCAGGCCAGCTGCATACCACCTCACGTCTTGATCAGAGGATTTTTCCTTGGTGGCCGTACCACTCATAATCCCATACCTTCCTTCTCCAGCTATTGCTTGCAGACTTGCAAACTAGTATAGGGACCTAAAAATCTGAAATTAATGAAACATTTTTCATTTACTACATTTCCATACAGTTTACATAAATTATTAAGTATACTTATCAACCTTATGTATTATTACAATAAAACAATATATACATTTTAACATTTTCCAAATTAACTGCATACTGATATACATTATAATATTTTCTATGAAATAATAATCTATCTTTTTCATATTAATATAGTTTATGTTGTAAATTATTGTACAAATATGCAAATAGTACTGCGACATACTTTGTATTAGAACATGGTATGACATAGTTATGTTTTGCTTCAATTTATCAATTTACGGTTACATTTACATTTTACAATGGCTTACCTTTCGTTTTTCATTAATTAATCCACTTAATTTACAATTTTTGTATGAGTTGCTACAAAATAATTTTCACAAAATGAAAATCGAACTTTGAATTTTAAACTCCTTCTTCGTCTTTTTTCTCATGTAGTTTATATTCTCTATGGTCTTTTTTATCAGCCAATCACAGTCGTCCTTGCACAGATTATCTGATTGGGTACAGTTGCTACGTTTAAATTTGGAACCCAAATTTTTTTTTGTTCGGGAATTTCGTCCACCTGGGCAGGAGTTTTGGCGCGCATGTGAAAGAGTGCTGTTGTGTTTTTGTATTATTTTCCTAAAATTGTGTTAGCTGGGTTTTTAATGTGTAATATTGGTAGAATATTAACCATTAGATATTCGTGTTCATGCACAAGTGTAGGAAAGTGATGTAATATCCAGAAACGTGCTATTTTGTGTTCCCTCCAAAACTCCATCGAAAGTTTCAGTAAAGCGTCTACCACTTTACTGAATCGACCGACTTGACTCCTTGACTGTATTGACTTTTACTTAGACTTTGACTAGACTTTAGACCTGACGATACATGAAAACGATGATGAAAATTATAATAGGAGGAATATGGTTTTCCCGCCATATTCCTTACCTTTTTACCTTGTCTGTGGCGCAACATACACATCCTTTGTGTCAAGTTGCCAAAAAAGAAGAAAAAGAAAAAAAAACCAACTGGCAACTGCAACAAAGTCGGCATCTGAGGCAAAATTCTTGTAGAAATAGTTTGTGATGTAATTAAGTACAGAAGAATCTAATAGACTAGCTATTTCCTCAGATACTTTCAGTTTTCTTACAGGAAGTGAGGACTTAATTGCAATCATCTTAACAAAGTATTTCTTAGCTAACATGAGTCGTCTCAAGAATAAAGGAGGTATACAAGTTTCAACTTCCATTGAATTTATCGGGGTGGATTTCATCGCACCAGTTATAATGCGCAGCGCTTGATTTTGAATTATATCTAACTTTTTGCTCGCGCGGGGCCTGAAGGATTAAGAGTTAATATTACAATTGGCCGAGCGTAGTAGATGATTAATACAATATATAACAATATCATCACCATATTGTAGAACATTAACACCTAATACTTTTACATATTTACAAGTTTGTGATGTATATAAATTATACAGGATTGGAGACAATATCGCTCCTTGCATTAAGCCTTTATGTGCAAATTTTAGACCATGTTATCATTAAATTTCACATAGACAAGACGGTGATTCAAGAATCTATATATCCAATTTAAAAATCTACCAGGAATGCCCAATTCACTTAAAACTTTAATAAGTACAGACAAATTAACATTATCGTATGCTCCTTGCACATCTAAAAATACACAAATTGCATTTGAATGAGCCATTAAAGAATTCTTAATATCATTAAGAAATGAAACAAAGCCATCAACTGTACTTTTTCCTTTACGGAAACCTAACTGAAAATCTGGTAATATTGAATTAGTTTCTGTAAAGTAGTCTAACCTAACTTTTGTCATATTTTCAAAAACTTTTCCTATGCATGAAGTGATCACTCACTTATGATTGGACGGTAAGAATCATGATCATGGATTGGCTTATCTTTTTTCAGAATGGGCAAAACACACTGAGTTTTCCACTCGTCGGGAACAACTTGTTTGGACCATAAGTGATTGTAGATATTAAGAAGAACTGCTTGTGCGTTTTTGTGTAATTTATTATCCAGTCTAGGAGTAGAATCTCTTCTTGACATTAAGGAACTATAAAATTCATCCCGGCTAAAATCTTTCATGAAAAAGTTGAAATATTTACTATCATTATTACTTTTAAATATATCTTCTAATGAACTGTCACATACTTCATCATTTGTAAATTTGTCTAAAAATTCTGGTACAAAACTATCATATTTACTATTTATGCTAGAATCTACATGCTTATATTTTATGATAAAATTCCAAATATTTGTGACTGGGGTGTGTCTATTAAATGTAGAGCATAAATTTTGCCAACTTTTTCTCTTTTCCTCTTTTATAATCCTTTTTTTGAGTGCATCTAATCTCTTATAATTTATGTAATTTTCCATACTCAAATTATTTCTATTTTTTTCCAAAGCTTCTCTACAATCCTTTACAGCCCTATCACAAATATCATTCCACCACGGAGCAGGTACCCTTTTTTTAAATTTTTAGATGAATTAGTTATTATAATTTTTGGAACACATTCATCTCTTAAAGTGTTTAGTAGATCACAGAAATGATTATAACTTTCTAAAGGATTTTGTAAATTATATTCAAAATCTTGAAATAAATCATTTGACATATTAAAGAACTTATCCCAGTTAGCTTTTTTGAATAAATACTTATTTACATTTTTATTTATGTCATATTGCATAGGAGAAGTATTAAGTTTTGTAAAAGTTGGAAAGTGATAACTTCCCAACGGATCCTCACCGACATACCATTCACAATAGGGAGCCAGCTCTGGGCTCACTAGTGTAACATCAATTGCAGAAGTGTTATTGTTTGGTCTGCCTACTGTAGTAGCACAACCTGTATTTAAAATACATAAATTGTATTCATCTATAACTTTATGCAAGTCTCGTCCTCTTGTATTATTTATTGTACAACCAAAAGCTATGTGATGGGCGTTACAATCACCCGATATAATAATAGGTTTAGGAAGATTGTTAATTATTCTTTTTAATTTTATTATATTAATTTTGTTTCTAGGTGGACTGTAAATGAAAAGGATTGTAATGGAACCTATACCTGTTTCTATGGTTATAGCAATAGTTTGTATATCTTGATAATTTGGAGTCGGATGCTGCACATACTTTAGAGAAATCCTAATAATTATTGCCACTCCTCCATGTTCATTTGAAGCATTTTTAAAAATGAAATTATACTCAGGGAAATGAATCCGAGGACTTGAAGTTTTCAGCCATGTTTCATTTAATAAAGCTATATCTATTTCTCTATCTATTAAGAGTGATTGAAGTAAAGGTTTTTTATTATTTAAACTCTGGATGTTATGCTGTACAATATTAATACTATCCATTACTTATTAAAGTTTTTAATGAATGTTTCTTTAATATGTGTTGTAGTCTTAATCTCATTAGAATTTCCTATACTTATAATAGTGCTTATTATGGCTTCTAAAATTTTTTGATTATTTATAATGTCCTAATCTTTTCTGGAACAATTTTAACATTTTGAGGTTTAGTTTTTGTCAGAGGTGGGAAAGATGTTAAATTATTTGTTATGTCTGCATAAGTAGAATTATTATTTCTCAAAGATATGTTTTTCTTAATTTTAGAAGCCTTAATTAAGCACTCCTTAGAAATAGCCAGGTGATTACCTCCACAGTTTTTACATTTTAAAACTTCTGATGTACATTCTTTATAGGAATGATTCTCTGCACATTTAGAACATGCTTGTTCATTAAAACAATATTTTGCAGAGTGATTGAAAAGTAAGCATATAAAACATTGTAGAACTGGAGGTATATAATTATGAACCTTATATCTCCATCCATCTAAGAAAATGCATTGTGGTAATACAGTGCCAGAAAAAGTAACAGTAATAGTATTTAACGGAACAAATGTATTATTTTCTTTTTTCATAAATCTACGTATACCAATTATGTCAATATCGCTACTTATTTTTTCAAATAAATCCGTATTACTAATTTCCTTACGAATGTACCTAACTACCCCAACCCTTTCCACAGAGGCTGCTGGGATATATGCTCTTAGATTGTTTTCTTCAATAAATGATGCATTGAGGAAATCATTAGCTAATGCCGCTTGTTTGAATTTTTATTTTTATTTTGCGGGCGCTTATTTCATAAACTCCTTTTACGTTTTTGAAATTTTCGAAAGGCTAAGGGGGTTCATGTTTCCTATTTTTGTATCCTTATTACAATGTTTGCTTATTATTATTGAATAAGTCAATAAGTATTAAAATTACTGTCACTGAAATAATTCATTTTGAGCAGTTCTAATAAGAGTTGTTTAATTTAAAATAATTGATTACATTATTACTTATATGGTTATAAAAAGAATTTATACAATTCTGTACTATTTTACCCAGGTACACATAGTTTATTATGTAATATATCTGTTACATAATACAGAAGGGACATAGATAAATTTGAATAAACATAGAGGCATATTGTGTGGTGTATAATTATTGTTTACATTAGAGGTTTTTGAGTGTTAAAACCCAAATGAATCTTTTGTAATGTGTTTGAGGAGGAGTAATTAGATCTTAGAACGAACCCTAACATTTTATGGACCTTAGACTGTGTTGCACCAACTAACTTTGACTTTAACTGTAACTTTAACTATAACCAGAAATTTGACATTACAATGCAAAATGTCAAACCTCTGGTTAAATTTAAATATGCCATATGTTCATACGTATATTTAAATTTTTCGTGAAAATTTACTGTTTTACAGTGTTATATTTTTCATGTCGATTTTTACGGATAGATCTGATGCAGCGTTCTAGAAGCGCCATCTAGTGCTCAGTATATGAAACTTTTCAAAATTCGAAACTAAAGATTGATCGTTTTCTTAAATTCGGTAAAAGTACTGTAGTTTTATGTATTGCAGTTATATAAATGTTATTTGTTTCTTTATAGGATAAAGGATTGAAATTTGAAATAATTAAGCTTCTTGAAAACATTTTTTCAAGTTAAATAATCACTGTCTGTAATGTCTCGTCTTTTGACCACTAGATGGCGCTTTTAGGATTTTCTCCGGTTAAAGTTAAGTTTAAAGTTAAAGCTAATGGACGCCATATTTGACTATAACCATAACGTTAACCTTAACTTTAACCACGCCTCTGGTGCAACCTCAGAACAGGAAAATAAGGGTGCAACCCAACCTAAGTGTTGATTTTATACCTCTAGTTGTGTTTAGAGTCGCGAATTGTATTAGATATTATAACACAGACAATAGTGGATTGTATTTAGAGACCACACATCTTCTAAAGAATACCTACGCGGCGCCGACGAGCGACGCGTACGCCCGCGGACAGGTCAGCGCTGACCAACGTACGCGCTGATAGCAAAGAGAATATACCTAATCACTACGTGCTGATAGCTACGCGTTATTTTAAAACACTTCCTAGAAGTTCATACATTTTGGCTGTCAGCGCTGACGGTCAGCGCGCGGTCAGCGTGACTCTAAAACCAGCCTTAGTCCTATTGTTATAGGTAGGTACCTACGTCTCGGAGTAGCTTTAAATAAAACTATGTGCTATATTTTTAAATATTTATTACAAAACGTATATTATACAAACATTAACAAAATGTGGTATTTATAATTTAACAGATATAAGGAATGGGTAGGTAATTAAAATTTTAATTATTAAAGAATATAAATTAACACACAATTTTATACAAGGATTAATATTAAAGCCAAAAATCAATTAGCCAGAAAAGATCACATAATTTAGGGGTTTATATTCTTATACATGTAAGTAATATAATGTAAACGTCATATCGCACCATTAAAATATGACGTCGGGACCCCACATTGCTCCGGTGTGTTACGTAATGCGTTTAAATCGCAACGCTGCAGTATGCTACATTGCTCAGTTGCAGTGACTCGGTACAACACGAGCAAGTCTACATGGTGCGTTGCGTTAGCGTTGTGTCGACGCAGCGCTGTCGTTGCGTTGTTTTAAATACAAATAACCAAGGTGTTCACACGGCGCGCTGCATCGTCTCAACGCACACATGACGGACAGCAACCCCCGAGATGAAGCGGGAGGGGGTGTTGACGTTAAGACTGCTTCGTAATAACGCTGCGATGGCGCAGCCCCACAGACTACTTAGGGATACTACGTAATACTGCGCAGCGCCTGTGTGGCCGGCTATGCGTCAAAATGTTTGCGTTGCGACGACGCAATGCAACGCGCCGTGTGGACTGGCTCTAATACAATATGATAGTGACAACGGAACGCGTCATTCACCCTCCAAATTCATCTCCAGTCCCTGGTTCCGTGAAAACATAGCATCCATTGACGAAACGCATCAATGTAGCATGTTAAAGTTTATAGGCGTCGTTGCTGCGTCCACGTCATCCAACGAAGCAATGTACAATTCGTATGGACTGTGATTTGTGTACAAAACTCGGATGCCTTTACATTCATTCACTTGTGACTGTAGCATGAACATTGCACTTAAATTACAAATTATCGTATTATTTATTGTAAAAATCACCAACGCCCCTTGGAAGTGACATTTATAACTAGTAGGTACAAACAAAAATGCAATATACGTACGCATTTATAATAAGTTATTTTTTATAAATTAATACACATTAAAAGCCCGTTTCACAATCGTCCTATTAGTGATGAATGGCTTATTCGGTAGTTATGGCCCGTATAAACAATCAGTACTTAAGATGCGACCTGGTCTCAAGACGCGGTTCGGCTCTGTGATTGGACTGATTGGTCCAAATTTTGACAGCCAACCAATCACAGAGCCTGAACCGAGTCTTGAGACCGAGATGCATCTTGAGTACTGACTATTTATACGGGCCTATGTCAGGGCTTCAAATAACGTTATTTTTCATAACGTTATTGCTTCAAGGGCATAGATAACGTTATGAAAATTTAACCGATACTAGAAATAACGTTATAAATGTATTTAATAACGGTAAATGTTATAACGTTATATAGGATTTATAACGGTAAATATATGTTCTTTGATAACGTTATAGTCCGTCAAGAAAGTCATGACAGGCGGGAAAATTTTCTAAACGTAATCACGCTTTAAAGGTGTATTTTTTTCTTTGTATTTTCACAGAGAACGCTTATTACATTTTAAATAGTGATATTTGGTGCACCGTGCACGATCGCATACCTGATACCAGAAAATAACGTTATATTTACCGTTATTATTATAACGTTATTTTTTTGTTATGCCATAACGAAAAAATAACGTTATAATAATAAAGGTAAATATAACGTTATTTTACTAGATATCGTTAAAAAAGTAACGTTATCTGGCTACCATTATGAAAATAACGGTACGTAACGATATTTTTTCTGTTATTCGATAACGTTATGAAGCCCTGGACTATGTCTATGTCCTTCAGAATAAAGTAAGCAAAGACCAGAATGATGAGTCATTTCATCACTAATTAACTGCTAAACGGGCCCATAAAATAATATAATCTCATTCAAATATATTTCTACGGGACAGCATCCATTGATCACAACTTATAAATAAATATAGCATGATTTTTACAAACCTTTTGTTACTGACTAAACATCAATTAATTTTGAGTTTGAAAATAGGACACATTTAGGACGGTATTAAGAAAAACATTAAGTACCTGGGAGGGCACAAAACAGAACGGAGAATATAGGTAATCTGTGGTGTATTTAGATTGAGGCAATTTTTTAGCAACAACAAAAAAATATAGTCTATAAATCATAATATAAAGAAATATACTTACATATCGTAAAAAATACGTATCGTATTATTATATTATAAAAAGGTGCTTGTGAAATACCTATTATATTGTTTGAAAGAAGTAGAAGACAATTATCACGAAATATTCAATACAAGTATTGTGGAGGAGTCTATTTTGTATAACAGCGTATCAAGAATATTTTTTATTCTGAATCTTATCGCTTTAAATATAGTTTGTTATTATTTTTAGCAATATTCCGCGAAATAAACCTCCACCTTTGAGTAAATGAGTGAGTGCACGCATAGGCATGCGTATTGCGTACACCACTTATTAATATGTTCAGGGGTACTGGTGAGGCGGGGCTCGATAGGATATAAAAGGCGGTGTTTTGGCCGGCGGCGGCACTTGACGGACGTTGTTCGTAGAGTCCACATCCTGAGGATGCTCCGGTGTTGGAGCGAAACGCGCGTCGAGGTTTTCAACCTGCATGGTGGTGAGGGGCCTTGCACGGATTTGCCAACATTATTGCTTGTGTGGTGGTGGTGTTTGCATGTTCTTGCATGCGAGTGTACGCATAAGCAGTGTGGGAGGAGGGAGGTGCTGTACGCATGCCTATGCGTGTACTCATTTACTCAAAGGTGGAGGTTTATTTCGCGGAATATTGCTAAAAATAATAACACACTAAATTTTAAGCTATGGTTTTCCGCAAAGTAACGCCTGATTCCACTAACTCTTATCGCTTTGATAGGATGCTTACTACATGTTATAACATTATCATTTATCAGACTATCTGAAGGATAAAAATATATGGGAATTTTTCATTTCTTGCTTTCAATCACATTGTTTTCGATAAGTGCATTTAATATACTTATATTATATCCAAGAACATTCGTTCTTTAAAATCATTACAAAATTCTTACATTCCCAATTAGTTACGTAGAAATTACGATACAGTTTATACATAATATTATTATGATTGCATTAAAAATATTTTATTCAATAATGGTTGTTAGAACTCTTTGCAGTAATTCTATCGCTTTTAGAGAATCTTATGCCCGTTTTCACCAACAACACCTAAAATTTAGGTGCCAATATTCCAAGTTTTGTTCTTGATGAATTGACAACCCCGTAACTCTTAGGTGACGTATATCACTACATAGTATAAAACAAAGTCGCTTTTTCTGTCCACATGAGAGGAAGGTTTGTGAAAAATGTGTATATTAATTATGGGAGTTCGCTATTTTACAAGTAAAATATCAGACGGTCACTCTATAACAAATTCATTGTCAAGGCAACCGTCGTCGTCGCCATATATTAAGTCATCTAAGTGTACGCGGTCGTCAATCCATCGCGTAAATAATAAACGTCACCATACAGTTTGATGGATGAGTCGCATATTAGGTTGTTTTATTTCAAATAAACGTCACCTAAGAGTTACGGGGTTGTCAATTCATCAAGAACAAAACTTGGAATATTGGCTTAAGGGACATCTAAATTTTAGGTGTTGGTGAAAACGGGCATTATTCTCTTAAATTACACGGAAATAATAATTTTATTCATATATTTTTAATATATCAATAATTTGGTATAAAAATTTTGTAAAAGTTTTAATTTTTCTTTTACTTTATTTACTAAATAAATACAGGGTGTATCAAAACTAATTGATAATACTTTAGGGTGTGTATGTGTTCCCTGTAGAGAGTTCACTGTGAAATTATCAGCGCCGAAAGACCAAATATTTTTTTTACTTTTGTATGTGGAAACTCGTGACGCTCGGGCCCTTGCCCATACAAAAATGAAAATTTTTTTTGGTCTTTCAGCGCTGCTACTTTCACAGTGAACTCTCTATAAGAGCGCCTTCACATTACGTCGCAAGCAGTGCGGCAGCAGCGCTGCAGCCGCGCGACCTCTATACAAAAGAGAGTCGCGCGGTTGCCGCGCGGCTCGTTTTAGAATGGAAGTCGCGCTGCTGCCGCGCGGCAGCCGCGCTGCTCGCGACTTAATGTGAAGGCAGCTTAAGGAACACATATTATACACCCTAAAGTATTATCACTAAGTATTGTTACACTTTGTATAGATAATAATATTAGAGGAAGATCTATCTACTTTTATAGGTAAACTAGCGATCCGCCCCGGTTTTGCACGGGTATAATAATATAGCCTATGTCACTCACTGAAAAAAGTGATTAAAATCGATTCAGTAGTTTTGATTTAAATATTCATTACTAGCCGTGGCCCGCATTAATGGCCGGTACCGCCGCAAAAGCTATGTCCCGCAATTTTTAAGTCTTTTTTTTTATGAACTAAGGGGGCAAACGAGCAAACGGGTCACCTGATGGAAAGCAACTTCCGTCGCCCATGGACACTCGCAGCATCAGAAGAGCTGCAGGTGCGTTTCCGGCCTATTAAGAGGGAATAGGGTAAAAGGGGAGGGTAGGGATGGGAAGGGAATAGGGGAGGATAGAGAAGGGAATAGGGTAGGGGATTGGGCCTCCGGTAAACTCACTCACTCGGCGAAACACAGCGCAAGCGCTGTTTCACGCCGGTTTTCTGTGAGAACGTGGTATTTCTCCGGTCGAGCCGGCCCATTCGTGCCGAAGCATGGCTCTCCCACGTATAGTCTGTAATATCTTCGAAAATATTCATTTCAATCATATTATGCTGTAAAGTAGATACCGTATTAAATCACCAATGTATTCAAAGTATTTAATTGAATAAGGATTAATGCTGTATTGGTTAAAATTGCTTCGAAAATTAGCCATTATTTGTAGTAAAAAGTAATTGACGAAAAAATTGTATTGCAAAACCGGCCAAGTGCGTGTCGGGCCACGCACAATATAGGGTTCCGTAGTACCGTTAGTTTTTTAAATTTTTGTATGGTCAATGAATGCACATTGTACATTTATAACGTGCTTAAGACTACTAACAACATAATCTCAGTTACTTTCAAAGGAATTTGAACGAAAAGTTCCTTTATACTTCGCCGAATACATTTTCTTTAGTTGATCGACTATTACCTACTCAATATGAAGCCTTCTTAGCCGTGATAGTTTTCCTTTTAAATTCAGCATATTTCCTGCTCCCGTGATTTTTTTCACGTTATTCAGAAGCAATCGTTTAGCTGGTAGAAAGGGGGATTATTCAAAGTATTTAATTGAATAAGGATTAATGCTGTATTGGTTAAAATTGCTTCGAAAATTAGCCATTATTTGTAGTAAAAAGTAATTGACGAAAAAATTGTATTGCAAAACCGGCCAAGTGCGTGTCGGGCCACGCACAATATAGGGTTCCGTAGTACCGTTAGTTTTTTAAATTTTTGTATGGTCAATAAATGCACATTGTACATTTATAACGTGCTTAACACTACTAACCCGTGATTTTTTTCACGTTATTCAGAAGCAATCGTTTAGCTGGTAGAAGGGGGGATACTGGACTCTTAACGATTTTTTCCACTTTAAAATTTAATTTTCCACAAACGGATCCCTAAATCGGAAAATGATCTATGAATACTCATAATATTTTTAAAAAACCTATTCAACGACACCCTATACGATGGGGTGGACGCGAAAAAAAAATCATCCCCGTTTGATGTGTAAGGAAGGTACCATAAAATATAATATATTTTTTTAAGATTTCATGTAACTACCATTTTGTCGGCATCATTAATATGTGCATCCATTCCAAATCACAGCTTTGTAGATCCTATAGTCTCTGAGTAAAACCGCGGCCAGACAGACAGACCGAAAATATAATTAGTGTTCCTTGTTGACTACGGAAACCTAAAAGTGTAATTATTTACGATATCAGATTAGAAACCTCAAAAATAACAATATTTCTCCACTATTTAATGATTGTTATTATACTTATAAGCCTTCCTCTTTAATCATTCTATCTGTTAAAGAAAACCGCATCAAAATCCGTTGCGTAGTTTAAATATTAAAGGGAACAAAGGGACATGAGGACAGAAAAAGCGACTTTGTTAATTATACTAAGTATGTAGTGATAATTTAAATATTTGTTCGTGCAAAAAAAAGAAATAACTAATCGAGTAAGAGCTACGGCTCTGACACACGTCACTTTCACCCCGAAAAATGTATTACTACATGGTAATTTAAAAATTAATGGATCAGTAACTAAAACGTTAGTAACAACCCATACACTTAACTATATTTACACTAGTCGCATAAGGTCGTAGCTGTAGCAATAAGTCTATTCACGTAAGAAGATAATGAATCATATACGAGGACGTCTAATTTCACCAATGACGAAACTCTTTTTAAGAACCTCAAAGTTATTTTGTCACATTTTTTTCTAGGCGTAAATAGATTAGGTATGATTTTCTTATTCAAGCGGATATGTATTCAAAAGTAGACGCGGCTTTTTACATATAAGTACTATATCTAGGTTATATGTAGGTATAACAGAACTCTATGAAATAGAGTAATCACAACTAGGACACTACATTCTAGAGTAGGAAAAACTATAAATAGACTAGAAGATGTTTGCAGTTGTTCACTGATTGAAGCTTAACCTTTGACTGGTGACATGTATTTTGCGTAACGTAACTGGTGACGAGCGGTCTGAGAGGCCGCTACCGTTTTAGGGTCTATTGCATAGAAATTAAGTATATTGGCTTACAGCTATGTTCATGAATAGTTTTAATAAGAATGTGTTTTATAAAATTATAATTAATATAAATCAAACAGTTACACTTTTTCCATAAAATTAACACAATAATCAACTGAAAAAAAAACCTTTAATCACAGCTACCATTTCACAAAACTGACAATGATCAAACTTCACTAATTCTGAAGGCTGATTCTCCTGCCATGGCTCCTGATTTGTTGATCGATGTAACCTTGGTCGTTCTCTTCGGTTCCTGAATCATGATTACTTTGCTCTGGGATGTAATTTTCAGCATTGTTTTCAACAGAAATACATAATCTCTGTAAATTTCAACTCTCCAGCTATTATCGTTCTTGACTTATAGCCGGAGACAGACAGACAGACGGACAGACAGAAGGACAGACAGACGAACAAATAGACGGACAGACAGATGGACAGACAGACGGTCAGGAAGACGGACAGACATTAAAGTCTCAGTATAGGGTCCCGTTTTTACCCTTTGGGTACGAAACAAAACACACTCGGCCAATTTTAGAAGCTCATAGCGAGGCAAATTCATACAAAGTATAAAGGACAAAGTTGTAGAGAATTTAATTAGCTTTTATTATGTAGTAGAAGAGAATTTCGTACGAAGCACCGTTTTTGATGAGTGAGCAAAAAACAAAAAAAACGGGACCTTCTTTGCCCCCCCCCCCCCCTCGGGCGCACCTTGGAGGGGTCAGGACTTTTAGTATGTTTATCTCCTAACTACTCTAAACAAAGTACCAAAGTTAAAATTTCTGCTTTCGACTTTTCCAAGCAGACCCCCATTTTTGGCATTCGTTTACTAGGCTATGTAAGGAAACAAAGTTATAAATTGTAATACTTTGTAGTGTGTACGAGTCCCATGTATATAGGGTGTAACAAAACTAAGTGATAATACTGTAGGATGTGTACTTTTTATTTTATTTTATGAAATTCGGAAAACTTACGGCTAAACACAAGAGCAAATACACATTACACAAACATGAAGGCCAATTACAAGTTTTCACAGATAAAAATACTGTGTATACGTTCCTTATATAGTTCACTGTGAAAGTCGCAGCGCTGAAAGAGCAAAATTTTTTTTGTGATTTGTATGGGCAAGCGCCCCAGCGTCACGAGTTTTCCCATACAAAATTAAAGTGAAAAAAAAATTTGGTCTTTGAGCGCTGCTACTTTCACAGTGAACTTTTTACAAGAAACTCATACACACCCTAAAGTATTATCACTTAGTTTTGTATGTAGAATCCATAGTAAATTTTGTTTGCATTCGTGGCTATATTTACTCCTGAAAGTTTGGACAATGTTAAAGTATTCTGCAACAATGAATATTTTCCTATATACCTTAGTGGCAATAAAAATTTCCAAATTAATTATAATTAATATTTTAAAAAAATTAGAAAATAAACAAGTTAATTTTATTTTACTTCAATTTATATGGGTTTATACCTCAGTTTAGTAGTTAATAATTGTCATCATTGCCTAATTAAAATTAAAAATGACAGAGTACATTCACAAGCACTAACACAGATATACCACTCAGAAAATTGCGTTAAGAGCCCGGGTAACCCTCGAAATTCTCATACATACGTAATACCAAAATCATTTTGTCATACGAAAATATTTAACATGTTTGAGTTATTTTTCAGCATAAAATAGTAATTACCTAGGTTCCTGAACAAAACTTAACTTCAAAATATTTAAACACTAAAAAATTTTTTTTAATGTAAAATTTTTTTTTACTAAATTCACTACTAAATAATTAAACACTAAGAAATAGAGTAAAACACTAAAAAATATGTAAAAAAATAGTAAATTTACTACAAAATATTTCAAATCGAAAAAATATTTTTTAGTATTAAAATATTTTGTAGTAAATTTACTAATTATTTATAAATTTTTTAGTGTTTTACTCTATTTTTTAGTATTTAAATATTTAGTAGTAAATTTAGTAAAAAAAATTTATACACAAAAATTTTTTTTTTAGTGCTTAAATATTTTGAAGTTAATTTTTGTTCAGGAACCTAGTTAATTACTATTTTATGCTGAAAAATAACTCAAATATGTTAAATATTTTCGTATGACAAAATTATTTTGGTATTACGTATGTATGAGAATTTCGAGGGTTACCCCGGCTCTTAAAGTCAGTTTACACGCAATTTAACTTTATAAAATAAAGGTTAAAGACTTTTTAAACACATTATTTTATTAAAGATATAGGGCATAGGTAGGATTGCAATCCCGCACCTTATTCAATCCCGCGGGATTGATTTGCGGGATTGGCCAATCCCGCATGATTAGATCGCGCATTGGGATCCCGCATGTTTGAATTTATGTTATAAAATTGAATAAATTGAAATTACAGGTTATGTTTAATTAAAAATCAACTTTATTAATAGAAAATGTCTCGTATTATGCCACAAAAATATTTGTTTTGTAACAAAATAACAATGAAATTATGTAATCACTCTAGTCTTTGTTATCTTAAAATTAAAATGAATTGAATGCATCAGCAATCTTGAAGTCAGGGAGCTCTCAACATTATGGGCCCTCCGCATTGATTGCGACGACCACCCTCGCGTTTATTCGTGCTTATTCAGGTCCCAATTTGGTGACCCCGAGACGGACCGACTCTTTGAACACCTGCAAGCTGCTTCAGATTTAGTGCAACAGCAGATCCCATCCGCAGAGATCATAATACTTGGACACTTTAACGCCCACCACGCCGACTGGCAATTACAGTAAAAATGATCATACGGGAAGATCTGTTTGTGACTTTGCCCATGCGAATGACTTAACACAACTGGTTGCTACGCTTTAGCGAATCCCAGATGTAGACGGTCAGAATCCTTCCCTGTTGGACCTTCTGCTGACTTCAAATCCTGATGGCTACCAAGCATCCATGACCGCACCACTTGGATCATCGAATCATTGCCTTATTGGGAGTTCTGTGCCACTTACGACGGTAAGTGGCACAGAACTCCTTCCTAATTGATATGTATGTTAGACATTAAGGTATATATTGTATGGGCCTGCGTAGCCTGATTTAAATAAATAAATTAAATTAAATTAAAATTGCGACAGCGTGCTGTTAAATATCGTCGTGTGTGGCACTACAAGTTAGCGGACTGGGGTGGGATGCGGTCGTTTTTGCATCCCATTCTTGGGGGCACTTGTGCTTCTCGCCGGATGATCCCGACAACACTGCCAACTCCGTTGCCAATGTGGTGATGCAAGGCTTGAAGTTTTTCATTCCGTCCTCTGTAGTGCCAACTTGCGGCAGATTTCGTCCCTGTTTTGGTTAATTCTCCAAAACAGCTTTTTGCCGGAAGTAGAAGGCTTACCAATCCTGGGCCGATTCAGTAATTGCTCGGGATTTAAATACCAGCACATATAAAATAAAGTACTCAAGAAAGAGATCAGTCGGGCAAAGAAACAGCACGTCAATAGAATTGGCGATAGACTCAAGCCTTCGAGAACCCGTGCATTCTGGTCTCTGGCCAAAGCTATTGAAGGGAATTTCTTCAAGCCAACCCTATCATCCCTACACGTCAAAAATTGATCGTTGGCCCATGTTGCAAAGGACAAAGCTGATCTTCTGAGTAAGTTCTTTGCATCGAACTTGAGCCAAGATGACGGGGGACAGAAACAGCCGACCATACTGCGATGCATGAGTGTCATGTCAGATATTCGATTTCATTAGCGCTCAGTACAAATAGCCCTCCGTTCCCTAGATATCCAAAAGTCGAGTGGGCTTGACGGAATCCCTCCTATTGTGTTAAAAAAGTGCTGTGCTCCAGAGTTGGCTCTGATCTTAACGCGTCTTTTTCGGCTCTCCTGTTCTTCTGGCATTATACCAGATTCCTGGAAGGCAGCCTTGGTGTACCCGATCCCCAAAAAAGTTGACCGCTCAAATCCTTCCCATTATAACAGACCCATCGCTATAACCAATTTATAATATAATTGGAATCAATTATCAATAGCTGGCTCCTTTGATACTTGGACGGCCAGGGATTACTAAGTGACAAACAATACGGGTTCCGTAAGGGTCGCTCAGCTGGTGATATCTTGATGTACCTAACTCATCGTACAGCTCAGGCGACTGTGTCGAAGAGAGAGGCATTATAGTCGGGGCATTTTAATAGGCCACATTTGACAGTTCATCAAAATTGCACAACGTAACCTTGTAGCGACGTGCATAAAAAATAAATATTTTCGTTTTGCTATAACTGCACAATTGATTAACTTTTTTCAATTACGATTACATATTTACTGTAAATATGACCGATACCAATTATTTAACGATTTGCTTTTACTGATAAACAATTCTAAACGTAATAAACAAATTCTGATCTTAGTTATTGCACGTCGTTACAATGTTACGTCAGCTGACCTTTTTTTCTTTTTAAACTCTAGGGATGTTACTCTAAAAATCGATAGCGAATAAATATTATCAATGCATTAATTACTTGTAACGAAATATCCCCATAAATTAATAACCACGCTGTGAAAAGTAACACATATTTATGTGAAATGAATAATGATGTTAATACTAAATTTAACAGTTTTTATAACTCAAGCGAATAAATGCATATATTTTTTGTAAATTATGTACTTGTCTTATTTTGCTCCTTGAATTTGCGAAAGAAAAAGTAATAATGGGACAGGAATTTGTTTTTGTTTTACAAATAACGTATAAAATTCAAATATTTTATTTCAAGTCCGTATCGATTTATTCGTTTTGGTCGATGTTTTTACGCAGCTCACCTCACTATGGAGATTAATCTGACAGATGTCAAATGTGGTCTATTAAAATGCCCCGACTAGCTGAATAAGTTTGGACATTGCGAAGGCCTTTAATCGGGTTTGGCACAAAGCGCTGCTATCAAAGTTTCCATCATATGGGCTCCCCGAGAAATTATACAAATGATTGATGATTGATTGATTGATGATGAATGATTTTGATTTAGATTTTGAAATGAGTCATGCGGAATCCGCGGATCCACGTTTTGTAGGTGCGGGATCCAGCGGACTAATAATTGGCGCGGGATCCCGCTTTGCGGGATTGCAATCCCTAGGCATAGGCCGTTTGCTAAGCAACACGTCAGAAAAAGATAGCAACATGAGTTATCGTTAAATTTTAATAATATATAATATTTTCTTTAACGTTTAAATTGAGATGATAAAAAATGTTGTGTTAATGATACTTAGAGATCAACTACGATAACATGGCATACCGAGGTGGCAAGAAAAATTTGCACGTAAATATACTTATAACTGTATTTGTGCTTGTGATTATACTGTACTCACCATGACTTTATAGAAGATTAATTTAATGCTTGCTATTCAAGCACACACTAGAATTTTAGTTATAACTTTGTCTAACGAACTGTGCACACTTAAGCTATTAAACTAATAAATAATAATAATAACATAAATAATGTATAACATAATATAATGTTTATTTGTGATGATCTAGATTCTAGAAATACTGCTCTGGTTAACAAGTGCCATTTTCGTCAAAACCTGATCTCATGCACCGAAAATTATGATTTTGGTCTCATTCGATTCGGAATACCATCTAGAACATTCTATCAAAATACCAAGAGGGGCTGAAAAAAAATGCAAAAGTTATAAACAATTAAGTAAACATAAAAAGAAGGGTTTGGTTTTTTTTAATATTTCGAAAACTGTTTGAGATAATCAAAATTTGAAAATAGATCCTCAAAGAATAGGAAATTCCCAAAAAAAAAATCCTAGATCCTGGAACCTTATCAATAATCCTTATTGCTTTAATTGAGCGGCGAAAGTAACGGTAAAAACGCGTGGTTCGCGTTTCGCGTGATTTGCTGCAATCTGCTACGTGAACTAAAAAAATATTTTAAGTGATTAAATATTAATATTACAGAATAAAAAAATTTTGGTACTAAGTAGACATATCAATAAACAATAATCCGTTAACAAAAATAAATTATCACAATTTTTTTAATTGTTATGCTTTTGTTAATTTGTTAATAGTCACCATTTTAATGTTAACATAAAAAAATTTATTTCAAAACCAGAAATCTAGACATTTTTATTATTCTTTTGAGCTGATCTTAAAAGGGCTCAGAAGAGATATCCGTTATAAAAATTCAACAATTTTGATTTTTCACTTTTTTATGAACAACCAAGAGCATTCATGAATTTTGCATATAAATAAAGCAATTAGGGGTTTTTTCATCAATAAAAAATATTATTTAAATTTTATTAATTATAAATAAAAAAAATATATATTTTTATCTGTCTTCTAACAATAACAAAACAAAATAGTAACAATAATTGGATATAAAAATACCGTAATTGCTTTATTTACATGACTAATTTTTGAATGCCTTTGAATGTTAACAAAAATGTGAAAAATAAAAAAAAATTTCAACGGGGATCTCTTATAAGGCCTTTTAAGATCAGCTCAAAAGAATAATGAAAAAATCTGGATTTCTTGTTTTGAAATAATCAGCGTTTTATGTTAACATTAAAATTGTGACTATTAATAAATTAAGATTACTTAGCATAATAATTAAACAAATTGTGATATTTTTTTTGTTAACGGATTATTGTTTATTGATGTCTACTTAGTACCTATCTTTTTTATTCCGTAATATTAATTTTTAATCACTTAAAATATTTTTTTAGTTCACGTAGCAGATTGCGGCAAATCACGCGAAACCCGCACCATGCGTTTTTACCGTTACTTTGGCCGCTCAATTAAAATTTAAAAGTATAAGGATTATTGATAAGGTTCCAGGATCTAGGATTTTTCTAGGAAATTTCCTGTTCTTTAAGGATCTATTTTCAAATTTTGATTATCTCAAATAGTTTTCGAAATATTTTAAAAAAACCAAACCCTTCTTTTTATGTTTACCTAATTGTTTATAACTTTTGCATTTTTTTTCAGCGCCTCTTGGAATTTTGATAGAATGTTCTAGATGGTATTCCGAATCGAATGAGACCAAAATCATAATTTTAGGTGCATGAGATCAGGTTTTGACGAAAATGGCACTTGTTAACCAGAGTATACGTTGAGATTGTGAAACTTCAGAGTCATAGCAAATGACACTATGGTCCAAACCATGAGACGGATCACAAAATTTAATACAAATTACATTTAATATGAAGTTTTTTGATTCGCCTCGCAGTTCGGACTAATTTACAATGAACTTACGTCAACTAGATGTGATAAAGCTAATATAAGATTGAAAGCTCAAACAATCACAGCCTTAGAACCTAACTCCTGGCTCGCCGGCCATCTAATCAGTCAATCTTTATACACATACGTAGCAACAAACACAATATTACCCAGAACAAATAAAAAGTCAGAAAAAGAGTTTGGACAAAAAAATGAGGCCAGTTTATTCAGCTTTGCACAGCACACTTAAACACACACGCGCAAACCTCGCTTTACAGACTAGGGCAAAGTTTCGTTACATGTGTGTGTATTCTGATCTATCGGCCTGAGTTTGTTCACAAAACTTTATCTTCACCTTTTTATTTCATCTGAGATATGACAGTTAAAAATATTACTCTAACCATTAAGATTATACAAACATTCACAGCTACAGATTATATTAATTTCCAATAAAATCTTAAATTAAATCCAGTAAACTTACTGTCATAAATGATAAATGACTTATCAATAAATTACTATTTTAAACATGTATGAGCGTGCTATGTACAATATGACATAAGTACTAAATTACTTTTTATTATAAATAAGACACTGACGTAGTCTACCGTTGTAAACCTAAAATAGTCTTTGCATCTTAATACCACAGTAATGAATGAATGTAGAACATCTTTATACAAACGCGCCGCCAGTTAGAATGTGTTTTTGTGTACGTCGATACCGATCGCGACGCATTTTATGAAGATTTTCAAAAATGTTATGCTGTCTTAATACCTAGGTTATCTATCATTGGTTATGGTATTGCTAATCGTTCTTCATTTCTAGTTTCGAGACAAGGGGGAACCGTACGATCCTGAGTTGGTTAGCGTAATCACAGACTATCGCGTCTTTCAACGGTAATATTTGTCTCACAAATATGCACCCATCGCTTTGACCTGCAAATAAAAAAATACATTAAAAGCCACTTGTTTGAAAATAGGTTAGTTACAAAACTAATGTAGTAAGTAGTATATACAACATGAACACTATGTCATATTAAAGTTTATAGGTACAATCTCAAAGTTTGTTGAAAAAAACATTGATTACGATGTTTTTATGCTTGAGAAAAATTTCGTTAATCTCGCGAGAGCGAAATTGCATTCTCTATTTATAAAGTCCGTTTAAATAAAAAATGTTGATCGAGGCCGCGCACAGAAAATGTTTCCGTAAAGGCCTATTAGGCCTCGTTAAGTCTGTAGGCCTACTACGAAATCGTTTGAGACACGAACAATCGAACGAGAATGCCGCGTCCCACTCTAACAAAGTCATTTCGCGTTTGTTAGAGTAGTGCTTTCTCGTCCGATTGTTTAAGACTCAAAACGGGTTTCGTGGTATGGCCCATCGATATACAACAACATACTAACCTACGAATTATAAAAACTAAGGAAGAGTAACTGTGTCAAAAAATTTGTTCCGATTCAAAAAAATGTGACCCGAATACATGCACACTTTATGCAAAAAGAGGCCCGAAATCCGTATACATGCAAGAATTTTGTGTAATTAATAATTATAGAAGGAACAATTATTGTCAACGGCTTTATTTTGTCAATTTGAATGTAGTGTTTCGTAGCTATTGGCCTATTGCGGGTATAGCTATATTATTTTAGTTAGCGAAAAGAACCTTGAGAACGAAATTCAAAACGATTGAAGTATGTGAGTTACGTTTCCTTAGTTTTTTATTATTCGTAGATACTAACCGAAGAGCGTCCGTGGCCTAATGGGTGCACCTTTGGATCGCACTCGCAGAGGGTGCAGGTTCGATCCCGGGCGGAGGCGTGTACCAATGAGACATTTTCAGATCTCAAGTTCATACGGACGCTCGTACGGTGAAGGAAAACATCGTGAGGAAACCCGCACATGGTTGGTCCCAGACGTATTGACTAGTTCTTTCCTCTGGACTAGGCCGATCATGTTGCGAGAATGCCGTATGTGCTTGGGCAGCCATACGGACATTTAAAAATCTTGTCCCAGGCACTACAGTATTTGAGGAGTGGTTACTTTGCTCTGAAAAATACTGTATAAATCATCCACATTGGATGTAAAGGCCTAGTTTTTAGATACTAACCGAAGAGCACCCGTCTGATGACGTCACCGCTGCTCAGGTCGTACGCGGTGAGGCCGCTGCGGTCACCCATCACTAGTAGCGTGTGCGTCAGCGGCAGCATGCGGCTCATGTAGCTCAGACCCTGGATAGGACACGTCATTTATATTATTTAACCTCCTTACATTGAAATACAACGGTATAGAAAGATCACTCTCAGCATCACATCTCAGCATCACTCATAATTAAAAAAAATAATAATAATAAAAAATTCATTTATTGCAGCAAAAATAAATACTTAAACAGGATTTCCAGAAACTAGTAGGTTTGCTGTTTAAATTACCAACATGATTAGCTGTAGCTCTCACACTAGGATAACCTGTGTCGTGAGAGCTGATTATAATATGAACGGGAAGATTTAACTCGGCACCACCACCATAAAAACATTAAATAAATCAATAAATAATATATTATATAAAATAAATTGACAGCAGTGAGCCCAAATTGACAGCTTTATTTACTAGTATAACTCCAATTAAGAGGGGGACCTATGACAGAAAAAAATCGGTTTTCACCCGCGCACTTCATACCCCCCGCACTCGCCCAACGCATTCAAAATGTCACCGCGGCTATAAATTTGTGTAATTACTCTCGTAACCACTTTTTGTACGAACGTAGTATAACCAAATATATCAGATAAAATTTTGAGAAGTTCGAGTCACATTTTCCGTCTGTACTTTGAGAATCAAATTAATACTATTCAACCGACTTCAAAAAAAGGAGATTATCAATTCGACGCGTATGTATGTAATATGTCCAGAACTGTCCAGTTTTTGTATATGTTAATCTATAGCAGCTTCTGAACAAATGTGCCAAATTTCGAAAGTGTATGTAATATGTATGTATGTATGTATGTTTTTCTGTTTGTGCACGCATATCTCTGGAACTACAAGCCCGATTTAAGTGATTCTTTTTTTGTTGTACTAGGTATTGTTCAACTTAGGGAATGCTGCAAGTTTCGTCAAAATCGGTTCAGTAGTTTTTGAGATAGGGAATTTTAATTACGTACTTAATTACGTACAACTTGAAGTCGGTTTTATCTTTTTAAAATACTATTATTACCTTATACACTAGTAACACTTTATTATATGTATATTTATCGAAATCGAATAGGCTCTGATACTACTGGATCGATTCTGGTTTAAGAATTCCTAAGCTGTTATAGTTGTTACAAAAATATAATAGTCGTGTTCGTTGAGTCTTCAAACTGCGCATGCGCGGCTTTTTTGAGTGTCAGTGTGAGTGTCATATTCTAAAATACCCATCAATTCCTGTCAGATTTTCTAAAATTCTAGTATTTAAATTAGAACAAAAGATTACTTGAAATTATCTATAATATACCCATATATACATATAATAAAACTGTAGAAATCAAAATTCTGTACATTAATGATATTCAAAAAATAATAAATAATAATATTCAAATAATAATAATAGTCACTAAATCGCTATAGAAACCGAAAGACTAAGAACACTTTTATTTCCAGCATCACACGAAAAATCAATAATTGAACAGTATTCAGTGGTAGGTACAGTTATTATGATCTAGGTACATTAAATTAAATTATAATGCTGTGTGATGCCCAAAATTGGCCCCAGCTCAGCAAGCGAGCCCGCTGCACTGATATTCTGCGGGGGCCCCCGCAAAACTGTGGTTAGTTTTTTGCCTGTCTGTATGTTTGTTCCAGCATCACAAGAAAACTAATGATCCGATTTGAATGCGGTTTTCGCAGATATATTTGTTTTCTTCCAACTTAACATCTGGTGTATAACATTTTTCCTCCCCACACCTCTAAGGGGGGATCAGATTTGTGTCAAACTTTTTTCTTTAACACGAAAATTACTGATCCGATTTGCATACGGTTTCCGCAAATATATTTGTCTTCTTTTAACTCAACATCTGGTGTATAAATTTTTTAAAATTTATACACCAGATCTGTTGATTTCTAATTTTGACCAAAGAGAGGGTCAGATTTTGTGTCAAACTTTTTTCTTTAATGGAGTTACTTCATATAATTGTGTTTTCCAACTTAACATCTGGTGTATAAAAATTCTCCCCCCACCCCTCTTAGGGGACAAAAGCGGGGGTAAGATTTTTTATTAACTGATGAAGTAGAAATACTTTAAATGGCAAAAAAAAAAAAACCTTTGCCGGGACAGCAAGTATATAAATTAAGACGTTGATTGTCAATGTAATTTCTTTTTTTTTACTAACAAAAGCTATGTACAATATTTAGATTAATGAATTCACCAATGTATTATTTATTTATTTATTTTATTTTATTTGGAAAACAAACAGTGATACAATACTAATTGTTGCTATAGCGGCAACATATATACACATTTTGTGAAAATTTTAGAAGTCTAGCTAAAGCCGTTCTTGAAATAAAGCCTGGAAACAGACCGACGGACAGACAGACATTGAAGTTTTAGTAATAGGGTCCCGTTTTTACTCTTTGGGTACGGAACCCTAAAAAGAACATTTTTCAAACAAAACGGCAATATCATAGGTATAAAAGACCTTAATAATATATTATGTAGTATATTATTATGTACTCTTCTAAATCCTTTCATAAATGTGCCGTCACCTTTGTTACTAACCCATCAAGCACGAGCACCGGTGATCACGATACTAGAATACAATAATAGCATTTACAAGAATCCGCGATCGAAGAATTAATAGGTACTTATATTTTATTATCAAGCGAATGGTCAAAGTACTGAATTTTGCATTTAATATTATAATGGTATCACTGTTTGATAATTTAATCTTATCATTTCAAAACCGTAGCGTTGTTCCAAAGAAATTTATTCGATATTTCCATAGTATCGACTTATCGAGTACGACATTCATTGAAACGAAATCGATTTTCAAATCGCTGTCATAGACTAGTTTTTGTCAAAACTATATCGATTTAAAGCCGATTTATTTTTTCAATCTCTATTGCCTCGACCGCTGATTCGTCGATCGTCATGAAGCTTTGAGCTATGAGACGATACCATTGGACGATACACGCAGATCGTCCAATCACGCACGAAGCACTACGCATGTGCGGTTGCAACATATGGGTTTGAAAAATTATTTGTCACGATAATATTATCATATTTGTAAACAAATATACATATTTTACGTTAAATTAAAAAGCTTTTACAATTGTTCATCGCCTCCCGTTAAGGTTGCTTTTAGTGTGTTTATTTAATATTTGTCTATTTCCAATGGTTTCGATTAAATATTTACTCAATCCGGAGTAAAGGCAAAGGAAGTACGTCCTCTCGTCTGGCGCGCGCGAACGCGACTGTTGACGACTGAGGGGTGAGACAAATCTGGCGGTGAAGCACCAATGTGGTTTTTCTTAAATATCTTAAAAAATATAGAGAATATTAAAAATCCGCTAGAACGAACCCTCGACGATAGAATTTTATAAAATGTGTAAAAATATTAACTCAGTTTACTGCATGGTTTAGGAAATATAGGAAAAATTCGTCAAAGTTACATACATCTTTGTAATTTGTTTCTATAGAGAAAATTTCACGATATCGTGTTTTCGCTCAAATTGAATACTAGGAAATATAATATAGTATCTATGTTTAGAAAATTAACCGATTCGAGGTTTATTATCAAGTACAAAAATGATTTATAAAATCGACAATTTAGGGTTAGTCGCCTTCTTAAAACATAATAACGTTATGTCTTGATAGTAGACATGATGTGAAACCGGTGTCATTCAAATGATAACAGTTTTTTGACTGCAGCTACATGATATTTGGACGTAACTGATATGAGGGGGTGGTTGTAAAACCTTCTGTAAAATATTTACAATACGAGATAGCGGCATTTGTTCTGATTTTGTCGACCCCGGAACCTGTATCTTACTATGTCATATTTTTTTCATTTTAATTTTTATCATACACTTAATATACTCACAATGTGTATGCTATTGAGCATGTGTCCCTGGAACCTGTCCCAAATGCACAGCCGCTCGTCGGCGCCGGCCGACACGACGTATGACGCGGTATACGTCAGTGATGTCACCGCGCCGTCGTGCGCCTGCATGCTGTATAGACACGCGCCTGCAATATATAATATAACACTGATTTTGAATACTAATAAACGATAAACGATATTACATATTTAGCGTAGTATGCCGGTAGCCAGTACGTCAATTCACACTGGCAAGTATGAATTGACGTAATTTTTTTGGCTATTCATGATACTGGTCAGATTCATATTATACAATAAAGGAATATACATAATATTATGCATGGAAATTAAAACTTTGAAGTACTTGCATTTCTGTTGCCTTTCTAGCAATAATTTTTATTTATAACAATGGACATTAAGGCCGTATACAACGAGGATTAGTGAAATTTCATGTTTTTATTTTTACTAGAACTTTGACCAGAAGTAATTATAAGCATTTAAACATATTTTATTGTAGGTTTGTTACGTTCCTTACCATTGTTCCAGTCAGCTTAGAATTTTGATTTAAATCCATTTACCATTAAAAAAAGAGTAATAAATAATGATACTATCAAAATTTTATTTCGTCTAGAATTCAGTAAAAGTAAATGCAGGAAAAAATATTTTTACACAAAAATATTTCAATTATGATTTCGAAGGTTAGGGTCAGCTTCGTTTTTGATAAATAGTAGCAGTAATAAAGATAAATCGTTCTGATCACAAATTTGAACGATTTGTTGATTTGCAATAGCAATTTGCTTTTAAATATTTGCCACAACAATTGCACAGGCGTTGTGATGGACAATAATTGAATGACATTAATCAAATTTGTCTTTCAGAGACTGACTGACTACTATTATAGAGAACCTAGAGAACGTTCACAAATAAATCCTAGTGTACTGGCCAGAGCTCCTTAGGCCTAGAATCGCCGTAGTCCCATACCGTTGATTCGTTTCGAAATATTTGCCAGTGCATTTTCGAATATGTGTTTGTTGTGATGTGATTACAATATGTCACACTTGTCTTACTAGTGGAATACCAGTACAATACAGCGTCGTAAGATGACGTCTTGATCACTGGTCAGCAAACTGGGTTTTATTTCGGAACATAGGCAATATGTTTGATTTACAAATGTTACAATATTGTTTTGTAACATAATTTTTTGGTGAGAGACTACCTTATTAGGTATCTTATTGATATATATTTAATAATTTACATTCGCCAAACGATCATTTATACGTTTTTGGTAGGTTTGAAAGTCATAAATGCAAATATTACAGCTAAGTCGGATAACAATGTACAGAGTACCTCAACAAAGAAAAAGATTTTAACGGATGTGTCAAAACATTGTAAAATGATAATACTTAAGTAGATATAATCAACAAGAATTTTATTGAACATATCCAATCCATAGCAATGGAAAGATATAACATCTTAGCACTCTAGTAAAATCGTAAATCTGCACAAGAAATCGTTAAAAATAATATTGTCAAGCGGATAGAGCCATATTCATAGTGACACCATGATTTTAGTATGATATGATATTATGTTTAACTACAATTTTATCGAACATTATATCCATTCTTTACACAAAAAATAATGTTGATCGAAAGTAGATATCCTAAAACCTTATTTGATTTTATCAAAAATATAATATTTTGTGAATAAAAATCACGATGACACTAAAAGTAGAGAGCAAAGAAATTACATTTTATGCAATTATTTTTTTTACTCACGACAATCTGGTGCAATTCTTTCAAATCCTTCATTAAATGAGGGATGTTTGATGCTATAATATAGCCGTGTCAAATGTCGTGTCAGTCATGCCTGTCTACTATATAACTGACATATTATTATTGTCTATAATGACAGCCATATCGTAATATGTGGATTGCCTTTATAATAGCTTACAATTAGCCTAAACAATTGTTAACATTAGAGCAACTTTTATGCTTTTAATTAAATAAAGGAATAAAATTGGCCAAGTGCGAGTCGGGTTTCCGTAGAAGGGTACCTATAGAGCAAAAAAAGGCCAAAAAATTTCCTACTTCGAGCATTTATTATTATTAATTTTGTTATGAACTAGTTGATGGCCGCTATCTCATTGGAAATTTTTTAAAAAATCGTTCATCGCGTGAGAATCGTAATTTTTTTCAGGATAAAAAGTATCTTTGATCCTTTATTCACCAAATTTTATAAAAAATGGTTCAGTGGTTTAAGGACGAAAAGGTGACAGATAGACTATTCTAATATTAGTATAGATTATTATTAAAGTTTAAATATAATGATTCTGAATTCTTAAATTTTTCAAATACTTGTCATTATTGATGTCGAGCAGAAAAGGCCTAAATATCGCATTTTTGTTTTGAATATTACAGCCCTCTTAAATATTTATTTTATTTTGTTTCTATTTGTTGTTATGGTGACAACAAAAATACATAATTTCTGAAAATTTCAGCACTCTAGCTACCGCGTTACTTGATATATAGCCTGGAGACAGACAGACGGATGGACAGCGAAGCTAAGACTTCCCGGACCAAGGGTCTCTTTTGGGAACAGATTCCTAAAAATGACAAAGAAAATATAAATATGATCTGCATAACTATAATGAATACAATCTACTATTCATTAAAAATTTGTCTAGCAGGTCAAAAACGTTACCTGTATTGCAAGTAGAATATCGTTTTTGAACTTGTGGAGGTTGTTATATATAAATATAGATTCCAGGTGATGCTGCAGCGTCAGGTACAACTGATCGTCATGGGTCTACATCCTATTTATTAAAGGTATTGCAAATAATCATCAACAATAAAAAATATTTGAACCCTTCTCATTGACGTCATAAAATAACCTCCATATATACCAGCAGTGAGCGATCTGACGATGATGAATTATTATTGCACTTTTGAATCTACTTTACAGAATTTTAAATCTATGTACTTCGGTTTAATATTTTGGGGCATGTATGTGTCCCTTAATATGAGTAATACTTTATTTTGTTAAACATTATATAATCAATTATATGATATAATATCATGTATTATTATGAGGAAATACTTTTTTTTCATATTCGTAAGTACAGAACAAGCATATTAGAATAATACAGAATTTTATTATAATACAAAATTAAGTACATATTCCGTTTATTAGGTTGTGAACATGGCCTCTCTGTTAATCATTAGTCTGTATGTCGAGTTTACCACGTCAAATTATTTCTGAAAATTATTGAAATCGACGACGGCTTGAAAAGTAAATATGTACCTATCGAGCGCCATCTATTGAGCTAGTTTTCCACAAATTCTAAAATGTCAGTTGCCTATAATCCCGCCTTAAGCGAAGAAACAATGTGGATAGCTTGTAAGTCATATTTTTCTAGAAAAATAATTAAAATTACCTAGTTAAATATTACATTATATATTTTGTTACCTCAACTGTAAGACTTCATTTAAATATGTCAAATCAACTTATTCAATTGTCAACAATACCTGTATGTAAGTCCCAAACGCACAACAGTCCGTCCTGCGAGCCACTGCCCGCTATAGTGGGCGTGGCGTGGTCTATGAAACAGCTGGTGATTGGCCCACAGTGACCGTGCAGCGTGAATAGCGGCGTCAGCTCCGAACTTGAGAACACCTGAAACGAAGGTACTTTTAAGAGGGCGACTAACGCAAAAAATCAAACATCATCCTTCTCTCTTTACACTCACGCCTGTCTTTCATATTATGCTAGGTGAAAAAGGACGACGCGGAATCATCGTCAAGTTATTTTTTTACAACAACAATAATTATATTACAACATTATAAAAATCCGCTAGGTCAGTTTCTCAATGATAGAATTTTATACAATGTGTTAAAATATTAACTTAGTGTAATGCACGGTTTTGACAATATATGAAAAATTCGTGAAAATTAGATGCAACTTTGTGATTTTTTTCTATGGAGAAAATTTTAAGATATCGTGTTTCCGCTATAGCTAGGGAGCTGGCGAGCAAAATTTCTATATGATTAGCACACATGGCAGACGCTATTAATAGTGATAATTATACCCTAAGAAACATCAAGAACCTCGTCTGCCACCATGGTGGCGCTGCGTTGTCAATTTACAGCGTTTCAAAAATGTTGAAAAAAAAGGTGGGTGATATTATATACACATATCTGCCTCTGGGGCTGATGATCATAGTCATCCTGTAAACACAAAAATTCGTAGAGGCAGACATCCAGGGCTCTGACTTTTGCAGTTTTCAATTTTTTAAGTTTTTTTTTATGATTTAAAAAACTCTATATGAAGTGCACACTTGGCAGATTGAAATTGTTCGATTAATAACAATGAGAAGGACCACAGAAAAATAGTCTGCCAGCATGTTGCCTCTGCGTTCGCTATGGACAGCGTTTCAAAAATGTAAAAAATAAAATAAGTGCTATATTATGCGCACATGTCTGCCTCTTGGATTGATGTTTGAATTTATCATGAAAACCAAGAAACTCGATGAGGCAGACGTTCAGGCCTCTGATATTTCAAAGGCAGACCATTTGAATTTTTTTTTTCAACCCGACGACGCTCGCGCCAAGCTAGAAGTACAAAATTCAATTTTAAACAGGCGTCAGAAATATTCGGCTTCTACCTGTTAACTACGTCTCCGCAGGTATGAAATTTCTCCACAGTGATTCCATATGTGATTCCATAGATTTCAGCTTCAGAAGAAGTTGAATCATTACCGCGACTTCAGCTAATAATACCAAACTATATAATAACAATAGACTATAAAGAATGACAATAATCCCATGCAATATCGGATACCCGCTTCCCCTTGATTCCGTGAAATTTAAACAGTTATACACCTAAAAATCAGTGAGAAAAATGTCTGCCAAATGTTTTTTCATATCCACGGAGTCATAATGAATCGAATGGGCGCAATGAGAACCGTGTGCAAATTACTTAGTAGAGCTTTTTTTTAAAACATTTTTACAACTCCGCCCCATAATAATGCAGAGCCCTGAATGTCTGCCTCTTCGATTTTCTTCGTTTCCAAGCTGTTTGTGACCATGAACCCCAGAGGCATACATGTGCAAATGATTTAATATCCCCTTTTTTTTAAGCAACTTCAATCGGCTGTAACGCGAAAACGCAGCGACGTTGGACCTTAATTGACTGGACCAAATCAATTCGTAATGACGTAAACTGCAATCTACCTCGATGTGAAACGCAAATCATATACCTAAATGCTCACCAGCTCCCTAATTACTAGGTCGGATCCTCGGAAATATAATGTAGTATCTATGTTTAAGGGCATTCCCTACGGAGATTCCGTAATTTACCGTATTTAGAGGCTTATAAACTCATAATTTGAAAGCTACAGAGTTATAATAAAAATCTAATCTAATCTTCAGTATCTCAACATTCCTTTCCACGTTTTAAGTTTTCTATTTTTGTTTATTATACTTATTATATCAGCTTCCAAAGTAAAGCCAATTTATTAAAATTCAAGCATACATTCAGCATCTCCTTAGTATTTACAAATTACTTTTATTTGAAACACACATATTCCCCGTTTTAATTTTTTTGTAGGTCAATTTTGAACTAAGATAAGTAAAAAAATAGGGTTTTGGTGTGATCTCGGCAACGCGGCAAATGTATGGTCAAGGTCGTTTGCTCGGGGGACGGCCTTAATAAAAAATGAAACAATTCGGGGCTTATCTTCAAGTACAAAAATGAATTATAAAATCGACAATTTTGGGTTAGTCGCCCCCCTAAAAAGGCGGAAATGACGGACTTTTTCGCCATATGTTATGCAGGAAAGAAAGGTTTGAAGACTTCAGACCAGCTGTTCTAAAACTTTTTTGGTTGCCTATCCTTTAAAGAAGCGTCAATTTTTCCGGACACTAAAGAAATAATAATTTGTCTTTGAATATATTGTCTTTATGCTAGTTTCTGATGACATTTTTATAAACAATTTATGTATCTCTGGTCGAGCCCCTATAATGCTTTGGGAAGCCCCACTGTGCCACGGAGCACACTTTGAGAATGGCTGCTTTAGACGAAACGGAATGTAGTGGAAAGGTTTCTGAATGTGAATTTTGGATTTAATAACAATGTAGCCATGGCTCGCAATAAAATATGGCCTTATAATGGTAATTAATAGAATTTATTAAAACTAGACGTTGCTGGCAACTTCGTTAGCTCAAATATCACGAGGAAAATTTATCTAACCTAAGTCCTAACCTAACTGTAATTTTGTCGGGTTAGTGTCAATTCAATGTTAGTTCTGAATTATTGTGATCTGTTATATTGGTTTGTGTTTGTGTAAGTGTCTAAACACATTAGGGTCTAGGCCGAAGTTACGCGGCGTAAATTACGTCCGCAATGTCAAATGCATACGAAATACGGACGGAACGCGACGGAATAGTGTGTCGTCGGCAATTTAAAATACATTGCGGGCGTAATCATGCGGAATTTACGCCGGAGTAACTTCGGCCTAGTGTGTTTAGACACTTAGCCCTGCCAAATAACTTAGGACTGACATAAATTTTATCAATAGCGGGAAACCCTATAATCGTAAAGACATACAGACGGCAGAAAAACATACCCACTGGGCTATATATTTAAAATGTAAACAAACTTACCTTTAATATGTGATCCTGTCCACCTGTGAGTATTCTTCCTCCTTCTGAATGTAGCTCTGTGATGGGCTGCTGATGCGGCCGACAATAAGCTATTCGTATACACACTACGTCTACAAAAGAAAAGTAAATTAATTTAAGCTTCTTAAGGTGCGATAGGAATTTTATTAAGTAATTAAGACTATCGATAATATTATTGACTAGATGACGCCCGCAACTCTGTAATCTGTTGCGCCAAAATTAGTTTATCGCGCGGGAACCGTACGTTTTTCCGGGATAAAAAGTATTGTATGTTTTTCCCGGGACTCGAAGCATCTCCATACAAATTTCAGCAAAATCAGTTCAGGGTGTAAATAGGTAACAGACAGTTTCGCATATTTTATAATATTAGTAAGTATGGATATCATTGCAGTATTCGTTTAGGCGCCACACGCTGTGTGGTAAAACTGGTAATGTTTAAATTCTACTCGTAAGTATATTAAACAAGAAAAATATAACAGTTAATCAGCATTAAATCAAAACATAATCTTTTTCCTCTAAGTAGTGGTGGAAACTACTGTTGCTAGTATAAATTGACAGTTCTACAGTCGTCGAAATATTAAAATAAACATGATAATAAGAAAATGTCTATAATACCTTCACTATCGCCATTTTCGGTTTCGTACGAGAACCTCATACGAGCGCGCGAAACGTCATCGTCCAGATATCCGCTGTGCGACAGATCCGCCGAGCCCGTTCTCTTGTGTGCTATAACATTAGAACGTCATATTCATTATTACAGTACCAAAGATCGACGTTATTGGTATATGATGTCTTTTAAATCGAATAAGTATATAAAATTCTCGTGTTTGTGCTCGAACTCCTCCAAAACGACTCAACCGATTTTAATAAAATTTTGTTTTCGTTAAGCCTGAGAATAGGTTTTATCTACTTTTTATATTGATAAATATAAATATTCGGAGTCCGTTTTAAGAAATTAAATTACCTTCGCGGTCCACACATTTAAAAAAAAAAAAAATACTAAACAAAATATGTACTTACGTAAATCACAAAGGTATTTGGGTAGAAGTCAAAATAATCGACCGTAACTCACATGAAATCCGGTTAGTAACGTTACTCATCTGACAGAAATTGTTACTCACAGGAAAATTAGGATGCTTCCACATTGAAACAAAATGAATTGTTAGACTAACATAACTGGTAAAATCGATAAAATATGATGTTTTAACAAGTATTATTAATAACCACAAAGTACGAAGGACAAACACACGATTTAAAAACCTTTTTCTCGGTACTTTATTTGTCGCTTAGCGTTAGTGTTTTCGCCATCTAAAAGAAAATATATTTTGAAGCTTTAATTTATGCACAAATATTCCAAATCCCAAAACTACAAAATTTCCATCAATATACAGACAAACACATACACACACACACACACACACACACACACAGACATGAATATCTATCTAACTAGGAAGACAAATTTCTGCTTTAGTAACTTCCTCAAAAACAAACAATGTTTTAAACTCGCAAGTTTTCGAGAAAATTATGAAAAAAAATAAACAAATTTAAAAACATGAAACTTTATTGCGAGATCGTCATTCTGGGTGAACAATTTTCAGACCAATACGACCTGCAAACCTTGAAGAAGAGAGACACACAGACATGACAATCTATCTAACTAGGAAGAAAAATGTCTATATAATATGTAACTTCCTCAAAAGCAAACAATGTTTTAAACTCACAAGTTTTCGAGACAATCATGAAAAAAAAAACAAATTTAGAAACATGAAACTTTATTGCGAGTTCATCATTCGGGGTGAACAATTTTCGGACCAATACGACCTGCAAACCTTGAAGAAGAGATCCTTTAAAAGACCTTCTGATGTTGCGAGTGTCCATGGGCGACGGTAGTTGCTTTCCATCAAGTGACCAGTTTGCCCCATTATTTTATTAAAAAAAAAAAAAACTAGTTATTAATTGCAGATACATATTTTATTATACAAACTTATTCAATTTACACAATAACAATAATTTTATCAATATGAATTAGCCCTAAGTCGTGGTACGTTATCTACAGGAAGAAAAAATATGAATTTTAACATGTAAAATGTATCGTCATAATAACAAATATCTTACATTGAAAACAATTCCTCTGTGTTTATGATCACCAAAACATACTATTTCAGACTGTGTATCCAAACTCGCGTAATTTACTTTAGTATTTATCTAGACTTACCGTTATTCACAGGAATATTTTAGGCATTTTCTTTTGTGCTTGCACTTTTTCCACCAAAACTGAATGAAGTGATATGCTGGCGTTCTAAAAGTTACGTGATGTGATCCAACAGTTTTGTTGGAATAAAATATAATTGCGACGTAGTAGAATTCCTTTTCGGGAGCGCCTAAAACACCGTTATCTACCGGAGTTACTCACAGGAACGATATTTGGGATTTTATTATGAACAGTAATTTTATAATAATAGGCATTGTAAATAATGGTTATAGTAAATGAAAACAAAGATCTAGACACCGTTTTTTATTTTATAGTCTATAATGTTGCAAAATAGTACCTAGTTTTGAATATTTTATAATGTTTAAATTATCAATACGCAAGAGAACACATTTTGTATGGAACTGAAATTACTGACTTTAGTTTGATGATATTTTTTCGGTATAGTTATGTTCTTAGCATTACAAAAATGTCTTGGTTTACTGAAAATTAATTGTTCTTTAAACTTAATAGGTATTATAACTTGTTATAACCCGACATTTTTTAAATAAGCTAAAAACAGCCGAGGACACATATTTTTTCAAGTCATGTACGATTATTTTGACTTCTACCCATTTGTTTGTATCAATGAGAAAAGTGTCAATTTTTGTTGCTACGTGTTCATCAGTATGTCAAGGCCAAAATTAATTTTTAAAGTAGTTCATCTTCGAACATGCTTGGTCCGCACTCCGCACACATTAGGTCGGCGCGGCGGCGATCCGGATGCGGACCGCGGTCCGCTATTTAGTGACCCCTGACGTATACAGTCACTGACCTCTATAATACACTGGACCGGCGATCGCTATCAATAAAATGTTCCTATTTGAAAGTCGCCATATTGGCGCTGATAGCAGTGGTGAGTGTACTGAGAACTAATACTAGTGATGTACAACTGTCTTTTCTATTATCGATTAAATGTTTCCAGATTCAGATAATGTCGACCGATAGGACAAAAATATTACGCTATTTGTATTACCGACTTCGTCTCGGTAATTTAGTAAAAGCTAGCACTACGATAACTAAAAACAAATCTGAAGATAAGCTTCCAATGCTTCTAAAAAAAATTTGTTGTATTGTATTTCCTAATTTCATTTCTAATATCAAAGTAGTGCTATAGTGTATGGTATTTAATATTAAACATTATTTATTGAATAACATAATATCATGTTTGTTTAAGTACAAAAAAATAATGTCGCTATAAATGAATATTATGATATTATCGATATCAATTTTGACATCCCTCAGAAATGTCATTGATTATGAGAATTTTGCAAATGGCCGCTGCATTTTATGTCACAATTAGTTCACAGTACACTCACCGCGGCGCTTCAAATCATACCTGTCCTGTCCAGCATAGCCTGTCCAGTGTATTATAGAGGTCAGTGTATACAGTACACTCACTGCGTCGGTGCGCCGTGCTAAAGTTCCAGTCGACGTGTGCGCCGCTCTGCGTGTACACGTCAAGCCGCAGCAGCGTCACGTGACCGGCAAGCGAGGCTGCGCACACGCGCCGCGCGCCCGACAACGCCTTCACGTGCGACACGCCCACACCATCCACGCGTGTCGCGGGGAACCACCATACGCACTAAAACCAAAAATAATGTTATTCTTATTAGGGTGCTCCCTCACCGCGGACATTCAAGTGTAATTATAGATTCGACTTTGAGCATTCCATAGCAAGTTGACTTCACTGTCACGTAGCATTGATGTTACAAAATGTATCAAGATATTACACATCTTATATCTTTAAACGAGCAATTCTGTTTCTCAAAACGAACTGAAAATTCAAGTCTCAATATATATATATATATATATATATATATATATATATATATATATATATATATATATATATATATATATCGGATCGTCGAGCGGTATATTGAAACTAATTCAATGTCCATGAAATAACATTGCATTCATCCTCCAAGATTGTGGGCGTATATTAGTTATCTACACTGAATGTGATTAACCAGATATCGTCAGATTTGGAGCCGATGGGTTTGGGAGCATACACCGTTCCTTCCGACATTCATACTAATTCTAGATATTTGGCAGGTGATGGTTGTCACCTCTCAAATGTCCATCGTCGGTTAGACAGCGTCACTCAAAACCCCATCTGGACGTACTGGCCGCTCCAACAGATAACATACATTATGAAACTTATCTCAAAATAAGTTGCCAATAGACAAGTTAATCGCGTACGCGCGTATATATAATTGGAATCTCGGAATCGGCTCCAACAATTTTCATGAAATTTAGTATATAGGGGGTTTCGGGGGTAACAAATCGATCTAGCTAGGAATCATTTTCATAAAATGTCATTTTATGTGTGTTTCCTTAATTTTTACCGAGCGAAGCTCGGTCATATAGCTAGTTGTATCATTATATGAGCTGAAAGATATTTTTTTTACCTTTAATTTGATTACACATTAGATTTGTCTATTTCTTATGTAATCAATGTTATGACTTATGTGGTTTCAAACGTTTTTATGTCTTCCTGAAAAAATGTCTTTTTTCGATTGCACGTTTATTCGTAGGGGGCATCGATCTTTAATCCTATTAATCGTCTTTGTTGATCATGCAGCGACATTCGTAACATTCCCGAGGCGTTTTTTTTAATGTTATCTAAGATCTGATAGTCATTAATTCATTTACCTGCTCCGGTCTAAATGTCGAAAACGATGCAACTATCGTGGATTCTTTGCCAGTATTTTAGACAGGTACATAGTTTCTTCGGTTACAGGCACAAAGATAAAGTTCACAAAAATATACACGTTACTTTAATATAGATATACAATATACTTACTAATAACTTTCCAGTGCTGGCCTCCCAGAATTCCAAGCGACCGTCGGCACAGCCCAATATGATTAGATCATTGCAGAAGTCCATACACCAGATAGGCGATTCCTGTATCGTTCTAGACCGCCAATCTAATATGTCACTGTTGACATCACTTTTCGTTCTGTCGACTGGTTTTTCACGTCTATTCCGTAGTCCATTACCCGTATGTGCTCTGGTCCTCATCGGTACAATTTCATCTGAATCTAGGCCGTTACAGTTTGTATCTTTGTGTTTATCTATATCTCGTCTGTCGTATGTGCTGTTTTGGTCTGAACAATAAAGTTCTCTGAAAAAAAAAGAGAATTGCTATTTGTAGTCTTTCAGTCTCTCATATCTTCAGTATTAAACTGCTGAACCGATTTTGAATTGAAACTTTTCGAGTCCTAGAATAGGACAGGTTCTATCCCGAAAAAGTGATGCTTCTCGTGAAACAAACGAATTTCATCAACATCTAGTACGTACATTTTAGAATAATTATTTAATACAGCAATATAAAAACATACCTGTAAACCTTAGCGAAATCATATTTCGTGCGTTCCAATTGTGATAAATAGTTGATATCTCGATTGTTATTGTTGTTACGAAACTGTATATTTTTCAGGTGACTGCTTAGGCCTTTTCTTAAACGCGGCATTTCCTTAAAGAAACATTTTAGTTAACAAATTAAGGTCACATAGATAATTGTTTTGAAAAATTGTGTTGTCGGCTGTGCAGTAGTATTATGCCAATTGACAAGTAAAGTATTTTCATTCGAACTTGGTATATTACAGAAAGCCTACATTAAATAGAGAGAAATTACGTAATGTGAAAAAACCTACCTGTTCCGTTGGATCAGGTGTCACATCTGATGAGTTTACAACTGAAAACAAAATATTTTACTGTTTGAGAAATTGTATATATTTGTTTCTTAATTATAATGAGAAATAACTACTTAATGAAAAGTTTTATTTTGAGAAAAGGAATATAAATATTTTATGACTCTTATTAACATCATATTATGTTTAAAAATGCTTACTTTGGACTGGCTTGATCACTTTTTCTTCATTTGAATCGATTTTCTGAATATGCGGTTCAAAAAGCTGATGTTGTTGCTTGAAGTATCTATATGATAAAAAATAACAAATAAATAATAAACCTATTTTTATAACGAAACTATAACAGTATGTACAGCTATCAGAGAAGTTGACCTTCGTAAATAGGTCGCGTTATGTCACGTCATCAAATCCAGCCAACAGATCACAACTTACTTTGAATTGACATAATCCAACCGAATGACGTGGGTCTGTCAACTGGCTATGAATTTCTTCCATGGTACACTAGAGATAAACTACGATAACATGGCGCGCCCCTCCAAATTACTGTTTCAATGTGTGTAGTCACATCCTTATGAAAGAGTTTGTATGTAGTAAGTATTCAAGCAATCAACCTACTCGTAATATGTTACTTATTACCAAGATATTTTGTTCGCCAACTAATCATAACTACCCGACCGCGCATGACAACGCACTTCAAACGTTTTGATAACGCACTTCAAACGTTTAGAATTTTGGAGGGGCGCGCCATGCTATCGTAGTTTATCTCTACTATAAAAATTTTTTGGCTAAAATCTGCTCTATTACCGCCATCTTGTAAAGTGTCACTGTCTATTCAGTTGTTTCACATTCCTTCAGTCAATACTCAATACCATCCTGGTATCATTATTTATTTATTTATTTTACCATTTATTTGAGGCCTCTAGGCCCAATAATTTTAATGTAGTCAAAAACTGAACACCCACTACTTCAGTAAATATCATCTAAGTATAATTTTGCATGTGGCCGAAAACTGAACTAACGCTGGTCTTACACTGTCTATGGCATCTAAATGGTAAAAAAATACGTGTGGCACTCGGGGACTGCCGCGGTAAAGCTGTTGCATAGCATTTTTTATCAACTTATGTAATTATAATTCGTATACGTCTAGTCACACTCACACAAATATGGAATTTCTTGATTCGGTCGCGGCGGACAATGCCCGCGATAAAATGCTATGCAATAGCTTAAAAATGTATGGCACTTTATTTAGATTTTATTTACCAGAAAGATGATACCATTCAAATTAAACCCTGGCAAGTTTTATCTCTGTACTCACCCCTGTCTATCAATATTGGTGATCATCTCCCCGTTGAGGGATTCCCAAACTTTCACGTTGCCCTGGAGGCAGGAGCTGACGACCTTTTCGCCGTCAGTCACCAGACACTCCACCTCCTGGTTGTGGCCAGCCACTACTATGGGCACCGCTTCCATTACTAGCTGTGAATTAAGAAACATAATTGAAGACGTGAGTGGAAGAACCAGGCAAGTAACAGAAAAAAAGAAGGCTAAAGCGCCGGAAAAATTATTTAAAAATATAAAAAAACTGTTGATTTTATGTGTAGTCAGATATATTAGCCAGATATGATAAAGTAGATAAGTTACAAGATTTGTTCAAATTATAAGGGTAAAAATAAGTAATTGTCCGTATATTATGAAATGTTTGTTATTTGATACTTCCACTCACGTCTTCAATTATTAATAACACAGTTTTTAAAAGCCGGCTTGCGTCAATCCGAGTTGAAAATAGGCCTGTGTTTAAAATTTAAATACGCATTTTCTATGATAAATACAAGGAAAGAGAGATTCAACATAATATTTAACCCAGGATTAAGTTTAACCCAGGCGGCACAGGTAGGTTAAGATTAGAACATACCTAATTAATTCAGTATCAATCGAGTAATTTCAGGCATTATATTACGCGGTGTTACGCTGCGACGAAAATTTTGGATGCGCGAACAAAATAAAAATAAAAACACGAGAAGAAAATGTGATAAAATGTTAAAATACCTGAACAGCAGGCTGTTTAGCAATTATTTTCCTATATTCCTCGTCCTCGTTCCAAGACGCGCGCCATTCTGCGTAGTGCCGAGAACAAATACACCTGAAAAAAGTCCCACGTCATACTTTTTCCTCTCAGTTTCTTATGACTTAGTCTAACATAATATTTTACAGTACTTTTGCGTCACTGCAAATAGATGCATACTGTTACATGTTAAAATTGATCAACATGAATATGCTCGTAGCTTAAGGGGCCGGGTACCATCGAAATTCTCATACATACGTGATACCAAAATCATTTTCTCATACGAAAATATTTAGGTAACATTTTTGAGTTATTTTTCAGCTTAAAATAGTAATTACCTAGGTTCCTGCACAAAAATTTACACAGGCCACAAAATATTTAAACAAAAAAAAATTTTAGGGTTTAAATATTTTGTAGTAAATTTACTATTTATTTGTATATTTTTTGTATTTTACTATATATTTTTTGTTTAAATATTTTGTAGTAAATTTTTGTGCAGGAACCTAAGTAATTAGGTACTATTTTAAGCTGAAAAATAACTCAAACATGTTAAATATTTTCGTATGAGAAAATGATGTTGGTATACATTCTACATACGTAATGTATGAGAATTTCGATGGCCTCTTAAGGCCGCGTCCCCATCAGACACGGCGCGGCGCTTTCACCGTGTTACGGCACGACGCCGCCACCGTGATAGGGCCAGGCCACAATAGCGTCGCATCGTACAAGTCTATGACGTCACAGAACGCATCGTGAAAATTTACGACGCGACAGCGAGATTTTCTATGACATTTTTGCGTTGTAACAATGTATCGCATTTCTGTGCGATGTTGTTTTTGCGATACAACGCCGCAACGCAGTGTTGTGGCCTGGCCGCGCCGCGTACGGTGCGCCGACCCGTGTCCCTATTCAGTCGATATTTACGCTCGAACGAAAGTGCTTGTCTGGATATGGATCGCGAAATAATTATTATCTTGCTGTTACTAGGACGAAGATTAAAAAAGAAACAAAGGATTTTTGCTATTTTTTTGCTCTATACTAATATTATGACAACAAATAAGCACTTGAAATGTTTACAAAATACTCACTTATTGTATTTATACTTTAAAAATTGATGGTAAAATTAAAATAAACTTAATAATTAAGGCTCCCATACAAAAAACATATTTTTTTCGCATTTGGCTGATTTTCATCTGTTCCAAATGAGTGGCTCGTTTAAGTTCGGACACATTTTTTTCGGAAATTTCACCCAGAATAGGCGCGGCACCGTGTCACGGTGGCGGCGTCGTGCCGTAACACGGTGACGGCGCCGCGCCGTGTCTGATGGGGACACGGCCTAGGTACATAATATGTATATCGGTCAATATTGGCAGTTTCACCGCAAATATGAATATATGATATAGTTAGTCCACTCGCATTAGGACTTAGAAAGTGATCCTTGAATCGGTACGGACCAATTCTATTGCAATATCATTATCGGTATTGCTTATAACGTCACTTTACACGATCTGTACCTGTACCTGATTCTACCGTTTCAAGGAACATTAGAAACAAAATGATGAACCAACTAGTCAACTACATTGACATTTCATTTTGCATTTTCATAGAAAACAGACTACATCGAAAATGGAACAAAGATAATTTTCTGTGCAATAAAGCTGATCGCACATTTGTCCGCACCGTAGGTACGTGCCGCACGCACCGCATCCCAGGATTCGTTGCATGAAACGACGTCACGAAATGCGGCGCGTACGGTGCGGATGAATGTGTCTGCACCGTACGCGCCGTATTTCGGGATGTCATTTTATACAATGGGATGCGACGCGTGCGGCGCGTGCGGTGCGGACAAATGTGCGATCACCTGGCTTCGTCCACATTTGTATCATTTGCGCGATCAGATCTCCGTCGCGTATCATCGAAGCGTGTCAAAATGATACGCGTATCATAATACGCCCCGATCGCTATTAACCGCGTATCTGACAACGATATCAAAATACTTAGATACGACGTATGCCGTCAAAACTGTAGCAATGTTTTTGCATGCAAAATGTGTATCGAGAAAATATTGTCGTCCTATTTTGTCTTACAGAAGTACCATATACTACTTTCTCTTTCGCTCATTTTACGTTTTAATCGAATCGAGAAAATATTGTCATCCTTTTTGTCTTACAATAATAGCATAAGTATACTACTTTCTCTTTCGCTCATTTTATGCTTCGCTTTGATTTTTCTCTTAAAAATGGAAGACAATAATTTAAATATTAATAAAATCTTAGTAATTACGTGTGAAATATTACAATTTTGGCTTTATTTGTATTCCACGTGTTGTTACTGCACTGTCGGAAGACACACGACGGCATTCTGGAGCGAAATGTAGCGAAAAACAACGCGGTAATAAATTAATTAAGCACGTCCGGCTGTCACCGCGTCCTAAGGCACAGTGCTCTCAGATGAGTGAGCTCACTCATTTCGAGGGTGACACATTTTCGCGCTGACGATTGTATGGAATGCCTTTTCTAACGTTCTAATTCTATGGTATCTGATACGTGTCGTATCAAATACACGATCGGCAGAATGATCTAAGCGTGCGTCCACATTTGTATCATTTGCGCGATCAGATCTCCGTCGCGATCATCGCGCCGTATCAAAATGATACGCGTATCATTTTGCGTCCACACTAGCGATCATGAAACGGTGCGATGATCGCGTCCACACTATGATACGCATACTTGATACGGCGCGATGATCGCGACGGAGATCTGATCGCGCAAATGATACAAATGTGGACGCACCGTAAGATACCCGGCTACTGATTGCATTTTAGTTATATTACCTGTACAGCACCACCATCATATACGCGATGACAGCTACACTGATAGAACACAGTATAGCGAGGAGTAATATCTCCATCGGCGTCGTGGGGTATATCGGCAGCTCTGTCCCCTTCCCCCATTGATACGGCTGAGTTTTACCATCGCTGTATTCGAAATCTGAAAATAAAGTCTATTATTATTAGTACATACTCAGTAATCAGTATCACTCATAGCTTTTACTTAGATTTGTTAGGGATTCCAATGAGCGTGTTTTAGGCTCGTATTTTTGGTCAGTACTCAAGATGCATCTCGGTCTCAAGACACGGTTCAGGCTCTGTGATTGGTTGGCTGTCAAAATTTGGACCAATTACAGAGCCGAACCGCGTCTTGAGACCGGGTCGCATCTTAAGTACTGACCAAAAATACGGGCCTTAAAATCTATTTGCTACCAGCCCCTCTAGCATACGCCAACGAGAAAATTTTGTCTACACGTTTTCTCGATGTTTGATAGCTTTTCTCTTCATCTCTATTGACCTAACTAACATGACATACATTTTTTCTCGTGTAGATCTGTCGTTAAAATCTATCGACAATGTCAAAAAATGATTTTGACATTGTCGTTATCGACAGTACAACTACACATGAGAGTGAGATATCTCGAGATTTTCTCGTTTGCGCATCTTAGGCCGGCAGGTAGGCCACCAGCATAGCTAGCACGGCCTTGCCCAGTCGATTCTTCGGAAGAAAGTAATGGCAGTTTCTTTCCCATGTCTACATATATTTTTCCCGAGCATGGCGCTATCCATCGGCTCGAGTTTCAGTGACAAAGACAAGAAACTCTTTCCATAGCAACCATTAGAGCAACGGCAATTACTTTTTTTGACATTTAGTTTCTTGATTCTTTTTTTTTTTTATTATGGCACTTCGGCTATAAAACCATGGCCAGTGTCGAGTAAATGGCGGCAAATTCAAAAAATCGACGTGTAGCAACCTTGTCTATAGCCGGAATTATAGTTTTGATCAACGAACTACGAATAATAAAGTTCCTTAGTTTCTAATTGATTTCTATTATTCGTATTTCGTAGTTTCGTAGTTTCAAAACGTTTGAAGTGCATTGTCTTGCGCGGTAGGCTAGTTATGATTAGTCGACAAACAAATTTTGGTAATAAGTGACATTAACTGAAATATTACGTGTACTGTGATTGGTTGAATACTTACTACATATAAACTCTTTCATAAGGATATGACTACACACATTGAAACAGTCATTTGGAGGGGCGCGCCAAGTTATCGTAGTTGATCTCTAGCAGGTGGTCTAAATTCTATTTGCCATCGTGTCAAATAGGCATATTGTGGTGACACATGTCAGTTATATCGTGACACATGACAGTTATATCATGATTCATGACATATGACAGCAGTTTGACACTAGAGACCCTAAGGCTACATAGCGGTAACTGGTGACAAATAAAATTTAAAACACCCTCATTTACGCCATTGAGAATATAGTAGGGTCTAAGGATCTGCCAGAGGTATCCTGTATTATCAAAGTGACATAAATATTACTTCAAAATACTGTGTCATAGACTTAAAATGTTATATTAACTCAGTCTCTGCCTACTTCAGTTTCAGGCAATATTATATTGACAAGAGTGTGAAACAAACAACAATTATTGCTTTCAAAGTGAAAACTAAAGAATTAACACTGTACAAGACGTAAAATTAATTTATCGCACGGGCACCATACATTTTTCCGGGATAAAAAGTATCCTATGTCCTTTCCCGGAACCACAGAATATATATTAGTTGTACCAACAGAATTTCCACTAGCGAAACCCTTTTAAAGAATTAACGACTCATGCCACGATACTATAAAGTTCAAATTCCGACCGCGTAGTGCTAGGTGCCTACAATTATATTTGCCTACATCTCCGCTCTCTTTCTATCGCATAACTCGTACCTTTTCTGAAGAAATCAGGGTTGTCTGTTTTTAAAAATAATATTATAAATTATATTTAATCGACTTTATATTTAATCAACTACATTTTATTTAAGTAACTCGAAATAATCTAAGATATTATGTCTTAGTACTATGTAGATTTAATTATCATAAATTCGCGTGTAACTAGTTGCGCGTACTTAGATTCAATAGGTACGGTAGCAAAGACGCGATACCAACCTACGATGCTTACTATTAGTAATAAATTAATAATTAATACCTAACCTTATTAATTAATGTGTTTTTTTTTTAATGAAATACCTTTATGAATTATATGTCTACGAAGGTAACCCAACCATATATATATATATATATATATATATATATATATATATATATATATATATATATATATATATTACTAATATATAGCTGAATCCAGATGCCAGAATATTTGAAACATTTGTAACTGGCACCGACTTCAAAATTATGAAGATTGAGTACAGAAATAGTTGAGTTTTAGCCGAATTCGGAAAAAGGCACCATGAAATAGGAAAAAATATTTAATACTTTTTAGTTCATATTATAAGGATGTTATTATTTCTTTTTACCTTGGAAGTCGGTTTTAATTTTTTGTTAAAAATAATAATTTCACTCTTTTTAGTTATCTAGTAAAATCATCTCGTACTATACGTTACTCCACGTTACACACGCTGCAAATATTAATTAATTAATATTTTCGCGAATCGCGCGGCACATTGCCGCTGCACGTGACCATGGCGCTCGTGGCCAACGAGTTGCTGGCGTTTATCCAGCACGCCATCGACACCATGGACGAGGTCAGCATCATGCTGATCTGCAAGTCCGCCTTCACCAGCGAGGAGATTTGCCAAGGGAAGCAGTTGCTGTATGAGACGCTCGGCCAGAGCGCGAACATGCCGTCGCGACGAAGAGACGGAACCGAAAGGAGCGTGCAGGACATTATCTCCCTGCTGAAGCAGACGGATCCGGATGAGGTACCGGCTTTTGTGGCTAAAGAGCTGCACAAGCTGCCGCCCGTCACGCTGGACCTCGTCGACGTCGTCAGCCTACTGAAGGACATCAGGTTCTTGAAGGAAGAGCTGGCCGGAGTTCGAGGTAGATTGCAGGCGTCGGAATCTATCATCAGTGATCTACGTAGTGAATTATCACAATTGAAAAGTAATAATTCATTATGTAGGTCACCTGACGCCGCATACGTCAACTGTCATAGAGACGCGGCAGCGGCCACGTTTAGCCCGTCAGCATTATCGGACGGGTCAACGAATACCGCCGCTGTCGCCCCCGCCCGCGCTCCCCTCCCGGTTGCGCCGACGCCGAGTCCACAGGCAACTCAGCAAAATTACGCGACTGTTGCTGGTCGCCCCGCGCCTCCCCCGCGGGTGAATAAAAATGGGGTGAATGAGAACCGTAAGGCTTCGGAGAATCGCAAGTCTACGGAGAGCCGCAAGGCTACGAAGAGCTGCAAGGCCAAGTCTTCTCGACCTGGCAAGGACGAGAGCAGGGGGTGCGATGAGGAGGGCTTCATACTGGTGGAGAAGAGGAAGAAGAAACCCGCCGCCCGCAACCATCGCGGCACCGCACCCTATGTACCTGAGCTGCGTCTGCGGAGCGAGGTCCCCGCGACACCTTTGTACATATCCCGCCTGCACTGGTCCATGGAGGTCGAGGACATCGTGGACTACATCCAGAAGAACACTGCGCCTGAGGGTCGAGCGTCTGCAGTCTCGCCACAAAGTTAACTTTACAGTCGGGGCATTCTAATAGGCCACATTTGACATCTGTCAGATTAATCTCCATAGTGAGGTGAGCTGCGTAAAAACATCGACCAAAACGAATAAATCGATACGGACAGGAAATAAAATACTTGAATTTTATACGTTTGAAACAAACTCCTGTCCCATTATTACTTTTTCTTTTGCAAATTCAAGGAGCAAAATAAGACAGAAAAAATGCATTTATTCGCTTGAATTATAAAAACTGTTAAGTGTAGTATTATCATTATTCATTTCACATAAATATGTGTTACTTTTCACAACGTGGTTATTAATTTATGGGGATATTTCGTTACAAGTAGGTAATCAATGCATCGATACTATTTATTCGCTTTCGATTTTTAGGATAACTTCCCTAGAGTTTAAAAAGAAAAAAGGTCAGCTGACGTAACATTGTAACGACGTGCAATTATTAAGATCAGAATTTGTTTCTTACGTTTAGAATTCTTTATCAGTAAAAGCAAATCGTTAAATAATTCGTATCTGTCATATTTACAATAAATATGTAATCGTCATTGAAAAAAGTTAATCAATTGTGCAGATATAACAAAACGAAAATATTTATTTTTTATGTACGTCGCTATAAGGTTACCTGGTACAATTTTGATAAACTGTCAAATGTGGCCTATTAAAATGTCCCGACTACAGCTCTTTTGTGGTGAGAGTACCGACGAATCTTCTGTCGACTTTCGAGGCGCCGGAGTTCTGGCCGATGGATGTAGTCTACCGGAGGTTCCGGGGGAGACTCCGGAACGAAGCGTTGAGTCACGTCGCCGGCAAAAATAAGTGACAGTGTTAGTTTATAAGTGAATATAAAATATTTATGATAGTTTATAAGGTATTTATTATATTATTAATATGTATGTTAGATTTAAGGTATTTGTTATATGGGCCTCCAATGCCCGAAATAAAGATGATTTGATTTTTTGATTTGATATACGTAGATTAGGGCCGATTCACACCGAATGGCAGAGGCAAGGCGAGCAGTTTCAGTGTCATAATATGATTTTAAACTTTATCTTCATTACTGTAATACATAGTATCGCTTGAGAAATCGACGCCGCCGGCCTCGAGGCTGGCGGCGTCGATCGGCCGGAGCGTCCACGGGCGGCAGTAGATTTCTCAAGCGATACTATCTATTACAACAATGAAGATAAAGTTTAAAATCATATGACACTGAAACTGCTCGCCTCGCCTCCGCCATTCCGGTGTGAATCGGCCCTAATACACCTGTATACTATTCTACGTATCTTATTACAATTTGTTAACAGTACACACTCACAAATTAAATATAATATCAGCTGCAGATAATTTTAAACAATACATTTAAAAAAATCGAAGTGGACACGTGCTAGGGCCGCGCCAAACCGGAATTTTAGCAGCGGCGAGGCTTTCAGTGTCATATGATTTTAAACTTTATCTTTATTACTGTAATACATAGTATCGCTTGAGAAGTCTACGGCCGCCCATGGCCGCGGTTGGTAAGTATGACAGCTGTGCACTCTAGCATGTTACTTGTACTATTGAGGCAACTTACTTCTCAGAAGTAATGTCAAATGTGTGCCTTACGCTCTAGAAATAAGGTTGAATATTTTATGTTCAATTTTGGTGACATTGGTGACCCTGACGTGGTAATGATGATGATGATGATGATGATGATGAATGTAATTTGTATAGTAGCATATGCTTTCAGTTCTTAAAACATCGCCTAAACCCCCAAACTTGTATCTATAAGGAATCCGGAGTTCTCTTAGTATCTTCGGAACCATAGTATACCTTGGTGCAGAATCTTGCATTTAATGCTTAGGATGCTTCTCACAAAACCAAAATCACCATATGTTTCCATATAAATTTCAAGGAGTTCCCTCGATTACTCATGGATCCCATCATCAGGTCACCACTTTTGTGAACATGGTACCAAATTGGAGTGAAACCTAATACAACAAAACAAAAATTTCGAAAATCGGTTCACAAACGGCGGAGTAATCGTTGAACATAAAAAAATATATATCCACAGCCGAACATATAACCTCCTCGTTTTCAAAAACTCAAAGGTGACTGACTGACATGGTGATCTATCAACGCACAGTCCAAACCGCTGGACGGATCGGGCTGAAATTTGGCATGCAGGTAGATGTTGTGACGTAGGCATCCGCTAAGAAAGGATTTTAATAAATTCCAACGGGTTAAAATAGGGGATGCAAGTTTGTATATAATAATACTTCTTAACGCGAGCGAAGCCGCGGGCAAAGGCTCGTAAAAATAATTAAAATCGATAGCCTATGATCCTTCATGTGGTCTACTTGTTATCTGTGCCAAATAACATAAAAATTGATCCAGTAGTTCGCGAGATAAGCCCTTTCAAATAATTTTCCACATTCTCCTATTAGTCTTAGCGTGATAAAATATAGCCTATAGCCTTCCTCAATAAATGGGCTATCTAACACTGAAAGAATTTTTCAAATTGGACCAGTAGTTCCTGAGAGTAGCGCGTTCAATTTAGCCCTTTCAAATAAATTTCCCCGCTTTTTCCACATTTTCCTCTATTTCTTCGCTCCTATTAGTCTTAGCGTGATAAAATATAGCCTATAGCCTTCCTCGATAATTGGGCTATCTAACACTGAAAGAATCATCATAATCCGTTGCGTAGTTTTAAAGATTAAAGGGAACAAAGGGACATGGGGGAAAAAGCGACTTTGTTTTATAATATGTATAGAACTATGGATATTATCTTACCTGGCAATATATCAATAGGGTCCAAAGCCGCGGCTAGGGCCTGCCAGCGCAGCGGTGGCGGATCCCTCTCATCGAGATGTCGCACTCCGGCAGCCAGCTCCGGGCTAACACGGTGGCTGAGGAGCACCGGGGGTAACACCACCACGTATCTACCGGCTAGTGATTCGTTGTACTGCGATAGTATGGTCGACCAGTGGTATGGGGTAAGCCTGAAAAAAAAATTGGACTAGATGACGCCCGCAACTCCGTTGCGCCGAAATTCGTTTATCACGCGAGAACCGTATATTTTTCCGGGATAAAGTGTCCTGTATTCTTTCCTGGGACTTAAATTCCCATACCAAATTTCAGCAAAATCGGTTCAGCTGTTTGGGCGTGAAGAAGTAACAGACAGACACACACATTCGCATTTATAATATTACTAGATGACGCACGCAACTCCGTTGCGGCAAAATTCGTTTATCGCGTGGGAACCGTACTTTTTCCGGGATAAAAACAATCCTATGTCCTTTCCCGGGACTCAAAGTATCTCCAAAATTTCAGCATAATCGGTTCAGCGGTTTGAGCGTAACAGACAGACACACTTTCGCATTTATAATATTAGTATGGATAGTATGGATTCATAGATGTTGCTCGCAGCTCTAAGTATACGGGAGGTAATTAATGGTAATCCAAACTCCAGAGTTTCGTCTGTAAAAGAGTCCATAACATTAAGTTTTTGGGTAAAAAGATTTTCACTGAATGCTCTAGTCCGAAACCTATAACCAATTTTTGCGGAGGATATAATATTATAACGAAAACTAACAGAGCACCTGTATTAATAATAATTATTATTATAGACCCTATACATATTATTTTGTTAGCATTAATAATACGCGTAGCTGTCAATTATTGTTCCTGCTTATCCCACTGAAGTCCTTACGTGATGATCAGTAATATCATCGTCAATGTCAAACTTAATTATTTAATAGTCTGCAATATCAAACATTATAATTTCTTACGCGTGGGTTAATCCATTAATGTTTATTTTTGTACCAAAGTAGGTTAGATGCATTATTTAAATGAACAATAAAGAATGAATTATTATATTACAAAAAGTAAGTAGACACTTACAAACACTGTTTCATAAGATATTCAATGTCACAGAAAGAATTCAATTGCAATTCTTAAAAATGAAAATAATATTAAATAAATTTTTTTTACCTTAAAAAACATCAACTTATTTGTAAAGTTTTTATCTCATTACAAAATTAAAACAATAACTAAGCGAGGACCTCGAATTCTAATTAAAATGTTTATAAAATCTTAATTACTACCTAACAAAGATACAATCTTAGGTTCTTGTGAACACGTCGCTCGAAAAAAAAGTTTTATAGTAATAATTGTTATGTTTTGGGAATTCTAGTACTTACTTCGTATGAACCTAAAACGAGTATTACCTGGCTATGGCTATTTTAATGTTATTTTAGTAGTTAGTATTAATTGAGCCCAACCTACACAACCTATTACAGTATTAATTTCTACAATCGTCTATTACTGTTATCTATAGTGAGTCATTCGATCGGACTATTGTAAATTGATAATAATCGAATTAACATTCGATGGTAGCGGTGAATAAGGTACACATCTTATTAAGATAAGCACTTGAAAGATTGATGAGAAAATTGACTCATATAATATGAATATTCATTGGTATCATTTTTACGCCTAAAATCATACAATCTAAATTTTCTGTAACTAAGTGTGCCAACCGCTCAGACAATTTCAAGAAGTTGAAAATGTAAGACAATTTATGTTCGTTTTATGGGTTCATGGTTGTAAAACCAACCATGAACCCATCGTCATAGCCATAAAAAGAAAATGTGTGAAAGGTAGTGTCCTTATATACAAATATTTTAGACATAAAAATAAAATTATTAACCATAAAACTCTTACCGTGACCATGGTCGGTAGTGCGGCGAATATTTCAAGAATATAGTTTCGTTAGCGTCCACGACCGCCTTGCGAGAGTCGACCTCCAACAATGGCGTGAAGATGAACGGATTTCGCGACGTGCTGTTGTAAATGTTGTAATCGGGCTGCACCTCCTCCTTAACCTTATGTCGTTTCTGGTCCCCCTTATTGTTCATCTTATCTATATTCGCGATAAAGTATTCAACAACGCCGGAATTGTAAACTATCATCGATATCCAAACCAACATCCAGACCATGAAAGCGCGCTGAAAGAATCGCGTCCTAGCCCACATGTTCACCAGGCGTATTCGCTTCGGTACTCTGGCGTCTTGGCTGCCGGGACTGGGGTTTCTTTGAGCCACTACATCCGTCGGACTATTGTGAGCCAGCCCGTTCAGTCTGGGGTGGGACTTCGATTTGGTCATCCTAGATGGGGAACTGCTGTAGTCCTCCTGCATATACCCTTTGTTGTAGCGCCAATTCAGGACATTATTTCCATTGAAATATTCCTTCAAATACAGCTTGTTGTTTTGCTCGGGATAGAATTCCATGCGTCTGACGTCTATGCCGAGAATCGTGGCGAAAAACAACATTTGGATAAAGTAGTCCGAGATGAGGCTGACTATCATGAATATAGAGAACTCCTGTATGAATGGGACGAATGTGAAGAAACTGACTGTAAGGATTGTTATTTCAGTGAGGAGATTTTTCGTTATTGACCATCCCTCTTTGCTCAATCCCTGAGCTAGTCGGATTTTAACATCGAGCCTGGAGTCTGTAGACGTCACGCTTTTTGTCAGAACGAGTATATTCTCAAGTCCGACTATAATCACCAAGTACGGAAAAATCTCCTTTCCTTGCAGACTTAGTGAGAATCCAAAGTAGAAACATATGCCCATAGACATGGAGAGGCTTGCAGCAATAGTCACAACCGAGCAGGCGGCTAGGCCGAATTTAGATTTGATGAACTCTATTTTTCGAACAGAGAAATATACGTAGAGGAATAGGCCTATGAATGTGATCATGAGAGGCACAAGTTCTCGGTAGTTGAACTGTCCTGGGTAATATATCAAAGATACCTCTCCAGAATTGGACTGAGGCGAGTCCTGATATAGCGGGTACATCTCTCTAAGCTTATCCGACAACGTGTTAATGAACCTGAAAATATAACATCATTAAGTAAATTAAACAAATTACACGTAAACAGGGTATATTTTTTGTTAAGTAATAAAAACGTGTGACTATCATACAAGGATTTTTATCCATTACAATGTTTGGATGATTAAATTATTGTTGTAAAATATATCGAGCATAAGTACTATCAGAGAAGTTGATTCCGATGCAGGTCGGAGACCTACGTAGTTTGGTTGCGTTACGTCAAACCCAGCTGACAGATCACAATTAACATTGAATTGACATATTCGAGCAAATACCGTTGGTCTAACAACTGCATAGGAATCAATTTCCTCGATGGTACATTCCTATGCATTATGTAGTGTGTCTTTAAGACAGATAACAGAATAAATAAAACTTTGTATTCCATTCGGGAACATCTCGATAACGAATGTGCAAGTAGCGGATTAGATCAGTGACGTAACTTGCAGGGCAAACAATAAAGTTATTGTTGTTCTAAAAACACAACTAGGCCGCAGCCAAACAAGGTTAAATTTATACGGTAGATACGACGTATGTCCTCCATTTACAGAATACATTATTTGGGGCCAACATTTGTTTGTGATTTATTTTGTCTAAATTACACTGCATTTACTTATAAGATTTAGCTAAGTTATACGTCTATTAATACAGGTTCCCTAGAACATTTTTTTAAATTGATTACTATCAAGCTAATTTTTCGTGAGTAGCTGGGGATGTAATAGGGGTTGAAAGTTTGAATAAAAGTCCGTCATTTCTTAAGTTAGAAACATGAAACTTTTTTTGGGCTACTGATTAAAAATGAATGGATACGTATTTAAGCGTTTTTGGAAATTCTATCCCTAAGGGAGTGATTGAAAGATTGAATGAAAGTCCGTCATTTCTTGAGTTAGAAACATGATACTTTATTTTTAGGCTACTGATTAAAAATGAATGGATACGTGTTTAAGAGTTTCTGGTAATTTTACCCCCAAGGGGGTGAAATAGGGGTTGAAAGTATACATGAGTCCGCCATTTCTTAAGTTAGAAACATGAAGCTTTAATTTTGGGCTACTGATTAAAAACAAAAAGATACGTATTCAAGCATTTCTGAAAAACCTACCCCTAAGGCCGCGTTTCCACTGAAGCGGAGCGAAGCGGAAAGGAGCTTAGCGGTGCCCGAATTGACCAATCGTGCTATTCCAGCGGAATGACAGCGAAGCGGAGCGAAGATTTCGAGCGTGGTGATTGGCCAATTCGGCGCCGCTAAGCTCCTCTCCGCTCCGCTCCGCTTCAGTGGATACGCGGAATAAAGGGGTGGAATGAATAGGGGTTGAAAGTTATTATGAAAACCCTGTTGATGAAAAATAAATAAATACCTACGTTAAAAAGAAATAAATTATTGGCCTTTTACTTTTTGGATAAGTTCCATTGATTCTCAAAGTGGTCCACGGGAGTATTTTTGTGTTAAGAGCCCGGGTTACCCTCGAAATTCTCATACATACGTAATACCAAAATAATTTTCTCATACGAAAATATTTAACATTTTTGAGTTGTTTTTCAGCTTAGCTGTGGAGTTCACGGGAAAAAAAAGGTTGGGATTGGGAACCTCTGAGTTAAACCATAAAAAAGGGGAACATTATCTCTTTGTTATAATACTACGCTAACGTGGACGAAGTCGCGGGCAACAGCTAGTTCTGAACTAAAATGGTTAGCAAACTGAAACGTTACTGGGTTATTTAATAATGTGAAATCGATATTGTCGTTATGATATTGCAGTATGTCCAGGCAGTATTTATAAATAGCTTAGGTGGCCTGGGGCACAATTTTCATTTATATTATTAACCGTGTTTTGTTTTCAGTTGCTAATAGCCTTTTGAAGTAGGACACCAAGTGCCCAATCGTTAGCAGTTATAATATTACTCGCACCCTTATTTTTAGGGTTACGTACACAAAGGGTAAAAACGGGACCCTATATGCTATTACTTAGACTTCCTTGTCTGTCCGTCTGTCTGTCTCCAGACTATATCTCAAGAACGGCTGTAGCTAGACTTTTGAAGTTTTCACAGGTTTTGTATTTATGTTGCCGCTATGACAAAAAAGACTAAAAGTGACAAACAAACTCAATATTTAAACATAATTTTTTAGCCTTTTTTGCTCGATATCAATAATGGAGTGCCTATCGCACTTGAAATTTTCACAATATCCGCAATTATATATAATAATAATGTATATGTGTATCATTAATAAAAATTAAAATATAACATTCCTTTTGCGAAAATTCTCGAAAGTGGTGATCCTGACTTATTGGCATGATTTTTTGTATATTTACAGGTTATTACGAGTATTTATATAATTTAACAAGAACATTGCCCTACAAATAAAACAATCCATATTTTAGGACCAAATCGAAATATTTAATCCTTTCTACTCTGTCAGCTACCACTTTCGAGAATTTTCGATGAGAAAATTGTTGTTCGTCTTATCGTCGTTCTACCTGTACTATATTTTTTATAACGATAATATTAGACTTTGACCTTAGTCAATTTAACATCTTAGGGCCCAATTTAGATTAAGGATGATAAAAAAAAACCTTGGTCTAATATGGTGTAATGAACTAACACATTATTTTTAAGACAGGTAAGTTTTTTCATTTTGAACAAAAAAAGCGTTGTTTGGATCACTCTTTAAATATGTATAAGTTGTCGTACTTTGGAAATAAGAATCCTACCTTTCGTCGGCATGCTGGTAGAATATCGTGATGGCATACTGTAGTACCCTGGGTCTCGACCGCAGTGGGTACCTCTTGATTCCCGTATCTTTCAGATGCAAACCAAACGCCATCTCTGCTATCGACACCTTGCCCGTTTGTAAGTTCTGTGACAAACATTTTAAAAGTTTACTAGTGACCCGCCCCTGCGTCGCACGGGTATAAAATATATAGCCACCGAAAAAATGATTAAAATGGATAGCCTATGATCCTTCACGTGGTCTACTTCTTATCTGTGCCAAATAACATAAAAATTGCTCCAGTAGTTCGCGAGATGAGCCCTTTCAAATAATTTCCTCCGTTTTTTTCCACATTCTCCTATTAGTCTTAACGTGATAAAATATAGCCTATAGCCTTCCTCAATAAATAGGCTATCTGACACTGAACTAATTTTTCAAATCGGACCAGTAGTTCCTGAGATTAGCGCGTTCAAGTTAGCCTATTCAAATAATTTTCCCCGTTTTTTCCACATTTTCCTCTATTTCTTCGCTCAAGTACGGGCCGAAGGCAAAGTCTCCCGCATATGATACTCGAAAATTGTATCTTTAGTGTATGTTAGAATTATTAATTCACGTTTAACTTATAACTTTCTTCCTAAAAAGGCGAATTAAAAAGTCAACAGTAATGACGTGAAACCATTAGATGTAAGAAACTATCCTAAAAGGGCAGGGGGGGGTTTGGGGGGGCGCAGCCCCCCAAGTACGGGCCAAGGGCAAAGTCCCCCGCATATTAATGAAATGACACTCGAAAACTGTATGTTTCATTTTGTTCCTAAAAAGGAGAATTAAAACTCAACATTAACGACGCGATACTATTTTGATGTAAGCAACAATCCCAGGGGGATGCGGGGGGGGGGGGGGGGTGCTATATATTCGTACTTAGGAGTCCTACAATTACAGTGTAGAAATCTCATCGCCGAAAAAAAAAAAAAAGTAGATAAAATTAATTTTTATTTTTCAAGATGATATTATGCATAATTTAATAAGTATATTAGCTTATGTTTAGAGCAAAAGTGGGAAGGTAAGGTTTTTATAAGGAGGACCAGCTGTGTTTATTAGTACCGTACTTACTCGGGTTTAATAATAGCACCTAATTCCGCTGCTGGTAACCTAACCTAACCTAAACCTAACCTAACCTATACCTAACCTAACCTATACCTAACCTAACCTAACCGAGATACCAGACTACAGACGTGTGCGCAGCAGCACAAACTGGTTTTATTGTTTTGATTGATTTGGAAGCTTTATAACTCGCACACCAGTTTCGGTGTCGTAGCCGCTTTTAATGAAACCAGGACTTGAATGATTTTATAGTGGTTATGTGTGTGCGCAGTGCACAAGATCACTTTCTATCGTTTAGTCCAGCGGTTGGCAACCTATTGGCAGGCAAGTGCCACAAGGTGGCAAAACAAACTAAAGGCGGGCCGCAGGCATAGTATTTTAACCCTAGAAGCCCAATACCTACGCATAATGAGGGCTTTTCTAAGCCACAATTTTAAAAAAGTTCAACCTCTCTGATGTATGGCACTAGTAAAAATTGAGCTGTCAAAATTTGTAAGAGAGAGTATTATAAGGGGATTCAGACAATAAACAAACTTTTTATTACAAAATGACACAAACAGCTACGTCTTTAAGTTGCGATAACGATGGCAATACTTATTAGAAAACATTGTTTTTACTTTTTAATACTTATGACTTATTCTCAAAACATTCAAGGGCCGCAAGTGAAACGTTCGCGGGCCGCGCGTTGCCGACCGCCGGTTTAGTCCCTTCATCTATATATACATATTATAAAACAAAGTCGCTTTTTCCCTCATGTCCCTTTGTTCCCTTTAATCTTTAAAACTACGCAACGGACTTTGATGATTCTTTCAATGTTAGATAGCCCATTTATCGAGGAAGGCTATAGGCTAAATCTTATCACGCGAAGACTAATAGGAACGAAGAAATAGAGGAAAATGTGGAAAAAAACGGGGAAAATTATTTGAAAGGCATAACTCGAATGCGCTAATCTCAGGAACTACTGGTCCGATTTGAAAAATTATTTCAGTGTTAGATAGGCTATCTAAGCCTTATTTATTGAGGTAGGCTATTGGCTATATTTTATCACGCTAAGACTAATAGGAGAACTACTGGAGCAATTTTTATGTTATTTGGCACATAATATAAGAAGTAGACCACGTGAAGGATCACAGGCTGTCGATTTTAATCATTTATTCAGTGGCTATATATTTTATACCCGTGCGACGCCGGGGCGGGTCGCTAGTATATGTATACGCATATAAGACTAGCGACTGACGAGAGACCAGGGACAGGAGTCAGCACCGACTTTTTTCATAGCAATCACGTAGGAGTCCAAGTCAAAGAGTTTGGGTGAGAGTGCAGGGTATTTTTCTGTATGTATTCGCATTTCGCCCACTCCTCAGGACGTGTTTAGTATAGAATACTAGCTGTGCCCCGCGGTGCTACTCGCTGTTTAAAAGTAAAAATAAATTGGTACTATTTGCGTTAAGATTTTTTTTCTGCTGTAAAATGTAGTATATGTGTTAATTCGGAATGCCAGCTAACTCCATACTATATTTTATCAAAATAACTTAGGCCGTTTAGAAGTTTTGCTACTTTGCTACCCAAAACCTTTCGCATTTATAATATTGTACTATATTATGATCTGAATACAATACTTTAAACAGCTGTATCATGATACGTTACCTGATAGTTATAAACTGTGTTGATAATATTGGCGTCCAGAGAAAACGACTGTAAGTTCTGTTGCCACAGATTAGCAGGCGACAGAAGGAGACAGCTATATTCTGGTAACACGTGTTCGGTGTTTGCTTTGCTGTTTCTTCTTTTAACATTTTCAATCTGGTAACAGTATTGCAGAAGCGTCCCTTTTCTGCAACCAAAAGAAAATTTGTTTGATGTATCCTAAATAATAAAAACAGTTTTTAAAGTGTGGCGATAGTAAGTATTGTCCCAACCTAGAGACTAGTCACAAAATTTCATATGAATTTTGCCATTAATCCTTCGATCGGGGATTCTTGGAAATGCTATTGTATTCTATTGTTGTCGCGGTCACCGGTGTCCTTATGGGGCTTAACGAGTTAAGGCCAGTTAGACCCTAAAATTTGCAGGTCGATGTGTGTCAGTACGAATATCGATATTGAAATAATATTCATATCAGGGCGCCTTGTACAATGGCGGTTATGACGCTCGCCGCGTCCTTGATAGGGCGAAATAGGAGAAAAAAACCTTTTTACTTAGATAACTTAACCAAAATGCAAAATGTAACCACAAATTATTCTTTAAGTTATGAGCTTTTCATGATTTTTGAAAGGAAAACTATCATGAGCTTCATGAAAAATAGGAAAAATATAACAAAATATTCGAATTTAGCCTCCTCTTCGGAGTTATTTTTGATCGATTGATGTTTTCAATATTATGTTTCGAACCACAAATTGTCAAATTACAATAAGCCACTATTTGTTTGTTTATTATTGATTCAAAGTCATGACGTAAAATTGGGTCTATAGTATAGGGCAGGGCAGGGCAGAGTATGATGCACAAGGTGGCGTGGTTTGGAGCTGTTACTACATTGACAGTATACAGGATGTAACATAATATAGTGATAATACTCTAGGGTATGTATGAGTCCCCTTAAAGAGTTTACTGTGCAAGTAGCAGCGCTGAAAGAATAACTTTATTTGTAAGTTTTGTAAGGGCAAATTTATGACGCTGGGGCGCTTGTCCATACAAATCACAAAAAATATTTCTTTCAAGGCTGCTACTTTTACAATGAGATATAAGAGACGTACATACATACCCTGAAGTTAAACTATGATTTGTCACACCTGTATTTATTATGATTAAGCCAGTAGTGCCACAGCAAACTATTTTGAAGTACATAGTCTGCTTGCAATTGGATGTGAACACGACTTCGTCTTAGTAAGTGGTAAATTTTTATATTACAGGGACTATTTTTTACATTGACTCTCATGTTATTAATCAAAACTTACAAAAAGTAGGAAAAAATAGGAAAAAGTAAAGTTTCTTTACACACAGTCGTACACATTTTATTAATTATTATTATCAATACTCAAGATGTAATCAAGAATTGTCTAATTAGGTATATTTATAAACTTCTAGTGAACTGTTTAAGTCATAGTCTACGACAATATTTTGCTCTTATGTTTATCACCATAACCTATTTCCCACAATGCGTAACTTTTAAATTAAAGCATTTTTATAATAAAAATAGTAAAGATTTGATTGTATAGTTGACTTGTGAGTTAGTTGGCGATAATTAGCTGCAAAATAGAGATATTATGGTTATACACAATTAATGTTAAAATCTAATATATCGGTTCCCTGGAGAGAAACCGAGATACGAGATTAATGTATGATGTAATTAGTATTTACAAACTAATCACTATAATTTCTCAAGAAGGAAACATTTTTTTTTCTAACTGGCGACCCGCCCCGGCATCGCACGGGTATAAAATAATATATAGCCACTGAAAAAATGATTAAAATCGATAGCCTGTCACGATCCTTCATGTGATCCACTTCTCATCTGTGCCAAATAACATAAAAATTGCTCAAGTACTTAGAGCAAATAATTTCCCCCGTTTTTTCCACATTCTCCTATTAGTCTTAGCATGATAAAATATAGCCTATAGCCTTCCTCAATAAATGGGCTATCTAACACTGAAATAATTTTTCAAATCGACTAGTAGTTCCTGAGATTAGCGCGTTCAAGTTAGCCCTTTCAAATAATTTTCCCCGTTTTTTCCACATATTCCTCTATTTCTTCGCTTCTATTAATGTTAGCGTGATAAAATATAGCCTATAGGCTATAACCTTCCTCGATAAATGGGCTATCTAACACTGAAAGAATCATTAAAATCCGTTGCGTAGTTTTAAAGATTAAAGGGAACAAAGGGACATGAGGGAAAAAAAGCGACTTTGTTTTATAATAAGTATAGATATAGATTCTAATTTTATAATCCATTTCACAACACACAATATATGGCTCGACAAGATCTCAAAAATAATATCACATGTTTTTCGAGAATCCTATTGGCTTTAGGTGAATAAATAGGTACATCTGATTTTGAAATTAAATATTATGAAAAGAAATGAGAGGGCAAAATGTGGTCAACAAAATGACGTGACTACAATGGACAATAACCAGGTAAGATTGCGAGCGTTTTACATAATAAATAATATTATAATCTGTTCAATTTTATGCAAGTAATAATGATGATGTCTTGGATGCATAAAATACACATTATTTATAAAGTCATTGACAGGTCTTATGTAAGTAACATACATACTAATAACATCTATACTAATATTATACATATAAATAATCTATTATTATAAAGCGGAAGAGTTTGTTTGTTTGTTTGAACGTGCTAATCTCAGGAACTACTGGTCCGATTTGAAAAATTATTTCAGTGTTAAATAGCCCATTTATCGAGGAAGGCTATAGGCTATATTTTATCACGCTAAGACTAATAGGAGCGAAGAAATACAGGGAAAATGTGGAAAAAACGGGAGGAAATCTCAATTTCCGAATCTCAGAAAATTCCGGAAAGTCCGTATACGAAATTTTGCCGATTTCGCTCATTTAACAGACGCTGATTTAACAGTTAAAATACAGTATTTCTATAAGTTTTAATGCACAACATGTAAGATCATTTCAATTATAATATAGTGTTGGAGCTAGATTTTTTTTTAAGTATCTTTAAATAATCCAACTCAAACCCGCGACAGTTTTGTGATTTTTGCTGTAAAAGGTTTAGAATATCACCTTTTTTATGGATTGTATTGACGTCTTAACGGTATGAAAAAAATACAATGTACTGTTGAGAAAGTCTTCTATAAAGTGTTGGAATTACTTTTTACCACTTCAATATAAAAAAAACCCTTTAAAAACAGAAAACCTCTATCTGCCCGTTAACTTGGCGATCGTCCTTTTTCATCTGGCATATGAAAGACGGGCGTGAGTGTGAAGAGAGCAGTAGAAAAGAGAGGACGGGCTCTTAAATCATGGCTATTTTTTTGGACTAATTTGTCTGTGAAATATCTAATTTACGTGGGCGAAGCCGCGCGGAACGTCTAGTATTGTATACTTTTGTATCTATTTGCTCAGAATTCAGATCTGGGTGTTAAGTCTGGGTTTAATATCATATTATAATTTCCTTCATAAATACGTAAAATCTGCCAAGTGCGAGTTGGACTCGCGCACGAAGGGTTCTGTACCATTATGGAGAAAATATAGAAAAAAAGTGTTTTTGTATGGGAGCTCCCTTATTATTTATTTTATGTTGAGTATTTTGTGAACGTTTCAGGTGCCTACTTAATGTCATCATTGATACCGAGCAATAAAATGTTTGAAAGAGCCTCCTTAAATATATTTTAATTTATTTTGTTTTTAAACAAAATAACAACAGAAATACATAATCTGTGAAAATTTCAACTCTCTTGCTGTTACCGTTCTTGAGTTACAACCTGGAGAACGACTGACAGACGGACAGTAACGAAGTCTCAGTAATAGGGTCCGTTTTTACCCTTTGGATCTGGGTTAAGCTAACCATAGGTTTTATCCCTCTCGTTCTTTGTATTTATGAAAGAGACAATATAATAATATACACTCTTTGTGAAACAGGTTCTCGTAAACCATACAACATGGTAAATTAAAAAAACCGGCCAAGTGCGAGTTGGACTCGCCACTGAAGGGTTCCGCAGCAGCAATAAGGTTTATTTGTATAAAATTAAAAGGTTTTTGATTTATTTTTATATTTTAGTTGATTTAATGAAAGTTAAATTAAAGTTTATCATTTATGACGTATAAAAAAAACTACTTGATAGATCTCGTTCAAACCAATTTTCGTTGGTAGTTTTTTATAGTAATGTACATCATATATTTTTTTTAGAATTATCGTGCCCCTACTTTAGAAGTTAGAGGGGGGGGGGACACACATTTTACCACTTTGGAAGAGTCTCTCTCGCAAACTATTCAGATTGGAAAAAAATGATATAGGTTAGACGAAAAAAAAAAATTTTGTTCCAGTTGTACCCATGGGGACCCCTAAAATTTTTAATAATTTTTCCATTTTTGTATCAAAATCTTAGACACACACACACACACACACACATATAAACACACACTAACTAACCCGACTTCACCAGTAAATACCTAGATGTTTGTTTGTAAACTATACTGTACTAAGACTGTGTAAACTGTAAAGTATATTTGGGATTGAGGCCTGGTGTCCTGAAATACAGGCTCACGCCTAGTTTAGGCACCAGTCTCCCACAATAACCTGTGGAAGATTGTTATATAGTCTAGTTATTGTATATGATTATTGTGGTGAGAAAATAAAGCATTATTATTATTATTATTATTATAAGGGTTCCGTTTTTTGCCATTTTGGCTACGGAACCCTAAAAAAGACGGGTTGCACTCCGGGAGTGCCGGCAGAAGTGAAAACTTGATTATTAACGTTGTGCATTATTTTTTAACCCATTTTTAATGAAAATCGATTAAAAAAAAAAAAAAAAAACAATCGTTTTAATTAATTAATCGAAACCCTTACAATCGATTAAAAAATATTGACAATCGAAAAAAAAGCTGCTGTCAGACAGACTGTCAAGACACTTCTCACGACAGTTGACTTGCAGGTGGAAACGCGGCCTTAATCAGCGCGTCTGCTAAAGAACTCATTTCCCCGACTGTACATTTCTGCTAAACAACTCATTTTCCCGACTGTACATTTCTGCTTAGCACAATTTTCCCCGACTGTACATTTCTGCTTAACAACTCATTTCCCCGACTGTACATTTCTGCTAAACAACTCATTTCCCCGACTGTACATTTCTGCTAAACAACTCATTTCCCCGACTGTACATTTCGTTCGAGTTCGAGTTCGACACAAAACAAAAAAGTTGGAGAGTAGTCCAACCGTCTTACGCTTTTTCTATCGTTTTCGATCAACACGAAAATCTGACGCGAGTTTCACAGTTTTTACCCATCCCACAAAAGTGCTCAACGCCGCTAAAGAAGTTATCACTTCAAAAAATACTGTGTTGTGGGCAATACTAATCACATTTTTAATTACAGCTAAGCACGATTTCTATAATATAATACTTTACATAGCTGAGTATAAAATTTCCATTCAGTGATGGAAAACAGAGGCTTATTTTTTTTTCAAAAATCAACACAATATAATAATAAAATAGGTACTTTCTACTATGGTTTTACTATAGTTGAACCTGCTACTTATATAATTTATATCCAAATAAGGTATAATTGCTAGGTGCATAAATATTACGGGCTGATAAAGATTATGTACAACATTTTTAATGAAAAATTATATTATAGTATGGTATTACAACTGCTTTGCGACTGGAAATACGAATACCTACTCAATTTAAGTGCATATTATACACTATTTGAATGAATTCGCAGACTGTTTTATGTTTCCAGTAAAGATACTCGTAATATTATATTAAAATGTTTATAATAAAATCAAAGATTTTCGATCTCTTTGTATGTCATTTTCACAGGTGTTTATATATCATTGAATGTTATACTTAACGATTAAGTATTTAAGAGTAACGGCAACGGCAATTTTTTATCACATTTTAAGTTAAGGCGACGCCTTGATAATTTGGCTGTAGCGATGCCGATTTTTCTCAGCAATGACTAAAGCTAAGAAATTAAAGTTCATTGTCAGTATTCATCATGTCTTTGTCTTTGAATTGCCCATAGCATAACACGATTGGACAACTTTTATAACACAGAATTATCAATCAAAAAGACCTCTGTAAAAATAGGGATTCCAATTTTTCCAACAGAGGAGAGTGACTTAAGGTTCCAAAATTTGTACATAAATTGGTTGAAGCATACTCTTTAATATGTGCATAGCTTATATAAAATGTATTTATGGTTTTTAAATTACGCGACAAAAACCATTTTGTCGCTTACGCCCTTTCCATTTTTTGCTGTTCCATTGCTTGTTTTCTATGAGAGACCGGCCCGGCCTCTCATAGAAAACAAGCAATCTAAAACATATCCAACACGGTTTCTTACTTTAGCGCGGCGTCACCTTAAACATAGTAATTGAGTACTAATTAGTAATCACTTTAAAAGCGACATTACTCATTAACTGGTGTTAATAATTACTGTATTTGATAACGATACTTATTTAAGAATTTACAATGATAAGACACAAGTGTAAAAATGGATAAGACAAGAACTTTTAAAAGATTTTCGCCAAGCATTAATCAGAAAAAAATAGTAACTTGAAAACTATGTGTAATATATTTCAAGTTAGTTCAGTTTTTAAATTAGACAGATAATACACAGCACAGATATATTGCTTTGCATTTGTAAATAAAATGAATATAAATTATATATAATATATAACACATAGCATACATTCGCACTTAGCTTCAGTATATAACACTGAGAAATAATATTCTAAATTTCTAACACATTAAAATATCCTGTGTGTTTGTTAAATAGCAGTTCTACAGCATCCTTATTATCTACATTCTACAGAATTAACAATTAAATTCATATTCAGAGCTTCTATAAAAGTTAATTTTAAATTTTAAATTAACACAACAACAAAAAGGTAAACACATAATATTCTGTTATTGTAATAAATATTGTTGTTAAAATACTTATTACTTGTATACTTACAAATTAGGATCTACGTGGTTTCTCACAGTTTCTAACAATCGGAACACTTCTTGTAATGGTGCTCGGAAAGCATCCCACATTTTCAAATTGCTATTCCATGGAGATACACCTAAAAATAGAAGCATAAATTATATGGCTATTTTGGATGTACGAGTACTTGGTCTATCAAAGCTAATATACAGGTATAACGTTTGAAGGTGATCCTAGCTTAATCCTTCAGGCCCCGCGCGAGCACCGGTGATCGCGACAACAATAGAATACAATAGCAATTCCTGGAAATTCCGACTGAAGTATTAATTAAATATGAATAATAACAAACTTACCTATCCTCATAATAATTTGATGTATGTAAAGAAATGGCTTATCTTTCACCCATACATGTGGAAGCTTTTGTGTTTCATTATGCAATACATCCATTTGAAATGGGTAACCTAGAACAAAAAATACACAATTTTAGGCATACTCCGATCTAAGCAATTCTGATCTTAACCCATCAATCCCCAAGCAGCAGCCGGCTGCCGCATAACAATTGAAAATCTATTGTGTCTATGGTACCCACAATGGAGGTGTTAATATAAATAAAAATTGAAACTCAAGCTATGATTTAGTGAAATCTCTAGTAAAATCCGCCTTTTTTAGTTTAAAAATGTTGAAGGCATGCGTCTTTCATGGTCATTTCGTGTCCATATAGGTACTTATGTGTATGGTATTTACATATAAATCCAGGCCCTAATCATTATTAATATAGTCACTGTTAAGCATTTGTGTACTACCAACAATATTTTTTTTGTTGAATTTTGAATGCAGTCTTGGTCTAAGTCAGCCTTTCCCAAAGGGAGCGATAGCACTCCTCTGTGGGTGCTGAAGGCCTAAAGGGGGCCATGTGGGACCCAGAAAAAAATGGGGCCGTTGTATAGTCTTGGGGGGTGATTTGTAATTTCATTTCATCTTTTGGCTTTAATTTTTGGCAAGCAAGTTTTGGAAGCCACTTCTTAGAATATAATATTTTGTTAAACAATCCAGGATTAGAGGAAATTCGGGAATCCAGATTCAGTAGGTGGTAAATGGTAATGGTAAAAATGGTATGGTTTGATAGCGATTTATTTAGCATTTTGTATTAATTTTTATAAAATTTGCGGCAGAAGCCATATAATTTAAATAAAGATAAGAAAGTAGGTGAAACAATGGGGCACTAAAAAGTATTTTTTCTCAAAGTGGCAGTAGACTAAATAAGTTTGGGAACCCCTGGTCTAAATGATCTAAAAATATCAGTTATGTTCATAACTGCAATCTTATCTGAATACATAATTTTTTTTGTGGGTTAGTATACTAATGGCTAACAGCGTCCATATAATATGAGACAATAATGTTATGTCGTTATGTAAATAAATATAATATTTAGTTGTGCAAACTGCTACATTGAAACTAGTTGTGTTGCATGTAATGGCACAATTATGTTTTGTTATAGATTTGCCATTGCCTTTTCTTTAAGTCATTAGTTGACTTAAAGAAAAGGCAATGGAAACCATTCATACTATTTTAGACTGTACAGAATTTGATAAGATAAGTTTTGTTGAATCCATGAATCACTAAATGTAAAATAAATTATAATTATGATTAGCATTATCTTAATATAATTACATATTGTCTAAATAATAGTTAGTACAGTAAATTGTAATGATAAATGTGTATTGATTAACCAACTTAACTACCATGGGTTGTAATGCATTTTTTAACTGATTTTAAATTCAATCTATATTTATTTGTGACAATCCTACATCAATATGCGGTATAATTGCTTTGCATTCGTGCGGGTGTTTCCATAAACATAAAAATATGCCCTAAGCTGCTATATGTTTTTTTCCTTGTTATGTTATTTTATATTACTTGGAAAAACGATTGTTTTAAATTTATTTTTGAGAATTGTTTTAACAATATTTTGTATGTACTTTAACCTGTCATGCAATGAGTTCGTCCAGAACTGCAAACATACAAATAAAATTTCTTACCTACTGAGCGACAGTTGTTTACACTGCAGTCATTTATATTGTGTTCATTATTCATGTGTAAAGGCAGGTTTACGACTGTCGGTATATTTCCAGGTAGCGGGACATTGAGAAGAGGATAGCTGCAAACAATATTACATTGTAAAGTTTCTTTGTTCAAGTAACATGTTGCGTTCAACCAGAAACTACTTGAGAAACTTGGTTTTTCCTTTAGCTGCGCAAACTGTCACTCACCAACATAATAACACAACAGAAAGCGATAGAAATACGGCGGTGGCTGGATACGACGAACAAAATAAACCGTATGTGTAGTAAATCTGGGACACTTTTTCAGGTAATGTATTCCCAGCCATTATTGCGACTAGTGATTACAATTATTAGTCAAAAGTCCGAGTATTGCGTGCTTCGAGTCATGAACCCATTTTACTTTTCTTCACAACACTGAGAAAATATATTATGAAATGTTTACTGGCAACTAGGTTACTATAGTAGTTGATATTACGGTGATAGCATGTCCAGCAGTAATATGGGAAAATAATATGGATATTGGGCATCATGCATACCGAAACATCAACTATTAATTTTACTTATTACATCAGTCACAAACAATACTCCAAGGGATCGACCACGCAATTTTGACAACATTGACATTTGACACATGACGTCTCTATGACATTGACTTTTGTTTTTTTTAATATTTAAAAAATAAAGCAAAATAAATAATACATTCAGGTTTGATGCAAAAAAATGAAAAGTCCTGTTTCGATAATTCACTGGTAGATGGCATTAGTAATTGACTAATCTCAATTTAGAGATCTTTGACTAATCTGAACTTGATCTGAATCTATAATATATGATACGCTGTGCCAGGTAGCTCGACCCAGCTCTGGGGTCTCAGATGGCTTCAACGAGCTTCTTAGATATCCCTCTAAAAAGCTTATGTGCCCACGGACCTCATGCGCCTAGAGTTTTCACCCCAAACGGTTCAAATATGAGATCTCCGCTGAGGTTCTCATACTTGCGCCGCTTGAGGTTCTCTTCTTGGTTTGCGGCTGTGCCCACACAGCTCAAGGTGCCCTGAATATGGGACGAAGCGAGTGTGTCGACACAAGTAGCATCCCACACAAGGGCCCGTCCCACATTCCAGGGAACCAGGGTCATTACATCGGATCTCTTGCCATCATCGCACGCCAAACCGGAGGGTTCCAGTATCGCTGGTACGCCGGCAGTGACAAGAGCCCGGCGAATGAGGTCATTCAGGCTGTAAAAGCGTCCAGCACTTCGCGAGCAGCACAGCCCGTGGTGACCGTAGCTGTCTAGTCAGTGTGTTTGCGGCGTGCACATGCGGTGGCGACATGGGGGGCACCAAGACGCAGGGCAGTGGCAAGAAGGAATGATTTACGGTCCAGCAATGTTAGACGTGTTAAACAGTTTGTTGCGCACCAGTTGGCAGATGGGCTCGTCCCAGAGCCTTTGCGAAGATGTGTTCTTGGGGATATCGCTGCCGGCACTAGCAATGTCCCAGGCGTCCTTGGCCTCGTCCGCAAAATTACTGCGCGGTTTGCGTGGACCGAAGACAAGAACGCCGGTAAAGCTGTGTCTGATGTTTTTCGTATTCCCAGGCCACCGAACCTTAGGTACTGGTAGTGTAGCTTAGGTCCAGGAACGTTCGTCAAATTTTATATTTAAAATTGTGGAAAGCGTATGTTTTAGGATGTCATCTAAGCTATGGAGAAGTTCCAGAGCTGACAACACCGCAAAACATACGTAAATTTTGGAACGAATAAACAATCTAAGCTTTCACTAAAATTCCGTGCTTTTCCATTAATATAGTCCGGAAAATTTGAATCAATACTACTACTTTTTTTTTAATACTTTTATACTATACATGTACCTATTTAAGATTTTTAAGTACCTGCTTATACGATACATTTAATTGTATTTAATACGTGGCTACCATGACTCAGGAACATTGAAAACTTTTTTGTTCCGTCGTCGCGTCGCGTCGGCGGGATTCGACCCCGCAACTCCCGGCTTGAGCGCTGACAACACGCTCAAGTTTCAACCACTGAGCCACAGAGGTTGTCATAATTGAGTATGTTTGTACTAGTGTTTTGAATAAAAAAATATAGACACTATTCTTGTCTCATATAAAAACAATGACCAGCGATGAACACTACTTCAATAATTAAAAGTCATCTGCATATTATGCCTCTCAATAATCTTCTTCTTATATATAAAATTCTCGTCTTAAATATAAAATTCTCGTGTCACAATGTTAATCCACGAACTCCTCCGAACTGGCTTTACTAATTTTTACCAAATTTTATATGCATATTCAGTAGGTCTGAGAATCGACTACTGGGTACTTTATATATTGATAAGTGCATTTGTTGAATAAATAATAGTAAATTATTACAACTGGAGACTGACGGCGACCATTGTTTTAGATTCAAAGACTTTATTAGCATCCAAGTATAGTATACAACATACAAACTCAGCACCTTGCAAAATCAAAATCAAAATTTTTGAAAACAAATAAGCTGATATCTAGTATGTAAATGGATATAAGTGTAAGCAATTTGTATTTAATGAAACATGGCTTGCAGCTGTCTCTAATTTTTATTTGTGCTATTATTCTTACACATTTTTTTTGTAAGATGAAGTATGATCCCATATCGCAGGCAGGAGTATGCATATGCGTAGTATGCTGTGAGGGAGGTTTGTGTGTCTGTGCTGCATTTAAGATAAAAAAAGTGCGTATGTGAATTTTGTGAATTTTGATTTGATGGTTCGAATATGTGTTTTCCAATTTATAGTCGGGACATTTTAATAGACCACATTTGACAGTTCATCAAAATTGTACCTGGTAACCTTATAGCGACGTACATAAAAAATAAATATTTTCGTTTTGTTTTAAGGTGACGCCGCGTTAAAGTAAGAAACCGTGTTGGATATGTTTTAGACTGCTTGTTTTCTATGAGAGGCCGAGCTGGTCTCTCACAGAAAACAAGCAATGGAACAGCAAAAAATGGAAAGGGCGTAAGCGACAAAATGGTTTTTGTCGCGTAATTTAAAAACCATAAATACATTTCATATAAGCTATGCACATATTAAAGTGTATGCTTCAACCAAATTATGTACAAATTTTGGAACCCTAAATCACTCTCCTCTGTTGGAAAAATAGGAATCCCTTTTTTTACAGAGGTCTTTTCGATTGATAATTCTGTGTTATAAAAGTTGTCCAATCGTGTTAAGCTATGGGCAATTCAAAGACAAAGACATGATGAATATTGACAATGAACTTTAGTTTCTTAGCTTTAGTAATTGCTGAGAAAAATCGGCATCGCTACGGCCAAATTATCAAGGCGTCGCCTTAACTGCACAATTGATTAACTTTTTTCAATTACGATTACATATTTATTGTAAATATGGCCGATACGAATTATTTAACAATTTGCTTTTACTAATAAGCAATTCTAAACGTAATAAACAAATTCTGATCTTAATAATTGCACTACGTTACAATGTTACGTCATCTGACCTTTTTTCTTTTTAAACTATAGGAAAGTTACCCTAAAAATCGAAAGCGAATAAATAGTATCGATGCATTGATTACTTGTAACGAAATATCCCCATAAATTAATAACCACGTTGTGAAAAGTAACACATATTTATGTGAAATGAATAATGATAATAGGTACTACTTTTAACAGTTTTTATAATTTAAGCGAATAAATGATTTTTTTTGTAAATTATGTACTTGTCTTATTTTGCTCCTTGAATTTGCAAAAGAAAAAGCAATAATGGGACAGGAGTTTGTTTCAAACGTATAAAATTCAAATATTTTATTTCAGGTTCGTATCGATTTATTCGTTTTGGTCGATATTTTTACGCAGCTCACCTCACTATGGAAATTAATCTGACATTATGTCAAATGTGGCCTATTAAAATGCCCCGACTGTAAATGAGTGTCGATGTTAATGCCGAGCAAGTTAAATGTGTTTGCTGTATCTAAATTAGTGTTCTCAAACGTTGTATTTATTTGTATTGCTGGTTTTTTATATGATCTGAATTGAATAGTTTTTGTTTTTTTAAAGTTAATTTCCAAATTATGATCTCGAAGCCAGTCTGTTACATCTCTTAATATTTTTTGTAATATGTCGTCTGCGACGCACTAACCTCCATTATACAAGTACGCTGGACTAATGATAGTGTACCCTTTGAAATTACAGCTATTTTTTGTGCCTATTTGAAGCGGAATCAGCTCCCCTATTATCAGGGATAGGAACTAAATTTGACGTAAAAATGACGTTTGAAAGTCGCCATCATTTCGCCATATTGGCGCTGATAGCAGTAGTGGGAGCATTTGGAACTAATACTAGTGATGTACAACTGTCTTTTCTATTATCGATGAAATGTTTCAAGATTCAGATAATGTCGACCATTAGGACAAAAATATTAAATTGAATAATACAAACGCTACATATTTGTATTAAAGATTACAGACTTCCTCTCCGTAATTTAGATAGGCGTAATAAATTAACGATTTCATACGTTTTTAATTTATTACGCCTATCTAGCTATTTATTTTTACCAGTTAGCACTACGAAAAACTAAAAACAAAACTGAAGGTAAGCTTCTAACAAAAACTTTGTTGTATTGTATTTTCTAATTTCATTTCTAATATTATCAAAGTAGTGCTAAAGTGTATCGTATGAAAGCTGAACAAATCTGAATAAGTGTTCTGTGTGATTAGACCCTAACTAATCTCATCATATAATATTATAAAGCAGAAGAGTTTGTTTGTTTGAACGCTCTTATCTCAGTCCAAAACTGTTGGTCCAATTTGAACAATGATTTCAGTGTTAGATAGCCCATTTTATATATTTTATCATGCTGAGACTAATAGGAGCTAAGAAATAGAGGAAAATGTGGAAAAAGCGGGGGAATATATAACGTGAAGGATTATATACCTAGGCTATTTTGTGTGGGCCAATTTGTCTGTGAAATTAGACATTTACGTGGGAGAAGCCGCGCGGAACGTCTAGTAATAATATAAAAGTTCCATATTTATTTATGGATCTAGCAAGCCAATTTTTATCGATTTACTTATCTCATTTGATTTTCGCCATTTTGGCGCTGATTGCAGAAGTGCAAGGGAAATTAACTAATTGGATAATGCGATCCATAAATAAATATGGAACGTTTGAATACATTTTTTTATTGGGGTGGAGTAGGTAAGGTATTTATAAATAATAAAAATATATGTGCGATACTTTAACATTACATTTTATTAGTTACCGTTACACAGTTACAGTCTGTTAAGAAAGAGTAGACGCTGAAATAAATTTTCCAAACATAATCACGATCAAATGGTAGTTTTTGTGCCTTGTATTTTCACAGAGAACGTTTGTACACTTCAAATAGTAACGGCAAGCGGTAGTAGCAATTTTCGGACGCCAACCAGGCTTTTCAATTTTTTTCAACCATAATTCCAGTCTGCCTTCGTCAGACGGAAACCTGTCAATTATTTTAAGAGCATAATATGTATTTGATAATAAAAATCGGTTATCGTAGATTTCAATACAATTATTATAGATATCGATAAGTTTTATCGACAGAAAACTCCAGCACTATTGAATTTTATTGTTTATCAAAAATCGGTAAAACAAAGGTGAATATGTGGTGAATATGGTATAATAAGAATAGTGCTACATTTTAAAGTGCCTATATTATCAATAAATGTTTAATATCGTAGAAATTAGCTGTTACTTGTGAAATGTAACCCCACATCCAGTTTTGTACCGCGTTTTACATAACATACAGTACAGTACATACATACAGTTACATACATACCTACAGTTTAACTGTGAACTACCACCACTTATTTATATAAATACTTAATGGCGTAAAATTTTAAAAACACGAAAACAATTCAAATGATTAAGCCATAGAGAATTAAAATACATACATGGTTACCAATGGTTACGTCAAATTTAGTTTCTATCCCTGATAATGGGGGAGCTGATTCCGCTTCAAATAGGCACAAAAAAAAGTGAGTATAATCGGTCCAGCGTACTTGTATATTGGAGGTCAGTGTCTGCGACGGGATAGCGATCGACGTTGCCATGGCGACATACCTACTTATTTAGTCACTTCAATAAAATAATATGGGCGAAATACTTTATATTATGGGAAAGCAACGTTTGCCGGGACGGCTAGTAATTATACAAAAGTCTAGCGCAAACAATTTATTAACACATCAAAAGCTTTAAAACGGAGCGTACCGTTTAAAACGGCTTGTAAGTTTGGACAAATTAGCACTTAGCGAGGGACGTCTTTAGTAACAACACTTAAGTGTGATATTAAAATCGCAACTGTCGGTGGGATTGTGGGGGTGGGATAGAGCGGCGTCTTATCGCGAGTGTTTCCTGCGGAAAGACTGCGGCCACTCATCTGCGTTGGCAACGTGAATGAAACGCCGCCGTGGAGTCGCTATGCCCACGTGGTACGTGAGTTTTTTTTTCACTAACAAAATGTTGATATGTCCTTTTTGGGACGCGAGGTATATCCATACCAAGTTTCAGCAAAATCGGATCAGCGCTTTGGGCGTGAAGAGGTAACAGACAGACAGACACACTTTATCATTATAATAAAAACCATTTTTTTAATCTTAAAAAATATATACTAGCTGTCCCGGCAAACGTTGCTTTGCCATAATATAAAGTACTTACCTATTTCCCCCATATTATTTTTTTGAAGTGACTAAATAAGTATGTTACCATAGCAACGTGTATCGTTATCCCGTCGCACAAGCAATGGTCGCCCTTAGTCTCTAGATGTAATAATTTACTATTATTTATTCAACAAATGCACTTATCAATATATAAAGTACCCAGTAGCCGATTTTCGGACCTACTGAATATGCATATATATAAAATTTGGTAAAAATCAGTAAAGCCGTTTCGAAAGAGTTCGCTGACTAACATTGTGACACGAGAATTTTATATATAAGATGATAATAAAAAAACGGTTTACACGTTTACTGAACTAATTATAAGCTATTTTAGACTAGATGAGGAACACGGACAGATTGAAACTATAAGGGTTTCTTGTTGGCTACGGAACCCTAAATAAGATACTGCGATGAGATTCGCAGTTTGTGTGAGAGTATACTTACTTCGTAAAAATTACATTATAACAATTACAGTAGGTACTTACCTACCTACTTCATCAAATTAAGCCTGGCCGCACATTGTCCGAAATTTCTGATCAGAAACATTTGAACGTCGGCCGGACCGCCACACCGCACAGTATCCGAAATTTCCTTCCGGCGAGTTCGAGCTCACGCGGCTCAGTACAAAATGTAAGAGAGAGCGCGATCCGATTTTCTGATCAGAAACATTTGAACTGCTACCGATCGACGTCACCTGACATAAAGTTTCTGACGCCCGCCGGAACGCAATTAAAAATTTCTGCCTTCCGATAGACGGCATCTGACAACTCATCCAGACCGGACGTCAGACACAAAGTATATGAGCGGAATGCGTTTCGGCGGGCGTCTGACATTATGTGTCAGATGACGTCGATCGGATGAGTACTCTGGTGTTTCATCATAAGGTTTTAGGCCCAGTGGGCCCGATGACCAGATATGAATTTTTAACATTTTTTTCACCCGGCGATTGGTCCCACTTTTAAGATCATGCAAAAATTTTTGAAATAGGGTTGGCGCAAAAATAATCAGTTATGACCATATTAATATTGTTTTGTACATTTAAAACATATCTGACACCATCACCTTAAAACTTATATTATTATTATTACTATTATTAATACCTAAACATACTGCGTCGAATCAAGTTTAAAAAAAATACCTGCTCTATAGGTACTGCATGAAATTTTAATGGTTGTTTTCCTATAGTTTTCCCACAAAAATGATTCTATCCTAGTAGGTACGATAGACTTGGGAAGTTTTTTTCGTATTCAACTCATATATAAAATTCGGCCGGGCTATAGCCGCTCGCGCCTATCGGAATAAAGTTGCCATAGTAGGTCATACAAAATATTTTTCATTTTCAAATTCAAATGTCTTTATTGCCAGAATGTTGTTGATATAAAGGTATTATTAACTACTTACAGTTCTAACATTCTGCCATAACAATGGCGCGCAATTGAATTAAACATGCTTATATAAAATGAATTAATTAATTAGTCGTTATCTTACAAAGAATTTTAATTATAAGCCAATTAAGAAATATATAAGCTTTATTTAAAAATAATTATTTTAAATAAATTTTAAACTGAAATACTCAGACCAATAAAAAAAGATAGACAGAGCCATCCATGCTACGCGGTGAGGCAGGCAATAGCAAGCCGATACGGCCATAAGAAGCCGGCCGCCCGCCATTCCGGTTTCAACGAGTGACGGCGCATGTCGTTTTCATCTGTGTCAAGAAATATGAAAATATGCCGTCCTGCATCGTTAAATGGTGCAAAAACAATTCTTGTGCTCAAAAGAAACCTTGTGGGATTACGTTTCACAAGTAATTAGTTGAATATTTATGCATTACCACCGAAATAACGAATTTAATTTATTAGTTTTAAAAATTGTCTCGGGAGTCTCGGAACACAGAACCTCAACCAGTGCTGCATGCTGGTCGCAAGATATTTTTCCCCATAATAGGGGAAAAATATTATTACGTGCTGTATTATCCTGACAAATGTTTATTTTTAACCTAAAATTCGTTATTCATTTAAAATCTATTAATATAAATAAAATTGGAGTGTCTGCTTGTAGTATTGAAAGATTTTTTTACTATTTGCATATTAATCTGTATACGATACATACTGCGTACACCAAACAACATTCTTTACAATTTTTGTCTGTATGTATGTCTGTCTGTCTGTCTGTCTGTTCTTAGTTGAAACACATAATTTATTAGATATAGATATTTAAGTATTTACTTTTTTCAGCAATTACTAATGTATGATGATTAACAATCTAGTTTGATAGCAACTTTTGTAGTCATTACTTAGTAGTTTAATAAGACTGCAACAGGATGGGAGTTTGACAATCTGAAACCCTGAGTTGGCAACATTATTTTTATGCACACAAGCGCACGCCTAGCGTATTTATGCTAGGCGTGACGCACACATTGATCGACAGCGACTTCACCCCATTACCTGTAAATACTCCGTCTTTCTTTTTTTATTGGTCTGAGCTGAAATAACTATACAATAATAATATAATTAGATTATTTATAAAATATTATGTTCTTTTGTTATTATTTATGTCATAAGAGATTTTAATTTATTATATATGTCCATTGAGTGATTTTTATTTAAATATAATATATTCATTCAGTGTGTATTAAATGTTTTCATACAAAGTAATTATTTTGTTTTTTATTCAAATCTACAACTTTTTTGCTAGCCCTACCTACGGACATAAGCCCAAAAGTCATAAAAAATAATCACTTGGGAGTTGGGGCCAATCGCCAGATAAAAAATATTAAAAATTCATATCTGGTCAATGCCCACTGGGCCTAAAAACCTTGGGACCAAACACCAGAGTACTCTGGATTCAAATGTTTCTGAACAGAAAGCGTCATTACACCTTGACTGATTGACACATCTACATAATATAAATAAAAGTTACTACGGTAAAGCACGAATCAATAGGTGTGATCATTTCTCCGTAAAGTGTACCACAAAACTCATGAAAATAAATTATTTCAATAGTTGTAAAGCGATTCTGAAATAGACTAAAATTCGAGATTCTTGAAAGTTTGGAATGAAATATCTTAAAAACCTGAGCTGATAGAAAGAAAATTTCTTAGAAACATGTGATCGGGACACAAAGTTCTTACAGAAGCAGCTTTTAGTTCTCAGGCACCAAATTTACTGTTGACCAGTGTTATATATTATAGTGTCCTTAATAAACACTTGACACACATAAAATAAACAGTTTATAAAAGAAAATAATATTAAAATCCACTCCACACCTCTCTGTGCTGGATGTTCAGTTTTTAACAGCGTTAATAACGGTGGAATTAAAACGCGAGAGGCCGCGGAGGACGATTTAATTAAACCTTAACGAAGCCTCCCCCTCCCCCCACCCCTCGCCGCCCTGACTCACCTGCCCAATGTTTTATTTAACTTTTATAAATGACACAAGTAGCTCTGTTTCTGTTTGTTTTCATTTGAAATTAAGAGCAATTAATGAGTAATGGAAATAAGCAAATAAAACTTTCTGGCTACTTAGGCTCTGCGGTGGAAAAACAAATTAGTAAGTGAAGGTTACAATTTTAGCAGTCTGTGTATTGTGTATGCAGCTGACTACAGTCTACAACAATATTATTATGAGCCTATTTCTTTTGGCTTCACCGTATTAAATTGAGCATTTTTTTATTTTCCTAAATCATGTATCAGTCTTGCGATTAGATAATAATATTGTGAGCAGATGAGTTTATATTAGCATGAGCACATGACCAGGTAGGGGGAGGTTGTTCTTTATTGCGAATATTACTACCTATATTGATTAATGATTACTAGACTAGACTATACATGGCGGTAGCGGTCATTGACTACCTGTCAAAAAACTTATCATTGTCTATACAAAGCCGCGATTGACAACATCTGACACATGTCATGTCAGTGTCCCACAGGGAAGTATTTTAGGGCCAACACTGTTTTTAATATACATCAATGACCTGTGTCAACTAAAACTAGACCGCGGCATAATCATTTCATACGCCGACGACACAGCACTTGTTTTTTCTGCTAACACACATCGCGAAGTTTTCGAGTATGCACAGCAAGGTTTTAATATCGTAAATAATTGGTTATCGACTCATTTATTAACATTGAATGCCGAAAAAACTAAATACATAAAGTTTTCGATGCGTAAGCCAACCCCAGCAATTACTAACCAAAAACTATATGCACATCTTTGCACAACACTATCTAACATAACATGCACATGTCCTAGTATTAATGGGATCGAGAACATAAAATATTTAGGTATAATAGTAGATAAAAATCTATCCTTTAGGCCTCATGTAGATAAACTATGTGAAAAAATACGTAAATTGATGTTTATTTTCAAGAAGCTTCGTCATGTACTAGACCAAGATTTAATCAAGCAGGTGTATTTTGCTTTATGTCAATCGATGCTAACTTATTGTATTACATCTTGAGGAGGAGTAGGTAAAACGCTGTTATTAACTGTTGAAAGAGCACAAAGGGCAATAATCAAAATATGTAGCTTTCGACCTTTTCTTTTCCCTACTAACCAGCTTTATAACTCTTTTCAAGTACTAACAGTTCGTCAGCTATAGTACTGAAGCAACACATAACTCTACCCTTCTATCCGGATTCCATGAACAAAAGGCGGAAAGATATCGTTTGTCCACTGGAAATAAGTACAAAACATGCTTTTGCTGATAAATTCTATATATTCTTAGGCCCTCTTCTTTATAAAAGAATAAATGCCGTGCTAAATATATATGCTGCTAATTACTTTATTTGTAAAAGAAACCTTAAAAATTACCTTCAAAGTATGAGTTATGAGGAAACAGTGAAACTTTTAGTGGTTTTGCAATAAAATAACATTACTAAAATAAGATTAAGTATAATATTGTGCATTAATAACATGTTAATATAGGTCATTAAAATCATTATTATAGTTAGTATAATATCTAAGTTAATCTTTAACTTTAAGGCATAGTATAGTTTGTATTCTAATATTTGTTTTAGAATTAAGCCTTAGTTTTCGCCTGAAACACAGGAAATCCTAGTTCAGGCAACACTTTAATCATTTGTATTTAGTTTTTAAGTAGCGTTAACGATTTGTAAATCACCATTATGAATACTGAATAAATATATTATTATTATTATTATCTCGCGGGAACCATGCATTTTCCGAGATAAAAAGTATCCTATTGTCGTTTTCCGAGACTAAAAGTGTCACCATATCAAATTTCTCCAAAATCTGTTCTGCGGTTTTGGCGTGAAAAATTAACAGACAGACAGATAGATATAGTGACAAACAGTCACACTTTTCTATTTATAATAATATTAGTATGGATATTATCATATTGGACCTTAAGGCCGCGTTTCCACTGAAGCGGAGCGGAGCGGAGCGGAGCGGAGAGGAGCTTAGCGGTGCCCGAATTGACCAATCATGCTATTCCAGCAGAATGACAGCGAAGATTTCGAGCATGGTGATTGGTCAATTCGGCACCGCTAAGGTCCTCTCCGCTCCGCTCCGCTTCAATGGAAACGCGGCCTAATCCAGAGCGTCCAAGTCCAGAAGAAGGTTAAAAGTTTGATTACTTACCTAAAAAATAGTAAACTTAGTACTTCTACTAACTTCTCCATACTTGAACCCAATCTACTTTAGTACTCAAATTTGCCCAACAAGGTTGTTATTCTAGATAAGCTATCTACTTTCAGTGATTCATTAGTGGCGACGCGTCATTTCGTGTTGACGCGGGTCGGCTGATAGCCGGTGATCCTGCGTGATTTACGGCTATGCAGCCTGCCTCTACGTACAGACGGACATGAATATACTGCTTTATAATAGATGCTGTGCTGTATAAAACGTTGCTAATGGCATTTGACTTGGTTTTTGGACATGTATGGGTTTCGCAAAAGTCGTTTAGATTATTGAAGCCCAGTAGCAGCAACTCAGTTTTATGAATGAACAAAATTCATTGCTTTGATATACTCCAGTGTCACCCTCACAAATTGTGATAGGTACCTCAGTTCAAATGTGAGAAACTCTTGAGATTCCATCTAGGATCTAGAACTTATATTTCTTCTGCACTGTGCAGAAAAAATATAGGTTTTGATCTGATGCAAAAAATATGCACAACTTATTTGACCTCACAACTACCTCACAATCAGCGACTACACAATCTTTAAGATACCTACAATCCAGCTGTTTGAAAGTTAAGCGATGTTATAGAGTCGTCGTAGAATCGACCTCGTAAAAAATAGAGCTTTTGTTTGAGTGGGATATACTTACAGATTTTGTGTAATACGGAGCAATAATTAATTAAGATATTGATAGTTTACATAATATCTAGAAACTTAACTTAATATTAAATTTATTTCGCCCATAGGCCGTAACATTACTGATATTCAAATGAACGCTACCTGGAGCGTTTTAAAAATTCTAATTTAGAAATATTTTAAACGTTTCATTAAGGTGAGACTGTTCATTTGCAAAATGATAAATATGGCATAAATTATTTCATTTAATATTCAATTTTGTTCTTTCGCGGCGGCTTCGGGCATCGCGAGTAACGAGACACTTTGTCGCCACCCTTTTTTTCCCTGCAACGATACTGTTTGCCTCCTGACTCTTAATTTTAAGTTCAAACATAGGGGATAACTGTGCTCAAAAGAATACTTGACAAATACTCAAGCGGCATACACCTGCTACTCTTTTTATGCATATGTATTAGCATCATTATGTACATTTTTATTCCCTTTTAGCCACTTTTATCTTGGTACGAGATAGACTAATATGACTTTGATCTGAGTAGATACTAAAATTGATAAATGTTTCAATTCGTACTTGGTGAATTAATTATTTATACTCTTGGCTTTCTCAGTCGTTTAATTAGTGCTCTTTCGGAAGTTTTAACTGTTTACTTTATACTAAGCGATACAGACCAGACAAAATCTTAAGAAAAAGCCGTATTTTTTCACATAATTAAGCGGCTGTAAAACGTCGCTAGAGCACTGAGCACACCTTTATTGTTATAGCTAACGGCAATATTTACGGAATGTATATCTACAAACCTGTGAATTTATAGTGAATACCGCCGGCAAAGGACCCGGGATCTCCTCAATACAGTTTGTACGATGCTTTATTAACCTCATACATGGTGTATATATCGTGGATGTCAACAGAGGATAGTTCCAGAAATTTATGACGTATTAAATTGTAATTTAGTATCGCGACGGAACGAGAGTCGAGCTTAAAAGATCAAGTAGGTGGAAGGCTCGACGATATTGTGCACGTCTTAGTCCATTTTATCACGAGACAATAATCACGTCTTGTGTTATATTTAACGTTTGAATAATGACACAGTTTCTTTAACTTCTTCAAATATGTTAATAAGAATCAATGAATGAGGAGAAACAACTGCAGGGGGGCAACAAAATTATATACTTAAATTCCAATATAAAATTTAATTAAAATATCGTGATGATTTAAAATTTAATATAATACTACAAACTAACAACTATAAAATACCTACTCTGTTAGAGATTACTAAATAGTTACTACACTCTGTCCTAAAAAATGTTGTCACTTGAAAAAACGTTAAGTAACATGGCCTTAATTACAAAGTTACTATCCGAGATCTGTCCTCCTCCCGCGGCTCGGAATTTATGAAATTTAAAAAGTTCCCGCGGGCAGCGCCGACGAAAAAATGTGATTAAATATGTTTTGTTCAAGAGCAAGACATTAAAGCGATGTTAAGGGTGTGATAATAAGGGCGTTGATAAGCGTTTATTAGCCGTCGGACGGGGGCCGACCGGCTCAATGCGACCCGCTAACGCTATCTAGGGGGACTTAAATCATTTTAACGTAGTTTGCGATGCAACTCGCCTAAGAAAAAACGCGATGATACGACTTTTATTTGCCATTTAATTTGCTCGCCTTTGACATAACCGCTTTTTTCGGGAAAGTTGCCGCTTTGTCTTCTATGAATGATAGTCTTTTTGATTTCGGTTTCGGCGTTAACATAAAGTTTTACGGTATTCTTACAAATTTGGAAGGGGGATTTGAAAGAGTTGGCTACATTTTTATATGTCTGAGTACAATATTTAGAACATTTTTAAAACATAAGTTTCTATAACTAATCCGCCAGAATTTGTTTAACTATGCTTAAATTAATATGTTACAAAAATAGCTGCTTTCACAAATAGTAACTATAGTTGTCTAATTTTTTTAATTTCTTATAGTAAAAGTACAGACAATAACTAAAAAAAAAAACAATAAAACGAAGCGATGATTCTTTTGATCCCGATAATGAATAGTCTCAGTTGTTTTTTGCATTGTGTGGGGTGTTTGCGGGGGTCGCAGGTGCGTTCAGCGGCCCGGCTTACCACTATTGATGCTCTGATTTACAATACCAACCTGATGTAAGCAGTGAGCTTAGTGAAACTAATAATGTGGCGACATGGTGTCGACAATGCATAAAGTACGCTGTGCTACATATCTGTAAAACATAACGCGAGATGTTGTTTTTAGAAATATCTTTGTTTAATTTGTTTGACATCTAACGTAACACATAATTTTGTATTTTTTAAGTATATTAAAAGAACGTACACATTTTCTTACCTTATTTTAACTAGCTAAAAGCTCGGTATTAGATAAAACACGAATAAAATGACATTTTCTAAAATGATTCCTAGCTAGATCGATTTATCGCCTCCGAAACCCCCTATATACTAAATTTCATGAAAATCGTTGGAGCCGATTCCGAGATTCCAATTATATATACACAAGAATTGCTCGTTTAAAGATATATTAATATAGTGGAAAAAGTGCAAGAAAAGTGTGTTTTATTAGTGTTTAGCATGAATTTCCACCAAGAACCGACAGTACAATCAATTACATATAAAGATATATCGTATGAAACTAAAGAAATTGGCGCAGGTAATTTTTAAGAAGACTATGCTGTGGATACGGGCTAATAGCTTCTCTCATAATTAATGGCTCGTCTAATCTTTCAGTCCAAAGATAGCTTCAATTAATTATTAAATTTCGATAACAAAAAGTAGTTAGCGCTGATAGACCTTTTTTTTTTTACATGGGGAAATGCATTACGCATCCCCGGCGGATTGGGGACATCGGCCGGGGTATGTGGGACTCTCCGAGGAACTACCCACTAAAACCCCATGGTGCTCCACTCACCGCTTAGGCAAAGTTAGCGCTGATAGACATAGAAAAAAGTAACTTTTCTTAGTATGTTATAGCAAATAAATTTTAATATTGTTTTTAAACGATGATCTATTCGTCTTTGATTCCACATGGTGGATATCCATTATATAATATGCTGTAGACAGTTTTACTATCATAGTGGCAATCAAACCTTAATATAACCAATATTAAAATATAATGACATTACAACCGTAAAATAATTAATTATTACAAACCAAAACAATTTTGAGCGCTGGCACCATAACTCGTAAAGTCGTAACCTTTAATATAAGGGTTAGTCCATCATGGGATTACAGATATAAAACGTGTTGTACGCAATTAGTACGGTAAATTTCAATTTGATTGGTGTAATTGCACCTCTCCGCCGGGTTCCGTGGCGCAGTTGTTATTAAGCGTTTCTAATTTAACGTCATTTGCATAGATGCTGCTTGATTGCGGCTGATTTTTGCATTGAAATTGCCGTACGTTGTTTTGAATGTGTAATCGTTATTTTTGAGTATCGAACGTGAAAAAACAGTAGTCGTACAAAAAATAAACTATAATAATATGGCATTGCGTGTGCAATGTCCGTATTATACTACTTTGTTTTACAGTCTCTACTTTAAAGAGTCTAGAGTTTTAACCGTTCAGCTGTAGCATAATATATTTATCGGATCGTCGAGCGGTATATTGAAACTGATTTAATGGCCATGGAATAACATTGCATTCATCCTCTAAGATTGTGGGCGTATATTAGTAATCTACACTGAACGTGATTAACCAGATATCGTCAGATTGGAACCGATGGGTTTAGGAGCATACACCGTTCCTTCCAACATTCCTAATAATTCTAGATATTTGGCAGGTGATGGTTGTCACCTCTCAAAAGTCCATCGTCAGTTAGACAGCGTCACTCAAAACCCCATCCGGACGTACTGGCCGCTCCAACAGATAACATACATTATAAAACTTATCTCAAAATAAGTTGCCAATAGACAAGTTAATCGCGCACGCCGATATATTGTTTGTCTATAATATACCAAACATCGTCTCATGTATCTAGGGCTTACAGTTAGCTACGCGATCAACATACAAATGTTGTTTCTATAGGTAAAGCGTGGTAATCCGTGTTTTCTGTTATTAACGGGATTATTTCATAGCGCGTCGGATGGTTAGGGTTGATACTCATTATAGTTGCGGTAGAAATATTATCTGTCAAATTAATTGTTAGAGGCGGGCGGAGGGCGAACGGGGTCGCAGGGGGCCGTCGGGTGGCCCGCACACCCCTGTCACAGATACAAATCGCGCGGATTTACGCGCTCTCGAGCCCCGCTGGAATTTATCCTCTTCTATTTACGTATCCTTTTATTTGTTTCGCTCCTATTAGTCCCGATAGAGAATTTTTATGTTTGCATGCCCCCGGCGCCTACCCTCGTAAAGCGGAGTCGCGGGCGCTTTACAGCGACGATAACACAATTTTCAGCCGAGTGATCTCCGTTTATCCGATTATGAAGCAATAAGTTAGCGCGCTGACTGCAGTAAATATTTTCGTTTGCGTCTCGATGGCTTAGCGTGACTAATTGGGTCGTTTATCGTAGATCCAGGTGCGCTGACAGGCGTAATCCGCTGGCGAGCCCACTTCCAGTCCGACACACTCTACACTAAACACCTCTCATTTACACACAGGCCGACTGCCATTAATTTATTCGCATCAGCTGAAATGAGCAGAAGCTGCCCCGACAGCTATCAAAGAACTACTGTCTAAATAACATATTATGTAAGAAAAAAAAGTTTAACTTAAAGCTTGAATGAATTACATCTCCTTGTTCTTATATCCGAGCTAAACTAAAATATTGACTTTCTATTACAAATAATAATTCATATACCTACGTAGAGTACTCGCATAGTTTACAATGGTATGAGTTTGAACAATAAAGTATTCTGCTTTATTCTTTACATCCCAAGAAGTAACTTAGACATCATCAGTAAGTATACATCCCATATTACAAGGACACAAATCGACAGTAGCATTCACCGCAGTGGCATGTATACCGGGATATCGCAGGGAGAGGATCAGCGGAATCCGCCGGGCAAACATTTAAATTAATGTAATAAAGAGGCGTGAAATGCACGGCTTTCCGGCTCGGCGCGGGGGATTATCGAATGCCTGCGTAGCGCGTAGCACGTCACGCCGCTACGTGTTCGACGTAGGGCACGTAAAACTTTAAGATCGCTAGATTTGGAAGTGGAAGGAGAGGATAGTCGGGCACTTGGGACGCCCTGACGCTGACTATGACGCTGCTACATGTTTGGTATAGGTCGCACAAAACTTTAAGATTGCTCGATGAAATCGGAGGTCGACATTTGTACATAATACATGTGATGGTAAGCAGCTACGTATTTGGTATAGGTCGCGCACGGTTGTTAGATCGATAGACCTGCGAAACAGACGGAGCAATCGGAGCAGAAACTACGTGTTGGGATTTGGTGTATGTCGTGCATAAGTTTAAGATTGCTCGCCGAAACTACATGGTATTCGGCGCATGTATAAGCTAAGCTAATAGCTTACAATATATACTAATGTTGAGTCATTGACTGATCACAATCTAGTACTAAATTCGACCCATCTATTCGCTAATGTATATCGTGTCCTCATAAAAAAAGTACTAGCCATTTAGCCGAAACTTTTTCGTTTTCGCTTCGTTATAGAATCGCCGATCAAAATATATGGAATTGACATAAGACGAGTCGAACGTCAACGTCATATTAACGAACGCTTATGTCAATTCCATACATTTTCATCGGCGATTCTATAACGAAGCGAAAACGAAAACATTTTAGTTACAATATTTTTTTACCTTTTTTTCTTACTATAAAAAAGGTGCATTAACGATCAACCAACTAAAGTGATATAGAAAATCGGACAGCCAATATCGGCTAGGTAGTCAGACATAAATTGGGGCCGTTTTTAAAGGCTTAGCGAGTTAATCCGGCCCTGATAATGGGGTTAACACGTCAGCATCTACAACACAACCCTTGTTACCGATACCTAAGGCTTTGGATAGTTTGATTGTGTGAATAATGTTACTCTTATTTTAGTAAAAAAATTATATGCTCAAAGAGGCTAATATTTTCAAATTGAATTTTACCGTACTAATTTTAATTAAGTATAAGATATAATAATATGCAATTATTTATTACAATAGGTAGGTAGATAAAACTTAAAAATATAACATGACGTTTTATTATAAGAATTACGCGTAAAACAACTCTGCATCTGATATTATTCCCATGAAATTAGAATTAAGAGTGTTTTATTAATATTTCATGCAGCTATATAGTTACAGTATAATAAATGGCAGTAGGCTGTACATATAGGTTTGTTTTGATGATCGCATCAGCGACCAGATGTGGCGTAATACAAACTCCACCATTATTGTACAAGTTTGAACAAAACGTGACATGCCTTGTATACGTGAAACTTTTTTACCTTATGGTGATTCTCTTGGAAATCTTTTAACTTGGTTTCGTAGAAATGTGCAGCAAAGTTATTATTATAAAAATATAATTGCTAAATACCTATGTCCAACAATATCTTTTTAAATTTAATTTCAGAGGTTTTGTAACATGACTTTATTCATTAATAACGCTTTTGATTGGCTTCGCCAACGTTTACTAATCAAAGACTAAGTATATTGAAAATATAAACGTTTTAAAAACGTCAGAAACTAAGCTGTAGATCAATAATCGTTGACTTACTTTTATCACATTACCTCAACATAGAAAAGGTAACTCACACATTTTGATTAAATCATCATCGGACGATCACATCAATTTACACGTCAAAGGAAAAGCATACATCATATCGGTCTCATATGTTCGTGGGTCAAATAAAACATTCCAATCACGTTGGCGCGCTTGTTTTACAAACCTATACGTCGTGGGTTCCGTTAACTCGTGTTTTCCCCACGGTAAAAAGAACCTTATGTTATCGTTACAAGGTTTAACTTGTATCAGAGGGATGCCGTCCGGTACACATGACAATGCAATCAGCGGTGACCGGGCGGGATTTGGTTCATACATGAGAGGATTTGCGGGATGAATAAGTTTCGGCCCTACAAAATAACAAAGAGATCTTATAGGTTATTGCCCGTTACGTGTTTTATAAGGCAGTTTGCAAAACTCCTCTATTTGATCACTATAAACAGATATTGACATGGCCAGATCAAAGCGATCGTAATATCGAACTTATTACTACAAATTATAGCATGGTTGGCTATATGGTGTTTTTGAATACATTATAAAAAAATGTCTTGTAAAATTGTGTAAGGACTAAGGACCGTAGTGAATCGTTACTAGACATTTATTAGGATAACATGCATTTGCATATTTTCAACGATTTTTTATGCATTTTCTGTTATTTTAGCGTTATTGCGTGTACCGGCACTTAACACTTTTGTTTGAAGGGCTTGCTTCAGTACTTCACTGGCTATTTGACCGAGCTTTGCTCGGTAATACTCGGTATTTAGTAAAACACGAATAAAACGACATTTTCTAAAAATAATTCCTAGCTAGATCGATTTATCACCCACGAAACCCTCTATATACTAAATTTCATGGAAATCGTTGAAGCCGATTCCGAGATTCCAATTATATATAAATTGCTCGTTTAAAGATATAAGATATAAGATTTGTGTTTTTTTACCTTTCCAGAACTTCTAACATACATCTTTTATAAACCGCCATAAACAAAATGTTACCATAACAAATAAAGTATTTTTAAGAAGTAAAGCTGACTTGCAATTAATATTCACCCTAAAACCAATTGGTACATAATTCTTATTACGATTACTAACACAATAGTGACCATGATTAAACAGCAATCGAGGATATAAACAGTGAAATAGCTTGGTCCATCGCGCGCCCGGATGTTGTCTCCGGCCGGAGATCGCACGAAAACGATGGTCAACCACGACTTTGCTCCAGAATAGGCTTTTTGATGATTTCGCGAATGGCGACTGAACGAACGGTGAATAGGGTTGTCGCTTGTTAGATTCTTGAAAGGGTTAAACGTAGATTAAGTGTGTCTCGGCATCGTGGCGTCGGATGCACCGGAAATATATTACTTACTTATAATAGCCAAAAAGACGATTAGTATCGGTTTGTTGGTATAGGAGAGGTTAGAGGGGTTTGGTATAGAAGTAGGGAGAATTTTTTTCTCTTCATAAACGCTGTCAATACATTGTAAATTTTTTGTCAATACCCAAACTTCAGGTTTTATATATCAATAAATTTGTTACTTGTTAAATATTCTTTTATTAATCTCTTTCTTAAATTTCTTGTCCCTGTCCGGGCACAGGTGACAAGATTGTCTCTTCTAGTACTAGGTCGGGCATTACTTGAGAATAAAACATTAGCGAACTTGCTGCTAAAAACTAAAAATTGTAGCTGTATTATCACTGGCAACCCTGCATCGAGCGGTTCGTCGAGCGGCTCGGCACACGTCGGCTCGACGAGCGGCGGTGCGGTAACAGATTAATGTCGCCGATCTAATATTCCGACAGATGCGGTCGCGATCACACATTTTGCTCCACAAGCTGGTACAAATGTCACAAATTAATTTCATTAAACTCAACCCGGTTTGTTGCTCGTATTTTACATGTTAGTGGACGTTTTAGACAACATGTAAAATGTAACTAAAAATTTTAGTCGAGACAATTAAATATCTAATTTTTAGTCAATTCAGAATATTTTTGCCAGAGTATTTTCTTATCGTCTACAACGTATTTTAAATTAAGTTTACACACCTTTTTGTAGCTTAACTTATAACTATATATAAAATTTTACCAAACCTTATCTCTTCTTACCATTTACCCTCGACACTTGATGATAAAGGGTTTCGTTGACATTAAAATAAACGTTTTATATTTTTTTTGCATCGACGCCGATATCGTTAACCCTAAACGCAAATTCGATCATATTAGAATTAAAGCGTTTAAAAAAAGTAACATGAAACCTAGCCCCGTTACCAAAACCACAAGACTTAAAAATACTTTTCAGTCAGAAAGTGACGTCAATGAAATGTATTGTGAGTTTTGACAGATGCGGGTAATCGGTCGCCTCCCCACGGCCCGCGACTTCGCAAACACCATTAACTCAACATGCCTTTACATCTGCGAGCTGATATTAACGGCCTTATTGGCTGCGGTGATTAGAAAACTTGGACACCTCCGTGAGAGACAAAATGACAATGTTCCTTCAAAGATTTAATAGTCAAACTGCATAGCAGTTCTGTAAGTTTAAGACTACGACTAGGACTTTAAACTAGTGATACTTTTTGTGTATTATAAAACAAAGGATACCCAGCTTACACTGGGTATCCTTTGTTTTATAACATACAACTTTAAAATGCTTGATAATCAGTTTTGAATTATTTAACGTAAGAATTAGCTTAGGTAAATTTCTACCTTATCTAATTTCAATCATTTAACGTCTATTATTTTTAAGTGAAAGAGTAACAAACATTGATACTTTCATCCGTACATTCATACAAGTTTACTTGTATTTAAAAGTTATTTTAGGTAAAAAACTTCATAGTATATTCCTGATTTACCAAAAAAAATATCAAACGGGTTCGTGTTATTGAAAACTAATGTATTTTACGATTACGATTCAGCGCGCGCTCCGCTCGTCAACATCTCACTTATTTATGAGATCGGTGCCTTAACGACCTGTGGCGTGTGGCTTTCGCCTCGATTTTGACTTTTTGAAGCTTAAAAACAAGAATATACTAAACTTGAATGATATTCAGAAAATATAGTTTTTTATGTTTGCGCAAATAAAACCAATTTTCTAAGTTTTTTTACTCACTTGACTTCACTCATTATTTTTTACTCACTAGATGACATAAATTTAATATCACTCGTCTCCTAAACCTTCCCTGGATTTTCGCGAATATTTCAAAATAAAATTACCGAAATCGGTTCAACCGCTCCGGAGTTTTAGTAAGACTAATTTTTTGTATTACTAGTTACAATAATTTTGTTCAAAGAAATTACCAGTTACAGTAACAGCTTTTATTCAAAGTTACATCAAAACGTCGTCAAGTGATTACTGATTAGTAAAGTTCGTAGCGGTCCGCTACGCACCGTAGCTCGTAGCCGCGTAGCTCGTAGCTCGTAGACGCACCAGCTGCGCGCAGATTGCTTACTCGATAATAGCCTTTTCAATTTGCAAGGATTTGTAAGTTTGTTACCATTTGTCTATACCCCTGTTTTAATGTTATTTAACTGTTTTGGAGTAGAAATTAGTAATTGATAGTTACGGTAGAAAATAGTACCTAATTATAATATTATGCGTAAAAAAAAGTATTTATAAATTATATGAAAATTATATGTTCATGCTCTTTCAAACCTAGATGAGGCTTTTAATGAATTCCATGATAATATCGTCATGTTACTAAACCTATGCTTTCCTACAATTAAATATAAAATTAATAAAAAGGATTCTAAAATAAATAAATCGTGTATTAAATGACGTAATCGAATGGTTGAACTACAATAATTTAAATGTTAATATAAAAAAAAAAAAACAACATATATGCAATTCCATAGTAAGAAAGGCAAAGTAAAGGACCTGTGTGTAAAATATGACAACTCAATATTCAAAGAGGCTAAAACTGTGAACTTCTTAGGAATAACCATTGACAATAATTTATCATGGCAAGCACATATTGACAAAACTTGCAAAAAAATTAACAGATACGTATATCTTCTTCGATCCCTTCACAAAACTGCAACTGCAGAAACTGCGTTGATGGCTTATCATGCATTTGTTATGTCAGCACTCCGATATGGCATAATAATATGGGGCAACTCTGTAGACATATCCCGACTACTTATTGGTCAGAAAAAGTGTATCCGAGCCTTATGTGGAGTTCACCCTATGGAATCATGTCGCCCTCTTTTTAAAAAGTTAAATATCCTCACACTGCCTTGTTTGTACATATATGAGATAAGCATATTTGTTAGAAAACATACTTCACAATATTATACAAAAAAGTCCCAATTTCTAAATAGAAATACAAGGTATCCAGACCAGTTAGTTTTACCAAACCTAAAAACAACATTACCTAGTAAAGGATGCTATAAAATGTCAATTAAAATATATAATAATTTACCTAATGACATAAAAGAATATGGACCACTATCTATTTTTAAGAAATAACTATTTATTTGGCTGGTAGAGAAGTGCTTTTATTCCCTAAATGAATTCATTATCAGTGTTGTTTTGATCGCGGTAGTGAACGGTCGCGCACCGCTCAACAACACACGTAGCAAATATTAATAAAATTAATTAATATTTCGCGCGTCGCGCGGCTCACAGCCGCTGCACCGACACCATGGCGCTCGTATCCAACGAGCTGCTGGCGTTCGTACAACACGTCGTCAACACCATGGACGAAGATAACATCGTGTAGCTGTGCAGGTCAACCTACACCAGCGAGGAGATCTGCAAGGGCAGACTGATGCTGTACGAAGCGCTCGGCAAGACGGCGCAGATGACGTCCCGGAGGAGAGACGGAAGCGAACGAAGCTTGCAGGACATCATCTCCCTGCTCAAGCAGACTAATCCTGCGGAATTGCCGGTGTTTGTGGCCAAGCAGCTCCACAAACTGCCGGCGGTATCGACGGACCATGTAAACGTCTCCAGCCTGCTCCAGAAGTTCGACATCATGAGGGCAGAGCTGGACGAGATGCGAGGTAGATTGGATGCCTCGGAAAACAACATCAGTGAGTTACGTAGTGAATTATTACAATTAAAAAGTAATAATTCATTATGTAGGTCACCCGAGCATCCGATCGACTCGATAAATATGCGTCGCGGAGCTCAGCGCGACTCGCCGTTTTGCACGTCAGCGAAATCGAGTGGGTCAGCAACAGCCGCCGCCGTCAGCTCGCCGTCACCGCGTGACGTCGACACGAAATTGAGGACATCGACTCAAGCGAAAAATTATGCAAGCGTCGCTGCTTGCCCCGCACCGCCCCCGCGGGTAAAAGCGAGGGGTGCAAATGAGGGCCACAAGGCTGAACATCTTCGACTCGACAGGGACGAGAGCAGGAGGTGCGATGAGGAGGGCTTCGTTCTGGTGGAGAGGAGGAAGAAGAGGAAGCCCACCATCCGCAACCACCGCGGCACCGCACCTTATGTGCCCGAGCTGCGCCTGCGAAGCGAGGTGCCCGCGACGCCGCTCTACGTGTCGCGCCTGCACTGGTCCATGACGGTCGAAGACGTCGTAAACTACATCCGCGAGAAGACCACCTACACCTTGAGGGTGGAGCGTCTGCACTCTCGTCACAAAGTGAATTTCAGTTCCTTTGTGGTGAGAGTGCCGACTCAAGTTTTATCCATCTTCGAGGCGGAGGAGTTCTGGCCCGCCGATGTAGTTTACCGAAGGTTCCGGGGGAGGCTCCCGAACGAAGCGCGCATCACGTCGCCGAAAGAGACTTTACGTGATAAAGTGTAGTGTGATTGTGTGTGTGAATGTGTAAATAATATATATTAGGATAAAATTGTTCGGCGTGCATCCGTTGTCTTATTGCCATAACACAAGTTTTACTTAGCATGGGATTAGACGACGTGATGTATGCTACCTAGCATTTATACTATTGTATATTATTGTATGGTTAATAAAGAATTTGAATTTGAATTTGAATTATATAATTATTGATTGACATATTATTATTTGTAAATTTAATTAATACCCATTTCTATTGATATTTTTTTAAAATCTTAATTCGTACTTGACATCGAATCTGAATTCATTATATAATTATTGACTGACGTATTATTATTTGTAAATTTAATTTAATATTCTATTGACATTTTTTTTAAATCTTAATTCTTACTTGACATCAAAACTGTGTATTTAATATTGACTTTTAACTAATTGATCCTTTATAATATTATATTCTAATAACTATTCTAATTGTAACATGACATGTTCACATCACAGGCCAATTGAAATATTAGCAATAAATAATTTAGTATTATAAGAATGACATAGTATAATAGGTATATAATTTATGATAAATGAGTAGATAATTTATGTTAATCCATCAATGGCTATCTTCTAATTATGGCAAATATAGAATTTATAAGTACCTATTAAATTTTGCATGCTTCCAAAGCAGAATGTTTGATACTGTATAATATATTACTTTAAGATCCTTGTAAACAACATTCTTTGCAAATAAATGATTATTATTATTATTATTATGAAAATTTTATTTTCATAAGAGTAAGGCTTAAATATATTATTGATGTTTAGAACCAAATCACATCAAAGAACAAGCAACTTATCTTAGGAAGGTAAAAAATGATGACACGTCTGCATTTATTATTTTGCGTATATAGTAACACATGCAAACAAACATACAAACAAATCATCTTCCTGAAATATCTAATATCAACCCGGGGACATGTAAAAAACGGTCATATTAGCGCATATCCGTAAAACGCGGATAATCCGGGCGCGACATAACCGAGATTGTATTACGCTCGGGGCGCGCGCCTTAATCCACGACACTTTCACACGCACAGCCCCCGCACACCGCCTCGCATCCCCCCGCATATCCCCGTACATCTCTGCACACCGCCGGAAAACTAATAAAGAAACCATCTCGCCGTCATCTGAAGCTTGAAATGTATTTTTTATATAATTTGCCCCCCCGGTTTGATCGTGCATCTGAGCTTCAAAGGTAAGAAAAGTGTTTCGCACTTGCAGAAAAAGTTTCTAATCTCTTTTATTTTCCGCTCAGCTGCTGCAAGCGAGTACTTTTAATCGGAGCTTCGCGTCTCAAATGTAAAACCCATGATTTCAAAACTTACGATGTGGAACAATGTATATTTGATATTCATATAAAAAATAGGTCGTTAACTTTAAATATCGAAATGGCCCCAAACAGCACCAAAGTGGCCCCATTTTTTGACTATGTACACTTTTTGCCCCAACAATTCTGCATCTATAGTCATAGAATTGTAACGGCAATAGTAATAATCGGCCAAGTGCGAGTCGGACTCGCGCACGAAGGGTTCCGTACCGTCATAGAGCAAAAATGGGCAACAAATTTGTATGGGAGCCCCCCTTAAATTTATATTTTATTTAAATTTTATTATTAATTATTAAAGTAGACATATAACTAAGGTTTTTGTGAAAATTTCAAGTGCCTACTTGTTGTCATCATTGATACCGAGCAAAAAATGTTTGAAAAATCACGTTTGTTGTATGGGATCCCCCTAAAATATTTAATATATTTCGTTTTTTGTATTTGTTGTTATAGCGGCAACAGAAATACATAATCTGTAAAAATTTCAACTCTCTAGCTATTACCGTTCTTGAGTTACGGCCTGGAGACAGACGGACAGACAGACAGACAGACAGACAGACAGACAGACAGACAGACGGACAGACGGACAGACATCGAAGTATCAGTGATAGGATCCCGTTTTTACCCTTTGGGTACGGAACCCTAAAAATGACATGATAATAACGAGAGGAGTAATATGTTCAGTTGAAATTATGTGGTGGTTGTTGTAAACACGTCGCGACGTGTCGCCGGCCGGCGGTGGTCACGCACTAATTACACCGTCACGTGTCACGGGCGCAAAACACGCCGTCACCAGACTTTAGGGATGTGCCGTGACAATATAATATTTAAATGTTAAATGTTTATAAATAAAAATTACTTTACAATAATTCTGTTAGTCTTCCTTACACTGGCGAACGGCAGAGCCTAAGGGCCGCGCCACACCGGAATGGCAGCGGCGCGGCGAGCACTTTCAGTGTCATATTATGATTTTAAACTTTATCTTCATTGTTGTTAAATAGTATCGCTTGAGAAATCGCGGCCGCCGGCGGCCACGGGCGGCCGCTAGATTGCCAGATGCCATTGCGGTGTGGCGCGGCCCGTCCCCAGTGATGATAGTCAGCTTAGTAAATTAAAACTAAGCTGACCGTCATCACTGACAAGGTAACCTCACTTCAAGCAGCGTCAGTTTAAATATATGTATGTTTTATTTTCTCAAGAAAAATTACATTGTTAACTTATATAAAAATTATGGTAATATTATGATTGAACATTTTACGTGTCCTACCCTACGTTCTAGACTACATCGCCTTTGTTGGCTAGCGGCAAATAATAACGCATCAAGAACGATTGTAAAAAGTATCTTTTAACCTCCTCTAAAAACCTCTGTAATCTGGCATTTATTATGAAAATGAATATTAATTTTAAAGTGAATTCTGTCCATCTCTAGCGTGCGGATAACGAATGGAGCGGTCAGCGACGGCTGGCCACAGTCCTATGGCTCGCCAGTCGCCCGCGCCACTGCAAAAACCCCCGCAAAACGTTACTACCGACCGCATTGCATACGACGCGTATGCAAAATTACTATCACGTACAGTACAGATCATACTTAGTTATTATTCTAAATATCTAGCTGCCGTACTCAGAGACGAACATTATTTAACTGTAATTTAACGAAGATTATGATATAAGCCTGTCAAAATCTCGATTAAATTGAAGTTTAATCATCATTAAATACCTCTGAGTGCAGCAGTTATGGTCAGTCATTAAGTTCTTCAATATACGAGCTGAGATAAGGCGACACAAAAATGAAAATATTAAAGGTTGTGTTACGCTGTCTAACCTTTATTTCGTATCAGTATGAAACTGTTTTCAAATGTGAATAAAAGGAATAGAACTATTGCACGTACAATCGCAGCTGTTCTCGTGTAGGGAAAAACGTAAATTACATAAATAGGTACGGTAAAGTCAAAAAGAAAAAGGCTCATTTTTTTGAAGTAGGTACTTAACGATTTCAACAACGGATTCAAAAGTAACCAAAAGTAACTCACGTGACGACTTGAGATATGTTTAGTTACTTTTGAATTTAACTTTTAAATACTTGTAATAATATAATAATTTATTCATTCTAAAATAAATAATTCTAATTGAACACAATAAATAATGTTTGTCCAAGAGCAGCTTTCGGAAATAATGTATTTAGGAATACTAATAGCATTTTCTAGTCGTGTTTCCTTTATCTAATGAACGTTTCACACAATTACGTGTATGATTTAATGCGTCCTTACGCATGTCGGGATTAATTTGAAATAATCCGGCAATCCGACCCGGTAGATTCAATTACTACGTTTGGTGTACAGGCGAGGCGAAAAGATGGGGAAAAAAGGGAAAAACGATACGAGATCGTGCTGACGATAAGTGGATGACTTCTCGCATGGTTTGCCCTCAAAGGGCGCCTAGCGAAGCGCGAGCGTCCGCCGCCCGTCGACCGTTGGCTCTAAGCGGCCATTACATCCGATACTTTGCCTACACATTGAAGATGATACTAATAAATAATTATATGAAATATATTCCTGGTTATAAAAAAATTAAACGAATTTGAAATCCCATTATGGTGTCTAAGTACACGTTTAAACTTTTTCGGTCGTACATTGTAAGACTTAGCCCCGGTCGTAAAGAAAATCCTTTCTAAATTGCTCGCTACACGTGTGGTACGTATGTCGATATTTTAAAAGAACGCGAGTAACGCGATATAAAAGAGATAGGAAAGTTAGGACTTAGTATCCATTTGCCGAAATTGGCCTGTTCAAGATAACAACAACTTTCGCACCCTCGCAAGTAAATGTGCAATTCATACGTGCGTAAATGTGAACGCGTGCAATGGGTTCTCGTCCGTACCCTATGTACTTAAAGTTGAGTTTTCTTTTTAGGAAATTTAGCATATATCATTCCCAATATCAAGTGTTATCAGATGACGACGGACACGACGCGTTAAGTGGTATCGTTAGTAATATATTGGTTTTTAAAGCGTTTTAAAATTGGAGGACTTTGGTTTAATCATGTGTTATTAGGATTTTATGATAGCTCACTTAAGTTTCTCTTGGCTACGAGCTACGATGGATTCGGCAGGCTATGTAGTTGAGAAGAAACTCACCTTCTTTAAGCAGTATTTCAGCTTTTAGTTTTTCTTCATTAATTCGGTGATATTTGAATCCTTAAAATCGACTAAATACTTGATTTTACCTTATTAACCCATCAAGCCCCATAAACTCACCGGTGAGTGAGACACAATAGAATAACAACAGATTTTCAAGAATCCACGATCAAAGGATTAAAAAATATTAAAGACGTTTGTAAATGTACAAAGGTAAATGTACGGCTTTCTCAATATTTTTAACCATGAAACCAAGAAACATTTTAAGTCAATTTAACATTTTCTACTGACTATACAAATTATAAAGGAATATCTAAAAAGTTCAGAGGACAGGGTCTCGTGGATACATCTGTGGCATCTCATAAAACCGTGCATACGATTACACGGTCGACCGGGCAAAGAAAACTATGCAACCTCTTTGTACGCGACCTACGTTATTGGATATTCTATTTCATGTGCACATTTTGGTTAAACTATGATCGCAATTATTAGTTTCCTTTGAAATAGCAAAAATGTAGATTAGGAAATAAAGAAATGCTTGTGTAAGTAATTAATACACTATAAAACATAATATTATTACTATTTTTTCTGGAAACGAGCGCACAATATAGACTAATGGAAAGGAAATTACGCGGTTCATAGAAAATCTATGAACTTGTGATTCGGATGTCATTGATCAAGAAAGAATCTAATCATTTAGTTAAATTATTATGATACAGTATAAGCATATTCCAAAAAAAATCTATCAGGTTGCAAATAGCAATCCGTAAAATATGAAAGCAAAGTTACAAAATGAAAGGCCAATAAAGCGTTTACGGTCCACATTAAAATATGGTCATAAATGTCCGTCGCTTATGTTATAGAAAAGTGGAAATCGTAAAAGGGAGGCAGTAAACAAGTTCACAGGACATCAGCTCACCCCGTAACCCTCGCCATAACTGTCATCTTGTCAGACTACACTGAGGCGCAAATCCCCGCATTTCCATACGGCCATATTTTATGCCTCACCAGAGAAAATAAATAACGACGATAATATAAATATGAGCATTTTCCGAACCTTTAAGTCGGGAATTTACATATCAGTTGTTGACACAAAAATCCCCGACAACTAGTGGGGTGAGAATATCAATTTCGTTTCCTAGTTTAATATTATAGTTTTGTTTATTACTTGTATAGTACGTTTCTGGATATCAAATTAAATCTTTTTTCAAATTAAAATATTTTTTTAAGTCTCGCTAAAACTCGAAAATGGCTGAACCAATTTGGCTAGTGCTAATCATGAAAAATTCATGGGAAATCTAGGAAAGGTAAATATAAATTTAAACGTTTACGAAGTTCACCGGGTCATTAAAAAATGGTATTGCCATGGTGAATATCTCAGGTGAATATTCAGCAGATTGGCGGTATGTTTAGGAGCTTAGATTTCATATTCATTTGATATACTACACTTTATACTGTATACACGAGCGAGGGTGCAAAATGTGGTTCCAAGCAGTGTGCGACACGGAAAATTAGCAAGCTTGACTTCGTAGAGCCCGCGTAGCCACCGTAGAGCTACGTCCTACGTGACGTAGACGCACGAATGAATCTTGTTCGCCATTGTTCATATTGTTACTTTTAATATTATATTAATTTTGTAGGCAAATTTTATGTGTGCGGTCAGTGGTCCTATTTAGACCATAAATATAACATTAGCAAAATCTACTGATTTAATACCAGAAAAAAAATTAATTTGCCGTATGTTACGTATATCGAAACCTCATAATAATTACCGATTCATTAAAATGCATAATGAGGGAACGATTACGACTGTTTTATCTAAATAAGCGGTTGTAGCAGATGTGTCTGTGAAATTGAGCTGTCTGCCCGCAAAGCCGGCAAAGCCGTCGGTTCGATTGCGTAATTGATGTCCGTGCTAATTTGCAACGACAACGCAACGGTCACACAACGGAACAATGCGTTGTTTTATGATTCACGGCGCCAATATTTGTGTACTAGTATGAGCTATGAGTGTGATGGTTGTGTTTTTGTATGAGCTTTTAGTAGTGGATGTGTTCCTTCTGTTTACTGTTTTTTACACAATGTTTTACATTTTATTGTTACTCAGATTTTTAAAAGGATACGAATTTCTGATTATTAAAAAATCATGCAGATGCGTGTATAATTATTAAATTAAGTTAATAATACAGATACTATTATTATTGGTATCACTTAATAGGACTAAATAATAATATAGATTCCAAATAATTTCAGTAAAAGATGTTATAATTATTATTTAACGACGGCCACTTCCATACTACTACTTATGTTTTCTCTACATAAAATATGTACCTATTATTTTAAAAATAAGTATACCTAATATAACCTTCATCTATCAAAAAATAATTGTCACTTTGGAAAAATCAATACCAGCGAATGTTTAATTAAAAATTAGCAACCATTTGGCCATTACAATTGTAAATGTATTCAAGATATAAGTTCAGTCTGGTCCGGGGATTAGATAACATGGTTTTATTTCGTGGCGAAATGGCGTTAAGGCGGGATATTTTCGCTGGGCGGAGTCAGGGAGAAAAATCTACGCCTTCCGCAAGCCACGCCCACCGCACTCATCTTCAGTTTTACGCCACTCGTACGTATGTTCACGTTTTAATATAATTACCATTTAACAAGATACGTTCCACTCCGCTCACATTTGCGTTTTGATCATTCATTTCGAATGTGATATTGTGGTATAATGTATTTGTGGTTTCAATAAAAATTATATTCTACCAACTATTTGCTAGATAAGTAAGTTCTTATATATCCTATCCCAATATATTATTGAAACTCACCTTTTCTTCGTAATTTAGTTTCGTTCGAAAATATTTTTGTTGCCTTAAAAATTAATCAGTAAGCTAAAATTACTATTAATAAATTGTACTAGTTTTACAATATTATTAATTATATGATTTATATGATTTGGTTAGAATTAGATGATTAGTAAAGTGCCTAGTAAAAAAACAGACAGTAAAATAGTTCATTGCAGTAGGTAAAGAATCGAATGAAAACTATTGTATTAATAATTGAATTAATATCAGATACCTGTCACAGTTAAGACTTACCGCAAACAAATTAAAATGTGTCTTGCCAGAGCTTGAGTCGTCAAAGAGATAAAACAGGTATAGTTTACTGTGAGCTCCTAAACCTTACGCCCTATCTTATAATAATTAATCTATCAAATATTAAACTTATGATTATAAAGATCACTGAACTAACAAAATGGGTTGTTGAATATGAGATATTAAAACAAGTGAAATCAATTATGACTGCGGGAGCGACGTGCATACTTCACGCTTCGCCGGTCAAAGCGAAGCCAATAACGGATATTGAAGCAGACATTATCAACCCTACGCTGGGGCCCGATTCTCAGCTCGAATATCACTTCGATTGCAGGCCGTCATATTCGCGTGCGCCTACGCTGTCTTAGGAATTTAGGTTATTGTATGCGGCGGTGCGAACGCTAGGTATCGCGGCTACACCTCGAGATGACAAGCAAATGTATGCAAATGACACCGCGCCGCGCCCATATTTAAATAAATAGCAGGCGCGGTCGCTGCCTTAAATTTTGGGGGGGGTCACTCACTAGTCACTGCTAATATTATGTATATTTTTTTTATCTGCGCCCTCGGTTCTGGGTTTACAGTCACAGCTGTCTAAGGTCGTACGTACTGATGGATAGGGGATAGATAGAAATTTCCTTTTATTATTTGGCTAGATTTTGAAAATTTTCTATTTGAACTTAGATTTGGGGGGAGGGGGGGGGGGGGGTCGTGTCCCCTTTTGACCCCTCCCCCTTCGGACCGCGCCTGATAAATAGTTACATACATTTGCTTGTGATCTTGCTGTGTACTGGCCAAATCGCGCGATCGGGCGGGCGCGTATAGATTCAGGGCGCGGGCGAGTGACGTCCGACGATCGAAACGACATTCGACTAGTGATGAGCAAAATTGGTCTTAGTCTTGCAGTCTTGGTCTTGGTCTTGCAAAAATTGCAAGACCAAGACCAAGAGCAAGACTACCCTAAGACTATCAAGACCAAGACCAAGACTAGGTGTGCAAGAAAAGACCAAGACCAAGACCGACCATCTCTCTTGCAAAAATTTTTTACTTAGTCATGAATTTCAAGTTCTTGTTATAAAGCCTGGAAACAGGCAGATGAACAGGCAGCGATGTGTAAGTAATTGGGTCCCGTTTTGAACCTTTTCATTATGTAACTATGCATTGAAACTAAAAATTTGGGAATATACGTGGCGACCGAAAAGGAAGATCTTTCAACCGAGAAAGAATCCGAAAATCCGGCTAAGTATGAGTTGGACTCGCCCATGAAGGGTTCCGCAGCAGCAAAAAGGTTTATTTTATGAAATTAAAAGGTGTTTGATTTGTTATTATATTTCTGTTGAATTAATGAAAGTTAAATTATTAAGGTTAATCATTTATGACGTATCAACAAACTACTTGCTAGTTGTCGTTCAAACCAATTCTTTCTTGGTAGTTTTTTTAATAATGTATATCATATATTTTTTTAGACTTATCATGACCTACTACTTTAGAAGTTAGAGGGGGGAGGGGACACAGATTTTACCACTTTGGAAGAGTCTCTCTCATAATTTTTCTTTTTTCATATCAAAATATTAATGCGGTTCACAGAATTATACATCTACTTACCAAGTTTCAATAGTATATAGCTCTTATAGTTTCGGAGAAAATTGGCTGTGACATACGGACGGACAGACAGACAGACAGACAGACATGACCAATCTATAAGGGTTCCATTTTTTGCCATTTGGCTACGAAACCCTAAAAATACTCTAGACGAAATCCGAGGGAAAGTTATTATTTTTCAAAATTTTCATTTTTCTTAAGGACATTATTGCCGCTAACAGATCAGCCTATGCTGAGTTGGCTCTCGACTTTTCATTAGTATTTTCAATTCAAGAATCATTCTCATATCAAGTTAAGATAAGATCATATTGTAGCTAGTCTAATAATTTAGGTTTGAAAATGTTTTTTCAAGAAAATTAAAACGTTTACAAAGTTTTGAAAAATGTTTGCAAGAGTCTTACTTTTTGCAAGACCAAGACTAGGCGTGCAAGACCAAGACCAAGACCAAGACCAGACAGATTTGAGCAAGACCAAGACGAAGACTACACAAGCAAGACCAAAACCAAGACTGGTCGAGTCTTGGTCTTGGTCATGCTTTGCTCATCACTACATTCGACGCCTGAGAGTCGGTCGCCTGTTAGGAAGATTTTTGGGAAACCACTGCACTAGGGGGTATTTTTACTCGACTGCGAAGCCAAAAGGAAGGGTAATTGTAGTCAAACCCTCCTAATATCTAGAGATATGCAGGGTGTAACTATTCAAGGTCCGTTGCCGGACATATTGTAACGTGTCCAATATGCCAGACAAAGACAAGCAGACTAGAAATTGCTGCATATAAATATTTTATCAATAACTAGCGACCAGCCCCGGCGTCGCACGGGTATAAAATATAACTATATCCACTGAAAAAAATGATTAAAATCGATAGCCTATGATCCTTCGCGTGGTCTACTTCTTATCTGTGCCAAATAACATAAAAATTGTTCCAGTAGTTTGCGAGATAAGCCCTTTCAAATAATTTCACCCGTTTTTTCCACATTTTCCTATTAGTTTTAGCGTGATGAAATAAAGCCTATAGCCTTCCTCAATAAATGGGATATCTAACACTGAAAGAATCATCAAAATCTGTTGCGTAGTTTTAAAGATTATAGGGAACAAAACATGAGGGGAAAAAAGCGACTTTGTTTTATAATAAGTAATAGATAATAGATATAGACATAAGGGGGTAACGTATCTATTTACAGCATTACTTGTGTAGCGCCATACTATAAATAATACTATAGTTTGATTTATATCCGTCCGCGCGAACGAGCACGGCGGTTTGGCCGCTACACCGCGAGATTACAATGATCGATCTCATAGACTACAGGCACAATGGATGGGTCATATGAACCACTTGGTGACGTATATTATATACGTCACCAGGTAGTTCATATGACCCATCCATTTTCGACATGGGCCTGTAGTCTATCACGGTGCAGTGTAGCGGCCAAACCGCTCGTTCGCGCAGACGCATATTATATAAATCAAGCCTTATCCTTATTTGTTGATATATTCGCAATAGCTGTGATATTATTACTGGATTTGGTAGCACTGACGTTATAATATTTTACTTTAGACTATCTGTATTGAGAAATATTCTCAAATATACAAAGTCTACCGAGTCGTCTATTACCTTTAAATACCGTAAGGTACTAAATAATTATGTATTCTGTGCTTTAGGTGAGTAATAATGGAAAACAGCATAACAATTTAGTACACAGTAGGTACTGTACTGGTATTTGTTAGATCCAGCGGTCTCAATTTTTAGGGTTCTGTAGCCAAATGGCAAAAAACGGAACCCTATAGATTTGTCATGTCTGTCTGTCTGTCCGTCTGCATGTCACAGGCACTTTTCTACGAAACTATAAGAGCTATACTATTGAAACTTGGTAAGTAGATAATATTGTAATCTGTGAAACACATTAAGATTTTGATACAAAAATGGAAAAATTATTAAATTTAAGTGAAGGACCCCTGAAATTTTAAATTTCAGTTGTACCTAATAGGTACAACTGAAAGAAAAAAATATTTTTTTCATCTAACCTATGCGTGTGGGATATCTTTTTAGTGACCTAGAAGTTTTATTTGGAGTGACCAGAGTCAACACACGCCTTTCCTTTCACACTTCCCTCCAAACTTTCATGAAATCAACTAAAATATAAAAATAAATCAAAAACCTTTTAATTTCATAAAAATAAACATTATTGCTGCTGCAGAACCGTTCATGGGCGAGTCCAACTCGCACTTGGCCGGTTTTTTCTTTTACATATTTTTCTCTAGTTTCACAATGATAACGTTGTTTAGTAATTCATTCAAAATTCAAAGGTCGCGTCAGTAGCCTAACGACAAGTAGCTCGCTCACGTTAAGAATTCAAGAAAAATAATAATAATGCTCTATAATAATTAATAGTGCATGTTATGTCATGTATTATGTAGTAATATACATTATTATAATTTATTATATATTAATAGCAAAGATAGTAAAAATCATACAAATAATGTCGTAACAAACAAAATACTTGGTTTTAAAAACAAAAATTTAATATTTTCCAAAGTCATAACTTAAAAGTTATATTAGCCCTATTGCGTAGGACTAGGAACTACTAATATTGCTACCTACCAGCACAACATTGATACAAATCATACAATTAATAATAATTTACAATTAAATACAGGGACTTGAGATAACTAACTTAAATAATATATTTTTTAATTATGACAATTTTATTTATAATTTATTACTACCATCTACCTTTTATTTTTTTACAATTATACAATTAATTACAATCAGTTATACAATTAATTACAATTAGTTATATTATATAGATCTATAAATATTATTCGGTGAATATGCTGCTTATAACTCCGCCGAAGGTGATGATGTAGAGGACCGAGGCGCGAGGCAGCAACGCCATGTGACGAAAGATCAGGGAGCTCGCCAATGACGCAGGCTGCCATGATATAAAGCATATTATCACTTATGGTCTAAACATACTAACGCGTAATATAAAATACACGTTGCAGGCGTAATAATGCCAAACTTCGGCCGCGTATTTTCGGCCTAGTGTATTTAGACACTAAGGGTTGACTCACAAGTACTACAACCACGTCACCACACTGTCGCGACAAAATGTGTTCATCTACCAGGTATCACACATACGGTTGATAACGACTACAAAATATGGTACGTGTGAATAATAGTCCTATTCATTTTCAATATAAAGTATACGCTCGACGACGTGGTGTGGTTGTGGTCGTGGTGTTCTTGTGGTGCGTGTGGAATAGACCAAGCTGAGGTTTATGCGTCGTTTATCAGCTCTGTTGAACAGGGAAGTGAGCAGGGAAGTGGGCAGCGCGCCACTCGTCAGGCCGCTGCCGCTGCCCCTTCGTGACAAGTGAGGCTGAGTGTAAACTCACTCGCGTCGTTACTGCTGCAGAAGTATTCCCAATACTTGCAATATTTCCGGCAGCGCGAGGAGCACCGGCAGTGGCTGAGTGAAAACGGCTCATTACACTTTTGTTAGAAAATACTAGAAATACCAAAAATCTGTAGTACGAACTCCTATTAAAATGGTAATAATAATAATTGATTTACCGTAATAATTTCACAATCACTATGAAGACTTTCTAGACATCATCTTCAGGCATGACGTCTAGTATGGCAGCGCTGATGGTAGTAATGTAAAGGGCGGAGGCGTGAGTCAGCAACGCCAGCTGCTGCGAGGGATCGGGAGCCTTGCAGATAACGCTAGCTGTCATGACGCCAGCCGCCGCTAGGTGCAGTCGGTGTATCGACACTGTAAAGAGGTTCCATGACGTGTCAATGTAGGAATACCATATTGTTGGCAGTTATCCTATTTAATATTATTAGCAACACAAATTGTTTTTAATACTATGAATGTCGATAAGGTCTTTTTATAGCTGTTTAACGTTGTAGAAATGCTAATATTAATTGTGTGTTTTCCATAACGTAAATAGATTTATAGATAGTCTAGAACTAGATGAAACCCGCAACTCCGTCGCGCCGAAATTCGGGTATCGCACGGGAACCGTACATTTTCCGGGATAAAAACTAACAAAAATTGCTGTTTCTTGGTACGGAATCCATGGCGAGGTCGACTCGCACTTGCCCGATGTTTGTCTTACCTTCACCCTCGAGGTTGGCGGCCCATTGCACTTTCATCAAAATGGTTGGCTTGAATAATTCACTTTTGCTGACGACGTAATCTATTGTTTTAAACGCTTCGTCATCTACTTTTATTTCAGCTGCTAACATTTGAGCGATTTCAACTGTTGTTCTTGGAGGAATGTAGAAATCTATAAGAAGAAATAATAAGTATAATATAATGTTAATAATTGTATCGGCTTCAAGTCAAGTGAATATTAATCATAACTTGTGTGCTACGAATAATAAAAACTACCTACTTATTATACGTGACCTGTCATCTAGGATTTACGTAACTCGGCCAAGTTACGTAGATCCACGAATTAATTAATAGTGTGGTTTTTCTTATCCAATAATAATAATCTAGCAATGAGATATTACCTAATGTTTGAAAAACTATAGTTTCCATCCTCAAAACGTCAATTTTTTGATAATTTTCTTTGAAAATATTAATTCGAAGGGTCTTCTCGTTGTACGAACTGCGGCTTAACATTTTGGCCGCAAGCATTATGCAGCACCCAGCGACGAGTTTGGCTTTGTCCTCCATTTCCCTTGTATGAACCTCGGCATCTTCGCACGAAGTAAAAAGTATTTTTCTTATAATTTTCAGTGATATAAAAACTTTCTCTGTGTATACGTCAATCAACGGAAATGCTTCGTTTACGTTAGGGCCTGTCTACACTCCACGTCACGACGTCGTCAATGTGGAACGGTGCGGTAACGTGGCACGTGAAGGTTGACGTGACGTACAAATTTGCGTTAACGTTTAACGTAAAATGTACGTGACGATATAGAACATTGTACGCCGCCATGCCTTGTAAAACTGCTACATTCTTCACTACTGATCTAGATGTGGACCGCACAATACGTATTCTGCTTTTGATAAATTGCTAAAAACGGGGAAAGAGAAAAAAATACGTGCATTTTTTGCAGTTGCAGTTTTACACGCCACATCAACGTACCGTGCCACGTTACCGTACCGTTCCACGTTGACGACCTCGTGACGTGGAGATGTGGACAGGCCCTTAGTTTGACATTGAAATGCATTCATATGAAACTGACTTGCATCGAACAAGAATCAATTCCTTGAGTTGCGTTAAAAAAGTAGAATCAGGGTACCTACTCGATTACTACAAGTGCGGGAAAAATGAATTATGACGGTAACGGAATTTCAACTAAGACGAAGGAATTGTGATAATCATAATTATTATTACCTAATACAGAATACAGATCCTTATCTATACTTATTATAAAACAAAGTCACTTTTTTCCCTCATGTCCCTTTGTTCTATTTAATCTTTAAAACTACGCAACGGATTTTGATGATTCTTTCAGTGTTAGATAGCCCATTTATCGGGGAAGGTTATAGGCTATATTTTATCACGCTAAGACTAATAGGCGCGTTGAAATAGAGGAAAATGTGGAAAAAACGGGGAAAATTACTTGAAAGGGCTAACTTGAACGCGCTAATCTCAGGAACTACTGGTCCGATTTGGAAAATTATTTCAGTGTTAGATAGCCCATTTATTGAGGGAGGCTATAGGCTATATTTTATCACGCTAAGACTAAAAGGAGAATGTGGAAAAAACGGGGGAAATTATTTGAAAGGGCTTATCTCGCGAACTATTTGGAGCAATTTTTATATTATTTGGCACAGATAAGAAAGTAGACCACGTGAAGGATCATAGGCTATCGATTTTAATCATTTTTTCAGTGGCTATGTATTTTATACCCGTGCGACGTCAGGGCGGATCGCTAGTCTTTCTATAAAAAATACATTTACTTAGTAAAGTTAGCTGCCGCCTGCCGCACTCAGAGTGAAACAATGCTTCTTTAAATGTAATTAATCAGTAATCACAAAATATGTACTGTCAAGTATTTATTAATTTGAAGGATAATCAGTCCGGCCGCACATTATCCGAATTTCCGATCAGAAAAATTCGGACGCTCATACATTTTGACACATCAGAATTCTGATAGTACCTACGCGGGGTCCACAACGAAATGTATGAACAGAGTGCGTTCCGGCGGGGCGTCCGAATTTTTTTGATCAGAAATTCGGATAATGTGCGGCTAGGCTAAAATATGTCTCTGAGTATGGCGTTGGCGGGTCGTACACTGTACTTACTACTTACCCACTTTAGTTAACACCTTCTTAGCGACGTACCGCTCGAACAATTCGCAAGCTTGGCCTGGCACGCCGTGGTACATCAGCCCGGCTTCCCTGCACCAACTCCAAATGTGCCTTCTCCCCGCGTCCGTCAACAGTGTTGTACAGCGATCTTCAACAATATTGAATATTATGTATGTACTTTTATCTCTCTAAATTAATCAATTAAACTCTTCCAGTTTGTTAGTTAGTTTGTTTGTTAATTTGTTTGTTTGAACGCACTAATCTCAGGAACTACTGGTCCGGTTTGAAAGACTCTTTCAGTGTTAGATATTCCATCTATCGAGGAAGGCTATATTTTATCACGCCAAGACTAATAGGAGCGAAAAAATAGAGGAAAATGTGGAAAAAACGGGGGAAATTATTTGCAAGGGCTTGTTTCAAGGCGCTAATATCAAGAACTACTAGTTTGATTTGAAAAACTCTTTCAGTGTTAGATAGCCCATTTATCAAGGAAGGCTACAGGCTATATTTTATCATGCTTAAACTAATAGAAGAGAAGAAGTAGAGGAAAATGTGGAAAACGGAGGAAATTATTTGAAAAGGTTTATCTCACGAACTGCTAGAGCAATTTTTATGTAATTTGCCACAGATAAGAAGTAGACCACGTGAAAGATCATTGGCTATTTTTTGTGGACTAATTTGTCTTTGAAATACCTAATTTACCCGGGCGAAGCCGCGCGAAACGTATAGTCAGAGATATTTGTTCATTTGCAGATGGCGGACCTGCGTATTTTGGTCGGGTTATGTCAAGCCCAGCTGACAGGCCTAGATTATACCTGAGAGTCTCGCCATTGTCAAGCCACTCTACTCCGTAGATCATTAGATCTAACAACTAACAAGGGCCACAGATAACGACTAGCATTGACTTGACTTAACCCGACCAAATAACGTAGGTCCGCCATCTACATATTATTTATCATTTTCTTTGATAGTACGTAACATTAATTATGAATTCGAACTCCTGTGTTGCTCCTGTGTTCTTGTTCCTTCCTATGTCCCTACCAGGGACTCTTAGGTATCTTCATACCCATCAAAATCGGTTCAGTGGTTTGGACATGAAAAGGTAAACGGCAGACACACTTTTGCAATCTTTAATATACATTAAGTACGAATTTCAACAAAACATCTTCGACTTAATCTATCATAAAACTCAATGGTGACTGACTGACATGGTGATCTATCAACGCACAGCCCAAACCACTGGACGAATCGGGCTGAAATTTGGCATGCAGGTAGATGTTATGACGTAGGCATCCGCTAAGAAAGGATTTTGATAAATTCCAACCCCAAGGGGTTAAAATAGGGGATGAAAGTTTGTATATAATAATACTTCTTAACGCGAGCGGAGCCGCGGGCAAAAGCTTGTCAATAATAGTTTCCTTACCCAAGTCGAAGAAATCTGCATCTCTTCTAATGTTGGGACGGTAATTTCTTTTACATCAGGTGACCCGTTTGCTCGTTTTCCCCCCTTCTATCTATACTAATATTATAATTGGGAAGAGTTTGTTTGTTTGTTTGAACGCGCTAATCTCAGGAACTACTGGTCCGATTTGAAAAATTCTTTCAGTGTTAGATAGCCTATTTATCGAGGAAGGCTATAGGCTATATTTTATCACGCTAAGATTGAAAAGAGCGAAGAAATAGAGGAAAGTGTGGAAAAATGGGGGAAAATTATTTGAAAGGGCTTATATGAACACGCTAATCTCAGAAACTATTGGTCCGATTTGAACAATTATTTCAGTGTTAGATAGCCTATTTATTAAGCAAGGCTTTAGGCTATATTTTATCACGCAGAGACTAACAAGAACTAAGAAATAGAGGAAAGTGTGGAAAAAACGGGGGAAATTATTTGAAAGGGCTTAAAATAAAAAAAATAGACTAAAATAAAAAAATAGACTTAAAATAAAATTAAAATAATAAAATAAAAAATAGACCACGTGAAAGGAAATAGGTTTCTTTTTTTGCGGAAAAATTTACGGTTTCCGTTACATTCCTAAATTAGGCGGGCAAAGCTGCGCGGAACATCATAAAAGTATATTGTCCCACACAATATACTTTTATGATTTGCGCATTAACTATTCAATCGATGTATGGGAACAACTATAAACTAAAGTCCACGCGGACGAAGTCGCGGGCAACAGCTAGTATTTTATAAATATATTGTGTTGGTGTAAACTGTAAACACCGTTATCCTTGAAACCAAAAAACAAAAAAAAACCGTCTTCATACCCATACAAATTGCCAATCCGAGCATTCGTATCACCTAATGGATATGAAGACGGCATTTTTTTTTTTTGAGTTCATAGCATTGTTCTCACATTAAAAGTTGTTCATTTTGACGGGCTCATATTTTGATGGTTTCAAGGATAACAGTGTTTACACTAATTAATATATTGTATAAAGAAGACATAACTTTTGAGGATTCACGCTGATTCGAGTGAAGGAAATCTTTAGGAAACTGTAGGAAACGACTAATGATACGGGCGTTAATACTTATTAGTTAATTATCATCTAGCCAAATCCCGTTTCATAAATTTTCGAAGATTACGAAAAACAGGAGAGAATGACGCTTATATGTACGTACTTCATACGTATTCTTAATATTAAGTATTATCTTATCAATCGACAATCAATAATATACAAGAACTTGTAAGTATGCTATTGTAAATATCGACATTCACCCTAAAATTAAATCTTGTAAGATGTGAAGTCTTAATAATTTTTTAATTTTTAAGTACTTATACATTTATTTACTAAAATAAAAATAATCAGTGTTTACCTTCGTGTTTATAGGTGTTCTTTATTAAATAGGTTAACCACTCAAGCGTGTCCATGTTTGCTAACTAATATATTTTATTACGTCTGCTTCTTTTAAGTATATTATTGTTCATTTATTATTAATACACCTTTTACTTTTAACAATTATTATTTACAAACTATTACATAGAATTTATTTTACGTCATAAAAAAGCTTAATACGGTCTAGTAGTTACAAAATACAGAGAGTAAGTAACTCCTTAATCCGTAAGTTCTACAAAATTGTTAATAACGGGGCGATGGGAAACATAAAATTATTATTCTATGAAATTTAAATTGTTTCCTATTTTAAACTTACTTTTTTATATTCTTCATATTTAGGCAAAACCATACATTTTCTACAGTCTGATCCATTTAATTAATATTTAAAAATATTATGTTCGATATTCAAATTTGCGCTGTCCAAATTTAAACAGCAACTAAATGCAATCAGCTAATCTGTGCAAGGTCGACTGTGATTGTGTCGACTGAAGAAGTTTAAAACTCAAAGTTCGATTTTCATTTTGCGAAAATTATTTTGTAGCAACTCATACAAAAATTGTAAATTAAGTGGATTAATTGTTGAAAAATAAAAAAAAACCTAACTGCAAAAAAAAAATTAACTAAAAAGACCAAAATAAGACCTCATTCTGCCGGAGGCGTCTAGTCCATGTTTAAATTGATATCACTATAATTGCTTACTAGTTTCATGCCAAGATGAATAGAAGGCTACATAGAAAAATGTAGAAGAAAAATGTGGAGTCCTACAAAATGCACTCGGAGGCATGTCGCACCAATTTTAACATTTCATAAATCATAAATATGCCTCCGACTGTATTTTGTAGGACTCCACATTTTTGAATTAATTTAGTTTATTTATGTCTTTTCAGTTTAGAAAGATTACGTAACCGGATTAATATTACCCTATTCCTGGAGTCCTACAAAATGCAGTCGGAGGCATATCTATGATTTATGAAATGTTAAAATTGGTGCAACATGCTTCCGAGTGCAATCCGACGGAAGTTGGAACTAAACTTAAAAAAAAATACGTGGTAGAGCCATGCTTCGGCACGAATGGGCCGGCTCGACCGGAGAAATACCACGGGCTCACAGAAAACCGGCGTGAAACAGCGTTTGCAGCGCTGCGTTTCGCCGAGTGAGTGAGTTTACCGGAGGCCCAATCCCCTACTCTATTCTCTTCCCTACCCTCCCCTATTACCCTATTCCCTCTTAAAGGGCCGGCAACGCACTCGCAGCTCTTCTGATGGGCGACGGAAGTTGCTTTCCATCAGGTGACCCGTTTGCTCGTTTGCCCCCATATTTCATAAAAAAATATATACAAATATTGTAATAAAATATGTTAATACTAATTTAAACTATTTCAGTCTTTTCAGTTGCTTTTGAATTGTAGTTATCTATGCAGGGTTTTTGTTTTATTATTATTATCATTTATCGTTCTATTTAATATAAAACTGCAAGTTATATACATATTTAGAATCAGTGTTTAAAATCCTTCATTTTGATACCCCACTCGATATACTTGGTAGATATTATATATTTTTTACCTCACAACATGGCGTCAAACATCCGCCATTTTTTAAAATGTCACCTATCTAAGAACACTTGGGCTATTAAGTACTAAGACAAATCTAACGATACCACAGAATATATATTAGTTGTACCAAACGATACCTCAAATCTGAAAATCCGTTTAGCGGTTCTGAAGATACATTAAGGTAATAAAGAATATTACATACATACACACAAGATACGCGCTAAAAACATAACCCTCCTGGCAGTCGGGTAATAAGCCATTGTAAAATGTAAATGTAACCGTAAATTGATAAATTGAAGCAAAACATAACTATATCATACCATGTTCTAATACAAAGTATGTGGTAGTATTATTTGCATATATTTTGTACAATAATTTACAACTTAAACTAGGAACCTATTAAAAGATAGATTATTATTTCATAGAAAATATTATAAAGCTTAAAACAAACCTAAGCGTCAGTGACAGGGGACGCGGTACGCGATACGGGAGCGTCTGCAACGCGAAACAGGCCGTGCACACCCGCGCGACTAATACGGTGCGAACCGTCAAACGTTAATATCATCAGTCATCACACAATCTATCAAAACGTATACAAATCAAAAAATCATAAACTAAAGAGTTGTAGAAAATAATATAAAAAAGGTTTTAAAAAAGAAGTCTAGTTAAGTACACTTTAAAACACGCGTCTGACAACTTGGCGCGCACGTTCCGCTTGCCGACGCGAACATCCCGCGTCGCGGTCGTGCAGGTGTGCACAGCGCCATAAGATTCCATGGGCAGCGTCCGCCGCGCGGTAGACGCTACCGCTTCGCAGTCGCTTTGGTCGCGTAGTTTTGTGCAATCCTTTATGTATGCTATCAGTATGCAGTTAATTTGGAAAATGTTTAAAATATGTGTATAACTTTGTTTTATTGTAATACCTAATACATGAGGTTATATTAACTATACTTAATAATTTATGTAAACTGTATGGAAATGTAGTAAATGAAAAATGTTTCATTTATTTCAGATTTTTAGGTCCCTATACTGGTTTGCAACATTTTAGTCTGCAAGCAATAGCTGTTAAGGAGATTTTAGGAGGAGATGGAAGGTATGGGATTACGAGTGGTACGGCCACCAAGGAAAAATCCTCTGATCAAGTGAGGTGGTATGCAGCTGGCCTGTGCCCGCGTGAATCGTGATAGATTTCAGCTGTCGTACACAGGGTGTAACAAAACAAAGTAATGATACTTATGTGTGTATATAAAAAGGTGTGCGTCCACTGGATCGGAATCGGAGCGTAGGTACGCAGCGGACGGATTTGTTGCTTTGTATGTATGGTACTGACTGCTAACTGCACTAGAAGTACTAGAGTCTGGAACGTCATTCTGCGCCTGACAAATATTATATGACGACACAACGATTCCGACCAGCCTGCCTAGCATACGCCAACGAGATATCTCACTCTACATGCTTTCTCGATGTTTGATGGTTGTATCTTCATCTCTATTGACCCTAGCATAACAAAAATTTTTTCTCGCGTAGATCTATAATAGAAATAACACATTTTATAGAGTTTTGTCGAGATGATGTCGAGATTTTGACATTATGAGATGAGTAGTTTTTAATTATCTCGAGAGTGAGATATCTCGTTGGCGTATGCTAGGCAGGCTGGTGGACGCGCAGCTTTAATCCCCTCCCTATATAGAGTTTACTGTATAAGCCAATCAAGTAGTTAGTAGAGTAGCATGGACAGCTATTCTATTATATTTATAAATAAAATACATAAAACTGTACTGTAATATTATAACACTAAATAATAGAAATCAACAAAAGCTTGTGGATTAAATCTGTTTTAGTGTTTAATTTACCTTATTAGACTATTTATTTAATATTTAGGTATGTACAATATTTTTTATAGAAATAAAACATTTATTTGAGCTCATTTCTTTTTTTATTTTATTTTTGGTATGTTTAGAGTGAAAGGTTTTGCACTTAAAAATTTTACATTCAGTTTCAAATTAAAAAAATAACGGATGTTTATTTTTTAACCGACTTCCAAAAAAAGAGGAGGTTATATGTTCGGCTGTGGATATAAAAATATTTTTTTTTTGTATTTTTTTTTTTTGTATGTTCAACGATTACTCCGCCGTTTGTGAACCGATTTTCGAAATTTTTGTTGTTGTATTAGGTTTCACTTCTATTTGGTACCATGTTCACAAAAGTGGTGACCTGATGATGAGATCCATGAGTAATCGAGGGAACTCCTCGAAATTTATATGGAAACATATGGTGATTTTGGTTTTATGAGAAGCATCCTAAGCATATGCTACCAAAACGTTCTGCACCAAGGTAGACTATGGTTCTGAAGATACTAAGAGAACTCCGGATTCCTTATAGATACAAGTTTGGGGGTTTAGGCGCTGTTTTAAGAACTGAAAGCATATGCTACTATACAAATTACATTCATCATCATCATTATCATTACCACGTCAGTGTCACCAATGTCACCAAAATTGAACATAACAAAATATTCAACCTTATCTCCAGAGCGTAAGGCACACATTTGACATTACTTCTGAGAAGTAAGTTGCTTCGATAATACAAGTAACATGCTAGAGTGCACAGCTGTCACACGTACCAATCGCGGCCACGGGCGGCCGTAGACTTCACAAGCGATACTATATATTACAATAATAAAGATAAAGTTTAAAGTCATATGACATTGAAAGCCTTGCCACTGCTAAAATTCCGGTTTGGCGCGGCCCTAGCACGTGTCCACTTCGATTTTTTTTAAATGTATTGTTTAAAATTATCTGCAGCTGATATTATATTTTGTAAGTGTGACTGTTAACAAATTATTGTAATATGATACGTAGAATAGTATACATGTGTATTAGGGCCGATTCACACCGGAATGGCGGAGGCGAGGCGAGCAGTTTCAGTGTCATATGATTTTAAACTTTATCTTCATTGTTGTAATAGATAGTATCGCTTGAGACATCTACGGCTGCCCGTGGACGCTCGTGACCTCTTGCAGCCGCCGGCGGCGTCGATTTCTCAAGCGATACTATGTATTACAATAATGAAGATAAAGTTTAAAATCATATGACACTGAAACTGCTCGCCTCGCCTCTGCCATTCGGTGTGAATCGGCCCTAATCTACGTATAGTACGCGATGATTTTACTACGTAACTAAAAAGAGTGAAATTATTATTTTTAACAAAAAATTAAAACCGACTTCCAAGGTAAAAACAATAATTACATCCTTATAATATGAACTAAAAAGTATTAAATAATTTTTCCTATCTCATGGTGCATTTTTCCGAATTCGGCTAAAACTCAACTATTTCTGTACTCAATCTTTATAATTTTGAAGTCGGTGCCAGTTACAAATGTTTCAAATATTCTGGCATCTGGATTCAGCTATATATTCTGGTACCGACTTCAAAATTATGAAGATTGAGTACAGAAATAGTTGAGTTTTAGCCGAATGCGGAAAAAGGCACCATGAGATAGGAAAAATTATTTAATACTTTTTAGTTCATTTTATAAGCATAAGGATGTAATTATTGTTTTTACCTTGGAAGTCGGTTTTAATTTTTTGTTAAAAATAATAATTTTCTTCTAAGTCCGACCTCTTGTTACGTAGTATACAGTTTACATCCTCTTTGTAGTCGGACGTGTGAGTACCTACTACCTACTAAACTAATTGTAAAAACATTACGACATAATATTTATTTGTATTTAAACATTGTATTGTTATAAAGATATTGTTTTTTTAATTAATATTTAAACAATAACTGTTTCATCATTATTCATTAAGTTTAAACATTTTTAATGGTTTACTTTACGCCGTAGAAGTTCTTAACTTCAAAAATGACGAAATTATTACCTCATCATGTGAAAATGAAGTATTTAATATTAATCAATGTATAGCTGCACTGTAATCATTACATTGGCCAATCTAGCCGCGGGTGGCAATAAAAATGAGAAATTATTTTTAATAATATCGTTGGAGAGGGGTAGCGAGTAGCGGTGACATGAGACAATATTTTGAAGCTAATAACGACCCTTATAACTGGGAATTCCTTACCGCCAGTAGTGGGTAATAATAATAAGCCCTCGACTTACTTTATGACCTCACAGCAGTTTTATGTGAGAATAAACCGCAAGGGCTCCTGAAATTACCACATTTTTAACTTTGCCGCATAGCAAAATTAATTGTTATAATTGCACAGTAAAAGTTTGACAAATTGTTTAGTACATGAATTGTAACATGAATTCCACTGTAGCGCTCGTCCATCTTCAGTTTTCTATGGAAGTGGCAGACAGAGCAATTAGTGTGCCATAAAAATTTTCTAAAACCTATTATAATATCCTCAAAATAATGTAACATCATCATAATATGCACTGAGTAAAAACACAGTCTCTTGATAAAGTTAATTTTGTTAATTGGGTGCTTACTTAAACAATTATAATATGCAATTATGATATACTTACAAAAATCCTAAGAAGTAAATTGCTAAAAAAAGTTTTTTAGACTCTATATTCCATAACCCATCAAGCCTCATACGAGCACCGCGACAACGATAGATTATAGAATACAATAGCATTTCAAGAATCCCCGATCGAAGGATTAATCCTTATCCTTACTAATAATAGTATAAGGATTAATCCTTCGATCGGGGATTCTTGGAAATGCTATTGTATTCTATTGTTGTCTATATTTCACTTACATATCGACTTTAGTCTAAAGTCGATATGTATGTAAGTGAAATATAGGTACAAAAATGTTGTTTTCATAAAAATGAATTCTTGCAACCTTCCTTCTATCTAGCTTCTATCACATTTTTTTACTATCTCAAGTTTCGGACGTCACCTTCAATGACCATTTTCAAAATTCACACTTTACTACTTAGATGTTAATCATAATATTATAGAGTTCAAAGAAGAAGCGATAAAAGAGATCACTTTTGAGTATATGTTTCTAAAATGCCCCAACGTCGTGAATTTGCCCATACAACAATTTTAAAAGTATACTCTTTCAGCGTTGCCACTTTCAGAGTTAACTCTACGAGACACAAACAGAGGACACACACTCAGCAATGATATTCTATGTTACTAACGTAACTAGATTGGCAGTTTACGGCAGCAACGCGTTGCCACTTCGAAGATGCCTGCAGGCATATCTGACCTACATAATGACAAAATAACATTATGAATTGACATTGTCTTTTGAACTATCAAGTGGTTACGCATTTCTGAAAACCGTTTGTAAGACGTTGCTACTCTAATATTTTAGAAACTCATTGCTCTAACGTATTAAAGTTTTGTTATACCCTGTATAAACGGAATTACTCAAATTAATATGCACAATTAATTTGGCATGGTCAAAGCAATCAGCACTACATACGTAACACTCTGTCTTTAATTAGTGCTGTTTGGGCGCAACTTCAAGTGTTAATTAAGTTATGATTTGACAGTAATCAGGTATCTGGTTCACAGATATTAGATTAGCTATTTACAATCACACACTCCTCACATAATATAAATATCTACAGTAGAGCATCTTCATACTAGACTGCTCGAATCGGGTGCACGCACATAATAGTGTGAATTTAGATAACTTTTAGTTTTATAGACAGCAAATTAATGTACCTAGTAGCATATCGTGCAAACCATTGCCAACATATTGTCCCCTAAAACTTATTACAACCACGACGTCAACATGATATGTTTTGGTGGACAATAAAATGTACTATCCAAGGGTTGGGGCAAAAAGGTAAACCGCTGACGAGCGTCGGTATGCGATGCGATTATGAAACGCCATTTATCAAGTTTTTATTGGGCACCCTAAAGCATCCATTGTGCCCCCCCCCCTCCCCCTTCTTGCAATCTCAACCCTCATCGTGGATGACGTTAATTCATAATTTTTATAACTTGTTAATATTTTGCGGATTACACGAGACAGTTTAATTAAATTCCAGCTTGTTTGTGGTGTTTTATCACTACTTTTATATGCTTTAGAGTCCCGTAGCTTCGTTGTAGTTATAGAGCACCAGTTTTTTTGCCTATATAATATCTGTTCCTTCTAATCTTATCCTAGTTCGAATTTCTTTCACTCATTAATAGGATACAAACAAGACTAATGCCTATTACTAAGTTTTTCGCCTGAATTTATCTATTTACTATCGCTTTTGATTGGCAAGCGTCAAAAAAATTAACCAATCAACAACGATAGAGAAAAGATTTCTGAAAAAAAACCTGTCAAAGAACCTCATAGTGGCAGGATGCATAAGTTTTGTATAGATCAGTTAACTAAAGCTGGCACGTTCACAGTGCTCACACTTGTGCAATTTCACTATACAGTATGTTTAAAAATATAGTATTATGTTTGCATCATGATACAAATTATCGTGCATAATATGCGTACGATAATAATATGCCATCGTACATCGTACGTACGCACAAAATTATCGTATGTGCACGATAATTATCGTACGGTTCCAAACGCTGGCAAATTTTCTTGTAAACTACAATTTTATACACTTGCGGCCTTGGTTAGGACATTATCGAATAGGATTTTTTCAAATAATAGTGAGGTTTCGTACGTGTAATAGTTAGCTAAAAGCCGAGCGTCGTTTTTCTGCGTGGTAATTCTTTAAGGCAGTTTTTTGATATTTTAATAGTTACCAAACCTTGACTGACCGATGATAACTCATCTACATATAAATAAAAATTACTATGTTCAATCACAAATCAATAGGCGTGATAGTTTTTCCGTGAAGTGTACCACAAAAGTGCTCAGCTTCTGGGATATACTATTGTGCTCGCTTCGCTCGCCCTGATGCCCTGATATTGATAAGTAGCTGCATGGAGGTCCTGAAGCATAAAATTTCATTTGCGTCGACCTCTAGAAAAATCTATTGTGCAGATTTTTATTTTGAAATAATTGATAACTATTTACAATATTTCATCCTTTTGTTATTTCAATTTAATTATTTTTTTTACTTTTATCGTTCCTTCTGAGTTTTTTAATGAGTTGAGTTGAGTTTTTTGGTTAATTTAGCTGGACATTTTTAACAAGACGCAAAAGTATATCGTATATTTTTTATTTTCCAATGGTTTTACTAGGTATTGAAATTCTCTGGTTAAAGTCAGATTTTACCAAGAACTCGATGACGCTCGCAACTCCTTCCGCCAAAAAAAATGTACGTTCCGAAAAAATGTACAGCCCCGTGCGATAAAGGAGTTATCGCACGGGGCCGTACATTTTTTCGAGATGAAAATTATTCTTAGATGTCCTTTTCCGGATGTATCTCCATACCAAATTTTAGAAAAAATAGGTTCTGTGGTTCGAGCGGGACCAGGTAACATTAATAGACAGACACACTATCTAATTTATAAAATTAGTATGGATGTAAGTACATCTTTTACGGTACTCTTTAAATACACAGAGAGATGATGCTTTTCCGGTTATTCCATAAAGCTAGAAGCTCAGCAATACTCGTATAGGATAATACAATAATCCGACATGGGTACGGTAGAGGAGAAAATTTAAAAATGCAAATCCTCACCGGATCAATTTCGTTCCTTGTGAAATATACGACTGGGAGTGGTCTTACGCTCCGCCCTGTACACATACAAATAGAAATTTGCTTAAATTCATATTACGATTTAAAAATTGAACATTGAAAAATATATTTTTTATAATATTTTGCGCGTATAGGTAGGTACTTATTTGCTACATAAATCCTGTCATTTTAAAATTCAAATCAAAGTCATGGAAAAGATAATAAAGCGATAGGAAATATATTTTATTTGGAAGCCCCGTCGTGATATAAAAAGTGAGGACTATTCAGGAAGTGGTCAATCCAAACAATTTATAGAGTGGGATATTTATAATTGGACTGAAACAGATATATGTGGGGGTTTCGTTTTTTTTTCTTTTTTTCAGTGGGACGGGGCGTGTCTTTCGCGCGCCCGCCCCAAAACCTCCGCCGCCGCCGTCAGTCGCGAAAAGCTCGCCGCGCGGAAAATACGCGCTTGACGGTCCCTTGTACCGAGACGTGCTCTGACGGAACGAGGTAAGTGAAGATTGATTTTTTATTAAAAAGTAAACTGTATATCTAAATTTAAATTTTGTCAATTTGAATATCAAAGAATAGAAAAAAAATCATTTGGTGCCAAATAAGTATATAGGTGCAATTAAAAAGATTTAAAAAGTAGAATCGCTTACAAAATTAATATAAAACTATTTCTTCGAATTTTTTTATTAGTACATTAAATGAAAAAACAATAAGAGTATCTATAAAGTAAGAAAGGTATAAAACTAGTGTTGTAATAGTGTAAAAGCATAATTTAAAAGTTTTCATTAAGTAACTACATTTTTAATAATAATTTAATTGTTTTTAAAATGAAATTATTTGGATATTGATTTTGTAGCAGCATACCTCATAAGTTTGCGAAATTATGTTTTTCGTGTAAATCTAGAGACAAAATTCAATTTTGAGTGTGCTGTAAAAACATCTACATATTATATTGCCGTCCGAAAAAAAAAGAAAAATAGAAAATGTTATAAGTACAGTTCACTTATTATTATTTATCCAGATGCAATATCAAATTAATAAAATTTTAAAATAAGGTATTATTAATTACTATTTTATAGATAAGCTGAGTTATTGACACTTCATCGTCGAGATTTTATAACATAATATTCTATACTTACTTGTTAAAAAAACTTCTTTGTTCTTAGATTTTTTTATTTTTTATTTCGCCAGGCTCCTAAGATATTTAGAAAAATTATAAAATATTATCATTAAAAAATCGTTTTCCGTTTTTTTGTTATTAACTGAAAAAATAGTAAAATTAATTAAAGTAAAACACTAAAAACGTATTAATTTATTTATGGATAAAATTGTATTTTATTGTTAATACTTAATCAATTGGATCATTTTGAGAAAAAAAACACATTCAGTATCAGATCATCCGATAGACCCTGACAGTGTTGCGTATAAGTAATAAAATATTAATTAGGTATTCATATTTGAAGACGTAAGTGGATGAAAAATAAATAACATTTTGTAACATAAGGGCAGTTACTCATTTGTTCCCTTTTAATTTGAAGAAACCTAGCTTACTTCATCGTCTGGTTTATACAGGTTGTAAAAAAACTAATTGATTAGGGCGTACGAATTCCGTATAGAGAGTTCATTGTGAAAGTATCAGCGCTGAAAGACCATTTTTTCACTTTTGGATGGGCAAGAGCCCCAGCATCACGAGTTTCCCCATACAAAAGTTTTAAAAAAAATTCTATTTCAGTGCTGCTACTTTCTCATTGAACTTTTTACGAGGAACACGTACACACCCTAAAGTATTATTTGCTATAAGTACATAAAATCCACATTATTTGATCTCAAAACATTTTCCCTTCATTTATGCATAAAAACGAAAATTTTTAATTACACACTTTGTCTAGTACATAGAGATCAACTACGATAACTTGGCGCGCCCCTCCAAATGACTGTTTCAATGTATGTAGTCACATACTTATGATAGAGTTTTTATGTAGTAAGTATTCAACCAATCACAGTACACGTAATATTTCTGTTAATGTCACTTATTACCAAGATCTGTTGGTCAACTAATCATAACTAGCCTACTGCGCAAGACAACGCGCACTTTAAACGTTTTGACAACGCACTTCAAACGTTTTGAATTTTGGAGGGGCGCGCCAAGTTATCGTAGTTGATCTCTACATAACCTTCAATATTTTTGATAAAAAGGCAATCATGAAGATTACAAACTTCTTAAAACTAGGACAGTTTTAAAAGACAGAGAAATAGATAAAAGTTATTTAAGAGTTATTTAATTACATATATCGCTTAAGTAATTTGGATTTTTTTGGAAACTTAACTGACATTGTAGGTAAAATTTTACCCCAAACTAAAAACTTATATGAATTAAGTATTTTAATTTTTTAAACGTTTATGGTACCTAGCTATCACAATTAATATATTAAATAATCAAAAATGTGAAAAAAATCTTATTTCTAATTCAACAAAGAATTAGGAATGTTAATTTTGTTGTAACATCTCTGGATAATATTTGTTAAAACTAATAATGTCTTAAATTATGTATTAGAGGTACTTTCAAAAAAATAAATTATCTATCCAGTCAAATATCATTGAGTTGTCAATATTAGAGGTGTTATAATGTATTGTATTAATTATTATTAAAGGTCAACCAGAATCTGATGGCGAAAAGTGGGAAAGTAAATTGACTCTAGCAATATCGGGGTAATTTGAATAAGTAAAACATTTTGATCCTTTTTTTGGAGTTTAATCCTTAAGAATCGATTTTCATATATAAGGCGCCCGGTATAAGAAAAATCCGAGGGGTAAAACCTACTAACAAGTAACGAAAATGTGTCACGTTTTTGGACGACGGAAACTTTCTAATTTGGCTGTGAGTGTATTAAGATCATAAAGGTAATATACCTATCGAAATATAATATTACATAATAAATAATTATATAATTATATAATTATTTCAAATTCAGGGAGGGGGAAGCCTTTGATGTTAGAAGAAACCCCGTTCCTCTAGGCCTATTGGGAGCGGAGTTATGGCTACATTAGTAAGACGTTTGATAGTTGCCGAGCTGTCAATGTCAAAGTTTGAATGCTCGTAACTCGGCAACTATTTGTCCTGGATATGGGTTTCTTCGGCTTGATCTTCCTGGATTTTTCTCCTCTATTTGATTATGGCCTTAGAATAGAGAAAAAAATGATGTCTCTGATTTAGTTCAAATTCAGGGAGGGGGTAGCCGAGGTGTTGCCTTTGATGTTAGAAGAAACCCCGTTCCTCTAGGCCTATTGGAAGCTGAGTTATAGCCGCTTTTGTTCGACGTTTGACAGTTGCCGAGCTGTCAATGTCAAAGTTTGAATGCTTGTAACTCGGCAACTATTTGATCTGGATATGAGTTTCTTCGGCTTGATCTTCCTGGATTTTTCTCCTCTATTTGATTCTGGCCTTAGAATTGAGAAAAAAAACATTTTGAAATAACTATGGCAAAAAGGGGTGTAGATAATATTGCCGGAACATCTGATTTAATATTATATTAATCTTTTTTCAGTTGAATAAACTCTTTTTGCGTATGGTTAGATACTCGTACTTAAGAAGTAAACTCCAGTCGTGCGTCGGAGCTGACACACTTTTTTTCCTTATAGCGGCTGATTCTGTGTGTGAAACATGCAAATATAATATTATTATAATCCAATGATCAAGGATATTTTTTGAAAATCTGCTGTTAGAATTTGTCATGAGATTCTGGTAGACCTATATTTACCGCAGTCTTACAAAAATTAAGTATGATTTCTAACTTTTTATTTATTTATTTATTTAAAGGTCGCTTGTAACAAAGGTCATTAGCGAAAACAAGAAATCCTTCGATCGCCATTTCTTGGAAATCTTTTGTTATCGCGACCATTCGCTCTAACTTTGTTTTTTAAGTTATTCAAAGTTTTTTTCATTCATTTTATTTATTTATGAACCTCACTATCCCAATAAGTATTTTATGTAGGTTGGTACATGATACGTACACTATTCATAGTCAGTTATATATTTTAATAATAATACGCCTTTATTTTTTACTGTCAATGTTTTCAGAACTCTACACCACGTCTACATTTGAAATGGCTGCACGAAATCTATTGAGTTAATAGATGGTAATTTTTTTGCAATATTATATTGCAATGCGAATGTTCATGTGTACCTAATTATTATGAATATTGTCTAAATTTATTAGATAACGCGGTGAAATTTTTATCACTTCATACACTTTCCAAACATATTTTCTTACCGTACAAACCGTCCCTCGACTTCTACGAATATTTGCCAAATCATTTCAGCCCGACTTTTAGCGAGACTTACGCAATTGAAAATTCATTTTATTTACATATTTTACATTTGAATTGTTATACGACAGTCGACAGAGTAAATAAGACTGCGCACTAGAAGTCGATCCCCCTTTTCGTTTTCATACTCTTAGAAATATGATAATAATTTATTTTTATGCACCAATAAATAAATATTAGAAATCTTTAAACTTAAGTCAGCATACGGGTGCCAAAATTGAAATCAGTGTAGCGTAGTATCAGTTAAGGCGCTTTATTGAAAAAACTGTCCTTTTTGACGTAATACTTACTATAGGACCCTCAGAAATGTTACAAATCTGGTACTTAATGAGAAATTCGTATCTTCATAGCCTTATCTAGGTTTGGGAAGAACTAGAAACACGATTTATGTATTTTGCCTCGATACATTTAATTTTCGAAATGACCTCTTAAAAATACGAAATTTGAAGATTATTTTTAAACGAAAATAGATGTATTGTAGGAAATTAGTCTAATTGATAGACCTTTGCAACTAAAAATCGATAGAACATTGATATGTGTATAGAAGCATTTTACTTAAATGCTCCTAGTTATTTTTTAAATGATTATAATTACGTTTTTTCGCATGTTTTCCGAGCGAGCCGATAGCTTCTGGCCGCAGCGTATTCACGACTTTATAGTTATACAAATTAAGTTTAAAATTGCCCTTGCAGTAAAATTACTTTCGATATAGCGCCTTAATAAAGACAAAAAAAAATTTTTCGGGGATCTGTCATAAATGTCACTTCTTAAAAAGGTTCCGCCACCAAAAAAGTTTGAGAACCGCTGTTGTAGTGTATCGCTCTACAGATATATTTTTAGCGATATCCTTGTCATATTGTTTGGTCTAAAAATTATATTTTATAATAGAGATTGAAAATGTATAAGTACCTACCTACCTTCTTCAGTGTCATTGCAATTATTTTTTTCTTAATAATTTTGTCCTTATCAAATTATTGGGTCTGAAAAATTATTATAAAAATAAAGACATCTTTTCAGTGTCACTCCAGAATTACATATAAAGGGTGAATCAACTATTCTTTGCACGCGATCAAGTTTTTTTTCAAAAAATTTAAGCATGCTCTTTTTACTAATCACTATAGGGAATCATCTTAAATATGCATTTAATTTTATATCAGTAGTTTCAGCACCGATTTTCGTTGACTTTTTGAACCGATAAACTGCGTAACGTTCGCTCTAATTCGGCGGCTCACAGTAGGTTTGGTGTGAACACGGCCTATGTGTCGTAAAAAAGCGGACCAGCGTATTTTAGTTTTGGTAGAGACACATTTGTTAAAGTCAATTTTCCAAATAAAACATAACTTAGTAGCCTAGAATTAAAAATTTATAAAGCGTTACACATTCAAACACGTAATCAGAATGTAAAAAAAGCCTTCGCTTTGTAACTTTTTTTGTCATAATATCAAATTTAATGCATCGATTTGTCAAAAGAACAACAGAAAGTATGCTGAATTTTCGTCGGCGGGGACATGTAAGTTATTATATTTTTCAACAGAAAATGTCTAGTAATCCGTACGTTAGTATAACGGCAGCAGTTCTGATATACATATAAAGTAGTTAATTATTGTTATTGCCAATAGTTTTGTGACCATAGCATTCTTACTGTGAAGGACAGGTTTTTGATCCACTCATTATCAAAAAATTGAATTAGGGATGTTGACAAGCTCAAAGATTAGCAGATTTGAATTAAATTTAATTTTAAATAAAATAAAGTTAAAACGGTAAAAAATAATCGGCCAAGTGCGAGTCGGACTCGCGCATCAAGGGTTCCGTATAGAGCATAAATAGGCCAAAAATTGTGTTTTTTGTATGGGAGCCACCCTAAATTTTTATTTCATTTAAATATTATTATTGATTATTAAAATACACATATAATTAAGGTCTTTGTGAAAATTTCAAGTGCCTACTGTGTCATCATTGATACCGAGCATAAAATGTTTGAAAAATCACGTTTGTTGTATGGGAGCCCCCCTTAAATATTTAATTTATTTTGTTTTTATTATTTGTTGTTATAGCGGCAATAGAAATACATAATCTGTGAAAATTTCAACTCTCTAGCTATTACCGTTCTTGAGTTACAGCCTGGAGACTGACGGACAGACGGACAGACATCGAAGTAATAGGGTCCCGTTTTTACCCTTTGGGTACGGAACCCTAAAATGCATTTGTAAAATCTCAGCTTTATAACTTAAGTATGTATTTTTAACCGACTTCCAAAAAACGAGGAGGTTATATGTTCGGCTCGGTTTCACTCCAATTTGGTACCATGTTTACAAAAGTGGTGACCTGATGATGGGATCCATAAGTAATCGAGGGAACTCCTCGAAATTTATATGGAAATATATGGTGATTTTGGTTTTATGAGAAGCACCCTAAGCATATGCTACCAAAACGCAAGATTCTGCATCAAGGTATACTATGGTTCCGAAGATAATAAGAGAACTCCGGATTCCTCATAGATACAAGTTTGGGGGTTTAGGCGCTGTTTTAAGAACTGAAAGCATATGCTACTATACAAATTACATTCATCATCATCATCATCATTACCACGTCAGGGTCACCAATGTCACCAAAATTGAACATAACAAAATATTCAACCTTATCTTCAGAGCGTAAGGCACACATTTGACATTACTTCTGAGAAGTAAGTTGCTTCGATAATACAAGTAACATGCTAGAGTGCACAGCTGTCACACTTACCAATCGCGGCCACGGGCGACCGTAGACTTCTCAAGCGATACTATGTATTACAATAATAAAGATAAAGTTTAAAATCATATGACACTGAAAGCCTCGCCGCTGCTAATATTCCGGTTTGGCGCGGCCCTAGCACGTGTCCACTTCGATTTTTTTTAAATGTATTGTTTAAAATTATCTGCAGCTATCAGCTGCATTACTTCACTTCAAATAATGAAGACTTATGTTACTTATTGTTTTTACCTTGGAAGTCGGTTTTAATTTTTGTTATTTAAGATAGAGACAAACCTTCTTTGTTTCACCACAAAACAATTCGTGCGCGAGCCCATTTCGCACTTAGTAAAATCTCTGCTTTATTTAAACTTAAATATTACTACAATATACAAATACCTTTAAAAGTATGGAATTATATGTTTTTTTTAATGACAGAGACAAACCTTCTTTTGTGTCGCTACAGCAATTTCTTTCTCAGCCTTTGTGCGCAAGCTTAACTCGCACTTGGCCGATTTTTTACCATGCTATTGGAATAAAAAAGATTTAATTGCATACCCACTTCATCTGCCATTACACGGCACTAGGGCCCGTATAAATAGTGCTCAAGATGCTTCTCGGTCTCAAGACACGGTTCGGTTAATTGGTTGGCTGTCAAAGTTTGGACCAATCACAGAGCCGAACCGCAACTTGAGACCGGGTCGCATCTTAAGTACTATTTATATACGGGCTTTAGTAATGATAGGCAGTAAGAAATCTCCACATAATATTAGATATAGATTCAGCTTCTTCGGGATCAAAACGTGACCTTTCGTGAGCAAGCCCAACTCACACTTAGCCAATTTTTTACCATACTATTAGAAATAAAAAAGATTTAATTGCATACTTCGCCCGCCATTACGCGGCACTAGGCAATGATTCTTATCGCGGAACATATTGAAAAAGGGGCGCATTCCTATCGCGCATAAATCAGGACCGCCTGTATTTCTTCGCAAACGACCTGTTATTGGGCCACTAAAATCTGATTTACTATTGATTACCCAGATCACGTCCACACGTAATAAAATACTTTACTTAACAAATACTATACTTAATGAATTTTCTTTATTTTAATTCTTATTGGGCGCATTTTGCTCGTTGGCCGCAGCTACAGCCTCTGCATTGGTTCTTGGAGTGTTAAGTCAGGAGAGTACTTGCAACAATTGTTGTATTTTATTTATTCATAGAATAATTATAAATTTTCTGTAATTTAAGGAAATATAACTTCCCAAAGTAGAAAAGCGTTAGCAAAAAAATAAACCGCTGTCGAAAATCCTCAGAAACCGGACATTTGTCCTATTAAATTATTTTATAATAAATTAATAATATATACCTACCTAAATAATGACTTTAAGGAAAATTGGAGTCTGACCTCTAGACTTTTTGTTTGAGAAATTGCGTAACAAAACCACGACGATTTAGCTTTCTAAAAAGATTTAAATTTTTTTATCTTACAAAAGTTATCTTCTAAATAAGAGTCTGAACTTTAAAGCTTTACAAATTGTTATTAAAAATTAAATCGAACCCATTGTTGTTCGTTTCACACCATAAATAAGCCGCCCTAAAGGAAAAATCTCAACAAATTTCTTATTCAAGCTTCCAAGTTCCTTATTCATTTTCTACCTGACGTCTTTTAGTAAACGCTTTAAGATTCACAATGAAATAGAAACGTAAACACCAAATGTATCATATCATAAAGTGCGTTTGTTAGTGTGTACAGCGGGGCCGGCCATACTATTCTTTTCATCGTTGTTTAGGTTAACCACTAGAAGTAGCCTCGAACAACGAGTGCCACCTGTTTTACCAACGCGGACATGAAACGTCAGCTATTCATTGTTCTATTGAGAATTTATTGGTGCATGTTTCAGAAATATCTCTACTTTCAATGAGATAATTTTGTAAGATTAAATTACATATCATAATTATTTCGAAAACGGCTTTTTATATTAGGTTGGAGAAAAAGTTTCTTCGCATTTTATATAAAAATTCAAAAGGTTTTTTTATAAAGTTTATTTACAATTGACTCAAGTATACAGGTGCCATTTTGTTCGATAACTTTTTGCCATCTTGTTGGTAGGGACATGGTCCCATTGCTTTAAAAATTTTGGGGCTTCTGATGAAAAAACTGCGGCAAGTGGTTTTGGCAGTTCTCTTGAAATGTGATGTCAACCTGACACTGCCTAAGGAATTCTGCAGCGACCGAAACAGGTGTAAATCTGAAGGTGCAAGGTCAGGAATATACGGCGGATGCATTAACACCTCCCAGCCAAACTCCCGTAATTTTTGCTGAGTGGCTAAATATGTGTGAGGTCTAGCGACTAGCGTTATCATGGTGAAAAATCACACCCCTTCTGTTGATTAATTTCGGCCGCTTTCTCTCAACTTCTTGCTTTAATATCATCAGTTGTTCGCAGTACAGTTCAGAATCGATGGTCCTACCTGGCGGTAACAGCTCATAATAAATAATACCCTTCCAATCCCACCACACACACAACATCACCTTACCAGCCTATGGCCGGCCTTTGACCACGATCTTTTTCGCACGTTCTTTTCGTAGGTACGTGATCCACTTTTTATCACCAGTCATCAACTTCTTCAAAAATGGTTCGGTTTCATTACGTCGTAATAAATCGTCGTATAGTCCAAGAGATTTTATGACAAGTTCATACTGTATATTAAGTACTATAATGCGATTTAAGACCTTTTCCCCAAACTTTTTCCACAATATTTAGAATAGGTATTATAATAGAAATAGCTGTCCCGGTAAACGTTGCTTTGCCATAATATATTTGCCATATTATTTTATTGAAGTAACTAAATGAGTATGTCACCATGGCAACGTCGATCGCTATCCCGTCACACAAACAATGGTCGCCGTCAATCTCAGGTTGTAATAATTTACTGTTATTTACTCAACAAAAGCACTTATCAATATATAAAGTACCGAATAGCCGATTCTCAGACCTACTGAATATGCATATAAAATTTGGTCAAAATCAGTAAAGCCGTTTCGGAGGAGTTCGTGGACCAACATTGTGACAAGAGAATTTTATATATAAGATGATGATGATAAATTCATTATTTTTAACCGACTTCCAAAATGGATTTCTCAATACGACCGTATATTATAATATTATGTTCTTTTTGAGTAACAATATTGTGTAGGTACATATTATTTTTTAAATTACAAACTTTATGAACATGTTTCTAGCGAAAATTCTCATAGTAATTAAAGTTAGCATAGACCATAGTTAAAATTAGTAGTTAGGTAAACTAATAAAAGTCCTTAGTTGTTAGTAAAATATTTATTTTGTTTATTTTAGGGGAATGTTGGACGGCTAACACATTTAAAAAATTATTTCGATAGGATAACTTGTAGTACCAACCTAAGTATAGGCTTAGTAATAGCTTAGAAGCTAATTTTGTCCTACTTAGTCGAAATTAATAATGATTAGTAATACAAACACCGAGCGACACTCAGGTATAGTCGCATCTTCGCCTAGATTAAGGGAGACCTAAGTGGTCATTTGCATAATACCCATCCATCTAAATTGCGATCTCCAACCTGTCTATACGAGCTCTATTAACGGGCTGAATACTTTAGCTGAACTACCGACTCGTAGAAATGAATCTTAGCCTTTAGCTAGACAGATTGGGCATCGTTCATTAACGTTGGACAGGTGGGGCACTTAACCCAATGAAGTAAGGATAACAATTAACAATATTTCCTGATAACTGTATTTTAAAAAGATAAAACCGACTTCAAAATTGTACGCAATTGAGAATTAAAATTCCCTATCTCAAAAACTACTGAACCGATTTTGATGAAACTTGCATTCCCTAAGTTGAACAATACCTAGTATAATAAAAAAATAATCATTTAGATCGGACTTATAGTTCCGGAGATATACGTGCACAAACATAAAAACATACATACATACATAGGTACATACATACACTTTTGAAATTTGGCACATTTGTTCAGAAGCTGTTATAGATTAACATATACAAAAACTGGGCAGTTCTGGAAATATTACATACATACGCGTCGAGTTGATAACCTCCTTTTTTTGAAGTCGGTTAAAAATCGCCCAAGTGCGAGTTCGACTCACGCACGATGAATTACCATTATCTATACTTACTTATTATAAAACAAAGTCGCTTTTTCCCTCATGTCCCTTTGTTCCCTTTAATCTTTAAAACTACGCAACGGATTTTGATGATTCTTTCAGTGTTAGATAGCCAATTTATCGAGGAAGGTTATAGGCTATATTTTAGGTTATAGGCGAAGAAATAGACGAAAATGGGGAAAAAACGGGGAAAATTATTTGAAAGGGCTAACTTGAACGCGCTAATCTCAGGAACTACTGGTCCGATTTGAAAAATTCTTTCAGTGTTAGATAGCCAATTTATTGACGAACTCTATTGGCAATAATTTATCACGCTAAGACTAATAGCAGAATGTGAAAAAAACGGGGGAATTTATTTGAAAGGGCGTTAAATCTCGCGAACTATTGGAGCAATCTTTATGTTATTTGGCACAGATTAGAAGTAGACCACGTGAAGAATTATAGGCTAACCATTGTAATCATTTTTTCAGTGGCTATATATTTTATACCCGTGCGACGCCGGGGCGGGTCGCTAGTATTATAGATATTAGCTTCCAACCAATTTATTAAAATTGTAGTATACTTTCAGCATCTCCCTAGTATTTACAAATAACGTTTATTTTGAAACACACGACAGTGTCGCCGGTTAGACGGTCAAATTTTTATCAATCTGATCCATCAATCTGATTGACGGAATAAATTGATGGTTAGAAAAAGTTCAAATTAAAAATATGATCAATCCATCAATCCGTGGGCTAGACGATCAAATTTTCGTCAATCTTTACCGGATTGGTGGATCAGATTGATGAAAATTGGACCGTCTAACCGGCGACAAAAAATAGATAATTTCATTAATTAAGTACTTATTATTCCCCTTTTTAATTTTTTTTTTGAAAAAGTAAAAAAAATAGGATTTTTGTGCGATCTTGGCATCGCGTCAAATGTATGGTCAAGGTCGTTTGTTCGGGGGATGGCCTTAATATCTATAATTAAAACCGGCCAAGTGCGTGTCGGGCCAAGCGCAATATAGGGTTTCGTCACAGACATAGATCAAGATAGATACCACATGTCCCTGCATTTATATGAAAACGAGCGTGCCACTTTTTTCGTTGATAAGAAACGTATCCATTATCAAGGCCAACGTTTTTATTCGAATTTCTACATCTCATTATGGCACAATTATGCATTTAGGCATCTTTGAAATTCCGATTGACGTCCTATTCCGATAGCAGACTTAAGGACAGACTTTCGAAATATGAGCAATGAGCATTGCTTGTCGTTTGGGAACGCGATATGGCACGCGAAGTACATACACATGCGGTATCTATATTGATCTATGTCTATGGGTTCCGTAGTAATGCCACAGAATATATATTAGTTGTACCAAGTAACGCTAGATTTTTTTAAAATTTTTGTATGGTCAATGAATGTACTTTTATAAGGTGTTTTACACTACTAACAACATCAGTTATTTTCAAAGGAATTTGAACGAAAAGTTCGACAAAGTGTAAAGGAATACTTCGTCGAATACCTACATTTTTTTTAGTTGATCGACTATAACTCAAAAACTTATGAAGTCTTCTTAGCCGTGATAGTTTTCCTTTTAAATTCAGCATATTTGCTACTCCTGTGAATTTTTTCACATTTCCAGAAGTAACCGTTTAGTTGGTAGAAGAGGGAGACACTGGACTCTAACGATTTTTTCCACTTTAAAACTTAATATTTCACAACTGGATCCCTAAATCGGAAAATGATCTATGAATACTCATAATATTTTTAAAAAACCTACCCAACGACACCCCACAAGTTGGGGTGGACGCGAAAAAAAAATTTCATCCCCGCTTGATGTGTAGGGGAGGTACTTACCATACAATTTTTTTTTAGATTTCATGTACCATTTATGCCAAATTACAGCTGTGTAGGGCCTATAGTCTCTGGGCAAAACCGCAGACAGACAGACAGATAGACGGACAGACAGACGGACGGACAGACCGAAACTATAAGGGTTCCTTGTTGACTACGGAACCCTAAAAAGCGATAGGAAAGGTGTTTGGCTAGGGTCTCTGATTAGTTATTACTGAACTACGAATAATAAAAACTAAGGAAGAGTAACTCCTTCAAAAAACATGATCCAAAATACTTGTCAAAAAAGTGTACCTTAGATACACATTTCAATACATCTATACTAATATTATAAATGCGAAAGTATCTCTGTCTGTCTCGCTTTCACGCCAAAACTACTGAACCGATTGTAATGAAATTTTGTACACAGATAGTCTAAAGCCTGAGAAAGGACATAGGCTACTTTTTAACCGGAAAAAGGGAGTGAAAATGCGTAAATTTTTAAAATTAAGTTAATTCCAAAAATTCATAATAGATGGCGCCGTGCGTCTCCTACATCGCGCTATCGCTTGCTCATGTATCTTTCTATAAGAGATGGTACCATGTTGAGTAATATTATCTGATTCTCTCGATTGTAAAACACGTCGACAATGAATAACTTCCTATTATACTATAGTGACGAAACCTTAACGGTTAACCCTACCAATGCTAAATAGTTTATGGGTAAAGCTAAAGTTGTGTAATGGGGGGCTAAATAAGCTTTAGGTTTAATTTAAAAAAATGAAATATTATGTCATTTTTTTAAATGACATAATATTTCATTTTGCATATATTTGCATTCATCATAATCAAAATACCGAAAAACAGCTGTTTTTGGGTATTTTGATTTAAGAGGTACCAGTAGGGTACCAAGGTTTTAAAAAGCTTTTAAATTTTACACCAATTTTGTTGACACCGCGCGCTATAAACTGAAGTCGCGGGCAACAGCTAGTTTGCAATATTTAGATGGCCTTGAGCGGTATAAGGCTGACGTTACATGACAGTTCGAAAGGAACCAAATTTTAAACGGTAATAGTATGAGAGTTACGTTTCCTTAGTTTTTATTATATTTCTTGTGTACTAAGTAATAACTTATAACTTCGTGTAATATGAGACTAATAATAATGTTGATTAACAAGGTGGAAGCACTAGGTATATTTTCACATTTATTTTTAGGTGACACCAACGAAAAAAGTTTAGAAATCCCTGAATTAATACAGTATCGTTACAATGCATTTTGCAGGCACACTTCTTGTGCTATATTTAGTCAGATACTGCTCAAGACTGTATTCACGTATCTACCTGACACAAAGGAGAGTTTACTCTTGCGACTGATTAGTACAACAGCAAAACCTAATATACCAGTGTCTAATTGGGAGAGCGGCTATCATCACTGATTGGGAGCGGGTCAAATAGTTATTATATTGTCAAACTGCAGACGCCTTTGATCATTAACCAGTAACGCAATCCGGCATAATTGGCTTAGTGATAAATAAACAGAACACAGCTAACACCGGACTGACTCAGGGTTTTCCAAACTTTTTTCGTAGAGCTTCTCGCAGAATACTTCTATGCCCCTTTTCTCTGATGTTAATTTAATTGCATTTTAATTTTTGCAATTAGCTCTTATAATATTATAATATACTAGCTGTCCCGGCAAACGTTGCTTTGCCATAATATATTTACCATATTATTAATTTATTGAAGTGACTAAATAAGTATGTCACCATGGCAATTATCAATATATAAAGTACCGAATAGCCGATTCTCAGATCTACTGAATATGCATATAAAATTTGGTCAAAATCAGTAAAGCCGTTTCGGAGGAGTTCGTGGACTAACATTGTGACACGAGAATTTTTTATATAAGATTTATATAGTTATCTCAATAACTTATACGTATTAGTTAGGATAAAGATAGACCTTCTGCCTCCCACTTCCATTGGTTAGAAAGGCAGAAGCTTTTTAGGGTTCAGCAGTCAACCAAGTTTTGTTGATTACAGAACCCTATAACGGAACCCTAAAGAGCTGATTTTTGTATATTAATAGGTTATCTAATATATATAAATCTCCTGTCACGATGTTTGTCCGCGATGGGTTCCTAAACTACTTAACCGATTTTAATGTTTTTTGTTTTTTAATGTGTGCTTTTTTTCAACTTGAGAGATAGGATAGCTTAGATCTGTAATTATAGTCGCAATTTTATTTTATTGCAAATTATTTGTCTATAAAGAGCGACCATTGTTTATGCGACGCGGGTCACGGGATAGCGATGGACGTTGCCATGGTGATATACTTATATTTTAGTCACTAATTCAATAAAATAATACGGGCGATATACTTAATATAATATGGCAAAGAAACGTTTGCCGGGACAGCTAGTTAGTTATAAAATTTTAGAGTAGCATTGTCCTACAAATAAAACAGTCTATATTTTAGGATCATCAATTCAGAGTATGAAATCCTTTCTATCTCTGTTAACTACCACTTTCGAGATTTATCGCAAACTAGCTGTCCCGGCAAATGTTGTTTTGCCATACAAAGTATTTCGCCCATAATCATTGAGATATAAGTACTTAAAATATATCTCAATGCCGATAATATTACTTAACTAGATGTTCCGCGCGGTTTCGCCCGCATAATTTAGGAATGTCACGGAAACCGTACTCGATAAATAGGCTAACACTGAAAGAATTTTTCAAATCAGACCAGTAGTTCCTGAGATTAGCGCGTTCAAATAAGCACTTTCAAATAATTTTCCCCGTTTTTCCACACTTTCCTCTATTTCTTCGCTCCTATTAGTCTTAGCGTCATAAAATATAGGCTATATTTTATGACGCTAAGACTAATCGAAGCCCTATAGCCTTCTTCGATAAATAGGCTATCTATTACTGAAATAATTTTTCATATCGGACCAGCAGTTCCTGAGATTAGCGCGCTTAAATAAGCCCTTTCAAATAATTTATCCCCGTTTTTTCTACACTTTCCTCTATTTCTTCGCTCCTATTAATATAAGCGTAATAAAATATAGCTTATAGCCTTCCTCGATAAATGGGCTATCTAACACTGAAAGAATTTTTCAAATCGGACCAGTAGTTCCTGAGATTAACGCGTTCAAAAAAACAAACAAACAAACTCTTCCCAATTATAATAATACTAGCTGTTGCCCGCGACTTCGTCCGCGTGGACTTCAGTTTATAGTTGTTCCCGTACAGCGATTGAATGGTTCACGCGCAAATCAAAGGTACGTGATAAAATATAGCCTATTACCTTCCTCGATAAATGGGCTATCTAATACTGAAAGAAATTTACAAATCGGACCAGTAGTTCCTAAGATTAGCGCGTTCAAATAAGCCCTTTCAAATAATTTCCCCCGTGTTTTCCACATTTTCCTCTATTTCGTCGCTCCTATTAGTTTTAAGGTGATAAAATATAACCTATAGCCTTCTTCGATAAATGAGGTATCTAACACTGAAAGAATTTTTCAAATCGGACCAGTAGTTCCTGAGATTAGCGCGTTCAAATAAGCCCTTTCAAATAATTTCCCCCGTGTTTTCCACATTTTCCTCTATTTCGTCGCTCCTATTAGTTTTAGCGTGATAAAATATAACCTATAGCCTTCTTCGATCAATGGACTATCTAACACTGAAAGAATTTTTCAAATCGGACCAGTAGTTCCTGAGATTAGCGCGTTAAAACAAAGAAACAAACAAACTAACAAACTCTTCTGCTTTATATTATTAAGTATAGATTAAGTATAGATAAAAATGTTGTTCGTCTTATCAAAGTGAAGCTACTCACAAAATATTAGCTTGATAGTAATGAAAAAAAAGCTCAAGGGATCCCGTACTATTATAATTATTATTGCAGCCTTAAATTTATTACAGTTTGCTGAAGCAAAGGCTATTTGTACGTTTCAAGCTTGAATTCTTAGAAGAAAACGTGATGATCAGCTACAAGTATCGCTGTTACACAATACTTATGTGTTTTCGATGTCCCTGTAACCCACTCGCTTAGAGTATTAAATTAATACTCAAAGCCCACTCGTCTGTAGGTAAGATTCGTTTATTGTTATAGTAAGCCACCGTGCTCCGTGGAACGGTTCATTTTACAATTGCTATTCTCGTGGCTGTTTACTCGCTGTAAATTACATTTTTATTTCGTTCCTCGGAACTACTTTTAAAAATGTTTGTTTGTACACTTAAACCAGAATTTTGGTAGCGACTTCCGAACTATAAATTGAATTAAAACAATAAATCAATGACGTTAAATAAAACGAGCTTTCAATTTGAAAAACGAGAAATGGGCAATATAAAAACCAAAATTATATTACTTAGGTCCTTATGAAATTGGTGTTTTGTTGTACACTGTATAGGCCACTTTCAGGAACAGGCACCTTGGTCGCCACGAATACTCATCCACAGAGGAAATTCATGGCACCAACCCCACCCATATCGTTCAATTTATGAGCAGTATTGGGTTGGGGATGATTCTCTAGTGCGAATGAGTCACAACTCACAATAGATCCTCATGGGTCGCAGTGACGTCAGGGCTATAGCGACCTGCCTTCTTTAAAAAAAAATAGGCCACTTTGATCTCAAATATCTCCTCTTTGGTTTAGAACTCCAAATTCAAATTTATATATTCATTTATTTCTTCATTTGTTTTTTTCTTGATTATTTTTTCTTTGGAGTCGTTCATATCGCACACACGGACGTAAAAAAATACGGACGCAACCTTGTCTAATCACGAGTGAAGCATAGTTATGGCCGCCCGTGTAGGACGTGTGCGTGTCATTGGCGCCGTCAGGCGTCACTCAATGTACAATGACAGCGGGCTGTAGTACCTAGTTGCGTGTGTGAGTGTCGGTCACGTGTACAATAAACGAAATTGTCGTACCTTGCATGCTTCACCTCTTCATAGTGTAATTGCTCCGTCCGTATTTTGTACGTCCGTGATCGCACAATGGAAAAATTGAAATATCGCTTTATTTACGAATATGAGTCCTACCGTGGCACGAGTGCTGCAGAAACAGCTCGAAGAATTAACAATGTTTCATGGCCCTGGTGTCGCACAAGGAAACAAGGTTGTACGGTTTTGGTTCCAACGTTATCGTTCTGGGGCGTGAAACAGCGCTTGCGCTGTGTTTCGCCGAGTGAGTGAGTTTACCGGAGGCCAAATCCCCTATCCTTTTCCCTTCCCTACCCTCCCCTATTACCCTTTTCCCTCTTAGAAGGCCGGCAACGCACCTGCAGCTCTTCTGATGCTGCGAGTGTCCATGGGCTATTGCTTTCCATCAGGTGACCCGTTTGCTCGCTTGCCCCCTTATTTCATAAAAAATCGGATCCATCGCAAACCACTTCAGAGGTAGCAACAGGCTTCGGTGTAAGTGATAAAACTGCTTTAATCCACTTGAAGCAAATTGGGAAGGTAAAAAAACTTGAAAGGTGGGTACCTCATGAATTGAGTGAAGCAAAAGCTGCGTTACATTGCTCATTGCTCAACCGACGCAATAATGAAGGGATTTTAAATCGGATCATTACTTGTGATGAAAAATGAATCCTTTACGATAATCGAAAGCGTTCGTTGCAATGGCTGTCCCCTGCACTGGAGAATCAGCGAAATCCTGCCATAAGCGAAAATTGACTCAGAAAAAGTTACTTGTGAGTGTTTGGTGTACTAGTGCTGGTGTCGTAAACGCTTACGGCAGATATCTATTGTCTGAAACTGCAAACCATGATGGAAGAACTAGCTGCTAAACAACCAAGGCTGGTCAATCGCTCTAGGCCACTGCTGCTTCAGGACAACGCTAGACCACACTATACACAACAGACGGCCGTAATACTGGAGGAGCTGTAATTGGAATGTCTGCGACATCCACCATACTCCTCGGACCTTGCTCTAACAGACTCTAACTGATAACCATTTTTTCGGAATTTGGATAACTTCCTACAAGGAAAATAATTCAACTCTGATGTGGCAGTCCAAACCGCATTCAAAGAATTTATTGACTCTCGCCCTCCGTTTTTTTTTTTTAGTAAAGGGATCAACGAACTACCCTTAAGATGGCAAATATGTATCGATAACAATGGTACATACTTTGATTAATTAAATATATTATACAAAATAAATCGACTTTATATTCCTCCCATACAAAACGCCAATTTCATATGTAAGGACCAATATTATTCTAATTATTACAAGTGAACTCGACTGTATCATTAAAAAAAAAAACTGTGCGCTTTTACGACTGTCACCAAACTGACCTTTGGGTACACGTGGCTCAGAAGCTGGGTAGCTTCCGAGCCAAAATAGCTTCTAAAGGTTTAGATTGTTTTTCGGCGGTGAAGTAGGTACTTCAATGATTTAGAAACTAAAATATAAACACCATGTATACGGCGAAGCCATACAATTACTGATACCAGAGACCATACGTAGAATTTGTTGAAGTTAGGGTCGGCAGAGTTAGGCCGTGTAAAATCTTCTGATTGGCTCTATGATCATGAGATCTGATATCTTTTTCACAGGGCAAATCTTATGTGGTCGTCTTGGCAACATTTTACATGAAATGTTTTTGGTGGGATTTAAATATGTCGTTACATTTTGCTTGAGTGATCTCACGGTGTAGCCGCCAAGCCGCGCATTCGCGCAGCCGTCGGAGCCGCTGTTCGGGATTGAAATTATTTTTCGTCGCGTCTATTGATGAATGCCGTAAACATTTAATGAAGGCATTGCGGCTTCGCCGGTATCAATTCTATTTACTGTTCCCGATGAAATTTTGTTTTCTATTAATTTGTAAGAGCTGTGCGGAAAACACTTTTTTTCAACAAACTAACATCCAGTTTATGTTCTAGCGTTGCAATCACCATGGAGGGTTTCCTGCACCACATGGCGCCACAGTTCCTACATCCAGCTCTGCAGAGTTTCGGTTGTGGGGCATTTCGGCCCATCGGTGGGGCATTTCACCCGCTCTATCCGGGGAAGGCGTTTGCTAGACATTTTGGAGAACAATACGCCCTCGGCCAAACCGTCGGTCAAGCTCTAAGGGTACTTAAGGTTTTAAATTAACTGAATTTAGAGAAAGTAATGAAATTCATTTGGCTATAAAGTAGATTTGTATATTGTAACCGCAAATTATAATCAGGATGATCTAATGACAATCCTGTACTTATACTGCTTTACCTAATTATAATTAACTCTAAGTTTACATAACAACTCTTCGAGATCTTTTAACTTGAATAAGTTTAATTTAGAGTTTGCAGAAGTTATTCAACGAGTTTAGTTTTTAACAGGTAGATTGTAGAATGTAGAGCTTTGGAGACGCTACTGTGCCTTAGAGCAGGTAGGTACACCGTACAACCTGTTCTTTGAAGTTGCTCTTAAAGTCATTAGGCGCACGTGGTCTAGATTCGTTCACAGCATGGATCTCTTACCTCCTATCCTCCTCCATTATCCTCCTGAAATATTTTTTTAGCTTCATGATTTCTAAGTAAGTAGTGCAAGATCCCTTATGTCGTAGAACGTTCGAGAAGACAACGGTACACCACCCCTGTACCGGTACGGGGTCCGTGATGATACCAGTTCTCCTGGCTCCGCCGCGTCCGCCTCGCCGCGACCCTGCAAGGATGATGAGGCACCCACGCCAGCCTGCTCCGACTCCCATGATCTGTTCTCACGTAAGTCTTGTGCCTCTTCGAGCAAAACTAAGAAAAGAAAGTTGAGAGAATGACACTTGTAGGCGAAACTCCTCGATTATTGTCTCTGTGACCTCGTTGTTAAAAAACACATCGTTAATAACTTCACACTCATGGTAGTTTTTTATTTTTTTTAATTTCACAGGAAAGCTTACTATCATAGCTTTAGACGCACTGACCTCCATTATGCATGGAGATCAGTGTTTAGACGTTGACGAATTTAAAAATTTAAAGCTCCTGACTACGAATAATAAAAACCAAGGAAGAGTAACTCCGTCAAAAAACATGCTACAAAATACTTGTCAAAAAAGTGTACCTTAGGTTCACTTTTCATAAATTTGCAATATTTAAGTGACCTTGAGCGGTATAAAGGCTGACGTTACATGACAGTTCGGATGGAACCAAATTTAAAACTGTATTAGTATGGGAGTTACGTTTCCTTAGGTTTTATTATTCGTAGGCTCCTGACAAGTGATACCTGCCCCATAGAGAAAAAATAAAAGGCTACATCCTGCCCAAACAAAATTTAAATCAAGCTTTATCCAGTAATATTTATTGAAAACCGAACCGTGCTCAAAATTATGTTCTAATTATAATAAATATTTTTACGGTCTCGAATTAGCTTGATATCACACCATAATTTATACCTCAAAAACTTGATAACCTTAAACAGCGGACGGTGAGCGCAAGTCCTCATGTGGAGTCTGCGGGGCGCGTCTCGGGCCAGGTGTCGCTCAGGCTCACTTCCTGCAAGAGCTGCAACACCTATACAGCCTCACAGCGCTGCCAAGGGACGCCGCTCCCGCGCATTCCTTGCACCACCAGGACGAAGACGCTCGCTGGGAGGTAAGGTCGAGAGGGTCGAAGTATAAAATATGGAATGGTGAGACAAGATGGATACCAAGGATTCAGATCATAAAAGTATTTTGACAATTTCACATGTTTTTTTTTGCAATCGCCCCATATTTAAGAACGCATTTATGAAAGAGTAGCTATTACTGTTTTACAACTTTTTCGCTCGTCTGAGAACGCATGAAATTGATTTAAAAAATATGCGTTTTCAGCTTCTTGAAATGAAGTCTGAGCTAGTCTGACTAGAACTGAGTGATTTTACCACTACATATACTTGTCTAATTACATATATTATTTACGCGTTACTAACGCGTTGTATCAATATTTAATATCCCATCACCAGACCTACCAGCGCATCCGCGCAAATCGTCAGCGGCGTCTGAAGCTACGCACGCGGAAGCGGCACACGGTGGAAAGTATGCTTGGCTACGAGGAGCCCCCGACCAGGACGTATGACGCCGAGGACGAGCCCGTGGATGTAGAAGGTGACTCCCTCGGCTGGCCGGAACCGGCTATCACTGTTGACGGTAAGACAACATTACCATATATCTTTCACCAAGCGTTACTTACCGTAGATGCTTGCAGCTCTGGTTTTATGTATGGGCAGTGTAGGCCATGGCCTATGGGCAGTAGCATCCTAGGATGAAGATTAAGTTCGTACATAGGGGCGGCAAAATAAAAGTGGCCTATACTCAATTAAAAAATATAAACCCGGCCCTGAATGCTTGTCACTACTAAGTACTAACACTAACCTTATTGGAAGCCCCATGACTATGGGGGCTGTGCACTAGGCAGCCCACTGAGAAGATTTTAGAAACGATTGCTGCCGCTCATGGACAATCACAAATACTGGTAATATCTACCAGATATACTATATTATCACACTACTCAGCAGGGCCCCCGTAAGGGCTACTGGCGCCTGTGTGCAAAAAAAGGATTTTGGCGCCGCTTTAGGCAAATTTTTTGGGTCTTTGGTTTTGGCGCCCCTAAAGATGGCGATTTGGCGCTCCTAGAGGATGGCGCCCGTGTGCATTTCACACATTGCACATATGGTACTGGGGGCCCTGCTACTCAGTTTAATACTTAAGAGCCCGGGCTACCCTCGAAATTCTCATACATTTTTCTTTTTTTAAACGGGCTTTGGCCCACCACACATAGCCACCACTATCTCCTGTGTCGCCATAATCGACAGCGGTATCCAACCCTTTGATATGATCTCAGGGAGCCCGAGGGACTTGCAAAATCTGTCTTGGGATCCGCAACGAAATTAATCAGAAGAAAATAAGATTTCATACATACGTAATACCAAAATCATTTTCTCATACGAAAATATTTAACATGTTCGAGTTATTTTTAGCTTAAAATAGTGATTACCTAGGTTCCTGTACAAAAATATATTAATTATAAATTACGTATATGTATGAGAATTTCGAGGGTAGCCCGGCCCCTTAAAGCGTGGGCCGTGCTATACCATTAGGCTGCGTTTCCACCAGAGATGTGTTGCGAGGAATATGTTTTTGAGAACCAATAGAATCGCTTCATTGACATGACATCGTTCAGCGAGGTGATACTATTGGATCTTAACTCTAGATAGCTATCCGTCGAAACGACGGGTATTAAAAAATTAGTATTTTTATTGAGATTTTACTACTTTCTGGAACTGGATTTTTTTACAGATATATGATGAACTTAGCAATAAAACAACACTTTGCATTTTTACATTTTTTATTTACTTTTAAAACTAAAAAAAATTTCTTAGACCTCTAAAAAAATCGGAAAATTTCAATCAAATTTTTTCTTAAACAAAATAAAATAATACTCAAAACAAAACAATCAGTTTTTTTGGCATTATATGGCACATACCACATAGAAATATAAAACGTAATAAAAAATAAAATTAACTACTTTTCTTTAGCACATGTGATACAAAAATTTATTTTTTGTTTACCTCATATTGCTACTTTACAATTATAGCAAAATATACTTTTGGTCATGCGCTTTTCTTGTAGTAGCATTTTCTCACATGTTTTTCTTTTCCGTTTTTGTCTTGAAGAATTTTTAAAAGACTCTTCTTCGTTCTCTATTCCCTCCAAAGAAGCTTGGCCCGACGACAACTGCTCTGCGCACTATAGTCGAAGGCTGTTTAGAAAGAACGCTTCTAAATATTTATTTTACTACTTTCTTGGTTTAATAAATTATTTATACCATCGTAAACTAACGAAAACAAGGTAAAAATCGAATATAAAACACAGTTTACATCAAAAATAAATACACTAACAAACTAACGGTACAGCTAACCACCCGTCGAAACGACGGGCAAAGTCTTCATATACCAAAAACTATGGCACTTACCTGTACGACGAGTGTGCCACTGTAACGACCTCACCGGCTAATGAGTTAAATAGACGAAACAAAATATTGGGATGCGACATTAAAAAAATATGGCGATATTATAGTTTGCGCCGCCCGACGATTCGACGGAGGTTAGCTATCTAGGGTTAAAAACACATTCCTCGCAACACATCACTGGTGGAAACGCAGCCGCGCACGGCGCACTTAATGGGTCTCTGATATTACCCTCAACTTAAATAATGTTGTAGCGGAGAAGGAGCAACGCAGTGACAGCGAGAAGCTGCACCTGAGCTATACCGAGGACCTGGAGATATCCAGCACCAACGACGCCATGCAGTCGCCAGAGCGCGTGAGGTATTTTCTAGTACATGTGGCGTCTCCTTGTTTCTGCATTCCATCCCCTTGCTTGCTGGTTGTACATGTGCTGTATAGTTACAAAGTGAATTTTGTTTAAGTCGAAAGCGATATGGTCTAACTTTTTCTCTACATCCTAACTTACACTCTCTTAATGAATCCTTACTTACTTAAATACTCCGTGTGAAAGCTCCAATAGTTAAATAAATAATAATTAAATAGAAAGGCGCGAGAGAGTGCATTATGTAAGACTGTAGAGTATTTGCTCGAAGTTCATGCATGGAGTATAAATATGATACACATTTAATTCTGTATTTTTGCAGATTATTACCAGTACGTACCCACTTACCCAGTCTACTTACTTCCAAAAAATTAACAAAAATTTCACCCCGCAGCAGAATTGAGACGCCCAAGCCGCTGGCTTTAGAGTGTACGAAGACGGAGAACATCGAGCGTCCAGCCGAAGTGACGACAACGGAGTGGACCGGAGCCCCGGAGAATTGGCCGACACTTGCCGACTACCATGCCCGTCACAAGTTGGACGGGGAAATGCCCTCCTCTACGGACACACGAAATTAATACAAAATTTCTTTTAAACGCCGTTTACCGCATTCATTGAATTGTCTACACTGTCCCGTTCAAGTTCAAGAAATTCGGGTTTATTGGGTTGAAAGAAGTTTGATGAAATCGGGGCTAATTCGTTTCTCTTTGTAGTCACCACACTAAAATATACGCGTATACCAAAGATAGCAAATGATTAAATGCACTAGGATATTGTTGAAATTGTCACTCACTCACTCACTCTTGGACCTTGGTATAATACTTCGATTGCGTGTTTTCAGGAGAGTTTTTTGAACATTCATTGGCCATCTGGTCTATGGTTTAGAGCTTAGAAAGTCAACTCACAATTTGGACTATATTGCTCTTAATCCTATAGTGCTCTATAGGATTGATTGGCTTCGCATTTTGTGGGTTAAGCAATAGTTAGCCAAGTCCTCAATTTTCCCACTAAATAGCATAGCTTTTTAGCGTTCTTTGATATTATTTATGAAACGGTCATCTACTTAATTACATTAAAAGTTTTAATAGGTAACTCTTGCACTTCCTGCACTTTAAGCGATGCTGCTTCCCCACTTACTTATAGCTATTTGAGTTCGTTAAAAGAACGTGTATAAGTACAGTTATTTGACGAAGGAGATATACCTATTTAGGAAAACCTAACAAAAAACAGCGAAACCTTACCTTAAACCGAAAGGGTACGAAAATTTAGAAAAATAATTTTCTATTGTGAATTAATGTTGTACAGTTTTAACTCTTCGTAATATTTAAAAAATGTGCAATAGATTGTAAATTTCTTTGTATTAATAAATAGAAACATGCTTCTAATAGGTATAATATTAATTATTTTTCTTAGAGTTTTTCTTCACGTAAAAAAAGGAATGTTATGACAACGTTAGTTATCATTAATTGAACGACCGACTCTACGTGACTCTACTATCAGAGAAATTAGTTCGTAGGCAGATAGCAAATTAATTTTGGTCAGATTCTGTCAAATCAGTCAAAAGTCAAAACCAGTCGGCAGATCACGACTTACGTATTGACTAGAAAGATACCCGACATAATAACGTCCTCACTCCTCCATCTCCAGCTGCTTATGAATTAAATAATTCAAATTCCTTATGGTACCTACCTTACCTAGGTTATCTATGAATAAGTAGGTAGTTCGCGTTAAACAAATATAATATTAAAGTAATAGTATTGCTTTAAGCGTGATTAAATTTAAATAATTGTAAATAAGCTGTCTTCATATATATTCACTATTGAAATACAGGGTGCAATTACACCTTCTTGCCAAATTTTGATATATTCATCCTTGTAAAAATAAAAATACACGTATTTTTTCTTTCTAAATAAAAATGTTGAGAAATATAGCTTCCAAAAGTTATCCTAAAAAACACTACAATTAATGGACCCACACGAAGCGTCGCCCGCGCGAGACAGACCCGCGCGCGCGCGCCTCCCCCCCGCGTCACCCCCGCTCATTTCCCCTCGCCGCGAGTGACCGTTCTGTAACGATTTTAAACAGGATAAAATATGTAATTAAAAAAAATAATACCCAATTATTATTTTTTTTGTTAAATGGACCTGGAACATAAGCCCTGGAAAAGATTTGGCAGGAAGGTTTAATTGCACCCTGTATATTCATTACCTAACTAATCTCGTAGTAATCCATCTATTTATTTATTTTAGATTATTGTCAAATATGCTATTAAAATAGCACTAAGTAAATATCTAAGTATGTAGGGATTCGAAGTTATACCTTTACGAAATTGTTGAATGTTAAATGTGTAAATATCTAACCTAAAACTAATTATACTTAACTTTAATTTCGCTAAAACTACAAAATGTTAAAGTGTATCGTTCTTCTTGTAAATGATAATGTTTTATTAAAAATAAAATTTGTTTATTTAATATATTATCTACCCCTAACTATTAATATTATCTAGGTAAATAATATATTTATTTTAGTTAGTAAAATTATGTTTATTTTAAATGACTTTTTGTCAATAATAAAAATATCTAACAATTTATTTTGCCTTTTATTTGAATATTTCTCCTTTCGATTGCCTTGACCTATTTTACACCAGGACCATTAATTTTTAAAACAAAAAAAAATACAGTAGAATGAAACCCATTACAAAAGGAGGAGAATATTATAAAAATTAACGGAAAAATAATTTACGGGCGATCTGAGTTAGGGAAAAGTGTGGTTAATGGTTATAAGTGGGGAAAATGGCTTATCTCGATTTCTGGCAAAACTAATATTCCTATGAAAAAAAGTCAAATGACAAAGTTGTAGGTAAGAAAAAGATCTAAAACTTTTGTATTTACACTTTTTCTCCAATCTCCATAACCTCAAAATTTATGTAAAAAATTAAAAGATATAAATAAAAAACCAAAAAACATGTTTTTGGTTTTTTATTTATATCTTTTACAATTTTTTTTTCACGAAATTTGGTGATAACTTACATTTTTAAATCCCAAATACGCTGTCATTTATTTGATCAAGAATATATATTTTTTATTTATTTATTTTATTTATTTAAATATCGAAAAAATACCCTAATTTTTAATCGAAAATTCGACCGTCAAAATATCAGCTTTTTTCAAAAAGTTGCAATGCTTTCTATTCATTGAAATCTCTAGTTTCCGATGGTGAAAGAAATTATATATTTCACCATAGTAAATCTCCTCAGAAAATGCAAAAAATCGAAAAAATCTCGAATTTGAAAAAAAATTTTTTAATCATTATGAATAATTTCATCAAAAAAAATGTGATTGCTGCAATTTGTTACAGTTAAAAAGTTGATTTATTTAATTCTTATTACATTTCTGTCATAGAAAATTTCATTATATATAAATATATAATTATGTACCCCTCAATTAGGCGCATCAAAAAAGTCACACAAGTAGTAGCACGGCACTGACCCCAAATAAAAAATGAAAATTAAGTTGATTAAATAAATAAAACGAAGTATTGATTGTACGAATTGTTGGAGTGCTTCATAATAATTAATCTTAATAATCAAAAACCTTCATTTGCCTCTATACAATTATAAAAATCAATCAACTACAGCTCCGTCTCGAAATCTCATAAATATCACTATGGTTGATATCGAGATTTTAAAAATCTATTAATCACTTTGATGACCACATTTTTTTTGCAGCACTGAGGGAAGTACGTCCTAAGATAATACTGACAAACATATATTCCTCATTTGTATGATTTGTTATGCACTTGTGGTCATCATCCCCTCATCATCATCTGAATCATTCATCACCATCCAGTGGCCAGGGATTATTTTAGGCATCTCTGGGCTCTAAAATCTTGTCGACCGATTCATACCCATCACAAATCGGTGCATAGATTTGAAGTTCGGAGGCTATTAGGCTCGCAAAAACTCTTTTATCTTCAGAAACCGCCACCAGCGTATTTCACTATCTTGATCTATACCGACATTTTACAGAGCAATTATTTAAAAAAATGTTATCAATAGAATGATATACTCATATATTTATAAATCATCCTAAATTATATCAAAAATAATTTAACAATTAAACATAATATTATAAAAATGGAAACTTGTCTTGTGACAAAAAAGTCACATAAGTGGTCGCATGGGGTCAGCGCTCAAGAGAGTAGCGACACATGCACCATCGTTAGCTAACCAGCTACCACTTATTAGGATACCTCAATAGTCAATAGGAGTTAGAAAACTACTAAAAGCGTCGTTGCATTCCTGGAACTCTAGGACATTTTTTTTTCGGTTTGAAAGTGATCTGACCCCATGCGACCAATTAAGGGATACTTATAAAATAACATGTCCTGACCGACTGAATGAATTATCATCGCTGAGCAAAATCTGTTAAAATTACAGCCAAAAAAATTTGGGGAGTAGGGTTGTTTTATTAAGTAGAAACCCACTAAGGAAGGAATTTCGGAAATTTTACCACGAAGGGGGTGAAATAGGGGTTGAAAGTTTGAATAAAAGTCCGTCATTTCTCAAGTTAGAAACGTGAACATTTATTTTTTGGACTACTGATTAAAAGTGAATGGATATGTATTTAAGCGCTTTAGGAAATTTTACCCCCAAAGGGGTGAAATAGGGGTTTAAAGTTTGAATGAAAGTCCGTCATTTCTCAATTTAAAAACATGAAAGTTTATTTTTGGGCTGCTGATTGAAAAAGGGAATAGACACTTATTTATAGCATTTCTGAAAACCCTACACCTAAAGGGGTGGAATAGGAGTTGATAGTACGAAAAGCCTACTGATTGAAAATAAATAAATTCGTTAAAATAATTAAATTGCTATTATTAATACAGTTTATATTGGGAAAAATTATTCATCTTTGTTATTATATACAGATTTAAAAAAATCTGATTCGAGTTTTTTTTTTCGATTTTTTTTGCATTTTCTGAGAAGATTTACTATGGTGAAATATATAATTTCTTTCACCATCGGAAACTAGAGATTTCAACGAATAGAAAGGATACTTACCAAATGTTTGAAAAAAAACTGATATTTTGATGGTCGAATTTTCGATTGAAGTTAGGGTATTTATTCGATATAAATTCAAAATAAAGTGAAAAAATAAATATTTCTGATCAAATAAATGACAGAGTATTTGGGTCTTAAAAATGTAAGTTATCACCAGATTTTGTGAAAAAAAAAATTGTGAAAGGTTTACTTATATGGGTGAGGCCGCCAATTTTTGCTGATATGACGCAGAAAAATTTTGCGAGAGAAAGAAAATCTACGCTGCTTGTGACATTGGAGCACCTAAATTGTAGGGAATTTATTTCTCTACGCTATCATAGCGTTGAGAAATATGCCGTTGGAGCACCAAAATGATAGCGTAGAGGCTATCATAACGTAGAGAAAATCAAACTTATCTCTGTAAATAATGCACAATGCGGTTTGTATTATAGCCCCAAACATGGCCCTTTTGACTACTCACATGATGCATTGATCGTTTTTTGTGAAACAGTAGGTAATACTTACATTTGTGTCACAAAAAAAACTTCCTTTGAAAAAACTGTGTACACAGCCTGACTGGGGTTCAAATGTGAACTGTCGAGAAATGGCAAAAATTACGAGATTTTCCATAGAATACGTAAAAACTCAGCGTTGCCACTTCCCGATTTTACCTTCCCTAACACCCAACGATAACAATAAATCGGTATTATTGATGACGTTTAAAATGTGGGGTAGAATTGATGTTTCTAACGATTCATTTGATTTGAAAAAGTTTATAAAGAAAGTTATCTTAAAATACTATAAGAATTAGAGATCGAACTTATAACACGAGGGGTGTTATTATTTTTTTGTCGGGGGTTAAAAAAATTGCAGCGAAGGTGCTGCGATCGATCTGAAATACTATATGCATGCAGTACTGTAATTTACTTAGGTACTGTTTAATTGCTGTAGAGATCAACTACGATAACATGGCGCGCCCCTCCAAAATTCAAAACTTTTGAAGTGCGTTGTCAAAATGTTTGAAGTGCGTTGTCTTGCGCGGTAGGCTAGTTATGATTAGTTGACAAACAAATCTTGGTAATAAGTGACATTAAGTGAAATATTACGTGTACTGTGATTGGTTGAATACTTACTACATACAAACTCTTTCATTAGGATGTGACTAAACACATTGATGATTGAAACAATCATTTGGAGGGGCGCGCCATGTTATCGTAGTTGATCTCTACAGTGTACACTATGTCATGATGATATTTTAAGGTTTGTTACGTCCAAAGATTATAGAAGTAAGACGTTATTTGTCACTAGATGGTGCTTCTTCTTTTCCACAGTTTATTTTTAACCCCCGACAAAAAAGAGGGGTGTTAAGGGTGTTAATATAAGTTTGACGTGTCGGTCTGTCTGTCTGTGTGTGTATCTGTCCGTGGCGTGGCATCGTAGCTTCCAAACGGGTGGACCGATTTTAATATAGTTTTTTTGTTTGAAAGCTGACATGACCGAGAGTGTTCTTACCTGTAATTCATCATCATCAACCTACTCAGTGCAGAGAAATCTGGGTTTATCTGGTTCATGAAAGGCCGTTAGCAACTTGCAGACTAAATTACAGTCGTTTGATGGGTTTAATGTTTTCGTTCATGACATTTGTGAATATACAGAATACATATTATACCTACACATTAATGGAAAGTTGAACTGGTGCTGCAGCATCACCTGGTAATCAATAGGACTCCTCGCCAACTCAGAGCAGAGGTTTCATGTTTGGGCTCATTTTAATTGCGACCAGTAAGACGAGAAAAATGTATTAATATTTGCATGCTGCTGCTGCAGCATGACCTGGATTCTGTAGTGAGCCGAGCTTCATATTGTAGCGCCACCTATAATTCAGCTGCCGCAAACTACTGCTTCGGGAAGGCAAGTCCGCTGTCCGTCCGCCACCGCGGTACCTTTAGTTTTTCGCTAGATGGCGACGCGAGAGTTTCGAGAGATTGTTCGGGGAGCGCGCGGGCAATGGCGGGTTGACTTGCGTCTCCCGTTTTATTTTATTTACTTTTAAGTATTTAACTCATGTAGAAACGTAAATAAACACAGTTTCTGAAGTATAAACGCGAGTGTTTTTGAATTGTGGTGCAAGACCCACGTCTCCCCTACAGTATGAACCTGTGGCGGTACCCACAATTCGCCTAATATTCCTGCATCGCGCTATCGAAGTTTTCTAAGCGCGGTGGTATATATACGACAGCTGAAATGTATCACGTGGCCTCCACACTTATATCCCACATTGGTGACCCTCGACAGAACACGCCTCCTTCATTATCATCACTCCCCGCCCCTCCGCACCGCACCAGCCAGCATCGCCTCATCGGGTACCTCGTCTACTAGCCGCAATGTACCGCGGCCTGGGCGACTCCGCATCGGCATCATCGGGCTTTCTCACTACACCGACCGGTCAGCAAGCAGAGCACATCTCTCCTGGTCAGCACGTAGCATCGGCCCCGCACGACAGCTATCCGACTCACTGGATCCCGTGCAGCAGCTTACAGTTCCGACTCACTGGGACTCACTGCAACAGTTCCGACTCACTGGAACACACTGGCACTGGCGACTCAAGCGACAAGACTTCAAGATTCGACCTCCGGTCTTCGGGGGGGAGTGATGTGGCGGTACCCACAATTCGCCTAACATTCCTGCATCGCGCTATCGAAGTTTTCTAAGCGCGGCGGTATATATACGACAGCTGAAATGTATCACGTGAGCTCCGGTCTGACCGAGCAATACCACCTCGCTCGGTCGGAAGATCTTCCTTTGGCCTCCACACTTATATCCCACAAACCCAAAGTGGAGGTTTCGTGTTTAGGCCCATATTAACGGCCTCATCGAAAAGATCCTGTTGATATAGGGTTGCCAACCGTTCTGTTTTCCCAGGACATGTCCTGGTTTTTGTAGTGTCCTGGGACGTCCTGAATAGTTTTTAAGCAGCGTCCTGGGTTGTCCTGGGTTTTTTAATTTAAAATTCGCGCGACTCTTTTTAAATTTTTACGCTACGAGCGGCCGCAAGGCTCGCAAGTAGTTGCGTTGCCGCGCTCCCATGCTATTTCAAATTCAAAACAAAGGCGCAACGTGCCACTTGATGATATCTCTTTCGCTCTACTATGGTCGCGCAGGAAATCAAAGCAGTAAAACTAACGCAAAAAATCAAACATCGTCCTTCTCTCTTTACACTCACACCCGTCTTTCATATGCCAGATGAAAAAGGATGACGCGGAATCATCGCCAAGTTAGTTTTTTTCTTAATAACTCGATAAATATACAACATTTTAAAAATCCGCCAGGTCAGTGACTCAATGATAGAATTTTATACAATGTTTAAAATATTAACTTAGTTTAATGCACGGTTACGGCAATATATGAAAAATTTGTGAAAATTAGATGCATCTTTGTGATTTTTTTCTGTCGAGAAAATTTTAAGATACCTATAGTGTTTTCGCTCAAATCAAATTCTTAGAAATATAGTGTAGTATAGTATGTTTAGAAAATGAAACAATTTGGGGCTTATTTTCAAGTATGAAAATGAATTACAAAATCGACAATTTTGGGTTAGTCGCCCCCTTTGTGCCCTGTTTTTATACTGAATTGTCCTGGTTTTTCCAACTTCAAATCCTGTTGATAGGAGTTATTCTGCACTAACCTAAACCTATGACACAAGTTTATAAAGCATGAAATAAAATTAAATTATGAAATTAAAAAAAAAACCAAGTATGGACTAAAATATTACTTTACACTTAGGAATTATTTAAACTTTATGGCTGGTTTACACGTATTAAAAGTAGATAAGTAGTAACTAAATTCTAATTGTCATCTAGCTTAGGACTTACTAAATTTTAACTTGCTACTTGCTACTAAATTTTGTGTTTACATGCAACTAACAACTTAAAATTAAGTTAAAATTTAGTTAATTACTTAACTACTTAATACGTGTAAATTGTAAACCAGCCCTAAAGTTTAAATAATTCCTAAGTGTAAAGTAATATTTTAGTCCATCAAAAAAGTCACGACATTAATAGAGTCGCCACTCGTTTCCGGTGTGGCCTCTTATGGCCACACTGTATCCAGTCTCTATAAAAGATTTTGATACTTTATATTAAATACAGTTTAAAAACACGTTGTAAATATTATGATTTATATGTATTAAGTAGTTAAGAAAATTTGAAATAATTATGATGTAGTTATAGTGTGTGTTTAATTTACGATATTACAAGAAACAATCTAATCTATGTAAAATATTATAATCTTTGTATATTACTCACCTCCTCACTAACTTACACGTACTGTAGCTGGTTTCGGTGGCTCTGCAGGTAATGATCTTGTAATGCTATTATGTGTGTTTTGTATCATATTATAATATCTACTACTATCACCTACTTTTAAAAAATATACTGTCTGTTTACTTACAAATACATTATTGGTTCTGTTAAAAAGACTTCATGAAACTTTATGTTAGTTATCACAAATAATATGTCATTAGCTGGTTAAAATTAATTGTATGTATCTATATGCACGATGGAAGAGACTGCTCTCCAAGACACAGGGGATCCTAGTGTGGGGAGCAGTGTTTTGTTTAAGATATTATTTAACGTGTAAAAATATTTTTTGAGGGAAAATAAAGAAAACAAACAAATATTTATTTTCCCTCAAAAAATATTTGTATATATTGTTGGTATATATATATATATATATATATATATATATATATATATATATATATATATATATATATATATATATATATACCAACAAAGAAACAAACGTAAAACGTATAATTATTATAATATTATATTACGCTGCATCAAAGTGTTAAAGGAGTTAAGCATATACACTGTGACACGAGAATTTTATATACATCAAAGCAGACTAAGATACAACCTAAGTCAAAGTATCAATCATTGTTAGGCGCGTTATACGATAGATTTTTTTGACAGTTCATTGTTTACGTAATCATAATGTTTATGTAAAATTGTTGTTTTAATGTACCACATAATACTTACTCAGGCTACTTAAAATTGCATTATACAATAAAATTAACAAACAGAATTTATAAAACAAACGCATAAATACCTGCTAAGTATGGTGATTGAGCGATCAGAATCGGAAATGTGGACGCGAGAATTTCAGTGGTATTTTCGCGTTTTACTATTTTTCTTCAATGAAAATCTTCAAATTTTCAGCACTCTGACACGTCTTTCACTTTAATTATTATTATAAATCACAGTAACATGTAGTTTTCACATTGTAAAACTAAATTTAAGCAAATAGAAAATCTTTGTTTTGTAAATTTTATGTCATAGAGTATTGATACAACAAGGGGACAAATGTCAAAAGAGTTTCGCCTCCTAGACATTCTTGACGCACTATATAATCACTGTCGGTGTGTCGGGGGACCGCTAATTAAGATGTTTGATTTCCAAAGATCTCTAAAACGGCCCATTCACTACCCTGCCTTGCAGTCCTGCTGCAGTCCGCCGTGCAGGCCTACAACACCATTCACTATCCTGCATAAGCCGGCGGACTGCACGCAGGATAGTGAATGGTGTTGCAGGCCTGCAGGCTGCACGGCGGACTGCAGCAGGACTACAATGCAGGATAGTGAATGGGCCGTTTAAATTTCACATAATAAGACAATAATAATAAAGTTTAAGGGTCAGTTCACAGCAAACCGAATTGAGACAACTAGCGGCTTGGCGATACAAAATGCAAAAGTTGCTACAGCTTTGCTGGCAACTTCAAACGCTAACGAATACGTCAAAAGAAGGAGTAGAAGAAAAAAAAGTAAAATATTGATTTTCGTTTAATCATGTCTCTGAAATAAAGTGGATTTATATCACTTTATTTACTGTTGTTTTATGAAATAAAAGTAATGTGTAAATTTCCTTACTTAATCAAGTAATAAGGTATGCTATAAGTTGATTTTTATACACTTCTTAGTTTTTCCGAAATGTTTATTTACCGGCAGCTTTGTTTTAAACAAAACGATTTTTTTGTTAAATTCAAAATGTTCAAAATACCACTTTTCGATTTACTTAAAATAAAACAAAACCTTAGCAACAACGAATATTTTTCATGGGGGGCTAAAAAAGGCCCCCATGAAAAAGTTAAAATGTAGGTAGGTAAGTATATAAGTACCTGCATACTTTACTAACTGTTTAAAGTTTGTATAACCTAATTTTTTGTTGTAGTTATAGATGACATTCATAATTAATTCTTTGCTTAAATTAATTAGTCCTTGTTTCAATAACAATGGAACATCCTTACATAATGAGCTTGATAAACATAATATGAACTACTGGGACCTCCCTTCATTCACCATTACAATTTAATTATAAAATAACACCCCTTTCTGAGTCGGGGGTTAAAAACAAATATTATATTCACACAGTAACAATGACAACGACGTAACACTGCAATTTGTTCATAAACTTTGTAAAAAGTGTATGAAATTCTGCTAAAGTATAGCTGTTTTTTTCCACATTGCACATTCATTGTGGGTACATAATAAAAAAGTGCTAATTTCTTGTACACTATATTTTATTATTATAGTACCATAGTAGATGTCACAATACCATTATTTAGATCCTTTAAAACTGATGTATTTTCTATAGGACCTCAATAATTAAGAACAGTTGCAAAATTAAGTACCTAGTAAATACATATTTCTAATGCAAGTTAGTGTGTTAGATAAGAGTTTATTTAATTTGTAAGTTTATTAAATACAGTGAAACCTGGTTAATTGGGATCTCAAGGGACCAAAACTTTTGTACCAATTATTAAGGGCTCCCAATAATCCAGTTATCCAATTAAGCAGGTTAAGTTTGTACATTTTTTACCTTTTTATTCCCTTGTTTTTAAGTCATAAACTGAGATGCACTACAAAAAAAGCATGCACATTAGGCGATGCGAAATGTATCTAAACAAACATGTCAAAACTTGTTACATCTATCGTAATTTGTATCACATACAGGTTAATGAGCTACAGAGTCTCAATTATAGAGTTAAATATTGAAAAAGTCTAAGGGCCTGTTTCACCGCTTCCTGATAAGGCTATCCATCCTGGGACTCAAAGTATCTCCATACCAAATTTCAGCCAAATTGGTTCAGCGGTTCGGGCGTGAAGAGGTAACAGACAGACAGACAGACACACTTTCGCATTTATAATATTAGTATGGATATGGAAGTATGGATATATCTTTAAAAAAACTATGCTACAAGTAAACAGTTCACATGTACTACAAGAATAAATCATGGAAATATATCTCACAATGGATACTTTATTTGTAGTCATTTACCATGGAATCAGCGGGCGACTGGTGTTTGATTGAAAGTGATCCAGGCGTGTTTACGCAGTTAATTAAAAAGTTTGGTATGTAGAACCTATTGTTAAATTCTTATCAATTGTTATTAACTGTTAATGTAACAATTAAAATAAATTAATAATGCTATAGAGATTATTATAGCTAGTATTGTTAACTTTGCTTGTGTATTGTACAGTGGTTGTTATAAATAATAATTATTGTGTTTTCACCAGGTGTAAAAGGAGTACAGGTTGAGGAAATATGGAAAATTGATGATGAAATATTTGACAACTTAAGGTGAGTTTCTATCTCATAAATGCTATTCGAAAAATTGTTCTGTTTACAAAATGTGTGTATTATATAATTACTTTGAATATTGTTGTTGAAGTGCCACATAAAATGTTAAGATGGTATTTTATGCAAGGGGCCGGGTCCCATTGATATTCTCATACATACGCAATACCCGGCCCCGGACCCGGCCTCTTAAGAGCCCGGGTTACCCTCGAAATACTCATACATACGTAATCAATCAATCAATCAAATATTCTTTATTGTGCACACAGTACAGAGATAATACAAACAAATATAAACAAGATATTACATATGTGTCACAATGGCGGCCTTATTACTAGGTAGCAATCTCTTCCAGGCAACCACGAGTGAAGGTGAAATTGTAATAGAGATAAGCGTGCATGTGCAAATATAATATATATAATATATAATAATACTATACATAAATACTAATAATATCATAAAATAATACTATATTTATATAAATAAGGGATAACGACATAGAAAACACAGACATCCTAAATCATTTTAAGTGTAAGTAATTAAAAACATATTCAAGAATTATTTTTACAAATATTTAAATAGTGTAGCTTGACTAGACTTAAATGCATTTAACTTTTTTGCAAGTTTTACATGCTTAGGCAAGGAGTTCTAGAGCTTAACACCGGTAATGACAAACGAGGAACCATAGTATTTGGTTTGATGCACGGGCATTTCCAGATGATAATTTGATGCAGATCGTAACTCCTTTACAGTGGCTTGGCGAAATAGAAATTTTTCTTTGAGGTATAAAGGTAAATTAGGGTCATATATGATACAGTAAACGAGTGATAGAATACGAGCATCTCGACGTAAACGTATGGGCAACCACTTCAGACGTGTTCGAAATTCTGACATGTGATTGAATTTCTTTAATCCGAAGATAAATCTGATTGCGAGATTCTGAAGTCGCTCGAGCTTATTTAATTGATCCAGAATAGACAGGAATAAAGATTCAGCAATCTTTATCTTAGTTGGGATAGGTAAGATAAAGGTAACGCAGGCAAGATGTTACGTACCTCTTGCCTGCGTTACCTTTATCTAATACTAAAATCATTTTGTCATACGAAAGTATTTAACATGTTTGAGTTATTTTTCAGCTTAAAATAGTCATTACCTAGGTTCCTGAACAAAAATTAACTTCAAAATATTTAAACACTAAAAAAAATTTTTTTGTGTATAATTTTTTTTCACTAAATTTACTACTAAATATTTAAACACTAAAAAATAGAGTAAAACACTAAAAAATATATAAATAAATAGTAAATTTACTATAAAATATTTAAATACAAAAAAATATTTATTTTTAATTATATTTAATTATACACAAAAAAAATTTTTTTAGTGTTTAAATATTTTGAAATTAATTTTTGTACAGGAACCTAGGTAATTACTATTTTAAGCTGAAAAATAACTCAAACATGTTAAATATTTTCGTATGAGAAAATGATTTTGGTATTACGTATGTATGAGAATTTCGACGGTAACCCGGGCTCTTAACATTGAAACTTGAATTAAATAGAAACTAGCTGTTGCCCGCGACTTCGTCCGCGTGAGCATAGTAGATCACATCCCAAGTATTATTTATTTTACAAAAATATTCAATGTACAGAATTGACTTTCCTACGATTTTATTATATAAAGATGTTCCGCGCGGCTTCGCTTGCGTAATTTAGGAATTGCACGCAACCGTACATTTTTCCTCAAAAAATAGCCTATGTCCCTTCACGTGGTTTATTCTTCATGTTTGCCAAATAATAACATAAAAATTGCTCTAGTAGTTCATAAGATAATAAGCAATTTTATATAATTTCCCCCGTTTTTTCCACATTTTCCTATATTTCTTCGCTCCTATTAGTTTTAGCGTGATAAAATATAACCTATAGCCTGTCTCGATAAATAGAGTAAACGAGTGTACAGTAAACGAGTGATAGAATACGAGCATCTCGACGTAAACGTATGGGCAACCACTTCAGACGTGTTCGAAATTCTGACATGTGATTGAATTTCTTTAATCCGAAGATAAATCTGATTGCGAGATTCTGAAGTCGCTCGAGCTTATTTAATTGATCCAGAATAGACAGGAATAAAGATTCAGCAATCTTTATCTTAGTTGGGATAGGTAAGATAAAGGTAACGCAGGCAAGATGTTACGTACCTCTTGCCTGCGTTACCTTTATCTAATACTAAAATCATTTTGTCATACGAAAGTATTTAACATGTTTGAGTTATTTTTCAGCTTAAAATAGTCATTACCTAGGTTCCTGAACAAAAATTAACTTCAAAATATTTAAACACTAAAAAAAATTTTTTTGTGTATAATTTTTTTTCACTAAATTTACTACTAAATATTTAAACACTAAAAAATAGAGTAAAACACTAAAAAATATATAAATAAATAGTAAATTTACTATAAAATATTTAAATACAAAAAAATATTTATTTTTAATTATATTTAATTATACACAAAAAAAATTTTTTTAGTGTTTAAATATTTTGAAATTAATTTTTGTACAGGAACCTAGGTAATTACTATTTTAAGCTGAAAAATAACTCAAACATGTTAAATATTTTCGTATGAGAAAATGATTTTGGTATTACGTATGTATGAGAATTTCGACGGTAACCCGGGCTCTTAACATTGAAACTTGAATTAAATAGAAACTAGCTGTTGCCCGCGACTTCGTCCGCGTGAGCATAGTAGATCACATCCCAAGTATTATTTATTTTACAAAAATATTCAATGTACAGAATTGACTTTCCTACGATTTTATTATATAAAGATGTTCCGCGCGGCTTCGCTTGCGTAATTTAGGAATTGCACGCAACCGTACATTTTTCCTCAAAAAATAGCCTATGTCCCTTCACGTGGTTTATTCTTCATGTTTGCCAAATAATAACATAAAAATTGCTCTAGTAGTTCATAAGATAATAAGCAATTTTATATAATTTCCCCCGTTTTTTCCACATTTTCCTATATTTCTTCGCTCCTATTAGTTTTAGCGTGATAAAATATAACCTATAGCCTGTCTCGATAAAAGGGCTATCTAACACTGAAAGAATTTTTCAAATCGGACCAGTAGTTCCTGAGATTAGCGCGTTCAAATGAGCCCTTTCATATATAATTTCCCCCGTTTTTTCCACATTTTCCTCTATTTCCTCGCTCTTTTTAGTGTTAGCGTAATAAAATATAATTTATAGCCTTCCTTGATCAATGGGCTATTCAACAATAAAATAATTTTTCAAATCGGACCAGTAGTTCCTGAGATTAGCGCGTTCAAATAAGCCCCTTCAAATAATTTCCGCCCGTTTTTTCCACATTTTCATCTATTTCTTCGCTTATATTAGTCTTAACGTGATAAAATATAGCCTATAGCCTTCCTCGATAAATAAGCTATCCAACAGTAAAATAATTTTTCAATTCGGATCAGTAGTTCCTGAGATTAGCGCGTTCAAACAAACAAACTCTTCCCAATTATAATATTAGTATAGATAATTTTATCATGTAGAGTACAATCAATTAGTTAATTTTTGTAAAATAATTTTTATATTTTAATTATTGGTTATTTAATGAATTTTATTATTGTATTATTTTTTAATATTACTATTACGATGTTTTATTCGTTTAATTGGTTATTTTATTAGTTTTTATTTTTATTTCCCCTTTTGCTTTTACTGTTACGAATTTTTATATCTTTTAATTGGTTATTTAATTAATTTTTATTATTGTATCCCCTTTTCCTTTTACTTTAATGAATTTTTAATTTTTATGTTTTTTTTAAATAAGGGCTATTTAATTATTATTTTTATTGTACTTATCCCTTTTTATGAATCGAAGTTTAACTATTGAATAATAGTTATTACTTTTTCTCATATTAATACTTTAAGCAGATCGTAGTGTTGGCATTTGAATCACGCATTATAGGGAGAGGGAGGGAAGGGTGGCATTTTATAGGGGTTAGTTACCCCTTTCAATTTTCAAATGACACCTGATTTGGGTCTAGGTAGATGTAGATGCGTAGTTTTTTTATACGTGTTTGAAGTTACGTTATTATAACTCTTAGGTAGCAATGTATTACTCCGTGCTGGCCCAATACGACTTGATTGGGCTAGGTTAGATAGCTATGCCTTAGCCATCGTGGTTATTTTTTTGTGAACCACCCAGAAATAGGTCCATCGACTTATCATAATTGACGCTCCGGCTTTTTGGTCGCTTTCGCTGCGCCAGAGCTGTATATTTTCAATATTAGTCGTAGAACTGAGTTTGACTACACCCAAAAAAGACAAATTTGATTGTAAGTAAACTAATTTGGTTGTTTTATTAAACATTACCTCAAAAAATAAATAGTTTTTTTTTTTTCGTGGTAACTATTGATTTCCTAACTTTAGGGTGGGATCAGGGGAGGTCTAACCCCCCCCCCTTCCCTCCCCCCACCCCTCCCGCCCCTCCCTATAATGCGTAATTCAAATGCAACTCCGAAGCGTTTTTACTGTAACCTAAAATTGTATTTCTTAAAATATGTATTACGTGTAATCAATAATTGTTGACAAACTAAATAAAAAAAATATTAAAAAAGTGCCAATAACTCCTAACATTTTTTAAGAAATCGACTTCAAGATCAATATCTCCTAACTGACGGTTTTACAAGGATACATTTTATTATTTAAACCACAATTAATAACACCTATTCAACATTGATGATAATTATGTATTTAAATGTGATGATGCTTTAAAAATATAAATTGTTACAGGCCTGTGCATGGGTTAATATTTTTGTTCAAATACTTGCAACAGGATGAACCACCACTACCAGTGGTGAAAGATAAACTCTTGGAAAAGATTTATTTTGCAAAACAGGTAATTTTATTTGCATTCAAAGTCATGCATTTGCATCTTCTTGGTACCAAAGCTTAAAAAACTAATATGACAGAAAATGTTGCCATAAAACAAGTATTTATATTATAATATGTCTGTTCATAAAACCATACATGTATTTTTAGTACATGGTATACCAGACTGTATTTACTTATCAATGACACAGGTAGTAGATTTGTTAACTTTTGGAAGTACTAAAATAAAATAAAATTCCTGTGAGGCTGCCACACACTAATTGTGTTTTGGGTTTCATTTCCTATATCACTTCAGTTTTCGTTGTATGGGCTTTTAAATAGACTGAATTGTATCTTTCAGGTTATCAACAATGCCTGTGCCACTCAGGCAGTTATCAGCCTGCTGTTGAACTGCAATCATCCGGACATCGATTTGGGTCCGGAGCTCACTAAGCTCAAAGAGTTCAGCATGTCGTTTGACCCTAAGATGCGAGGGTTAACACTGAGCAACTCACAAACCATCCGCAGCGCTCACAACTCCATGTCGCAGCAGACTATCTTCGAGTTTGACCCTAAAGTAGCTTCTAAAGTAAGCGATTTTATTATTATATCGTCTTTGAAGTGCTAATACCTCCTAACGATTCACTGTTTAAGTTTTATTTACAGAATTTTTCTATAATTTGTAATGAAATTTTGAAAAAAATACTTACTTATTGTTTTATAAATTGAGATTTAAATAATATCACGTATTCTTATAAAACCGTCAATTAGGAGATATTGACCTTGAAGTTAATTTGTTATAAAATATTGGAAGGTATAGGCACTTCAACCAGGATATTTACAGTCTCAATATTATGCTGTATGTTGTTTAAAATTAGAGTAAACAAACTCTTGACTTTGTTTTGTCCCGTCTGACATTGTCTGCCCAGAACAGCTAGGGTTCTTAATCTTTTTCAGCCTGCGGCGCACTTACAAGTCAATATTTTGTCACGGCGCCCTACTCTACCTAACCATTACAAAAAGATACATAAATAAACACCTTTAATGATTATAGTTATAATAAACAAATTTTTAATCACGTGCCTACTTTGTATAATTAATATTATGTATGTAAGTAATTTTATTTTACAATAGAAGTTGTGGTTATGGATAATGATGGAAGATCGACTCACGGCGCCCCTCTTGCCTTTCCACGGCGCACCAGGGCGCCGCGATGCACAGCTTGGGAACCCCTGGCCCAGAACATTGAACCAGAACAGTCAATAATTATGATTATTACTTATACCATAGAGTATTTATACCTAATCTATACTAATATTATAAGTAATTGGGAAGAGTTTGTTATATACCACCAAGCCTATCATCCGAAGATACTTACACTTAGAAGATTCAAGATAGTAAAATCTACAAGTTAATAACGCCTCTATACAATTACATAATCTTTGGTATATTTTATGGTCGCCTCTGCGTATAACATACTCATCGGTAACATTCAGGGAAACATTCTGCTGACTTCGCGTTGACTTCGAAATTGGATCGCCGCTGTGGATTCCACCTCACTTAGCCTCTAACCTCGAGCAAGACCATTTGTACTTAACGTAATTTTAATGTTTGATTTTAATTTGTAATTTTTGATTTTTCAATAAAGTAATTTTGAAAATTGTTTTTTTTTTTGGACTCTCGGGCGCGTTAAATATAATTTGTTTGTTTGTTTGTTTGTTTTGAACGCGCTAATCTCAGAAACTACTGGTCCGATTTAAAAAATATGATATAATATGATAATATATTATATACATAATAATATTATGATATATATAACACGGTGTAACAAAAATGAGTGATAATACTTTAGGGTGTGTACGTGTTCCTTGTAGATAGTTTACTGTGAAAGTAGCAGCGCTGAAAGACCAAAACTCGTGACGCTCGGGCCCTTGCCCATACGAAAGTGATTTTTTTTTCGTCTTTCAGAGCTGCTACTTTCACAGTGAACTTTCTACAAGGAACACGTACACACCCTAAAGTATTATCACTTATTTTTGTTACACGCCGTATAATATAATTATTAACTGCATCACCAATTTTACAGAACTAGGTACTTATATTAAAAATTTGTTGTACTTTAATAATTATGTAAATAATTGATATACATTCTTATAATTGACATGAATTGCTTCACGTAATGTTACTTGGTTTTTCTCTTACTTAGGTAATATGTTTATTGACGTTTCAGGAGGAAGATGCTTATCACTTTGTTGGTTATATACCAATCGATGGTCGTCTGTATGAGTTAGATGGTTTGCGGGATGGCCCTATCGACCACGGACCCATAGCACCCAAGCAGGATTGGTTAGATGTCGTCAGACCCATCATCATGAAGAGAATCAATGTGTAAGTAGATGTAATAAAATTGTTTTGCCATTGTATTAAATATTATACAAGGTGTACAATATTTAATAGATTATATTTAATAAATTATATTTAATAGAATGGCAAAACCAACATTTTGTCTTTCAGCGCTGCTACTGGGGCAAACACCCCAGCGTCATAAGTTTCCCCATACAAGAGTGAAAAAAACAATTTGGTCATTTAGTTTAGCGCTGCCACTTCTACAGCGAACTCTATATAAGGCACACATACAAACCCTAAAGTATAATCACCTAGTTTTATTGTAATAATATACTTACTAGCTATTTGACAGAGCTTCGCTCGGTATTCGAAAAACACGAATAAAATGACATTTTCTAAACATGATTCCTAGCTAGATCGATTTATCGATTCGATTCGGAGCCGATTCCGAGATTCCAATTATATATTTATATATATGTTACCGTTACATGCACATTACCTAGGTAATCTGCAGATTCCTTGATACAATCCGTTAAAGTGTGAAATTTTTAAATAAACATAGCTTAGTTTTGCACTTTACCTAGATAATTTGCATTCTCTCCCTTCGTAAAAGTCCTAAAAACTTTGACGTTAGCTTGTAAACCTAAGACTATTGTTGTTTTGATTGATTTTATTCTAGTTGATACGAACTACGATGTTATATTTTATTAGTGGAGTAAAATTTTACTTAAAATTTAATGATTTATTCCTTTGTTTATGTCCAGAAAATTATATTAAATAATTCTCTACATCTAAATAACATGCTTTATTCAAACAAGAATCAGTTTTACGTAATTTAATGAGAATAGAATAAACTTTTTTCACTTTAACTAACTTACCCGGGTAATCTGCAGAATACATTGTTAATCTGCAGTCTAACTGGTTTACGCACATTAGCGGTAACATATATACAAGAATTGCTCGTTTAAAGATATAAGATATGTAATTTCTTATCATACATAATTAATATAACATTTCCGTCAATTTTACAAAATTATTTTATTAATTTTAGGTACACCGAGGGCGAAATTCATTTCAACCTGATGGCGCTCGTGTCGGACAGAAAAATGGTTTACGAACGTCAGATAGCAGATATGTTGAAGGATCCGCAGTCCCTCGGCATGGACGCGACCGAGATTGACCTAGAAGTGAGGAGGCTCCGGACCCTCATAGAGAACGAGGAGGTCAAAATGCATAGATACCAGAAGGAGATGGCGCGCAGGCGACACAACTACTTGCCGTTCATCGTGACGCTGCTCAAAATACTGGCAGAAGAGAAGAAGCTGATGCCGCTGTACGAGAAGGCGAAGGAGCGCGCCTCGAAGAAGGGCGCCAAGAGGATGAAAGTATAACACGAAGCCTCGGGCACGCCCGGGGCCCGGCGGCCGCGCCCGCGCCGCATCTCCCAGAGCAGCCCCTCCCGCGTGCTCCCAGACTCCGACATGTACACGCTCGGCGATCTGGACGTCATATTCCGAGACTCGAATGACTTGCTACATCAGACCACCAGCACCAAGGAGACCAGACACGAGAGCCGGGAGATCACGCCGGTGGCGGAGTGCAGCGCCCCCCTCCCCCCGGAGCCCGAGCCGATGGACAGCAGCATATTGGACGTGGACGAGACGTTCTGTGACGTCATCGACGTCGACGAGTTCGTCATCCGACCGCACGTGCAGAAGGACCGCGACAAGAGCCACGACAGCGAGTAACGTGCCATACAGCGTATTCCATACCTCTATACTAGAAGAGCGAATAAATATATATTAGAGAAACAAACAATTGTCCCACGTTTTGTAACTTTGTACAGCTTTCTACTATAATATGTATTAGTAAAATTTTGCTCATTAATAATTAAAACCATAGGAATAGTTGATAAGACTTACAGCCTGTACCAAGATGCTTCATAATTTTAAATCAATTTTATATTAATCATCGTCACGTTTTGTCAGTCATGCGGTCTCTTGGTTCCATTTATATTGTGTCCATATTATATATTTTTATGAGATCTTACATCATTGCATGCAAATATTATATTAAAATCATCTATCGTTATAAAATTTGTAATGTAAGTAGTTCAAACGCACACAATAGTTGCATTTCTTTGACCATTTTCTACTTCTACTTGTTGTATACATTTTGCAGTTTTTCTTTATAATCTTAAGTGTAGGCGCACACGATGCGACAGGCGTCTGCGACAGCTCGACGACTAGACGCAACGACAGGCTACGGCCGACAATTTTCATATATTTTGTTCGAAGCTCCGCACACTCGACGTCAGAGTCGCAGAGTCGCAACGACAAGCAAGGCGAGCCGCGCGCGCTCGCGTCTAGTCGCTGCGTCTGGAATCGATGTGCACGCGCACACACGACGACAGTCGCGCGTCAGTCTCGCTGTGAGCGCTATCCAAGGTGTACGTCTGTTGAGAATCTCAAAATGGATACGTTCGATGTTGATGTGTTCATTTCGGTCGTCGAAGCGCGTCCTGCTGTTTGGGACTTACGTTCGAATTTGTATAGTGACCGAGGGAAGAAAAATCAGGCTTGGGAGGAATTATGCCTAAGCACCAAGGCAAGTGCAACTAGAACCTCATCCATATTCACTCACAAGATGAACAATACGGCCGCTTCTCTCGAATACTCTACTACTAATGATGGCTTCCTGCACGGCGTCTGTCGCAACGACTAGTCGTCGATGCAAGCGACAGCTCGGCGTCTAGACGCAACGACTAGTCGTCGATGCAAGCAACAGCTCGGCGTCTAGACGTAACGACTAGACGCAACGACAAGTCGCACTGTTTGCGATGGCTCTAAATGTAGATTGTAAAATAATAATAACAACACATAGATATAAAATTTATGTATGCACTTTGATGTAGCAATAAATATTTGATGTCTTGAAATGTTTGTATTAAAGTATCTTTTTCCCTAGCTAGGAGTATTTTGAATAATATAACACTTTATAATCTTGAATGTCGCATGGTCGCAAAAATGGATACCTATTAGCCAAGTGGCAAGTACCCACCCAAGATGTAAAAATCTATGGTTTCCGAAAAGAATAATTATGACTGAAGAGCGTCAATGACGTTTATGAAATTTCTTCTTGATACACGGATTTTATATTTTAAACAATGTAACTCACGTAAGACATTATTGTACATCGCAAACCTAAGTCTCGAGTCTTTGTTGTTACTTTATTTCTTCTAGTGGTGACAAGAGAAACAATACAAAATGTTTATCTACAAGTTTATGGCTGGTGTGGTCGAGCAACTCAAAGGTACGGTTTCCTTTATACTTATTTGAAAGCGGAACCAAGTTAAACTCTTTATTAAAGTTTTTGGGTAGGTACTTATTGGGTTACGTAAGCAAGGGGTATAAAATCACTATAATATAGTTAACTGAGGCTTTGCCAATGTACATCCATGAGATCCATCTTGTCTCTCGGGCTTTCTCCATCCAGTCGATACCTCATGAATCCTACTGGCTAGCTCTATAGACAGTTGCAGTTTTCGCAGATTGAAATTTTCTGGTGATGTTAAAAACAATAAAATAATACTTTTGGCTCGGTGTTGCTCCTATACAACAAATTTTGAACTCTTCCTGTACGAGTCTGACTTTCTTATCGTTTTATTAATTTTCAATAGGTTCTGAGGGGGAAGAGTTTGATCCTCACGAGCATCGTAAGGTAGAGAAGCCGACGACGTAAGTATTGTTTACTGAGCTCAAACAGAATCTAAATACATCATATTATAATAAAGTTTATAAAATGCCTGTGTTGTCAACAGATACTCACAAACGATGACACACTTGCTCAAAGGTTGTATCGGCGCGGGAGTTTTAGCTATGCCGAACGCATTTAGTAGAGTTGGTATTATTGGCAGTTTCCTTGGCATGCTACTTATTGGGATCTTCGCTACATATTGTATTCATGTTTTGGTGAGTGGATCTTACTTTACTAGTACGACCATATAAAATAAACAAGGAAACCAAAATATATTGGCACATTAATAAAATAGGCAAATTAGGAAAGCTAAAGAAAATCATGTCCGTTCCTAGTTTCTACCTCGACTCGAGAACGGCTGAACCGATTTTGCTCATTTTAGTCTAGATATTATATCTAGTCGTGGAAGTCCAGGTAACGTTTACAAGTGACAAGAAGTTTACCGGGACATCTTGTTTTCAAATAAATATTGGGCCAATAATATTATAATACCTGCCAAAGATTGAGTTAAGGTGCTCCCAGACAGAAGTTATATAACGTTATAAAACATTGTGTAACATGAATCATGATAACATTTTATAACATCGTGTAACAGACAGTATATATTTTAAGTCTATGGTGTAACATGCGCTACAACATATCAAAAAATAAACGTGTCTTTTGTTATAATTTGTTAAAAAATGTTAGACAGTCCTTTAATTCCGACACGTTTGGACCCAAAAAAGCATTCAAATCGGATGGTTTTGATTGACCTTCATATACACCAATTAATAAGGGAGAGATATTGCACAAAATTGGCCATAGCTGATGTCGTGAACTATTGTAAATTGGTAGACCGTCAATATTGATCTTGAGTTGTTGTCAATATTGTTGAGGGAAATCTTAGCTGGTACCTGAAGTATTGCTTCCAAGATGCTTTTTAGTTGTTTCTTCAAATCATTGTGCCAATAAAGCCCAGAAGAAGAAAAAAATACACTGTTATTGTCTTGGAGTCCTTGGATCCTTCGGTAGAACGTATGTAATCTTTTATCTATATCTATACTTATTATAAAACAAAGTCGCTTTTTTCCCTCATGTCCCTTTGTTCCCTTTAATCTTAAAAACTACGCAACGGATTTTGATAATTCTTTCAGTGTTATATAGCCCATTTATCGAGGAAGGTTTATTATTATTAAGGCTATTTAAGAGCCCGGGTTACCCTCGAAATTCTCATACATACGTAATACCAAAATCATTTTGTCATACGAAAATATTTAACATGTTTGAGTTATTTTTCAGCTTAAAATAGTAATTACCTAGGTTCCTGAACAAAAATTAACTTAAAAATATTTGAACACTAAAAATTTTTTTTTGTGTAAATTTTTTTTTAATAAATTTACTACTAAATATTTAAACACTAAAAAATAGAGTAAAACACTAAAAAATATATAAATAAATATTAAATTTACTACAAAATATTTCAACTCTAAAAAATATTTTTTAGTATTAAAATATTTTGTAGTAAATTTACTATTTATTTATATATTTTTTAGTGTTTTACTCTATTTTTTGGTGTTTAAATATTTAGTAGTAAATTTAGTAAAAAAAAATTTACACAAAAAAAAATTTTTAGTGTAATCTTTTATCTATATCTATACTTATTATAAAACAAAGTCGCTTTTTTCCCTCATGTCCCTTTGTTCCCTTTAATCTTAAAAACTACGCAACGGATTTTGATAATTCTTTCAGTGTTATATAGCCCATTTATCGAGGAAGGTTTATTATTATTAAGGCTATTTAAGAGCCCGGGCTACCCTGGAAATTCTCATACATACGTAATACCAAAATCATTTTGTCATACGAAAATATTTAACATGTTTGAGTTATTTTTCAGCTTAAAATAGTAATTAGGTTCCTGAACAAAAATTAACTTCAGAATATTTAAACACTAAAAAAAAATTTTTGTGTATAATTTTTTTTTACTAAATTTACTACTAAATATTTAAACACCAAAAAATAGAGTAAAACACTAAAAAATATATAAATAAATAGTAAATTTACTACAAAATATTTTAATACTAAAAAATATTTTTTAGAGTTGAAATATTTTTACAACTGAAACACTGAAATAATTTTTCAAATCGGACCAGTAGTTCCTGAGATTAGCGCGTTCAAGTTAGCCCTTTTGAATAATTTTCCCCGTTTTTTCCACATTTTCCTCTATTTCTTCGCTCCTATTAGTCTTAGCGTGATAAAATATAGCCTATACTAATACGAGAATGTGGAAAAAACGGGGGAAATTATTTGAAAGGGCTTTTCTCGCGAACTACTGTAGCATTTACGTGAAGGATCATATGCTATCGATTTTAATCATTTTTTCAGTGGCTATATATTTTATACCCGTGCGACGCCGGGGCGGGTCGCTAGTACTTATTATAAAACAAAGTCGCATTTTGTCCCTCATGTACCTTTATTCCCTTTAATCTTTAAAACTACGCAATAAATTTGGATGATTCTTTCAGTGTTAGATAGCCCATTTATCGAGGAAGGCTATAGGCTATATTTTATCACGATAAGACTAATAGGAGCGAAGAAATAGAGGAAAATGTGGAAAAAACGGGGAAAATTATTTGAAACGGCTAACTTGAACGCGCTAATCTCAGGAACTAATGGTCCGATTTGAAAAATTATTTCAGTATTAGATAGCCCATTTATTGAGGAAGGAAAAAGCGGGGGAAATTATTTGAAAGGGCTTTTCTCGCGAACTATTGTAGCATTTACGTGAAGGATCATAGGCTATCGATTTTAATCATTTTTTTAGTGGCTATATATTTTATACCCGTGCGACGCCGGGGAGGCTCGCTAGTTCACCATAATAAGCAACTCGTGCATATTATATATGTTTATTATTTTATCAGATTATTACTCTTAGCTTAAATTAGCATTTCAGAGTGCATTAATAAGCCAACATACATCAATCAAAACTATTCTGTGGCTTTTGACGGACTTCTTGCATTATAAGCTGCTATTCCAAATACCATTTTGCTAGTTGGGATGTTATCTAATGTCATTCTTCTGTCTGGGAGCACCTTAAGTCTTAGATCTAGAAGCGATAATTAAATATTTACAGATAGCAGCACAGTACGAGCTATGTAAACGCAAGCGCGTAGGCTACATGACGTTTGCGGAGTCCATGGCTTTGGCTCTTCAAGAAGGACCATTATGCATGCGTTGGGCTTCGAAACTCTCGTACTACTTCGTAGATGCGGTCCTTATATTGTGGCAGTTGGGAATATGCGTTATTTATTGCGTATTTGTCGGAGAGAATATGCATCAGGTAATGTTTGCAGTTTGACTCGTAATAAATAGAGAAGAAGTTACTGAGTCGGGGGTGAGATAAAAAAATAATATATGCTTACATTTGTGGCGTTCGTAATATTCTCTCTGAAGTTGCAGCTAGGTGTCCATACCAAATCTTAAATCTCAAAGACCTCCAATGGCTGCTAAGGGAAACTTATGATGCGGTTGGAAAAATGAAATTAAACTATATCTAACCACGTCTCTAGTAAACGGTTCGATGTCTATTATAATAAAATATACACTTTCAACTACAGTTTGCCACTACAACTTATAATTGGTGACATTTGATAACTAAATTCTAATGAATTTTCAGGTTTGCGACTTCCATGGCCTGAGACTGGCGTTGCGATGGCACATCGTGTATCTGATCGCTCCACTCATAGTCATATGTATGATCAAAGACCTGAGGCTCCTCTCTCCAATCTCCTCCGTATCAAACGCGCTCACTCTCCTAGGATTAATTATTCTGTTTTTCTACTTGATAGAAGACGACGTGGAATTTGACTACCAGAAATTGGAAATGAAAAGTATCCTGGAGATACCAATATTTATTGGCACAGCGCTCTTTGCCTTAGAAGCGGTCGGAGTGGTGAGAAAAAATATATTCTTTTTTAAGAAGTTTCCCTACGACGGACGGAATCATCGCATTTCATGCATCGTGTGTATCAAGTAAGCACATTTTGGCATTGGTATCTCGCACTAAAAGACGGACAATTTGGACTGCAATTGACCAGGCTGTTGGAGCCACGCTTTTCCCATTCAGCTCACAGTAATTTCCCGGGTAGGTGCTTAAGTATGTAAGAATAAATGATTAGATATTTTAATTGAAATTTAAAAACAGATATTGGCTCTGGAGTACAATATGGAGAACCCCAAGAGATTTGTCACTTTCTTTGGGCTGTTCAATATTGGCATGACGATAATAGTGGCGGTATACATAATGGTTGGCGTCTTCGGGTTTTTGAAGTATGGCGACGATATCAAAGCATCCATCACACTAAACCTACGACAGGAAGAGAAGTAATTTTTGTTATTCTTAATGTCCTCTTAGATCTAAGAAAAGCGCATGTTTTAAGCTAAAACTACTAAAATTATTCCAATATTTCGACGTTTTGTGTAGATGAAAATTTTTTCAATGTTATTTCTTTAACATTTTTTTTTTTCAAGGAAAGCGCAAGCTGCCAAGATCCTTATGGCTGTGGCGATATTTTTGTCGTTTCCTCTACAAAATTTTGTTGCATATTCCATGATATGGCTAAAATTGAAAGAAGGTATTACAAATAAGTCGAAAAAATACCTGGTGGACTACTCGCTACGAATTGTACTTGTTATCATACCATGTACGTAAACCCATAATAATATTAAGATTTAACTACTGAATTTAAAACTACTTTTGAATTATTAAAAAGTAACATTAACAGGAGTCGAAGGCATAAGTTGTAAATGTTTAAAACTTTATATGTAAATAGTGACATTAAAAAAAATGCATGGGAGATTTCTGAAACACATGCCACAGGGCCTGCATTCGGGGAACCGTTTTCATTCGTCGATAAGGTCCGCATGTCTTTCTAACACAACAAGCACTTGCGAATCGAAATTTGATAATGAAAATGTATTTGACTCGCGTCCCGCAAGTTGTATATATTGACCGATGAATCTCATTGGTCGATATGACGGTCGGTATAAAGCATGCGGGCAATCCCCGCAGACGGTGTAATGAACACGTATCGATTCTTTCAAGTTGTTATCACGGCTGTGGGGACACCCCGTATGCTGTATACCGCACGAGTTAACGACCAATGAAACTGCGCTATATAAGTTGTGCGCCGCCATCTTTTAATTGGTTTGATAAAGGTGTATGAAATATAATACGAAATTATGTAATTGATTTTATTCATTTCAGGGATGCTAGCTGTCGCGGTGCCAACACTGGGCCCGTTTATATCTTTCTTTGGGGCGTTCTGTCTGTCATTACTGGCTGTAATATTCCCTGGTCTAATGGACATTTGCATTTGGTACCCTAATAACTACGGAGTGCTGCACTATAGGCTGCTTAGAGATCTATTTATGATAATAATTGGTATGTCCAGTCTCGTCTCTGGATGCTATACAAGTCTTCTAGAAGTGTACGAGTCGATGACGTGAATACTTGGTCTTATTTCTTATAAGATCTAAATTATCTAAACTTAAACCCTAAAAACTTAAATTTTATGTAACTTAAAAGTGTTAAATTGAAATATCGTTAATGTGTGTAAGTGCAGAAAAGTTTTAGATTTTCGAAATAAAACTATCGACTTCATAAAATTATACGAGAAATTTTATTTATTTTATTTAATAGTTCGTTACATCAATACTAATACTAGTATAGTAGATACTAAATGACACTGGCAGTACGTGTAAGAACAACGAGAAGTTTAGAAATCGCTTTGATTTGTTACGTTTTGTGTAATCCACAAAAACCTTAAAAGGCGGATAAAATAATTGATTGTAAAATTAAATAATATAAAAATAGAATTATGTGAAACATTATCAGCTTAAAAACAAGTAACTTCACTGCATCTTGCAAGTAACGTGTCTGATCGTTGTTCTTACATTAGACGCGGTCTTTATAGCGGTAAAACTTAGCAAGTGTTAAAATGTCAGTCTGGCTAAAAAAACGCAAATACTTTTACAGTAAAAGCTTGAATAGACGTCGTTATGTAGGGGATCACGTATGATATAGTACAAGTACAAAGTCGATTGTGCTAACTGAATTAATACTGTCCCCTTTAATACAGTGTTAAGTCAGTACTCAAAACTCAGTTAACCTAGCGCACCTACACTACTACAAAATTATTTTTAAAATGTCGTGAAATGCCGATTTAGTTAAATTTGAAATAAATACAATATGATTAATTAATTAAAGTCAACATGTGATGTATCATTTAGTGTACGTAGGTGTCTCGTGAGTCACTTGTTTGTGCTTATACCCTATTCAATAATCATCATATAAGAACCATTCGTATTTTATTGTAACTTAAAATAAATTTTAAAGCTTACCTAGTGTAAAACTTCTTCATTTTACAGTAATTAAAGTTCATTAAGTGCTAAATAAGACAGTCAGACAGACCAGCGTCAATTTATGGCAATGTGAAAGAGTAGTATCGATGTTTAAATAACATTATTATCCAATACAAGACACATACAAATGTCGATTTTGATAAAATACAATTTAGAAATTTGGTCACAAATTATAATAAAATATACGCTAAAACTTAGTGCTATATACAACTCGATAAAATTATTTAAAATACGTTTGCTAAATTAGGAAAATAAGCATGCAATATTTTAGCAAAAATCACAGACACTTTACTTACAAACGGCCACACCGGTTGTTAACCAATCTCTGAAACGTTTTGACGTCCATCATATACATTCTCTTACTAGCTATAGTGGGAGATCTGCAATTTTTATAACGTTAAGTAAAATAGTATGATATCCACGACTGGAACGAATAGTTAAAGCGCGAGGGCGGTGCGCACCACGGGTACGTAGTCAGCCCTCGCGACGATACAATATAATGGTTGCGAAGCAGTTTTTGGCATACAAAATTTAAAACTAAGACGAGCCGTAATAATATTGGAATCATTTCGCAACGCAACGCGAAACCCGAGGTGGGCGCAATGACTATACAATCGTGTTTAACTACAACTTAATACAACCCTAAGGTAATAACGTGTGGTGACCAATGTTTAATTACACTAAGCTACTTGTTCATTTCAACGCGCTTCTAGCTGGGATAAGCACACCACGATTATGTTTAGCTTATATACGTCAATTCACGAGTAAGGCGTAGTGGAGTTAGCCACCGTCACAAAACTTCAACAATGTCGAATATCACGTATCTTAATGTAGGTAGAGTATTGTGGTATAACCAGGGTGTTGGTCTCTAGTTCAGTGGGCGGTGTGGGGGCGCGGGGGTCAAGTGTCGTTGGGCGACCGCAACGAGTGCAGAGCGTTGCCGTGGCCGGCCGGCCGCCGCCGCTCCAGGAAAGTCTTCAGCTGAGACGCCGATAGCGCTGTACTCGGTGCCTGGAAATATAACGGTAAATTTACATGCAATGAAACAAATTAATGAAACGACCTAATAAGAGCTAGATTTTCAAATCTAGCAGGCTTAGAATGACTCTGTGCAAAGCCTAATCTCCGAATGGCTGATGCAATGGGACTCTTCCACCAAAGGGCGACATCTATACTTTTTTTTCTAATATTCGTGACCGACTATCCAAACATTGGATAGATATAATTGATCACTGCGTTTCTCAATTCCTGACCGGTCACTGACTTTACGGATTTAAACTAGTAGCATCACCCATGTGCGAGTGCTCGACCGAAGGTAACATGTTTGAACAAACAGCTCATCATTCTCTGGGAGCTTAGTCTCTGGCAGGACGAAAGAACTACTATGCTAAACAACCTACTCTGTACATCTGGTGTCGAATACTACGGTGATCTCGCGGACAGCGCTAGGACCTTCCGTGCCTTCAAGCGTTTTTGTCACAATTACTATTGGCAACAGTCTAACACAATAAATTAATTTAGCTCTAGCGTAGTAGTTACTATTATTATTAACGTTAATTCCCGTGGTGCTTTCCCCTTCAGTTCTTTGACTTTCGGCCACTGCAACTTTGTGCTGTCTCCCGCTTTATATGGGGAGGGAATCTGGAATTCTTCCTACTCCTATTTTATTCTGATTAATTTCGTTGCGGGTCCCAAGACAGCTTTAGCATGTCCCTCGGGCTCCCTGAGATTATATTAAAGGATTTTCGTGGTTGGTTACCGCTGTCGATCCAGGCGACACAGGAGATGTAACAGTGGTGGGAATGTGTGGTGGGCCAAAGGCTGGCCAAAGAATGACCACAGATTTTAGGAATAACAATAATATTATTGTTTAGTCTTCGATACTGTCGTTTCCTGCAGAAGGAAACCTTCTCTATAGTGGTGGTCATGCTTTCAGAGCAAACATGGAGACAAAACAAAAATAAATATTTACGCCTTTAAATTGTTGCAAAAAAACACTTTTTTTCAAATCAATCTTATCTTCAGGCAATCTTTTTTTTCTCTTTCTCACTTTTGTAAATATTTTGTATCCCTTTCTGTATGTCCTTCTCTAATGTTAATAGCCAATCACAAACAACCTTTTAACTTTGTTTACAATTTTGTAATAATAATAATTACGTAAAATTTTGTATATAAGCAGCACAAATGTCTCAATAAATCACTCCAGTTCACCACAGTAAATCGAGTTTTACTCTTTACTTCTCCGACCTCTAGTGAACTCTTAGAGAGACCAACCGGTCCTCTAAAAAATCAATAAAAGTCAGATTTTATATCATAATACCCACCTCATCAAACCAACTGTCGGCAAGAGCGTCTTTGGGCGTGAGGCGACGGGCGGGGGTGGGTTCTAGGAGGCCTCTGATCAGGTTCTGAGCTCGCTCATCTATGGCGGACCAGTGCTCGGGTGGGAAGCAGTAGTCGCACTTTATTATATTCGCTGTGGTCTCTTCGACTGATTCGTCTAAGAATGGTGATAACTGTAACAAATATTAAAAAATTATAACATCTTCAATATGAAAAACTGCTCAAAATATATAATAACAGCGTATCCTGCTAAATGTATAGACGTATACTCAGGTCGTTGCAAACGATGCGCAGAAGCTTGCTCTGTATATGGTCAGGGTAAGTACTCCATATTATGTCCTCATATGGAGTACTTACCCTGACTACTTGCGGTAGCCTTTAAACGCTATCTTTTATTATTCCTTTTTACTGTTTATTTAAGATCATCATCATCAATCTTTTACTGAGCTAAATAGGTTAAGACGTCGGAATTATCGGCTTGGTGCTATTTAGTTGAGGCTGAGTAAAATGCGTACACCCCAGTTAAAACAGGTCAACTCACCCCGGTAAGGAATACGTATAAGAATACGCCCGCAGCCCAGGCGTCCCAGGCGAATGCAGGCGGTCGTCCGAGCACGCACTCTGGCGGCGCGAACTCGAGCTGTGCGGGCGCGGGCGGCAACACCGCGCGTGCGCTAGTCTCCGCGCCCGTCTCAACTGCGGAACCCAGGTCTACCAGCTTCAGTTGAGCTTGCGCACCGCTCAACTCGACCAGAATGTTCTCAGGCTGGAAATCATTTATATTGAGTCGTGAGAATATTAATAGGTTTGTAAGTAATGTTTAAAATAAGAGTCATAAACTTTTTGGTCAGTATTTTTTGGTAGTCGCTGTTGTTAGTTGTTGACACACAATCAATAAGTTGGAAATTTTGGTCACTAAATAAATAATTGGTTTTAGACGGGATTTGTGTCGTGTCTGAAGTGAGCGATAGATAGCGATATTGGCGCCGTGTAATAAAAAAATTAAAAATATCAATACTAGTATCGACAACTTACTCGTACGTCTAGATGGGCGACGTTGTTCGAGTGTAGCCACTGCAACGCAGACAATAACTGCGCGGTGTGAGTGGCGACCGCTCGCTGCGTGTACTGGGCGGGGGTCGACGCCGCCCACTCCAGCAGAGGCCCACCTCCTATCAGCTCCAGCACGATCGTGTGTGCCCCCTGACGCGGGACTTCGGCGAATAACGCCATAGCACGCACCACCGCCCCGTGCGCCCCGCTAGACAGGATGCGGTACTCCCGCATCGCATCCGCCCCGCGACCCGCTACGACCTGTGACGTTTAAAAGATTATAACGATTATATTCCTAAAAAAATATTTAAGAAAAATTGTTTATATATTTTTTTCTTAAATTCATTGTAGTAAAATCATCAATTAGGGGCGGTACCTGTTTCAAGGCGACGCGGTGTCCGGTGCCAGTGTCCCGGGCGGCGAGCACGCGCGCCGTGCGGCCGCGCCCCACCTCCTCCTCGAGCGCGAACCGGCGCGCGAACTGCTCGCGCTGCCAGGCGCCGCCGCCACCACCCGCCGCCGCCGCCGAGGCGCCGCCCGCCGCGCCGGATCGCGCGCCTACCAGGCGGAAGCTGTACTGCCCCGCCCCCAGCTCCTCCAGCGCCAGCGTGTTGGCCGCGCTCGGCGTCTCCGTGGCGCGCCGCCACTCGCCCTCGCCCACGCGGCAGTACTCGAGGTGCGCTGGCTCCCGCTCATCCCACTGCACCACCAGCCCACCGCCCGGATGCGCGCGCACCGCCGGCACGCCCGGCGCGCCACCCGCGCCCACCGTCAGCCGCGCCGAGCTCTGCACGCCGCCCAGCTCGTTGCTGATGAGGCAGCAGTAGACGCCGGCGTCGGTGGGCCGACACGCGTGGATGGTAAGCGTGGCGAGGCCATCGGCCGCGAGCTCGATGGTGAAGCGGTCCCCATGGCGGAGCGCGCGTGTGTCGGGCGCGGTCTTGCGCCAGACGGCGGTGGCGCGCGGGGCGCGGGCGCGGCAGCTGAGCGTGGCGGTGGCGCCGGGCGCGACGTGCACGTCGGCGGCGGGCGACGCCAGCTCGGGCGCGCGCAGCTCCACCCCCGCCCCCGTGCCCTCGCCCGTCTCCCCCGCCGCGCCGCCGCTCGCGCCGCGCCGCAGCTTTAGACCCCAGGCGCGTTTCGACAGCCCCTATAGCACACACCACGTCACTCGCCTGCCCGAATCCGATGATGCCCGATGAAGCTAGGTCATGCATGCTCACCTTCGACTACGACACCGTTTCACCCGTATTAGTACGTTTTATATTTAATATTGTACAATAAATAAATAAATAACTAGAAACATCGGCGCCGGGTCCGATCGACTCCGATCACGTAACACTAGTTTGCAGTCTTGTCTCAAATCGGTCCGCTATCACAGTCTACGTTAAAAATGCAATGTCGGGTGTATCATACCTACAACAAAAGAAATACAACCAAGCGTTAAATAAGAAGTGACATGCAAAATATATAAATATCTTTACATATATGACTTACGTATAACGAGCAATAGAAATAAATATAAAATTAGCAGTACATAATAAATACTAGATAATAATTATTGATATAATTATTACGTTATGTAAAATATTAATATTCTTAATTATTACATATTATTATAGAAGAGTTATAATAAGAGAAATGCCAATCGCCAATAGAAAGTATAGGACTCTATACATAGGAATTAGGAACCATAATATTTTTATACAGTACACTATTATTCAGATATTCGTTTAGAAATTGTGCACTTTTGCATCAGTTACCACTGATGACAGAATGCCCTGTAACTATCTTCAGTAGAAGCAATCATATTGTTTTTTTATATAATATCATTGAGTAGAAGAATATTTTTGATACTATATACTAAACAAGCACATTTATGTTTTGGACACCCACTCATATCTCTCATATCTTTAAACGAGCAATTCTTGTATATATGTATCTAGCTTCAACGATTTTCATGAAATTTAGTATATAGGGGGTTTCGGGGGCGATAAATCGATCTAGCTAGGAATCATTTTTAGAAAATGTCATTGTATTCGTGTTTTATCGAATACCGAGCATAGCTCGGTTAAATAGCTAGTAATAATATTATAAACCACGGAGCTGTACAATATATTCTAAGAAATTGATTCATAGGCAGATGCGTGGGCGTACCAGGATTTCAGCTATCTTGGGTGGTAATAACCAAATCATTTATTAAAAAACTATTCGGATATTTCCTTAGAACTATAAAAAAGCTTTTTGTAAAAAAATCATATCATTGTCATTGAAAATTACGAAATATTCGAATTTGAAGTGTGTTTTTATGGTGATATTCAAGATTTCTTACAGAATTACCATGCCATTTTTCAATATTATGTGCGATTTTTTTTTTTACTTTGTTCCTTTTTATGTCTACATTAATTTTGGTCAGTCTTTTCGAACTGGCCTGCCGTGCTAGCATACGCCAACGAGAAAATTTTGTCTACACGTTTTCTCGATGTTAACTGGTTTATCACTTCATCTCTATTAACCCTTACATGACATACATGTTTTCTCGTGTAGATCTGTCGTCAAAATCTATCGACTTAATGTCAAAAAATGATTTTGACATTATGACGTTATCGACAATATAACTACACACGACAGTGAGATATCCACGAGATATCTCGTTGGCGTATGCTAGGGGGGCCTTAAAAGAGATTTTGTTTCCAACACTTCGTTATACGCAGAGTAGATAACACGTTTTGAATTCCCACTTTCCAGAAAAATTGACGTTTGTTTTGACGTCCGCCATCTGCCTATGAATCAATTTCTTCGATGGTACATTATATTATGAAGCATTCAATCAGTTTGTTAAGTAAGAAATATTAGTATAAGTAAGAATATCTAATGATTGCATATATTTTTTAAATTTCAAGCCAATGAAAGGTTTTCTCCGGACTCCTTTATTTACACAGCCACTGACCCCCATTAAATACAAGCTTGTATAACAGAGATCAGTGTACTCAGAAGATATCTTATTGACGTGTTATCTTGTTTTTGTCTACTATACCTACTGCATTAACAGTTTGAAAGAATAGTTTGAGGGGTGCCGTAAGATTAGTCACAATATGGCATATTTTGTCATATTCTAAGCTTTATTATAACGATTTTAAAGCCTCGTTTAAAACAAAAGTAACGTACCGTGCTACTGTACATATTTTTCACCGTTTTTTCCCCGCATTTTCTTGAATAGGTGACCAGTCAGTACAAGCCAAGACCCCCTCTATTTTTAAGCAGCGAGTTAGAAATAATAGAATCATAATTCTAAATACATTCCGCGAACTGTAAATTCGCGTACGGAACACATCACATTTGTAGTACAAAATTAATAATTACCTACTATTACCAAAGGCATTCTAATCTGCCGAATATGTACCATAGAGGAAATTGATTCCTAGGCAGTTAACGGACTCGCGTCATGTGGTCGGCTTATGTCAATTCAATGTTAGCTGGGTTTGACGTAACGTGACCAAATTAAGGTGAACGCAGATTTGGCCGCATCGCACGCACCGCAGTCGCCGCATTCGGAATTCTTTATATTATGAAGTTATAGGCAAGCTCGCATACCTACCCGCGCCGCAGTCTTCGCAACTTCTACATTCTTTATATGAAGAATTCCGAATGCGGCGACTGCGGTGCGTGCGGTGCGGCCAAATCCGCGTTCACCTTAACTTAGGTCCGCAATCTGCATAGGAATCAACTTCTCTGATAGTACTTGCTCGTCTTTCAACAGGTAGTCTGTTTCATGTCGATCTCGATTCTCGTGGCTTATTAAACTAGGTGCATTCAGAGTTTAGTTTCAATATCATTAACGTCATGATAGGAGCATCAAGATTTTGGACTTTACAAGACACATTGATGTCGCGAACCACGAAAACAGATTAATTATACGACAATGCATTATTCTATCACTCTGTCGCTTTTTCGAGGTTCGCAGTATCGCGGTCGCTCACAGAGAGATTCAATGATAACCTAACTAATGAATGACATACCTCATTCATCTTCTGTCAAACTCTCCATTACTGTGCGGCTTACTTCATGGGTAAAGTGATGCAGTCATTGTTACCCTCCTTCCTCTACTTACGTTAGTATGCGGCGGTGACGTCGGGCTCGGTAGTTTCTTGAGGTCGTCCCGCGCGCTGGTCGGCAGGTTGATGGTGTTGGCCTTCGCGTGTGGTCGCTGACGTCTCTCCCCAGCCAGCCGGCCTCCCAAGGACGGCGGGACGCTCTCCGTCTTGCGGAGCCCGCACCAACCCTCACCCACGCTGGGACGGGAATAGGACGTTAAAAATAAAAATAAATGCATTCTACCAAACTTAATTGCTTTGGTTTTGCTGCGGATAAGGCAAGCCACCAAATTTGGCTTGATTTTTGTCCGCGTCATATTATATCGTTAGTAGCGCTGCTTAAGACTGCCTTTACATTTAATCGCCAGCAGTGCGGCAGCAGCTCGACTTCTATACTAAAAAAAGCAGCGCGACAGTCACGCGACTCTTTTTAACATAGAAGTCGCGCTGCTGCCGCATTAGAGCGCTTACAGACGAACGGCACGTGTCGGCGGCAGTCGACGGCACGTGTCGGCGGCAGTCGACGGCAGACGACGGCACGTGTCGGCGGCAGTTGACCGCAGCCGTCGACAGTTTATCACGCTTGCAGTTGTGACGTAACGCGTAAAGGTAAGCGTCCACAGGTCGGTATCGTACGCAACGGACGTCTCGCATCAAACGGATATTTTTTTTTACAGTAGATCCACTGTATCGGCAGCGTACGGATTACCGACTAGCCAGCATGTTTATCTTCAAATCAGTCCAAACAATCGAAAATTTCTGCTTTCGACTTTTCCATCCATACCTGAGCAATCATTTACTAGGCTAGTCGGTAATCCGTACACTGCCAATTCAGCGGACGTACTGTGAAAAAAATGACCGTTTGATGCGTGACGTCCGTTGCGTACGATACCGACCTGTGGACACTGGACGCTTACCTTGCGGGGGTATGTCACAACTCGGGGCCTACCATCAACTCTCCTAAGCGACACCGTTTGACAGATAAACATTTATTACTTTTACGTCAAGCTAGCGATCTTAAAAGGTTGATATTTCACAGCGGATTTAACATTGTTTTGCATATTTTACTGTTTTTTAGTAAAATTACACATTGAAACATGATAGTTTTAGGAAAGTTTGTGGTAGGCCCCCTGCAAGCGTCATAAACTGTCAACGGCTGCCGTCGACTGCCGTCGTCTGCCGTCGACTGCCGCCGACATGTGCCGCCGACAGCCGTCGACTGCCGCCGACATGTGCCGCCGACAGCCATCGACTGCCATCGACTGCCGCCGACACGTGCCGTTCGTCTGTAAGAAGCCTCGCGACCTAATGTGAAGGCAGTCTTAACCGCAGCGACAATTTTATGACATTTTTTTTGTTTCGTAGAATGCGTTGTGAATTGGGTAAACCAGCTATTTCAATTTATTGATAAGTCATAATATTATTTATTTTGTATATAAAATAATTATTGTCATATCAAGTAACTGTAACAGGTATCGGTACTCGAAGTATTCAGGTACTTAGCTTTATTTGACCAAGAGCCTGAAATCGCCAGACCTTCCTAGTAGGAAGCAATTACTGTCAAAAATGTCCGGCATTGCAAGACGGGATTCCTCCACTTACCGCGAAGAATATAAGTTATGGAATTGAGCTTTACTCTTTCTGGAAGCTAAGGTAGACTTTCAGAACTGAATACCTCCTAAAGTATCCGCGACCGAAACTCCAGCTTTACGAAACGTAGGAAGGTCTGGGCATCGCATTCTCTTACTATATATTATGTACTCGTGACAAAAATATATATTTTTGTTAAATATTTCAATAGGCTACTTGACATATATTTAATTTCATTGAAAAAATGCATATTTCTAGTAGAACTTGGCCTAGGAAACTGTATTTCACCCTTATCGTGAAATAAAAGCTTATGATTGATAAATAAAGTCGTAAAAATATGATTTTATGAAAATAGGAATTGTACTGACGAAAACGCTTTTGCGGTACTTCCGATCTGGATGTGACGTCATCCCATTTGTAATTTAATATCTTTTATTTATCGCGCTCGTTATATGTAAGTTTATTTGTACATAAATAATATGAATAAGCCTAGAAAGATTTATAAAATGTATTTTCTTGAATAATTCAAATAAAACATCAGTTTTATATATTATCTCCATTCATTGTAGTTAGGAAATGAAATGGCCAAAACTTTTCTACAAAAGTGTTCAACATTAGAAATGATTTCTAAATTATTTTTTAATTTTTTAAGCACTGTTAGACTCGTACATTTAGCACATAAAACTTTTTTTCAATAAAGAAAGTATAAAATACAAAAAACATGACGTCACACTATGGCGGTACAATGGCGGACAGTGTTTTCGGCGCCATATAAAAGGCATATTTTTCGATCAACATTTTTATGGGTTTCTACTGTTTAAAATATTAAAATATTAGTTTTTTTAGTAAAAATGAATGATTAGGAACCGATTAGAATGAAGAAAAAAAATAGGTCAAGTAGCCTATTGCCATAATAGTTCGTAAGGAGAAGAGAGGATTTCGGGATTAGCTCGAGCGTGTCAGATTAAACTTCCGCTTCCGACATGTGTCTAGTTATCATGGTATAGAAATCAGATTTCTCACGTGGTGGGTTAAATTTTTTTAATTAAATATTGAAATGTCATCGGATCTGTCAAGATTAAGATTGGGGATATTTAGTATACCCCAAAGAAGCTTCCATATAAAGCACTGACGATTCAAAGGTCAGGTAAGCCTGTAGGGACATTTTCAAATATAAAAAAATAAATCTTCATATTTTCATAGCTAAGCTTCGCAGATATTTTATTTTGCACTAAGTTTTTTTTTTGTCTTTTTTTTTTCCTTATTTATTAGGCTTGTGTCGAAACCGACAATGCCAGCCTCATAAATTACATCCAAAAAATATATTTATAATTTACCTAAATAAGCAATTTTGTGAATATATTTTCTTTTTCAAAACTTTAAAATGGCTGCAGTTTCTGAACCCACCGCTTAAATAAAAAACACGCTTTTTTTATCAGTTTTATCTAATATGTAAAAAACCTACTAGGTCTCCATGACGCTCGAGTGACTACACAAATAGCATCTTCTCCTCCCCTACTATAACTACTTGAGAACTAACTTGGCAACTCAATGGTTGCCAAGTTAGTTCCCAAGTAGTATTGCATCTAAAGGTGCGCTTATACGGGCAACTAAAATTGCTCAATTCCAGTCAATACCCGTCAACTATGACGTCACGACTACATGAAGCAATTTGCTGCAATGGCAACAAGCATCAATATTGCGCAATACAATGTTGAGCGATAATACAGCGCAACTTCATCAACTAGGCAATACTGTCATATACTGTCCTACAAGAGCATTTCAGTATTCGCTCGATATGGACGATACTGTTGCTGCAGCGGCTTGTAGTGCTTTTTTAGGGTTCCGTAGTCAACAAGGAACCCTTGTAGTTTCAGTCTGTCTGTCTGTCTGTGCGTTTGTCTGTCCGCGGTTTTGCTCAGAGACTATAAGACCTACAAAGCTGTAATTTGGCATGAATACACATTTTAATGATGCCGACAAAATGGTACTATCAGAGAAGTTGATTCCTATGCAGATGGCGGACCTAAGTAATTTGGTCGCATTACGTCAAATCCAGCCGACCGATCACAACTAACATTGAATTGACATAAGCCGATCACATGACTTAGGTCCGCCATCTGCATAGGAATCAACTTCCCTGATAATACATAAAATCTTAAAAATATATTTTTTATGGTACCTCCCCTACATATCAAGCGGGGATGAATTTTTTATTTCGTGTTGGGTGTCGTTGGATAGGTTTTTTTAAAAAATATTATGAGTATTCATAGATCTTTTACCGATTTAGGGAGCCATTTGTGAAATATTAAGTTTTAAAGTGAAAAAAATCGTTAGAGTCCAGTGCCCAGCAAAACGGTTGTTTCTGGAAATGTGAAAAAAAATCACGGAAGTAGGAAATATGCTAAAGTTAAAAGTAAAACTATCTCGGCTAAGAAGACTTTATAATTAAGTTATTGAGTAATGTCGATCAACTAAAAAAATATATTCGGCGAAGTATAAAGGAAATTTTCCTTCAAATTCCTTTGAAAGTAACTGAGATGATGTTGTTGGTAGTGTAAAACACGTTATAACTGTATATTCATTGACCATACAAAAATTATCAAAAACTAGCGATACTACGGAACCCTATATTGCGCGTGGCCCGACAAGCACTTGGCCGGTTTTTTTATCAAAAAGGTTAATCAAAAACTAAAAGAATTAGAATTTAGAATAAAGTTAGCCCATTAAATACGAAACAAACGACCAACAACATAACATGAGAGAACCAATTTCTGCATCAACAAAACTTGCTTTAACCCTTCGATTTCTGGCAACTGGAGATTCATACAAAAGTAAAATATAGCTGTTTAGAATTTCTCATAGTTGTATTTCGCTATTTGTACCTACTTCCACCCGACCTCTCGCTCTCCCCGCGGAAGCAAGACGGCAAACCGCAAAACAAACAAGTGCGAACGAGATACATACAAAAATTGCCTGGAATTTCGTCAATTCGTATCTGCGACATTGAGCAATATGAAATATCTGGATCAATTAGAAGCAATATCGCCGAAATAACTGCCGCAATTTATTGAAATTGCTACATATTACTCCACTAATTGCTCCAGATCGGTCCATTCGTGTCGCCGAGCAATTATTGCCCTCGTGCAAGTGCACCTTAACCTTTTGTAAAATTTATTTTTGTCACCATTTTAATAATTATTCTTGAATTTCTCCATTGTCCGTTCAAGTTAAACCTTTAAATATTATGCAGCTTCTAAATTAATGCTTACAGAAGACTGTGTTTTAAAATGTCGTTTTTGCTTTTTTAGGGTTCCGTTCCCAAAGGGTAAAAACGGAACCCTATTACCAAGACTTCGTTGTCTGTCCGTCTGGCTGTCTTTCAAGAACCGCTATAGCTGAACTTATGAAATTTTCACAGATTGTGTATATCTGTTGCCGCTATAACAACAAATACTAAAAAAAATTTATTAAGGGTGGCTCCCACATGCAAACCTGACTTTCTTGGCCTTTTTTGCTCGGTAACAATAATGGCAACAGGTAGGCACTTGAAATCTTCACAACGGCCGGACTTAATTATATTATGTGTACTTTAATAATTAATAATAATATTTAAATAAAACAAAAATTTTAGGGGGGCTCCCATACAAAAAACAATATTTGGCCTATTTTTGCTCTATAATAGTACGGAACCTTACGTGCGCGAGTCCAACTCGCACTTGGTATATTATTTAACCACTGATATGACAATAATATATTGTGTTCGTTATTATTAGCGGCAGTTTTCTTTAGCTCAAAGCTGGCCCCGATCAAGTAAACATAAACAAAATAAAACAACTAAATATAAAAAGCATGCAGGACTAAAAGCATTAAACCACAAGCATTTTTCTTTCACATTTATTGGTTATTCATGTAACATGTTGTTACGTAATACAGTATCATATTAGTAGCGATATATATACAACATTCAGTTAGTAAAAATATATATATACATAAAGGTTGAAATCATTACAATATCAATACGAAAGTTAACATAATTTTGTGAGCACTAAAAGAACATAACCGATGCTATACCTGTTAAAATTTAAACTACTTAGAAGGCAAGAATATTTGCTTAACTACAATTAATATTTGACTTACGTGTATATCGAATAAGATATTAAATACTAGTAACTTTGACGCTCTAACGTAGTAGATCTCACTAGTAGTGTGGAAGTATGAATTAACAAGCACACGTTACACTAGATACGTCGGTACGGTGCTTATATTAGGGTCAGTCGCACCGCGACGAAACAAAACGCAACACCAATAATGTAGTATTAATCAAGGTTAACTTTTATAGGTACATGATTTATATTATGACTCATGTTATTTGGAGTTAGTTTCAATTTCTACAATAAAACATGTATGAAGTTAAATTTCGAATAGCTAATTCAATTTGTACACGGTGTAACAAAAATAAATGATAATACTTTAGGGTGTGTACATGTTCCTTGTAGAGAGTTCACTATGAAAGTAGCTGGGCTGAAAGACCAATTTTTTTTTCACTTTTGTAGGTATGGGAAAACTCGCGTGACGCTCGGGCCCTTGCCCATACAAAAGTAAAAAAAAAATTCGTCTTTCCGCCCTGCTACTTTCACAGTGAACTCTCTACAAGGAACACGTACACACCCTAAAGTATTATCACTAATTTTTGTTACACACTGTATATCCATTGTGTTTCGTTTCGTTTCGGTGGAAATGACTTTTAGGGCGGCCACCCATTTTCTATGGATCGTTTCGATCCAGTGCAAATTTTACCCTGGTGTGAACTGGTTTCTTAGAAGGCAAATATAAGAAATTCCAATTAGAAATCAGTTCGGATGACATTTGCGACGAAAATGCGTGGCTACCCCTCCTGTCGCACTCAGAGTCATTTAATGATTATTATTAACTTTAATGAATATTTTGACAAAATATGTATGTAGTGTGCGTTAAAATCTTCATTAAATTAAAGTTATTAATCAATCAATGTCTCAGAGCAGACTCCACATCAGCTATCAGTTATCACGATTGTCATCGCTCTTAAAATTAATGAACTTTCTATCTCATAAGTTTCTCGCCAGTTAAGTTGGAAGACTCGACGATCGAGATCAGCGTGCGCTGATCGGTTCACATTATGTCTTTATATCACGTTAGATCAGTGTTTTTCAACCTTTTTATAATGCGACCCCTGGTATGAAAAAATGTTGCGACCCTCCCCAACCTTTGCTTCTTTATCATACACTACCTACGTAAGAACATAATATCCTTTTCATCTTCTCTCTTTAACTTTATTGTTTTTTTTACTGAAATAGTTATCTCAACCTCTGGCGTTGACCCTACAAAAGCTTCGCGACCTCCAGGGGACCGCGACCCACATGTTGAAAAACACTGCGTTATATTATAATATCGCTATCACGCGATGGCATACCGTGCACTCGTAGAACTAATATAGCGACACAGTGTAGTAAATCGTGCATACATTTTTTGTAATTGTTGCGTTTAATGTTTGTCGGACACGAAGGCCTTAATCATGTCGTTTCGTTGCATTTCATATTGGACATTTGCTCGTTCACAAGCACTAATTACTCATCGACTACTCGTACTGTTGAACATTACACGCATTCATATCACGAACGTAACAATTATTATCAGTCTCTGCTATTCAACTTTCTGTACCATCGAATTCTACGTAATCGGGTTGTGCCGTCAATTGTTTTGTTCAGAGCTGGGCCTCTCAATTGTTTTGTTCAAATCTATACAGATTTATAAACGTCTATTGACGCCCAAAATGCCCGAGCGTTTACCAATCTAACTTCAGACTCATTACAGACCGGTAAATAAGTTCGAATCGTGCTACTTCGATTTTACAATACAATCGACGCACTCCATTGATGAAAGATGATCTATATTCGACTATGATGGTTATCGACACGAATGGTGGTTGATTCGACCTTATTGCTTAAATGAATTACTCCGACCGGTGATTGCGTGTGCTCAAGTGAAACGTTCAATATGTGACTAAACAAACTATAAATAAAGTTGGCCCCAATTATTAAAACAACAGCCAAAAGGCATACACGTGAACGTACAATGAGCAACCGGACCACATACACGATATTGTTTTATTCGCACTCATAATAAATTGTCTACGTCTCGTCCATTCATTTGTTGACTCGATATATAATCATAAAACAACGTCACTCAAATAATGATAAATACGGTATGTTGATCTCGAACAAAGTAAAATATTACATAGCTACAGTTCATTAGTATACAATACACATACATATTACATATATGATATAGTTACTTAAAATATTAAAAATAATCTTAATACAACAATACATTATATTACATGATACGACATACAAATAAAATGCGTGTTAAGAATGTTACGTGACAAATATAATAATCATACTCGTTACAATCAAACGTTCATACTTCACATCCACCGTCTAATAGAGTCCTCGGCCAGAATCCACTGTTCAATATTTCACTCTACCGGAATCATATTCCGAATTCGGTATTTATATTCTCAGTTAATATAGTAGGCAATAATATAATCATTTTCTTGTCAATTCTCTTGCATTTTCATAAGGGTAATTAATATCCGGTGTTAACACCTTACCAAAAAAAAAAGTAAGACAATGGATACGCTATAATATAATATTTAGTCAACATTTCATATTTTTATTACTTAGAGAATTAATAGCTTTAAAAATAAATAATTCTGTGCTAAAATGAACGATAGATTTTGGCTGAGGACCGTGCAGGACGGTTAAATTTTAACTAATTTAAACGACGAATTAATAATAACTCGAATTCGTTACTATCTAGTGTGCGATCTGATGTTAAGTCTATTTATTATTGCATCGTGAACTGTGACAACAATAGGGTGGAGTTCGATCTATAAAGCAAACTGTCTAACCACTAATATTACGGGAGGTCACGACATTTTGGGTAACGATATCCAAAATGACTTATTTTAGATTGACAAGATAAAGAGCAACTCTCTGATGCCAAATATGTCGGTCTGCCTGCGTAAAGTAGTTGCGTTCTCTATATAGGGCGCCTGAAAACCCAGTTATCATGACCAAAAAAAAAATGATAAGGTAAATGGCTGAGTAAGTTATATTAGGTAAGTACTAGTTGTTCTCATATCAGTAGCGTAAAAACTGACCAAATATTCGGTTGCGTTATGAAGCAACGAGCGTTCAAACGTGACTTAATATTGTGACCAAAAAAAATGATCAGGTACATCAAGAAAATTACAAATCGTAAACTGTCAGTACGTACTAGCTTATTGACACCAAAAGTGACCAAATATTTGGTTGCAATTCATAGTTATCGGCGACCTATGTCTGAACGTATATTTTGATGTTATGATGGTGTCGTGGTGCCCAATACAACTCTTCCATGGCTGTTGCGAAACCCCTTGAGCTTGGGCCCATTTGTTTTCTACTGATGACCTAATTCGCTACACTCGGTTAAGCTAGTACGTACTGACAGTTTACGATTTGTAATTTTCAGCCATTTACCTGATCATTTTTTTTTGGTCACAATATTAAGTCACGTTTGAACGCTCGTTGCTTCATAACGCAACCTAATATTTGGTCAGTTTTTACGCTACTGATATGAGAACTAATATTACTTACCTAATATAACTTACTCAGCCATTTACCTTATCTTTTTTTTTTTTTGGTCATGATAATTGGGTTTTCAGGCGCCCTATACAGAGAACGCAACTACGCAGACAGACCGACATATTTGGCATCCGAGAGTTGCTCTTTATCTTGTCAATCTAAAATAAGTCATTTTGGATATCGTTACCAAAAATGTCGTGACCTCCTAATCTATAACCTAACATTTAAATATCAGACTATAATATTACTTAAACATTAACCCCCTCGCTAATAAAATGAGTCACACGGTACGTAGACTTAATAGAACAGTTTTTTGTGATCAGATACGTTAGAGAAACCTCTTGACTGATAAAGATAAAATATTGTTTAACCATTTTTTCTATGCAGTGTATCTCGTTATTAGTAAGGGGGACTCTCGATATCCCGATGTCAGTCCAATCATTCACTCCCATATTATCCAGTCTTCAATTGCAAACTAATCCTATCACACTAACATGTACCACACAATTTGAACTGACTACACGTTAAAATCATTGATTTAAATATCTTGCGAATGTTACATTAGGGTGAAGCCAAACGAGCGTAATTTGTGAGTTGTGAGTCGCAGAATTTCGTCGTAAATATCTTTTCATACAAATCATGACTCACAAAATTACGCTCGTGTGAATCAAACAGGAGTTTTGTATGAAACTGAATCTGCCAGTCGAAATTCTGCGACTCACAACTCACAAATTACGCTCGTTTGGCTTCACCCTAAGCGTGTCTAAGGAAATTGTCAGAGAACACGAACACTTTTTGAAAATTTGTAAGCACAGTATTTGGTTATTTTAAATGTAGATATGTGAACATAATGTTACCGCAGCAGAGTTAAAAATTTACTTACAATTTTTATGATCGAGCGTGCGACATGTCATTAAAAATTCATGTAAAATGGGGTCGCATTTAATCGCAACAAAAGGTTGCGGCCGAACAAGAATTTCTGTTTGAGTTGTCAATGGTACTTTCACCCTCTTTAACTTTATCGATACCGCTAATTTAACAAATCTGTATTTTGATGTAAAAGTTGGATCAATACTTTCGTTCAAAAAGTGTTTGCGTTTGAAGAACCACAAGTCATAACTATACACAATTATTTTGCTTAAACAATGTAAATAGCAGTGATCTTATTTCCGAGAAATATTCGTTTGTAAAAATTTGATTACTTCAGAACGTGACTGCAAAAACCTAAGTAGCTGTTGATAAGCAGCAAATGTTGCCTTGCGAACTTTTAAATCAATAATGAGATTTCTAAGGGCGTTAGCACACATTTGAAAGCCAAACAATTAGATACACTTTTTGAAATGAATCAAAGAAAAATTAACTTTAAAACTTTTTACAAACATCTGCCAAATTCATCCTAAAATAAGTACCTAGTTTTATAAAAATGTAAATTCATCAAGGAATGTGTAAAATATTTAAATACATAAATTAATGGTTACGAACTACTGTCTCGTACAGAAAATTATTTAAAATAGACGGTAACAAATATGGTTAATATTAGCATACAGAGGTTATATAATATTATGAGTGTTAGTGAAATAAATATTGTCAGCTATCGTAACCCAATAAATGTTATGCTAAATTAAAGCTTACGCAGGACTTAATATATGCTTAACCTAAATAAGTTTAGCATTAGACGTTAGTTATGAAGCTGTTTGCGAAACAATATGCATGCAAATCATATCAGACTCAATACAAATCGACATGACAGCGACTCCTGCCAGGCGACAATGCGCTTTGCTCGATCGTCGTAAAGTCCAGAGTCGCTGCCACTATGTATTGGAGCATTACATTGTTTTGCTGAAGCACTTTAATGTGGCCCCTGTACTTACGGGTCGCGGTGGAGGAAAGCGCCAGGGTTCTCCAATCTTTGGCCGAATATCTGTTGCGAGTGGAGGATTGTGGACAGGGTGGAGATCCAGTTTTGTGCGCGATGCGACTCCTGAGCGCGGCACTGGAAGGCCGGCGGCGGCTTGCGTTTCTCGCCGTTCGTGGCACGAATGATGAACGCGTTCTTGTCGTTTTCCTTCGCGTTTAGTTCCATTTTGTTCACCTTGAATGGAAAATTGGTGTGTGTTATATGAATTGCATGTTTTTCAAAATTTATAACACCCAAAGATGTGACAGCACTAGGCGACCCTATTCTTTAGCGGACCGACAGGACACTGCACGTCAAAATATCCTTTGTATGATATTATATAAACGAAACCGTACTTCGCGGCAGCGTAGTGCGTACTAAGGCTGCGTTTACACCGGAGATGAGCTAAGCTGCGTTGCGAGGAATGTGTTTTACAACAACCAATAGAATCGTTGCGCTGCATGTTGTCAGGTAAACGAAGCGTTTTTTTGTTTCTTAATACACATTCCTCGCTGCGTTAGCTTAGCTCATCTTCGGTGGAAACGCAGCCTTAAGAACGTGAACTGACGTGTGGCTCCGCTGCAGAATAGTAACTCCGCAGCGGACTTTTAACACATTAACGTTAAGTTTCACTTAAAAGCAGCTGAGATCTACTTTCTCATTCGTCAAACAATAATAGGTTCTTTGTATTTATGATTTAGCTCAAGCGCTTCTTCGCAGTTCGCGGCATTAGAGTGCATACGGCGTTACGTTTGGAGCTGCAGTCACAAAAATAATATATTTCGCCTGAGCGCCGCCGTAAACTAAAATATTACGCTTATACCAAATTCCCTATAGACTGTGCGAGAGATCTAAGACTGCTATAATATTTTATAGTAAGCAATATATAAAGTGCTAGAGATATATTATTTCCATTTTACCAACATCCCCTAATGTCTTGAGAGTTGAGACATAAAAGAATATTCCCAAAATAAAGAAATATGTCGGAAATTATGCTGAAATATTTTTATTAAGAAACCCGACGCTACTAAGTAGCCTGCCTAATTGGAAGAAACCCGGTAGTCGGCCTTAAATATGTGGCTTCATTTCCTTCTTTGTGTTTCGTCATTATTACAACATTGTAAATTTTATTTAAAAATAATAATTGTTCACACTTTTTTGGTAAAAAGTGGGCCCCGTGCGAGTTTCTTACGCCGGTTCTTCCCGCCGGCTTATTTATTTATTTATAAATTCTTTATTTGCTTAAAAAATTAACAATATAAAATAACAAAACAATATTAAGTCAGGGAATAGCAAATAGGCGGCCTTACCGCTTTCAGCGGTTTCTTCCAGACAACCGTAATATGATAACAGAAAATAATGTAAAAAGCTGAACTTAAACAAAAAAACTTATTATTTATAAAATATTACATAGTAATTTATATATATTATAATATATATGTATAATTATATATTACATACCATAAAATATCCAATAAACTACACAAATTTACATAGATATAAAAGGGTTAAAAATAAAAAACATGTCTACAATTATATAATATACCTACTTATCAAAAATACATTAAAATAATAATAATTGTACCAACCACTAAAAGTTTTACGTGGAGTGAGCCTGTTCTAGATAGTGTGCTTTTAAACGTTTCTTAAAGATATTAATTGATTCCGATTTTTTTTATACAATCGGGCAAGGAATTCCAGAGACGAATAGCGGAGATGGTGAGAGAAGAATCATAGAAAGGCTTAGTTCTCGATGTTCGAGTAACCGATGTTAGGCACCAGTAGCAACGACGTTCTGAAAGTATTTGATTCAAATCTATTCAGAAAGAAAATAATTTTTATTTATTTATTTTTATAACTTAACTAGCTGTCCCGGCAAACATTGTTTTGCCATATAAAGTATTTCGCCCATATAACATTATTTTATTGAAGTGAAGTATGTCACCATGGCAACGTCCATCGCTATCCCGCCGCACAAACAATGGTCGCCGTCAGTCTCGAGTTGTAATAATTTACTATTATTTATTCAACAATTAATGAACTTATCAATATAAAAAGGAGACGTTGTCCGATTCTCCACCCTAGCCGATATGCTCGCTAAGATTCACGAAAATCGGTCCAGCCGTTTCAGAGGAGTTCAACCACGCACACCGTGACACGAGAATTTTATATATTAGATATTCACCTGTATATGGGCTTTGTAGTTGTACGTGGGGCTGGTGAACTGGCTCTTCTTGCCCACCGCCTCGGTGAATATGACGCACTGCTCAAACAGGAACACGTATAGCTCCTTGCCCTTGTCACTCGCATTGTTCGCGTCTGATACAATCAACGGGTCCTTGAAAAGCAACTTTCCCTGGGCCGCTATGTTGCCCTGAAAATATAAGACAAGTGTTTATCTGTATCCAAACATTATAGTAGGGGAGGAGAAGAGGGGATTTCGGGAGTAGCTCGAGCGTGTCAGATTAAGCTTGTATAGGCTTCCGACATGTGTCTAGTTATCATGGTATAGGAATCACATTTCTCATGTGGTGGGTTAATTTTTTTTTAAATATTAAAATGTCATTTGATCTGTCAGATTAAGATAGTGTTTAGTATACCCCAAAGAAGCTTCCATAAAAAGCACTGACGATTCAAAGTTAAGGTAAGCCTGTAGGGACATTTTAAAATATAAATAAATAAACCTTCATATTTTCCTAACTAAACGTCGCAGATATTTTATTCTGCATTAAACTAAGTGATTTAGTCCTTGTTGTCTAAAATATATTTATAACTGACATAAATAAGCAATTTTCTAAATATATATTCTTTTTCAAAACTTTAAAATGGCTGCAGTTTCTGAACACACCACTCAAATAAAAAACGCGCTTATTTTTTTTATCAGCTTTACCTAATGTACAAAACCTACTAGGTCTCCATGACGCTCGAGTGACTACAAAAATAGCACCCTCCCCTCCACTACTATTAAAAAAATCATTCGCATGCATTGGCTGTATCTAAAAACAATCGCACAATTTCAAATATTATATTACATACACAAAGCGAATTAAATTTACGTACATAAGTGCGACAGATTTAGACTGCAAAGCTATATTATTGAAAAACACAACAGAAATCAAATTCGGGTGGCATCGCCTATGAAAATATTAATAGTGGGCTCGCAAAATAGTTTGTATGCGATTCAATTAGTCGGTCGCAACGAACAGTGCATTACAATAAATCAGTTATTCGCTTGCATTTGCATTTCACACACGCATAATATATTGAGCGACAATTTGGCATTTAATTTATATGGAGCAGTTGTAAGATATAGCACAATATTCAATGTCTTTGGGAACTTATACTATCAGAGATAGATGACCAAACTACGTTATTTGGTCGGAATATGTCAAGCCTTGCCAAATACATAACATAGACTTGACATAACCCGACCAAATGTAAGTCCTAAGAATCAATATCTCTGATGGAATACTTTCGTAAATCTCACGGCGGAACTCATATACATTAGAGATCAACTACGATAACTTGGCGCGCCCTTCCAAATGACTGTTTCAATGTGTGTAGTCACATCCTTATGAAAGAGTTTGTATGTAGTAAGTATTCAACCAATCACAGTACACGTAATATTTCACTTAATGTCATTCATTACCAAGATTTGTTGGTCAACTAATCATAACTAGCCTACCGCGCAAAACAACGCACTTCAAACGTTTTGACAACGCACTTCAAAAGTTTTGAATTTTGGAGGGGCGCGCCATGTTATCGTAGTTGATCTTTACTATAATTTAATAAAGAGTGTGACAGAAAATGTATGGAATGTTTATTAAACTAATTTTTTTTGTAGTAACATTGCTAACATTACTTTAGTATTCTTACCGGGAACTCCTGTATTCTGCCAACTTCCATCATGTCATTAGCGTTCTTGGGTATGATGGAGGTGCATTGCACGGCCTCCCGAAGAGACGCTATCACGTTGGCAGGTTCGTTCGCACTCTCAGAATACTGGAGGACTTTCTTCACCAGCAAATGGTATTTCTGGATGCGCTGGATCGGCTTGATCAGGAGATCTCCAAGCTGAAAATAAACATAGGATTCCTTTCTTAGTCATAGTCTTTCCTTTCTCTGTTTATTAAAATGTAATCAAATTAGTTGACAAACTTTTCTAACCTACTTTTTGAGAATGTCAAAGCCCTAGTTGATTGAGTTTTTTCAATAATTTAAAAGTTATTCAATATGTAAATATGACAAGTTTTTTTTTAAACTCAATAAAATCATATTCTGTAGATATTTCCCGTATTGCTTCGGCGTTTGATGTAGAAATCCAATTTCCTTATAAGTTTTGAATGTGACGTTTTACCGTCGTTATGAAACATGTTCAACATTTATTCAGGCGTGTTTGAAGAAATGGTGTATTAATATTATAAATACTTTAAAATGCACAGCTTGTACTTTTTAAAATTACTTTATTTGGCTAATTTATACGGCTAAGCTGACTAAGCTCAGTTATTTCTTTTAAATAGACGCTATTAACCGTTACGTTTGTAAAAGTTTTTTAATTCTTAAAAAAAGAATGAAATGAATTGAAATCATTGGATAAATTTTTATATTCGCATGTTTAATACACAGATTAGCTGCTAAAAGAAAAGGATCAAAATGTTTTATTTCAATTACCCCGGTATTGGTAGAGACTAGAGTCAATTAATTTTCTCACTTTTTGCCATCAGATTCTGGTACAACACCTATAGTTAATATCAAAATAAAGTTTATATTTACAGGTTAATTTCAGCCTCCGGCATTCAGTAAAGCATACAACCAACCATAGGCATAATCGTCTTGGCACTATATTGATTTAACTGTCTGTATGGAAATTCGCTTCATTTCGAAACCCCAAACATGAGCCGAACGGAGAACGGAGAAATTGTAGTAAAATTTTCCGAGCATTAATAATTCCACGGAAATTAATTTTTGTGCTTGCGGGAATGACGTGGCCAATACAGTCGGTACCTGTGAATTGATCCAATCAAATTTTGTGATCGGATTGCTCGCGGGTATTGGATTCAATTACGTTGGGTTTTTTATCTCTACCGGTATTCTAGTAAGATAACACTCTATATCAACTCGAGCTCTTTAAAAATGGAATAACTTTTTGGAATCGGGGGCTCTATTACGATACCTATAATGTCGCTCCGAGCTCAGGTACACACTCGTATGAAAGACAGCACAATATGTTCTTTTGAGAGAGAGAGCCTGCGCTCGAACTTCGAACGTCTCCCAGAGCTGAGAATAGACCCCCGGACATCAAAAGGCGCGCTCAAATGGAAACGAGAACGTTTTGCGAGCGCGTCCTTTCGTGGCTTGCATCCCGGTCTTTTGTTGTCCGACGCTCGCCTGCACTTTCTGTCTATTTTAAGGCATTGTCAAGGAAAAAGGAGGTATTTTTTTAGAACTTCCGACTACGCCATTCAATATTGATATCGATTGAGCACTTGGAACGTCCATTGGATTATTGAAATGTGTAATAGCGAGCTAGTACGTCTGTATATGATTACGATGCAGTTTATATTGATGCGGTTTAGCTCGCAAGCGCTCTAAAATTCTGTTTCACGAAATTGACGCTAGTCGTAAGTACTAAAAGGCTATCGAGTAGTGTCAAATATTTTATGTAGATTCCTACTTTATGACGTTACATAAATTAATGTGTAATTTAACATTTCCTATTTAGACTGTAAGCCTATTCACATCATACACTAACAGCTACAAATTTCATATAAAGTCGTCTCTATCTTCGGCTTTTGCGATTCACTCAGGGGTATTGAATGCTTACTTAATTTTGAAATAAAGCCTTTATTAATGAAAATATTTACTGTATGGTTACGCTAACCTGTTTTTGTCTGATATGTTGGATGAAGCACTTGACAAGAGCCACATGATATTAGTAAGGGGGGTTGACATATCAAAACCTAAACAACTTCTTATAAGCGTAAAGTCTGAATGCCGCACTCAGAGACAATGATTACTAAACTGTAACGAATATTTTTACGGAAATCATTTACATTAAATTTAAGTTAAAATACTTAATCATTAATATTCGAGTGCGACCGTGAGCGAAGAACAATTTTTACCCGACTACGGCGAAGTAAAAAGGAGGGTTATTATTACGTATAATAAAAACTAAGGAAACGTAACTCCCATAGGCCATAATTCAATCGTTTTGAATTTGGTTCTCGAGGTTCTTTTTGCACACTAAAATAATATGACAATAGCTACGAAACACTACATTCAAATTGACAAAATAAAGCCGTGACAATAATATTTGTCACTTATATAATTACACAAAATTCTTGCATGTATTCGGGTCACATTTTCTAGAATCGGAACAAATTTTTTGACACAGTTACTCTTCCTTAGTTTTTAGGGTTCCGTACCCAAAGGGTAAAAACGGGACCCTATTACTAAGACTTCGTTGTCTGTCCGTCTGTCCGTCTGTCTGTCACCAGGCTGTAACTCGAGAACGGTAATAGCTAGAGAGTTGAAAATTTCACAGAATGTGTATATCTGTTGCCGCTATAACGACATATACTAAAAACAAAATAAAATTAATATTTAAGGGGGGATCCCATACAACAAACGTGATTTTTTGGCCCTTTTTGCTCTATATCAATAATGGCAACAGGTATAGGTACTTGACTTTTTCAAAAAATCTTCAGTTATATGTGTACTTTAATATTTAATAATAGTATTAAAATAAAATAAAAAATTAAGGGGGGCTCTCATACAACAAACACAATTTTTCGCCTAATTTTGCTCTATAATGGTACGGAACCCTTCGTGCGCGAGTCCGACTCGCACTTGGCCGATTATTATTATTCGTAGGTTATTATTATTAACAATCATACCTGCAGCTTCTGCTCCAACTTCTGTCTCAACTCGTTGAAGTAGTGCTCGTGGTCAGACACGATGTACTCGGACACGGGTTTGTTGCGGCAGTAGGACTCATACAGGAACATCTTCTTCTCGAGGAAGCGGCGGAACAGCGGGCCCAGCAACTCGGGACACTCCACACAGCCCTCCAACTCGCGCACGAACTTGCTGCACACACCACGATATCGTGAACGACGACACGATGACATTGTAACGATGATATCCATTACGACAGTATCAATCTCGGTGCATGCACCTCCAAGTGTACCGCGCAGCTATCGTAGCCCAGCATGTTAGACGTTCTTGAAGCCGACCAACCGTCATTCATGCAATATTTGTTAAAGACCAGACTATTTTGAATATTAGTTATTCTAAAGTTCGTTCATAACTCAATAAAGGCATTTCTGTACAAGGTGTAGGTGTCAAAAGGTGTCTGAACGGGGCGCGACGCGGCACAATAATTAGTGTCGCATTGATTATGCTAAGCTATATTATATCCGTTAGCAGCTAGGGCCAGAGGAACTGTCGGATATATTAGGCTTCAAAACTACATATTTTATATACTTGTGTAAGTATATTTAGTAGAAATAGCATGTGCACATAAATAAACATAATATTAATACTTCAGTCGGAATTTCCAGGAATTGCTATTGTATTCTATTGTTGTCGCGATCACCGGTGCTCGCGCGGGGCCTGAAGGATTAAACAATATAAAATAATCTAACTCAATATCATATACTTAAACCAAACAAAAAAACACAAAAACTTAAAACATATTAAAAAAATATAATTTGCTTAAGCACACACATAGATTATTTTCCATTCACTTGTTTTATACAAAATGTTTCATGTGTTGGTATAGGATGTTATTCATAAGAATAGAAAACCACTATTTTCAATTTGCGTAACAAACTGTTTTGCTCTTGTTTATAATATTGAAATATATTACATACATTTTCATATTTCGCTTGGCAAGCATCGGCAAAGCGCTAGCATCTTAAAAATAGAATGATATACAACTACAATAAAAGTAATATATAAACCAACTCAACGAAATAATTATTTGATATCAGTCGGCCGACTCGGTCATCCATAAAGAAACGTCAGTTTATCGTGTTTACATTATAGGGGATACAATAACATCCGAGCCGGCTACACAAAGTGCATTAATTACTGTGATATCCTTTGGCGCATGCAAATGAGCGTCTTCCAGGAGTTCCAGGCCTTCCAGCCATCAAACCGTCCTCTAGTACAATTAAAATAGAAATAATGCAACACGACTTGACTAAGGGCCTGTTTCACCGCTTCCTGATAAGGCTATCCACCACTTAACTTGATACATAGAGTATGGAGAATCTGTCAAATAAGCCTATCGGGCACCTTATCAAGTAGCGGTGAAACAGGCCCTAAATCTCAAATATTTTATCAGAATCCAACCCAAAGGCTACTAAAATAATTATATTGTGAGGACGAAGCCAAACGAGCGTAATTTGTGAGTTGTGAGTCGCAGAATTTAGGTTCGGCAGAATTCTGCTGCTTCATACAAAAGTCCTGTCTGATTCACACGAGCGTAAGCTTTTGTAAGTCATGATTTATGTGAAAATATATATTATTTAGTATTTACGCGGCAGAAATTCTGCGACTCACAGCTCACGCTAGTTTGGCTTCACCCTTAGACCCAAGTTCATATTATATTTGATATTAATTCAAGTATTTCAAATGAAATTTCACGTTATAATTGTACTCGAGAGCTGATAAGACAAAACACTAATGCGGTACTTACTCTCGATGCCACTCGTAGATGGCTTCCACGTTGCCGAAGATCATGCGCAGCCGGCGGTCGCGCAGCTCTACCGGCAGCGGCGGGTCCGGGTGAGGGTCCTACAATGCATAACATATTAATAGACTCATCCAGTAGCTGCGTTAGGGGGGGGGGGGGGGGCGACCGCCTGGGCGCCAATTTTTTCAACACTACCAGTAGCCCTAGCATGGCGACCAGTAGAAATACGAAAGTATAGACAAACTGTGGACATAAACTTAAGGTGCCGTTCCAATCTTTACCGCGGCTAATCGCGACCGACAAAAATTCAGTTAAAATTCCATTTTATGACAGACTATAGTATATGTCATAAAGTAGGATATTATTTGAATTTTTAGGACTATAGTCTGTCGTAAAGTGGCATTTTATTGAATTTTTCGGAACGAAAAAAGATCGGGACGGCACCTTAAGTTTATCTCCACAGTTTGTGACTATAGTTTGTCATAAAGTGGCATAATAATTGAATTTTTCGGAACGAAAACCGGACCCTGGGCGCCGAAGAAATGCTTATATCCCAAATTATCAATATATTAAGTTTAGAAGACAGTGTGAACTATCTGTAATAATATTTTTGTAAAACATACCTACTACTCTTCCACTATTTTTCAATATTTAAAGCTAACAGCTTATTGCTATACTTCCTAAAGCTCATAATATTCAATTTCATAGACAGAAATAGTATTTATAATTGAGAACGTCTTTTAGAAAAACCTTTTACATCTTATAATATTAAAAATTCTTTGGCTTCGGTCTGCCTGAGCGAACTGGAATGAGTTCCAACGCTTAATTAGCAGTCTTTGTCAAACGTGTTTCCGCGTAAAGCATTCGCTTGGTAAATTCAATTCATTAAAGAAATAGAGTACTATATAGAGTTGTAGTTTAATTAAGTGAACAAAGAATATTTATGAAAGAAAGTGCCGCTTTCTATATTATGTTGACAAGATTTTATATAAGAATGTGAGCCAAAAATATACCACCAGTTCAATCCCAGGCGCTGAGAAAATAATATGTCATTCTAGATTTTTATTCTTTAAAAACTGATAATTACAAATTTTGTCTTATTATGATGACATAGATTCGCCATATGCCTATGAGTCAAATTCTGTACCTACGAAGAAACCAACTAATAGCTTTAAAGCCTCGTATTCATGGTAAACAAAAGTTTAGCAACAGTTGATCAACATGGTTGATGATGCTACTTCCTACACTTACCATCATGTGTTTCATATAACCGTCGACAACGAGTTTTAGATCATCGACGTATATCTTCTCAGTTTCCAGCAGTTCGTTGAGAACGTACTCTCGCTTCTTCAAGATGGCGTCGCTGGACTCCACGCCCGGGGTATGCGGTGGCTCCTCCTCATCACCGTCGCACACCCGTCCGGGGCCACTGGAAGCCCCACCGTGTTGTTCCTATACCATACACCAAATAAGTATTCGGAATACATTATGTGTCCTAACTCCTTAGAGCTCTCGAGAGAAGAGAGGTGTTTAGACTGGAATCTTTAAACTAGACGTGCCCATGGTCTATAGAGCTCAAAATATTTCTATGACAAAGTTGATTCTATAATCTATACCATATACCAAATTTAAGTACTCGGAATATACTGTTCCCGTACCTAAGAGCCAGGGCCGGGCCATAAAGTTAATATACCTATAGGAATAGAGAAACAAAGGCCTGAGCAAGCGAGATGTCACTATCAGTAACACTGCGTGGTAGAAAGAGAAGCGTGATTTGAGGTTGCATAGCTTTTTTTTCATCTGTTTGACAGTCTGTCTGACCCTGTGCCGATCGTTGTCAATTTGGGATCTCAGAAAAATTGTAATTTTAAGTTAAATAATGAATAATTTTTAGAAATACTGCTCTAGAAACATCGTTAAATGTTTGTGGAATGATTGTGGATCCACAAATCGAAAAAACCAGGACAAATATTCATTTCACAGGTGAATTATTCTACATCGACAGGACCTAGTTTTAAGTTTATTTTTGCCAATTCCCTACGAGTTATTGGTATTGATTTTGATAATTCACTTCTGTATATGTTTAATTATATGGAAAACTAAACTTGACTAGCCATGGTGCACAATTTAAGGATATTTTGTGTAAACAATTTTCATCTATTTTACACTAGGGCTGCATCAAGTTATCAATCAGTAGTATCGATATGATATTCATATATTCATATTTTTTAGATAAGTATACTAATTATCTAGGAATGTTGAAATGATAACATACTCATCCGTAGTTTATAATTAGTTTAAGTATATTAATATACTATCATACACAATTTATCGTTTTTAAGGTTCCGCACCCAAAGGGTAAAAAGTCCTAGTAGTGGGGTCCCGCAGCCCGCTCTACTACTAAGACTTAGTTTCCTGTCCGTCTGTCCATCCGTCCGTCCGTCTGTCTGTCTCCAGGCTGTATAACAAGAACCGCTATAGTAATAGACTTCTGAAATTTCCACAGATGTAATGTCATTCTACATCCAATATGGCTGCTCATCCAAGATAGGGGAATAGTTGAAAGCACTTCTGCAAGACGGGCATCAAATAAAAGGGCTCATTGAGAGTGAATTGAAAATTAATAGGGTCTAGTGAAGTCGTGTCGTGTCGTGAACTGATGTGACGTGACGTAACCTGTCGTGTCGAATCGTGTCATGACATGTCGTGTTGTATCGTGCCGGGTTTTAGCAAATGCCCGGTTGAAACCGGTCACCCTTCATGCGCGAGTCCGACTCACACTTAGCCAATTTTTCAGATTTCCTGCTGACCTGGATACCAGAAATTCATGGCTTAAAATAATTAACCGTCCAAACTGGACTCCAAAGAAAAATTCATGCATACTTAATTGTGCAGCAAGCATTTTGAAGAAAAGTCACATTTTACTTCAAAATTACAATTTTATTATATACCTACAGCTATGCAGTTTTATTTTATCCCATTTTATTATTTTTACAAATTATTCCATGATCGATATTTTGTCGAATTACAAGATGTTTGTACATCACTGACACGCACACGTAAACATAATTGTATACACAGATTTAAATCAAATTTTGGTTCAGCTTGACAGCTCGGGATTGTTTCTCTATTCCGATAGGTATATTACCTTTATGGGCCGGACCGTGAGCTTAGGGGGCCCTGGGCTAAAACTACATACTACTACACACTACAATAGTGCATACATTTTAACTGTCAGTTCGTAGTACCAACACGGTGTAAATTGCATAATAAACCTTGATCGTAGGATTATCGTCTATTTTTGACTTTCACTTGACATAACTGGGGGCCCTTGATCTCATGGGGCCCTGGGCCTAAGCCCAAATAGCCATATGGTAGATCCGGCCCTGCTAAGAGCTCTCGAGAGAGGTCAGAGCGGTGTTTAGACTACACTTTCTAAACTAGACGTGCCTATCCTAGAGCTCAAAATATTTCCATGCCTTTCAACTAAAATCCATTCATTGATTTGAGTTTTAAGTAATAATAAATACACAGACATACCTACTATCTGATTTAAATAATATATAAGTATTTATATTGGATTGCAATGTTAATGAATCTTGTCAAAATTAATTAGGCAAGCAACACTGAACGATTTGTAGGCATATTTCGAAATTAATTAGAACTTTACGTCGATATAGGACGAAGGATTTAGATGCTAGGATACCCGATATTATATAAAGTTGGCCAGCAGTCGGCAAGTACAGTTGGATAGTTCAAATAACCGATGGAGCGGTTAGATAAACTAATAAACTAAGTCTACCTAATAACAACTGCTAACTGTGGTAGCTGAGAGTAGCGCAAGGTACACCAACGTTATTATTACAGTCCGAGCTTGTTATCCACACTTCAGGTAACAACACTTAATCGTCGGATGCTATTTAAACATAACTTGGCAATATTACACTGGCTATTTATACTTGAATAGTTTATACGTACCTACACGTTTCTTTAATCTCTACGGCTACCATAAAGTACGGCCGAATGCATAATATTGTATGTGCACTCAAACACAAAACATGTGCATTGCAAACAATATCGAAAAGCAAATAACTTTTTTTAAAAGTGAATAACAATAACAATATTATATCGATTAACAACAAAAATTACGTTCTTTTATGATTAAAAAGTCGTAAAGTAGATATGGCGATAAAAGCGGCAAACAGCAAGTAAAAGCTTATTTTATGAGGCTGCTCGACAATAAAGAACACATGCTATAATAATGACACAAACCACTAAACACTTAAAAGTTGAAAACACAAGCGCATGGTAAAGAGATTGTAAAAAAAAATCCTCTCGGTTTAGTTACAATATAATGCAATCCAAAGGGTCTTATAATAATAATAATATGCATTATTATGCCACATACTCAAATGATATTCAACGTACGCAAAAATTTGCTAAGATGTGCACTCAAACACAAGCCGATGCGAAACTCAACCGAGAGAACAAATTAAAAAATCGGCAAACAAATCAAACGCCTATACCATGCTTTCTAGGAATAAATTGGATTTCTCAACTTTTTTGCAACACCAATAATTAGAATTTTTGATGGTATGCCAGAACGAAAAATCCATAACGTTGCTTATTCTCAAATATATAAATTTCAGGACTACCACCTACTTGTAATGTGGCTTTCCCATATTTGTCAGAAAGAGACAATCGGACAAAGACGGCAAAATCGATTAGTAAGTCTTGTCTTATTCTTCGTTATATAATATTAAAAAGACTTTATAGATATAAATGTAGATTAAATATAGAAAACTATTTTCGACCATTGGCATACCATCTACAAATGAATGGGAAGCATCAAACATGCAACTCTCAACTGTCATGCTCTAATATGAATCGAACCATTTTCTCCTTGACAATCTGTTCAATTTCTGCGATGTCCGCAGGACCACCGTTAGTTTCCAGGGGGTCCATAGTCAATGAGTTCTGAAAATTACCAACATGTCACCCCATGATGTACAAGCACCGATACCTTAGTGTGTTAGTTACAAGTTAGGAGTCAGTGCGCGAAAGTTATAGAGACTTTTTTACATGAGATGTATGAAATTGATAACTAAAGTGTTTTGGTACTTACGCAGGTGGCGGGCTCTGAGGCGGCTGCTGTCTGTGTCGGTGTTTTCTGTAGAACCGTTTGTGGGTTCTACGAAAATAAAAAAAAAATGTATTATCCAATAGTATAGGTGACGGTTAGGCAAGAAGACAAGGGGGAAGTAGTTCGTACCTATGATCTAAACTCGGGAATGCAATCCCGCAAGAGAATTTCAATCCCGGTATTTTTCGGGATTGAACCATCACAATCCCGCTGGATCCCGGTATTTGCGGGATCCAGCGGGATTAGTCCCGCATAATGCATGCGGGATCCCGGTATTTCGGGATCCCGGTATTGCATTCCCTAATCTAAACCTTTTGTATCTCATATCAACCGATCCTCCCTTACTATATAAATACGAGGGCGGCACTGAAAATTTCGGGAATCAAGGAGGTGACACAACAGTACTATTAATTAAAAATGTGTTTATTGCTTTTCGAAGTATTCTCCGCGAAATTTGACACATTTTTCCATACGATGGAACCAATAATTGAAGCAACCATTCCATTCGGAAGTTGGGGTCTCCAAAATGGCCGTTTTGTAGGCGTCCACAGCTTCTTCAGGTGATGAAAATCTCTGACCACGCAATTTATTCTTTACTTTAGGGAAAGTATAGAAATCATTAGGGCTTAAGTCGGGGCTGTACGGCGGATGGTCCAAAAATTCTATATTTTCTTGCTCTAAAAACTCTTTTGTTCTGTGCGTGGTGTGAGAACTCGCATTGTCGTGATGGAGGATAATGCGGCGGTTGCAGTTCTCTTTACGGAGTTCAGAAACGACCTGTGGCAAACAAATGCTAGCATACCATTGTTTTGTCCCTCAAGAGGAATAGTCGCAATATGGCCGGTTTTAGAGACAAACGTGGCCACCATTTTTTTTGCAACACTCCGTGAACGAACAATTTTTTTTGGCTTTAACTCATTTTCAAACACCCAAACTTGTGACTGGTTTTTAGTTTCGGGTTCGTACGCGTATATCCAGGATTCGTCACCTGATACGATGTTGTATACAGCATTTGAGGATCCTGCGTGGAATCTTTCGAGAGTTCTGACGCACCAAGTAACGCGAGCCGCTTTTTGCTCTTCACAGATCAAATGCGGTATCCATCGGGAAAACAACTTTTTTTAAACCTAATTGTTCATGCAATATTATTTGTATTTGACTCATGCCAATGTCTAAAGTTGCCTGAATTTCGCGGTATCAACATGTCGATCTTCCTCAACCAGCTTACGCACAGCATTTACGTTTTCTTGGGTGACTGCAGTTTTTGGACGACCTTGACGGGGATCATCACTGAGCCTGACACGTCCACGTTGAAATTCAGCAAAACCAGCGATAAATTGTGGTTTTGGACGGAGTTTCATCACCAAATGCAGAAATCATCCGATCAACACACTGTTTTTGTATTAAATCACTTCGAAAGTCATAATAAATCATCGCTCTAGAATTTTCTTGAGTCAATTCCATTTTCTCAACGACTAAACAAGTTTGACAAGACCTTGTGATAAGACCGAGAATCTTTTTTTATATAAATAAATGGTATTCGATTTTTAAAACCAAGGAGTTTTCAATTAAAAATAGAATTCCATTCCCGATATTTTTAGTGCAGCCTATGTAAAAATAATAACGTTTCCATCACCGTAATCTACAGAATGACTAGGCGATTACGGGGATAGATATGTTTAAGGTTAGCAAACAGTCTTAATAATATAAATAAGATGTAATAGGTATCGCTGTCTTTGATTAGGAACTTGTAAGATCGTTGACAGCAGAGTGACGAAGGTCGGAAATCGCAATAAAAGGGTTATTTCGAGAGCTCGCATCCTCTGCACATTCGTTCGCGAGATCTAGCCTCGGTCGTTTTAGATTAACGCTTGTAAGGTCATGTATGAATAACTAGATGTCCCGCGCGGCTTCGCCCGCGTAAATTAGGAATTTTACGAAAACCGTACATTTTCCCGCAAAAAAGCTTATGACCTTTCACGTGGTCTACTCTATATCTGTGCCAAATAATCTCAAAAATGCTCCAGTAAATCGTGAGATAAACCCTTTTTAACATTTTCCGCGGTTTTTCCACATTTTCATCTGTTTCTTTGGTCCTATTATTCTTTATCGACCAGTGAAAATGCGCCAAAATTTACGAAATAAAGCCGTTGACATTAATTGTCACTCTGTATTTACACAAAATTATGTACCGAATACATGCATAAAGTCATAAAGTATTCGGGTCACATTTTGTAGACTCGTGGACAAATTTTTCGACACAGTTACTCTTCCTTAGTTTTTATTATTCGTAGGTTCAAAGTGATAATATAAGTATATTAAGTATTATGCTTCATATTATTCAGTTCACATCGAGTATGCAAAATACGTTATGGTGCACCCACACCGCAGTTAGAAAATGTTTAGTAACGTTAGTAAACATTTGTTAGCAAACATTTAATCACAAATGTAAAAAAAAAATGTTAAATATGTTTTCATGTTAGAAAATGTTTAGTAAACGTAAGTTAACAAATTATAGCAAAACAAATTATAACAAAATAAAATATATTGTGTTACCTGTGGCGGTACCCACAATTCGCCTAACATTCCTGCATCGCGCTATCGAAGTTTTCTAAGCGCGTCGGTATATATACGACAGCTGAAATGTATCACGTGGGCTTCGGCCTGACCGAGCATACCACCTTGCTCGGTCGGAAGATCTTCCTTTGGCCTCCACGCTTATCCCACATACCTTTTGTTTGTAAACCTTTTATACAGGACGACGACGGGGTATGCCGTATGCGGTGAGCCAATACCAGATTTAAATGTTATGAAATGTTAGTAAACATTAATAAACATTTTCTATTAGTGTAGGAGCACTTATAACATGTAACAGTTCCTAACAAAATGTAACAATTGACAACATTTGTTAGTAAATGTTTTTATGTTAGAAAATGTTTACAAACATTTTCTAACGGTGGTGTGGGAGCACCATTAGATAACATTAATTGTTGTCTAACATTTTTTTACAAATTATATCAAAAGACACGTCTATTTATTGACATGTTGTAGCGTATGTTACACGATGTTATAAAATGTTATCGTGTTACGTTACACAAAGTTTTATAATTTATAGCGTTATATTATAATATTATAACGTGTGGGAACTAGGAGCACCTATAGACCTAGTTTCATCAAGCAATGTTAAATAAATAATGCCTTGTTAAATTAGTTAATGGCCTGTTAGAGCTTTCGAGCGTTCCACCATGCCCTAATGTCATGTAAATCACCTAACATGGTGTTAAATTTACTTCCTGCTGTGGAGGTCCGTTAAATATATTATAACAGGCTAAGACTCATACAGGTATATGAGTCAATACAACAATTTTCAAAGACAGTAATATGCAATATAAATAAAAGAATCTATTTTGACTTTTGAGTGTTTCCGCCATGTTTCCGCTACGTCCTTATTATTAATTATTTTTCATAGTTATGAATAAATACTTATTTTCACTTTGTCAAAAATTCAGCCCTCGGATTTTCCTTGACATTGCAAATATACTAACTTGTATCAAAATTACCAAACCGAAATATGTAAATAAAAGTTTGTAATATGATTCATGTTTTCAGCTTTGACAGATAATAATTATTATCCTGGTAAATTAAGAAGAACTATTATAGCGTAACAAATGTATGCGATCAGTGATATTTTAATTTGGTCCCATTATCTACTAATATATGAATAAGGAAGAAAGTGACACATTGCAGCAAACATGTCGTATTAAACTTGTACATTGCAATTTCGTCGCCTTATAACAAGAATGAATGAATTGATAGTTATTCACTCGTTGTTCACATAACATTGCATTTACTAATCCTCTGTTAAATTTTTACCGTGGGACATAAGTATTTTAACAGTCTGTTTAATTTTCTAAGGTCCGTTAAGTAATGCCTTGTTAGGATTTAACAAGCAGAGGTTGGTGAAATTAGGTCTTAGACTAGGAACTTCTGACACTTCATTGTCAATCGCGGTTTATATAGAAAACTAGCTGTTTCCCGCGACTTCGTCCGCGTTAGCAAAATATGATAACAAAGATAATAAAAAAGAGAAAAAAATTCCCCTTTTTAAGGTTTCTTACCCAAATAGCAAAAATGGGATTGACATTTAAATATGCTTTTAGTTGTTGAAACAATGCCGAAATTGCCGAACATGTACCGGCATAGGTATGCCGTATCTAGAGGTATAAGGATTCAAGAGTTCTGTACAGCAACTTTGAAACCTGGGTATACTTCGGCGCAAATTCTTATTTTTTGGTAGTTTAAGCTTAAAATCCTTCAGAAAAACGTAAAATTACTATGTTTTCCATATACATTTCAAGGTGTCCCATCGATTTGTTTGATCGATTCAACAACAAAATATTTCGGAAATCGGTCCACAAATGCCGGAGTTGTTCGCGAACCATTATAAAAAAGTTATTAAATATATCCTTAAAAAGTCGGTTAAAAAGTAGTCTAAGTTATTCCTTACTACATCAGCTATGTGCCTAAAAAAGTCCCGTCAAAATCGCTCCAGCCATTTCAGATTAGCCGGAACAAACAGACAGACAGACAGACATACAGACAAAAATTGAAAAAAATGTTGTTTCGCTGTCTGTACCCTATATACATTTCTAATATGCACGTAGTAAAAAACGGTTCTTTCAATATTAAGACACTCCAATTTTATTTATGTGTACTTATAGAAAATAACAAGTTTTTTGACAGGCAGTCAATGACCGCTACTGTCTCGATTCCCCGAGTATACCTTAGTATCATAATGTTATTTAGATTTGGACAGACTGTGGAGTGTCGACTGAAGTCTGTAGAGGCGACAGAGCTCCGTGTGCGTTCAGACAGTTGACCTGTCCGTCGGCACACAGAGGGAATTAATTTGATATATACATGGACGCATACAAACGACGAGGTATTCAGTTTCCTTCCCCCAAATAATGGCTTTGTGTAGATCATAATACAATATTAATTAAACTGCATGTTACTAGATATAGCCTTTTATGTGGCTTTATCATATTGTTATTTACTAGCTATTTGACCGAGCTTTGCTCGGTATTCGATAAAACACGAATAAAATGGCATTTTCTAAAAATGATTCCTAGCTAGATCGATTTATCGCCCCCGAAATCCCCTATATACTAAAATTCATGAAAATCGTTGGAGCCGATTCCGAGATCCCAATTATATATTTATATATATACAAGTAATACTCGTTTAAAGATATAAGAATAAGATTACATTGTATTATTCTAGTAACATTTGTGATCGTCTAATATACCTTATTATTATGGATTGTTAATACTTCAGTTGGAATTTCCAGGAATTGCTATTGTATTCTATTGTTATCGCGATCACCGGTGCTCGCGCGGGGCCTGAAGGATTAATAGATACAATAGCCTTAAAATTCTAAAACTTATCTGGCAATATAATGTAGGTACCTTAAAATAAGAGTTCAAGATGTCATCTTTAAACATCTAATTTTGTACCCAGTATTCTATTATTAATGAAGCTTCGTTTCTAGTTCTAGCCAGTTCGTTTCCTATGTATTTTTTTAAACGGGCTTTGGCCCACCACACATAGCCACCACTGTATCTCCTGTGTCGCCATAATCGACAGCGGTATCCAACCACGAAAACCCTTTGATGTGATCTCAGGGAGCCCGAGGGACATGCTAAAGCTGTCTTGGGACCCGCAACGAAATTAATCAGAAAAAAATAGGAGTAGGAAGATTCCAATTCCTACGTAATATCAAACCTACGACATTGACACACATACACATGGTGAAATAATTTTCCAAACCCGATCAGTAGTTCCTGAGATTATCGCGTTTAAACAAACTCTTCAGCTTTATAATATTAAAGTATAGATATTTTGTATAGTAGATTGAGAGACGGGCCCTGACAAGGCAGTGATGGCACATAATCGCGACCACTGAACCGTATACAGGTTAGCCTTTAACACGTGCTAAGCAGGAACTTTATCTCTTTAAACTATTTACAACGATTCCATTGTCATCCAACAGAAGCGACCATTAATAAATCAGTCGAGCAAGATATCCGTACTTCCATACTAATATTATAAATGCGAAAGTGTGTATGTCTGTCTGTTTCTTCTTCACGCTCAAACCGCTGAACCGATTTTGTTGAAATTTGGCATGGAGATACTTTGAGTCCCGAGAAAGGACATATTATGATACTTTTATCCCGAAAAAATGTACGGTTCCCACGCGACAAACGAATTTTGGCGCAACGGAGTTGCGGGCGTCATCGAGTGATTATATAAAAAAAACTAAACGTTGTCCGCAACTTGAATTTTCCGCTATGACAAATTTTGCGGGACTAGTGCCCGTATAAAATATAGTCAGTACTCAATATGCATCTCGGTCTCACGGTTCAGGTTTGTGATTGGTTGGCTGTCAAAATTTGGACCAATCACAGAGCCGAACCGTATTTATACCGGCCTAGGAGTGTCCCAATGCCAAATTTTATCGGTACAACGGTTTGAGCGTGAAGAGGTAGAAATATTAAATGCATCAATAGCATAGACATCAATTATTGCAGATAAAAAGCGACAAGACTTTTGTCGTGACCTTCAAGTATCCCATCTAGTCCGATCTTTTTGAATTAATTAACAATTTCGCGTGTGACACAACAATCGGAATGCGTACTAATTGAGGTTGACAGGTGTGTGATTTAAGTCAACTCGGTGCCGTCGGTCGCAAGTCGGAGCCGTCGAGCGTCGGTCACAAACTCACAAGTCGGAGGCATTACGGGAACGTGACGTAACGGGGTATTACCGCCCCTTATCAATATCAGAGTAAACAGAACTTACGAGTAGGCCGACTCAGAAGAGATCGCGAAATTTATACGTTTGACGTAGTATGTAATATCGGCCGGCGAGCGCCGTACTAAATACTAATGCGTACTCAGCATTGTGTAACATGTTGAAAGTGACAGTCGCGTCCAACTCGCGTATATTCGCCCGTTTGTTTGAAGTCGAGGTATTCCTTAGTTCTGTCTATAGATAACTCTGTCAATATCAGCCGTGTTCACTTGACAGACCCGCTCAGACGGAAATAACAAGAAGTGTATGACGATGACATAGTTCTATTACTTACAAATACCTCTATTTGAATATTTAGAACCTACCCAAGGTTTTATCAATGTTATTAATTTTTAATAAAAAGTACCTACGACTCTACGATATGATCCAAACGACTAGGCAAGTTGTAGAACTTCTTATTATATAATTTTTTTTTCCAAAACAATGCCAAAACATGCAATACCTACTTTGGACCATAATTATTACTTTAGTGGACCATATATAACTGAGAAGACAATAATTATTACGCATACTATTTTTTTAATTTACTTAGCAGTTACGGAATCAAGTTACAAGGTAAATGCCATGGCCTGCTCACGATGTATGAAATTACACCCGTATTCGCTCTGCACTAGATCTTAACTTCATTCATTAACATGAGTCGTTTAAAATAAACAAATGACGAATAAACAATCACCATACACGTCAGCTGGACTTCATAATCTGTAGGTACCTAAATTCTACTTATTATGCATATGCACCATCAATGCAGCTTTGTGCCTCCTTTGATACTTGTTAATTTAAGGTGATGTAGATTGTAGGCACTATCAAATAGTTGCATCTTTGATTGTTAACTTGAATATTTTGATATTTTTGTCAATCTGTCTGAGCAATGAAGAAATTACGAGCATGAAATATGTAAGTATCTAATCAGTGAGTCTTAAAGTTAATGTATGTCCCAATTAGGTTAATGAAATTTGATGAGTCACGCGCGTTAAATTTGGCTTTTTGACACAAATATTACATTCTTTAAAGCTATTAACCTGGAAAGCAATTTGTAAATGTCTCCCTCAATTTAAAATAATTATTGGTGCTATCAGGGAATTCAAATATAAATATTGTTTTTTGACATTTCATGGGAATACTGTTTTGAAGTTTGCTAGGAAATGGACTGAATTGAACAAGGAACGAAGCTGCATTAATCTTGCATAAAAATTGTAGAATTGGGGTACAACTTACAAGTATCCATACCTGACAGACGTTATTTTAAGCATTTACAAATTAATATGTACATTGGACTATGAATGTGGTATTTGGATACATGACAAGTGACAACCTTAACATTATTATGATAACAAATCGACATGTAATTTGACTGGACTGCATGCCGTCGTTATAATACGAATAAATTATGAGAATTGCTCTATTGGATTCTCTGATTCTATGGTAGCTTTGTCTAATCCTAAAACTATTGTATGTAGTAATAGGTATTAACATTTTAAACTATACAATTGTTACTAATTTAAGTAGAATTTTTATTAAAAAAAAGAATATATTAACAAGCTTCGGGACCGTTTATTTGATTTGAAAATGTCATCCACACAAAGTAAAAATATGAAAAAGATGCGCTAAAACGCAATTATTCGAATGGAGAGGATTTCTTTTTGTTTTATTATAACTAGTTTTTCCAGCGCGCAGCGTTCTGAAATTTATTTATGTTGGAATATCTTATTTTCGGTTTGAATTTATTAAAGACGGCTAGTTTACTTTTTAAACTAATTCTGAATGATACCATGAGGCTGGCAAAGACGCCAAGTGCATTATTAGCCTCGTCAAAATGTTGAATAATAAGAAGACGACTGTATGGGGCAAGGTAAGGCAAGATGGGTTAAGTAAGGTTTAAACATAACTTCATTTTTTGTATTTATTTAGTACTAGCTGACCCGACAGACGTTGTCCTGTCTTAACGATGATTTTTTAGTTCGAAATGGTATAATTAAGTAAACAATAGATTAAAATTAGTATCTCCATACCAAAATTCATTAAAATTGATTGAATAGTTTAGGCGAAAATCATAAAAGTTTATTGTGCCGGAACCGCACATTTTCCGGGGCAAATTAAAAGTATCCATTGTCCTTTCCCGAGACTCAAAGTATCTCCGTACCAAAATTCATTAAAATCGATTGAATAGTTTACGCAAAAATCATAAAAGTATATTGTGCAGTAACCGTACATTTTTCCGGACAACTTTGGTCTTCGGGACTCAAAGTATCTCTATTCTAAATTTCAGCGAAATCGGTGCAGCCGTTCAGGCGTGATGTCGTGACCACGCGAATATGGATTAATTTTTATGGTTCCGTAGCCAAAATGGCAAAAAACGGAACCCTTATAGATTCGTCATGTCTGTCTGTCTGTCTATCCGTCCGTATGTCACAGCCTTTTTTCTCCGAAACTATAAGAGCTATACTATCGAAACTTGGTAAGTAGATGTAGTCTGTGAACCGCATTAAGATTTTGATACAAAAATGGAAAAAATATTAAAAATTTTAGGGGTCCCCATAGGTACAACTGAAACAAAAAACTTTTTTTTCCGTCTAACCTATGCGTATAGTGTATCTATGGATAGGTCTTCAAAAATCATATTGAGGTTTCTAAAATCATTTTTTTCTAATCTGAATAGTTTGCGAGAGAGACTCTTCCAAAGTGGTAAAATGTGTCCCCCCCCCTCTAACTTCTAAAGTAGGGGCATGATAATTCAAAAAAATATATATATATGATGTACATTATTATAAAAACTACCAACGGAAATTGGTTTGAACGAGATCTAACAAGTAGTTTTTTTTATACGTCATAAATGGTAAATTTAACTTTCATTAAATCAACTAAAATATAAAAATACTTAAATCAAAAACCTTTTAATTTTATACAAATAAACCTTATTGCTGCTGCGGAACCCTTCATGGGCGAGTCCAACTCGCACTTGGCCGGTTTTTTACATATAAAGATTACCTATTGGGCGGCGGCGTAACAGAGGCCGAACCAAAAAATGTGGCACGACGAAAGCGTTCGACAAAGAGTGGCCAAGCATATAACAACATTGTGAGCTGTGGAAAGTAAGAGAGGTATTTGCCCAGCTGTGGGACACTGTGGGGTTCTTATAATAACCTACTATAGTGCGTTTCATCGAATAGTTCCTTTGCCGTCATATTGGCATTCCTGTCTGTCAATAATGTAAACAAGGTTGACATGCTCTGCGAGTTTTCATAATTTTACTGTGATTTCGTGAGAAAATCATGCCGTAAACATTAAAGATTGGTAAAAGAATGATGGTGCTAAGAGTGAAAGAGTTTTGTGAACGTGAAAAACGTAACTAGGCCCCAATAAATCCATTAAACTCGGGTTGCCACCATTACGGCTTAGTGAAATAGGGTTACCAGCGTCAGTTTAATCACCCTCAAACACAGTAAAACTTATGCAGAGCGTGTCTACCGTGTTTACGTTATTAACAGAGAATGCCAACATGATGGCAAAGGAACTATTTGATGAAACGCACTTCTAGTAACGAAAACTACATACACGCGAACGAAGGCGCGGGTAAAAGCTAGTACAATAATTTTATCAGGGCGAGCGAAGCGAGCCCTAGTACTTCTCACAACCTGTATATTTTGTGGTACACTTTACGGACGCCACTTCACGCCTATTGATTTGTGCTTTAACATAGTATTTACATGTAAATGTGTTATCATCAGTCAGTGAAGGTGTGATGACGCGAGCCCTCACAAAGCTCGGCTTTTAGCTAGTAAATGCGAAAGTGACTGCTGGTTACGTCTTCACACATAAAGTACTAAGCGAATCATCATAAAACTTTCATAGATACACGTTGTCTGGAACTCTGGAGTATGGAGAAGGACATAGGGTACCTTTTATCCCGGGAAAAAGAACGGTCCCTGAAGGATAGACGTTAACGTAGGCAGAGCCGCGGGCGAAAGCTGTTAGAATTATGTACAATTTTCTTTAAGTGCATTTTGTGATAACATATTATCTCCTCTAATTTAAGGTAGCACAGTAAGGGTAATGTGGCAACATTAATTTGCATTAGTTCCAACATGACGGCAAAGGAACTATTTGATGAAACGCACTATATCAGATAAGTTATGCTAAGTATACACGAAGACATTGACACTTGACAGAAATGTCGACACTAGTGTCGATTGCGTACAAACTGCATCTGCAACTAAAGGGGGTGACAGACACGCGAGTAAGTACGCGGACTTATGGCTCGACGATCTTAGGGTTGGACCTCATCTGGCAGCACGGAATCGCCTTCTTCCGTCGCCCTTTCTCTTTCTGTCGCTTAGAACTGCCATTTGCTAGACTGAGACAGAAAGCATAATGCGATAGCACGCGGCGGAATCCTCGAGGCTCCAACCCTTAATCGCCTGTGTGTCAGCAAAGAGCCGCGAGCCGCGCGCCGCGAGTCGCGAACCTGGGGCATGGTAATTCAGTGTGAGCGATTCTCGTGTGTCACCGACGCGAGCCGAGTAAGTTCGCGAACTTAAAACCCGCGTGCTTTAAGTTCGTACGTCTGTCACCCCTTTAACTGTCGCGGCAGTGTACACAAACAGACGTTCCATGAATACACTGAGTGTTTAGAGCCCCCGTAGACTACAGACTTTTAGGCGGCCGATAGTTTGACCAAATTGGGGTTTCAGTACATTATTATCGGCCGATACAAATCGTTTAGCGTGCGCACCTTCATACGTTTTCGTACTGATTAAGCTTTCGATCAAACTATCGGCCGACTAAAAGTCTGCAGTCTGCGGGGGATCCTAGTGTCTGGTGTCGACGTGTATCCTTACCGTTAGCTACGTACCTGAATGGGCTTCATGGGCGGCGGCAGCTCGACGTCGGGGGCGTCGTCTTCTCCCTCGTCGAGAGCGGCTGCCGTGCCGTTGTTCTCCTCGCCGTCATCGCGCCCATTGTCCACGTACGGCAGCTGGGAAACATCGTGACTCAGTACACGTTCACTGAAGTAAGTACCATCGAAGAAATTGATTCATAGGCAGATGACAGACCTATGTCATTTGGTCGGATTATGTCAATTCAATGTGATTCGTGATCTGTCAGCTAGGTATGACATAACACGACCACAACGTAGGTCCGCCATCTGCAGATGATTTACGAAGCAACTTCAACGCAACTGATAGTTCAGTGCTATAGGGTCCATTCTAGTCCTAATTTACGTTGCCGAAAGTATACTCCACGTTCGAACTCGGAAGAATCATGGCTTTGGAGTAGGCAAGTGCAGTCTCGCACTCGACAGTGACAAAATTAACTTGGAATATTTTAGATAAGACCTCAAAACTCGCACGCAGATAATACTAAGTATAAACTGCGTGCGAGTTTTGAGGTCTTATATTTTTTCGTTCAACGCAATAAGGTTAAGAACACTCAAAAATAAAAATAAACGATCGTTTTAATTAATTTATCGAAACCCTTGCAATCGATTAAAAAATATCGACAATCGAAAAAAAAAAGCTGCTGTCAGACAGACTGTCAGACACTTTTCGCGACAGTTGTCTTGCAGGTGGAAACGCGGCCTTAATCAGCGCATCTGCTAAAGAAATCATTTCCCCGACTGCACATTTCTGCTAAACAACTCATTTCCCCGACTGTACATTTCTTCTTAGCACAATTTTCCCCGACTGTACATTTCTGCTAAACAACTCATTTCCCCGACTGTACATTTCTGCTAAACAACTCATTTCCCCGACTGTACATTTCTGCTAAGCAACTCATTTCCCCGACTGTACATTTCTGCTAAACAACTCATTTCCCCGACTGTACATTTCTGCTAAACAACTCATTTCCCCGACTGTACATATCTGCTAAACAACTCATTTCCCCGACTGTACATTTATGCATAGCACAATTTTCCCCGACTGTACATTTCTGCTAAACAACTCATTTCCCCGATTGTACATTTCTGCTAAACAACTCATTTACTCGACTGTACATTTCTGCTAAACAGCTCATTTCCCTGACTGTACATTTCTGCTAAACAACTCATTTCCCCGACTGTACATTTCTGCTAAACAACTCATTTCCCCGACTGTACATTTCTGCTAAACAACTCATTTCCCCGACTGTACATTTCGTTCGAGTTCGAGTTCGACACAAAACACTACTCTCCAACCGTCTTACGCGTTTTGTATGGTTTTTCGATCAACACGAAAATCTGGCGCGAGTTTCACAGTTTTTACCCATCCCACAAAAGTGCTCAACGCCGCTAAAGAAGTTTTCACTTCAAAAATTTCATTAGCTAGGACAACATTATGTACGGCATGGAACAGAGCATGAAGGTTATAAATTAAATAATTAACTATAGCAATAAATACATGACGCGAATCGGTTTCGTGGTGAAACCGCATCGACCCAATAAGGAATTCTTATGAGTTCTGATTAAATTAACAGCTGGTCCCGGTAATTATTGTTTAATAATAGCAGCTTCCCGGCAAAATTACCTCTTATTTGGTTACTTTCACAAAATTACCTCTTATTTGGTAACTTTACTTATGAATTCATTAGAAACTGCATTTATAATCGCAATTCGGAATGTACTATCAGTGAAATTGTTTCATTGTCAGATGGAAGACCTATGTAAAACGATAGGGTTATTTCAAGTGCAGCCGACAAAAAGTGATTAATATTGACTTGATATGACCCGACCAAATTATGTAGGTCCACCACTGCCTACGAATCAATTTCTAGTACACTGTAAAGTGTATTCAGCATCAAGGGGCAAGGAAGATGTTTCGTCATTGCTTCCAAAATTGGATTCACCCGGAAACAGCGTTTAATGGCGCCTCTTCACAATCGGCGATCATAGGCGATTACGCGCGAGCACGATTGTGTAGAGGGCTACTCGCCTGTAGTCGGCGATGATCGTGCATAGTCGCCGTCGTGATCGCCGCGATCGGTGACTTGTCGGTTTTTTGGACACGCATCAAAGGGAATCGCGTGTAGTCGGCAGCGCGTGCCCACACGATCGCCGATCATTCATTCACCGGAGGACAGCCGCGGAGCAGTGCGTACGTCCGTCGCGTCGGCTTTTGTTTATAAAATAAAATACCTAGATACCTATAACTGGACAATAGGATCACCTATTAAATTGTTTAGGTAGGGGAGGCTGGGTATGTAATATGTATACTATGAACTACTGTACAGTAGAAGTGTTTCTTATGAAAGCTTTGGCCGTAAATGTAAATCAGAATTAATTTCCTAGGTAAAAAACAGTTTGGTGGTAATTAGTTGTTTCAATCGACAATCGTGCCCAGTCTACCCTATAGGTATTTACAATTTATTATAATATAATAATAATTGCTTTGTTCTATTGCGATTTGCGATGAATGCTCAAACACCACCGTCTTCTCTTCTTCCATTTTCTTTTCACAACTTTTCGTTGAACTATATTGCTAAAATGATTGTAAATTGAAATGAAACTAATTGTAGCTGCAGCTATGACCTCCACGTCCATCTTGATGGCTTGCCGCTCAATGAATGAACGCCGACGATCGTGTGGATGCTTGCACGATGATCGTGGCGATTACCTTGCCGATCACAGGCGATCAACGAGTGCCGATCATCGCCAATTGTGAAGAGGAGCCATGAGCCAACATACACTTTCGAATATTCCCCCCCAATCCGGTTGGTACCAACAGTTTAAAATAACAAGTTACAAGATATCATCACATTATAGAGTACCGAAAATTAGTGATCTAATACTTTGTGCGAAATAAACGTCTATGGCTAGCATTATACTCCAGAGGGAATGCGTGCCGCCGCTCCCCTGTTCCAAATAATTAATCGAACTCTACAATAACCAAACTTGACAAATATCTAAATTAGCTACAGAATTGATGGCACACCTTTTGTTATCTATTTCATATTATGTTACAATTTTAGGGCTAATATCGTTTCTAATAATATTCCATTTAGTGATGCGTTATTAACATTACGGTATTTGATTATGGCCACTTACTTGATATACATATTTTCGACCTATCGCAAATAAACATATTTGTAAAGGGTTTTTACAGGTATTATAAATTTATATTTTTCTTTTTAAAAACCCATTTTATATAAGTTAATTTTCGATACATCGAAACGGTCAAAAACGAGAGCCCGTCCCGTATATTCCTAGGACTTAGGAGGCAAGGTTGGTGTTACCTAGACTTTAGAGTTTATATTAATTACTCACTTTAAGTTTCTTTTCTGATGGCACCTTCTTGAGTGAAGGTTTGTCGGAAGAGGCTGGTGACTTCACACCAGCCACGGCCTTCTCACCCTTGGCTTGGGATTTGCTCGTCCGGGGAATCCATCGCCTGTCAACAACATTTTTATATGAACAGAAAATAAGGAACTTATCCAAAATCTTATTTTTATTAAATTTTATGTGCTCCGAATTGGTCAGAAAATCGGATAAAAAAATATTTATTTTTATACCCAACTAGATGACGCCCGCAACTCCGTTGCGCCAAAATTCGTTTATCGCGCGGGAACCGTACATTTTTCTGGGATAAGTATCTCCATGCTAAATTTCAGCAAAATCGGTTCATCGGTTTGAGTGTGAAGAGGTAACAGACAGATAGACAGACAGACACACTTTCGCATTTATAATATTAGTATGGATATTATAAGACAGAACACAGAGAATACATCTCTACAAAATATATGTGTTACGCTCAAAGACCGAAATCGCTCAATGAGTGAAAAAGTATGTATAAACAATAATTTACCCTTGACTTCGAGTCGAGTAATCAAGAGTTAAATAGCGGCCTGAATATAGCAAAGAACAAGCAACCCTTACTTCTTTAATACATAGATCTAGATATTTTAAGGTCATGATTTTATATATTAGATCCTAATGTATGGAGCTACTGTTATACAGGCTACAGCATACTATAGTTATTTTAACCGACTTCAAAAAAAGGAGGTTATCAATTCGACGCGTATGTATGTAATATTTCCAGAACTGCCCAGTTTTCGTATATTATGTTAGTCTATATCAGCATCTGAACAAATGTGCAAAATTTCAAGTGTATGTATGTACCTATGTATGTTTTTATATGTATTATGTATGTATGGTTTTATGTTTGTGTTCGCATATATCCATTCTCCGGAACTAGAAGTCCGATTTAAATAATTATTTTTTTGTTGTACTTACTAGGTATTGTTCAACTTAGGGAACATGTAAGTTTCATCAAAATCGGTTCAATAGTTTTTGAGATAGGGAATTTTAACTCTAAATTTCGTACGATTTTGAAGTCGGTTTTATATTTTTAAAATACTATTATTATTTTCATTTCATTCTACAAGCGAATTAGCGTATTTCTCTTTATGTCTTTCACGCGATTTCAGAACGGACATTTAAGGTCTACACAGACGGACCGCATTTCAACTGCATTCCAACCGCAAATTGCAGTTCAAGTGCAGTTTGAATGCAGTTGACACGACTGCAATAGAACTGCAAACCAAACTGTTCACACGACTGCACGCCGACTACAACTGAACTGCAATCCGACTGCGCGTTTGGTTTGCAGTTCTATTGCAGTCGTATTGCAGTCGTGTCAACTGCATTCAAACTGCACTTGAACTGCAATTTGCAGTTGAATTGCAGTTGAAATGCGGTCCGTCTATGTAGACCCTAGTCCTGAGACCCTTCTCTTTTGTCCCTACAAAAGATAATTTTATAACAAAAAAACGCTTTCCTTGTTAAAAAACAATTTGTGCATCGGTTAACATCTAACAAATGTACGAATTCAATTTAACATTATGGTGTTCAATAAGCGAATATTATCAAGAATATTAACAATGGTTTACATATTCAGGTAACACATTCCGTATTGATTGAACCGTTCGTGAACAAAGAGACTCGCTAAAACGTATGTGGCAATATTATTGTTAAATTAATGAAATGGCACTCGTGATATGAGCACTGTCCAGCTATGTAGCCGAGTGGCTCTGACGAATTGTAATACGTGACGTAATGAATTTATATGTATGGTATAATAATATGTAATACCTACTATTGAAAAAGATGATGGGCAAAAATGTATGGAGCCTGGGACCATCCACCAATGGCATTGAAATATGTGTCATCGGATAGGTCTCTTGATTTGGAACAACAATTGCTAAGACACATTTGTTACTACAGCTGTCCGTTCCGAGTTATGAGACTTGTAAGTTCAGATAATATAAAGGTTACGTTTACCCCCGGCTAGCCAAGCTACTTGATTATCCAAGCTATTTTACTAACTTCAATTCTCTGAAAGTCTGCCCTCCTGTTATTTAAGCACTTGCTTTTTACATAATAATTGTAGAGGATGTTTGTTGCATCCATTTTGTGGCGTATATGACCTTGAGCGTCTGTGAAAGAGATTTATAATAGCAGCAGCTATTTAAAAATTGACGAACACATAAGGCAGCGCTCTGTTAAAATATTTTTGCCGTAGCACTTTAAATCTCTTTAAGGCGGCCGCTCACCACTTCCACTACCCAGCGGCATACTGTCACTACATATTATAAAACAAAGTCGCTTTTTTTATGCGGTTTTCTTTAATCCTTCGATCGCGGATCCTTGGAAATGCTATTATATTCTATTATTGTCGCGATCACCGGTGCTCTTATGGAGCTTGAAGGATTAATAGATGTGATTAAAGAGGAAGGTTTATAAGTATAGAAACATTCATTAAATGGTGGAGAAATACTGTTATTTTTGGGGTTTCTAATGTGATGTTCTAAATAATAATTAATTTAAAAAAATCCGCTTACATTGCAAACGCAAGCTGAACCCTACGAGATTTATCAAAATAATGTACATTGAAAAGGTCTACAGATAACTTCGCGATGGTATATGTCTATTTCTTATGGATATAGCTTTTGCGGTGGTACCGACCAATGCGGGCCATTAATGGCCAGTAATGGCTAATGAATATAATATATAAATCAAAACTACCTACTGAATCGATTTTAATATTTTTTTCAGTGAGTGACATAGGCTATACATTTTACATATTATTTATATAATATTTTATACCCGTGCGAAGCCGGGGTGGGTCGCTAGTAGACTATACTTCACTTGCCTATTCTGTAGCAAGCTGTGTCTCTCCACGGTCTTTAGATGGTGGTATGAACCACTCATAACCGCAAGCTTCGATAGACTCCAACCCATCCTCAAACCCACGGTCCAAGAAAAACACGTCATATTCTTGAATGCAATGTGTTTTCATCGTCATTCATGATGTCTTGAATTATTTGCGTGTCAGTTTTCGTGTCAGCCAATGCATTTGTTAAGTTTAGAATATATTTTTCTTAACCGATAAAAAGTCTCATTACTCAAAATGGACAGTTGTTACAAGCAAGGAGGTCACAGTGATTGTTGTTCCTATTGAGGAGACCTGTCCAGTGATATGTACCTTTTTGCTATTGGAGGGTGGTCCCAATCTGCCCAATGTATTTTATTAATGTATTGTATTTAAAAGCGCGTCACAATTATTGTTCATTTTTTTATGATTATATCATTATATTTTGTCCTATAACCGTAAAACCGTAAAAATCGAGGCATACTTATAATTGTATTTCTACAACAAAACTAATTTCTTTCTCATTCATATTTCTACAACAAAAAAAGGAATGAAAGACGTTATTTACCCTCTAAGCTTTAAAGGCAACAACAACAAGGACGACGATCGATCCGGTCGGATTAAACTGATCGCAGGCCGATCCGACAGGAGTCGTATTATGCAGAATGATGATTGATCATTTAAAAAACTTTCTGAGTTAAGCTACCAGAAAAATAAACAATATGACATACAACCACTAACCCGAATGCTTCCAGTTGTAATTAGATACATAACCGTAGCGATTAAAGTTAAGTCTAAATTACTAATAGCAGCAAACTAAGTTTATACATGAGGCTTAACCCGTTGACATAATATTTTCGTTAGTAAACTTATGATTAAAATATGACGATTGACGAATCATTATTACTAAACTACGAAGTGCTACGCCGTACTACGCGACGCCTACGCTGAGCTATAAGTAGAACATTTCAAAATTTGGTCCCCAATAAATTTCAAAAACAGATGGGGGCACGGCAGTGCCCCAGCCAAGCTTTTTAGCAAAGGCACGGCCGTACCATACTTTTCTCGAAGCGGTTCGCGGCAATTTCACACCCCATTTATCTTCAATGTTAAGAAAGCTAGGGATTTAAAATTTCGGTCACTAGGAGCAAGTATTAAAACTAGCTTGACCTCCAAATTACATAAAATTTCGATAAGTAAATAGTTTAGTAGTTACGGATAGTCAAAGTTACTACATTTTGTCACTGACTGACAGGTCATCAAAATTCTAAGGTACTTCTAGCAGACTTAGAACCTTGAAATTTGGCACCCGGATAGGTACAGATTCACAATGAAAGGAAAAATTATGAAACCGGCCAAGTACGAGTCGGACTGGCGTCATAGGGTTCCGTACCGTAAATTTGTATGGGAGCCCCCCTTAAATAATAAATTTATTAAATTTTTATTATTAATTATTAAAGTTAACATACAATTGAGCGTTTCCTTAAATTTTCAAAAACCTTAGTGTTACCATTATGGACAGCAAAAAATGGGAAAAAAGTCGTGTTTGTTGTAATATGTTGTAGTTTCTATTGTGCTCATTGCCAAGCCACTATAATAATTATAAAATAAATAAATCTATTGATACATTTACTGAATGTTGATTTAAATTACAAAATAAGTTGAAGGCTTGGCTTGAATGTGATCTGAAAACTTTTTACGACAGAAGTATTTTGCTTGGCACTTCATGTTTTGGTGGGATTAGTATTTACATGATTTGTCATTTAATGCAGACAGTTTATGATCCTTTGAAAATATTTTAACCGACATCAAAAAAGGAGGTTACCAATTCGAAGCGTATGTATGCAATATTTCCAGAACTGCCCAGTTTTTGAATCTGAACAAATGGGCCAAATTTCAAAAGTGTATGTATACAGTATGTTTTTATGTTTGAGTTCGCATATCTTCGGAAATACAAGTCCGATTTAAATGGTCCTTTTTTTGGTCTAGGTATTGTTCAACTTAGGGAATACTGCAAGTTTCATCAAAATTGGTTCAGTAGTTTTTGAGATAGGGAATTTTAATTCTTAATTACGTACACTTTTGAAGTCGGTTTTATCTTTTTAAAATACTACTTAAAATAATTTAGCTTTGTCATACACCTTAGGATCAGTTTATACAGGGTGCAATTAAACCTTCATTCCATTTAACCAAAGAAATTTGGATGTTATTTTTTTTTCAATTACATTTTTTATCCCATTTAAAATCGTTGCAGAATGGTCGCTCGCGGCGCGAGGGTGACGCGGGGGTGACGCGGGATGAGGCGCGCGCGCAAGGGGACCCCACACACGGCCGACGCATCGTGTCCATTAATTGTAGTGTCTTTTAGGATAACTTTTGGACGCTATTTCTCAACATTTTAGTACTGAGTGACTATAAAAGCAAAAATACGTGTATTTTTATTTTTAACAAGGATCAATATATCAAAGTTTGGCAGGAAGGGTTAATTGCACCCTGTATTACAACGAAACGCGCTGATGCAATAAGTTATGACTTATGAGATGCATTTTTAAATGACCCGTTCAAATCTGAACTTGATTTACTATACAAAAAAAACGAAATAGTGGCTCGCGGTTTTGGGCTGTGTAATAATTTCTTTTGACTCTAAAGTTTTGAGTAGCTTATTTAAAAATTAATAGCCAGCCCTCGCGACTAGCGAATTGGCCTAGCCTTTATTAAAGAAGCTATAGTCATAAATAGCATTAAAACTTATCTAGGACTAGAATCAGTAGAAGAATGAAATAATTTTGAAGATTAAAACTTTATATAAGTCATCATGTTGATGTCGATTCATTGTCACAACATTGTGATGGTGAGAATAAATTGAACGTTTATTTAAGAATTAACGTTTGGGGGAAGGGTATAACCACACCTGGCACCTTATCTATCTGTAAACATATTCCTAAAGGCCAACCCACACGTATTACAACTATACGACAACCACACCACGTAGTCGGGCGTATATTTCGTACTAGACGTTCCGACTGCTTCGCCTGCATAAATTAGATATTTCACAGACAAATTAGTCCACAAAAAATATCCTATGATCCTTCACGTGGTCTATTCTTATCCGACCCAAATAACAGAAAAATTGCTCTAGTAGTTCGTGAGATAAGCCCATTCAAATAATTTCCCCAATTTTTTCCACATTTTCCTCTATTTCTTCACTACTATTAGTCTTAGCGTTATAAAATATAGCCTTCCTTGATAAATGGGCTATTTAACACTGAAATAATTGTTCAAATCGTACCAGTAGTTCCTGAGATTAGCGCGTTCAAATAAGCCCTTTCAAATAATTTGCCCCCGTTTTTAGGGTTCCGTACCCAAAGGGAAAAACGGGAGCCTATTACTAAGACTTCGATGTCTGTCCGTCTGTCCGTCTGTCTGTCACCAGGCTGTAACTCAAGAACCGCTATAGCTAGACTTTTGCATTTTTTACAGATTATGTATATTTGCTGCCGCTATAACAACAAATACTAAAAACAAAATAAATTAAATATTTAAGGGGGGCTCCCATACAACAAACGTCATTTTTTTTTGCAATTTTTTGCTTTTAATCAATAACGGCAGCACGTAGGCAATTGAAATGTTCACAAAATACTTAATTGTATTTGTACTTTAATAATTAATAATAAAAAATGATGACCTCCGTGGCGCAGTGGCGAGTGCGTTGGTAGCTCAAGAAGGAGGTCGCGGGTTCGAGTCCCGCCGACGGAACAAAAAGTTTATGAAGTTCCTGGGTTATGGATGTGTATTAAATATGTGTATCATATAATAAAAATCTTAAATATATGTATAGTATAAAAGTATTAAATATATTTCCGTTGTCCGGTACCTGTAACACAAGTCCTTCAGGTACATACCACGGGGCCAGACTGACGTGGTGTGAAGCGTCCATAGATATTATTATTATTATTATTAAGAAAAAAAAATTAAATAATAAAGGGGGCTCCCATACAAAAAAAAATTTTAGCCTATTTTTGCTCTGTAGTGGTACGGAACCCTTCGTGAGCGAGTCCGACTCGCACTTGGCCGATTATTTCCACATTTTTCTCTATTTCTTCGCTCCTATTAGTCTCAGCGTGATAAAATAATATAGCCTATAGCCTTCCTCGATAAATAGACTATATAACACTGAAATAATTTTTCAAATCAGACCAGTAGTTCCCGAGATTAGCGCGTTCAAACAAACAAACTAACAAACTCTTCCGCTTTATAATATTCGTATAGATTATGAACTGGACCATTCACACGTACCACATTTTGTAGTCGTTGTCGACCACTTGTCAGATACCGACCACATCGCAACCACATCGCAAACACAACGTTGCGTCGATGCGATCAACGACAGTGCGCGCACAACGCCCACGCTCAACCACTGGCGACAACACATCCACGTCGGCATTTTGTCGGTACCACAACGCAACTACAAAAAGCTGCAGCGACACTGCTCGACGACATTTTGTCGTTGCGATGTCGTGTGGTTGTTGTGGTACGTGTGGGTTGGCACTAAGAAACATAAATTAAATAGATATATACCTATTTTTTAACATTTGGTGTTGCGAGTTAATCCTAAGCGAAAGATACGCAGAATCCTATGCGTTCAGAAGCTACAATTTTTTAGAGTTAGACTTTGTGTAAACAAAGTCTAACTCTACTATAAAGTAGAGTCATACCGCTCATACGCAAATAACAAACGAGAATGAACCTTGTTTTGTCCGCAAAAAGATCATGTCACTACTAAAACTTATCTACATTGAAACTAGCACGAACCATATAAAGCTTACAGCATTAAAAAGAATGTCTCGCACTTGGCTTTACGCGATGACTCAAATAGGCTGTTACATGTCCGTACGATAAAAGATCGAGGAAATTACGCAACGTAGTAATCCTTTTGTACGTCGAAGTTACGAAATATTAAAATAAAGGTACCGCTTCGAAGAACGCGGCAAGTGACCGCGACTGACAAAAAAAAGACGGGTTGCACTCCGGGAGTGCCGGCAGAAGTGAAAACTTGATTAACGTTGTGCATTTTTTAACCCATTTTTTATGAAAATCGATTATTAAAAAATCGATTTTTAATAAATCGAAACCCTTGCAATCGATGAAATTTTTAACCCATTTTTTATAAAAATCGATTTTTAAAAATCGATTTTTTGATTAATCGAAACCCTTACAATCAATTCGAGTTTGAGTTCGAGTTCGACGCAAAACGCTACTCTCCAACCGTCTTACGGTTTTTCCAAGGTTTTTCGATCAGCACGAGAATCTGACGCGCGAGTTTCACAGTTTTTACCCATCCCACAAAAGTGCTCAACGCCGCTAAAGAAGTTTTCACTTCGGCGGCGGCATGGGCAGCTAGACTAATGTCGGTAAAAATGAAACTTATAGCCAGTGTCATCAAGAAGGATTTAATTCCTTTCTCGTTCGCTTGCAGCAAAGATCGGAAAGTCACCTTAACATCACATCTGCACACAGTTTCGGTTATAGAAGACTTATCACAGCTTAATATCCTCAACGAACGAGTGCTATATAATTATAAATCTCACTTACGTTACATTAAAATTTGTTTTAATAAGACTTAGAGAAGACAAAAACATACGAACGAGTACCTACCTACTTACTCGTTAGTTGTTACTACTTGGCAGAAGATTTTGTAAAATTAGTTGTAGTTTATAGGTTTCAGATGCAAATCTTATGCAGAAGAGTATTGATTAGAGAAAGGATCATTACAAATATAGAACTACTATAATTGCCCTGAGCTGCGGAACCGATAAGCTTTCTACAGCGTTCATTACGTTGGGATATGCATTTTTATAGTCATTCCAATGATTTATTACTTTGCACTCGTATCAAACGGCAAAAGGTCGCGATAAATACGAACATTCTTACAAAATAAAAATGTAAAACGATGACAGACTTTGCACACTCGTAGCAGTGAAAAACCTAGATACCGTAATTTATCAGTGTTCTCAACAGATTATTATTGATAACACTCAATTAAAGTAAATATTTCTTCGTTTACTGGGTATTAAAACTTATCACACCACTTATTTGAATTCCTTACTTTGAGAACACAATCGGATTCCACATAATTTTCACTGGACTCTCGATCACATAACATTTGAACACTTTTGCACGGTGCGTGAGGAGTCACAAACAAACACTACACAATTAAACGTGTCACTCCATCGGCGCAAATATTGTTATCAATTGTTGTAGCGTAAGGAGCCGCGTCAGACGAGTACGGCGGGCGCGACGCGCGGCGGTCACAACACACACTATATTCGCGATATTTGTACGATAGTTCCGTAATCAATCGTGGTGTGGGTGACAGGAAGCGCCACCGAAAACAGACAAGGAGCCAGGCGCAGTTGTAGCACGAGACCGCTGCAGCGCGATTGACTACGCAGTGGCCAGTGGCCGAGTCGGGCCGCTAGCCAAAACACATGCAACTTCACCACACGTAAAAATCTATTAGAACGCACCTAATGTATATCATAAAACAAACGGCCGATCAAATTTTATCGCGATGCTTTGTTTAATTACATGTTGTTAAGGGACTACAATAGCTCTGCATGATTAGATAAGGCGACGTGAAGGATTGAAACAACAAGTTAAGCGTTAGAATATATTTGGTTGCGAAAGTGTGATAGTACGGGAGCCCTTGAACAATTTTTTTGTGATTGTGATTTTGTGATTTTTTGCGATTGTGATTTCATACTTTGACTTGATGGTCCTAAAATATGGATTGTTTTATTTGTAAGACAAGGTTACTCTTAAATTATATAACTATTAATCTACCAATATACAAAAAATCAGGTGGTTAGGGTTCCGTTTTAGGGTTCTGTAATCAACATAACTTGGTTGACTACTGTACCCTAAAACGGAACCCTAACTGGCTGATTGTTTGTATATTCGTAGGTTAATAGTTATACAAATTACGAGTAACCTTGCCCTACAAATAAAACAATCCATATTTTAGGACCATCAAGTCAAAGTATGAAATCCTTTCTATCTCTGTTAGCTACCACTAGGGTTGCCATCACCTAAATTGCCATCGCCGGTCAGGCACGACAAAATACCCGGACATTTGGCCTATATGTGGTTATTTCCCCGAACACGTTCTCTCTAAACTGTTAATATTACGATTTACGTCTCGCCAATTTTTGCTTTTCCAACAAGAATTTGTAAAAACCTGATTAACTCAATGTCCGTGCAAGAAACCGTGTGTATGCTTAACGTGTTTTTATCTTTCGTCTATTGCTGCATGTGTCATGACTAAGCAGTTAATTTCTCGCAACAAAAGTGTCCGGATTTTACCCGGACACTTTTCAAAATCCCTGCCGGACGCTCCCCGGACGCCCTTTAAACTAGGACAAATCCGGGGAAATCCGGACGGATGGCAACCCTAGCTACCACTTAATTCGAGATTTTTCGAAAATAAAAATGTTGTTCGTCTTATCAAAATGTAGCTACTCATAAAAAATTAGTTTGTTACTTAATCACAAAAAATTGTTCTAGGGCTCCCTATGATACTCACTATGATAAAGGTGGAAACCGATTGTATGAATTTGATAAGCAAACGAAAAAATGTACTGAAAATAAATAAAAAATAAATGAAGAGCTATTGAAAATGTGTGTATCATTACACTCACTGAACAGAATGATATGTGATTTTGGGTGTGGTGTGAATGATACACAATATGCCCTAGGCAGTATTTTTCTTTTCAAATTCATTTACTGTAAACTAAATTTTTACACGATCGTCACACATACAGGACGGAACAATATATCAATAAACTCGCCCTCGTGTCTAATAGAATGATCAGTCGGAGACATCCTCTAAGCTCGTTTCGGCCGTGACTCCGCGATTAGAACAATATGGACCTTATGATGGGGCAACAGTAGTCAGCGCACGGACTTCGGCCGCGGCGGTGCGGCGTCACCTCGTCGCACATGTCACGAGCTGCGCGCTTAAACCACACTGTCAGTCAGCCTACTCCGGCGCCCCAAGCACCAGATAATGCCCAAAGATAAAATATGACTCATGCGAAACGACGCCGCTCTACGATACACGCTGATAACGTTGTTTATTAAAGAAACCTCTAGCATAAGTCTGCACTTACCCGAAGACGCTTCCCTGTTTTCTGTGTTTCCCTGGGCTATGCACGCCGGGGTCCGACGATGACGCATCTGCGGAAGAAGATAAACGTTACATATCTCTAAAAATAACTCACATACTACACGTAACAGTTAAGAACGTACGAAAAATATGTAAGCACCAGTCCTAATTTACAAAGGGCACGTCACATGACAGAGTGGTGTGGCAGAGTGCCTATCGAGCGACACTTACAAAACTTCCATTAATTAAAACACATTTGACATTGCGTGCTACAAGGTAATCATATTAGCACAATAACAAAAGAGCGCTCTATATCTCGAACCGATAGTGTCGGGACCTGGGGAATGCTCATCTGCATTCAAACGTGCATGCAGTTTTAAACGATAAATGTTTATTGTTTTCCCTTCTAAATTAAGGCAATACAAATAGAATATTATTTAAGATTATTTTAAAAATATGGTCAAAATTCGTGCTTACAAAATCGTTGGCAAAAAGAGTTTAAATTGCAAATATAATTATGCCTGTTTCCTTTTGTTTAACTACAAGAGTCCTGTGTACCGACAAGCTAGCAATAACAAAACGAGCAGAAGCATCCAATCGATCCTCGCTGGCCGTACTTTTGAGGAGCGCTCGATGAATAAATTGTGATATTAATACTGAAGACTGTAAAGATAGAGGTGGCGCTGACACAGCTCGGTTGTGTGAGCACCATTCTCGCTCAGCCGAAAGATCCTGTTTGCTGGGGGCTAGTAAATTTGTATTTAAATTTTATTAAGTGTAGAGCTAATTAGTATCTGTTTGCAAATTGTTAGTAATGAAGTTTATAATTTGGATGTAATTTATGAGGCTGGCATTGTCGGTTTCGACACAAGCCTAATAAATAAGAAAAAAAAAACATAGAGCTTGCATTTTAAATGGCAAAGTTTATCGCCGTTTAAGACGACACTGGAACTCCGCGGGGTCCTTACGAGAAAACGGGACTCGGAGCAATTAAACTATTTTCTTTAACCATCTTTGATTACAGAATATTGATATAGTTATAGAGATATTTTCTGAAGCGAAAACTTTTTAACGGCGTTGTGAACTTTTTTGGGATGGTAAAAAGTGCTAAGCCTACATCAGGACACGTGACCAGCCGTGCTAGCATACACCAACGAGAAAATTTTGTCTACACGTTTTCTCGATGTTAACTGGTTTATCTCTTCATCTCTATTAACCCTAACATGACATACATGTTTTCTCGTGTAGATCTGTCGTCAAAATCTATCGACTTAATGTCAAAAAATGATTTTGACATTATGACCTTATCGACAATATAACTACACACGAGAGTGAGATATCCACGAGATATCTCGTTGGCGTATGCTAGGGGGGCTGATCGAATATCGTGACACACAGAATGTAGATGGCCGGTGCAACGTAGGAGAGTACCTAAGTATCTTTGTGTCTACTGCGCGGCGAAAATGTATGCCTGATTCTACTTTGTTTTCGCTTCTGCCGGCACTCCCGGCAAATTCTGATACTAATGATGATATTTACTATATAAACTAGTTGTTTTGCTACGGATAGGCCGATTCGTAGAGCTTCGGGGATCGGGCGTCACGCGTACAGATGTCGAGTTATATTTAAACCGCTTCTACCACGATCATCAGAAGCAATGTTAAGGTTGAATTCCGACACGATCGCGTCACCGCGCTACTACACGGGAGCCGTGACTGTACCAAAGGTCTCTCCTCAGCCTCACGTTGGCCCATATACAATTAGTACGCGTTCGAAAGTGTAGAGGGGCTACGTCGATTATGGCTAGACGGCTTCGCCATTGACTCATACAGTGTCACTTGTCAGTCATGTTATAAAACATGGCCGACCGGGAAGAGAGGCCAAACTCTTCAGCAGTTTCCACTCGCCGCTTCTAATGAAACATTTTCAACAACCACGTTTGAAACGTCAACTAAACTACTGAACGATTGTTGTTTTTGCACCTACATAATACGGCAAATTTTTATATTTTACATTGTATATTTCGCAAAAAGTATCTGCTAGCGTCCCAATGTAGAGAACTAGAGAGGTATTTTACAGGTATTAGACATGCTTTCGTAACCGGCGTCGAAATAGCGCCACGTAAAAATATTATGACACACTTTTTATTCGATTAAAATATTTATTTATAAGCCCTACGCTGGCGCCGGTTATCAGGCGCCGCGCCGCCGGTGCGAATGTGGCTAAAAAGCTCATTTAGTTACGCGGTGCCAAATCACTTCAGCGCAGACGCTTAGAAGCCGGTGATCATTTTTCAACCTTCCTTAAACGTGATTGAAACGACTGTTAAGAAAATGAAAAATCCTATCATTTTCTTAACACTCGTTAAGAAAATGATAGGATTTTAAAGATAAAAGTTATTAAAACTCTGCAGTAGCCAGTAGGATATCTTATATTGGTAAATGGTAAATGGATTCACTTTTTAGTAATGGCATATTGGGAAGTCGTCTTTAGTAGTTTAAAGATTTCTAAACATAAATAACACAATAAAACGCGATTTCCTGGCAATGAAACTACTATATCAGATTCTTCTCCCTTATAACTTTCACACAATAAAGAATTTCATGAGAATCTTGCAGTCGTTTCCAAGAAACCACTTATAGACAAATATACCTACATGGTTTTCTAATTAACTCTTAAAACATATAAACACATCCTCCAGCCTCATGAGTTCATCATGGATAAACAGTATTTCCAAAAAAGTATATAATATGATGAGAACGATACTAAAAGGACGTTCAGGAAGCGTGACAAAACATGCAGCTGTCACGCAACAGTCGCGAACGTTGGTAATCTCATAATACTCCAGCATCAAATGGAATTACTGCGAAATATGCTAATTTAACAAGTAACAAACCCATATTATGCACATCCTCGTTACATGGTCACAACAAAAGTACCCTATACATAGATCATAATATATCCATAGATGTTGTGACTATATTCCCTAGACCAGGGGTCACCAAATGGCGGACCGCCGACCCATTGTGTGCGGACCAAGCATTCTCGACTCACGACTAACTGATGGGTGATGAACATCTCCAGGATTATCAATAACTTACACCAATTTCACTCCAAACATCAGAGAGATTATTAGCTACAAAAATTGTCACTTTTCTCATTGATTAAATCCTTTATAATTTCTGTAATTACCTTTGTTCATTAAATATATTTTTTGGGGTTCCGTACCTAAAAGGTAAATGTCTATCCGACTGTCTGTGTGTCTCCAGGCTGTATCTCAAGAACCGCTATAGCTAGACTTCTGAAATTTTCACAGATTTTGTATTTCTGTTGCCGCTATAACAATTTTTTCCTAATTTCTCTCTATAACGGAACGGAACCCTTCGTGTGCGAGTTCGACTCGCACTTGGCCGATTTTTTTAATGTGCGGACCGCGAAGGTCGTTTAATTTCTTAAAATGGACCGCGAGCGAAACTAATTGGTGACCCCTGCCCTAGACCATAATACATATTTTCATAACATGTTTTACGTAACTTACGGCGAAGTATGTTACACTCTTTGTCGAGAGTACCCAGACACGCTATGAATAGAAATTTTAAGAAAATCGTAAGTGTCAAAAGATTCTAGACACTAGACAAAGCGACTATTATGAAACCTTTTAACGCAAGATATCCGTTACCGTGTGATTATGACGTCACAACCAATGCATTGAAGTATCATTGATATTCCTGGCGCTACAATGCAATATTTAGCTAATGATGTCATTAAACGTTTTAATTTATAATATTTTGCTTAATGAGAATATCGTTACTCAATCACTCCCTTAAGGGGGCTTTACACGAGTGACTAAACCCGCACAACTTCTAAATGACAAAACGATGGCAATTTTTTGCCATTTATAAGGTCGATTTACGCCGTGCGGCTTTATTCACTCGTGTAAACCCCCCTTTACGATTCAAAAATCAATTGAGCAAGACCGGAAGCCTCTGTAGCAATCTTTACAAATTGTTGATACTTAACGGTCCCGCTTGCGTAATGCTACATGAATATTTCAGCTGAATAAGAGCCATTGACACGCCCGTTATAAGACACTCTTCTGTAAGAGGCTGCTTATATTTTTATTTCGTTGCTCACAAGATCACAATAGAATGTTGTTGGCGTGAAAAAGTATAAGTACAGCACCAATTCCAACTGTAAATACCGAATTAAGCTTTTTTAATTGAAAATCTATTGTACCGGTTTAAACTTTTTAAACTTAAAAAATAATTTAATTTAATCGTAAATCATTAAGTCGTAATAAAAAGGAAAATTTCTCAGGCTTAGCTTTGAAGAGGTATTCTTGTTCCTCTTTTGATATCAAGCTTATACTTTTTTATAGCTAATATTTAAACCAGAAGCACATAATATTTATCCCAAAGCACTTCTTAGATGTAGAGAGTACCTATAGATGTTATAACTTATAACTTATAGCAAATTGGTTCAGCGTGAACTAGCTGCATGATCCCCACAGGGTTGGATGGAAGTGTACTCGATGTAAACATTACCGGCTCTGTTGGAAATTGCAATAACCACTATCCATTTTTTACGTTCGCTCCCGAAAGGGTTTCGCATGCAAAACGCGATACAGTGAATCGTTGATTGGTTATTACTACATTTACTAAGGTTAACATAGTATTTACTAAGATTTCTAGATCTCGACGATCCCTACGTATAAAGCGACATGTCAAAAGTAGTGGTTTTCAGGAGAACGTTTTTAAGATTCAAACTGTTACTGTAGATTACCATAAAACATAAACACAATTATTTTTGTTGATCTGTAAAGCTTAATGTAGGCCGTTTGTCATTATATTATATAGTCCATGGAAATTGTACAATAAAAGGGGTCTTCACTTGCATCAAATGGGGTAGTTCTGATTTTTTTATATGTTGTATGTGATGAGGTGGTAATGTCAAATATAATTTTTCCACCTCGGAATCCTTCCGGAACATTGTAAGATTTATGAAAAACCATTAAATTTTTGATCAGTTTTCAGTTTTTGCCATTTTTTACCACCAAGGACTTGTTTAATGGTAGAAGTTATCAGAAATTACTTTAAAGAAGACAAAATTTTCAACAAAATGAGAATAGTTAGGTCTCGATAAACTGAATAGTTTCAAAGGTACAGCTGTGCAAATGTTTGTAAATTTTCCAAAAAAACATTTATTTTTCGAGTTTTTACAAGTTCTCGTCAATGTGGTCAATTATTGATCTATTTGACGGCATAAATTAATATACGTTATTAAAGAAGACAATTTTTTCAACAAAACGAGACCAATTTGGTCTATAAAAATCTGATAGTTCCCTAGCTACAGCTGTTCAAAGTTGCTAAGGTGAGTAAACAAAATGAAATAATATGAGTTACTAGGCTTCGCTATATAAATTAGATATTTCACAGACAAATTAGTCTATGAACCTTTACGTGCTCTACAACTTATCTGTGCCAAATAACAGAAAAATTGCTCCAGTAGTTCGTGAGATAAGCCCTTTCAAATAATTTCCTGCTTTTTACACATTTTCCTCCATTTCTTCGCTTTTATTAGTTGTAGCATGATAAAATATAGCCTATAGCCCTTATCTATAAATGGGCTATCTAACACTGAAAGAATTTTTCAAATTGGACCAGTAGTTCCTGAGATTAGCGCGTTCAAATAAGCCCTTTCACATAATTTCCTCCCGTTTCTTCCACATTTTCCACTATTTCATCGGTCCTATTAGTCGTAGCATAGTAAAATATAGCCTATAGCCTTTCTCGATAAATGAACTATCTAACACTGAAAGAATTTTTCAAATCGGACTAGTAGTTCCCGAGATTAGCGTGAAAAAGAAGCGCTTAAATTATTTGAAAGGGCTTATTTGAACGCGCTAATCTCAGGAACTACTGGTCCAATTTGAAAACTTTTTTCAAGCCCTTCTCAACCCTACAACCAAGCGATACCGCGTTGTAGAGAGAGTCCATCTATCAAGTGAACAAGGAGTGTTCTTAATAGTTTTTTTATTAATTTTTTATAATTTGTTTTTAATACTGTTTTATATAAAATAAATAACATTCATATTCATATTCATAAATAAATAAATACATATCAGACTTCGCTTTCTATCTGTCGTCCGTTCGTCTATCACCAAGCTTTATCTCAAGAACCGCAATAGTAGTAGTATTTTCACAAATTATGTTTTTTGTTGGCGATATTAAAATAAAATAAATGATTATTGTGGGGCCTCGTACAACAAACGCGATTTTTTTGCTCTATATTGATAACGGTAAGGTACAGATGGTTGTTCATCATGAAAAGAAGCCTCAGCCTCCGTTGCAACTATTATTTCACGTTGCTGATTATTTATAAAACTCAGATGCTCATATTAGTATGAAATTAATTGAATTTGTGCCACGAGTCCCGCTGAAAAAGAACTAAAGTCTCATAATGGTAGAACGTAAATGGTAACAAGTATAATATACTTTTATATTATATATTTATATTTTATATTATAAATAATTCGCTACCTTAGAGGTAGAAACGGACATGTACGACATGACGCGGAATGGCGCGTAATTTCCAACGCGGTACAAGACGGTAAGTATAGAATGTAGATGTCCGTATATACAACAGTAAAATTTAATACAACGCCCAACTTGTCCTCATTTACGTCTTTTTACCTTTGGAATTACTTGTGATAGAAAAATAATAATGATGTAGGAATATGCGTCTCATTATACGGAAACGCATGATGCAATAAAAATTTTTTGCTATTTTGGACATGATCTAAAAATACGTAGGGACCGTCGATCTGTTTTTAATATTTGCTTCATTTTTTAATAGATATATATATATATATATATATATATATATATATATATATATATATATATATATATATATATATATATATATATATATATATATATATATATATAATATTATCAATACGCGAGCGAAAAACTTTGTATACCTTTTGACGCAAAATGAGGAAACGTAGGTGAATAAAATTGTTTATATGGTAAAGGAGTGCATCGAGCTAATATTATTTTGAAATTATGCCCTTATCCATGCTTTTATCACACATTTTTTTAACAAATAAAACATTCACACACTACAACAAAAAGAAAGAAAATATGATAAAGTTAATATTTTTTACAAAATATAGGTTGTCATTGAAACTAAGGTCGAATTTCGACCATTGGGCGATCTCTAGTAACAATAAAGAGTGTCGATTGTAGGATCTTCAGTGTAGGATTAGGTGTTTTGCCCGTGACTTTTTGCGGGTAAAAACATTCATAATTTGAGCCAGGTAGCTGTCCTGTTTTCGTGATAAATTATTTAAATCGTTCTATGTTACAATTAAATATTTTCTCTATCTATAACATTAGTGATCTACACAATATTTCACGTGTGTAATTTCAAAATAGTATTTCAGAAAAACCGATTTGGTTTTCGCTAGTACATCACATAGTATTATATCTTTTATAAATTTCTTTTTTTATTTATATTCCTGTATCATGTAATTTATAAGTACTTAATGAAACTTCTGTACTTTGAGCAAATACCTAAATAACTAAAAGTAGTAAACCTTCAAAATAATTCAATTACCGCGAATAACTCAGATTCCATTAAAAATCTAAATGTATTGGAATCTGATTCATTTGTTTACGAGTTGCCCGCGAAGAATAATGTAACAACCTTGTTATATTTTGAACTTATTTAGTACCATTACACATTGATCACTAAACGTTAAAAAGGTAACCAGGCGCGTTTCTCAGAACACTCAGATATTACAGAGGTTAATTTGTTTCATTTTCAGTTACAAGTTGGCAAAACGTTAAGTCATACAGATAACAATTTCGTGCGCGGATATTTAAAGTTTTCTGGTACATTTCCTGCAGATGGTTAGGCGCGGTTAATTTTTCAAGGGACACGATCCCCTTAAGATCTAGATTCTAGATAGCTGTTATAGAGTTGTGCCTTATCTACTTCGACACATGTATGGTAGTTATGCTTATTCATGAGTCGTGAACCTTTCAATATTTCAGTCTGCGAGCGAGTCTGCTGCTGGGAGAGTTAATATGAAGACTCACCATGGCAGTGATCCATAAACACTAGTTTCACCATCGGAACACGGGGAGTGGAGCGGTCGTTGGTCGCGGAAGGCTCGGGCCCACTGTCAACACATTATTGTGCAAGGCCCGTACGAATTCCTATTCAATTTCAAATATGGAAGACGCCTCGCATGCACGACCCATTGGCCAGTTGTCGAATGCGAACGAATCGATTGCGTTGCGAATATATTGTGCGGTACTACAGAGTACAGGCGTCAACTCGTATAGATCTACGTTGAAAATATATATCCGCCCAAAAGTGTAAACAAATTTTATTTTTCGACCACCACCACGCGAGAGGATTATAATTAAATATTTTTAAACCTCAGAGTTCCGTGAAAAAGGTGGTGACTGCCTCATGCTCTATTTGTGTGTGTTTCGCGTATCCTATAGAAGTAACACTATATAATCTAGGTTGTGTTCGATGACTCATTGTAATATCTTCTAGAATCTAGATCGGGAATCGATGTCAACTCGCAATCCTAAGAGATGCGATCAAGATTCCAATTCATAATATGCATTCGAATTTCGAATACAAAACAAAAAAATAGACAAATTCTGCGGAATGCAAAATAGGTTATTGGTCTAGAAAATAATATTTCCGATAGATAAGAGAAGCCTTCAAGAAGGCTCGACGCTAACTAAGAGCTCTTCAGAGGGGGGACGCCGGCTGATCCGGCTTAGATCGCTACTTAGATCAATTCGATACTTTACTCAATCTACTTATAATATAAGAAACGCTACCGTTTTCTATAAATATTATGTAGTTTAGGATCAGTCACATTAAAAACCTTAAATTAAGAAATTTAAAAACAACCACCGATCCAAAAAAATAAGTACTTAGATCAAACTCAAAATTTTCAACACCGAGCGGGCTGATGATGATGTACTATAGCTAAGAACACGCTCGATAATGTCAAAACGGTCCACCCGTTTGGATGCTACGATGCCACGGACAGACACACAAACAGAGAAACAGACAGACACGTCAAACTTATATTAGTTAATATGAAAATCAAAGACGAGCCTCGTCTCTTTACGTTTCATAGGCTTCTTGTCTCATAGCGTACATGAAGATTTTCAATCCATACTAATATTATAAATGCGAAAGTGTGTCTGTCTGTCAGTGTGTCTGTTACCTCTTCACGCCCAAACCGCTGAACCGATTTTGCTGAAATTAGGTATGGAGATACTTCGAGTCCCGGGAAAGGACATGGGATACTTTTAGTCCCGGAAAAATGTACGGTTCCCGCGCAATAAACGAGTTTTAGCGCAACGGAGTTGCGGGCGTCATCTAGTTTTCCATTTCATCCAGTTCATCCAGTTTCAATTCCCTTAACCTACTTATATTAGACAACTTGTCCACTGAAACGAGTGATTTGTACATTAGCAAGAGAAAAGAGCTACTGGTACCGCTAATACCGCTGGCATCAAATAATGCTAAGGGTCTACACAGACGGACCGCATTTCAACTGCAAATTGCAGTTCAAGTGCAGTTTGAATGCAGTTGACACGACTGCAATACGACTGCAATAGAACTGCAAACCAAACGCGCAGTCGGATTGCAGTTCAGTTGCAGTCGGTGTGCAGTGTGTGAACTGTTTGGTTTGCAGTTCTATTGCAGTCGTATTGTAGTCGTGTCAACTGCATTCAAACTGCACTTGAACTGCAATTTGCGGTTGGATTGCAGTTGAAATGCGGTCCGTCTGTGTAGACCCTAAAGTAGTGGAGACTGCGGCAGTTAAACTGAACACTTGGTGGCATCTCATCATAAAATTCAATGGAAAACTGCAAAATTATGTGTTCCGAATGGACTGCAAGCTAGTGACAAGACAGATGTCGAAGAAAAGAAGTCTACCCCTAAAAATCTAGACGTAATCTGAGGATAACGTATAATGCAACGACTGAAAATAATGATACAACTGAGGAAGAGGACAGTGACAATTTTCTGAAGTTGAAGAGAAGTTTGCCCTCAACAGATTCAGCTGTAGTTCAGCTGGTCCTATCTTCATAATAATAAATGTCACATAATAATAAATCATCAAGTGAAAACCACGGATTTAAAAAAAATACGGATGTAACCTTGTCTAATCCCGAGTGAAGCATAGTAATGGCCGCCCATGTAGGATGTGTGCGTGTCATTGGCGCCGTCCTCTATGTACAATGACAGCGGGTTGTAGTACCTAGTTGCGTGTGTGAGTGTCGGTCACGTGTACAATAAACGAAATTGTGACGAAATTGTGACGAAATTGTCGTATAGGTGTAACAGAATCTGATGGCAAAAAGTGAGAAAATAAATTGACTCTAGTCTCTAGCAATACCGGGGTAATTGAAATAAAACATTTTGATCCTTTTCTTTTAGCAGCTAATCTGTGTATTAAACATGCAAATATAAAAATTTATCCAATGATTTAGGATATATTTTGAAAATTTGCTGTCAAAAATTGCCATCAGATTCTGGTAGACCTATACCTTGCATGCCTCACCTCTTTATAGTGGAATGCTCCATCCGTATTTTTTTTAAATCCCTGGTGAAAACGAACTCTACCAACTGCAACAGTAAAAACATCTGCCACGCTTTCCATGGTAAGTATACGAAAATATATTTACAACCGATACGTGGAATATTAATCCCACCAAAACATGAAATGTAAAAGGAGCCAAGCAAAATATTGCATAGCTATTCAATTCAATACTTATGTCGTAAAAAGTTTTCAGATCACATTCAAGCCAAGCCTTCAACTTATTTTGTAATTTAAATCAACATTCAGTAAATGTATCAATAGATTTCTTTATTTTATAATTATTATAGTGGCTTGGCAATGAGCACTAGAGAAATAATCAGAATATACTAATTGGATTTATTGGGTACCATCAGCCACATGCGTCGTTACATATTAAAACACTTTGCGCTTGCCGTCTGTGTAAGTATGAACTCCTCCCAATATGCAGTTTTATATTTCTTTCTATTGTGCTCATTGCCAAGCCACTATAATAATTATAAAATAAAGAAATACATTGATACATTTACTGAATGTTGATTTAAATTACAAAATAAGTTGAAGGCTTGGCTTGAATGTGATCTGAAAACTTTTTACGACAGAAGTATTGAATTGAATAGCTATGCAATATTTTGCTTGGCTCCTTTTACATTTCATGTTTTGGTGGGATTTCATTTCTTTTTTGAAGGTTTTTTTTTTCTTTTCTTTTCAGGTCTCGTTATATGACTTCTCTGTACTTAGCTTAGTACCCATTCCCTATCTCCTTTATATTTTTCTTTGAGGCTTCGTTAGTTCTATAGGTGGACAACGTAACGTAAATACTTCTGAGTTCTGAGTTCATAATATTATGTAATTGACTCTTAAGCTAATACTTGAAGGTGGTCATATTTAGCATTACCGTTGAATACATAACAGCACTGTTGTAAGCGTCTTGACGTTCTTCGCAGAAAGGAGCACACCTTATTTCATGCGATAACTTAAAACTCCCATATTATATCGAGCAAGTAAGGAGTGTATACCTCAGTACTGATTAGTGATTACATTTATAATATTTAAATCGAATTTAATTATTGTTTCATTATTAACGTTGTTAATATTATTTTTTATTTAATTAGTATCATATTTTCATTAAGTTCATAACTAACTTAAAGCCTTTTGTACGTCAAACAAATATGCAGTCGAAACTCATACTGTTCTTGCAAAGTTACAAACATAAAAATATTTTATTTTATTTAATACTTAAAGTATTATACTATTATTTTTCAATTTCAGTTTTTAGGTTTTCCTGCCCAAAGGATGAAAACGGGGCCCTATTATTAATAAGTCTTCGCTATCTGTCCGTCGTACATCCGTATGTCACTAGGCTGGATCTCGAGAACCGCAATAGCTAGATAGTTGCGATTTTCACAAATTATGTATTTCTGGTGTCGTTATAAAAGCTAATAGTCTAATAAAAATAAAATAAATTATTAAAGTGTATACTCATACAACAATCACGATTTTTTCCCTATTTCTGCTCTATATCCATAATTGTAAGACTATGGTTTTTGAAAATTTCAGGATACCCTCAATTTTATGTTAACTTTAATAATTAATGATAAAAAATAAATAAACTTATTATTAAGGGGGGGCTCCCATACAAATTTACGGTACGGAACCCTATGTAGGCCAGTCCAACTCGCACTTGGCCGGTTTCATAATTTTTCCTTTCACTGTGAATAAAGACCTATCCGGGTACCAAATTTCAAGGTTCTAAGTCTGCTAGAAGTACCTTAGAATTTTGATGATCTATATGTCAGTGAGTGACAAAATGTAGTAACTTTGACCATCCGTAACTATTAAATTATTTATCGAAATTTCATGTAATTTGGAGGTTAAGCTAGTTTTAATACTTGCTCCTAGTAACCAAAATTTGAAATCCCTAGTTTTGTTAACATCGAAGATAAAGGGGGTGTGAAATAGCCGCGAACCGCTTCGAGAAAAGTATGGTACGGCCGTGCCTTTGCTAAAAAGCTTGGCTGGGGCACTGTCGTGCCCCCAGATACGATTATTCAGAGAGTTCAAGTTTTATGCAAGGCCGCCTCACGGCCGCTACTCAGTACTCACACTCAACAGGGACCATCCATAAAGTACATCACACGAATTTCATGATTTTTTAAACGGGGTGGGTTTAAACCTCCTTGTTACAATATGTGGTCACTTTTGCGAGAACGTGTGTGACGTCACAAATTACATAAAATAATAATTAAAATCACTAAATATTTCAAACTTCGGGGTTTACGTGTGACATACATTATAGATGACCCCACATGAGTATGACTCATCGCGTATGTAACTGACCACTAAACAATTACTCTGGACATACACAAACACACGTATTCATAATTTCGCCGTCGACCGTTCTTCCTTGAATATTTTATTTGTGAGAGAAAACAGCGCGTTCGATACAAAATGTAGAATTCGCTGGTGTTATAAGTTATTACTTATTAGTAAGTTCACCGAATTGCAAATATTTGATTTGATTCTACGAAATCCATATTATTTTATAAATTCATGAGTTTTTCTGCCCACCTATTATTACCTTTTCACGCTTGAACCATAGGTGCATAAAAACGATTTTACTTTGAGTTCCGGGAAAGGATGCGAAGGATATTATATATTTTATTACCGAAAAATGTACGGCTCTCGCAAGATAAACGATAATAATAATAGTTAATCTATGCTAGATCTAGCAAACTATAAGTCTATATTAAGGGCCCTCTCTCCCTAAATTAGCAGGTCGATTGTCTGTCAGTGCGAATATCGACGTAAATGACATTAAAATAACATTCATAACAGCGCGCCTTGTACGGTGGCGGTTACGACGCTCGCCGCGTCCATGATAGGGCGAAACAGGAGAAAAACCTTTTTAAGACTTAATATAATACATATTTCAAAAAAGTAAAAAAACCAAATTATTAACTTATGTATTGCAAAGCAGTAGATATTTTTTATATATTCTTTTGATAAATAATGAAGGAGTAAAGTGGTTTCATTCAACGATTTGGAGGTGATTTGGTTTTTTATTTCTTTATTATGTGATACCGATAGAAAAAATATGGCAAAACCAAATTACGTATCATATCATGTAGATTACTAATTATTTTTTTAGGTATAATTTCTCTGTTAATGCCGATGAAAGGTTGTTTCATCTGCACGCTTTTTTCGAAAGAGCAGCCTTAACCGTATTTACGTAGCAGAGCAACTGCAGTAGAACCTAGGCTGCAAAAGCTTGTCCTTACTCTATAAGTACTTATTACTAATAATATGTAGTAAACAATAATTATAACAAAAATATGGCAGCATAATATTATGCATAATTAATTATGGCTCACTTTTCAGGCATTCAGTTCTTGAATTGAATTTCAGTTTAGCTCGCATGCGTTTTGTCCAGCGGGGCTAAAATGGTAACATTTTAATAACTGTATAGAGAATGGTGTTTTTCCTGACTTAATGAAGCACAGCAAGGTTATACCTTTATTTAAAGCGGGAATTAAGTCTGATCCGACAAATTACAGACCTATATCTATTTTACCGACTCTTAGCAAAATATTTGAAAAGATAATTTTAAAACAGCTATTGGTACATTTTAATTTAAATAATTTATTACACGGAAATCAATACGGTTTTACTAAGGGTCGTTCCACAACGGATGCTGGTATAGGTCTTCTATGTAGTATATTTGAAGCTTGGGAGGAATCGCAGGATGCCTTAGGTGTCTCTTGTGACCTCTCTAAGGCCTTCGACTGTGTCGAACACGCTACATTAATCAGGAAATTGCACCACTATGGCATAAGAGACTCAGCACTCAACCTTTTGACATCTTACCTCAAAAATAGGACTCAAAGGGTTGAAATTAATAATAAGAGATCTAATGGAACCAAAATAGAATTAGGTGTCCCACAGGGATCTATTTTGGGCCCATTTCTTTTTCTCATCTACATAAATGACCTACCTTATCTAGTTAAGGACAATGATAATGAAATAGTACTTTTTGCTGATGACACTTCACTTATTTTTAAAGTGAAGAGACAACAGTCTAATTACGACAAGGTAAACAGTACTCTTTCAAAAATAGTACATTGGTTTAATGTTAATAATTTACTTTTGAATTCTACTAAAACTAAATGTTTAAAGTTTACTTTGCCCAATGTACGGCAAGCTCAAACCAATGTACTATTAAATGATGAGAAAATGAATTTGGTGGACACTACTGTGTTTTTAGGTATTACACTAGATAGCAAATTACAGTGGGGTCCTCATATTGCTAAACTCGCAGATAGACTCAGTTCTGCAGCATATGTAGTCAGAAAGATTAGGGAAATTTCTGACGAAGACACTGCACGATTAGTTTATTTTAGCTATTTTCACAGTAGAATGGCATATGGTATCCTATTATGGGGAAACGCTGCCGATTTAAATACTATTTTTGTGCTGCAGAAGCGAGCTATACGTTCGATTTACAAAATGTCTACATTTGAATCTTTGAGAGAAAAATTTAAAGAAATTGGTATTATGACAGTAGCTTCTCAATACATTTTGGATAATGTATTATATGTTAGAAAAAATATTTGTAAATTTAAAGCCAAAGGTGACATTCATTGTAGAAACACCAGAAATAAGCACAAGCTAGATTTGCCAGTGATCAGACTTAGTAAAGTCAGTAAATCTTTTAAAGGTCAATGTATACGCCTTTTCAATAAAATCCCAGAAAACGTTCAAAATCTTTCCATTAATAAATTTAAAAAAGTAGTCAAAGAGCGTTTGTGTGCCAAAGCCTATTATAAGGTCAATGATTTCATAAACGATGGCACATCTTGGGAGTAGGATGGCTGCTTACAAGGCTACTTCTACATTATTATATGACTTACAATAATTATGTAATTTAATTATTAATTGACATTGTATATTTTTAAGTTACAAATTTTGTAAATTTTATTTTAAAAAGATTAATTTTTTTCTCACTTTTTTGGTAAAAAGTGGGACCCCGTGCGAGTTTCTTACGCCGGTTCTTCTCGCCGGGTTAGTTCCCGAACCGGTGGTAGGCACCAGTAGTATCAACGTTCTGAAAGTATTTTTTTAAAATCTATTCAGAAATAAAACAATTTTTATTTTATTTTATTTTTTTATCAAATAACCGACTCCAACGTTGCTGCAGATGTGGTAGAGTTTTTCATATTGTTACTCGATTGTAAATTTTCAGATTATCGACTGTTTTTTTTTTAATTAATTAGAAATAATCGGCTCCATCGTTACTTCAATGTGATAGAGCTTTTTGATATGAATTTGTTTGTAACACAACAAAACAAAAACTATAATAAATACGAACAACGACAGAGATGAGAAGATATTATTTAAAGCAAGATTAACTTTGTCTCTAATACAAATAAAAGGCTTTTAAACACAAGTTTCCGAATCCGACGTAAATTATATTGCTCTTCAAACTCACAGCCGATTTAGTCCAAAACAATAATTATCAAAATCAATACCTTCTTTATTATAAGGTCGACCGTTGGAAACAAATAATATGCATCAGTATAAATAAATAAACGTACCGTAAATTGATTAATTCATATTTGAAATTGATTGATGCATCGGTGAAACACTTTTAATCATATTTTAAAGTTTTACATGATGAATAACTAATGAAATTGCAGATTATAATAAAAATTTCAATTCGCAAGCTACAATTTCACAAAAAAATATTTTAAAATAATTTTGATTTTATACAATAGCAGACAAAAGTTTTTCATGGTGTTTCGTGTGCGGTACTTAATTTTCAACAAAAAATTCTTCTTTATTAATACCAGCTTTCCTAATAATTTAAAATTGTACCTACTGTAAAAAATATTGTTTTGAAAAAAAAAATAGAACAAAAATAGAATTTCCAGATCCATTTCTATAAAAATTTAAAGACTTTAAGTTTAAATCGAGTGTTTCTAAACTGATGCTAAAAATTTAAGAAAAATAAGTTTTTAACTAAGATAATATAATTTTTAAGACAATCAAAAACTGCAAGTTTCAGTAAGTATTCAAAACGCACAATAAAACAACTACAATAACGAAACGAATATTTTTAAAACGAATGTAGAAAATAATTCGCAATAAGTTTCCGTTAAGTTTGAACCGCTCTGACGAAAGTTGCAGAAGAAAGTTGAAAGTGTTACGTACCGACATGGTTGCTACCGTTTCCAATGGGGCATAAAATTTTCGACAACCGTTGGTACGCCGCTCTGAATGAGCCGGCCCGACCGTTCCCGTTGCCGTCGCCGCTCTCCGCGTGGACGACGTACCCGTTACAGAGCGGAGTATCCTTCCGACCCCCGGAAAGGATGTCCGGCTCCTTACTGATCTCCGTGAGGGCGCTCGCCGCCATCGTTTAAATTAAATTAAAACATTTTAAAAATTTTAAGTATTCACAACTGCGGACCGCGGCGACGTCGAGCTCGCTACGTCGAGGCGGCGAGTGCAGCGGACGCGTGCATTCGGACCGGAAATCAGGAATACTTTGCAGGCTGCGGCGACGACAGCTGTAACTTCCGGATGGAAGGGCGTTCCCGAGTGCAAGAGAGTGCGTACGTGCAATGGAAGATGAGGCAGGCGCAGAGAGCGTTAGAAGCGGGTGGGCACGCGCGCCTCCCGCCCGCCCGACTGACCCGAGTACGCCCATTTCCATATTGAAATTTCCAGTAAATCAAAATTATTGCACACCTAAAATCCCGAGGCGACCGCGACGTGCGACACTAATCGTGCGACAAGCGCGCGTACGCACGAACACCACTAACCGCTCATTTCGCTCCGCGGAACAACCCAATAAAATACATACACGACCTACAAAAATAGACCTTTCTAAGACGAAAATAAATAGCATTAAATACGTAGCATCGCGTAATTCGTAAAAATTCTACGAATACATAAATACGTAATACGTAAATACGAGGGACGTCACGTGCTAAATTATGAATATTTAGGTTGTTTGGTGAGGTACACTTCTAGAGTTGTTGAAATATTAAGAAGCAGTGGATCGTAGGTATCTTGCTGCTGTTCAAAATCTATCGTCTTAAAAAGTTGAGCCAGATAAAATAACAGGGTTACATGCTATTCACTAGCAAGATGATTGATGATGCTTATGGTAAACTAACAGCTAACACAAATAAAAAAAAACTGGAATAAAAACTTAGTATTTTAAAAAATAGCTTTTAAAGTTTCTAAGCACGTGTCGTGTTCCTTGCCACAATTTTTTACCTAACTAGGTCACTCCCACGTAGGAAACCAACTATTAATCCAACTTTAAAATATTTTCTATCATAAGCTTTTCAGCTGTTGGCGTTCCACTCAAAAACATTGAAAAAATAAACGCTTTAATTTTTCAAAGCTTTATTTCTGCACTGTCGCCAAACCTAAGTAAAAAAAACTTTACCTATGATATTATTATAACTAGTATAGTAAATCGAACTTACTGACATCTAAGGGTCAAATCAGACGGCAACGCGACGCGTAGATGCATTTCTAAATTTGTATGGATTTGACAGATTTGCAAGACGACTCACGCAATTGAAATCTGTCAATTCAGTACGAAATATGCATCTACGCGTCGCGTTGCGGTCTGAATTGACCCTAACAGAAACAAAATTTCGCTTTTGAGTATGAAGTAACATTTTTCGGCTGTGTAATTAATAATTATTAATGTTTGCTATGCAACTCCGCGCCATAACAGAGGTCTGATTCACAATGCCTGCAACAGTTAATCGCGAGTCAACGTTGACCAATAACCGCACAATAAGTTTTCGTAACCGAGTTAAACGGGAATTGTGAATCAATGTGCTGGACACTAATAATTAAAATATAAGCAGACGACGACACTGATATACCTACTTTTCGTCCTACGTACGTCGTATATTTTCATACACAACACTAACATTGTTGCCTCGTTAGCACTTGGCGTATTTACACGCTGCATGCTTCCGAAAGTATATTATAGTTTAATTTTGCCTTTTACGCATTCATTGAATTACAATTAATGTATCGTCAATATCGATAAGTGCCAATGCAAAAGCTACGTGCCATCGCTGCACTAGAACCGCAAGAAATTGCTTTACAATAATTGTCTTGAATAATTCCTTTACTGACTGCAATATTGAATTCTGTCCTCAAAGATAAGTATTTGCTTTGCTTACGTAGGAGATAGCTGATTACAATATTTTCATCAGCTGTCTTACCCCCGAAACTGATATCACACTGATATCAGCTGCCTTACTCCCGAAACTGATATCAACTTGATACCAGTCTGATTTCGATTTCGTTTTTGAAGTCATTGTAATGCGTAGAAATTCCGGAACAAAATCGTATCAAAATCGAGATGTTGCCATGGCGTCTTGTCAACGTCGTTATAGCAACGTCGATTATTATAAAGTAGCAGAATGTTATATCGAAAAGTAACGAAAAATATGAAATAATGTTTGTGTTTTTTCGTCATACCATAAAAATACTTACATATCTTTAGAAACTTTAGATGGATGTGCCCATTTTCTACTTTAGTGGGTTTAAAATGGTTATTTTCGCTAAGGAACATCTTGACATTAAACAAATATCTAAATTCTCTTTTGTAGTTACACTTAACATCATACATATTCTAGTATTTGTAAAATTTGTATCCCTGCATGCTGACATTAAAAATTAGTTTTTATTTGGAAAATAATGGCCCGTCCGACGCACCTACAAATGGAGATGTTGAGATTCCTGGAAGAAAATCCAGTAATCACAAAAGGGTACATGCGGGCGAGCCAATCTAAGCACGATACCAAACTTAAATGGGACCGTATAGCTATAGAGCTTAACTCCATTGGAGGTGCCATCAATCACATTAAAAATGCTTGCAGACGAGCCATATTATTATGTTAAAATAATAATGAATTAATAATTATTATCAACAAAAAATGAAACGACACCACACCAATCGATACCCTAATGACCCTAAAAAACGCTTACAATACCTAACTCGGCAACAATCGATCTCAATCGATGTTGATGCCTCTGTTGCTACCGTGAAATTTGACGTTTGTAAACGATCTGTGAGTCGATTCTCAGACAATTTTGTTTGTCGCGAGCACCTAAGATTTCGATTTGGCGAATGTTTCGATGCTGATTAGTTCCAAATTGAGCCGTAGCACGATCGTGCGCTAGCATGGCTGTCAGGAATAGCAAAATCCATTGAGGTTGAATTAGTTTCAAATCGATCCGCAGCATGATCGTGCGCTATTTTAGATGTCTAAAGCATGTCTAAAGTGTCAAAAGACGTTGAAATCGAAAATCGAAATCGATATCAGTTTCGGGAGTAAGGCCCCTGATTTTTGACACTTTAGACATCTAAAATATGAAGAAATAGAATATCTAAAGTGTCAAAAATCCGATATGTGTGTCAGATTGATATCAGTTTCGGGGGTAAGGCTGCTGATTAAAATTTAGGCAAGAAAATCGATCAAAAAGCTTATCAATTTTATTACTCCATAACGCCCGCAAATCACGCGGTAACTGTACATTTTTACAGAATAAAAAGTATCCTATATCCGTTCCCGGGTCTCAAAGTATCTCCATGCCAAATTTCAGCCAAATCGGTTCAGCGGTTTGGGCATGAAGAGGTATGTCTGTTAGACAGACAGACACACATTCAAATAATAAGTATGGTTTGATGTTTACCCGTAAAGCGACAAACAAAACAGTCAGAACACAAACAAGTACTCAAATTAAAAACTACAAACACTGACACAGTAGTTAGTGTGTACTAACGTGTACTGTGTAGTGGTTCCCCAGCAAAGAGAATCAGACGCGACAACGCTGTGCTTTTATGAAATTCACAAAGTATTTTCTTCGCGTTCGCCAGCGCTAAGCGTAACTTGTAGAATATTTACAGTAGAGTTTTATATTTCGCGTGAATGAAGTTTTAATTGCACATAGACTTTCCAGCCCTAATTAATCCTTTCATAATGAGCAAACAACTTTGCTGTAAATTTACTTTAATTTACTGGGTATTAAAGTGGAGCGGTTTGACAGGAGTGACGTTATGAAATTTTTATCGACTCCGAGCTAAATGGAATAGCAAAAAAATCGGCCAAGTGTGAGTTGGACTCGCGCACAAAGGATTCCATACCATTATATAGAAAAAGTGCAAAAAAAAGAGTAGTTAATAAAGTAGTTTTAAATTTAAATTTTATTAATAATAATATTATATCTTTAAACGAGCAATTCTTGTATATGTCGCAGTCATTTAGTTCAATCTGCGATTCGATTGAATGACTAGCGCTTTCATTGAATGACTCCGTTCAATTGAATGACTAAAGGACAACTCGTCAAAACGTTGACTGTAACGTTTAACGTCTTGACTAAAAGACAAGACAGTGAAGTCGTTAAATGGGATTTTATAAATATTTTTAAGTAGCCGGCGGCGGCGTAATAATAAGTAAATCCACTCTATCATATTATTTTATTACAAGTAACGTACGTTAAAAGTTAATTTACTCGAAAAAATATCACCACAGTGCTATCAGCTGTGTGAGCTGTTTGACGCCATATTTATTTTCGTGATTAACGTTCGGCCGAGTCATTCAATTGAATGGTGTCATTTATTGAACGCGCTAGTCATTCAATCGAATCGCAGATTAAACCAGATGACTGCGACACATATATGCTACCGCTAATGTACGTAAACCAGTTAGACTGCAGATTAACAAGGTATTCTGCTGATTATCTGGGTGTCGGGTGAGTCAGTTAAAGTGCAAAAAGTTTATTCTCTTCTTACATTAACGAGATAATCTACAGAATACCTAGGTAATCTGCGGACTAACGACCATGCATGCGGTAAATTGCAAAAAAACCTGTTCTTGTTTGAATAAATATTTAGTTGTATGGAATTATTTTCGGCGCCGATTGCCGAAATTGCTGCCGGCGCCTTTTCGGCAAACATCGTTTGTCAAATGACAGAAAAATGATCAAAAACATCAGTCTTACTTAACTACTTAGCCACGGATTAGTGGGGGGGGGACGGGGGGCGGAGCCAAAAACAAACACAATCCAGAAAGTCCAAAAGTAGGTTAGGTTAGATTGGAACTTAGACCACGACACCCAGAAATAGGAGCCCCGCGTAGCGGGGCTCCGTCAACTGATAATTGAAGCTAGTTGTGCCATATTGAGGGTCATTGGTCTCTAGGTATGACTGATGATGGATCTGAAGATGAAGAGGTTGAACCTCTAGAGTGCAATTCCTAAGCGCAGCCCCCCACCAAAACAAAAACAAACAAAATCCAGAAAGTCCAACAGTAGGTTAGGTTAGGTTAGAACCTAGTCCACAACACAAAGGAGCCGAGCGAACCGACCGTCATAAATTGTCTTCCGCAATTTAACGATCTACTATTCGTTACTATGCAAACTATGTTAAGTTCGAATATAAGCTTTTTTGATTTAAACTTCACACTTTAACGTATGGTTTATGGACATCTGTAGTTTACCTCGTTAATGTGCATATTATCGTATTCCGCATTCTAGCGGTAACATATATATAATTGAAAACTCGGAATCGGCTCCAACGATTTTCATGAAATTTCGTATATATGGTTTCGGGGTCGATAATTCGATCTAGCTAGAATCATTTTTGGAAAATGTCATTTTATTCGTGGTTTATCGAATACCGAGCTTCGCTCGGTCAAATAGCTAGTAATTATTAAAGTACAATTATGATTTAAGGATTTTGTGAATATTTTAAGTGTCTACCAGTTACCATTATCGATATTAAGCGAAAAAGACCAAAAAATCACAAGGAAGGCCCCTTAATTATAATATACTAGCTTTCCCGGCAGACGTTGTTTTGCCACAATATAAAGTATTTGCCACATTTCGCCCTTAATATTTTATTGAAGTGACTAAATAAGTATGTCGCCATGGCAACTTCGATCGCTATCCCGTCGCACAAACAATTGTCGCCGTCAGTCTCAGGCACTATTATTTATTAAACAAATGCACTTATCAATATATAAAGTACCGAATAGCCGATTCTCAGACCTACTGAATATGCATATAAAATTTGGTAAAAATCAGTAATGCCGTTTCGGAGGAGTTCGTGGACTAACATTGTGACACGAAATTTTTATATAATTATGAGATAATACTATACATTTTTTTTGTATTTTGTAATTTCATTTAATTTTGTTTTTAGTATTTGATGTTATAGTGGCAAGTGGCAACAGAAATACCTACACTGTCTGTGAAAATTTCAGAAGTCTAGCAATAGCGGTTCTTGAAAGGCAGAGAGACAGACAGACAGACCGGCCGACAGAGGGACAGGCAACGAAGTCTTAATAATAGGGTCCCGTTTTTACCCTTGGGTACGGAACCTTAAAAAACCTAAAAGCGCCCAGTAAATTGGGAAAAATAATTTGTCGAATACGATTAAACTCGGTCTGAAATTATTTCACAACGGGAAGCTATTTCATGTCTGGATCGGACGTTTACAAACTGAAAAGTTTGAAGAAGGGACGCCGGACATGCGTTCGAAGTTCGAACACACAAAGGTGGAAATTACCCAAGTAGCACACTTCAGACACCTTAAATCTATTTACGCTTTAGGAGTATTAATCATGGCTTATTTATAGACATAATAGACATTGGCATTCAATACATGGTTTTGAATAAGAACTAAGTTTCTAATAGAAAAAAATATCAAGTGTTCCTTGCTTTAAAACCTTTATTAGTTCATTACACTGAGTTAAGAGCAAATTGATTTGTTATGGACTATATCTGCTCTGTTAAAAGCGCTGCTCTAGTTCAAATATTCTATAGACTTATTATCACAAATACTTTTTAAGAATTCAAATTATTTGTAGAACATTTACTCTTAAAGTAATCAAAAAGGTTTTTAGATGGATTTGTTAGGCACTATTTTAAGTATATAATATACTTAATAGAATCAATGACAAGATACTCAATAGTGTATACTCTAGTGAAAGTCCAGTTTCCTCCTTCGTTAGGAAACTTAGTCTTTAAGTATTTTATTTTAAGAGTATTAAGTATATAAGGGACAGCGTTCTGCAAGCATGAAGAAAGCATTTGGAGAAAAGTGGAAAAGTATAAAAGGTGCCATTAGACAGTCACATCAACTTTCATTGCCCTCAAAGTCATCAGTAATCAGACTAATTACTTCAGCTCGAATCGACATAATATTATTTTCATCAAGCTGCGAAGTATTTTCATCAAGCTGCGAAGAAGAAGAATTGACACCGTCTCGAAAATCGATTCTTGATGAAAACCATGATGAACTACAGACTGACAATGAAAGTGAAAGTGATGATTATGGCGATGAAGAGTTGCCTATAATTTGTTTGCTTTAAAAATACGTAGCACAAGCTACCTAATAATTTTATACAGATAGTAAAATATTGCGAATATTTTTGACAATAATATTGTAAGTATCGATTTTCGAGACGGTGCCAATTCTTCTTCGCAGCTTGATTAAAATGATATGTCGATTCGTTGATGCCAATAAGTTTGGGGCGTTCCACGCCAAGCAGACAGAAAAAAAAAGTCGATGTATCCGATTTTAATAATAATACTTAATAGATTTTACTTAATAGACCTTTATTGTGAGGGAGCTCTAGAACAATTTTTTTTTTTGATTACTAACAAGCCAATTTTTTGTGAGTAGCTTCATTTTTAACCGACTTCCAAAAACGAGGAGGTTATATGTTCGGCTGTGGATATTTTTTTTTTTTGTATGTTCAACGATTACTCCGCCGTTTGTGAACCGATTTTCGAAATTTTTGTTTTGTTGTATTAGGTTTCACTCCAATTTGGTACCATGTTCACAAAAGTGGTGACCTGATGATGGGATCCAGGAGTAATCGAGGGAACTCCTCGAAATTTATATGGAAACATATGGTGATTTTGGTTTTATGTGAAGTGTACTAAGAATATGCTACCAAAAAGTCAAATATTGGGTCAAGGTATACCATGGTTTCGAAGATGCTGAGAGAACTCCTGATTCTTTATAGATACACGTTTGGGAGTTTCGGCGTTGTTTTAAGAACAGAAAGCATATGCTACCATGCAATTCAAATTCATCATCATCATCATCGTCATCATCATCATTACCACGTCGTGTTAAGGTCACCAATGTCTCATGGCACAAAATAGATAATAGTACAAGGCATAGGTATGGATACAATAATAATAATTATGTACATAACAACACCAATTATTATAGGCTGTTTAATATACACGGCGGTCGGCGCCGCAGAGGCAACGGCGTCGCCGCGCGGCGCGCGGCGCCGCGCGGCGACGCGTACGTAAACATCGTATTCAAGTTCTAACTGGAATGTCAGGGCATGCGGCATGCCGCCAGAGTAGACAGAATGATAGAGTATGCCGACTTAGAACTGATGTAATTTTTTTAAGTTTGACGTATTATGACAAAAGTCGTCGCTAGGGTCGTAACCTACAAATTTAGTTGTTTATATTTTGGCACATGCAAAGAAAACTGTCAGAATTCAATTTCAAAATCTTATTTTTAAAATTAAATTATACCAGCCAGCGCGCCTTTAACTTATCCTGGCGAAACCCGAAAGAAACGACAGATATTAATACTCGTCAGTCTCTTAGCAGTCGAAGTACTGGTAGTTATGTCTATTGTGATGCCGCGCTGCGAGCATTTTGCAGCACGTGTTCACTTAGATCTTTTTAAATGTATTGTTTAAATTTATCTATCTACCTGATATTTGGGCCTTGGGGTATGCCGTATGACTCATATCAGTCTTAACAAATTGTAATAAGATACGTAGAATATACGCAGTACCACCGACGACCACTTATAAATTCGCGGACTATGACGGAGGTCAACTTAAGGTGAACGCAGATTTGGCCGCACCGCACGCACCGCAGTCGCCGCATTCGGAATTCTTTATATGAAGTTATAGGCAAGCTCGCATACCTACCTACCCGCGCCGCAGTCTTCGCAACTTCATAATAATATGAAGAATTGCGAATGCGGCGATTGCGGTGCGTGCGGTGCGGCCAAATCTGCGTTCACCTTTAATAACAATTATACGAGATCAATTACCACTCAATATTATGATTTATGTTGTCAATTCAATACTCACTGCTCACACCAAGCTCACTGTTGAGTTGTCAGACGTCAGTTGCTTACAAACTTTCAACAACACAACGAAAATCTGTTACAAGTTACAACTACCTATATAAAACTTCTACGTACAAGCGATAGCGCGACACAGGAGCGCCTCAGTGACATCTAGTGAAGACAATATGAAACTATTTTTTATACAATTTGAATTGGCACTAACAGTTTACCTACTAGGTAACTAAAAAGAGTGAAATTATTATTTTTAACAAAAAATTAAAACCGACTTCCAAGGTAAAAACAATATTAATAGCATCCTTATAATATGAACTAAAAAGTATTAAATAATTTTTCCTATCTAAAATGTAGTGCCTTTTCCCGAATTCGGCTAAACTTCAACTATTTCCGTACTCAATCTTCATAATTTTGAAGTCGGTGCCAGTTCCAAAAGTTTCAAATTTTCTGTCAAAGAAATAAAGATTCAGCTATATCTGGTACCGACTTCAAAATGATGAAGATTGAGTACAGAAATAGTTGAAGTTTAGCCGAATTCGGGAAAAGGCACTACATATTAGATAGGAAAAATTATTTAATACTTTTTAGTTCATATTATAAGGATGCTATTAATATTGTTTTTACCTTGGAAGTCGGTTTTAATTTTTTGTTAAAAATAATAATGATAAGACAAACAACTTTTTTATCTGCGAAAAATCTTGAAAGTGGTATCCAGCAGAGATAGAAAGGATTTCATACTTTGATTTGATGGTCCTAAAATATGGGTTGTTCTATTTGTAGGACAATGTTACTCTTAAATTATATATAAGTGATATATGTATAACTATTAACCTACCAATATACAAAAAATCAGCTGGTTAGGGTTCCGTTTTAGGGTACCGTAGTCAACCAAGTTTTTTTTGAATACAGAACCCTAAAACGGAACCCTCTTTGAGAAAATGAAGAAAAAAAATTTCTCAAAGGGGGTTTAAGTAAGTAGTTAAATTATTTAAATAAGATTTTTGAAATCTTTAATCGGCTTTGTAGCACTAAGGTGGGATTTCACCAAACACACATAAAACTTAGATTTATAAAACTTAGTTTCCATTGAACGCGTTCATTCTGCGACGTAAATCTCGTTTTGTTTCGATTGGATTTCACTACTTTCTTTTGATCGCGATTATTAAATCTAAGTTTACGTGACGTCACGCAATTATTTTACATGTTTTCAGTATTTTAAAGCATTTTCACGTTAATTTAACTTCAAAATAAAAAGAAACAATACATAAACTTACAAACGCATGTGTCAAAACTGTCATATTGACATTTCTTTTGTCTATGTTTTTCGTTCCGCCATGACAGGGCTTGAAGGGTTTTATGACGTTGAACTTCGGACTTTTGGCGTTTAGAAGATAAAACTCGGATTTGCTGTGAACGCGTTCCGTTTACGCTGGTGAAATGCATTTCGATGTTATAATCGCGTTTTTACGTTTTGAGCCGGTTCAGAGTGCTTTGAACGCGTTCCATTTCTTTCGTGAAATCGCCCCTAAGTGCCGAATAGAGAAATCAAGTTTCAAAGTCCCATCATTCTTAAGAGCCCGGGCTACCCTTCTCATACATACGTAGTAGAGTGTTTTACTCTATTTTTAGTGTTTAAATATTTAGTAGTAAATTTAGTAAAAAAAATGTATACACAAAAAAAATTTTTTAGTTTAAATATTTTGAAGTTAATTTTTGTTCACGAACCTAGGTAATTACTATTTTAAGCTGAAAAATAACTCAAACATGTTAAATACTTTCGTATGACAAAATTATTTTGGTATTACGTATGTATGAGAATTTCGAGGGTAACCCGGGCTCTTAAGAATCGATTTTCATATATAAGGCGCCCGGTATGAGAAAAATCCGAGGGGTAAAACCTACATTCGGCTTGATCTTCCTGGACACTCACAGCCAAATTAGAAAGTTGCGCACTAAAGGTGCGCACCAAAAACGTGACACATTTTCGTTACTTGTTAGTAGGTTTTACCCCTCGGATTTTTTTCATACCGGGCGCCTTATATATGAAAATCGATTTATATATAAAAAATTTTTTAGTTTAAATATTTTGAAGTTAATTTTTGTTCAGGAACCTAGGTAATTACTATTTTAAGCTGAAAAATAACTCAAACATGTTAAATACTTTCGTATGGCAAAATTATTTTGGTATTACGTATGTATGAGAATTTCGAGGGTAACCCGGCCCCTTAATGGAGGCACTTCACGTGGCTATTTGTATTTGCTATTGGCTATTTGGAAAAATTATTTACGAATACACAAACAAGCAAGTAACGGCAAATACGACCTTCCACACATGGACGTCAAATACCAAACTTTTACTTGATTTTCTTTACTTGCCTATTTGACTATTTTGATGTGCGTCAAAAACCGACAAAGGTGTGTCGACAATATGTGTATTTGGTATTGTTCATATTTGTCAATAATAGGCAAATAAGGCTAATATTTGTCAAACATGCCGTCTACACATGGTGATTGTTTGGCGAATACATCAAATACGCAAATACAAATAACCTTGTGAAGTTCCTCCATAATAGTCTAGTCATTATAATATTGTGACAAAAATATTTGGCACGCGTATTAATAACACGTAAACGTATAACATAATCGATTATTATTAAAATCGGAGACACCGACTTTTTTTCCTGTCCGCTTGGCGTGGAACGCCTAATATAAAACAGGAGGGCCACCAGAAATATTGGTTCTTTATGGTATTGCAGTGAAAAATCACCAAAACGCGAACAAAACACCTTCTTCTTATGCCAGTCTGATATGACTCTGGTAGATAATTACGAGAAAAAATAGTTTACAAACATTTATTTCTATAGATTACGATAGGATGGTCTTGAGAACAATTAAACTATTGACAGATTATTTTTTCTTGTGAAAGTGCAAGTTGACTTGTCATGCTCTTAAAATTACCTTTAGCTCAATTTTAGGAGTAAATCTTCTAATCAATGCTTACTTATAGATTTTAATCTAGAGGCCATTTTTATTAATAGAATACGATGGTAATCGCCATTTTGGTAAAAATAAAAAAAATTGTTATAATAAAATACGCGATTTATTTATTTGTAAACATAAAAATACTTAAATAAATGATAATTTTATCAAAATACATTATTTAGTTATTTATTTTCACAAAATATGTAAAAAAATATGCATCAATAATATTTTTTATTAAAATTTTTTTATTTAAATTTACAAATATAATAGGCCCATCAGTTTTTTAAGTCTATTTCATCGGCTTTCACGATAAAATAAATTCGGCACGGAATTTGAGCCCTCCGTTCGCGCGAAACTTAAAAAAATATATTATTATAAGTACTTATTTAATTTCATTTAGCCATTAAAGCTTTGACTTAAAATACTTTAAACTACGGTGTGCCATTAGAAAATAGGAAATGCTTTTTAAAAGAAGTAACTCTTGTTGATGTTTTTATTTAGTTGATTTTGATTATTAGTGGTTTTAAAAATATTCACCACTAGAACATCAGTAGAGTAATGGTGTTATCTTAATGTTGGCTACAAAACCTAATTCCTTTCTTATGTGCCTCTTATTATGTTCTTATAATAGTTTTGTATATATTCTCTATAGATAAATATAAATTGCTCTTATCGTTATCTAATAATGAATTCTTATGCTGCTCTTGTCATTATAGTGTAGATAGGTGCCCATTTTTACTGAACTCGGTATATTATCTTCAGGATATCTTCAGGGATTATTGACTCTTATGTAAGAATACTAAGTTTAATTCTATAAAATAACTAATAGTGCTTCACTAGATACATTTGTGCTGCTTGGGTAGTTATGTTCGCTTTGAGAACTTGATCACCTTTTCAACAATTACTAACCAGTTAAGTTCCAGTTCGCAAATGGAAGGTCTAATTAGTACTGGGTTCATACACCATGCTCGCGTGAAATGAGAATAACGTACTTAGCTCGTAACTTGGTGCACGAACGCTGAAAATTATACGAACCGACCGTTGTAATGAAGGTTAAATAGCTAGTAGGTAACTTTACTTACTGGTACCTAAATTACACCTATGTGGTTATCTACATGACAGAAAAACACTATCTATCAGATCTCTACATCAAGAATCTATATCAAATTAATTAAAGAAAAGAACGTAACATGCTCGAATAATTGGGACTCGTTTTCCGTACCACAAATCTTGGTACAGCTTGTTAAACTAATATTTATTCTGTGGTACAGCTCTCAGGCTTTTACATGATTAGAATTATTGTGAGCAGTTTCTTTAAAAATCAAGCTTCCTTTCTTAGCTCTAAAATGCGTGCCGTTGCATACATCCAAGATCCTAAAATACTGGTCAAATCAATACTAAAATGATGCGACGGATCGATTACGAATTGTATCTATATAATAATATATTTAGTACTGTCGGGTTCTGAAGAATATGTTTATATACCGATCACTCGAGAAGTTTTCAGATAAACGGAAGCGACACGTCACACGACGTAAGGGGCATACATTTTTAAAGATGCCTAGTCTGGTTGATGTATTTTTAAACTTTATGAATTCGTAATTCGCGGCGAAAATGAGTAACATCATTGGCATTTTTAGATTTTCGATGATGGTGTATCACTCACCAATAAATAAGAAATCGTTACAACCACATTTCCGATTTCATGAAGGAGCTATTTTAAAAGTTTACAAGGAAAACTTTTTGTGGAAAACTTTGATCAACTATTGAAAAGGGCAATACCGCTAATATTTTTTAAATTCTTACTTCCTAGAACCGTCTAATCCGAAATTGATTGCTAATTGCTACAAAATAAAATGACGAAACTCAAAACTGTTAATTGAGTTAGGTTTAAGAAGGCGACTAACCCAAAATTGTCGATTTTTTAAATCATTTTTGTACTTGATAATAAGCCCCGAATCGTTTAATTTTCTAAACATAGATACTACATTATACTTCCAAGAATTAAATCTGAGCGAAAACACGATATCGTAAAATTTTCTTGATAGAAAAAAATCACAAAGATGCCTCCTCTAACTTTGACAATTTTTTTCGTATATTGCCAAAACCATGCAGTAAACTGAGTTAATATTTTTACACATCATACAAAATTCTATCACCGAGGGTTCGACCTAGCGGATTTTAAATATTCTCTATATTTTTTAAGATATTTAAGAAAAACCACATTGGCGCTTCACCGCTAGATTTGTCTCACCTCTCAGTCGCCAACAGTCGGGTTCGCGCGCGCCTGAGGAGAGGACGTACTTCCTTTGCCTTTACTCCGAATTGAGAAAACATTTAATCGAAACCATGAGAAACAAATAAAAAATAAATAAACACACTAAAAGCAACCTTTACAGGAGAAAACGGGAGCCGATGAATAATTGTAGACGGCTTTTTAATTTAATACAAAATATGTATATTTGTTTACAAATATGATAATATTATCATGACAAATAATTTGTCAAACCCATATGTTGCGGCCGCACATGCGTAGTGTTTCATGCTTGAGACGATACCATAGGACGATCTGCGTGTATCGTCCAATGGTATCGTCTCATAGCACGACGCTTCATGACGATAGACGAATCAGCGGTCGCGGCAATAGAGATTGAAAAAATAAATCGGCTTTAAAATCGATATAGTTTTGACAAAAACTAGTGTATGACAACGATTTGAAAATCGATTAGGTTTCAATGAATGTCGTACTCGATACTATGGAAATATCGAATAAATTTCTTCGGACAACGCTACGGTTTTGAAATGATAAGATTAAATTATCAAACAGTGATAACATTTATAGATAACATTATATGCAAAATTCACTACTTCGACCATTCGCTTGATAATAAATATTAATAAGAGTATGAACAAAGGTGACGGCACATATTTTATGAAAAGATTTAGAAGAGTACATAATATACCTACTACATAATATTATATTATAAGATCTTTTATTGCCGTTTCATGTGAAAAATGTCCTTTTTAGGGTTCCGTACCCAATGCCTATCTGTCCGTCTGTCTCCGGGCTGTATCTTAAGAACGGCTATAGCTAGACTTCTGAAATTTTTACAGAATGTGTATGTCGTCCCTTTGACTGAACAACGCCATTCAATCACACGCCTATACGTCGTTTAGCCGACTTGTTGACTACAACGTTTAACACTAGAGCTAGACGACGCTTAGCTAACTAGTTAAATGGCAAATTAACTAAGGTGTAGGTAAGTGTGTGTGTAGGTAAGTAGAATAAATTGTATTCTAACTCATTTTGAACACAATAATTGCAATAAATACATTGGTGATGCTTTTCATAATCCCTTAAGTAATCCGGGAATTGACAGTATGTTCAAAATTTTAAAATAATTATTAAATTTTATAGATTTATTGTTAAAACTCTAAAACAAAACAAATAACGAAATAATAATTATTGATTTATTTTATTATACATTTAAAAAAAATTGATTTATTAACTGTAAGTCACGTGATTGGAAACGCCAATCTGAAGCAATGACGTCATCGTTCAGAGTCAAACAAAATTGACAGTTGTTAGGTTAAATACTACGGTTGTTTTGTTTTATGAACGATGACGTCACACGTGATCACATGACCATAATGCCGCGTTTTTGTGACATATTTTGAATTCAGTATTTAAAATAATTTTTAACCCATTCTAGGGCATAATAATGAATAAAATATTAATTTACAGGTATTATTGTAAACAACTGAAGCGCTTAAAACTATTTTTAAAAAATTGTCAATCCCCTATTGTATATCTGTCGCCGCTATAGCAACAAATACTAAAAACAAAATACAATTTATATTTAAGGGGGGCTCCCATACAAAAAACCTGATTTTTTGGCTATTTTTTGCTCGATATCAATAATGGATATAGCTAGACCCTTGAAATTGTAACAAAATCCTTGATTGTATTTGTACTTAAATAATGGATAATAAAATAAAATAAATATTTAAGGGGCTCCCAATCCCCATATAAAAATTACAACTTTTGGGCTATTTTTAGCTCTATAACGGTACGGAACTCTTCGTGCGCAAGTCCGACTCACTCTTGACTGATTATTTCAAACATACTTATTTCTGTTATTCAAAGTAATCCCCTGCAATCAGTGCACCTTCGCCAACGCAGTGGCAGTGTATAGATGCCCTTATTGAAAATATCAGCTGGACGGCAGACTACACTTCTAAGGCATTTTGTACAGCCTCTCGCGAATTGGATTTTCTTCCCGGTAAAAGTTTTCTCAATTTTGGAAAAGGTAATAGTCGGCATGGCAGATGAGGGAGAACTACCAAACAAAATGGGGTCGCGCGTTGTCATCAAGGAGCAGCGGAGACGATCGATTGACAAAAACTAGTTGCAGACGTACGAGCATCGTCTTATAAACTTTAACAGTGAGTCGTAAATAACTTTATGAAAGTCACTTTTACTACGATTGTTGGCAGTTTTCAATGTACACATTTGCTGTAATGCTCTCGCCGTTTTGTAAAAAGCTGTCACTTATCATACCGGCAATTAGACCACCAAAGTGTGACCATCACATTTCTAGGGTGATTTTTCGTTTTGCACATTGCTTTGGTATCGAACCAGGATCTTACCAACTTGATCATTTTCAAGTGTCAACCGAATACCATTTTTTGTCGCAAATTTGTTAAGTTGGTTGGTATCGCCTACAAAGTGTGAAGATTGAATAGAAAAAATACACATAAATTTTAGGCGAATTATGAATAAAAGTACTTTATGCATATAGAAAAAAATCTAACTAGTTTCTATGCACGAACGAAGGTATGTATGCAAAATTTTATTGAATCGATTGAGCAGTTCGCACTGTGACATGAGAATTTTGTATATTTTATTCTGACAATAAGTTAAATATATTTTACGCAAATACACACAAACACTAACCAAATTCGGACGTGGACGAAGACGTGACTAGTAGATTATATTAAATAAAGTTATAATATTTTTGTAACAACTACAGCTTAGGAATAATTCTAACCAGAATCGATCCAATAGTGTCGGGGCCTATTCGATTTCGATAAATAAACATAATATCATAAAGATAAGGCAAAAAGTATTAATTTGATTCCCAAATTACAGATGGAAAATGTGACTCGAACTTCTCAAAATTTTATCTGATATATTTGGTTATACTACGTTCATAAAGAAAGTGGCTACGAGAGTAATTACACAAATTTATAGCCGCGGTGACATTTTGAATGCGTTGGGCGAGTGCGGGGGGTATGAAGTGCGCGGATGAAAACCGATTTTTTTCTGTCATAGGTCCCCCTCTTAATAGGACATATATCAACAAAACGTAAAAAAGACTTTCAAACTTGCAAAATTCTATTATAAGACTTACGGGCTAAACAACTTCGACTCTTAAATTTCAATTTGATCCAACTAATTTGTGTGGTGGTTAATTGCAGCAGTATATTGTATGAGACAGGCAGGTCAGCTGGTACTGTGTTAGCGCCCCACAATCCAATTACTCGGTTCCCTTGCTGACGTGTCTTGTACTTTTTGCAGAAAGGTTGTAACATTTTGTTCAATTACTGCCACGCCGAGACTTATCGATGAAATTATGGCGTGCATTAATATAGTATGAGGGAGCTTAATGCAATATGCATATGGTGTAAAATATAGGTCCTTTCGTTTTTAGATACAATTCTATTTTATAAACATCGTTCAGGCTTCCAGACTTAAGGATAGAACCTTGGCAGATTTTGGGGAAAAACTATTAGAATTCCGGTGTTATCTTCAACAAATCCTGTCTATGGTGTCTATGGTGATACTTGACACGCTTAACATAATAAAATGCTTCCACCATCTTCCGCCACCTCAATTATTCTCAGACATTAAAAGTTATTCACGTAGAACTACACTCAAGTCCATATATGAAATAAGCTTTCACCCTCACCCGGCTTTAAACTTACTCGACTTTTCAGACCGGACCACTCTCGTCTATATGGCCGTTATCGATCGCCTAAAAGCTTCACAATATTTTATTTCAAACACACCGTTAGATTTAATAACGTTAACAAAAGTTGCCTTTGTTTTACGTCGTGTTTCAATCAAATGTACAAGGTTTTAAAAACGCAGTAGTAACGACTACAAAATTCTGAATGTGAGCATTTTTAGGTTTTTATCATTTGTAGCCTGTGGAAATGTAATATGAGAGAGCTACCGTTATTAAGGCGAAGACAGCTGCCAATTCGACATCTTTGTGCAGTTTTCTAGGCGTATGTATTTCATTGGTTGGCACAAAAAAATATGTGATTTTTTATTATATTTGGAAAAGCTTGTCCAATTTAAATAATAAAATAATGTCCTCCTACTATGTATGTATGAAAAAAAATACCAAAGTCACATCTTTCAGGAACTTTAAACAGTTCTAACTAAAGTAATAACACAATCTATGCTTTAAAAATTTGTTTATTTGATACCTTTTACAAAAATCTAAACATTGCCAGATTTAATTTTCGGTTCTGATATCTAGATTTCCCATATTTATTTTTTCCTCTAACAACCAAAAATGTATCCACGCTACCGAGTGAACACTTCACATCTCTGTCTCTTTGGCATGAAAATCGACAGTGGTGCGAGAGTGATGCGAGATCAAGGTCATTGACAGCGTCTTAACTTACCAAAGAACAGTGATCACCTAGTCACTAGTGAATTAATTTAAATGCAGAAGTTAAGAATGTTCCTTCTAACTAAACTCTTAATGCTGCTAAGCAGAAGTCTGTAAGAATATCGAGATGATCTGGGAAACTTATGGGTTTATGGACTCACCTAGTGCGCTATCATCGCACGGTTGGCTGAGCGGTCGTCGGGACGGCGACGTCTTCTGTTGGTGCTGCGGCTGGAGTTTGAGCACATGTGCTGGTACTGCTCCCTCCTGGGGCGGCTCTCCCGGTATTCGCACCAGGTACCAGTCGCTACGAGCCGACCAGGCCTCCAGCACCTCCACCTGTTGGCCCTTCGTCACCGATACCTCGCCCGACCCGCTCGCCGTGTGCTCCGCTATCACCCATGTCATCTCTGGACCGGCCTGTGAAAGAAAAAATATATTAAAAATTAGATACCAAAGGAAGGCTTAAGATGGTTCTGAGTCTGGGTCTGGTCTGGTGCGCAATACCAGGGTGCTCAATGCTCGTATAGCATTCGCTAGTTTCGATAGCGAAGTTAGATGTCAAAATGGAATTTGTCAAAACCTGCATTGGGGGTGTGTCCACAGCCCACGTCACGACGTCGTTAACGTGGAACGGTGCGGTAACGTGGCACAGTACGTTGACGCGACATGCAAATTTACGTTTTTACGTTACCATAACGTAAAATGCATGTCAGGTTATAGCAACATTCTTCACTACTGATCTAGATATGGACCGCACAATACGTATTCTGCTATTGCTATTGTTAAAAACGGAGAAAGAGAATAAAAAAGAGAAGAAGAAGATAATTTTTACGTTACGTTCACGTATATTTGCAGGTCACGTCAACGTACCGTGCCACGTTACCGCACCGTTCCACGATGACGACGTCGTAACGAGGAGATGTGGACAGGCCCTTAGTATCATGCATCGCAGATTGCATAACATCACATCCCATAAATGACATCCAATTTCGATATCTAAACTAGCGAATGCATTATGATTTATGACAAAGCTCTTTGATCATTGATAAGTCCTAAGGCGTGATGGTCCCAGCAGGTGAGTCTTGGGCCTAGGGCAGAAATCGCTTATCATTAGACAATCGGTCTATTTTTTCGCCTGTACCCATTAAAATTTTCATTTCATTAAAAACATTACTACAATAGCGAGTGTGGTAACCAAATCGATATCCTAATTACCAATCTACTCAATTGGAGTCCACTTGCCAATGGCATTAATTTCAGAGTAAAAAGTCATCAAATACTGAAGTGTGGTAGCACTATTTTCAATGATTGCCTATCAATTTTTAGGGTTCCGTACCCAAAGGGAAAAACGGCACCTTATTACTAAGACTCGATGGGTGTCTGTCTGTATCTAGGCTGTATCTCAAGAACCACTATAGATAGACTTCTAAAATTTACACAGATTGTGAATATCAGCTGCTGCCGCTATAACAACAAATACTAAAAACAAAATAAATTTAATATTCAAGGCGGGTTCCTATACAACAAACGTGTTTTTAAGCTGTTTCAAAGCTTTTAGTAATAAGATTTAAATAAACTAAATAATTATTTAATTGTTAAATAATTAATTACAAAAACACATTTTTTAAATATTTTTGCTCTATTCTGTTACGGAGCCCTTTGTGCGTGAGTCTAACTCTTACTTGGCCGATTTTTATTTCCCGAATAAAAACGAAAAACACAGAGACGAAAAATTGGCTTTAGCGAGTAAAAATACACTGCCTGTGTATGAAAGAAGGTGCATTCGGATTGCTATAGCAAATAACCATTGCCACAGAATATATATTAGTAGTACCAACTATACCAACCATTACTCATAGCTGTTCTTCTTGTATGTGATTACGAAACTCCGAAATATTTCAGTTTAAATCTTTGCCAGTTTAATTAGAAACTCTATGGCTCTACAATGAAAGAAAACTTGAATGTTAAAAATCACAGTCAATAATAACTTTTTTGATTACATTTTTATAACAGTCTGGCGACTACCTAGCCACAGAATATTATTTACAAACAATTTGTAAATAACACATGTCGGATGCTGCATCTAGTGTGATGATGTTAATCGGCTCGGGATAATTTACGTCAAACCGAGCCCGAGTTTTGTAAAATATTCGAATTATTCCTGGGAATTTAATGGGACTTAAATAATGGGGAATATTAAATATAATGGGACCGTATAGCTATAGAGCTTAACTCCATTGGAGGTGCCATCAATCACATTAAAAATGCTTGCAGACGAGCCATATTATTATATTAAAATAATAATGAATTAATAATTATTATCAACAAAAAATGAAACGACACCACACCAATCGATACCCTAGTGACCCTAAAAAACGTTTACAATACCTAACTCGGCAACAATCGATCTCAATCGATGTCGATGCCTCTGTTGCTACCGTGAAATTTGACGTTTGAAAACGATCTGTAAGTCGATTCTCAGACAATTTTGTCTGTCGCGAGCACCTAAGATTTCGATTTGGCGAATGTTTCGATGCTGATAAGTTCCAAATTGAGCCGCAGCTCGATCGTGCGCTAGCATAGCTGTCAGGAATAGCAAAATCCATTGAGGTTGAATTAGTTTCAAATCGATCCGCAGCATGATCGTGCGCTATTTTAGATGTCCCCTGGTTAGAGGTAATTGTTTTATTGTGAGACTCTTGACAGCTCGTTATTGAGCTTGAGTTCGATCTTGAGATGAACTCGCACTTTGCGTAGTACACTGTAACGAATTAAAAAAATATTTGTATGAAACACTAAACCACTAGGCAACAACGGAAACACGCGTCACGACACTGCAGTTACTCTTGGTGTAGTCTACCGGTGGTAACAGGTAAGCATTATTGTAGATTCGACGTTCGAGACGACCTCGTTGGTCCCACTATATTATACTAATTTTGACAAACAATTTGCTGACTTGAATATCTAAGCCTTAAATATTATTCGACCTACATCGATTGCTCTATAGACTCTATTTCATTTAAAGTGTGTTACACGTTAACTGTCCCACGGGTGGCGTACGAGAGATATCATCCCGCGATAATCCAGGTCAATTCAACGTGCGTCCCTCTGCAAGGTCTCACGTCGCTAAACCGTACTTCATTTAGAGCCAGGCGGGTAAGCTCCGGACAAGATAGCCACAGTCAGCACTCTCAATTGATTAACAAAGGTTATAACAAAAGAATCTATAGTAAAGCAAGCAATTATTATCACAGGCACCATTAAAGAGTTCCTACTACTGTAAAAGCCTAGGTTAACCTCCGAACAAATCATATAAGGCACACTAGGCACTCTTCATAAGTTATATGAACATAATATATAGTAAAACGCCCATTTATTGGTACTAGACTCTAGTGCCAATAAATTTTCTGTAGTAAGTATGAACTCTAGTAACTAGAGTTCATCCTACAGAAAATCTTATTGGCATTTCTAATATTTTAAAACAAAAATCTAAAGTATCAAAAATAGGATGAAAACAATTGGATAATTTGTCTAGCCCTAATCCTAGATTGAATTGCCAGTCGAAGCAACGGAATTCCGAGACTGATCTCGCATAGAACACATGCAACATTGTATGTACCACATGCATTGTTATTTCATTGCAGGAGCAGCCCAAGACTCCCGTACATACCGATATGAATTGAATTCGTCTTTCAACGTAGAGACAATCAAAACTTTATTTATGTAACAGAGAAAGTGCGTAACCCAAATGTCCGGGAAGGTAAAATGTCATGTGATCAAGAGGTATTTTTATACCTCCCTGTGATCGAGCCAGTTTGACTACATTGCATATAATATGCCTTTTTTGATAACCGCCCAAAACTGTGTTGCATAATCATGGTATATCAAGCCAAGCAATTACATTTTTTACCAAAATTATATAGCTAATAAAATTTAGGAGTTGGAGACAAAATAATAGGTTGGGGAAAAAGTCTTTTAGCATTATAGTATGTATGAACTTGTCATAAAATCTCTTGGGCTATACCAATTGTATCTGGCTGATTTTGGTATCATTAAAAAGTTTTAATTTTACAGAAGACAACTCCAAATTCAAATGAGGTAAATGTGAGATTTTCATGTGCTTTTCTTATTGTTAAAATCATGGACGTATAAAAAAAGGCGGACGGAGTCCCACCGTACACAAAACTGTGTCCTTCAGAGTCGGCCAGCTGACTGCATGTACACGGTCCGCACGCACACAATTTGACAGGCGTCAGAATGTGTGCGTGGCCAACTCTGAAGACACAGTTCTGTGTATAATAATAAGACTCCATCCGCCTTTTTTTCTACGTTCATGGTTAATGTGAGTGATTCTAATGAAGAAATTCGATACATTTTAAAATTTTATTACAAAAAAGGTAAAAATGCAACACAAGCCGCGAAAAAAATTTGTGATGTTTATGGACCTAATGCAGTATCTGAGAGTAGCGCGGCTTAAGCGTTTTCAATCCAGAAATTTTGATATCAAAGATGCACGTCGCTTGCCCTGTTACGGACAAAACTGATGCCATTTTTGAAAAAGTGGAGCAAGATCGGCATATTAGTAGTTACGATGTAGCTGAAGAACTGGGGATTGTCCACAAAACGATTTTGGCGCATTTGAAAAAACCTGGGTACACAAAAAAGCTCTATAATTGGGTGCCTCATGAGCTCACTGAAAGAAACCTAATAGTAGGGGAGGCCGGGAAGAGGGGATTTCGGGAGTAGCTCGAGCGTGTCAGATTAAGCTTGTATACTTCCGCCATGTGTAATTGCTTCCGACATGTGTCTAGTTATAATGGTATAGAACTCAGATTTCTCACGTGGTGGGTTAATTTTTTTTTTTAATATTAAAATGTCATCCGATCTGTCAGATTAAGATAGTATGCATAGTATGGGATTTTTAGTATGCCCCAAAGAAGCTTTCATAAAAAGCACTGACGATTCAAAGTTAAGCATGTAGGGACATTTTAAAATATAAATAAATAAACCATATTTTCCTAACTAAAATTCGCAGATATTTTATTTTGCATTAAACTAAGTGATATAACTGACATAAATAAGCAATTTTCTAAATATATTTTCTTTTTCTTAACTTTAAAATGGCTGCAGATTCTGAATCCACAACTAAAATAAAAAACGCTCTTATTATTTATTTATCAGCTTTACCTAATATACAAAACCTACTAGGTCTGCATGACGCTCGAGTGACTACAAAAATAGCACCCTCCCCTCCTCTACTATACTATACTATAATGAACCGTGTACTCATTTCCATTTGTGATTCTTTATTACGACGCAATGAAACCGAACAGGGGCTGATTTGGGTGAGCAAAAACGTTGCTACAAAGAAAATAGATTTTTCTTTCATTTCAAAGTTTCAAACTCTAACATTTGGACTTTTGTTTGATTTTCAAATCAAATTCTTGATGCAAAACGGAAACTGGAAGCATCCCATAATATACTAAAGCAAAAAGACAAAAGCAAGCTTAAGCCCGAACATAACGTGCTGTATAGCAACATGAACTTTGAACAAACTTAACAATTGTTATTCGTTATGTTTTCGATTTATTAGTGGTAATATAAACGAATGTTTCGGACACAATATATTATGTCCTTCATTCAACCTATTTTGCGTGCTCGATGCAATTGACTTAAATTATAAAGGCTGATTTACATTTAGCCTAGCAAACGAATGATTCTGGTTGGAAATGTCGAAAGCAGAAATTATGACTACGCCACTTTGTTTGGACTAGTTAGGAGATAAACATACTAAAAGTCCTGACCCCTCCGAGGTGCGCCGGAGGGGAGGGAGGGAAAAGAAGGACCCATTTTTTGGTTTTTAGACTGATTTACGAAAACGGTGCTTCGTACGAAATTTTATTGTACTATATAAGAAAAGCTAATAAAATTCTCTACAACTTTGTCCTTTACACTTTGCATCTATCTCCAATCGTTGCCTTGCTGAGCTTCTAAAATTGTTCGATTTTCAAATACACACATCAATACGACCTAAGGATATTTGTATTTTCTGAAATAGCAGGAATTTTTGAAGACAGTAAATAGATAAATAATAGCTTATTAAGTGGTTAAATCAGCCAAAAATTAAGCCGATGCGATCAGTAAAAAAACTCCAGGAGAGCAACGAGTCTCTAAAAACCGACCAAACCATGCTGAAGAGTTCCCACTAAGATGGTCCATATGATATCAAAACATTTTATGACATGGTAACACCTTATGACACGAATTATGACTCTCTAGACCCGGCTGACGATAGTAGCACCCCACAGAATTATTTGAACACGTGATTGTAGTAAATCCAGATGAAATTCAAGCCAGTATTTCTACCAGCACCAGCATCAGAGACAATTTCTTGTGATACCATGGTCAATCTCCCAAACTCATGAAAAAGCAACCTTCCGCATTTTCCAGATCGGGATGCTGGAAAACAAAATGTTTTGATGTCATATGGACCGTCTAAGTGGAAACCCTTCAGCACGGTTTGATCGGTTTCTAAAGACTGGTTGCTCTCCTGGAGCATTTTAACTGATCGCATCGGCTTAATTTTTGGCTGATTTAACCACATTATTCTGGTTTTGAACTGGTCTACAGGCTGTTCTGGCATAAATTCGGTCTATTGTGACTAAAACAGGCATTTAAAAGATTTTTTAGTAACTTAGATGGCAGGAAAAATGATTACTTGCAATTACAAAGAATTTTGAGCCCCATACCGCAGAAAGACTAAAAAAATGTATTTTTAGGTGAAAATAGTCTGCACTTACTATGGTAAGTGCAGACTATTTTCACCTAAAAATACATTTTTATCACCTAAATTAGGATTCATTATTATTAACTTGACCATTGGCAATAAACATGTTGAAGATTTTTTCTTATTAGAATGAAATTTTCAGTTTTATAAAACGAAGTAATGATTTGTTGGTTACATACGAAAGTTCTATGGCCATTGAAAAATCAATGATTTTTCATAAAGACAAAAAATCCAAAAAAGTTTTTTATATTTTATTAAAGACCATAAAATAAGCTATTATTTATCTATTTACTGTCTTCAAAAATTCCTGATATTTCAGAAAATACAAATATCCTTAGGTCGTATTGATGTGTATATTTGAAAATCGACCAATTTTAGAAGCTCATAGCTAGGCAACGATTGGAGAAAGTTATAAAGTGTAAAGGACAAAGTTGTAGAGAATTTTATTAGCTTTTCTTATGTAGTACAATAAAATTTCGTACGAAGCACCGTTTTCGTAAATTAGTCTAAAAACCAATTAATGGGTCCTTTTCGCCCCCTCCCCTCCGGCGCACCTCGGAGAGGTCAGGACTTTTAGTATGTTTATCTCCTAACTGGTCCAAACAAAGTGGCGTAGTCATAATTTCTGCTTTCGACTTTTCCAAGCACACCCCCATTTCGAGCATTCGTTTACTAGGCTAATTGAAACAGTAGCTGGCGCCTGTCTACTGGATTCCGTCGCTGGATCAGCACTGTATCAATGTAAACATGTTTCAATCCAGTCCAGCACTGGATTGAAACATGTTTACATTGATACTGATACTGGCGCCAGCTACTGTATCAATGTAAATCAGCCTTAATACCACTGGCACCGATTTACGGAAATTCTCATCTGCATTCTGAAGTATATCTTACGAGTGCTGCTCCTAGTTTCTAGAAGAGTTTAAATGTCTAAAGCCAGGTACGAAGGTAAGGATTTGATAAATATAAAAAACTGCGAAAACAAACGAATCTTATTATATCAACGAACGTTAACTTTGATGACGGTTGTAACCACACTCAGAGATAAGCGAATTTGCCAATACAAGATAACACCATGATAACGCACCGATATTGCTTCTAGATATTGTACCTAAATCCTACTATCCTACTAATATTATAAAGGCGAAAGTTTGTGAGGATGTATGTATGGATGTTTGTTACTCTTTCACGTAAAAACTACTGAACGGAGGACAACGTCTGTCGGGTCAGCTAGTAAATAATAATCACATTGTTCAGGTATCGGTTACCAAATACAGGCCCATAAAATAGTAGAAACTTATATTTCTGTACAGAAGTCACCCATTTTAAATCAATGCCGAAAAAACTGTATAGCCTTGAAATTGTAATTCAAGGCTATACAGTTTTTTTCGTCCCCCTAACGGTGTCAGGCTTGTTGTTTTTTTTTTTTTGAGGAATGTTCACACTGCATTACATGAAATGGAAATCTTTGGGATCCGGTTTTTACTTCATCGATTAATTAAAGGCCGTCGAAAGCCCTTAAATAATTTAAAAAATTAAAACAGCTTTTAAGGGGTCAGACTATGGTTCGAGTATGACGAATCTCGAATCTCAATACGTAATACTAAGTTGTGAATTAATTTATGACGACGTAAGTGGATAAGTAATATTTTATAACATAATTTACTCATTTTTTCCTTATAATTTATACAAACTTACCTACTTATTCATCTGGCTAATAAACCTCGCTATAATAAAAAATTGAACCCAAATTTATAGCCAGGTTTATATTATTTTTTAATTCAAATTATTTTCCTGGTCCCAAAGCCTCCATTTACGCAAAAAAAGGAACGTTTACAAATTGTTACTTACCCAATTCATCCACTTACGTCTTTAATAGTAATAGCCAATAGGGATAACGACAAGGTCAAAGATTAGTTGATTTTTTAAATAAAATAAAGACAGCGATAAAAAATAAGTATTCCCTCAGCTTTTCTTCAGCTGCAGCTTCATACTTTAGGATTTATTTTGTAATGAGCCTTCAAAGTTAGATAGTCACATCGATTTTTTTAAATAAAATTCCTTAATTTTTGTATACCATTCGATAAGTTATGCAATTTATAACATTTTTTCTTATGAGACCACTTTCATAAACGCAATATTTAACATAACTATCGAACAAAATCTTCCCGCGACGTAAACTATTGTATATTATATATACCATAAAGTAAATATACCTATCGGAATAGGGAAACAAAAGCCTGAGCAAGCGAGATGTCACTATCAGTAACACTGCGTGGTAGAAAGAGAAGCGTGATTTGAGGTTGCATAGCTTTTTTTTCATCTGTTTGACAGTCTGTCTGACCCTGTGCCGATCGTTGTCAATTTGGGCTCTCAGAAAAATTGTGATTTTAAGTTAAATAATGAATCATTTTTAGAAATACTGCTCTAGAAACATCGTTAAATGTTTGTGGAATGATTGTGGATCCACACATCGAAAAAACCCGGACAAATATTCATTTCACAGGTGAATTATTCTACATCGACAGGACCTAGTTTTAAGTTTGTTTTTGCCAATTCTTAGTTTTTATTGGTATTGATTTTGATAATTCACTTTTAAATATGATTATTTATATGGAAAACATAACAATTTTCATCTATTTTACACTAGGGCTGCATCAGATTATCGATAAGTAGTATCGATATGAATATATGTATTTTTATAATAAATATATTCTAGGAAATATTATTATCTAGGAATGTTGACATGATAACATAACTGATCCGTAGTTTATTATTAGTTTATTTAATAATATACTATCATATTACATAATTTATCGTTTTTAGGGGTCCGCATCCCGTTTTTACCCTATACTACTAGGACTTCGTTGCCTGTCCGTCTGTCCGTCTGTCCGTCCGTCCGTCCGTCCGTCCATCTGTTTATTTTTAAAGCACTTTGCAATATGGGCATCAAATAAAAGGGCTCAATGAGAGTGAATTGAAAATTAATACGGTCTAGTGAAGTCGTGTCGTGTACTGATGTGACGTGACGTGACGTAACCTGTCGTATCGAATCGTGTCATGTGTCATGACATGTCGTGTGGTATCGTGCTGGTTTTTAGAAAATGCCCGGTTGAAACCGGTCACCCTTCATGCACGAGTCCGACTCACACTTGGCCCATTTTTCAGATTTCCTGCTGACCTGGATACCAGAAATTCATGGCTTAAAATAATTAACCGTCCAAACTGGACTCCGAAGAAAAATTGCAGCAAGCATTTTGAAGAAAAGTCATATTTTATTTTAAAATTACAATTTTGTTATATATCTATGCAGTTTTATTTTATCCCATTTTAATATTTTTACAATCTTATAATTATTATTATTCCATGATCGATATTTTGTCGAACTACAAGATATAAGTACATCACTGACACGCACACGTAAACATAATTGTATACACAGATGTAAATCAATTTTGGTTAAGCTTGACAGCTCGGGATTGTTTCTCTATTCCGATAGGTATATTATACCTTTATTGTATATACAGGACCTACAATCTAGCTAGGCGTGACGTCACTAGCTGTCACACAGTCAGCTGACATTTTGTATGGATCGTTTTGGGAAGGTCTATTTAATATGTGAGTTTTGAATTGTGATATCTTGGAGAGCTTTTAAGCTATCAGAGTCATTTTTTCACCGATATTTCTATTTTTGAATGGTCCTTTACTTACCAACAAGAAAAACAAATTTTCGTCATGCCTATTATGTAGGAATGGCATAGAATTCCCTTATAAAGATAGTGTGATTGTGAATGTTGAAAAGCACTTGTACTGTGGATTTGTAACCGTTTACCTCTTAAAAATTGTTATTCTAAATTAGCTCGATAAAAATCGTAAACGTTGTTATTCTTGTATATTATTCAAAGGGCAGATAAGCACTTAAAGGAATTAGTCTTTAAAACCTACATTATCTTTTCATTTATTCTACATCGAGTTTTCTTTAAAATAGAAAGGCTTAACTTTCATCCCTGAAAGTGATTTTCCAGGATGTTGTGGATTTCGAGCCACTTTGCTAAGATTATATTTCTTGTTAAAATAGTTTTCTTTGACCTCAACATTCTTTGACATCAAGGCATCTGATTTTTCCTGAGTGCTACTTAAACTTTGCATTAGGTAAGTACCATCGAGGAAATTGATTCCTAGATAGTTGACGGACCTACGTCATGTGGTCGGCTTCTGTGAATTCAATGTTAACTGTGTAAGGTCGGATCTTTTTGACTTAACGCGACCAAATTATTTAGGTCCGCCATCTGCCTAGGAATCAACTTCTCTGATACTAACATCATTGTTTGAAAGAGGAATACCTCGTGACAACACTTTATCTAAATATATAAAACTCAAAGATGACTGACTGACATGGTGATGTATCAACGCACAGCCCAAACCACTGGACGGATCGGGCTGAAATTTGGCATGCAGGTAGATGTTATGACGTAACGTAACGTTATCCGCTAAGAAAGGATTTTGATAAATTCCAACCCCAAGGGGTAAAAATAGGGGATGAAAGTTTGTGTATAATAATACTTCTTAACGCGAGCAAAGCCGCGGACAAAAGCTCGTTCTTAAATAAAGTGGATATTATTTTCAGTAGAAATTAATAAAAAAATGCTTTTGCATGTGAAAAGATGTTTTCCATGTCTTTTGTGATGGTCCTAAGCAAGCACCATATCACGTCCCTGACTAGATTATCCCTGGTTAATAAACTTTATAACGTATAATTACTAGGTATTTAATCTGCGACAACAGTGACACGTACTGAAGTCTGAAACATTATCTATTTGTCTGTATGAAAAAGCTGTGGCGCCATTTGTGTATTTTATGGGTCGTCTCAGTCTTTAGTAAGTTTCGCTTTCTTATCTTCATATTTATACCATTCTATTCTATATTAGATTTTGATGTAGTGTCAGAGAAATTGATTTATAGCCAGATATCATGACTTCAAAATATTTCAACTGAAATTGACCGCAACGACTGGAAACGTAGTCTTTGTAATTATCTCCAGAATGTGTGCATTTTTAGGGTTCCGTAGCCAAAATGGCAAAAAACGGAACCCTTATAGATTCATCATGTCTGTGTGTCTGTATGTCTGTCCGTCCGTATGTCACAGCCACTTTTCTCTGAAACTATAAGAGCTATACAATTGAAACTTGGTAAGCAGATGTAGTCTGTGAACCGCATTAAGATTTTGATACAAAAATGGAAAAAATATTAAAAATTTCAGGGGTCCCATAGGTACAACTGAAACAAAAAAAAATTTTTTTCGTCTAACCTACGCGTGTAGGGTATCTATGGATAGTTCTTCAAAAATAATATAGAGGTTTCTAATATCATTTTTTTTTTAATCTGAATAGTTTGCGAGAGAGACTCTTCCAAAGTGGTAAAATGTGTCCCCCCCCCCCCCTCTAACTAAAGTAGGGGCATGATAATTCAAAAAAAAATATATGATGTATATTATTATAAAAACTACCAACGAAAATTGGTTTGAACGAGATCTATCAAGTAGTTTTTTTATACGCCATAAATGGTAAACCATAATTTAACTTTCATTAAATCAACTAAAATATAAAAATAAATCAAAAACCTTTTAATTTTATAGAAATAAACCTTATTGCTGCTGCGGAACCCTTCAGTGGCGAGTCCAACTCGCACTTGGCCGGTTTTCAAAGAGATTTTCATCTTATTAACTGTCGACCGGCAACATTGTCGATAGAACATTTTCATTTTCGTCGGAAATCGACGTTTTCTGCTGTGCTCAGAGTGAACTCACAAGGATCGCTATGTATAAAATAAGTTATTATTCAGTTTAATTAAGGTACAATGATTTTTTGAATATTATTTAGTGGTAAGCTTTTATTTTTATGTTTCTATCGCATTGGGGTAAACCTGTAATGGTAGAAATAAGTATGGAAATAAATAAATAAAATAAAATAAATTTTAGACCCTGAAAGAGAGGTCCGAAAAACTTTTATCCGGCAATTTCTATACTCTAAATTGTAAAGTAGGTATAAAGAGTAAGAATATCTAGAGTAAGAGTAAGAATATATTATAGTTGTTGCTGAACAAAAGCAACAACTATAAAGTATAGTTTTCACAGAGCCAGTATTGGCTGCCAGTAAGACTGGCAGCCAGTATTGGCTTGGTATATGCCGCGTGTGAACAGTTTTTCAAGCCAGGCCAAACTGTATGAAAAATATACTTAACAAATACACGAGTACAGGCCAGGGACCGGGAAGTGGAAAGATTGACCATAAACTCTCATGAGGTGTCGATTTCTATTAAAACAATTCCCCGTCGGCCGTAGAGCAATAAAGCCGCGAAGCGGACGGGCTCGCGACTAAATGGGTAACGACTTGGGGCGACCTTTGTTATACTCGTATAGCTCAATCTACTGCCACTTGACTTACTTAGGAGTTAAGTTGATGATGTTGACTTACTTAGGAGAGAGGCTCACTTGCTTTGACCAATGCGAGCGGTTACGAACGTGTATTTTTTTTTTGTACAGAAAAACTTATAGATAAATCTGATTAATTACAAAGTAACAACAAATAGCAATTTACAAGTTTTTACAGTTAAGTAACATTGCAGTGACTACGTTAAAAGTAGATAATATACGCAAAAAGAAGTTTACAGTGTAGAGATGCATATTATTCGTCTAGTGTAGAGACTAGGCATATTAATATTCGTCTAACTCCGACATCGACTGTGCATGCTACAGACAGCTTCACAACCATGGTGTATACAGTATACTGTATAGCCGGAAATGTGAAAAAAGTCTACTTATTACAATTAATACTGAGTTAAATAACATGTTATCCTTCGTATTCCTTCTATATAATAAACGGAAAAACATTTACCTTAGGACAAGCTATAAATCTTATATCTTTAAACGAGCAATTCTTGTATATATGTATCCCACCAAAAACATACCTGTTAAAATAGGGCGTAGTTCCAATAGGCTAATTTTTGGCCTAAAAAAGAGTTGAAATCTAATCCAATGCCAAGTTCAGATGCACTTCACCGATCATAATCATCTTCATCAACAGCCTGATCCATAATACTGCTAAATTTAAACTTGGCAGGTTAATTAAATTCTATAAATATTATCTAATTATGTAATTAATTAAGTATTACGTGGGTATAGCACAAAAACCTGCCAAGTTCAAATTTAGAAGTATTATGGATCAGGCTGTTGATGAAGATGATTATGATCGGCGAAGTGCATCTGAACTTGGCATTGGATTAGATTTCAACTCTTTTTTAGGCCAAAAATTAGCCTATTGGAACTAGGCCCTATTTTAACAGGTATGTCTTTGGTGGGATTTCAATATTTTTTTTCAAGAAAATATCATACTTATGTTTTTTTTTTTGTGCCACGCCCGATATAAACAATAGTTTCTATAGATGCCTCTAGTGGTATTTGTTAAACTATCAATAGAAGCCAAATTTTTAAGTAAACAGTACTTATAGTAGTGTAAGTAAATGTAAGTAGTGTACATTATATTAATTTATACATGACAATATTTTATACCCCTCCTCTCGTCCTCCCACCCTCCTCATCGTATTCTCATTGTATCACTAGTACATAAGAATTTTTATCTCAAGTTCGTAGATGAGCCGACTCACGCTCGACCGATTTCTTAAATTTTTAATTTTTTTGTTAATATGACATACAACACACGACCTGTGTGCCAAATTTCATAACACTAGAACAATTAGAAGTGGCCTCTAAAGTTCGTAGATGAGCCGACTCACGCTTGACCGATTTCTAAAATTTTTTAATTTTTTGTTAATCTACATATAACACAAGATCTGTGTGCCAAATTTCATAACGCTAGGACATTTGGAAGTAGCCTCTAAAGTTCGTAGATGAGCCGACTCACGCTTGACCGATTTCTACAATTTCTTAATTTTTTGTTAATCTACATATAGCACACGACCCGTGTGCCTAATTTCATAACGCTAGGACAATTGGACGAAAGTGACCTAGAGATTTTGATGACCGGTCAGTGAGTGAGTGGGTGAGGTGAGGTGCCAAAATTAGCTATTTTTACAGGGACATATTTCAGGATCTACCAAAGCTATATCTATGGAATTTGGTATACTGCGTAAGTACTAGTATATAATTACGTAGGTATAATTTTATCTTTGCACTCGCAAGACACTGAGCTACAGGAGGGTTAAAAGTGCGTCGAAACGGTTCGTGTAAATTAGGTAGTGCACGGCTTGCGCGCGGCCTGCTGGAAATAGGCCTGCGCACTTCCGTGCGCTTTGATTTAAATATAATTGGAATCTCGGGATCGGCTCCAACGATTTTCATGAAATTTAGTTGGGGGTTTCGGGGGCAATAAATCGATCTAGCTAGGAAACATTTTTAGAAAATGTCATTTTATTCGTGTTTTATCGAATACCGAGCAAAGCTTGGTCAAATAGCTAGTAATAATTATAATAATATATTTGCCAAATTTGAAATTTCACACAGTTTAGTAAAATTAACTTCTACATAAATCACAACTCACCAGCTGATACTCGTAGAATGACAAATTCTAAATGTCTTGAGACTCGAGAGTAAAGAGTCGAGAGCCTCTTGCTGCATCGTATTCGTCCTAATTCTTTCAAATTGAAAGAACATTCAAGATTGGATTATAATTTATATGGGCTTTTGTGTCAACCCAAACAATTATTATTGAAGTGAAAACTTCTTTAGCGGCGTTGAGCACTTTTGTGGGATGGGTAAAAACTGAAACTCGCGTCAGATTCTCATGCTGATCGAAAATCAGGGAAAAAACGTAGGACGGTTGGAGAGTAGTGTTGTAACATCGAAATCGATTAATCGAACAATCGATTGTTTTTTTTCGATTGTCGATATTTTTTAATCGATTGTAAGGGTTTCGATCAATTAAAAAAATCGATTTTTTAAAAATCGATTTTCATAAAATATGGGTTAAAAATTTAATCGATTGTAAGGGTTTCGATTAATTAATGATTAAAATGATCGTTTTTTTTTAATTGATTTTCATAAAAAAATGGGTTAAAAAAATAATGCACAACGTTAATACTTAATCAAGTTTTCACTTCTGCCGGCACTCCCAGAGTGCAACTCGTCTTTTTAGGGTTCCGTAGCCAAAATGGCAAAAAACGGAACCCTTATAGATTCGTCATGTCTGTCTGTCTGTCCGTCCGTATGTCACAGCCACTTTTCTCCAAAACTATAAGAGCTATACGATTGAAACTAGGTATGTAGATGTAGTCTGTGAACCGCATTAAGATTTTGATATAAAAATGGAAAAAATATTAAAATTTTTATGGGTCCCCATAGGTACAACTGAAACAAATTTTTTCGTCTAACCTATACGTATAGGGTATCTATGGATAGGTCTTCAAAAATCATATTGAGGTTTCTAATATTATTTTTTTCTAATCTGAATAGTTTGCGAGAGAGACTCTTCCAAAGTGGTAAAATGTGTCCCCCCCCCTCTAACTTCTAAAGTAGGAGCATGATAATTAAAAAAAATATATGATGTACATTATTATAAAAACTACCAACGAAAATTGGTTTGAACGAGATCTAACAAGTAGTTTTTTTTATACGTCATAAATGGTAAACCATAATTTAACTTTCATTAAATCAACTAAAATAAAAAAATAAATCAAAAACCTTTTAATTTTATAGAAATAAACCTTATTGCTGCTACGGAACCCTTCATGGGCGAGTCCAACTCGCACTTGGCCGGTTTTTTATTTTTAAATTAGGTTTTTGCAATATAACCTTAATAGTTAATGGTATTCTGTCTATAGTCCAGAACAATAATTTTTCTCTCACTTTTTTGGTAAAAAGTGGGACCCGTGCGAGTTTCTTACGCCGGTTCTTCTCGTCGGGGTAGTTCCCGAACCGGTGGTAGGCATCAGGTAGACATTCTGAAAAAAATTGATTCAAAACTCAGAAATAAAACATTTTTTATGTTTTATTTTTTATTTTAGTCCGTTTAAACTTTGTGCAATAAATAATCTAGACTCCTCTATTATTATTTATTTGACAAAACGAGGGTAGTTAAATTATTTCCAAACAGAAGGCTTAATATTGAAAAAAGGTTGGTTTCATTAACATTAATTTCGTTAATTGATGGATGTGTTTAGTAATTTGACGATAGAATTAATGAATAATATAATTAGTACCTAGAGGCTAGAAGACCGAACTTTGTTCCTAGTTTAGTACGAAAGAAAAAACACTCATTGGCCATTGCTCAATAAAATCACGTTTTCAGATACATCTATATCTATACTTATTATAAAACAAAGTCGCTTTTTTTCCCTCATGTCCCTTTGTTCCCTTTAATCTTTAAAACTACGCAACGTATTTTGATGATTCTTTCAGTGTTAGATAGCCCATTTATCGGGGAAGGTTATAGGCTATATTTTATCACGCTAAGACTAATAGGCGCGAAGAAATAGAGGAAAATGTGGAAAATTACTTGAAAGGGCTAACTTGAACGCGCTAATCTCAGGAACTACTGGTCCGATTTGGAAAATTATTTCAGTGTTAGATAGCCCATTTATTGAGGAAGGCTATAGGCTATATTTTATCACGCTAAGACTAATAGGAGAATGTGGGAAAAAACGGGGGAAGTTATTTGAAAGGGCTTATCTCGCGAACTACTGGAGCATTTTTTATGTTATTTGGCACAGATAAGAAGTAGACCACGTGAAGGATCATAGGCTATCGATTTTAATCATTTTTTCAGTGGCTATATATGTATTTTATACCCATGCGACGCCGGGGCGGGTCGCTAGTATATTATAAAAATATAAAATCATAATTTATTTCCTAAGACTAACCACATTCAAAATTGCATTTAAATATTCGCAACTGAGATACCGATCAAATACAAGATAAAAATAAAAGATAAAACTAGTATCGCCATTAAAATATCAAAATTCAAAGGCCATTTTTCACGCTGACCAATTGACTTGTGTCAGCAATAACCGCCGATGGGAACGACTGAATCTTTCGACTGTTAGCGATGAAAATATCTTTTCAAGGTTCACTGGTGTCGGAGGTTGCTTACACGATTACACTGTTGAACGATTCATTAGCTTTGCCTGTTTTCTTTTAAATAACAAACTCTAATTTATATCTAATATGTCTAGATATTCAGTCAGACAGATCTATGGACAATACGTAGAGCAGTAGGTGCTAGCGATAGTGCGTATCCTTTGTGTTATCGTAGTGAGTGTCGAGTAGGATGACGAATTCGTTGCCAGAGATAAGGCAAAATACTCCATCATGGACAGTCGTCCAGGCACCATAAACTATTGTTTGAAAATTCTATGGACGCCAAAAGACAATATTATAATGTATTTATTATAAACTTTTTAAATGCCAGTAATTGGGTGTTTTACTTTAGACAACACACACACCTTAGAAGTGTTACAATGTATCTATATTATGTACTCCCTTCTTGAATGGCGTTATGACATTATGACATAGCTTTTAAATATTCAGTTATTGCGAGGTCTCAATGTAATAACAATTTTGTATGAAACATATTTTAAGGCCGTCCCTCGAGCAAACGACCTTGGCCATACATTTGCCGCGTTGCCGAGATCGCACCAAAACCCTATTTTTTTTATTTATCTTAGTTCAAAATTGTCCTAAAAAAAATTTAAAACGGGGAATAGGTATGTAGTTTATGATATTGTCGATCTATTGGCGTGTGTTTCAAATAAAAGTAATTTGTAAATCCTAAGGAGATGCTGAATGTATGCTTGAATTTTAATAAATTGGTTTTACTTTGGAAGCTGATATCATAAGTATAATAAACAAAAATAGAAAATTTAAAACGGGGAAAGGAATGTTAATATACTGAAGATTATTGCTGTATTTTTATTATAACTTTGTAGCTTTCAAATTATGAGTTTATAAAGCTTGAAATACGGTAAATTACGGAATCTCCGTAAGGAACGCGCTTAATAATAAAAAAAAATGTGTTTTTTTATTATTAAATAAGGGGGAAAACGTGCAAACGGGTCACCTGATGGTAAGTAACTACCGTCGCCCATGGACACTCGCAACATCAGAAGAGCTGCAGGTGCGTTGCCGGCCTTTTAAGAGGGAATACGCTTTCTTAAAGGTTTGCAGGTCGTGTGTACTTAGGGACACACAAAAATGTGACCCCTCTCGTTTTTATTCTCGATCGAAGGAAAACAGTTTTTATTTAGACCAATATCGGTATTTTTGAATAAATTAAGAGCTTTCGTTGCTTAAATGTTAACGACTTCATAAACTTGAAAAATAAACCTTCCTATAACTGGAATAAGTCCAACTAGGTCTTTATTCTGATTTTCTTACGGAACCTAAGATAGTTTAATGTCTCTCTGGGATGATATCAAGGTTTTTTATGGTTTGTTACCGCTGTAAATCCTGGCGAACAGGAGTAGCAGTGGTGGAAATGTGTGGTACTACTACCCGGTACAAATGATGAATGGCCTTCAAATGTATTTATGAGATGTATCTATTTCTGTGTCCGTCTATTTATGGAATACCCTATATCTAGTATATATTCAGTTCTCAATCGTTTGATGGTGATAATAGGTCATTTGAGTGATCTGTGACGCAGTGGATGCTGTCCAATTAGCTTCAATTCACTTGTAAATGTTGACTACGGTTGAGGAATTTACATTGAGTCAACATTTCAGTATCAAACAGTGATTATTATTATTCCACGAGTATATATTCTCTACGTCGATTATGATTAATAGTAATACACAATAATATTATAGTTTCGATATGGGATGCAATCCAGATATAATTAAAGTTCAAAATAGTTTGATCATTAAATGACAAAGGAGTTGTGACTTGTGAGTAACCAAAATTCAGTTTATGAAGTGCCTTAATATCGAGGCAGTACTGAAACGACAAATAATTAATAAATTGTAAATAAAATAATTGGGGTTCTTTTCTAGGCAAGTCGCGGGTAAGATGTAGTTTATTTACAAAAATAGGACAAGCGAGATAAATCACAATTTATCCGTAAATAAGTATCCCACCAAAACATGAAAATGTTAAAATGAGCCAAGCAAAATATTGCATAGCTATTCAATACTTCTGTCGTAAAAAGTTTTCAGATCACATTCAAGCCAAGCCTTCAACTTATTTTGTAATTTAAATCAACATTCAGTAAATGTATCAATAGATTTCTTTATTTTATAATTATGGCTTAGCAATAAGCACTAGAGAAATAATCAGCTACTAATTGGATTTATTGGGTACCATCGGCCACATATTAAAACACTTTACGCTTAGGGGAGGGGGCCAGCCCCCTAATTGTTTATCTCCAAACCAACTAGCAACAGACTAGTTATAGCCACGATTAAACTACCATGGTCTTAACCAGACCAGTAGCTTAGACCCTTTCGCAAAAAAAAAAGCCGTCTGTGTGAGTATGAACTCCTCCCAATATGCAGTTTTATATTTGTTTCTATTGTGCTTATTGCCAAGCCACTATAATAATTATAAAATAAAGAAATCTATTGATACATTTACTGAATGTTGTTTTAAATTACAAAATAAGTTGAAGGCTTGGCTTGAATGTGATCTGAAAACTTTTTACGACAGAAGTATGTGCAATAGTGCAATATTTTGCTTGGCTCCTTTTACATATTTTCATGTTTTGGTGGGATTTCATTTCTTTTTTGAAGGTTTTTTTTTTTCTTTTCTTTTCAGCACACGTTATAACTTTTCTGTACTTAGCTTAGCACCCATTCCCTATCTCCTTCATATTTTTTCTTTGAGGCTTCGTTAGTTCTATAAGTGGACAACGTAACGTAAATACTTCTGAGTTCTGAGTCGATTATTATATTATATATTACATAAATGACTCTTAAGCTAATACTTGAATGTGGTCATTTTTGTCTTTACCGTTGAATACATAACAGCACTGGCCACTGTTGTAAGCGTCTCGACGTTCCTCGCAGGAAAGGAGCACACCTTATTTCATGTGATAACTTAAAACTCCACTAATAATTGTATCGAGCAAGTAAGGGGTGTATATCTCAGTACTGATTAGTGATTACATTTATATTTAAATGGAATTCAATTACTGTTTCATTATTAACGTTGTTAATATTATTTTTTATTTAATTAATACCATTTCATTAAGTTCATAACTAACTTAAAGCCTTTTGTACGTCAAACAAACATTATGCAGTCGAAACTCATACTGTTCTTGCAAAGTTACAAACATAAAAATCTTTTATTTTATTTAATAAATTATTATACTTTTTGAATTACCTATTAAGTATATTATTTTTCAATTTCAGTTTTTAGGTTTCCCTGCCCAAAGGCTGAAAACGGGGCCCTATTATTAATAAGTCTTCGCTGTCTGTCCGTCGTACATCCGTATGTCACCACTCACCAGGCTGGATCTCGAGAACTGCAATAGCTAGACAGTTGCGATTTTCACAAATTATGTACTTCTGGTGTCGTTATAAAAGCTAATAGTCCAATCAAAATAAAACAAATTATTAATGGGGGGCCTCATACAACAAACACGATTTTTTTCTATTTTTTGCTCTATATCCATAATGGTAACACTAAGGTTTTTGAAAATTTCAGAAAACGCTCATTTGTATGTTAACTTTAATAATTAATAATAAAAATTAAATAAACTTATTATTTAAGGGGGGCTCCCATACAAATTTACGGTACGGAACCCTATGTACGCCAGTCCAACTCGCACTTGGCCGGTTTCATAATTTTTCCTTTCATTGTGAATAAAGACCTATCTGAGTACCAAATTTCAAGGTTCTAAGTCTGCTAGAAGTACCTTAGAATTTTGATGATCTATATGTCAGTGAGTGACAAAATGTAGTAACTTTGACCATCCGTAACTCCTAAACTATTTATTGAAATTTCATGTAATTTGGAGGTTAAGCTAGTTTTAATACTTGCTCCTAGTGACCGAAATTTTAAATCCCTAGCTTTGTTAACATCGTAGATAAAGGGGGTGTGAAATAGCCGCGAACCGCTTCGAGAAAAGTATGGTACGGCCGTGCCTTTGCTAAAAAGCTTGGCTGGGGCACTGCCGTGCCCCCAGATTTACAATAACAAGCTGTGATTGAAACATTATTCATTTTCCTTATACCATATTCCTCTGATTAAACATTATTATTGTAACTAGTAACTTCATATTACAGTATGAGTCTGTATATTATTTTAACATACCATATCAGATATAAGCACATAAGTAGGTAAGTTAAGTACCCACTTAATTATTAAGATTTATAGTTGAATGTCAAACGACCTGAAATTCTGCATTACTCAATACGTTACATAAAACATGATATGACCTACAGAACAGCACTACATGCCTATATTCGGATATCCACTTGTACAAAACAGGACTTTTTCATTGAAAGCACACGAAAACGCTTCCAAAAGAAGCTTTTAATGGAATTAAATTGTGGAAAGCAGTGGAGTGCGCTAAAGTTTGCACTATGACCTTTCCAATGTTACAGTGTTTACAGATACACACTCGGTGAGTGCATCGGATGTTGTGGCGCGAGTGTGCACTCGGTTTTCGACCTAGCGCAGCAGTGCAATACGAGCGGTACGGCGAGCGCCCCCCGGCACCCCTACGCCTCGGCTGCGAGCGAGACCTAGCTGTATGCGGGTAAAGGTCACTGAAAAAAACATAACCCTCATTCGGCGCTCCGAGTTTTCACACAAAAAATTCTTACTTCTCGCAATACATCTAACTTAGACCCTAGCCGATGCCGATGGACTCGCGAGCCGGACGGGATGTGTGCCGATAAAATAATCACCTGTCGTTGCCGACTTCCTTTTAGGAGTCGGGCATTGAAGGAGCTCGGCGTGTCGATGGTGTGCTGGCGCGATAGGATCGCATGGGGCCCGCCGACAGAGCTCTGCCTGAACCACGGCAGCGATATTTTCCGTCGGGACTTGTGTTGTTTGGCATGGGCGGGCGCGGGCTGGGGCGGCGGCGGGGGGGCGGTCATCGCGAGGCACGTGCCGCGGGGCGGCGGGGCGCGCGCGCGGGATCTGTCGCGGCCCGCCTCGTCCGGTGCGGCTCGCGGCGGTGTCGCCACTGCCGTTAAGTCGCGCATCGCGTTGTTAGCTTATATCGCCTCGCTATCTTACGCCCGCGCCCTTTCACTACGCAGCCTCTGTATTGAGCCACGTTTCCGAATTCATTTAAATCTAACCCTCAGTGAAGGGCACGTCTCAGCACTTCTTACGAAAGAGCTAACACGATGATGCGCTGCGACAAATTCGGAACACTTTGCCCGTAGTGTGTAGTTAACTTTTTCCTTTACTTAATGAAAAGTTAGAGCCGCACACTACTGTAATTACAAGTTTTAATGAAAATAATTGCTCGAACAATTATTAAGTATGTTTAACAGTATTTTAATAATATAATTTGCGTAAAACATTAAATACTTACGACACCATGAAATATTTCGGAACAGGTGGTCCATGCTACACAATTTTATTTATATTCCCAGCTAAATTCTCTGTCGAAAACTGAAGTAAGCACAGCAAAATAACCGCGTTATTTAGCGCGTATTCAGTGTCCAATTAGTGAAACGCAAATTTTTCGCTAATAATATTAAATGTAGTTCATGGGCAACAGTATGTAGCGGGGGCTCAATTGGTGGGCAAACAAGGGGGCGCTCGCGGTGAGACACACCATTGTGAACTACATCTAATTACTAGTGTCTTTGTGCGGGTATTTTTAGATACTTGTAGCTGTGGTTCACGTTTATCATCAGACTGGCTTTTTCATTTAATATAAGACAAACAGACGAAATTAAAGTGAAATATTTCAGTAAAAATTGAACGGATACATTGTTTTAATCTTTTTGCAGTTTGCGGCAACCGATATTCCGGCGTTGTTCCCTTGAAGTATTCCCGGAGAGCGGGCTGCAGGTGCAATCAACGCTTCATCGCTCCGCTTTTACAACGTCCTTTTGAAAATCCCTTGTAATAAAACACTTGATATTAGGGCAGCAGGCCAGACCTTTGAGCCCTTTAACTTGAGCAGAAGCGCTATGAAATTAAGAGATCATCCCATCCACTTTCAATTTTACATTGAAGTTGAATTGGGATGATGACAAGGTCAAAGATTAGTGAATTGTGTTATTAAAATAAAGAAATGACGGTAAAAAATAAGTGTTTCCAAAATTTCAGCTTGATAGCTTTATATTTAATTTTTTTTTGTTACGCGCCTTCAAAGTTGGATATTCAAGTAGATTTCTTTTTAATTAAATTTCTTAATATTTGTATACCGTTCGATAATTACTTATGTAATTTAAAGCAACTTTTGTTATGAAACCACTTTCGTAAACGCAATAATTAATATAGCTACCGAACAAAAATCTCCCGCGATGCCTACAAACAGCTCTAAGGTGACGTCATAATCGAGTTGCATTTTGTATGGAGCGTTTCGGGCAGGTCCATTTTATGAGATGATTGAATTGTCATATTATCTTGGTGAATTTTTAAGCTATCAGAGTAATTCTTTCACCGATGTTTCTATTTTTTAAAGGTCTTTCAATTTCTAATAAGAAAAAAAAATAGTCATCATGCCTATTGCATACGGCTGTCAGCTACCCAATAATAACTTGTTTATATTATCAGGGACGTTTTGAAGCTATACATCATTCGTTGACGTGCAAACTGTAGCTAGAGATAGTGTATCTGCATCCATGACAATGACTGGAGATAATATCGTGTCTATTTAAAGTGGTTCAGGCAACCTTTAACACTGTGAATTGTGATCCTTGTTGTGTGCATATTACATTTATAATCTAACCTGCGACGTTCTCGACGCATTTGATTTGATCTAATTTGGATCAGCTTAGTCGCTTGTCACTTACGACTTACGAGTTACGACAATCCGAGGTTGAGCTAATCTTGTGTTTATATCATGCCTTTTCTTTTTTTAGGGGTCCGTTGGGTACGGAAGGGTAAAAACGGGACCCTATTACTAAGACTACGTTGTCTGTCCGTCTGTCCGTCTTGTTGGCCTGTTTTTGCTCTATAACGGTACGGAACCCTTCGTGCGCGAGTCCGACTCGCACTTGGCCGATTATTTATATTCGAGGAGCTAAAGAAATAGTACAATATTTGACCCAGTGTTAACTTTAACGCTGACTGGCGAGTTGGCGAGGACTCCTAAATGCTATGGTCTATTAATTATAATATACACAGACATATAGATAGTCCATTGAAATGTTACATTTGCTTTGCATATGTTAGGGGGGTCAATAGAAGCTTAGCCTTAAGTTTGTGGGGTCGCCACTCTTGTCCCCCGGCCGCCATCTTTAAAAAAGTGCTGACAACACTATTTTCGTGATAACTCGGAAACTACACGTCTTACAAAAAATTGTAAGAACATACTTTGTTGCAAATTATTTTGCCTAAAAATATGTTTATATAACTTTTTACCCTAATGTAAAAATTTAAAAAGTTATAAGCAAAAAAGTGATAAAAATTTTGAAAATGTTTATTATCACTTTTTAACTTTTTTTAATACATTTTACAAAAAAAAAATACCTTAAACCAACCCTGTAGATGATCAAATTCAATGAAAAAGATACCTTGATCCCATGAAATCAATTTTCTGCAGATACAACGGAAACTATTGAACCGTGGGTGGCTGCAGAAAAGCGGGCCTAAAATGCTATACATATTATAGTAGGCATGTACAGACTAGTAATAATGGTAGGCATACTATAATATAGTTTATGTAGTGTAGTAGGCATACTGTAAACTGTGGCTGCAGAAAATCAGGCCTGAAATGCTTTATAGAATAGTAGGCATACTGTAGAGCATTTTAGGTCTGCTTTTCTGCAGCCACACATGCTTTCACAGTTTCCTTTGCATTGCAGAATATTAATTTCATGAGTTTGGGGGGGATTGCGGGATATTTTTCTCAAGAGATCATCTACAAGGTTGGTCTAAGGCACTCTAAGATAATTTTATTGTAAAATGTGTTAAACAAAGTTAAAGAGCGATAATAAACCTTTAGAAAAAAATTAACACTTTTTGCTCATAACTTTTTAAATTTTTAATTTAGGGTATAAATGTATATGAACATAATATTTGTAGGCAAAATAATTTGCAACAAATTATGTTCTTAAATTTTTTTGTTAAACTTATAGTTTCCGAGGTATCACGAAAATAGTGTTGTCACCCCTTTTTTCAAGATGGCGGCCGGGGGACAAGAGTGGCGACCCCACAAACTTGAGGTTAAGCTTCAATTGACCCCCCTAACATATTCCGAAAATAAAATTGCGTCCTCTAATAAATGCAATACTCGGTCCTAAAATTGTAACATTTCAATGGACTAAGATATAAGTGTAACAATGCTCAAAATAAAACGGTCGAATATTGATTATCCACTACCCTCATTACGAGTCTGACAATATTTAGATTCAAATTGTATCAGGTTCATAGACGAATAGACATGGCAAGTAAAGGTAAAAAGTGTGTCAATAAATTGGCTTGGTTTCGACAGTTTTGGGGCCATTTGAACAAGTGAAGAAGAACATTGACTTATGTTAGTATGAAGTTTTTTTTTTGTCAAATAAATAGACTGGCAAGGTCACTGTCCTCCATTATACAAGTACGCTGGACTAATGATACCCTTTGAAATGACAGCTATTTTTTGTGCCTATTTGAAGCGGAATCAGCTCCCCCAATATTCGGGAAGAGAACTAAATTTGACGTAAAAATTGGCGCTGATAGCAGTAGTGGGAGTACTTGGAACTAATACTAGTTTCTACCATGGAGGTATACTATTATCTGTGGTTTCTACAACCAATAGCGATTGAGCGGCCATTTGCAAGTTACGTCAGATTTAGTTCTCTTCCCGAACATTGGGGGAGCTGATTCCGCTTCAAATAGGCACAAAATATATCTGGGTATCATCAGTCCAGCGTACTTGTATAATGGAGGTCAGTGGGCAAGGTTCTTATGACACGTAAATTTTGGAACTAATTCTCATACGGTACGGTGTCATTTGATAGACGGCTGTAGGCTGTAGCCTAAGCAGAGACACCGACGCTATAATGTCATCTAAAACTTACAAGATCCGTGTAATATTTTAAAGCCATATCATCAGTTGTAAATCTTTGATCAAGATACAATAAACCTGTTCCATCGTTTTATTAATATCTTTGAGACTTTATTGTGTGTAAAATGGGCCCCTGCAGTGTCGGTGCTCTTGCAATTTGCTGCTGCGTTTCAGTCCAACAAAGTTGATCGGCTAGCTCGAAGCTAGCGCCTTCTCCCCAATAGCTCCCATTGTTATAATCATCATATTATCATTGTTATAACTAACAACTAACTATATAGACGGTGAAATCTAAAATATAAAAATGAATCGCAAAATGTGTTGGTAAGCGCATAACTCAACAACGCCTGGACCAATTTGGCCAATTCTTTTTTTTAAATGTTCGTTGAAGTTCAAAGATGGTTTTTACGGCGAGAAAAAATCAAATAATTGCCGGAAAAACCCTTAAAACAGCCCTTTTTTCCCATACAAACATTTTCTAACTAAAACCATACTAATGCCCTTAAGGCACATTAAGGGTGGAAAGGTTTAGGCGCAATCGCCACGGGGTTCTTCTGAATATTATTAAATGAGTTACACGTTTGAACGTTTTATAGATGCTTCGGCACTAATAGGTTAGCTAAAGGTCTAATAAATAAAAAATAAATCTATACATATATAATAAAAGTGTAGAAATGAAAATTTCGTACATTAAAGATATTCAAAAAATAATAAGCGGGGGGTGTCACTACATCGCTATAGAAGTTAAAAATGTGGTTAGTTTTTTGTCTGTCTGTCTGTCTGTATGTTTGTTCCACTATCACACGAAAACTACTGATCCGATTTGAATGCAGTTTTCGCAGATATAGGTATTTGTCTTCTTCTAACTTAACATCTGGTGTGTAAAAATTTTTCCCCCCACCTCTCTAAGGGGATGAAAGAGGGGGTCAGATTTTGTATCAAACTTTTTTCTTTAACATAAAAATTACTGATCCGATTTGCATACGGTTTTCGCAGATATATTTGTCTTCTTCCAACTCAACATCTGGTGTATAAAAATCTCCCACCCCCCACCCACCCCTTCTAAGAGAACCAAAGAGGGGGTCAGATTTTATATCAAACTTTTTTCTTTAATGGACTTACTTCATAATATTATTAACTATGTTTTTTAACTTAGCATCTGGTGTATAACATTTCCCCAAACCCCCCCCCCCCCCCCCCCCCACCCCTCTTAGGGGACAAAAGAGACGGTTAGATTTTGTATTAACTGATGAAGTAGAAATACTTTAAATGGCAAAACAACGTTTGCCGGGACAGCTAGTTTCCTATAAAAATAAGTACTTAATCAAATTTTTTTATAAAGATAAAGTTAAAGTTTGAAAAGTACAGTTTTAAGCCAAATTGAGCGTGAACCGCGTAAACGTAAACGCTCTTAAGATAAGATCATGTAGCTAGTCTAATAATTTAGGTTTGAAAATGTTTTTTCGAGAAAATTAAAACGTTGATAAAAAGTTTTAAAAATGTTTGCAAGACTTTTGACCACCACCAAAACCAAATTATTAACTTATGTATTGCAAAGCAGTAGATATTTTTTATATATTCTTTTGATAAATAATGAAGGAGTAAAGTGGTTTCATTCAACGATTTGGAGGTGATTTGGTTTTTTATTTCTTTATTATGTGATACCGATAGAAAAAATATGGCAAAACCAAATTACGTATCATATCATGTAGATTACTATTTTTTTTTCAGATATAATTTCTGTGTTAATGCCGATGAAAAGTTGTTTCATCTGCACGTTATTTCGAAACAGCATAGATTACTAATTTTTTTTTCAGATATAATTTCTCTGTTAATGCCGATGAAAAGTTGTTTTATCTGCACGCTTATTCCGAAAGAGCAGCCTTAAGAGCCCGTCCTCTCTTTTCTACTGCTCTCTTCACACTCACGCCCGTCTTTCATATGCCAGGTGAAAAAGGATGATCGCCAAGTTAGCGGGCAGATAGAGGTTTTCTGTTTTTAAAGGGTTTTTTTTTAATATTGAAGTGGTAAAAAGTTATTCCAACACTTTATAGACGACTTTCTCAACAGTACATTGTATTTTTTTCATACCAGTAAGACGTCAATACAATTCATAAAAAGGTGATATTCTAAACCTTTTACAGCAAAAATCACAAAAATGTCGCGTGTTTGAGTTGGATTATTTAAAGATACTTAAAAAAAATAAAAAATCTAGCTGCAACACTATATTATAATTGAAATGATCTTACATGTTGTGCATTAAAACTTATAGAAATACTGTATTTTAACTGTTAAATCACGTCTGTTAAATGAGCAAAATCGGCAAAATTTCGTATACGGACTCTTAACGGTTATCGAGTGTTGAAAAAGTTGACAAAATCACGACACCCAAAACGCTAATTATTAACGAATTTACCGCCTCTAACTTCGAAAAAAAAAATTTTCACAAGTTAATTCTTTTTTCAAATCTTTACTAAATCGGAATATCGATATTATGTCACCAAAAGGATTCACGATGGATACCGCTTGACCCATTATAACAGCTGAGCATTTAGCCGAAACTTTTTCGTTTTCGCTTCGTTATAGAATCGCCGATCAGAATGTATGGAATTGACATAAGACGAGTCGAACGTCAACGTCATATTAACGAACGCTTATGTCAATTCCATACATTTTCATCGGCGATTCTATAACGAAGCGAAAACGAAAACATTTTGGCACACCCCCCTGGGCTGGTGTGAGATTTGTACACATCGAATCACGATTCGCCATGCCGACTGGGCACACAAAGGCGCGACCACTCGTCCGTGCTTAACACTCATATTGTAGAGTTCCTACCGTTATATCACAACATTTAAACTTATAACAAAATTAAAAGAAATAGAGAAAACATTATTTTTCTACATTTAGTTCCTTCTTTCTGTCATTGAAAGCTTTAATATGATTTAAAAAAAATAGGAAATAACTAGCTGTCCCGGCAAACGTTGTTTTGCCATACTTATAAAGTATTTCGCCCATATTATTAATTTATTTTATTGGAGTGACTAATTAAATATGGCACCATGCAGGCAACGTCCATCGCAATCCCGTCACACAAACATTGGTCGCCTTCAGTCTTGAGTTGTAATTATTTACTATTATTTATTTAACAAATGCACTTATCAATATTATACCCAGTAGCCGATTCTCAGACCTACTGAATATGCATACAAAATTTGGTAAAAATCAGTAAACCCGTTTCGGAGGAGTACGGTGACTAACATTGTGACACGAGAATTTTATATATAAGATGTACCTAGAGATTCCATCTGTTATACTATAATATTACATATTTTATTACATTTAAAACTATGACAAGATTAAAAGAAATAGAAAAAATAATGTTGAGTTCCTACTGTAATCAGAATCACACAATTTAAAACTGTATAAGATAAAACCAAGATCGAAAAAAATAGAAAAATAATATTGTTTAGTGTTTATTCAACAGAAATATGTTTACAACATTCATTACTTTCATCTCAGACCAAACTATAACGTGATTTGATAAACAAGCTTATTTTATTTTCGTTTATTGGGGTCTCCAAATAGACTTACATTTTATAATAAAGTAAAGTTTTATAAGATTTACTAAATGTAAAACCAACGGCGGTGGCCACAGATGAATAATTAGTATAGGAAAAAATAGAGATCTAGAGAGCAAAGAGTAGATTATTATTATAGGAAAGTATATGTAACTGTGCGAGTGTGTATTATATATAAGGGTATGTTGAAGGTTAAATCGAATGTTAAAGTATCATTTAAGCCAAACCAAATTATAGTATGTATTGCTACATTTAAAATACCTTATTTATGTAGCAATGGAGACTATAATTTGGACTAGAATATACAGCGACATACATATTTAATATAAAAATTATTTATTTAGACCGTGGTAGTGCTCTTCACAAAAAGCGATGGGAAAGCCTCGCGCTCAACGGCCCTTGTCCGATACGTTAGAAAACAATGGCAGTTAGTGGCTTGAAAGACCTGCAGGCTTAGCATGGTCACCATATAGAAACGGTTACTTTCTACGGAAGACAAAGTGATAACCCGCCATTTTGTTACTAAAATATGTCAGTATGTCCATTCTTTCCCGTTTACAATGTTGTTATGCTAAGCCCGCAGGACAGGAATCTATAGCGTATATTTCATACTATAGTAAAAAGTTTAGTTTATTACAGTTTCAGACGTTTCGCAGCGAGCTCGTTTCATGACCTTGACAACAATTCGTTTGGACTCACTCCATTTCTGTCCATCCAAAAGTTAGAAGTACATTAGGTAATTGGTTCGTAATTGCTAATTCATCAAAACAAATTGTATAATTCGAGTGGATATCGTTTTCCTTCTAGATAGAGTTGTAGATTATATTTGGGAGTACATGGGTGTAATTCAATTATTAATTATTTATTCAAATCGTAGTTTGAACCCGATTTGAACGGTACCCGATTATGCTGTAGCCATCGTTAGTTTGTTGCAATAGGCTTAGCACATTAGAAATGCAAGAAATATAAACATTGACATTAAGTTATCCCTAAATCCTAATGTTTCTTTTTCTCCCTCTATAATTCATCCTCTACAAAATTATAATGGTCGATGCGAAGCGCACATGCCCGACACATACTTAAGCCAAACCACAGAATATATACATAGTATAAGTAAGTTATCTTCATACAAAGGCACTGCGCGCGGCTTGTATGTGTGCGCCATAGTATCAAATATCAATACGTCACCGCACGCACACTTATTAAAATCTCGGACCGTTTTCGGACCATACCAGTCGGGGCTAACACTTTACGCTGCACGCCCGCGTCGCGCCACGCCGCGCCAAACGAATCAAAAATGTCCGATCATAATCGCAGGAGTAATAAATATTGCTGTGTGTTAATTGTAAATCAGATATTAATTATACACATAAAGCAAAGTTCGAATCATAAAAACAGATTTGTTTATAGTAGGTACCTATAAGAGACAGGCATTAGTTTTTAATGTTGTTTTAAAGGGTATATTTATAATTTTATTTAGACATCGGATTATATGCACGATCCAAGTGCCGAAATATGCATGCAAATATGCACGAAAATTGGCCGAAATATGGACAATCAAGAGTCACTTATTAAAAGTCGGAAGACCGCGACGTTGCCGCTGTTCATGCGGTTGAGAACGAAGCGCGGACAGCCGCTTGCCGCTCCCACATCACCACGCCGCGCCCGCGCCCCTGCCGCGCCGCCTAAAATTGACAACCCTAAGACAGTAGGTAATTAAATCGCGGATTGGGCCGGAGTTACCCTACTTCCCCTCCTTTTACTATGATATTAGTTGTACCAACAGAATTCCCACTGGCGAAACCCGTTTAAAGAAGTGACGACTCATGCCACGATACTATAAAGTTCAAATTCCGACCGCGCAGTGCTAGGTGCCTACAAATATATTTGCCTACATCTCCGCTCTCTTTCTATCGCATAACTCGTACCTTTTCTGAAGAAATCAGGGTTGTCTGTTTTTAAAAATATTATTATAATCTTTATATTTAATTAACTACATTATATTTAACTCGAAATAATCTAAGATATTATGTCTTAGTACTACGTAGATTTAATTATCATAAATTCGCGTGTAACTAGTTACGCGTACTTAGATTCGATAGGTACCGTATCTTAATTATTGAAACCGGTCTATATTACCTACTTAAAGTGTTTGTATAACTTAGTTATTTTTGTAAACAGATGAGGTTTCGAATAGTACGCATCACGAAATATAATAGCAAAGACGCGACACCAACCTACGATGCTTACTATTAGTAATAAATAATAATTAATACCTAACCTTAATAATTAATGTGATTTTTTTTCAATGAAATACCTTTATTAATTATACGTCTACGAAGGTAACCCAACTCATATATTCTACTTCAACTAGTATTTAAAACTATTTAAATCATAAGTAATCGTAATTTGACTCTATAATAAATTGTACAAAATTTAAATCTATAATAAATAATAATAAAACAATTAAAAAAGTTCTTAACTCTCATCGTCCTTAGGGAGCTTAAAGAAAGTTAAATTTGGTTCACATTCCGTGTTAAGACAGTTAAACACTGCGCAATATTTCTTTGCCCTTTTTTATTCATCCATTGTGATCAGATTAACTTATCAATTCTGATTTCTGTGACAGCGAATGAATAAGTACGCAGGTAGGCATGCAACGATCAACTAACTAAAAACTCGTGCGCGCGCGTCACCGCTCGCCTGTGAGTCCCTACTGAAGTGCCCCCCTAGGGGGTACTCACAGTTCGATCTCGATGCCTACAGGCGCGAGTGGGACAGGCCTGGCCAAACTGAGAACAGAACTACTTCGTAAGTAAAGCTGCAAATCCATTCTGAAGATGCAATGTCATACATAATGGCTATACATTTAGGTACTGATCCATCATTAAGATGCCAACATAATATCACGACTCCTTATTTTGATTATGTAGCAACTAATAATAATGTTATGGCATCAATACATTACCAATTACTAAGACTAATATGACAGAAAACGGATTACATAGCAAGACATAACAGGGTAACTCTATCGAGCACTTTTCAGCGCTATTACATTATTTTCCAATCGCGTTTGCTTCGGACAGTTCTCGCGTTGCTTTGTTATAGTTATAGAAAATAGGATTTAAGCTTATTTTTTCATTTCTGTCCTGTAATTTAACTAACACCAATTTTACAACAAGTAGAAAATCATCGCAGAATTTCTTCCATCGTTTTGTTAAAAGTTTAGAACTACGCAAAATTTACAAATACCGACGAATCACTAATACCTACTTATGAAGTTTTCAACAACATTTCTCTCGTTAGCTTTTTATTAAACTTGTTCGCCCGAATTTGTATGATGTCTTCAGCTGTTTGATGCCTTAAGAATTCTTTTGTCGGAGCTGAATACATACCTACCGACATTGTAAAAGTTTTGTCCGTTTTATTTGACGTAAGTCTGAATGTTAAATAAAAATTCCTACCAAATCCACTTTTGTTCATTTGCGGATCCAAGCCGTGGCGAGTGGAAAGTAATCAATGCAAGATGCAAGGATTGAACTACTATAGCTAAAGTCATGAGACGTGGCACCTAAGGTCATTATTATTTGTGTGAAAACATAAAGGATTTTCCTTGTCCGGTTTGATTACTACAGTTTTAAGTACATCGCCTATTGGGTAGGCCTTTGGTTCGCACTCGCAGAGAGTGCAGGTTCGATCCCGGGAGGAGGCGTGTACCAATGAGACATTTTCAGATCTCAAGTACATAATACGGACGCTCGTACGGTGAAGGAAAACATCGTGAGGAAACCCGCACATGGTTGGTCCCAGACGTATTGACTAGTTCTTTCCTCTGGACTAGGCCGACTATGTTGCGAGAATGCCCTATGCGCTTGGACAACCATACAGGCACTTAAAATCTTGTCTCAGGCACTACAGTATTCGAAGAGTGGTTATTTGCTCTGAAAATGCTGTATAAATCATCGACAATGATGATAAGATGCAAGGGCCTATTTTATGTACATCGCCAACAAAATTATATGCAATTTCGCGGTTTTTAGGATAAGGACATGATGTTGTAAAATACTTAAAAATTACTTAAATAGTAGAGGGATCGCAAATAATCAGAAAGCGGGTAAAATATAATGCAGCGTATAGTGTACACCTAGTTCAAACCTGTATGTAGCGCATGTCACCGCTCCGTTGCAACTTTATTAACTTGCTTCATATTTCATCACTATTAACTAGGCAAGACTTGTTATAATGAGCGTCTATGTTCGTGCATATAAATATCTTATATATAAAATTCTCACGTCACAATGTTAGTCCACGAACTCCTCCGAAACGGCTTTTACCAAATTTTACCAAATTTTACTGATTTTTACCAAATTTTATATGCATATTCAGTAGGTCTGAGAATCGGCTACTCGGTACTTTATATATTGATAAGTGCATTTGTTGAATAAATAATAGTAAATTATTACAACCAGAGACTGACGGCGACCATTGTTTGTGTGACGGGATAGCAATGGACGTTGCCATGGTGACATACTTATTTAGTCACTTCAATAAAATAATATGGACTTCAATAAAATAATATGGCAAATATTATTTTATTGAAGTGACTGAATTGGTATTCTAACTGTTGCTTGTCAATACATTTTGGATAATGTTTTATATGTTAGAATGAATCTTAGTAAATTTACAACCAAAATTGACAGTCACGGAAGAAATACTAGAAATAAGTACAAACTAGAAATACCGGTGATCAGACTTAGTAAAGTTAGTAAATCTTTTAAAGGTCAATGTGTACGCCTTTACAATAAAATTACAGAAAACGTTCAAAATCTTTGGTTCAAAATGTAATTGGTTATACAAAGTAGACGGGCATTTTCAAAAAAATGTACCCTTGGTTTATACCTTGTCCCTTGACTTCGCTACAGATTATTTGTAAAAAATTACATAATAACATAATGTTATTTTACCGCGGGAGCAAAAACAAGTTTTCTTTTATTAAAATAAATTCACGCTTGTATAATTTTTTTTTTAGTACTTATGACATTTATAAGGGTTTTTATGTACCAAAATCTATTAAATGTACCTGTCCCCTTCCCAGAAGTTGTAAAAAAATCTTTAATAACTATTTTTTTTTCTTGAAGTAAGTTGCTTAAAATCATATTTTAGATTCCTAAATAGTTAATGTATCAATTGAATGTGTTGTTATTGAAAAATCTAACATAATTTAACTAAAAATTAATTAAAATTATAATCATGAAAAAACGACCCGACCGGAATGATCAGTTAAGTGACCGTTTTTTTTTAGTTTTATAAACATATTACAAAAATATTTCGGCACTAAATGATAGCACTATATTTCATTGTAGATCGAGAAACTCCAATTTGAATTTAGTAGTTCAAAATCTGCTACAAGACGCGGACACATGTTGGATGGTTCTTCAGGAACGGTTTCTTTGTTCAGATAAGTGACCATATTTTGTAAGCATTAATATACTTTCTCCAACTGTTATTACTGTTGACACATTGCAAAATTCGTTTAGTATTTAGTATAAAAAATGAAATTGTGATAACTATTATCGGTTATTTACAAACACTTTAAAAGTAAAAGAAAGTAGCGTTATGTGACTTCCGATTTGTGACTTTTCGTATGGTCACCTATAATGGAACGGACAAGTCACAACAGGCGGAAAGCATAAGGCTTAGTTCACATTTTAAATAAAATGTTATTTTTTTATTCACAGATTTTATTAAGAAAATTGGACATTTTTAAACTGGTACGATTGACGTACAAATATTTTTATTATTACTTATGTGTTAAGGTTACGCCGCGTTAAACTAAAAAATCGTGTAGGATATGTTTTAGATTGCTAATTTTCTTGTTTTTTAGTTTTGTTGATTGCTAGTTTTATTTTAGGCCGGGCCAGCCTCTCATAGAAAACAAGCAATGGAACAGCAAAAAATGGAAAGGGCGTAAGCGACAAAATGGTTTTTGTCGCGTAATTTAAAAACCATAAATACATTTCACATAAGCTATGAGCAAATTAAAGTGTATGCTTGAACCAATCTATGTACAAATTTTGGAAGCTTAAATTACTCTCCTCTGTTAGAAAAATAGGAATCCCTTTTTTTACAGAGGTCTTTTTGATTGATTATTTTGTGTTATAAAAGTTAACCAGTCGTGTTATGTTATGGGTAATTCAAAGACAAAGACATGATGAATACTGACAATGAACTTTAATTTCTTAGCTTTAGTCATTGCTGAGGAAAATCGATATCGCTACAGCCAAATTATCAAGGCGTCGACTTAACAATAACGACTATAGTATTTAAAATGTACCTAAAAGTTTTATTTCTTAAATAATTTTTGATTTTATTTCCACTACTTTTCCATCAGTAAAGTTGAAAATCATTTTGTGTCATTGATATTTGCAGATTTATAATAACTTATTGTATAATAACTTAGGAATTCGAAGACATGTGAACACATCTTTATGATTATGAGATGTTCGTCCCTCTAATTAATGAAGTTAAATCTGTGAAATCAAAGAATTTTCTACTTTTATAAGTAGTGCAACAGTAAAAATGTTTAAATAAAAGGTTTTTGCGTTATAAAAACTTCTTTAAATATGTTAAATATTACTACTCGTGTAAAAAAATGAAAAATAAACTAGTGTAGGTCACAAAGTCACAATACGGATTAAAAATAATTGCTACTCTTGTTGATCCTTGAAATTATCTATATTTTCTTTAAATAAACAATTAAATATGCATTTCACTAGATTAAATGAATGAAGAAATCCATTTATTGCTGTATTTTTTGTATTAAATTATATTTTACATTTAGTCACACAACGGAATCTGTTTCGGCGAAAGTTCGATTTTGTTTCAATATTATCAGAATAATATAACGTTTTCGGCGTTTTTTTTAACTTATTCCATTAGTTCAATATTTTTCCTTGTATATGACATTCAAATATAGGTAAATAAATGACCTTAAAAAATATAGACATATTTTTGCAAGGGTACACGTTTTTTTGAAAATGCCCAGACATCAAAATGTTGACTCAAGTAATATAAAAGATAAATCATAAATCATAATCCTAACAATGACATGCTCTATTTTTAATACAAAATTGAACTTTATGCGCAATATTTCTTTTTAAAGTTCATTTTTAAAAAGGCCAAGCCCTGGTAACACGAATGTAATTGAATACTTTGGCTAGTCGCCCAAAATAATCTCGTCCTAGTAGGACTAGATCTATTGTGATATCGGATAATATTATAGAGATCAACTACGATAACGTCATGGCGCGCCCCTCCAATATTCAAAACGTTTGAAGTGCGTTGTCAAAACGTTTTAAGTACGATTGTCTTGCGCGGTAGGCTAGTTATGATTAGTTGACCAACAAATCTTGGTAATAAGTGACATTAACTGAAATATTACGTGTACTGTGATTGGTTGAATACATAGAGAAATATGGTTGAATACTTACTACATACAAACTCTTTCATAAGGATGTGACTACACACATTGAAACAGTCAATTGGAGGGGCGCACCATGTTATCGTAGTTGATCTCTAATAAGAAGACTCCTAAGAAAATAATCAGCTAATTTTAGAATGACGCAAACTAGATTCCACAATACGTGCAGCACTCGAAGCCTAAACTTGCGTCACAGAACACTTATCTCTTCAAAAGTATCTCTTCAAAAGCGTTGACATCAACAGCATCACAAGATATTGACTTGTGTGTGATCCTTATAATGCAATATTATGTTACTATTAAAATACATCTTTGAACTCTTTTTATATAATGTTACCTGCTAGGGTTCGTAGGATTCGGAGAGAAAGACCTGGTGACTCTCTTTGAAGACTTTATTCACAAACACTAGCTCACACAAATCACTAAGTCCAAACACTAAGCACTAGATCCAAATCACTGAGCACTATCACTGTCACTCACTATTGATCACTTGTTCTCACTTCGAAGTCGCCTTGATGATCGCTTGTATCAAACTGAAACTGATTGCCGGCTTGTTACCTTTTATATGGCCCACCATACTTTCTGGAACGTTCCATTCTGGATTGTTTACGTAAACACGCAATTCACATAAACAAGGGTTGGACTTTTCTAGAAAGTACGCGCAACTGTCGCGCGCAGGTAAACAACTGCCCGTATCCGTAAGAATAACTTGTATATTGTGTACAATACGAAATATATTAATATTACAGTATGACGGGACGGTATATCTAGTTTAATTCTAAGAAATATTACAAGTTTAAGGGCCTGTTTCACCGCTTCCTGATAAGGCTATCCACCACTTAAGTTGACACAATATAGAGTATGGAGAATCTGTCAAATAAGCCTATCGGGCACCTTATCAGGGAGTGGTGAAACAGGCCCTAAGTCGTGGGTTTAATAACTACTGAGTAAAATCTGAAAAGTAGTAAAATCAAAAGTTGTGATTTGTCCTATGCCTGCTAAACTTCGACTAAAGGCCCGTATTCACTTTCATTACTAATAAGTGCAAGTGATTAGGGCAGGTGATCAGTTATTAGGAAAAAGTAAGTATGGACAGCGACTGTTTAGTGCAAGTGATTAGCCGGCTGCGTAGTAACGTGATTAGTTCTGTATTCACTTTGATTAGTGATTAAGTGCAGGCGACTAGTACATGTGATGAGTGATTAGTAGAAACTAAGTGTGGACAGCGACTGATTAGTGCAAGTGACTAGTCGGCTGCGTAGTAACGTGATTAAAAGCGTGTTCTATTTTTTGCGAGTGCAAGTGTGTGACAGATGAAAACCAATTTTGGTTTCGTTTGACAGCTCGAGATTGTTACTATTATTCCGCTAGGTATATTAACTTTATGGGCCAGACTGACGTGGTGTGCCGTGTGAAGCGTCCATAGATATAGTATATCATTATTATATATACCTATTAAAAAAGGGCACCCTTTCAATTACTTCCATACTAATCCATACTTATTACTTACTAATATACTAATAATATTATAAATGCGAATGTGTGTCTGTCTGTCTGTTACCTCTTCACGTTTATACCTCAGAAGTCAGAAACGATTTTGCTGAAATTTGGCATAGAGATACTTTGAGTCCTGGTAAAGGACATATAAAAATACTTCATGGTCAAATAGTTTTTAATAAAACCAATATAAAAAATGAAGGACATGCCAAAATGGCAGTTTTATTTTTGAAACTTGGACGCTCGTGTTGACAGCTACTACTGAATTTACTAAATTAAATTACTAAAGAGCCACTAAACAAGAATTGGACACTACTTGCACTACACACCTGCACTCCACTGCCTCAATTACTAGTCACTTGCACTTGCACTAATCAAAGTGAATACAGATCAGCCTTAAGAGCCCGTCCTCTATTTTCTATGCTCTCTTCACACTCACGCCCGTCTTTCATATGCCAGGTGAAAAAGGACAAGTTAGCGGGCAGATAGAAGTTTTCTGCTTTTAAAGGGTTTTTTTTATATTGAAGTGGTAAAAAGTAATTCCAACACTTTATAGACGACTTTCTCAACAGTACATTGTATTATTTTCATACCGTTAAGACGTCAATACAATCCATAAAAAGGTGATATTCTAAACCTTTTACAGCAAAAATCACAAAACTGTCGCGGGTTTGAGTTGGATTATTTGAAGATACTTAAAAAAAATAAAAAATCTAGCTCCAACACTATATTATAATTGAAATGATCTTACATGTTGTGCATTAAAACTTATAGAAATACTGTATTTTAACTGTTAAATCACGTCTGTTAAATGAGCGAAATCGGCAAAATTTCGTATACGGACTCTTAAGCTCCAATAAAGTCTGTCTAGTATTCTACGTCATTCATGAATATTGAATATCACTACATATTATTATAAAACAAAGTCGCTTTTTCCCTCATGTCCCTTTGTTCCCTTTAATCTTTAAAACTACGCAACGGATTTTGATGCGGTTTTCTTTAATATATAGAGTGATTAAAGAGGAAGGTTTATAAGTATAATAACAATTATAAAATAGTGGAGAAATACTGTTATTTTTAGGATTTCTAATGTGATGTCGTAAATAATTTCATTTTTTTCCGCTTACATTGCAAACGCTGGCTGAATCCTACGAGATTTATCAAAATAATGAACTAAGTATTTGTACACTATGAAAAGGTCTGTAGAAAACTTCGCGGTGGTATCTAATCTCTTATGGATATCCCACAATAACATCTTTTTGTCATTTACTTTTAACTTCAAATAATGGCTTATTTTCGAAGCGGTTTTAACCAATACGGCAATACCATTATTATTCAGTTAAATACTTTAAATACATTATTGATTTAATATAGATTTATATTAAGGCCATTTACAGCATATGATTTAAATGAATATTTTCGAAGATATTACAGATTTAAAAATTTTGGGACGAAGCTTTTGCGGCGGTACCGACCAATGCGGGTCACGGGTAGTAATGAATATAAATTATAAATCAAAACTACTGAATCGATTTTAATCATTTTTTCAGTTAGTGACATAGGCTATATATTTTATACCCGTGCGAAGCCGGGGCGGGTCGCTAGTCAATATTAAACTACAAACTAAACTTACACACGTAATTAATTCAAGCAACAAGCGCATCACGGTGATTATAGCAGGATTTTGGACAATGATGTAGGTACAACACGGACCGGACGAGCTATCGTGTGAAACTGTTGTTTATTGTATAAAAAGTTTACGTTGCGGACGACCTATTTCTACGCCTGTCATCCATCCAGATTTTGTCGGCGTCAGTTTTGGGATTACGCTCTGGGCAACTAAACTTCTACACGAGGTTGAAGTAAATTTTGTAATTCCGAAAAACAGTAATGAATTAAATATAAATGAAAAAAAAATCAGTCTACTTATTAAGACGACATTGAGTTAAAGTCTGAACTTTAAAAGCGTTAGTAAATTAGTAGCAGCATAAAAAATAAACATCATGTTAAAGAATATGAAAAATTGGGCAACAGCTTCGTTCGGACGGAGTTCGGACAGTGTTGAAATTGAACGTATGGAAGCTTCGATCAAATATATTTGATCGAAGTATGAAGGTTAGAAAAACAAAAGTAGCCCGCCCCGTACTGACAGAAACAATGACCAGCAAAATATTCTAGTTTTCAAAACTTGGTAAAATTGTTAGTCTTTCTTGAACAATTTGTTGGTATTTATTTGTTGGTTAGTATTTTTTCAGTGGCCTTCATTTATTTGGTTTGGGTCTCCTGTATATCGACACAGTCGAATTCGAGTTTTTTTTTTTTTTACGATAGAATGCAAAATAATAGAAATGTAACATACAAATTTGTATAAATTATATCGACGTAAGGCTAAGGTAGGAGTGATCTAGCTGTCCTGGTTTCGCAAGGGGCGTGTTTTAGTGCCCTGGATACACGCCCTTTTGCGGAACACACACAGAGGCACACCATTGACGTCATCACTATTAAGGCGCTACATTGAAAAAACTGTCCTTTTTGACGTATTACGTATACGTATAAGACCCTCAGAAATGTTACAAATCTGGTAATGAGATATACATATCTTCATAGCCTTATCTAGGTTTGAGAAGAACTAGAAACACGATTAATGTATTTTGCCTCGATACATTTAATTTTCGAAATGACCTCTTAAAAATACGAAATTTGAAGATTATTTTTAAACGAAAATAGATGTATTGTAGGAAATTAGTCTAATTGATAGACACCTTTGCAACTCAAAATCGTATAGAATCATTTTGCTTAAATGCTCCTAGTTATTTTTTAAATGATTATAATTACGTTTTTTCGCATGTTTTCCGAGCGAGCCGATAGCTTCTGGCCGCAGCGTATTCACGACTTTATAGTCATACAAATTAAGTATAAAATTGCCCTTGCAGTAAAATTACTTTCGATATAGCGCCTTAATACTTCAGTCGGAATTTCCAGGAATTGCTATTGTATTCTATTGTTGTCGCGATCACCGGTGCTTGCGCGGGGCCTGAAGGATTAATACGAATATCCGTTTCAAATGTACAATTTCTAGAGCAACAGGTATTATATTTTTCGCTTGAAAAAAATCGACGATCTTAATTTTATGAGGACGGTTTTTTGAAAAGGATTTCTTACTTCCAAGATATTTAAGAGAAAATTCGAGAAATAGACTTCTTCACAAAAACTCACCAGAAGCAACGCTTGTTTTGCATTTTGCTGAGAGAGAGCGAACCAAATCCGGTATACAGGCAAAACGTAGAACGCATTTTAACTTATTTGTTATGCTTTATTGTTCTTATTTACGTGGATACATTTTTATCGAGTTACAAGCTCTTTAGATAATAATAGTTATCATCGTAACTCCAACTCCTAAGTTCAATTGCAAAAATTATATTATTGTACAGTCTATCATCTTCTCTTCCGTTGTCTGTTACTTTTTAACACAACTTTAATCGTCCTGGACCTTAGTTTGTTAATATTGTGGTTATGTTATAACTTATAACTTACCTTATCGGAGTCTGTGGTGTTACCGCTGCCGTAGGACGCCAGCGAGTTTCGGTCCAGGTTCTCTGTGTCAGTATCCTCGAAGTCCCTGTTTATACAAATGTTATTCATTCGTTATCAACATTTATAATCATTATTTCATTATTTCTAGAATGACAAAACATCTTCATTATTCCCCAGTTCAGATAGAGGGAACCACAGGTTGAGACGTGAAACGTGTGCTTTTTAAACAAACAAACTTACTTAATACAAAATAAAAAATAGTACTTATTACAAAAGAGTTGTATTACTTCAAACTACAGTCTCCACTAGGCGGTTCGAGCACAATCTATCTACTGTGTCTGAACTAGTTATACAAGTAGACTGTAATTTAGTAGACTAGAAACATTGCTGAAACAACGTTGCAGGGAAAATAATCTCCCAAACAAAATACATACCGGCTCGATCGTTGAGAGCTCGTAGGTCGAACTCTAGCCGGACTACGGGGCGGCTGCGGCGGCAGCTTCCCATACAAGTATGTTTCCTATAACAAACAAAATCGATATCACTCTCAATTACACGGCAAATCTCGAATATCTCGTTATTTTCACGCAACGCCACCCTATAAACATCCTACCAATTTATTATTACACTATCAACTACTAACTATTCGCGATGTTTACAAAACCCAGGAGATAATTCGGAGAAACTCTTTGGTACTCGTGCAAAACTTGTACACAGTACATAATATAATTCTGTATGTTATTTAACTAACGAATACCTAGTAATACATTTATAAGCTTCAATGACGTACAATATTATAAAGCGACAATATTTGGGGCTTAGTAAGCTGCTCAAAGTACACAAGTTATTGCTTACATTATGCTCGTACAATACCCATTGTTGCACCGCATTCACGATCCTAATACAATAAAACAAAAAATAGCTGACGTGTTCGAGTGAAATTGCATTGGACTCGGCCCCTAAATGATATCACGAGTAAAAGGGGGTATTCGGGATCCCCCGGCCACTGGCTTACACACAGATCGTCTGTCAAAAACGATGAGCGATCGGCCTGTCCAAAACAGAAATTGGCGGCTGACATGCCGGCTCGATAAACCACTACAGCTGGACATAAATCGCAGCAAACGATAATGAACAATTAATATGATCGTCGTCGATACCTTTCATCATCAACAATGTTTGTATCACACCCTCATATAGTCACACGGGATGGATATTCTATAGGGACTCTATGTTTAGGATTCCGTACCCAAAGGGTGAAAACGGGACCCTATTACTAAGACTTCGTTGTCTGTCCGTCAGTCTATCTCCAGCCTGTATCTCAAAAACCACTACAGCTAGACTTCTGAAATTTTCAGAGATTGTGTATTTTTGTTGCCGCTATGACAACAAATACTAAACACATAATAACAATAATAATAATTAAGGAGGGCTCCCATACAACAAACGTGATTTTTTGGCCTTCTTTGCTCGATATCAATGATGGTAACAAGTAGGCGCTTATTTTTTTTACAAAATCCTCAATTATATGTGTACTTTAATAATTATTAATAAAATAAAAATAAATAAATATTAAAGGGGGGCTCCCATACAAAAAACACAATATTATTATTTGCCTACTTTCGCTCTATAGCGGTACGAAACCCTTAGTGCGCGAGTCCGACTCGCACTTAGCCGATTTTATCATTGTGTTGTCATTGTATTCGGAGTGGACACGCGTGTATTGTAAAGTGACATGTGTAAAGTATTCTGTTGTATAAATTACATCATCTCAGTTGTATAACTAGGACTTAGGAGGCAAGGCAAACAACACTAATTGTCAAAAAGAGTGGTGACCAACGTCAAAATATGAATCCATTTCGGAAAAGTTTAGTCCACCTGTCCAGGCTAACAGTGTACGAGCGTGGATATTAAACGTACGTCGGGTTTATTATCGAGCGAGTAATTGTACCGGCCAGACAGATCAGACATCGTTACAGGGGAAACGTTAACAACTCGTTGCGAACAATTACCGAAGCAAAATGAAATGTTAGAACACTTTTAAATCATGTGCGAAATACAACGAAAAATTTCAACCCTCACTTAATAAAATTAAATTTTGTTTACTAGCGACGGACAATAGGGTTGTTTCTTCCCAATCCCCGTTTTCTTTTTACTTTATTACTTTCCTTTAGGTATTTATCACTTGGCAAGGAAAAATGTTTTTCAATTGATTTTTGAATGGCAATTTAGAAACATTGTAGTTACGTCTCTGTTCAAGTGGGGATGTCAAAAATCCGACTAGCATCTTTCCGTACCTTTAAAATCTGTATACTACACGCTCATCGTTTATTTTAATAATATTGCCATGCGTGTTAGCCAAATTGGCATTACGACGGTCAATAAGCTTTACTGCATTAATCATCCGTTTAACCCATTAAGGTATTCCAAATACATAGTAGAATCCGCTCGCCTAGGGAAAACTTTGCCGGTCCAGGAACTATTTCAAAATACCCAGCACGGGTATTTTGCGATAGTCGAGTGCCCAGTTAGTTCCACTGAGCTCGCACTGTTCTCAAGAAGTTATAACTCACCTGTATGACCTCCCTAAGTCGTCGCACCCAGGACTGCTTGACCTCCAGGGAAGGTGCCTTCAGCACGATGCGGCAGTCACTTGCCATCGGCTGCCGGCCCGTCCACACGGAGAACTTGCACTCATCACCCTCTATATGCTCCGTCACACCCAGCTCGGACGTCTGCGAGAAAAACATTTGTTAGTACTCATGTATATGCTTATAATATGGAAAATTGAATAAAGTGCAGTGTCATGCTGCTCATGTCAAATAATCGTACAAGGTTCGGATTGTCGCCACCGGTGGGCAGCACGTTTGTGGTTTCCCTTTCGATTTTGCTAATTACATAAAACTTTAAAAAAATATTGGAAACTATTATAAAAAGGTGACTCACACAGTACAAAAATAAATCGAAATATGATTCAGTGAGTGCATAATACGGTAAAGCTGATCGTGTCGGCTGCATGTTTACAATCACTTTGCACGGAGCGGGATGGGAGCGGGACGGCGCCCATTTATTCAGCGCACGGGGCTACAACGTGCCTAATTGTACTTCGCGGGGATATCTAGTGCTTAATTACAGACATACAGACATTAATGGGACGATGGGGCGAGATGGGATACGTAAGGTTCACAGCTTCTTGTAGAATTTTTGACATACATAGTATATGCATTCATCTTGCCTCACCGTACCCTACTAGGGTCCTTAGATATGTAGGACTAACCAAATAAGTCATCGAATAATGAATAAACATACCTGTTAATCATTTTTGTTTTCATTAACAGGTATGTGTTTTGTCAATAATAAATATATCCATGGGCGCCGGCAAAAATAATTTCCAAGGGGTGCAGATTTTAGTTTTCTTTCTTTTCTTTTTGGTTTTTACTTTTTACGAACAACAGTGACTGTGTCTATTTAAGTCAACAGAATACATTTAGTGCCGAAACATTACGAACTATATTTGTACGGCATAGTAGGTAATAGGGTTAAGGCGGCTTTTTATTTCAATAATTCTTGTTGATCCCGAGATTCCCAAGGGGTGCAAGTGCACCCCCTGGCACCCCCCTGCCGGCGCCCATGGATATATCTCGTATATTATGCGCTATCTAAAGGAATTTGTTACTTTTCATCTCACGGGGATGCAATGATAAAGATGCACTGACGAAGACACGCGCAATAGCTTATTTTAGATATAGCATGGCTTATGTCACTCGAGTCTACTAAGTAGTGTAAAGTCATCAATATGTGTGATTAATTTATAGTCCCTTGACAGTCTTTCAAAGGCTTTCTAGCAATTAGTTTTGTATATTGCTTTTAGATAAGTAGTGTAATAGACAAAATATAACAAAATAAGATTATCCTGAACCAAAAGCATTATATTTTTTCGAGTACTTGGGCTATTGGACCCAATGGATATAATGACTAGATATGAATTTTTAACATTTTTATTTCATCTAGCGATTGGCCTCAAGTAATTGTTTTTGTGACTGTCGGGTTTAAGTCCGTAGGGCTAGCAAAAAGTTTGTAGATTTGAATAAAAAACAAAATAATTTGGTCCAATATTTTTGGGTCCAATAGCCCAAGTACTTACTCGTTTTTTCAAGTCATATTCTGACTTACAAAAAACTAAGTGACTATAATATTTTTATTACAACAGTTAATAATAATAGGCGACGATGGCCATGAATTTAAAAGTTCGATAGTCTATCCGTCGAATATGATTTATATCATTTGCTCTACTTTGGTTTTTAAGCCTTACATAAATTAATAAGACTATACAGAGAAGATTCTAAAAATCATTTTAAAATTAGCAAAAATTTGAATGGCGAAAAACGCTGAAAGGATTCTTTATTTTGATACTCTACAAGTGCATTATAAGTTTATCTGAAAATCAATTTCTTTATTAAAAAAAGGGTAGAGTGTAACTACCATTTCCATTAAACTAAACCAGCTAATTTTGGACGTAATTGAAAAATGAAATCATTCATAGTGTGTAGTAAATAAGGAGCAAATTATTTCAATAAATGCCCTTTTAACAAGTTACCCTGTTAGTATTTTAATCAGTCACGTGATAAGGACAACAAAGGGCTATAAGCCCTCATCATCGAGGACTTATACACGTATATCCATTGTACCCTTTGTGAATATTTTGAATCATTAGTGTGAGCAATTAAAAATGCGTTAATTAATTACGCAAGCTTCGAACACGATGGGGTCCGACAAAATCCGAGCACGGCTAATTGAACGAGAGGCATAAATCAATCTTCATATAACATGTTCGTGATTCGAACAATAAAACATCTGAAGACGTAAATGGATGAAGTGGATAACTAACAACTGGTTTTTTTTTTCATAAACGGAATTTCATGTAAGTACTAGTTATAATAGGGTAAAAACTGGAGAGTGGGGTCGAAGTCGAACATGAACTCTTCTTAATACTTCAAAAAAAAGTAAAAGAAATCTTCATCCTTATCACCTCTTATAGAAACACGTTTGAGTAAGCGCTTGTGCGATGTAGCAGACGGCACGGCGCCATCTACTATGAATTTTTTGAACTAACTTAATTTGAACAAATTTACGTATTTTCACCCCCTTATAACCCTTTTTTCAGTTAAAAAGTAGCCTATATCCTTTCTCAGGCTTTAGACTATCTGTGTACAAAATTTCTTTACAATCGGTTCAGTAGTTTCGGCGTGAAAGCGAGACAGACAGACAGAGATACTTTCGCATTTATTATATCAAGTATAGAATATAGATAGACAGATATTAGCCATGATGAAGTAGGTAAGTTACAAGGTTTGTTCAAATTATAGGGGAAAAAATCGGCTAAGTGCGAGTTGGACTCGCGCACGAAGGGTTCCGACTTCCGCACCATTATAGAGCAAAAATAGGTAAAATTGTGTTTTTTGTATGAGGGCCCTTAATTATTGAGTTTATTTTAATTTTATTACTAATTACTAATACAACTGAGTATTTTGTAAACATTTCAAGTGCCTAACTGATGCCATTATTGACATCGAAAAAAAATATACGTTTGTTGTATGGTAGCCCCCTCAATTTTTTTTTTTTTTTTTAGTATTTGTTCTTATAGCGGCAACAGATAAACACAATCTGTGAAAATTTCAGAAGTCTAGCTTTAGCCGTTCTTGAGATACAGCCTGGAGATAGACAGGCATCGAAGTCTTAGTAATAGGGTCCCATTTTTACCCTTTGAGTAGGGAATCCTAAAAATGAGTAGTTACCCTTATATCATAAAATGTTAGTTATCCACTATCCAGTGTTAGTAGTCATTTGCGGCAACGCGTGGGTTTACCCGCGAACATATCAGAAGAATTAATAGAGTTTATTGCACACTCACCTCCTAACTAATATGTGAATATATTATGTGTAAAATTATATGTATGACCATTTATTATTAAGTTAAACAATAATCCTTACTTCAAAACTTTTGTGGTTAAGTGATTTTCCTTAGCAAGAAATTAGTTATTCTTGTTGCTTTATGCACTTTATTTCATACTAACAACTTGAATCTATCTTATATCAAAAACAACAATTACAAAGAGACTTACCATGAATTTGGTTTTATAGATGTACTTTGCTTTTCCGTGGGTATCCTTAACTTCTTTGGCGAGGAGAAGGTGCAGGTCGAACAGGAATACTCTCCTCTCGCGACACTTCTTGATGATCTGTCTCAAGTCCCACACTTGGAAGGAGTCCTGGAGCACCACCTCTCCCAGGCTGTCCATGGGCACGTCGCAGCCCTCGAGGTTGGACAGGTGCATCGCATCGTTCGCCTTCTTCGGCACGGACACCATAACTTCCAAACCGTCCTGAAGAAAACACATCGGTTACAACACACTCACAACGACACAAAACGCTCAGTACCAAAAACGTACAAAACCATCGCGATCCGCTGGCCCAATTTTATTCACACGATGGCTTAAATACTTTAGCATCGCGTGTAACCGTCTAGAAGACTGTGCAACGCCAGTGTGTAACGCAAATGAATCATATGACGAGGAAAATAACTGCTAATTACTACGAACAGCTCCTGCTATAACACAAATCAGTGTTTAGTAGAAATGAAAAACAAACATCTGGGGCCGATAGGCCTTAATGGGTTTGTGCCATTACAAAATGTCGTTAACTGGTAAGATAAGCGCTGAGCTAATATGCAAGTTGGGCTGACTCCACATAGCAGTTACTGCACTCCGATTGCAGCTATGCGTGATGTAGCGCTCGTATTACGAAGCTCCAAATCTTGTATTGAACTTTGAAACTCAAATTACTGTCGATAAACGAATCGCCTCGGTATTGACTGGATTGGGTTTAAAATTCCTGACTAATTCAACAATTAACGCAACAATTCTCATTTTTAACCCCCGACCAAAAAGAGGGGTGTAATATATAAATGCTATAATATTCTACTTTTATTTGTTATTTACATATTGTAACTGTATAATTATAAAATATTTAAGCGGCTTTGGTGTTAATGTTATATCAGTCAGTACTCTTTGTTTTTAAAACTGTATCAAAATGTTTTTCGTATCGTTCAATTTACTCTGATTTGCCTGCTACACGGTATTATAACTATAAAAACCATAACTAAAAATGGATTCCCGAATGTTTTACCCTCAGTGAAATGTTTGCACAATCGTTTGTTGGAATCCGACTTTACATAATAATTAACAATAACTGAAAGAAAATGCTGAAGATATATTTTATTGAGCGAATTGATTAGTCTATTATATTCCTAATTTAGAAGTTGGGTGTAATTGAGATCAAATAGTCAAACAATGTTTACCAAGGTAAAATAATATAAGAATTTCTGTTAAAACATTACTTAGATTGTATTTTCGGTAGTCGCTGTCTTCATGTTTACATCAAGCTACGTATTTTTATGTTCGTTACCGCGTACGAGCCTTATGTATATTAAGTACTTTTAATAAAATATAATATGAACACTTCAACTGATGAATAATCATTTTTCAATAAAATGTTGCTCCCATAACATGGGTAAAATTTACATCACAACATATCACAAAAGCACTACTAAATGAGATATCAGGAATGACATAACAAAATTATTTCCTGCTTTGCAAATATAGTATAATACTCTGGGATGTAAAATTTCCCTGCTAAATCTAAATGGACCAAACATGGTTTGACACAAACAAAATAGAAAACAGTGTGCTGATTATATACACAGTAGAATAACTGAGCAATGCCTCTGAGGCCTGAGCTAACCCTTAAAACCCTGTCAAGTAACTAATCTCGCTAAACATAGCTGTTGTCACAAGCGTGATGTGTTACCTTATTGTTTTGACGTTCAAGTTATCGGAAATCACGGTTACGTGCGCGTATGCTTACTCGGACAGTCCAGTGCGATGTCGACCTACTGTATACGTATACATTGTGGACTGTTGCTCCCGACACATAAGGGGAAAATCGACGAGTTAATTACAAACAAGTCAACAACGGAAACTTCATGCTTGTAGATAAACCCAATAGATGAAGTAACGTCATATGTGATCCTTTAAAACGAAACTCACTGTAACACTTGTATCCTCAAATTCCTCGAACACAAGAAAACATAATAAGATGCACGTTACTCTTCACGACTAGTTCAGTCGTAAGTACTTAATCTTATCATAATTCTAATCGCGATAACAACCTCTCGGCAGATAAGAGTATTAAAATACGTTTAGTGTTATAATTAAACGTCTCTCACTCTATTTTGATCTTTGTATCTTTCGCAAAAATTTATGAAACTCACATTCGACGTACGGTGTGTAGAAATTTATATTCTATTAGAGTAAATAATTCTAAAAATAGTATCTACAATATTAGTATTTTGCATACCGAACTCACTAATGCTGGCTTCGGTTATTACATTAATAATAAGACCTCTGTGGCTCAATTGGTTGAGTGTGTTACAGCTCAAGCCGGTGGTCTCGGGTTCGAATCCCGCCGACGACGGAACAAAAAAGTTTTCAATGTTCCCGGATCTGGATGTGTATTAAATATGTGTATGATATAATAAAAATCTTAAATATATGTATCGTAAAAAAATATTAAATATAATATCTCCGTTGTCTGGTACCTGTAACACAAGTCCTTCAGGTACTTAGCACGGGGCCAGACTGACGTGGTGTGAAGCGTCCGTTAGATATTATTATCTAATGTATAAAATTCTCGTGTCACAATGTTACATATCGTACTCCTCCGAAACGGCTTTAATGATTTTAGTACATATTCAGTAGGTCTGAGAATCGGCTTCTGGATATTTTTTATATTGATAAGTGCATTTGTTGAATAAATAATAGTAAATTATTATAACTCGAGACTGACGGCGACCATTATTTACTATTATTTATTCAACAAATGCACTTATCAAAATAAAAAATATCCAGAAGCCGATTCTCAGACCCACTGAATATATACTAAAATCATTAAAGCTGTTTCGGAGGAGTACGATATGTAACATTGTTTACATGCTACGGAATAGCGATGGACGTTGCCATGGTGACATACTAAAAGCACTGGATTGAAACATGTATACATTGATACAGTGCTGATCCAGCGACGGAATCCAGTGATGCTGGCGCCAGCTACTGTATCAATGTAAATCAGCCTTTATTTAGTCACTTTAATAAAATAATATGGGCCAAATACTTTATATGGCAAAGCAACGTTTGCCGGGACAGCTAGTATTATATATTATTACTAGCTGTCCCGGCAAACGTTGCTTTGCCATAATATAAAGTACCTATTTAGCCCATATTATTTTTTTGAAGTGACTAAATAAGTATGTTACCATAGCAAAGTCTATCGCTATCCTGTCGCACAAACAATGGTCGCCCTCAGTCTCGAGTTGTAATAATTTACTATTATTTATTCAACAAATGCACTTATTAATATATAAAGTACCCAGTAGCCGATTCTCAGACCTACTGAATATGCGTATACAATTTGGTAAAAATCAGTAAAGCCGTTTCGGAGGAGTTCGTGGACTAACATTGTGACACGAGAATTTTATATATAAGATTATTATATTTTTTGGTAGGCCACCTTCTGTAGACTGTACTCATAGATAGCGATACTTCTACTTCTTAGTTGTATATTGTTTGTATATTGATATATCCAAATCATTAGACGTCATACTTTACCCGGAGTTTATCACATTACGGACACGAGCTGACTAAACAAGGTCGAAAATGTATCACAGAAATAGGTATGTTTACTTACGTCCGTTGTAGAGGCAATCGAAAACAGCGGACAGGTTACACCCTCATATTCGTATTTAATTTATATTCAAATTACTTTCATTATACAAACGAATCTCCTTGATATTATGAAAAAATCGATATTTAGAATTTTAGAAAGCAACCGGAACGCGGTTGGTTTAAAATGAGAATACCAATTTATTTATAACAAGACTACATCTGGACCATTTCGAAACTGCATTGCATATTTAATTACTCAGCAGTATCGACCTATACAGTGCGTATTTACATTACTTTCCTTTATCGCCGAATTGTGTAGATATATCATTTGTAGAACTTAGTTTGATTTCTATCGAAACTGTATAGTAAGATTTTAGCAGAATCGTCCTACGCCGTGCGTTTTCAAATTACTTTCCTTTGTAAGTTATAACCAAATTTAGTGCAGTTATAAATAATTAGATGACGCCCGCAACTCTGTTGCGCCTAAATTAATTTATCGCGCGGTACATTTTTACTCGATAAAATGTATCCAATGTCCTTTCCTAGAATTCAAAGTATCTCCTTACCAAATTTCAGAAAAATCGATTGAGCGGTTTGAGCGTAAAGAGGTAACAGACAGACAGACACACTTTCGCATTTATAATATTAGTATGGACTTACTTTGATTTCTCCCTGTCCCTCGGCGCAGCAGGCTTGCAGATCTTTGAGCAACAGCTGGTACTTGGTTATCCTCTGTACGGGCTTGATGAGATACGCTGCGAGTGGATGTTCCAGCTTCTTCTTACGTTGAACCCTGTTAAAACAAATTATTTAGAAATATGCTTTAAAATGTCAAAATTTGGGTGTGTACTGTGTAGGAGTCACCTGTATAGTTTACTGTGAAAGTAGCAGCGCTGAAAGGATTTTTTTTATACTTTTATATAGGGAAATTCATGACGCTCGGGCGCTTGCTTATACAAATCCAAAAAAATGCGCTATCAGCACTGCTACTTTCACAATAAACTCTGTACACCCTAAAGTATTATCACTTAGTTTTGTTACACCCTGTATTTTGTTCGAGCTGCGTTAACTCTTTCTCCCTTAATAATACAAATGTTTACACAGTTACAGCCATATTTGTCTAACAAGTGACTTTTCCAATGCACCAGTCACCACAAAAAGAAAAGCAGACCTGTTATTCCGTGTGTGACTTTTTAGGGTTCCGTACCCAAAGGATAAAAACGGGACCCTATTACTAAGACTTCGATGTCTGTCTGTCCGTCTGTCTGTCTCCAGGCTGTAACTCAAGAACGGTAATAGCTGGAGATGAAATTTTCACAGATTATGTATTTCTGTTACCGCTATAACAACAAAATATACTACAAACAAAATAAATTAAATATTTAAGGGGAACTATACAACAAATTACAAACGTGATTTTTTTGCCATTTTTGCTCGATTTAAATGATAGCAATAGATATGCACCTGAAATATTCACAAAATACTTAGTCTTATTTAGTTTTTAATAATAAATAATAAAATTTAAATAAAATAAATAATTAAAGGTTCCCATACAAAAAACACAATTTTTTCCTATATTTTTATACAATAAGGGGCCTAAAGTTAAGATTCGCTCAGTATAGTACATCAAGATATTTTACTTTCTGTGTTAAGGCGGGGATTAATCTCAATTAAAAATGATAACCTTACACACAACCAAAGACCAACCGTATACGCATCGCAATAAGATTCATTTTAGCTTAGCATAAAACTGTAGTTACTAGGGGCGGATCTTCTCTATTTTTCATGTTTTTTAAAATATCTTTGGAAATAAATATTAAAAAACAAAATTGTTCGGTTCAAAAGATTTTAATATAGATTTACTAACAATTTATTCAAATAAAATGTATAATTATCCTAGTTAATACTTATATTTCGATGAAATAGATTTTTGTCGGAGGTGAGTTTGTAAATTAATTACAACCAAAGTATTACGTTTTATTAAAATGTTTATGGTTTAAAGTATTTCAAATATTGTGCTTTATGTCTCATATTTTTTACATTTCGTTATTATATTGGAACTAGGTAAAACGGGAGTCACGGAATAACAAATTGGGGTTTATCCTCGCCTTAATGTTTCAACAACATTATTGGTATTAGTTTATCAGTATTCCGTGTAGAACATCATTAGGAAAATCAATATCGACTTCCAATCCACTTGTCTCAGGTGCATAGAGCTAATAGATTAGCGGTTTACGTACGCATCAAAGCCGAATAACAGAAGGCGTAGCCTGGGGCAGATTAGGATGTAATATTGTATAGCTCTTAATTGCCATAGAGATTACAGTCAACACGCGTACTAACTAAAAGCTATTGTGACAATGTGTTGCATAGTTGAATAGATATAAATTATATAGTAAAATATAGTAAAACCAATAAGTATCTTTACTAGAAACTTAAAAATATAGGTAAATTGCTAAATTGTTTCTTAACAATTTCTTATATTTGTGTTTTTTATTGAAGTAATTATGAAAGACATTTAAGAATCCGGGTGCCATCGCAATTATCATACAAACGTAATACCAAGATCATTTCCCATACGAGAATATTTACCATATTATTTGAGTTATTATTCAGCTTAAGATAGTAATTACCTAGGTTCCTAAGAGTCCGTATACGAAATTTTGCCGATTTCGCTCATTTAACAGACGTGATTTAACAGTTAAAATACAGTATTTCTATAAGTTTTAATGCACAACATGTAAGATCATTTCAATTATAATATAGTGTTGGAGCTAGATTTTTTATTTTTTTTAAGAATCTTTAAATAATCCAACTCAAACCCGCGACAGTTTTGTAATTTTTGCTGTAAAAGGTTTAGAATATCACCTTTTTATGGATTGTATTGACGTCTTAACGGTATGAGAAAAATACAATGTACTGTTGAGAAAGTCGTCTATAAAGTGTTGGAATTACTTTTTACCACTTCAATATAAAAAACCCTTTAAAAACAGAAAACCTCTATCTGCCCGCTAACTTGGCGATCATCCTTTTTCACCTGGCATATGAAAGACGGGCGTGAGTGTGAAGAGAGCAGTAGAAAAGAGAGGACGGGCTCTTAATAGGCTGTCTATCGGCAGCACTTTTGGTTTTGGTTTTAATTTCATAAAGTTTTTAAAACTTTTTTTAAAGTTTTTAAAACTGTTTTTAAAACTTTACTTTTAAACTCTTAATTTTATTAAAGAAATTATTGAATGTCTTTGAGTGTGGCCATAATAAACTCAAAATGAGATTAGTAATTATATGTTGCAACATTGCATAAAGTGTACACAATTGGGGTTAAAACAGTCGGATGTATCAACTGTGACGGTGTGCGGTGTCAGGTGTGAATTAATGTCAACACGCGTTGTGTCGGTTCATTCATGGAGTTCATTGATTTAACTTTCCAACTGTCGGGGGATTACCCATTCCGACGTGTCAGTGCGGTGTCAACGTCGGGATGTTGAATCGAGTTGTACCACAGACTTTTTCACAGGCACACGATTTGGCTGAGCCTGTTTAAATAAAATTACTTCACAACAACATTTGTATACTGATTTGCAGATTATGACGACCTCTGTGGCTCAGTGGTTGAGCGCGTTGGTAGCTCAGTCTGGGGGTCGCGGGTTCGAATCCCGCCGACGTCCTGTTCGAAGTTTCCGGGTCATGGATGTATGTGTATTAAATGTGTATCATGCAATAAAAATCTCAAATATATGTATAGTATAAAAGTAATTTGTTGTGTATGCTTAGTCTATGTCATGTTTTGTTAGGCTACGCAAATATAAGTTTGAAAAATGGCCTAGCGTGTTTCTCTGTCTCAGCACCTCAGCACATTGTGCAGCACCAACAGTGGCGACGAGATTTTGGACTATACCTTTGCAACTCAAAATCGTATAGAAGCATTTTGCTTAAATACTCCTAGTTATTTTTTAAATGATTATAATTACGTTTTCACGCATGTTTTCCGAGCGAGCCGATAGCTTCTGGCCGCAGCGTATTCATGTATAATATCGGTTAGATAAAATTGTTACAAATCTACGCGCACGGCACAATGTCGGGTTCTTTTGGAGTTTTGCACGTATTTGATCATCCGTATCAGTTAGGGGCGAGAGGCATCAGAATGTTGATGATAATAACAATGTTTCCTTATCTCCGGAGGCAGACACTGTTAGCGGCCCTCTTCCTTCGAGGAATCCTAACAGATTATTAAGAGATATTCCTCGTGTAAATTATACAAGATTTTTATTATTGTTTATATTTGTAATGTTATTTTGTTTTAGTTATATTATTTTGTATGTATATTATATTATATGTTATTTTATTTTAGTTACAACAACAATATTAACAATATTAACTCCCGGAGTACAACCCGTCTCTTTTTATTAGTAAGATTCAGTAGTTAAGACACAATACGTTACCTCTCAAAGTAGTCTCCCGCGTGTTGCACAACTGCCGCATTACTGTCGGGCTTGTTGCGGCAGTACGCGACGTACATGTCGAACTCACGAGCCCACGTCACGAAGCAATGGCCGACGTCCTCGGGCATCGTCTCGTACTTGTCCAACTCGCGGACGAACACTCGCTCGTGGAAGCGGTGGATCTCCTCAATGTTGCCGAATATCACCTCCTCCTGTGGACAAAAAGCTTAATAAAAAACCACAGACAAAAAAGTGTGTCAGCTCCGACGCACGACTGGAGTTTACTCCTTAAGTACGAGTATCTAACCATACGCAAAAAGAGTTTATTCAACTGAAAAAAGATTAATATAATATGAAATCAGATGTTCCGGAAATATTATCTACACCCCTTTCTGCCATAGTTATTTCAAAATATTTTTTCTCAATTCTAAGGCCAGAATCGAATAGAGGAGAAAAATCCAGGAAGATCAAGCCGAAGAAACTCAACACCTCGGCTACCCCCTCCCTGAATTTGAACTAAATCAGAGACATCATTTTTTTCTCAATTCTAAGGCCAGAATCAAATAGAGGACAAAAATCCAGGAAGATCAAGCCGAAGAAACCCATATCCAGGACAAATAGTTGCCGAGTTACAAGCATTCAAACTTTGACATTGACAGCTCGGCAACTGTCAAACGTCTTACTAAAGTAGCCATAACTCCGCTCCCAATAGGCCTAGAGGAACGGGGTTTCTTCTAACATCAAAGGCAACACCTCGGCTACCCCCTCCCTGAATTTGAAATAATTATATTATTATATAATTATATTATTATATTATTTTATATAATATTATAATATAATTCTATTATTATTATTATATAATTATATAATAATATAATTGTATTATATTATTATATAATTATATTATTTTATACACTATTATATTCCGATAGGTATATTACCTTTATGGTCTTAATACACTCACAGCCAAATTAGCAAGTTTCCGTCGTCCAAAAACGTGACACATTTTCGTTACTTGTTAGTAGGTTTTACCCCTCGGATTTTTCTCATACCGAGCGCCTTATATATGAAAATTGATTCTTAAGGAGTAGACTCCAAAAATTACATTGATACTATTCACTTTTAAACCTTCTTCGATCCGGCCAACTTGACTTATTTAGATGATATATCTGTCGAAGTACAAAACGGTAGTCTCATAAGATGTCAATCTACCGTAAATATTAGGTTGGGGGAAAAGTTTCTTCGCATTTTATATAAAAACTAGCTGTCTGAATGTTTGAAACTTTTGGAATTGGCACCGACTTCAAAATTATGAAGATTGAGTACAGAAATAGTTGAGTTTTAGCCGAATTCTGAAAAGGCACTATTAGATAGGAAAAATTATTTAATAATTTTTAGTTCATATTATAAGGATGTTATTATTGTTTATACCTTGAAGTCGGTTTTAATTTTTTGTTAAAAATAATAATTTCACTCTTTTTAGTTACCTAGTAAACCATCGCGTACTATTCGTAGAATAATACACCTGTATATTATTCTATGTATCTTATTACAGTCACACTAACAAAATATAGTATCAGCTGCAGATAATTTTAAACAATACATTTAAAAAAATGAAGTGAACACGTGCTAAGTCTCAATAGGATAGGCTGGCACTCGCTCGACTTGTCGCACACGCAGCGCACATAGTACCCGGCCCGCGCCGCCGCCGCGCCGCTCGCTTGACAGCCCTGGCAGATTGAAGCGAGAGGCAGACAGTTATTGTACTATGAACGCTAAATGCAATCCAAAAGGTTTAAATTAGGTTGTTTTCCAGAATATCTCGGCGATTTCGCGCCGTTTTTATGGAAGTGAGATAGGCCTGGATGTTACATAAATTATCGAAGCAACTAACACTTCTCAGAAGTAATGTCAAATGTGTGCCTTACGCTCTGGAGATAAGATTGAATTTGTTATGTTCTATTTTGGTAACATTGGTGACCCTGACATGGTAATGATGATGATGAATGTAATTTGCATAATAGCATATGCTTTCAGTTCTTAAAACAGCGCCTAAACCACCAAACTTGTATCTATAAGGAATCCGGAGTCCTCTTAGTATACCATAGTATACCTCGGTGCTTAGGATGCTTGTCATAAAACCAAAATCACTATATGTTTCCACATAAATTTCGAGGAGTTCCCTCGATTATTCATGGATCCTATCATCAGGTCACCACTTTTGTGAACATGGTACCAAATTGAAGTGAAACCTAACACAACAAAACAAAATTTTCGAAAATCGGTTCACAAACGGCGGATAAATCGTTGAACATAAAAAAAATATCCACAGCCGAACATATAACCTCCTCGTTTTTTGGAAGTCGGTTAAAAACATAATATGAACGAGCGAACTGGGATTTAGTGCCTCACCTCTCACCCCGCAACTCTCTCCGCTCCACGTTTAGGTATGAAACTCGAGCATTAGCTACCGATCGCTCTTGTAGGGGGGGCAGATTTTATCGCAAAATGGTCACCCTGTTTGTAATTCATGTCTAGTAATTCGCACAATTCGTACAATTGGACATTCGTGTGTTTGACAGTTTTTACAATTCATTTTCTGAATTGGTTTGAGAGGAATTGCAAAATGTGATCATTTTAGGTGCAGTTAACTAAGTTTGAGAATTACTTATTATGTTACATAAATCGCAATATGCTACTTCTACACTTCTAAAGTCTAAACTATTTCAATGTATACTAATATATACGAATATTATAAATGCGAAAGTATCTATACTTATACTACATGCATACTCTTTCATAAGGATGTGACTACACACATTGAAACAGTCATTTGGAGGGGCGCGCCATGTTATCGTAGTTAATCTCTACCATGTTGAGTCGGGTTTTCCGATTCTTTCGATTGTTATACACATTTAATAATAAATAATAATTGAATCTGTTTAGTAACTTATTTATTTTTATTTTGGACATCTATGTAGGTACTTACTTAATTATTATTTACTGTAAAACGACAAATTAACTATAAATAATAACAAATATTATAAGTTTAAAGAGTAAGACATTAAATTATAGTTATTACTTATTAAGTATGTATGACTGATTTATATTACAATATTATGGTAAAATATAAGTAGTGTTTAAATGGTAATAACTGATGAATTGAATCATGTAATAATTATTGTAATTTGTGCAATGATTTTGTAATAATTTGATGAATTTATGTAACAATAATTTGACGTTCATACGTGTTACTGTGTGGCCTATGTGAATAAATGAATTTGATTTGATTTGACTTACTACTCAGTACTTTATCTATGCAGTGACGCGGACGTAACCTTAAACCTACCAATGATAAGCTATAGTTTATGGGTAAAGAATTTATATATAGGTATAAATAAAGTTTAATTTAAAAAATGAAATATTATGTGCACACTGCACAGCTGTTTTTGGGTATTTTGATCTAAGGGGTACCAGGGTTTCAAAAAGCTTTTAAATTTGACACCAATTTTGTTGACACCGCGCGCTATAAACTGAAGTCCACGTCCACGAAGTCGCGGGCAACAGCTAGTATGAAATATAAATAGTGAGGTAATAAAGACAAATTAGGAACAGAATCCATAAATGGGATAAACAAGATTCGGAATAATAAAGCTTTTCTGTTTCACAGGCCGTATGGCAAAGGTTTGTGTGCAATAATTGTCAGCATTATCCTTGTGCAGTCTAAAGCCCCAAAGGTTAGACGAATATCGCTTCTAGGTGCTTTGCCTTTGTACATGAGCTTAGATACTGTTATACACATAATGTGATCGAGACGTTCAGTACTCCCAATTTAATAAGGCGCATGCAAATCTTCGCCAATTGTCGTAATCACGAAAACACGCGAATCTATGAAACGTAAACGTGCGAAAGAAATAGAAGTAAATATCATATTTATTGTCTGTATTTTTGACGCATGCGCCACAAAACCTTTTATTGCGCATGTCCAAATCATGTCATGCCATGGCAACGCCACCAACAAGTTGCGGCGTTGCCATGGCATGACATGATTTGGACATGCGCAATAAAAAGTTTTCTTCCGACGCTCGGGAAATGCGCATTATCACTTTGGGAGCACTGTATAAGTGTATACGTCTATATGCGTCTTTTGCAGTTATACTACGTTCGGATTTATTTCGATCTTATAATAAAATTTAACCATAAAACTAAATGAGCCAATTGTTTTCTTTATTACGCGGTATGACATAAATATGTAGCAATATATCAACCAAGCTATGTTTACATTAGATCAAGACGAATCAATATTAGTATACAGCATATTATTTACGATGTCTAAAGATGTTGTAACGAAACAACGAGTGAAAACTTGCTACTGTTGCTTGTAAACAACATTACCTTGCCCTGCAGCGCCGGTGGTACGGAGGCGGGGTCTGTGCGCATCTCACGCAGATAACACGTGATACACGTCTCTAGATCTTTCACGTACGCCCGCTCCGTCTGCAGCAGCTCCGCCATTATGAATCTGATGACAAAATTTGAGATTAGAGCGTTTACATAAAATGTAGTAATCACAGCTTCGTTATCTATTCGCAGCTCGTGCTCAAAACAAGACGTGTAAGAGTTTCCACTTACAGACACAGAAACTGGAGACAAATAAGTGGCTACTCGAGAAACTATTCGGTTTGTATCCTTTCTAAATTATAACCCAATATATTCCACATTTAGCGCTATCAAATGCTGTTGACCCTCCTCTGGTACAATCGGGTAAAAATAATAACTTACTCCTTTCGTCTCGCACTGCGTCGCTTATCATCTCCGGGCGCGGGCGGCTGCGGCTCGGCTCGCGACTCGCTCTCCACAGACTGCGTGGACACGAGCGACGGCGCGACACCGCTGTCACTCTCCGCCTCGCTCTCGCCGCCCTCCATAGAACCGCTGAACTCCGCATATCTATGCAATATAACACAAGTACAAAATACCTGAGTAGACATAACTAGTCCCTATTGTAGTCAAAATGTTTGTAAGATAGAAACGATTCCATTATTATAAATAGTTAAGTTTATCTAATCCAGTTGATTTTATGTCGTTTTCCTTTTATACACTAGGCCCTAGGGAATTGTAAAAAGAGGCATGATAGCTGACCAGTTTATGCTTAAAATGCTGTAAGGAGTTGCGATTTGAATGATTTTAACTGCATTTTCAAAATCTATTTACCTAACTGAAAATCATCATGCACGTCTCACCTAGCGTCTACCGCAGCCACCCAGTCCTTAATCTGCACGGCATGCGGGTGTCCCTTTTCCACCAGTCCGTCAGCCAGCTGTGCTAGCAGGCGCACACGTTCTCGGCTCTCGCGCGCGACGCCCGCCGCAGCTACCGCCGCCGCCGCACCGCACCGCTCCTGCGTCTCACGTATCCACTCAACCGCCGCGCGGGCCGATCGCTCGAATAAGGCGAACTGTTGACACTGCTCGAGACGCTTCTTACGTACCGTCCAGTGCTCCAATACCTGTACAACAAAAATACCGTTATATAATATTTCGCTAAAATAAGATTTGAAAATGATACATTGTGGTAATAGTATCGCATCACAATGTATTAATTATATTTTCAAGTAAGGCTTGTCTAACTTAAAATGACGCGCCCCTCCCTCGTATTCACAGTACAAAATTTTTCATTTATATCAACTTTGAAGTGGTGGGGCGCGTCATTTCAAATTAGACAAGCTCTAATATCAATTTTATTTCAAATATACCTTCATAGAAAACAGAAATGTTTCAAACCAGTGTTTCTTATTTTTTTTATTCTTGCGTCATATTTTCAGGTTTAATTATGAAACGGTTTATGTTTTTAAAACTACGCGATATCAAGCACTGCGTCTTGTACTGAGCGATAACCGGAAACACTAGAAAATAACAACAATACATTCAAACAATATTCTTTTGTCTTTAATCGGCAAACCACACTTACGTTGAGTTTCAATGAGGCCAAATTTTGTGTTATCAAATGAATTTGCATATCTTCACTAAACGAGTTTCCACAAACACTTGCCGAGTAAAATAAAAGCGTAATTTACTGGAATGAAAGGAGCCATGGAGATGGGGCGATTAACTCGCGCCATGGTGGTACACTGAGCGCGATTGCGCGTGGGCAGAGCGCGTGCTGTCAGATACCATCGCGCCGTACAAAACAATTGTTCCGCAACACCGGTAGCGCGACACGCGACGATGACTACGACACAATCGTATGCACTGGCATTTAATAATAAATAGTTCTTTTCGTGATGATATAATTCACTTCGGATGCAAACAATCAATATCCGATTCGTGCGATTGTTTGTTGATGCAGTGCAAATACGATGCACACAATACGGTTGTAAGATAAATAATAAATATGCGGTTTATTGTCTATTGTATTGCGATACGGAAAACAATTTTGACTCTATTCCTATACCTTGTTAGTGGACTCAACAACTCTATATCTGGTCTATTTTTAGCACGTTATAAATTATATTGTTTTTATACCACATGACCGACCGAAATTAGGGTCAAAGTATTTACTGAAGCATCATATTTCCAATAATAATTAAGTAAAGAAATTAGGTGTCCTGTCGCTTCTATTACCCAATATTCCTTTAATGAAAGACAATCTGAAACAAACTGAACCAAAAGAAAAAGGAAAAAATACATTTCAAAAACCAAATCTTCTATCAATTAGAATTCACGATAGCTTGTGATCGTTGGTTGTAAGCTTTAACGGTTAGTTTTACTTCCACCGATCTCGCCGCAAAGTAATGTAACGTGTGACAAGGACAGTGCGATCAATCGATCGTACGATCAATGGTAGATCTTGTATTACTTATGATTTTTTTTCTAGCCTATGCTGTCCCACTGCTGAGCAAAGGCCTCCCCCAAGGTCTTCCATTGTGCTCGCTCCTGTGCCACCGCTGGCCAGCCTGGCTGGCATGCTTCCAGCTCATCGCGCCATATTTTCCTAGGCCGGCCGCGGCGGCGGCGTCCATCTTCAGATACCCACTCTGTTGAGATCTTTGCCCAGTGGTCGGGATGCATGCGGCTTACGTGTCCCGCCCAATCCCATTTCAACTTTGCTGTCTTTACTCCTACCTCCTTGATTCCCGTTTTTGAGCGCAGTATGGTGTTTCTCATTTTATCGAGTTTGTTTGTTGTTGTTTGTTTCTTATTTACTTATGATTATTACTGCAAAATTGTGATATCTAAAAGTAGTACTCTGGTTTGCTCCACAGTACATACGTGATATGTGCGACTCGCAAGCATCCTTTCTTTAGGCAACGCCTCATACTCCTTGCATGTATTAATATAAAACCCTTACCTTGTTCTCTTGCGACAGCAGCGTATCAAGTATAGCTCTAGTCTGTTCATGATGTGCTTTGCTCGCCGCAGCGGTCTGTCCGTGCACCTGCGCCGACCGCGCCGCATACTTGAGGAATGTCTCCGCAGTACGTCGCGCGAGCGTACACGCTTTGAGAAACGCCTCCTTTTGTTCACCATGCTTCACTATTAGTGCCGCCACCTTGAATATAATTTAATACATTGTTAATTAATCTATCAATCCCCATAAGGACACCGGCGACAGCGACAACAATAGAATAACAATAGATTTCCAGGAATCCGCGATCGACGGATTAAATAATGTAGATTAAAGTAATAATTACTTTTACTTTTACGAGGCTAAGAGGAGTAGTTTGTAATTACTTCTTATAAACTTCGCTATCGATACTTATCACGTATTAGCGGGCCCCTAGACGATCAATTTTATTGTGCAACATCACGATTGTGCAATATTATTGACAATCTAGGGTTATTATTAAATGCGCCCCCCTTCAATCTTATTGTCAAATAAATTGTTCAATGATATTGTACAATAAAATTGATCGTCTATGGGCCGACTTACAAGCCAATACGATGTAGAATATTATTATTTAATAGAGCTTGCTAATAGCAAGTTCAGTCTATACTTTTGTTAAAAATGTAGATTATCTATATTAATATTATTAGTGATATAATACATACCTGAGCGGCCTTATCCAGATTCGCTTGTTGAGTATCCTCGTTAGGTGGTGCAGCCGAGCCGCACCAGTCTTCGTCTCGTCTGTACTCACGCTCAAGTGAGTCGAGCACTGAGCACACCTGTTCGGCCGTCTTGTAGAAGTTGAGGGAAGCCGTCACGAGTTTGTGCCTCTCCTCAGCGCAAGTCACGAGGCGCTGCCAGCGCTCTGTCACCTCCTCCGATATCTCTCTGTTGATACAATGATTGGTCTTATAGTGAAGATTATGTAGAATACGGAAGTTATTATAAGGACCTCTTGTTAAACATAAAGCGTCAGGTAATGACTAATGACCGCATACGGACAAAGTCTTGGTGGCATAATACTCATACCACAGCCTTTACTATCCGTACTTATATACCGTCTTTATATTTAGTTTATACGCGAGAAAAAAAATCATAAGTATGCACTCCCATTCGATGCTTATAAATAACAGCGACATAGACGATCCTTGAAATACTGCGCGCGAATGAAAACATATCAATTGCTAATTAAACTAACGAGAAATAGAGGCGAGTACACAACGAGATTTATAACGTGATGTTATAAAATGTGTGAGATTAAAATGAATTTTATTTACTTAATAGAATATACCTGGCGCTGCTATGTTGCTCGTTTATAATTTTTATTCACAGTTTTTGAATAAGATGTATATAATAAAAGAGTTAGTTTGAGAGAAGATGAAAATCATTGATTAGTAAAACAATGTCAAATGTAAATGACAAATCTATACTTATTATAAAACAAAGTCGCTTTCTTTCCCTCATGTCCCTTTGTTCCCTTTAATCTTTAAAACTACGCAACGGATTTTGATGATTCCCTCAGTGTTAGATAGGCCATTTATCGAGGAAGCTTATAGGTTTTATCACGCTAAGACTAATACGAGCGAAGAAATAGAGGAAAATGTGGAAAAAACGGGGAAAATTATTTGAAAGGGCTAACTTGAACGCGCTAATCTCAGGAAATACTGGTCCGATTTGAAAAATTATTTCAGTGTTAGATAGCCCATTTATTGAGGAAGGCTCTATAGCCCTCCTCAATAAATGGGCTATATTTTATCACGCTAAGACTAATAGGAGAATGTGGAAAAAACGGGGGAAATTATTCGAAAGGGTTTATCTCGCGAACTACTGGAGCAATTTTTATGTTATTTGGCACAGATAAGAAGTAGACCACGTGAAGGATAATAGGCTATCGATTTTAATCATTTTTTCAGTGGCTGTATATTTTATAACCGTGCGACGCCGGGGCGGGTCGCTAGTGAATAAACAAAGAAGCATGGTGGTGTACCTACAGTGACAATGTATATACTATCATGTAATATAATATATTCATAGGCAGATGACGGGTTCATGTCATTTGGTCGGGCAACGTTAGCCCAGCCGACAGATCACGACAATCACATATCCCGACCAAATAACGTTGTTAGTCTATCTATGGATCAATTCCTCTGATCGTATAATATAATATCAGTGCAATTCTATGTATATCACCTTATAGTATGCGGGTCGTAGTGATTGGCCGCACGCAGCGCGTCCGCTCTGTACTTCACTTGGACGGCGCTGGCGTGCGTCTTCTCCACCGCCACTTGGAACTGGTCGTGTTCCCGCTTGAGCTGCTCCGCCTCGGACAACGTCCCCGGGATAGAGAAGGACGCAGATAACATCGCCTCGCCGTTGCGTATCCAACTGACCACCTGCGCAGCGTCCTTTTGGAATTGACCTGGGGAAACGGAGTTCGTTGGTGTCAATTTTCTTATTAAGTGGTATTTAGATTAAATACCAGTTAATAATACACGAGTCACAAACTAGGGAGAAATTTTGAAAGACCTAAAGTTACTTTTTCACTTGCGTACGTACGTCATCTTGTTTTCACAGGCGTGAAGACCAAAATTGTAATGTTAGCCTGCGCGTCCGAAATAAAAGTAAAAGTACCTATAAAATGTCTCTTTGATTTATTATGTGATTATCTTTGTGATTTCGATGGCAATGTTTGCAGGCAAGTTACAAGCAAGATGGTACATAGGCTGCACTAAAAATATCGGGAATGGAATACTTCCACTATTCCTGTCATATTAAAATCTTTTTAATTGAAAACTCCTTGATTTTAAAAATCAAATACCATTTATTTATTTAAAAAAAGATTCTCGGTCTTGTCACAAGGTCTTGTCAAACTTGTTTAGTCGTTGAGAAAATGGAATTGACAAATGCTGTATACAACATCGTATCAGGTGACGAATCCTGGATATACGCGTACGAACCCGAAACTAAAAACCAGTCACGAGTTTGGGTGTTCGAAAATGAGTTAAAGCCAACAAAAATTGTTCGTTCACGGAGTGTTGCAAAAAATATGGTGGCCACGTTTGTCTCCAAAACCGGCCATATTGCGACTATTCCTCTTGAGGGACAAAGAACGGTTAATATTAACGGTTAATAATAGCATTTGTTTGCCACAGGTCGTATCTGAACTCCGTAAAGAGAACTGCAACCGCCGCATCATCCTCCATCACGACAATGCGAGTTCTCACACCGCGCACAGAACAAAAGAGTTTTTAGAGCAAGAAAACATAGAATTATTAGACCATCCGCCGTACAGCCCCAACTTAAGCCCTAATGATTTCTATACTTTCCCTAAAATAAAGAATAAATTGCGTGGTCAGAGACGCCTACAAAACGGCCATTTTGGAGACCCCAACTTCCGAATGGAATGGTTGCTTCAATGATTGGTTCCATCGTATGGAAAAATGTGTCAAATTTCGCGGAGAATACTTCGAAAAGCAATAAGCACATTTTTAAATAGTACTGTTGTGTCACCTCCTTGATTCCCGAAATTTTCAGTGCCGCTCTCGTATAGATAAATGTACAAAAATCTACGAATTCGCGACTAGTACACTATACTGTACTCGGCGAAACATAGCGGTAGCGTTATTGGCTCCCTATCAAAAACTTGTCATTTTCGATATAAACCGCGATTGACAATGAAGTGTCAGATGTTGTCAATCGCGGCTTTGTGGCAATCGTACAGTATAAATACACACCGAGTTGAACGCATTGTTCGAATCTAGCTCGTCTCTCCTCGGCCAACTCTTCTAGGTCCAGCTGTCTGTCGTGCAGGAACTCCAACAGTAGTTGGACCCTCGCCTGTGCGTCTAGTGGAGCGCCCTCCGAACTATCAGATGAAGACGCCATCACGTCTGAAGCGTCAGCGATCGCCGCCGCCAACTCCTGGCCTTGTTGTACCACCTGGAATAAGATTTTCATTAAATGTCTGTTATTGCTAAAGAATATATTGAGGGGCTAGGTTAGTATTCTCAGAGTATAGAACAGCAGAAGTGTTAAGTGAGACGTCCAGCGCGCACGCACTAATTCAATCTGGTCCTTATGAAGTTGATCTACTTTTCTGTGTAATTTTATTGATCTACATTTTGGTAAATAGGCTCAAAGTTTAAGTTAATGGTGGTGCCATTAACTTAAACTTTGAGGCTATTTTCCCATCTAGTACATTCTTATCTTGTATTTTATACTTGTATTCCTTAAACAATTAGACTACAACGGTAGCAGCTTCTGAACAATAACAACAAGTAGCACCGGAAAGTATTTCAAAGAGCATATTATAAATTATGCAGAATTTAGGAACAATACGCGTTTATATTATAACTGATGTCCCTCGGAAACTGAACAACAGTCTCAAGAGTTTAGCGCATTTCAGCTTCAAAGTACGAATATTGTTAAGTCAAGTGCTGCCACTCAGACACTCTTGTGACTATGAAGAATGAATTAAATGAAGAGTAAATGAACATGCTTGCGATATGAAGAATAGCATTTAGGGGACAAAAGACCATAATATTTAATTAACATTACGTACTTGTCACTAATGCGAAGTACCCTCATAATACACAATGTGTAATAGAGTTGACCAACACAATGTAATACAGCCAGTGAACTTTAAACTACAGGAAGAGTAACTCCGTCAAAAAAAGTGCACCAAAAGGCTACAAAATGTGACCCGAATACATGTATACTTTATGCATGTGTTCGGTACACATTTTTCGTGTATATATACAAGAGTGACATTCAACCAGGTTGACACGATAATTATTGTCAAACTCACTTGTTGGATGCCAGGGTATTTGCGTAAAATTAAGCTGGTCTCTTTGTGTTTGTCTTATTAAGTTTACATGTTATTGTAAAAATGCAATAATCAAAAAATAATATAATTACAAAATTTTTACAAAGTCGCCATGGACAGTGTTATGCAAGATGTAACAATTTAATCATAATTCATAAACGAGGGTCTGACTAACATCAGTATGGAGTATCTTATTTTTATAATGCCGTTCGTACTTCGTTTAGTAAGAAACGAACCGAATTGGATGCCGAGCCAGATTACTCGTTTATGTAGCATACACTTTAATAGTCATAATATATTTTGTATGATTAATGACAGAAAATTAAAGAGATTACGAAAATCTGCATTTGCACCGTAAGTTTTTTATTTCAATTCTGTAATAATTCTGTAATAATTTAGCACATAGATTTTTGTAATCTGAAAACGTCTTGTCTAGGTGTGATAGTTTTAAATTCGTCCGAGTCGTACAAGGTTTGTTCAAAATTATTATATATTATTATTATCGATGACTTAAGCGGGGAATTCACTGCCGGGCTGCCCGCGGGCCGCCCGGTTTGGCACAAGTCTGCCGCTTGCCCCTATTAAACACGCACAGAACAGGCAAGTCAGTCGAATAGATAGAGAGCTGCAGCTCAGTCGCGGACTCATGGACTCAATCTTCTTTGTAATAAATGATAGATCAGCATCGGCATTGATTTCTTTGGATTTTTCAATAAGTTCGCTGTATTAGCGACATTACGTAGATCGGTGTTCATGTAATACTTGCTTTTAACTTTCTACAAACAAGGATACGACCGGTAAATGGAAATAAACGAATGTCAAAATTGTTTTTATTCCTTCATTCCTAAGTTTAGTGTTCGTATTGTTTAAATTTTGTATTGTTTAAATGTTTAAAAATAATATTTTAAGTGTACTCCGGTCGCTCTCCAAGGCGCGAATGACGACGGGCCGTCCGTCGCGACCATTCATGTACAGACTTGCCCGTGCCCACGCAGGAAAAATGCGATCTGGCGGGCAGGCTGCGGGCACGGGCCAACGAGCATGTCTGTGCCCGTACCTAGGAATTGACGAGCAGACATGCAACAGACCTGCAACAGACCTGCCCGTGACGGGCGGCCCGTAGCGGGCGGCCCGGTAGTCAATTCCCCGCTTTAAGGATCAGAGGAAAATTTTTGATTTTAAAATAATAATTATGTACTCCTTTCTTCGTGATAGTAGATGTTTGGTGTATACTGCATAATGCCATCCGCTTTTGAAAATTATTGTCCACGGCTTTGTTTCATAACTGTGACAGTGACAATAACCGCGCAGGCTGTCGTCCAGCGCACAATATTATGATACGTTACCTGGGAAACGACCTTGGCGAGAATCTGAATTGTCATATTTTAGTGTTCGAAAAGGAGCCAAATTTAAAACGGTTGAAGTATGGGAGTTATGTTTCCTGTAGTTTTGTAATTCGTAGAATACAGCTGATATTACACGAACCGTCCATCAATCCAAATGGTATGTTCGCCGTCAAAATCCTGAATAGTTAAATCACCGCCCAAACGGCATATTTTAGGGCTCCCACAAAAAACTGTGAATTCGCATGGCATCGCAAAAATCTGCAACCAAACTCATACAAAAAAATCACATTGCGACGCGATGCGAATTTGTAGTTTTGTGTGGGAGCCCTTAATCGAGAAGAGTACGTAAATGGATCGTGCAACCGGCTTTATATGATTTTGAAAATGGACACCAATCTTCGACACATCAGCGCCGGAAATATTCGCAATCATTTACAGACTTTTCACGTTAGATTTTGCACTAGAGGAGTACCTCAAGGCAGCATCATAGGCCCTATACTATTTATTATTTACATAAACGACCTACCAAGAATTTCACATTATAATTTTACACTCTTTGCTGATGACATTTCTGTTGTAATTAGTTATTTAAATCAATTGACATATAATTTTGAAATTAATAAAGTACTAAATGACATAATAGAATGGTTAAATGATAATAATTTGAATGTTAACATAAAAAAGACAATGTAAGTATATGCAGTTCTACAATAAAAAGGGTAAGGGAAGAGACCTATGCATAAAATATAATAATTCTACATTAATGGAGACTAAGACTGTAAAATTTCTAGGAATTACTTTGGATAATAACTTGTTATGGCAACAGCATATAGACAAAATTTGTAGGAAAATTAATCAGTATGTGTATGTCCTCAGTCAACTTCGTAAAACAGCTACGACTGAAACAGCGCTAACAGCCTATCATGCATTCGTGATGACTGCACTCCGATATGGATTGATCGTTTGGGGCAACTCAGTAGACATATTATTTTATTTATTCACGTTTATTTATTGCTCAGAAAAAATGTATCCGGGCTATTTGCGGAGCCAAACCATTAGAATCCTGCCGTCCTTTATTCAAAAAATTGAAATTACTTACACTACCAAGTCTATATATCTACGAAACAAGCATATTTGTTAAAAAGCACATATTAGAATTATATGAAAAAAAGAGCCAAGTGCTAAATATAAATACAAGGTATCCAGATAAGTTAGTTATACCACATTTATAAACTACGTTTGCTAAGAAAGGGTGCTATAACATGTCTATTAAGATTTTCAATAAAGTACCCGACAACATTAAAGAATTCCCACTGAATACTTTTAAGAAAAAACTTTATCAATAGCTAGTAGACAAAAGTTTCTACTCCTTAAATGAATTTATCTGACATAATAATAGATATTTAAATAGGTATATATTTTAGTGTTGACATTGCATATTTATAATAATTATTACTAAAAGCGCTTAATGAAATTAATGACATTACTATATTTTGACTATTTGATTGACATTTTTATCTATTATTATTAATTATTAAGAAAAAAATACGTTATGACATTATTTTCGTTATTTATACTTGACTAATTTAATAATTGAATATGTTTAATTTCTATGTTTGTTTTGTCGCCCCTCTAGTTCTAGTGTAGGACTGTAGGTTGAGATATCTGGGTGCTGAAACATGAATTAAAATTGTTAGAAATATAATTTTGTTAAGTAATAATAATTTTAATAGAACTACAGTATTTAAAGTATAAAAGTGTATTGGTTAAGTATATGTTACCTGTATTTTATGCACCAAGTATAATGTCACGAAATGAATTGTTTCTTCATAGCAGCTGGGTTAATGATTGTAATTTCATATTTCTATATTTTTTTTCCTCTTCGTAAATCATAATTAAGTATATATGCTTTATTTATCGTAAAACAAAAGGAAAATTATTGTATTTAACCATGCTTAGAATGTTTACAAACTTTGTATGACTAATGACACTGACACATGAGTGATGATGACATTGTTTTTTTTTTCTCCACATTTGACTTTGTTTATTCTTTTTTAATTTATTTTCGTGTAATTCCTATGACTTTTATATTTAATAATTTAATGGATTTAATTAATGTTATGTTTATTGTAATAATTGGTTATTATTTCATTTAAAATTATTTTTGCACGCCACTTGTTAGGCAGAATGTTGGAGCCATGTTATAAGTAATATTATTGTAAGACCTTTTTTGTACCACATTTATGCAATAAATCATTCATTCATTCCTTCATTCCCACATACCTGGAAGGTGGCATGCTGCATCCTGGCAACACTTTCGTTGTGCGCCGCGAGTGCCTGCTCTGCTTGCTGCGGGTCGCGAGGCGGCTCCGTGCGCTGTAACTCGTCACCCCATAGCTCCAGTCTAGATGACACCTACAATCATAATGCACAATTTTCAACCTTATTATAATGGCGAAAAGGTGTGTTTGAAATATCGCTACTATACAACAGCATCGCCCCCTTTAGGTGGCTTTGTCAGAAGAACGAAATGGAAATGACTACGTTTGTTACGCCTTTGACCGTCAAAAGAATTGAAATTTTAATAAATGGAAATTAAAACACTTTTTCCACCCTTCCAGATTCATATAATTCTCAAGTGCTCGCCGAAGCTAAGTAGGAAACTACGCTGTAATTTCGTGTCTGAAAACTCCGCACAAAGTTCCAGCGAGGATAATAATACCTTGTCAGTCGCATTGAACAATTAATTTCCTCGTTATGCAATCATTAAAGTAATAAACAGAATTTCCTTTCTATTTCGTTATTAGTTCTTCAAATGTGCTATTCGAGATATCTAATTGTAATTTGCAGTAATTTGCATTGGTAATTAAAATTTAATCAGTATATCGTTTAATAGCTATTGCAATGAGGAATGCTATTGTTAGCAATTCTGCTGATAAAAATTGTCGTAATGAAATAACTGTCGAATTCCAACTTATTCATGGAGTTAGTCGATTCTTAGAAGAAATAGAGTGTTGAAATATCAAGTTGTACGTGTTTTTCGTCTAGTAGTTGAAAAGGTAAAAAATAAATTGTCTATGGGGCACGTTCGATACCTGAGTAGTTATAGATTTTTATCAACACTCATATTATTGTACACTTTACTTTGTAATCGAGATTACACTTTATGCGCAAAAAGTTTTTGGTAAATAAATAAATAATAAGAAGGTATAAAATGAACAGTAATAGCTTATTACTTATTGCAATAAATTATTTTGAAAATATTTAACATATTTAATAGCTGTCATACTTAATAACCTTTATTCGAGGGTGTAATTATATATTATGCTTTCTTTCATTTTCATAACGATTATACTCATTAAATTGTTCTTCTGTATTTATACAATAATTAACCTACATGTTAATAAAAGTCGGTATCTAGAACAGACCAATAGTGTTTTGATTTTTTAATTGTGTTTTAACGCAATGCAATTATTATGTTTTTTTATTTATTTATTAAATAAGGGGGCAAACGACCAAACGGGTCACCACTACCGTCGCCCATGCTGCAGACGTGTTGCCGGCCTTTTAAAAAGGAGTACGCTCTCTTCTTGAAGGTTTGCAGGTCGTATAGATCCGGAAATACTGCTGGTGACAGTTCGTTCCAGAGTTTTACAGTGCGCGGCAGAAAGTTACGCGAAAAATGCACTGTGGAAGACTGCCACTCATCAAGGTGATGAGGATGGTATGTTTTTCGCGTGGGACGATGGCGAAAAGTTGCAGGTGGTACGATTCCGAACAATTCCTCAGAGCACTTCCCGTGATACAACCGATAGAGGATGCAGAGTGATGCTACATCTCGGCGTAATTCCAAGGGGTCCAAGCTGTTTGAAACACTATGGCAGTCAACAATTCGAGCGGCCCTTTGTTGGTTACGATCCAGAGGGAGCAGTTGGTATTTTGGCGCCCCTTCCCAGAGATGAGAACAATATTCCATATGAGGCCGAACCTGCGCCTTGTAGAGTTGTAGGCGTTGATCCGGAGTGAAGTACTGTCTCGCTCTGTTAATAACACCAAGCTTCTTCGAGGCTAATTTGGCCTTACCCTCTAGAATCTAGATGATATCGCAACTGGACTTCACTCGATATGTTGACGCCAAGTATCTCAATGCTAGGAGAGATGGTTAAAGATGTGCCCTCGAAACGAGGATATGCGACCATTGGTGACTTTTTAGTGGTGAACGCGCAGACTTGGCGGGGTTGAATTAGACCAAGTTACGTATACCCCATTCAGAGACCTTCTCCAATGAATTCTCCACCTTAGACACAAGGTCGTTTCGACTCTCAGTGACATTTAGTCGAGAAATATTGGGGGAGCCGGTATATACAGCATCACCTGTACTGTCATCCGCATAGCAATGAATGCCGCTGGTCTGCAACATGTCATTGATATGCAGTAATAGAGTAGGTGATAGCACACAGCCCTGAGGGACACCAGCATCAACAGACTGAGTTTCCGAGCATTCGCCGTCAACTACGACCTTTATGCTTCTGTCTGCTAAGAAACCAGTGACCCACTTACATAATTTCTCGGGCAGCCCGTATGATGGAAGCTTTGATAGCAGTGCTTTATGCCAAACCCTATCAAAGGCCTTCGCAATGTCCAAACTAACAGCCAATGCCTCTCCCTTCGATTCAATTGCCTGAGCCCAATAGGCGGGATTCCGTCAGGCCCACTCGACTTTTGGATATCAAGGGAACGGAGGGCTTTTCGCAATGAGCACTGATGAAACCGAATATCCGACATGATGCTCGTGCATCGCGGTATGGTCGGCGGTTTCTGCCCCCCGTCATCCAGGGTCGAGTTTGACGCAAAGAGCTTGCCAGAAGATCGGCTTTGTCTTTTGCGTCCTGGGCAAACGATCCATTTCCTACGTATAGGGATGGTAGGGTTGGCTTGCAGAAATTTCCTTCAATAGCTTTGGCCAGAGACCAGAATGCACGGGTTCCCGAGGGGAGACGCTCGAGTCTCTTGCCAATTCTATTGACGTGCTGTTGCTTTGCCCGAGTAATCTCTTTCTTGAGGGACCTAAAGGCAAGGTTGTACTCTTTTTACATGTGCTGGTATTTAAATCCCGAGCAGACACCACGTTGGCCCAGGATTAGTAAGCCTCCTGCTTCCGGCGAGAAGCTTTTTTGGGGGATTAACCAAACCAGGGACGAAATCTGCCGCCAGTTGGCACTACAGAGGACGGAATGAAAAGTTCCATCCCCTGCATCACCACATCGGCAACAGAGTTGGCAGTGTTGTCGGGATCATCCGGCAAGAAGCACACATGCCCCCAAGGATAGGATGCAAAAAACGACCGCATCCCATCCCCCAGTCTGCTGACTTGTAGTGCCACACACGACGGTATTTAACAGCACGCTGTCTTAACACCGTCGTAAGTGGCACAGAACTCCTAACAAGGCAATGATCCGATGAACCAAGTGGTGCGGTTACGGATATTTGGTAGCCGTCAGGATTTGAAGTCAGCAGGAGGTCCTGTGTGTTTAGTAAAGGTTTTTGGCATTGCTACTTTTTATTTAACAAAAGGTATCTAAAGCTGATCGCACATTTGTCAGCACCGTACGCGCTGAACGCACCGCATAGTACACAAATGCGGCGCGTACAGTGCGGACTAACGTTCGAGGTTTCACATCATTTCATACATGATATAGATCTTAACTAAAGCTGGCACGTTTACAGTGCTGTCACTTATGCAATTTCACTATACAGTATGTTTGAAAATATAATATGTTTGCATCATGATAAAAAATATCGTATAATCTGCGTACGATAATAATATGCTATCGTACATCGTACGTACGCACAAAATTATCGTATGTGCACGATAATTATCGTACGGTTCCGAACGCTGGCCGCTCGCCGATCACACGTTACCGACTTGTAACATCACGCTGTATTTATAAACAGTAGCATATGAAAAACAATAACTGTCCCCTTCACGCTCATAAGATAAACCGCGCGCGAGAGAGACGGGCAGACTTTTTATGATGCGTATGCAGAACGACGTCACGCCACGCGCTTATTCACAGACACTAAACAAGCGCAATGTTTAAATGTGTTGATCGTGCTAGCTCTTGTTAACTGTACAATACAGGGAATACTAAAATGCGGCGCGTTCGGCGCATTTTTTTTTTTAACGGGCTTTGGCCCACCACACATTCCCACCACTGTATCTCCTGTGTCGCCAGGATCGACAGCGGTATCCAACCACGAAAACCCTTTGATATGATCTCAGGGAGCCCGAGGGACATGCTAAAACTGTCTTGGGACCCGCAACGAAATTAATCAGAAGAAAATAGGAGGAGTAGGAAGATTCCAATTTCCCTCCCCATAAAAGCGGGAGACAGCACAAAGTTGCAATGACCGAAAGTCAAAGAACTTAAGGGGGAGCACCACGGAAATAAGGTTAATAATTGTGACTCCTAAGCTAAAGCTAAGTTAATATTGGAGTTTATTGTGTTTGACTGTTGCCAATAATAATTGTGACAAAAACGCTTGAAGGCACGGAAGTTTCTAGCGCTGTCCACGAGATCACCGTAGTATGCGACTCCAGATGTACAGAATAGGTTGTTTAGCATAGTAGTTCTTTCGTCCTGCCAGAGACTGCACTCCCAGAGAACATGATGCGCGGTTTGTTCAAACATGTTGCCTTCGGTCGAGCACTCGCACATGGGTGATGCTACTAGTTTAAATCCGCGTTCGGCGCATGCTGATAAATGTGCGATCACCTTTATTCGAAGGCGACATAATATGACCTGGTTGTGTATGTCACAGCCAGGACATATGACATGTTCCATACATAAATATTTCATTTCAAAATTCTGCGTGAGTTCCGAAATATTAGCCAGAATTCTGGCCAGCGCACATAAATCATGACGTCTGAGTCAGATGCCATGTTGTATTGGTGCTCCACAGCTGGTAAGACTAGTAAAGTGTGACCTATTAGTAGTATGTACAAATCGTCAAATTTCGAATCGAATCATATCACGATCATCAGCCAGTAGGTATACTGGGTTATATTTCGGAGCACATCCTACTCAGGGTAGGTAGGGGGTCTCGTTGGCTTAGTCCACTGACGTCACGAGAGTCGAGACACTCACCTCTAGCGCGTCCCGCTCGAAGTGTCTGAGTTGCAGCGTGAGCTCGAGGCGGCGCTCGCGGTCCGACCACAGCTCCTCGAGCGCGCTGCGCGTGCCGCGGAGACGCTCCAGCGTGCTCTCCACCGCCGACGTACTCGCCGCGTCCGAGTCCCCGGACGACCTGAACAATCGACACATTTATTATTTTTTACTCTAATTGCACTCCCTTCTCTACTTTAGAGGGAAGGCTGGCTCTTTTTTTGACGAGCCTAGGACTCCTAGGAATTAGGGATTTGATTTCAAAATCTAAGAGGTCAGTAAACCGATAGCGATCAAGCTTTTAAATGACCAGCAGGATACCGAGTTGCATTGTGTAAATCAAAAAAAATATTATGAAGATTGTTGTTTCATCTGCATCGTGTTGACTTCGAAACTATAATTTTGATGAAATGCCACAGATGTAGAGGAGAACTGCACGAACTTAGATATTGTTACTATTTATCGCGGGAATCAGCATAAGCACGCCCAACATGCAGTAGCTGCATATGAACATGTTTCAATGCAGCCCATTATCCAGTATCTAGCTCTCGCTTCACTATCGTCTATCTTCAAAGTTAGCACTAATTCATTACGCTAAGTGAAATGTGTGACTTAGTACAAATTACAAACCGAAGCCTGACCACACACCATTGACAACGGGCCCTTTCTTATGATCACAGGCCAGGCGGTATGAGATAATCTTTAGAATTTGGACTCTAAAGATTATCTCATACCGCCTGTGATCTTGGTAAACAAAAGAAAACAACAGTAATAAAATTAAGCAAAGAATCATTGTAAATGTCGGGCTTGTTAAAAAAAAAGTTGTTATCAGGGTGTTAATCAAAAAATTACCTTATTACAGAGCATGGACTTAAAGAGGATCGTACTAACAGTAATTATATATTAGAAACATACAAACCTCCATCGCAAGCAGCGTACGGGTGATTTGTTCCTGTGGGAGCGCCGGTGATATTTGAGCATTGTTACACAAAAATGTTCATTTCACCGTGAACGCAATAACTGTTCGTAACTTCAGAGACGATACACTTAGCGTTGCGTCGCCGAGAATACTAATATAAGAAATTATTATTTTATATTTCAAGTGCATATACGCCGTTTATTACACATAAAGTATATAAAAGGCTCGTCTTGATTTATGTCGACAGTGACCTACAAATGCCGGCACCTACTGTTATGTTACGGTTGGTTAGTGAATCTCTTACGCTCTACTCCTTCGGGCATCGGTTATTCGCAACACTATGACCGCTTAATCTACATTATAGTATCTGCTCGCGATAGCCTATTTCCGCGGCTGACCCGATCATTGTTTCAGATTACACTATTCATAGAAAGCCAGCCACGTAACAGAACTATTGCGACTTATGAGACGTCGGAAGAAATTGCTGTAGAAAATCAGGTGTCGTAAGTCGGAAAACAACAACAATCGATATCCCGTGTTTGTAACGAACACAGATCCGCAACGAATAATATTAAGTAATACTAATATTGAGTAATAATTGCGCAATGCGAGTCTTTTAAATTTAATGAACCAATAATAATTGAAACGGTGTTATCGCTCTGTTAAAAGCGGGTCGTAAGCTTTAACGTTCCTTGCTCCGAAATGTAGCATTAGACGGAGCAAATTACTCACGAAATCATAATTATGATTGGAAGGGACACAAACCAGACGATTATATTTCCTGGCGTGTGATTTAATGAAAGTTGTTTAGTGTACTTAGCCGGGCGTATGGGCGGCTGTTTATAAGATGCGGCGGTCGTTTATTTTCCCTATTAACGAGTCCTAGACCGATGACGGCATTAGGTACGATGAATATTCCGTGCGACGGTTTCTAGTGTCGCCGGAGCGGAGCATTCCTCACGCGCCGGCAGCCAATTGGAACCGAGAGATATCATCGCCGAGACAGCGAGAGCAGCCCGGTGTATTGTCTAAATTAACATCTAAATCTCCATCATTAATTACATATTAACTTTAAAATCTGTTTTATTTCAGGTCTACCTTTTCATTTCATTTTATTTGGACAGCAGACTAAGATAATAGACTAAAGCTGAGGCTTAACCTACGCGTCAGTGACGGAGCGTCAAGCTGCGTCAAGTTGTCTAATGTGTTTTTTGTATACAAAAAACACATATTTTGACAACCTGACGCAACTCGACGCTCCGTCACTGACACGTAGGTTTGTTCTAAGCATTAAGATTAATTCTAAGGATATACATCAGCCCTGACAATAGGGATTAGGGACATAACCATGGCGTTTAATGTTATTGTACGAGCTATCTGTTTCTCTTAACCACCGATGGACAAACACGCACCAGATATAACTTTTCTCATAGACTTTTAGTTTCCGGCCGCGGCAGTCCATTCATTGTCGTCCATTTGGATACAGTGACAACACTAATAAGTATGTTGATGTAACAATTACAGAATTATATTTACTCAAGATAAAATGACACACATAGAAGTATGTCTACTTGTATGGCAGGATAATGTATACTTTAACTGAATGTCAAGGAACTTTAATAGGTGTGTGCATCGATCGTAAATCTATGGTGTAAGTAGATCGTAGGCGGCAGCCAACAATTAGGAGTCTGTATTAATTTTATGAGACATAAAGCTTGGCATCGACGACCATTTTATATCCGGTTTAATAGGCATTTAAACATGAAGGGAATTAAAAGTGGTCGATGCGTGAGGGAGTGGCGGTATTTTATATTATTTCCTTTTATGCACTTTATTTACCATGTTAAGACCTAAACTAATTGGTACCTACTACTAGAAATCGGCCTGTGTTCTTTTCTTTACCCATGATGATATTCCTTATAACGTTTTAATTCGAACCGCGTGAACATTCTTATAAAAAACGAAAAATACTACTTAAATTAATGTAAGTGGAAAAGCTTGGTAATGTAAATTGTTTCTATCGTATTAGGTGCGTTTTTGTTATGAACATTTGATCCTAAAATAATGATAATGATCATTATTATTGGTAGTAGACAGACCGATGCATCCATGTTTACCAAACATCAATATACAAATGCATTCAGTTGTGTAACATCAAACTTTCTGCTGCCATTGTTTTGTTATAAGCGAATTACATCAACAAATCCGCACTGCAATGTAATGTGACTATAATTTTAATGACCTTACGTGAAAGGACTAGGCAATGACGCGATAGGCCGCATAGAAAGCGCTAGTCGTGTCATATAATATGCTGATAAATTGGTGGGTATGGTGTATAAGAACATGTAGAAAGTGACAACGAGTCTTTATCTTCCGACGTAGCTCCTGACCTGTGCCCTATGGTATTCGATCAATTTAAAATTAAATGCACACACACATACACAAATAAATTCACATACAATAACTTTAAAGCCTATAATAAAAGCAAAGGGGGCATTAACGACTTCTTCATGAAAATTTTGATAAAATTTGCCATGGTTGTTGTTGAGTCTTTGGATTAACACATAATATACTTCTTATTGCGCCAAAAAAGTAGTGCTCACTTGCAAAGGTTAGTATAATTCACGTAAAATTGAAATGTAGAGTCCAAAATATTATGATTAGTTATCCAAAGACTGCAGACAACTTTACCAATTTTGTACAGTGTAATTTATTTCAACAGAAACAACTCACAAGTATCGTGGAACACGGATATATATATATATATATATATATATATATATATATATATATATATATATATATATAAAATACTAGCTGTACCGGCAAACCTTGCTTTGCCTTCATATAAAGTATTTCACCCATATAATTTTATTTGACTAAATACGTATGTCGTCGATCGCTATCCCGTCGCACAAACAATGGTCGCCGTCAGTCTCAGGTTGTAATAATTTACTATTATTTATTCAACAAATGCACTTATTAATATATAAAGTACCCAGTAGCCGATTCTCAGACCTACTGAATATGCATATAAATTTTGGTAAAAATCAGTAAAGCCGTTTCGGAGGAGTTCGTGGACTAACATTGTGACACGAGAATTTTATATATAAGATGTAGAAATCGTACTTCTAGTTATCCTAAAAACAATTACTGTCCACTATATCCGTAATTACTAGTTTCCTTCGCTTAGAATTTAATTGCGTCTAATTTTCATACGGCAACAGCTATTCGCTGAACATAATTATACTTGGGACTTTATGTGGAATATATTTTGATGTAAAAAGTCGTTAATTTCTAAATTCTGTCGAGAAAGAGCCGCTTTTTGTGCCGTACGTGATTTTAGTATTTAAGACGGCTCTTATAGCAAGCCTGTTGAGTTGAATCCATTTCAAGAATATTGTAAGGAACTCAAACGAGTCTCGGGAAGCCAACATGCGGCAGTACTGAGTACGGAAACTTGCATTACGTTATCAGTTATTACTCTCACTCAGGAACAAGTTACATGCCCCATGGAATAAAAAATTCTTACACATTTCAAATAGCTTTTAGATCTTAGCGACCAATTAAGACTGTCCACAAGATGCAAAAAATTGCATTCTAAATGGAATAGTACATGTATTTAAGCTACTCTCTAGTCTCTACTCAACAACTTGCCATAGAGCAGGTCTATTTTATCAGAAACTTTTCTCATTTTAGATACTAATATTATAAAGCGGAAGAGTTTGTTAGTTTGTTTGTTTGTTTGTTTGTTTGAACGCGCTAATCTCAGGCTATATTTTATTACGCTAAGACTAATAGAAGCGAGGAAAATGTGGAAAAAAACGGGGGAAATTATTTGAAAGGGCTTATTTGAACAAGCTAATCTCAGGAACTACTGGTCCGATTTGAAAAATTCATTCAGTGTTAGATAGCCCATTTATCGAGGAAGGCAATGAGCTATATTATTTTATTACGCTAAGACTAATAGAAGCGAAGAAATAGAGGAAAATGTGGAAAAAAACGGGGGAAATTATTTGAAAGGGCTTATTTGAACAAGCTAATCTCAGGAACTACTGGTCCGATTTGAAAAATTCATTCAGTGTTAGATAGCCTATTTATCGAGGAAGGCAATGAGCTATATTATTTTATTACGCTAAGACTAATAGAAGCGAAGAAATAGAGGAAAATGTGGGAAAAGACGGGGGAAATTATATGAAATTGCTTATTATCTTAAGAAGTGCTAGAGATATTTTTATGTTATTTGGCAAATATAAAGAATGGACCACGTGAAGGGATAAAGGCTATTTTTTGCGGAAAAATGTACGGTTACGTGAAATTCCTAAATTACGCGGGCGAACATCTACCTATAAGTACATATAATAAAATCGTAGGAAGGTTAATTCTGTACATTGAATATTTTTGTACAATAATACTTGGGACGTGATCTACTATGCTAACGCGGACGAAGTCGCGGGCAACAGCTAGTTTACTTGATATTTCGTAGAGTTATTACTTATTAGAGAATTAATTGTGATTGATATTTGTGATGAGCCTTAAGGCTGCTTATTGTTGTAACAAACCATAATACATCATTTCACTCAAAGCACTAAATTATATGGTGCATATAGTTGGACGAATAAAACAATAACTCATGTATTTGTGGTAAAGACGACCAATTCATACAGAATATAATTATTACTCGCGTGATACGCACGCATCGATTCGGCGTTCGCCACCGACAGTAGCGTACGCAACACGAATATACCCGCAGATTACAAATAAATTAACCTTTTCACAACAATCAATTACTTCAATAGAACTGTTACATTCAACACGTCAACACACGCAATCGGGCGTCAAATCTTTCCATTTTTGATAAAAGATTTCCCATGGTAATAAGCAAGATGGTGTACGATTTCTCACTACATTCATAGCTATTATCATTCGAACATGTAATGTTCCGATTTAAACTATTATAGAGATCACAACAAGGCTTTTACAAGCACTTCCGATTCCCATGCGTCCAGGCGAACAATAGGCGGAGAGAGGCTTTCTATCGAGCGGTGACAAATAAGATAATTACATACAAGACAATGGGCATGTTACACCGATTATCAACCAATCTTATGCTTTCGCTAATATGACATGTTGCTGCATATCATTACCTTGTCATTTCAGAGAGAGATACTTCTCGCAAGAGAGGTTTTGGCGAGACGAAGAAATTGTAAGGTAAATGACGGTGTAGTACGTTTTCTGGTCCTTCCTCAGTTTTGATCATTGGAATAAACAGATATTTAATAATTTTCTTTAGAAGAAAACTGCTGATCTCCAAAGCTCTGCTCTAAAAGATTACTGAATTTAGAAAAAAAAAAAAATAGTATGCAAACAATTATTTATATTTACACAAAATAAAACAAGTGGTTCTTCCAAACACATTTCTATATTGATTAAAAAAAAATCGCTCAGAGTGGAGCATAGAGACTTCAATCATTCTAAAAGCATGAGCTAGAATCAATAAATTTGCGATTGTAGACGTACATATTACAAGTATGTTTATATTTCGCCCAGCCAGCGTTATTAAAAGTTGGAAGAGTGGGAGACTCAAAGGTCTGCGAGGGGAGTCGGGCTAGGTTCGCTCTTTATACCGGCAGGATAGACATACGTATCTCAATACAACCGAGTAATTAACAAAGGGATGGTTTCAAGAGAGCATTTACTGTGAATATCATTTCAAACATTGTTTTCATATACGCCTGCGTATTATCCACTTCAGGACAGATTAGCTTAGGGAGCTTAAATGAAATAAATTATTGATTAACAGACATTTTTACAATCTCTAGGTATAAGGTAAAACCAACGTTAACTCAAATGTTTCGCAACAGATTCCTAAAACGGCCATTACATTAGATACACGTATTTCACTCCAGTATACGACAGACATTTTAAAGTCTTTCAAAACGAATTAATGGTTTACTATTAAACAGTTGTTAACTTTTGAGTTTCGAACATTGTGATGCAAATATCGGTGTACCTATCTGATATCTTAATGCCTCACCCGTGAGAAAATTTAATTTTACGCATTACTTTTAGTTCGTTTCTTTATATACTTCCGAACTTAAAAACTACAAACGTGAACTTGAAACAATTATTAAATTATTCCGTTAACATTAAAAGTTTTACTCATCAGACCCAAGAGTTCGCCAGACCGTCTTTATATTCTGATTCCTTGCAAGCTAAAATACTATAGTGACTCTACTATAAAGAACTTTAGGGATGACTTTAGGCACCTTTAAATTAAGGACGATGTTTGTATTTTGTCACGTAGGCATACTCTTAACTCTAAACCTATTCTTATTCCGCTGTACTGTACAATCCCCCGTATTGTATTTTGTCATGTAGAGATTCTCTGAACACCTTTTCGTCTTGTAACTCGAAGCGGTCGTCACTGACATAATCGGATACACTTATTTAGCCGAGTGCACCTTGTGAAATTGGGAGCCCGAAGCCCGGGGGTCGAGCGGTTGTCCTTAACCGTAGTTCGCCGGAAGCGTCTACTGCGAGACAATTTAAATCCGTCGCCCAACATGCATTGTTGTCGACTTCCCGACAATATCAACATCAACGGCACCGCTCGATATTCCTTGCGCTTGGGGAAATCGCGACTTTGTTGTGTCTGGGCTTGTACCATGAAACTGTTTTGAGACTCAAACAATCGGACGAGAATGCCGCGTCCTACTCTAACAAACGTGAAATGACGTTGTTAGAGCAGGACGCGGCATTCTTGTCCGATTGTTTGAGTCTCAAAACAGTTTTGTAGTAGGCCTACTGATTGCGAAGAGTTATGAAAGGATTGAATGTTTTTAATAACGACAATCATCAAACTAAAGCTTAATAGAACTTAGATATAGAGCACACTCCTCTTTAAATATTATGTTTACATACTCTATGATGTACTCCACAATTTCATACTTTCTACAGTTTTGTCTCAAATTTTTAGTCTACAATTTAGACTATCTAAACTTTATTCTTAACATGTAGAGTATACTACGCAGTCTAGGTAAACTATTTTCCAAAATGTAGATTCGACAATATAGACTACCTAAGCGTAAACTTTAAATTTTGAGACAACCTTATGGCTTATCTATACATATTATAAAACAAAGTCGCTTATTTCCCTCATGTCCTTTTGTTCCCTTTAATCTTTAAAATTACGCAACAGATTTTGATGATTATTTCAGTGTTAGATAGCCCATTTATCGAGGAAGGCTATAGGCTATATTTTATCACACTAAGATTAATAGGAGCGAAGAAATAGAGGAAAATGTGGAAAAAACGGGGAAAATTATTTGAAAGTGCTAACTTGAACGTGCTAATCTCAGGAACTACTGGTCCGATTTGTAAAATTATTTTAGTGTTAGATAGTCAATTTATTGAGGAAGGCTATAGGCTATATTTTATCACGCTAAGACTAATAGGATAATGTGGAAAAAACGGGGGAAATTATTTGAAAGAGCTTATCTTGCGAACTACTGGAGCAATTTTTATGTTATTTGGCACAGATAAAAAGTAGACCACGTGAAGGATCATAGGCTATCGATTTTAATCATTTTTTCAGTGGCTATATATTTTATACCCGTGCGACGCCGGGGCGGGTCGCTAGTACGTAATATTATACTTCGAAAAAACAAATAAATAGATCGCCGCTGTATCAGCTCTGGTACAATTCGCTTAGCAAACATTGATTTAGCCCGGTCAGCAACATGGCCCCTCTATTGTTTATACACAATTATTGGATACATTCGCTCCAATTTTATATCAGTAGCAACTAGCAAGTGTATAAACACGTATGTAATATAACTATATACTACGAAAGTAGACATCATAGCTACACTAGTTATAGCTATCATGTCTACTTTCTCGCATGTTAATGTAGGAATCTTAGCGACGACTAAGTCGATTCAGGTATTTCTAAAATCCGTGATACATACACATTTATTTACACGCTAACGACTTGCTAAACAATGATTAAGACAGGAGTCAGGACTAATCTGTGTATTTTTTTACCAACGTATAAGACAAAGACTGTGCCAACATTGATATAAGTAATATTAGTCCTGTCATATTTTCAGTTTACTAACACGGTTGTATAAAACTATTGGCTTATTTAAATACATAGAAAACACAACTAATTTAGTTTTAATACAATGTATAAACAAGACCTTTATGTCTGGTTAACATGTAAGACACATGATTTCTTTGTAGCCAGAAGTCCCAAAGTCTGTTATCTTCAAATATCTAAGTCATTAGTTTTACTCAGAAACAAAAGTTATCTCTTAACGAGCAATGAAAGAGTCGATTCTGCTCTACTCAAACATAAACATTAAACAGACTTTACATGCAGCCAAATAAAACGAATAGATATTTTTAACTTTCAAACTATAATTAAAAATTCTAAACCGCACAAGGAAAAAAATTAAACACAACAATTTAATATATCATTTGTACGCAACAAATTCATTCTTGAAATGATTTATTATAAGTTTAATAAATAAAATATATTATTTTTATTTCTTTCAGTATCTTACATATAGTTGCTCATTGTAAAATAAATGTATTATACATACATACCGAGAGCTCAGCGTCAATTAAATCCTATACAATATACAGTGTATACTCGCCCTGAGTACTGGGGGTGGCTGAGCGAATATTCCATCATACCTAAACCAGCTTTAGAAGGGGCCTTCACCCTAATCAAACCCCAAGGTCATTGTGCAGAACCGCCAATAATAATTATTACTATCGGAACAATACCGCTACATACAAAAGTTTAACACAAACATGCATTCGTAAAATCTCGTTGATATTAGAATTAAAAAAATATACGCCAAAAAGCGTCACTGTCGACTAATAAAAAAAGTAACGATATTCGAAATATAAAATTACAATTTCGTTTGAATCGTGTGGCGCGAAAAGTGGTAAGTTGAGCTGAGGAGGCCACGTCGCCCCTCGCTCTTACCCGATGTCAGACTGACTCGAATCATTGCCCAGCGAGTGCAGTTAAAGAAAATTATATACACAGAAGAAAACTCGCGCTTTATTACACCAAATTAATATGAAGTTTTATAGACAGCTGTAAAACAATTTGTCTCGGTTTAGTAAAGACATTAAAGAGAGTTAAAAGTACTGTTACAACTTACAGTGCGTAAAATGGCAGTTTATTAATGTTTTATCGTTATGATGAAAACACTCTAACTTATTTTATTTAGTTGTAATAAACATCAATTTAATAAAAGTTTTACAGACATATTTTATAGACGGCTGTAAAGCAATACAGCTGTCTATGTCTTTTGTTTTGGTATCCACTAATCCACTGATGTTGATTTACGAGATAAATGATAATATATTATGTAAGTTCTGAAATATTGCATCAAATGGTAATTCAAGTTAATTATATTTAAAGATATAATACTATATTATAACTATTTTTGTTGAGGTTTCACTTGTGAATTGTTATTTTAGTTTTTACCCATGTTTGAAATATTTTTGTTCTTATTTATTATATAATATTATTTTATTTCTGTTGAAGTATGCTTTGTGACTGTATATCTGTTTGATTTATTTTAGTTTTAATTATGTTTTCCTTGACTTTTTCAACTAAGTAAATAAATGTTATAGCGTCCGGCGCCAACCGCTTTTTCAGCCATCATAAATGGACAGTGGGGTGGAGCGATTTTGTATGAAGATTTTTTTTTATTTATTTTTTTAATGGAAAGTTTTAAAAGAAAGCAATAGAAAGTTGCCTTGTTATGAGTAAATTCTGCATACAAAATATGGTTTGCTTGTCTTGATGTTTTGAGGTGCCCCAACCCAATTTAAAATTCGAAAAATACGAATTTTTTGAAAACATTGGTCTAGTTTTGTTAAATAGTATTTTTCTTTACTTGCTGTTCCTTGTAAAAAAGCTTCATTGTAATATGTTAAATAAAAGACTAACCCCTTAGCCAAGACCTTTTCTTAATCGCTTTTCTATAGAATCGCCGATCAAAATGTATGGAATTGACTTAAAAATCGCGAATATGACGTTGACGTTCGACTCGTCTAATGTCAATTCTATACATTTTGATCGACGATTCTATAAAGAAAGGATAAAGAAAAGTCTTGGCTACAGGTTCTGGTTAGTGATATCAATGTTTTTATCAAGAAAAAATAAATATTTATGATATATTATTGACAAGGAATGATCATCAGAAAAAAAATAGATTGGTATTAAATTGTTGTTTTATTTCACAATTAGGCATTTGAAACAAAAAACTAATTTAGTAGTTTGTTAATTACTTCTTCCATAAAACGAATAACATCTTCTTTGAAAACTATATTCACAACTGTACCATCATAGCCACCTTTTCTACCATCAAAATAATTTCTGCGTAAACTTTTATAATTGCGATCTACATCGTGTGTGCTGATCTTCTTTTCATTTGATGTAATAGTACCAACAATCAACATCTTTTAACACAGATAAAGAAGCAGATAAAGCTATAATAGCAGCTGCTCTGTCAGAGACTCAGGTACGATCGCATACGAGAGCTAATGATGGAAAATTGGATCTCTTTTTCTTGGGTGGCTGAGCAGCTACTTATTATGACGATTGATTAGCTTGTAAAAGCTACAAGAAGAAGCTACAATTGCTTGAACTCGTTTTTTCGGTTGTTAAGTCAACATACAAAGAACGCGAATAAGACGTCTGGTTTGGACTCATTATCTCTTTGTTACGCAGTTATTCTTTTTCTTGTAATTTCATTTTCTTCATATTTTTTACAGACGCATTTAAATCTACACGGCCTATCATCATTTTTCTTGCAGTTCTTAAATCAAGTAAATAATATACTTCTTTTTTTGGGAAGCGACGCTTTTCCCCAGATATGTAAAATTTCCGTAGCCAGTCTTTGGTATATATTATGAACTGTCGGCTCTTTAGTTGTTTTGTCAAGCTTTGATTCATATTAATGTGTTATTAATTAATAAATAAGTATTTTTTATAACAGAATTATAATTTGGTAGTTGACACACTGGTAACTTCTCCGATAAACCAAAAACGGGACAACATGTCTCTTTTCGTGTTTTGACGACATAATATGACTGTAATAAAGAGGAGGGTGTGCCAAAATGTTTTCGTTTTCGCTTCGTTATAGAATCGCCGATGAAAATGTATGGAAGTGACATAAGCGTTCGTTAATATGACGTTGACGTTCGACTCGTCTTATGTCAATTCCATACATTTTGATCGGCGATTCTATAAAGAAGCGAAAACGAAAAAGTCTCGGCTAAATTTCGAGAAATACTAGGTATAAATTATATCGCAAATAGTATTTTATCAACAATCAGTGAACAGGAAATTAAAAATATTACTTACAGGAGTTTATTTTCTTGTGGGTAGTGCTTAGAATCACTGTTTCTCACAAGCAGAATTACATTAATAGCGCGCACTTTATGGCGTTCGAACAACGATTGAAAAGTGCAATTAAATCACCTCTTCTGCCTCAATCTCTCCATATATCTTCCCAATATTCAAGCTTAAACAGTTACGAACGTAACGGAATACACATAATATAAATCAGCCTTAATTTGGCAATATTAGAAGTTGGTGGTTTTTGACAAAGTTTTTCGAATTTCTCCAAAGTTCATGACGCTGGGGCACCTCTAAATTTATTATGATTTAAATAAAATTTTGTACATATATTTGTGAGCAGTAACAGCAACTTTTTACAGGCATGCCGAAATATCAAAAAAAAGTTTTTTCGCTCCGCTTTTTTTTTTACTGGCAGGAAAAACGCCATCTTTTTAAGAGCATTTTAGATTCATTTGGATTTCTGTCATCCTTTCATCGTTATCTAATTGCAAAGGGGATATATTATAAAGACTGTTTTTATATAACGAAATCAACACACGATGTATCAACCATGGATGTACAAAAAAAGAACGGATGGAGTCTCCTGAAGCAATAACTGACGCACCCATAGTAAGTTATATCGTTAATACAAACAAGCCCGCACGCACACATACACATCATAGTAAGTCGCCATTACGCTTCCAAACGCGCTCGCAAGCTGTTGTTAAATTAAAAATAATTATGCCGTCTTGTGTGGCGAAAAGTTGCCGAAACCACAGTGGTCATGTTAAAATTGTCCGTGGGAGAGCCATGCTTCGGCACGAATGGGCCGGTTCGACCGGAGAAATACCACGGCCTCACAGAAAACCGGCGTGAAAAAGCGCTTGCGCTGGGTTTCGCCGAGTGAGTTAGTTTACCGGAGGCCCAATCCCCTACCCCCCTAGAAATGCCGCAGTTGAAAAACAATTTGTTACCCCAGGAGGGTACCAACTGCGTTGGAGAATCCCTCTCTGGACGTCCATGCTCAGGAACCCCTGGAACTGAACGTGGACGTCCAGGCTGCCCCTCGTATTCTGGGGAGGGCAAAACTGCGCTCCAATCTACTCGGGGCAAGAGCAAACACACAAAGGCACCCCCCTCGATATTAAACGTGGACTTTTGCAACATCAGGGGATTACACTCCAACCTTAATGCCGTCCATTACCACCTTGAGACGGCAAAGCCGGCTTTGGTCTTTTTAACCGAGACGCAGATATCATCTCCGAGTGATACATCATACCTTTCCCACCCAGGGTATTATCTCGAGCACTCCTTTCTACCCAAAGCTGGTGTGTGTGTGTATATCAGAGATGATATCATCTCTCGCCGCCTCAGCAATCTTGAGGTCATGGATCTGTCAATCTTATGGCTCCGCATAGATTGCGACGACCACCCTCGCGTCTATGCATGCCTATATAGGTCCCATAGTGGTGACCCTGAGACAGACCGACTCTTGGAGCACCTGCAAGCTGCTTCAGATTTTGTGCAGCAGCAGATCCCATCCGCAGAGATCATAATACTTGGCGACTTTAATGCCCACCACGTCGACTGGCTCAATTCCAGTAAAACTGATCATGCGGGGAGATCTGTCTGCAACTTTGCCCTTGCGAATGACTTGACACAACTGGTTACTACGCCTACGCGAATCCCAGACGTGGATGGTCAGAATCCTTCCTTGTTGGACCTCCTGCTGACTTCAAATCCTGACAGCTACCAAATATCCGTAACCGCACCACTTGGTTCATCGGATCATTGCCTTGTTAGGAGTTCTGTGCCACTTACGACGGTGTTAAGACAGCGTTAAATGCTGCTGCTGTTAAATACCGTCGTGTGTGGCACTACAAGTCAGCAGACTGGGATGGGATGCGGTCGTTTTTTGCATCCTATTCTTGAGGGCACGTGTGCTTCTTGCCGGATGATCCCGACAACACTGCTAACTCTGTTGCCGATGTGGTGATGCAGGGGATGGAACTTTTCATTCCGTCCTCTGTAGTGCCAACTGGCGGCAGATTTCGTCCCTGGTTTGATTCATCCCCCAAAAAAGCTTCTCGCCGGAAGCAGGAGGCTTACTAATCCTGGGCCAACGCGGTGTCTGCTCGGGATTTAAATACCAGCACATATAAAAAGGAGTACAACCTTGCCTCTAGGTCCCTCAAGAAAGAGATTACTCGGGCAAAGCAACAGCACGTCAATAGAATTGGCAAGAGACTCGAGCGCCTCCCCTCGGGAACTCGTGCATTCTGGTCTCTGGCCAAAGCTATTGAAGGAAATTTCTGCAAGCCAACCCTACCATCCCTACACGTAGGAAATGGATCGTTGGCCCAGGACGCAAAAGACAAAGCCGATCTTCTGGGCAAGCTCTTAGCGTCAAACTCGACCCTGGATGACGGGGGGCAGAAACCGCCGACCATACCGCGATGCACGAGCATCATGTCGGATATTCGGTTCGGTTTCATCAGCGCTCAGTGCGAAAAGCCCTCCGTTCCCTTGATATCCAAAAGTCGAGTGGGCCTGACGGATTTCCGCCTATTGTGTTGAAAAAGTGTGCTCCAGAGTTAACTCCGGTCTTGACGCGTCTTTTTCGGCTCTCCTATTCCACTGGCATCGTCCCGGCTTCCTGGAAGACAGCCTTGGTGCACCCGATCCCCAAAAAAGGTGATCGCTCAAATCCTTCCAACTACAGACCAATCGCTATAACCTCTCTCATCTCGAAGATAATGGAATCCATTATCAATAGCCAGCTTCTTCTATACTTGGACGGCCAGGGATTACTAAGCTACAAACAATACGGGTTCCGTAAGGGTCGCTCGGCTGGTGATCTCTTGGCGCACCTGACTCATCGTTGGGCTCAGGCAATTTAGTCGAAGGGAGAGGCATTAGCTGTTAGTTTGGACATTGCGAAGGCCTTTGATCGGGTTTAGCATAAATCGCTGCTATCAAAGCTTCCATCATACGGGATGCCCGAGAAATTATGTAAGTAGGTCACTGGTTTCTTAGCAGACAGAAGCATAAAGGTCGTAGTTGACGGCGAATGCTCGGAAACTCAGTCTGTTGATGCTGGTGTCCCTCAGGGCTGTGTGCTATCGCCTACTCTATTCTTACTGCATATCGACACCGGAAATATCACTTAATGTAAGGGACAAAACACGACTTTTCAGGAGAGCGAAAAAACAACTTTTTTTTTACGAATTCGTATGTAACTTTTTATCATTTAGTCCGATCTTAAAGGTGTTTATGGCAGTTTCTTAGAATTTTGTCGGCTATATAACTATAAAAAATATTTTCGTAAATTTACGCGTTTAGAAAATAGCATGTCCCTTACATTAAAAAAAGTTGCTTATTTGTCACATACAGCACTGAATTTTTCAATGTCAACTATGCCATATTAAAGTAAGCACCAAGTTTAATATGAAACTGCGACACAAATCTACTGTAAAGGACATATAAAACTAGGAAGTTTGATGTAATATATTAAAATCTAACACAATAAGCCCACCATGACTGGCTGGTCTACCAGATAAGGGATAGGATTTCCAGCAAATTAAGGGAACTTCGACAGACTGAAGCATTTCCCTTGGCACCGGGACTGTTCCTATCTACACCCAGAGCCCCTTTAGACTAGGTGGAACTTTGCAAAACCACGTCTCTGCTCTTTTGTCTTACCGAAATCTGTATCCTGAGCCGAATGGAAGATGGATCTTCCTCCCTGTTCCGCCCTGCGGCCTCTTTCTGTGAATCTGACCTACCGATCGCATATCACAAGTCTAAATGTTCGTTCCTGACCTGGCATTAAGTTTCTTATTTCACTTTAACAGGAGCTACTGTTCTCTTTTATCGCACCTGTCAGAGCTGCTTCGCCAGTGCCCAGTCATGACCTTTCCCTTCTATGACCTTCCTTTTTATGGTGTTACGCCAGCTATTTCTATTATCGGCCGCTCGAAGAGCGTCGAAGACAGTCGACTCATGTGTGGTACGGATTTGATCAGACCAACGCATGAGACAGCGGCTCCGCCGTCGTTTTCCCTTCAATCTTGCCAATTATCATGAGTTTTCTCATTTTCCTCTGTATCTTTGCTCCTATTGGTTTTAGCGTGATAAAATATAGACTATAGCCTTCCTCGATAATTAGGCTATCAAACACTGAAAGATTCTTCCAAATCGGATGAGTAGCTCCTGAGATTAGCGCGTTCAAACAAACAAACTCTTCAGCTTTATAATATTACTAGACATTCCGCGCTGCTTCGCCCGCGTAAATTAGATATTTTACAGACAAATTAGTCCACAATAAAAAGCCTATAATCCTTTACGTTTCTACTTTTTATCTGTGCCAAATAACAAAAAAATTACTCCAGTAGTTCGTGAAATAAGGCCTTTCAAATAATTTCCCCCGTTTTTTCCACATTTTCCTCTATTTCTTCGCTTATATTAGTTTTAGCGTAATAAAATATAGCCTATAGCCTTCCTTGATAAATGGGCTATCTAACACTGAAAGAATTTTTGAAATCGGACGAGTAATTACTGACTTATACTAAGATTAGCGCATTTAAATAATGCTTCTTCTTCTTCTTCTTTTTACATTGTTTAATTATCTTTATCGTGCAAATATGAGTCCTAAAATGAATTAAGCATTCTTAAGTCATCCGAATATGGTACCGAACTTGGAATATTACCATAATTAATGCCTCTATACAGATTGAGACTCTATTTTCTTCCAGAGCAGAAGCTGCTAAAATTTAAAAAAAATTACATCAAAAATCGCGGTGGCTCCACATCTTAAATCCATCCTTGGGCCATAAGGACCAATCCTACCAAAGGAAATCTTTGGTTCAGCAATAGCCGTATAATTTACCGTACACACGCAACTAATATTATATATTACAATAATAAAGATAAAGTTTAAAATCATAAATGTATTGCTCAGATGTATTGTTTAAAATTATCTGCAGCTGATATTATATTTTGTAAGTGTGACTGTTAACAAATTGTAATAAGATACGTAGAATAATATACAGGTGTATTAGGGCCGATTCGCACCGGAATGGCGGAGGCGAGGCGAGCAGTTTCAGTGTCATATGATTTTAAACTTTATCTTCATTGTTGTAATACATAATATTACATAGTATCGCTTGAGAAATCTACGGCCGCCCGTGGACGCTCGTGGCCTCTAGCGGCCGCCAGCGGCGTCGATTTCTCAAGCGATACTATGTATTACAATAATGAAGATAAAGTTTAAAATCATATGACACTGAAACTGCTCGCCTCGCCTCTGCAATTCCGGTGTGAATCGGCCCTAATCTACGTATAGTATGCGATGATTTTACTAGGTAACTAAAAAGAGTGAAATTATTATTTTTAACAAAAATTTAAAACCGACTTCCAAGGTAAAAACAATAATAATATCCTTATAATATGAACTAAAAAATATTATATAATTTTTCCTGTCTCATGGTGCCTTTTTCCGAATTCTGCTAAAACTCAACTATTTCTGTACTCAATCTTCATAATTTTGAAGTCGGTACCAGATATAGCTGAATCCAGATGCCAGAATATTTGAAACATTTGTAACTGGCACCGACTTCAAAATTATGAAGATTGAGTACAGAAATAGTTGAGTTTTAGCCGAATTCGGAAAAAGGCACCATGAGATAGGAAAAATTATTTAATACTTTTTAGTTCATATTATAAGGATATTATTATTGTTTTTACCTTGGAAGTCGGTTTTAATTTTTTGTTAAAAATAATTTCACCTCAGTTCTCGTTTTTACTTCAAATTATTTATCTCATCTGTACGAAATCTACCAAGTGTTGCCAGCAATTAAATTTGCAAAAGACCTTAAATATGGGAGATAAGTAGTAGTAAATAGTAAATCGCTACAATTAAATAATTAAATTTAAAAAATACAATGAAAATTACATTTATGAGCATAAATAAGTACTAAGTCCTTAATGAATTCCTATTCCCAAATCTATACTAATATTATAAATGCGAAAGTATCTCTGTCTGTCTGTCTGTCTGTCTCGCTTTAACGCCAAAACTACTGAACCGATTGTAAAAAAAAAATTTTGAAAATCGGACCACAAACGACTGAGTAATCTTTGAACATTAAACATACATAAAAAATACATACAGCCGAACGTATTACCTCCTCCTTTTTGGAAGTCGGTCAAAAAGTATTGGACACGGATATTATTTACTCAATACATTTTTTTTTACATAATGTATTTTATTGACATCCATTTAGGTAAGTACACCTTTATATAAATAGCGAAATGCTTGTTACATTTTCAGTGTTATTTTTTTCACTTCTCATTTAGTAAAAATGAGGTATTGAAATTGAAATTTCAAATTAAAAAATGGGGAATTTTCGTTCACTTGCAACCCTTGACACACTCACACATACATAAGCTGCCGCCATTATGGTGCTTCAATTGTTTCTTAGCGAAATTCCGTCCGTTCTTTTTTTGTACGTCCATGGTATCAACGACGTGTGCGATTGGAAATGAAGGGAGAGCATTGAAAGCCGCCCCAGCGATAGTACGTTGAGTTATTTTACCGATTTATATAAAAGTGTTCTTTATATCATTGTGATAAAGGTGCTGTTCGAAGTAGAATAATCCTGAACGGCCTGCAACATAAAGTACAGCTCAAGTGTCTCAGTTGGCTATTCAACATTGTTCTATCCCACGACATAAACTATTTAATCACATGTACAAGTAATTATAGATATTTATAGCCCTGCATTCACATCGTGGACGTATTTAGCTTCTGGAATTATGGCATTTTGGTCTCTAAGAAATTTGGCTATGGCTATTATTTATCATATACTAAGAAAAAACAAGTTTTCAGTTGAAAAAAAAAGAAAGTGGTAACGTTACAACTTTTACAATTCACGAGTCAAGAAACGAGGATTTAATATTTTTATTTGGAAACACAAAACCAAATCTATGAATAGAATTTTCAATTAAATCTCATTAAAATTCAAATCTCCTACACCATAAATCCAATCAACTAATTGCACGTACGAATCATTTAGTTCTTAAGTGGCAGGTTTCTTTAGGTTTAACTAGACCCTAGAGCCTGGGGTATTTTTAGCTTTCATTAAAAAGTCGATGTCGTGCATAGCCGATGGCTCGCAAAGGGCATGAAGTTCCTTCATCCTGTAGTCTGGCGCCAGCGTCTTTGGTGCACGTTTCCACTTACGGTAAACGAGTTAGTCTAGCGCTGAATCACGATACCAAACTGTCATGGACCCACCATGTAAATTCCTCATTTCTTACGTTAAAAGGAAGCCTTAGGATTTATTTTGTACTGAATTGACCAATTGCGTGAGACGTCTTGCGAATCTGTCAAATCCATACAAAATTCAGAAATGCATCTATACTACTACTCGTTGCGGTCTGAATTGATCCTTAGGCATTCATTACACGGTAGGTTCCTCGTCAGTCAATTCCATCAATCATGAATTATGTTTGACTGATGGACTGACGAATGTATCCAGATTTTCGTCAATCACCGTCAGTCACGCTCTTACACGGTATCAGTCACAGTCATGACTGTGGTAAAACTGACAGCAAAACCTACCGTCTAATGGATGCCTAAGTCTTGACTCTATCATTTTTTGACTTTAATTAGTTATGGTCCAGTCAAATTAGGCTTAAATTAGGTAGGAACCTCGGAATTCGAGATACCCAGCTGTAAGTCAGTGAATATTTGTATATTGGCACCCTAAATGTTGTCTCAAAACCTACATATGGTAGGGTGTGCGCAACTATTAAATTTCAAGGTCAAAAGGTCACAAAAATCGGTTTTTGCACTTTTTTTTTTGTAGATATTTCATTTCCTGTGGGTTTTTTAGTATTTGTATTTATAACTATGATGTAGAATACAAAATTCTCTACAACTTCTGTTCAAAAAAATTTTTATACGGCGAACCGTTTCCGATAAAGAGGGCGGAGATCGCGCAGTCAAAGTATCATTTCAGGTTAACCGGTGCCTCCGGTCGAAAACGCGCCATATTCAATGTGTCGCGACACCAGTGTCCGATCCTTTAATGTCGTGATGTATGGCATATTTCCTCAATAAATTGGCTCTCAAATTTTTTCTGCCTCTCACGGTTGTAAAATGGCAGCCATTTTAGTTTTTCCCGGGCTTTCACACTAATCTGACCAATCTTCTCATGTAAATATCCTATGAATATAAAAACGGTCTTATTTAATAGCTAAACTTATGGACTATGCATACACAGGCAATACGTTATGAATTTCGTAGAATTAAACAGAAAAATCAAAATTTAAGGAAAAAAAAGTCCTGATAGGCTGCAGAGAATCGTTTCGCATTGCCCAACCCCACACCCGGGGTTCCAAATTATGCCCTATAATCATGTCCGATCCTTTAATGTTATGGTGTATGGCATATGTTATTGACAAATTGGCTCTCAAAAAAAAAATCTCTACCTTTTGAAAAAAAATTTTTCGCTGGCTCTCATACAAATTTGACCAATACTTCTTAATAAAATCGTTATAACTTCTTAACTATCTGACTTAGAGCATAGAAGCAAAGGATTTTTTTAAGATGAAAACCTCCTCTATCTTAAAAAAAAAACAGTTTAATGCGCTATATTTTTCACAAAAAGCCATTAATTAAAAAATACACAACATTTCTTCCTTAAATTTTGGTTTTTCTATGTTTAATTTTCGAAATTCATAACGTATTGCCTGTGTAAGCGTAGTCCATAAGTTTAGCTATTAAATAAGACCTTTTTTTATATTTATAGGATATTCACACGAGAAGTATTGGTCAGATTAGTGTGAAAGCCCGAGAAAATCTAAAATGGCTGCCATTTTACAACCGTGAGAGAGAGAAAAAATTTGAGAGCCAATTTATTGAGGAAATATGGCATACATCACGACATTAAAGGATGGGACACTGGTATCGCGACACATTGATTATGGCGAGTTTTCGACCGAAGGCACCAGTTAACCTGAAGTGATACTTTGACCGCGCCCTCTCCGCCCTCTTTATCGGAAACGGTTCTCTTTATCGGAAACGGTTCACCGTATAAAAATGTTTTTTGAACAGAAGCTGTAGATAATTTTGTATTCTACATCATGGTTCTAATACAAATAGCAAAAAACCCATAGGAAATGAAATATTTACAAAAAAAAAAGTGCAAAAACCGATTTTTGTGACCTTTTGACCTTGAAATTTAATAGTTGCGCACACCCTACCATATATAGGTTTTGAGACAACATTTAGGGTGCCAATATACAAATATTTACAGACAGCTGGGTATCTCGAATTCCGAGGTGAACTTACTGTTACGGATACGGGCAGTTGTTTACCTGCGCGCGACAGTTGCGCGTACTTTCTAGAAAAGTCCAACCCTTGTTTATGTGAATTGCGTGTTTAGTAAACAATCCAGAATGGAACGTTCCAGAAAGTATGGCGGGCCATATAAAAGGTAAACAAGCCGGCAATCAACTCAGTTTGATACAAGCGATCATAAAGGCGACTTCGAAGTAAGAACAATTGATCAATAGTGAGTTATAGTGCTTAGTGTTTGGACTTAGTGCTTAGTGTTTGGACTTAGTGATTAGTGTGACCTAGTGTTTGTGAATAAAGTCTTCAAGAGAGTCACCAGGTCTTTCTCTCCGAATCCTACGAACCCTAGCACGTAACATTACTATACTAATTGGACTATTAAACTACTACTACTAAAAATCATCCGGAAGCAACTTGAAAACTGATTAGATCTAAATTTTGCGATTTGCCGCACTTTGCTTGATTTTATTTTTATCAATTATTTTTAATTATTACTGATTTGTCAAGTTTAAAAATTTAATTTAAGTATAAAATGTTTAAAAATTTAAAGATAATGACGTCATAATATTTAAGATCATCAAGTTTCAGGTCTTGACTTCTAGAATATTTGAAATAGATGATTATTGATTACGTTAGCATTTAGCAAAGACATAAAAAGTATTGCGAACGTAAAGAATTTTATCATTTCGATCGTGCATACGTTTTGAGATAAAATGCTTTCCTTTCCAGTATTCACCAGTCACCACGTAAAAATAAAATGAGATGCAATTCTTACCAAGGCATTTGGCCTGTGATAATTGAAAACTCTGTATTTTTTTCGCAATACGATTCCACTAATTTCATTCGTTCTTCGTATATAGATTATACAGTATACTAGATAACGTTCGCAACATTGCAGCAAAATCGGTTCAGCGATTTGGGCGTTAAGGGTCAATTTATAACAAGCGCAGAGTCGAAGCGCGTCAAAGCGCATCGAAGCTTCAAATTCGCAACAAGTCGAACGAAAGCGCGCGAATTCGCTAGAATGCCTGACAGTGATGAGTTGATGACGCATAGATTCGCTTGTGGGCGCATGGATGCGCGAGAATGCGCGCGGACCAAAAAGCGTTGGTCAAACGAACTCGCGCGAGAGTTTTTAAATTCTCAGAAGTAATAAATTATGTGAGTTAACGCTTTGGAGTTAAGGTTGAATTTGTTATGTTCAGTTTTGGTAATTCGCTTCAAATTTCGATGCGCTTCGACTCTGCTCTAGTATAAATTGACCTAAGAGGTAACAGACAGACACATATTTGGGCATCTATACTAATATTATAAAGCGGAAGAGTTTGTTAGTTTGTTTGTTTGAACGCGCTAATCTCAGGAACTACTGGTCCGATTTGAAAAATTCTTTCAGTGCTAGATAGTCCATTTATCGAGGAAGGCTATAGGCTATATTTTATCACGCTAAGACTAATAGAAGCGAAGAAATAGAGGAAAATGTGGAAAAAACGGGGGCACATTATTTGAAAGGGCTTATTTAAACGCGCTAATCTCAGGAACTAGGTCCAATTTGAAAAATTCTTTCAGTATTAGATAGCCCATTTATCTAGGAAAGCTATAGGTTTCATTTTATCACGCCAAGACTAATAGAAACGAAGAAATAGAGGAAAATGGGGAAAAAAGAGGGGAAATTATTTGAAAGGGCTTATTTGAACGCGCTTATCTCAGGAACTACTGGTCCGATTTGAAAAATTCTTTGAGTGTTAAATAGACCATTTATCGAGGAAGGAGCGAAGAAATAGAGGAAAATGTGGAAAAAGCAGGGGAAATCATTTTAAGAGCTTATTTGAACGCGCTAATCTCAGGAACTACTGGTCCAATTTGAAAAATTATTTCAGTGTTAGATAGGCCATTTATCGAGGAAGGCTATATGCTATATTTTATCACTCTAAAACTAATAGGAGCGAAGAAATAGAGGAAAATGTGCAAAAAACGGAGGAAATTATTTAAAAGGGCTTATCTTACGAACCACTAAAGCAATTTTTATTTTATTTGGGTCAGATAGGAAGTAGAGCACGTGAAGGATCATATTATGCTATTTTTTGTGGACTAATAATTTGTCTGTGAAATATCTAATTTACGCGGGCGAAGCCGTGCGGAACCTCTAAAAATAATAAAAATGAATCCATATTTCCCTTTGTTACGACATAACGCGTAAACAGCTGGAACGTTTCTGCTGAAATTTGGTATAGACTAAGATATATTATATACTTTGAGTCCCGGAAAAGGACATAGGATACATTTTGTCCCAAAAAATGTACGGTTCCCGCACAATAAACTTTTATGATTTTCGCCTAAGCTATTCAATCTATTTTGCTAAAATTTGGTATACAGATACTTTAGAAACCCGGGAAAGAACATAGGAAATATTTTGTCGCGGAAAAATGTACGGTTCCCACAAAATTTACCTTTGTGATTTGCGCGTAAGCTATTCAATCGATGTACGAGAACAACTATAAACTGAAGTCCATGCGGACGAAGTCGCGGGCAACAACTAGTTAATAATATTATTATGGATGACAAAAAAATCATGGCATACACTAATTGTAGTAGTTATATTTTGACAATCAATTAGCAAAAACCAGGACTGAAGAATGTGAGACTTACTAGTAATAATGCAATATTCTAATTTTTTTTAACCAGCGTGACTAGCAGTCACTACAATTCATTACAAGTACATAAAGTCAATTACAAGCAAATCAACATTGTAAATAGGGCTCCACATCCCAGTGTGTAAGCCCCGATAAATATTGATCAATACACATGTCGTTATAGCCAAATCAGTAACAGGCGGAGGACAAGTTTTTCAAACCTCCAGTAACTCCGTGCCTGGGGCCGTACCACGAAACCGTTTTGAGATTCAATCGAACGAATCGGAATGCCGCGTCCTACTGTAACAAACCAGAATGACGTTGTTCGAGTAGGACGCGGCATTCTCGTTCAACTGTTTGAGTCTCAAAACGGTTTCGTGGTAGGCCTCCTGCGCAGGCACAACGAATTTTCTAACCTTTTAAGGGACCCGTTCGTGTTTTTGTACGGGAATCGCGATTACATTCGGTGAACTATGTGAAAGGAAATTTATCTGTACGTTAACAACCTGACCTAATTATAATTATTATATTTCAATATATTGTTGTCTCGGCATTAAGCCGGTAAATTATTCAGGAACGGGTATGTGCCAAGTACCTGACTCAATTTGTGTCAGGAAAGTATCATGATCGTGATGTAGTGAAAGATGATGATGGATTCAGAAACCTTCGAACTATGGAGCAAGTGTCAATGACGATGGATTTTTGTATATTGATGTATGTGTTTTTGTTTAGGTCGAGTGTTTTCAGAGCAGCAGTGAGGGTCTTTGGGATGACGCCAGTGGAGGAGATAATGATGGGTATGATTTTTACAGTATCCTGGCGCCACATTTGTTTTATTTCATCTGCGAGAGGTATGTATTTTTGGATCTTTTCGTTATGTTTTTATTTCAGATTACTGGTGTTTGGGAAGGCTATATCTATGAGGTAAGTGGTGTTTTGAGATTTGATTGTCAAGGTTATATCAGGTCTATTACTCAATATGGTGCGATCGGTGACTATATCTCGATCCCAATAGAGTTTAGCGGAACTGTTTTCGAGGACATTGCTGGGTTTATATTGGTAATAAGGTGTGTGTGTGTCTATAAGTTTATATTTGATGGCTAGCAGTTGATGGATATGTTTGGCTACGTTATTATGACGATGCGTATATTCTTTGTTGGCTAGTGAAGAACATCCTCCTGTGATATGGTCTATTGCAGGGGTCACCAATTAGTTTCGCTCGGGGTCCATATTAAGAAATGAAATGACCTTCGCGGTCCGCAAATAAAAAATAATAATCGGCCAAGTGCGAGTCGGACTCGCTCACGAAGGGTTCCGTACCGCAAAAATTGACCAAAAATAGTGTTTTTGTTTGGGAGCCCCCCTTAAATTATCATTTTTATTGATAAAGTTTACATATAAGTTCTGAGGATTTTGTGAAAATTACAAGACGTGCCTACCTGTTGCCATTATTGATATCGAGCAAAAAAAAACGCCTAAAAATCATGTTTGCTGTCTGGGAGTCCCCCTTAAATATTAATTTTATTTTGTTTTTAGTATTTATTGTTATAGCGGCAACAAATGTACACAATCTGTGAAAAAATCAGATGTCCATCTATAGCGGTTCTTGAGATACAGCCTGGAGACAGCTGACAGACAGACGGACAGACATCAAAAGATATTAATTGAACAAAGGCAATTACTAAATTTACACAGGTATTAATTTACATATCAATGAGAAAAGTGACGATTTTTGTTGCCAATTATCTATTATCTGTCTAAATTTTGGAGTGAAATTGGTGCATGTTAAATCCTGGAAATGTCCATCAGTAAGTCGAGATCGAAATTTATTTTTAACGAAGTTCATCTTCGAAAATGCCTGGTCCGCACACAGTGGGTCGGCGGTCCGGATGCGGACCGCGGTCCACCATTTGGTGACCCCTGGTCTATTGTTTCGGTTGTTTGGTGGCATAATCTACATCTATCTGTGTCTAAGTTTTCTTTGAGTATGTATTTGGAATAGTTGCGGGTTTTTATTATTTGGTCCTGTATTGCTACGAGGAAGCCTTCTGTCTCACTGTATATATTGCCTTTTTTTAGCCAATTAAAAGATGCAGTTTGGTCTATATGGTCCTGTTCCAGCTGATGAGGGAATTCACCGTGCAGCGCCTTGCCTTGCCTCCATTTAGCTATTTTGTCGCAATCTTTTGTAACTTTAAGTTTTGGATTAAATTGACTATTGTTTAGTTGAAGGGGTGTTCCAGAGTAGGCGAGTTGTGTTAAAGCTTTATGTAAGTCGCTAGGTTGTGCTTTAGTTTGAAAACATTTTCTTAAATTTTCTATTTGACTGTAACATAGATTTTTTATGTCGATGCAGCCTCGGCCACTGAGTTTCCTATTTAGGGTGAATCTTTCGACTGCTGAATGGATGTGATGGATGTTGTGTTTGTAGCTAGCGGTACGTGTTGTGGTGTTATGGGCTTCAAGTTCTGTATCTGTCCATTTAATAATTCCGAATGAGTAAGTTAATATTGGTATTGCATATATGTGTTGATTGCTTTTATTTTATTTCGTCCTGATAGTTGAGTAGATAGTATTTTATTTAATCTTACTTTATATTTAGATTTCAACGCGTTTTTCACTTCCTTGTGACTAATTGCAGTGTTTTGTATATTATATCCTAAATATTTGTAGGTATCGTTTATTTGCATGCTATCTATTATATCATCCTGTGATTCTAGGTTATATGGATTTATTTGTTGATGTTGACCCTTTACTAAGCAGTTTATTTTGCATTTATCGGTGCCGAAAGCCATTTTGATATCGGTACTAAATTTTTCAGTAAGTTTGAGGAGATGTTCTAGTTGATGTCTGTCTGTTGCATATAATTTTATGTAATCTATTAGCATCTATATAATATAGCAGATGGGTGAGATTTATATTATTAAGTTTGTCAATAGTGTATCCATATGCTGATTTGTTTAAAATTTTAGACAGTGGGTTGAGTGCCAGACAAAACCATAAAGGACTGAGGGAATCACCTTGAAATATGTCACGTTTGATTTTAATCGGAGCTGTTGAGAGTTCGGTATTAGTTGTTCTTAGATTAAGTTGAGTGGAAAAAGTTGACATTAGATATTGTAGTAGCTGTATAAATTTGTTGTTAACTATATAGTAAAACTTCATTATCCATGAATGCGGAACATTGTCGAAAGCTTTTTGGTAGTCAATGTATGCAAAGTTAGACCAAGAAGAAAATGGATAGATAACATAAAGGAATGGACCAGATGCAGCTACCCACAATTAAAGAAATTAGCTCAGGACCGGAAGAAATTCAACCAGCTGACCACCGAACTTCGATATGAAGAGGGCACTAAATGATGATGATGTATGCAAAGTATAGGTTATTACGGTTTCGTTTAGCATTGTTGTGTATTTCGGCATCGATTACTAGCTGCTCCTTGCAGCCTATGGATCCATTTGCATTCTTTTTGCTCCTCAGGTATGATTTTATTTTTTGTGATATGTATATTATTTAGCTTTTGCGTTATAATTGATGTGAATAATTTGTATAATGTGGGCAGGCAAGTGATCTGCGGTATTTTGTTGGGTTAGTTATTATTATTATTTTTGGTAAAAATTATTCGTAATAGCCATATTATCATATTATAATATTGATTGATTATTTAATGATTAGTACCTAGGTGTAATGATAACTATTACTATAGTTTCAAGAACGATTAATAATATTGGAACGAAGTTCCTTATCGCGCGTTGCGAAAGGGGGCTAGACCGAAAAAGTTGTAACGACACTTTTTTATTAGTACCTACATGGAAGGGGCAGAGGGCTTTGATAGTATTCCTGTGCGTCAATAGAGGGCGTTTTTTTATATATATTTTTTTGGGTGAATATTTTTTTAACTTCGTTCCATTCGGGTCTCCCTTGACACCTCTCAAGTTTTTTTTTTTTTATATTTTGGAAATGATTAGAGAAATTGGCTCGATGTTAAGTCAATAGGTATATCCCGCCCAAATTACGTACGTCCACCATTTGCCTTATGAATCAATTTCTCGAATTTCTCCTTCAATACGTCAACACTTCAATTTTTGCAACAATTTGATTATATATTTCTCCATACTAGAGCTCGCACAGTGTTTTAGAAGCCCACAAAATCGGACATGACTGAGTTAATACAATGAGTCGATGGCGTCTTATATTTCAAATACAAGAGTTGATTTTAATCTTCATCACCTTAGTCGTCAAAAATGCTGTACTCCCGTGTCAAATTTATAGTGTCGTTAATATCAAGAATAAAATGTTTCTTTCTATTATTTGCCTGATTATTTGAAAAAAATTAAGATTCGATGAGACTTTGCTCCTAAAATTTTTAAAGGGGCTAATAAAAATTAGAAATTCGTTAATCTCTGTCACTATAAACGATTCGCAAAAAATAAAAATACTGTCGTCTAAAGACTATACCAAAGTATTTTTCAGTACAGAAAACATTGCGGAAATCATGTAGGAAAGCAGAAAAAAAATACAGTCTAAATATTTAAAAAAATTGAAATCTCAGGAACTACTTGAGTTGTAGGAATGAAATAAGGTGCAAAATTTGTGTCTCTTAACGATCAATCTAATCAGCTAGATAGCAAGTTTACAAACCCTCGTAATTAATTTAAATAAAATAAATTCGTTTTTAGGGAGTTCAAAAATGAGCAATTATAAAATATTTTTTCTCAAAAGCGAAGTAAAATGCGCCCACGGGAGTTCTACTCTTGCATTTGAAATATAAGACGCCATCGACTATTGCATTAGCTTAGTCATGTCCCATTTCGGGCGTTTCTAAAACACTGTGGATCGCCCAATGGTCGAAATTCAGCCTCAGATAAAAAATAAATTATAAGTTTCAAAGAAAACTGGTCACGGACCATACAAAATTTACCCATGCCCGACACGAAATAAACTTATCCCATTGTTTTCGTTATATTATGGGTATCCAAGATAATATCTTGGATACCCATAATATAACGAAAACTGCCTGCTGCTTCATGCTTTTTCGTGAGTTTGTGAGATTGACCATGGCATCACTAAGTCTCTGATGCTGGTGCTGATAAAAATCCCGGCTCTAATTTCATCCCGTTTACTATAATCATTTCTTCGGATAATTCCACGGTAAGTATACCATCTTCAATCACCTCTGGAGAGCCATTATTCGTCCCATTAGGTTTTACCATTATTAATCTCCCAAACTCATTAAAAAGCAACCTTCCACATTTTCCACATTTCAATGCTGGATTACAAAATGTTTTGACATCATAAGAACCAACTTGATGGAAACTCCTCTACACGGTTTGGTCGGTTTCTAGAGACACCAGCTCTCCTGGAGCCTTTTTACTAGTTGCATCGACTTAATATTGGGTTCACCAGATTATTCTGGTTTTGGCCTGGTCTCCAGGTTTACTGACATAAAATCTATCTACGGTGACTAGAATATGCAATGTTAAATACATTTCAGAGATTTTCTAGTAAGATAGATACCAGAAAAAAAAGATTACTCGAAATTACAAAGAACATAGGGCCTCATACCTAAAAGACTAAAAAAATGTATTTTAGGTAAAAATACTCGATTAAAATTCATTAATTTTTGTGTATTATGTGGCACATTTGTTTTAAAAAAAAAACGTAAGTATTGGAGAAATAAAGTCATTTATCAATAAAGGTCATTGTAGTACAAAACTAAACATTGAAAAATGTTTAAATATTGGGGAAATAATGTCACAACTGTACCTTAGGTCACTATTGCTCCAGAATTAAAATGCAGTGGCAGGAGGACCGCGCACAACTGACCAATAAAACGATGTTGCTCCCAGCGACGCGTGATTCGCGACAAAACGGCAATGACACTCACGTCCTCATACGGAAACTATGCGTACTACAAGAGTAACATTATCGCACCAAGTAAAAGGGTGCTTTAGGATCTTTTTTAGACATTTAACTAATTTTTGCATTTTTTGCAAAAGTGACAGTGTTGCACCGGAAGTGCGATATGTAATTTTTATATTCAATATCAGTGGCTAACATGTTATTTTATTGCTTTCTTTTTTTCTTTTTAGCCACTGATATTCCACCAAGAACCGACAGTACAATCAATTACATATACCTTGCATTTTAAACTTTGATATTATCCAGATATTATTTTTTAGGGTTCCGTAGCCAACAAGGAACTCCTGTTGTTTCGGTCTGTCCGTCCGCGGTTTGCCCAGAGACAATAGGACCTACAAAGCTGTAATTTGGCACGAATGCACATAATAATAATGATGCCGACAAAATCATGGTGCATAAAATATTTTAAAAATATTTTTGGTTCCTTCCCTACACATGAAGCGGGGATGATTATTTTTTTCGCGTGGAGTGTGGAGTGTCGTTGGATAGGTTTTTTAAAAATATTATGAGTATTCATAGATCATGTTCCGATTTAGGGATCCGTTTGTGAAATATTAAGTTTTAAAGTGGAAAAAATCGTTAAGAGTCCAGTGTCCCTCCCTTCTACCAGCTAAACGGTTGCTTCTGGAAATGTGAAAAAATTCACGGGTGTAGGAAATATGCTGAATTTAAAAGGAAAACTATCACGGTTAAGAAGACTTCATAAGTAATTGAGCAATAGTCGATCAATTAAAAAAATATATTCGGAGAAGTACAAAGGAACTTTTCGTTCAAATTCCTTTGAAAGTAACTAAGATGATGTTGTTAGTGTAAAACACGTTATAAATGTACAATGTACATTCATTGACCATACAAACATTTTAAATAACTAGCGGTACTTCGGAACCCAATATTGCGCGTGGCCTGACACGCACTTGGCCGGTTTTCATACTACAGAATGAGCATTTGTTCTTTCGACGAACTTGTAAATTTAATCGGACCAGAAATAATCAAACAGGACACAACTTTCCGACTTGCTATTGGCGTTGAAGGAGACTTGGCTTAACGCTCCGGTAAAAAAGTACGGTTTCCGTGCGATAAACAAGAATACGTGAAACAAATAAAATAAAATTAAACTTGTTGATCATGATAACTGTTTGAGTTTGGTGGGATGAATGTCTTTTGTGGGATTATTATTAAATATACTTACATACTTAAATGCGAATAATTATACTCAGGTATAGTCTGTCAAGTAGGTTAAGAAATTAAAAAGTGGCACCATCGTAGTGCCATCCCTTTCAAATCAATCTAAGAAAAAAGGGATGGTACTACGATGTTGCCACTTTTTAATTTCTTCACTTTCTTGACGGACTAAAAATACTTGTAATTTTTGTCCCCAATTTGGGAATTTGACCATGATTTTTGGGGAAATATGATAATTAGCATTGGCAACCCTGCTATAAATACGGAGAAATCTGTATATGCGACAACACTGTAACCAACTAAGTTGAAAAGTCTGCGGCGTTCAGCGGGCTTGCATGTGAATTATGATACCCGCGCTAACAAGCAGTTGGCCGACAGTTGGACAACTTTTTAATTGTAGCTAATCGGAAAGGAATCGCCGTTCTGATCCGATTGGTGTCCAATTATTAAGTTGTACATTTTAGTTGGATGCAATGTGCGCGCTCTCATAAGCCGCCATAGCTAACAGTACCTATACTATACGATTTAGTTGGTCAACTTGAAATTGTAAGTCTGCGGTGACACTAACAGTATATTTTAAGATTCAATAAAAAAAACTCTCTATTTCTATTTCAAATTTGACAACAGACTTCAACCATAAATTAATATAAGAATTAAGAGTACAATTCGTATGTATAGGCTTGCCCCTAGTGTGTGTGTTGTAGTGTGAGTATTATTTGTTAAAAAAATGTATGATAAAAACATAATTTTCACTCGATGGCTCGATGCACTCCCTCATCATATTTAAAACTATAACTGTGCGAAATTTCATGCATCTACGTTTCCCCATTTTTCGTAAAAAAGGGTTACAATATTTTTCGCTGGCGTATTAATATTATGATTTAATTTATAAACAAATAACAATACATAATATTAATAAATATATTACTAACATACAATAATTAATAGTTTGTAACTAGGTGAGAGAAGTTATGCAATAGGCATAATATGATTGTGATATTTTCATGCATTCTCTATGGTTGCAAATAGGATTTTTTAAGGAAATATTTTACTATAAGAATAATATGAATAACCAGAATAATGAACTTATGTTTCGAATTAAAATGCAATGTGATCATTATTACAAGTGATAAATAATTACTATGTTCTATATTATGTAACTTGTATCCTAGTAAGCAAACTTGTAGAAATTCGGTCATGATATTATGATCTATCACTAATTGACTTTTATAAATATTCCTGTTCATTACAAGCAACTGTCATTTTGCTTTTTTTGCATTAAGATTTAAGATAGTAATAATTGTTATCATTAATTAGACAATAATTTATCCAAGAGAAATATAAATTAATATTGTTTTGTTTTTAAAGAGGAATTTTTTAGCATCTTACCATGGGCTACCGAAATATTTAAGTAAATCCGAGTGACATTAATTATTATTGACAAATGTTGCGTTAACATCATTTAAATAGTAATATTATGTGCACTGTCTTATTAGTCAACATTTGGGGCCAAGTCCCTAGTAATTACAATTTGATCACATAAGTGTTGCTAGCTTTGTCTGAAATACTATCTAGACCATGTTGTTGGTAATATAGATTTAGTGTAAACGTTGCAAGACCCTGCGCGAGCAAGATGCCACGCTTTTGAATTTGGCAAACTAATCGTCTTTCACATTTATTTTGTTGTAAATGTAAACAAAACTTAGAGGGCGGCGACATCACTTGGTAGCGCCATCCATCCTACCTTTGAATACAGACATATTTAAATTGAGAGAAACGTAGCAGAGGAAAATGTAAACAATTGTCCAAAAAAATTGCTTGTCAATTGCTCTTCAACCACTGAAGCTCGAACGTGGGGTACATGTTTGTACCGTAACGGAATTATATGTATCCCAAGGACCGAACTTTTTATATAAAGAATCAGACATACCTGAGATCTTCTGTCAGCTTCACCCATCTACATGTGGATGCGTTGACTGGACCCGCCCATGCTTTTGCCCTTAAGGTATTTCACATACCTGAGGTCCTGCATCAGAGCTTCGCCGTGCGCGATAGTAGCAGCACAGGCGTCGAGACTTGCGGCGCGGTGTTGGGCGCACTGCTCGAGCGCACGCCGCGCCGCCTCGGGACTCTCGTCCGCTGCGCACACACCGCCGCCGCGGACAGTTTCCAGCCACTGCACCAGCTATAACAGATGACATGATGAGAAGGACCTATTAACGCTTGTATCATAATATGTCGTTTCCTCGAGATCTCTTCTACTCAACCTTAATCCTCAAAAATTTTATAATTCGTACAACATGTTATAATTTTTGACGACTAAGGTTGAGCGGAGTTGAAGAGATCTCGAGGAAACGACTAATGATACGTGTGTGTTTCTGGATGGTGTAAATATTTATAATAGGACTTAGATATCTAAGACATCACTAACATCTGTTTTAAAATGTTGTTAATGAGACAAAAATGCATCGTTTTGACTATATCCTTACAAAAAGAGGGTAACGCTTAGATATATCGAGCTGTTAAAAGTGCAGCGATCAATAGGTTTTACATATACTTATCGCTAGCTTACTTGCTGGCCTTACTGCCATAAAAATATCCTATATAATATAGATCTAGTGAACTTCTTACGTTATAAACTTTTGAAACCATTAGGTTTCAAAAGTTTATAACGCAATGACATTAGTCATTCATTACGCTTTAAATGTTTATAACGTAAGAAGTGACAAATTTATCTCAAAACCTACCTCTTTCTCATGTGAGTAGAGCAGGACAGCTAGATCTAGCCGTCTCCGTCGTCGGTCTACTCGCGCGGCGAACGCAGCGACATGCGCCTCCAATTCTCGCGCGACTCCCAACACCTCTTCGGGATCACATTCCCCGCTGCGAGCCAACTCCTCCGCCGCCGCAAGAAGTTTCTCGGCATTTGTGTATGTGTTCTAGAGGATTCAAATGATTAGTATGCGTTCGATATACAGAATTTATGGACAGGAAGAATTTAGGGCCTCGTTCGGAAGTTTTGTCACAACCTATTTTATATCAGCGACGCAGAAAAACTTGAAAATATGTTATTGTCAAGATATTGTAAAACAGGAAACTCTTGCCTAAATGGCTTTGCACTTTGCAATAAATATAATAAACTGTTGTTTCAAATATTTATCAAGATATTGGACATTAAGAGTAATAGTTTTTGTTAGTACATACACAAAATCTTTACTAATATTATAAATACGAAAGTATCTCTGTCTGTCTGTCTGTCTCGCTTTCACGCCAAAACTACTAAACCGATTGTAATGAAATTTTGTACACAGATAGTCTAAAGCCTGAGAAAGGACATAGGCTACTTTTTAACTGGAAAAAGGGGTTGTAAGGGGCTGTATATACGTAAATTTGTTCAAATTAAGTTAGTTCCAAAAATTCATAATAGATGGCGCTGTGCGTCGTCTCCATTACACAAGCGCTTTCCTAACCGTGCTTCTATAAGAGGTGGTAAGGGTGACAAATTTTTCGCGTCAAATATACTTAATATTTGAAGTTTTAAGAAGATTTTTGAAGTTTGAACTTTAAACTTGAAGTTGAAAACTTTAAAAATTACATACCTGAGCTACATTTTCGAAATGTTCGTGTGATTTCTGATATACCCTAGCCTTATGGAGATTCCTTCCTATTCCAGTGTTCTTCATTAGAAACTTTTCACCGTGATTACCTAGCCAGTCCAGCACCTAAGGGACAAGACATTTAATCATAAAACATAAGACAACTTTTTTCTTCACTACAAATCAACTACGACATTTGATAATTAAATTGAAGCATCAAGTTGAACATCAAGACGAGGTCAGATGAGGTTTTTTGTATGAAGACTAAGATGCATCGCTAAACACAGGCATTGCTTGCTCAAAGATTTACATGGTTTCAATTTTTCCTTTTTGATTTTTGCCTAAATTATTTTCAGTGACACTCTAACTTTGTCTAGATTGAAAGACAGGCAACTACGCAAGCGATTCATCGCATCGCTGAAACCATAATATCTCAAAACTGCCCAATATAATGCAATGCATCTTTAGATTACAGCAAAAAGTTACACTTACCTGTCTACAATCCTCCTTATATAGCAACAGCGCCAATCGTTGATGGAGTTTAAGGCGCGCCTGGTGGTATCGTGCCTCCAACGCTCTATGATGCCCTAATATCTGGTGTATGACGGCCAGCACGTGATTGGCGCCCGAGCTGTAGTCAGCCGCCGGATCGCCGCCGCTGCTACCCGCTGAACTCACTGTGCCGTCGCTCTGATAAAAAAATTATATGATGTGGCGGTACCCACAATTAGCCTAACATTCCTGCATGGCGCTATCGAAGTATTCTAAGTGCGTCGGTACATATACGACAGCTGAAATCAATCACATGGGCTTCGGCCTGACCGAGCATACCACCTCGCTCGGTCGGAAGATCTTTCTTTGCCGCCTCCACGCATATCCCACAGTTATGTATTTAAAAATCAAATTACAACGAATAAAGTAAAAAAGAGTGAGTAATGCATTTCTGCTGCCTGAGCTTGTCCTCAATGTGAGGTGGAATTTGTTTCAGATTTAACATTGGCCGACTCATAGATTTTCTACCTAACTGGATAGATTTACCTATAATTCTTTTCAAGCAGGATAATTCTGCGTATTGTATAGTATATTTACAAAAAAAATGAAGATAACTGCTTACCATATCTGCAGGATCAGTCTGATGACAAACTTGAACTAAGTGGTCAAGTTGGTACAGCAACTTCTTGCTAGTCGAATGAACCTTAAACAAAACAGTATGCATAAATGAATACCGGAAATAAAAAAGGGTGTAAGTGCCAAAAACAAAATGTGGAGGAATTGTTGATCAAAATAGTAGCTCATCTTCGTAATAAATTTTGTTTATTTTTTTAAGGAAAATACTTATATTACGATAAAATCTCTTTGTGTAGAAAAAACAAAGTATTTTACTTAATCAATTACTACAACAAAATTACATTTTAATTGGCAATATTTAGAAAACCCTAAGTCCAATTCTAACTAACTTCAATAAGGTTCTAAGTGCCACACATTATGTTTTAAATAAAGATCTAAGTTCCAGTGTTTGTTTTGGTAAATTGGCACTTTGGACATTTCAAGTTTTAGACACACAAAGACTAGTGTGGTGATATTACATAAGTAAATAACCAAAAACAACAAAGTTACCAAATTTTTGAGTCAACATATTAAAATACCAAGTAAAAATAATGAAATATTAATATAATGAAATACTATTTAATTTAAAATAGCTTTATAACGCCTTTTTCTTCTCGAACCGGTAACAACAATAGGTGCTATGTCCACCATTTTCATAACATTGGCGGCACGCTAGCAGGGACTTAAACTCTTTTATATAACAATGTGCTATGCGTCCCGCTCCTCCGCTTTTCTTAAAAGATGTAAATACCAAGCAGAAAACTACGCTAGTCACTTAATGCTTATTTTAGGTTATTGGCGATAGCTCATAAAATACATTTCCGGTAAAAAATACGTTTCGAAAATTTTGGCACTTACACCCTTTTTTATTTCCGGTATTCAAATGTTTAACACAAGCCTGCACGTCATATTTTAATAATAATGAATTGTACTGTTTGAGAGTGACAAAAACTCGCGAATTATAGCAATCGATTCCGACTCAAAAAGCTAAATAGCTTCTTGAGACAAATCTAATGATTTGATACAGATTAGCTCCATCTATGACGGCTTTAACCTTGTAGTTTTTGGATGTCGTTCTTTTCACACACCTGATTATACACTCGAAATGTCATGTAGCCTTTTGTTTGTTCACCTTCTCTTATACAAAAAAGTAACTTATATACTGTCGAACTGAGCAACCTTCTGCTTTTTGGAAGTCGGTTAAAGAAAGACGTCAATTGTCGTCACAAATCCTAAACTTAAAATTAATTATTTACTAGACAAGTGCTGCCACCTACAGTGCATGCACGATCGCTAAAGTATTCAGTAAGCATTTTCACAATACCTCGGTGTACGCCTGACACATGTGTTCGTACAGCTGGCGGTGACGTTGCGCGTGTTGTTCGAGCGCTCGCGGCTCGTTGCACGGCGCGCCGCCCTGCCCCGTCGCGAGCTGTAACGCGACCGCACACTGCGCGCCCCAGCCGCCCACCGCTGACGCGTACGCCTCCGCCTTGTGATGAAACACCACGGAGAGAGACAGCACCGCTGACCGCTCGTCTAGACCTGGTTAAATTAGTTTTAATACGGTTATAATCACGTGAAACACTCTAAAATATTCTATTCTTGTACTCCGCACGCAAGCCCTAGGGCCCAGTTCGACCGAGAGAGTAGTTTTAATACGGTAATGAACATAATATGAAACTCACTCTGAGATATTAAACTCTTGTACCCCACGCGTGAGTTCTGATAAATCGTGGTCGAGCCGAAATAGCGCCTAACCCCGACATGACATTAAGCGCGCAGAGTACCAGAGTACGCAAAAGAAAAAGATTTGGCCAAATTCTACATTCCTCAATTCCTTAAGACACGTTTCTCCCACTGCACTGGGACCGTGAACGATGTTTAGCAAAAGTTGTAAAACACCATAATTATTAATTATTTGTTTCAGACATACCTGCAGATAGCTGTTTGTAAGCCCTTTCGAGGCGATGCGCGAGCGAGGTGATCTGTGTTTCGGCGTAATGACGTTTATCTGCGAGACGTCGCGCCGCTGTCGTCACTCGAGCTACGCTGGGCCGACCACCGCCAGTGCACGCTGCTGCAAACCTAGTAATAGAAAATTTGCCTTTTAAATTAAAAAAAGAGCGTGTGTGACGAGCACACGTGTCAGAAGTAACACCAAGTCAAAATCGTCGCCTTAGGCCGGCCGGCCTTAGTGTCGGTCGGACGTCGTACGACGTCGTGTCGTGGGAATCTACGACGCGCGTCGTAAAAAACCACGACACGATATCGTACGACGTCGCGTCGTAGAAACTCATCTTTGAATTTCTACGTGAGTTTCTACGACGCGACGTCGTACGTCGTACGATGTCGTGTCGTAGTTTTTTACGACGCGCGTCGTAGATTCCCTCGACACGACGTCGTATCGTGTTTTTGTGTCCCGGCCCTTACTCCATGACGGTATTGCCATGACGCGACCTTGAAATTTTAGTCTCAACGCGCCTAAAGAAGTTTCACTTCAAAAAAGCGAAGCTCGGTCATATAGCTAGTATTATGTAAGCGAGAAATCATATTTTAAGACAGGGTTGGCAATAACCCATTACCCAACTTGGCAAGAAAGAGCCAAGAATGAGAAGAAAGACTGCTGTGTTTTAACCCTGTACATAATGTTATTGTTAAGGTTTTAGCATAGCATTCATACTAACTTGTAGTACATGAAAACCAGTTTAATATATTTCAAATGAAACTAAATCAAATACACTAAATACTAAATTACTTCCATCTTTAACGCTAATCAGGGCTAGGTTAACATATTTTCTAATGATTTCTAAATTATAAAAAACACAACAATTAAATAATATTTCATACACATCAGCATGTTTATTTTCGTGTGCATCGGACGAATAAAAACTAATAGCAGCAATTAATGTGCAGACAATATACCAATTACAGGTACACTGTGCGAGTGAGTATTAAATCACTGATTGTTACAAAACGTATTGAACAAGGAAGCCGGTTTTGCCGGTAAGCATTTAACAACCGACATTTGTTCGCTTCTGGGTGGAAGTAAATAGCAACATGGATCTAAAGTTACATGCTTAGAGGAAATGTAGAACAATGTAAAACACATTACCCTGTTACCTGTACAAGGGTAAGTCGGGTAAAACAAGAAAATCTATACCCCCAACAAAGAAAATGGGCGTTATTTCTAGTGTAGCAAATTTTGGTACCAGATGACGCCCGCAACTCCGATGCGACAAAATTCGTTTGTCTCCATACCAAATTTCAACAAAATCGCTTCAGTGGTTTGGGCGTGAAGAGGTGACAGACACACTTTTGCATTTATAATATTATCAGACATGTCAAATTAATGGTGGCTTTAATCCTGAAAACCGTTATAAAATCCAAATATGAAGACTATTCGGAAATCAGACCTCAAACAAACATGACCTACTTCTACCCCGTTTGACATGTCTGTATTTAGAATTTGAAGCTGTCGGTTGACCTAACCTAAATTTAACCAAAATATAAGTCAGGGGCAAATATTTAAATAGAACGAAATACAATGAACATTAAAAAACTTTTGGCTCAAGATTTTAGACTCAATTGTGAAAGTGTTGAATTGTTTGTCAAGATCATGCTTTCTGTTTCATAAATACGAAGAAAAAGATGGACAACACGATACCTAAACTACGATTTACTTTGACCTAACATTCCTAGTCTGTAGTGCACTAACATAATATAATACAATCTGAAATATGGCATCCCACAGACTGGAACATATAAATGCATTGGTAGAAAAGACTTATATGAAATGGCCCGGGAGCCAGGTAATTTTTTGGTCAATTATTTCCTCCTGGGCGAAACTTTATAAAATGCATAAGAAACTTATACTAGGAATACCAGCGACCGTCAGCTGCGACTCTGTGGGTGGGGTGGGCACTGGGCAGTGGCAGCCTCCCACCCATGAAGAAAAAAAAATTCAGTCATTTCCTCTCATTTGAAAATTTATCAGAGTTTAGTTTATGTAGTATGTATTTTGAAAGAAAAACATAGTCAGCTGACCATAACACGGTGGATTATACGTCAGCTGGATCCTTGAAAATAAAATAAAAAAAAAATTTCAATGATTTCCTCTGAGTTAAAAATTTACCTGGTGATCGTTTATATCCTATATATAAAATTCTCGTGTCACAATGTTAGTCCACGAACTCCTCCAAAACAGCTTTACTGATTTTTACCAAATTTTATATGCATATTCAGTAGGTCTGAGAATCAGCTACTGGGTACTTTATATATTGATAAGTGCACTAGTAGTCACTTCAATAAAATAATATGGCAAATATATTATGGCAAAGCAACGTTTGCCGGGACAGCTAGTACTTACTATAAATGAAAATTAATGTCAGCTTGCTGTATCTCAGTGGAAAGTTTGTCAGCTGGAACCTTGAAAGATGTAACACAACATATATATATATATATATATATATATATATATATATATATATATATATATATATATATATACCTGCTAAAACTTATCAGCTGACGACTTGTCCACTGACTTACAGCTAGCTGATTTTTAGGGTTCCGTACCTAAAGGGTAAAAACGGGTCCCTATTACTAAGACTTCGATGTCTGTCCGTCCGTCCGTCTGTCTGTCTCTAGGCTGTAACTCAAGAACCGCTATTGCTAGACTTCTGAAATTTTCACAGATTGTGTATTTCGGTTGCCGCTATAACCACAAATATAAAATAAAAATAATATTTAAGGGTGGCTCCCATACAACAAACGTGATTTTTTCTGCTTTTTTTCCCATCCACGGAGTCGCAGTTGACGGTCGCGAGTATTCATAGTATAAGGGCCTGTGTCACCGCTTCCTGCGTATCGGGTACCTTATCAGGAAGCGGTGCAACAGGCCCTAAGTCTCTTATTCATTTTACGAAGTTTCGGTTAGGAGGGACTTGGTCATGAAAATATGTCACTGGCTCCAGGTCTAAAAGAGATAAAACAGATGACAATGAGTCAAACCTGGCATGCTCCTCTTGTAGTCTCTTCGCAGCCGCACACGATCGTCCAATCTCGACGTATGTCGCCAGAAACGCTGTCCGATGATTCACGATCCATTCCAGCATCTGCAATATATGAGTAACATAACAACAAATGCTATATAAACGGGCTTGTTGGATTTTAGTTAATACTAACTTACGTTACTAAAACATAACACTGTGAGTCTTTTGATTCATATGAAAAAAAAAAACAAAAAACCAAAACCACCAAATGTACCATCGAAGAAACATGTACCATCGAAGAAATTGATTTATAGGTAGATGGCGGATCTATGTCATTGGGTCAGGTTATGTCAATTCAATATTGTTGTGATTGGATGAGTTTGACATTACGCGACCAAATGACTTAGGTCCGCAATCTGCCTGTGAATCATAAATCTGATAGTACTCATTGCTATGACAAAATATTCGCACGCTGCCTGTGCAGTATTTTTAAGATATCCTTAAAGCTCGCTCGTAGAATATAATTTCTTTACAGCCATGTTTACCTTCTCGCAGTCCTGTTCAAACAGCCGCAGCTGGAAGCACTGGTCGAGCTGCATCTTCTTGTGCTGCCACAGCTTGTGCGCGTGCGCGTGTGCCGAGCGTACGGCGGCGATCTGCGCACGCACGGTGGCGGGCGAGCCGCAGTGGAACGCCGCCTCGCCGCCGCTTCCGCTCGCCTCAGAACACGCCGCCTCCGCCGCTTCTAAGCGTTGTACTACTCGCTCACCTGGGAAAATATTTTATACTATAATATGTTCCTGTATCCACCTAGCCAGTAATTACACACTTGATAAAATACCTAGATATAATATTACGTTCCTGTATCCAGTAGATATATACTGTGGATAATATCCACCTAGCCAGTGGTCAGTGGTAGCCACACTTGATAAAATAGGGTTGGATTTTATAACGAGTCGCCTGAATTTGAGAGTATTGGTGGTGTAGGGGGCTTAAGGGAGTTAGTCTTAATCCCCTCAATGAAATTTTGGCTACCGGAGTTGCGTCTAAATATTTAAAAAAAAAATCCAAAAGATTTTAAATATTATTGCAATTATACAAAACGAAACGTAATTTTTATGCTTTAGTACAGTTGTTCAAATGTAATTGTTAGGTGTTATGTGAAAAACGTGAAACGAAACGCGACTCGCCATCTTGGATGGATGATATTGATGTATTATTATTTTATATATTATACTGTGTTATAGGAAATGTATAAGATCAGTATATAATTCTTAGGTAATTAATAGCAATGTTTTACTCCGTGTTGGCCCAATATGACTTGATTGGGTTAGGTTAGATCGCTTGGGTAGGTACCTCCCTCTCCCCTTCCCTCCCCCCTCCCTAACATTCAAATGCCATACCCATTTCATTATTAACCCGGGCTGGGTTACCCTCGAAATTCTCATACATACGTAATACCAAAATCATTTTCTCATACGAAAATATTTAACATGTTTGAGTTATTTTTCAGCTTAAAATAGTAATTACCTAGGTTTCTGAACTAAAATTAACTTCAAAATATTTGAACACTAAAAAAAATTTTTTTGTGTAAGATTTCTTTTTACTAAATTTACTACTAAATATTTAAACACTGAAAAATAGAGTAAAACACTAAAAAATATATAAATAAATATTAAATTTACTACAAAATATTTCAACTCTAAAAAATATTTCTCTATCTAACCCCTCCCCCCCCCTCCCCCAACCACTCACAACCCCATAAAATAGCGACGTATTTTAAATTTTTTACCCTACCGTCGCTCAATCTATTCTCATCAAATTTAGTTGTCACGCAAAAACTTTCAATCAAAAGTACGCAATCAAGCGCGTCATAAAACTTGCGTACATTATATAGTTTATATCCAGACAATGTGTACATTTTATTATTTAGATAAAGCACTTTAGATATTATGAGCATAAACATAAAAGTAGTCTAGGTTTAAAGATTTAAAGGGGGATAAGACTACACATAGTGTACAATATGATGTTTGACGAAGCGACCTAAATCGATAACATTTAATTACACTGAGTCACAGTTATAAGTTTATTAGATGAATAGAAACTTCACTGAACGCAATACTCGGACATTTCCACTTCATAAAATACGAAACCAAAAAGTCTAATAAAACCGCGGTCTACAGAACGGCCTTCAACCACGACCTTTCAACCAGAGAAGAGCTTTTCAGAAAAAAATGACGAAGAGACAGACGGCGTAAAAATTAACTGTAGGGACAATAGCTTGCCGAAACATTGAAAAATTCCACAAAAAATAGTATACACATCGACGTTAATTGATTACAGAGATTACTTAAAACTTATACAAACATTAATTCCGGCCACTTTTACATTCGTAATGTTACATTATATTCGTAATAATTGTTAACAGTCGCCGCACACCACGAGAGCAAAACACCGGAACATACTAATTACAAAACATAATACGAGATTAAATTTTATGAATTAAAATATTAAAATATTTTACGAACCCTCGTACATGTTGCATTTTTCATATAGATCCAAAACGTGTTACTAACTTCTCATTGAAAATGTTCACCGAAAATTTTATGTCGCCGCTGACAAAAGTACTATCTAACTAAAAAGTCAAAAGTGTGCATGCAACGTGCGTTTGAATATTCTCCTACTCTAGTTATCGTGAAAGTAATGTTCACCGTACCAGTGTTGTCGGCACACGGCCAGCAGTCGAAGCACATGACGATGCGCCTACATCCTTCGGCGAATTACGATTATGAAATACTCGCGCGTAATATCCATTTGAAATTTTAATAACGCCAGTAAATGTGGTACAATTTAAAAATTGGCCCAGGCGAATCTATGACATACTAGCGTTACTTTAAGGATTATATTCCCCTTACGTGCGATTCATTAAGTTTAATCACTGCACTATAGACCTTCATGCAACACCTCCGCTGATGCAGCATGCCACTCGAGCGGTTTTTGAGCTATTCAGGCGTGGTAATGAGTGTTATAATAAATATTATATTATGATATGTTATACGCACGAAAGGTGCTAATTTTGCTAGCGTGAAAATAGCGCGGATGCTCTCGTTTTCGCAATTGTTCCAACCGCAAAAGCGGTCAGGATCGCCGCCGTCGGAGGTGTTTAATGACATCGTGTGAATGACATTGCATGAATCACCCATTAATATAGCTCGTAACATTCTGCGCCGCGCGAATTCATCTCAATAAATACAATTTACGATGGCCAGATGAAGCTAATAGTAAATAAATAAATTTGCCGCGCGCTCGTATTGTGAGCTGCTTTCGTCGTTGGTATATTAGATAGCTCAGTCTGGCTGCAATGAAATATTAAATGAAGTTATATTTTCGGTTGCGCGATTATGAATGTATATTTTGTATCATATTATACAAATATGAACATTTTATACGAAAAATCAAAAAGATACTCTTGATTCTCACAGCTTTGTCATCATCTCAGCACCACTCCACTGGATGAAATGGACGAAATATACCAATAACTCACCTTGTGCTTCCAATTCGTCGACTGGTACTTTAGCTAGTCTCTTGTTGATATCAGCATGGGCGTCGATGGCTCGCCTTGCCCCTGTCACGTCATCCGCAAAGTCAGCCCTCGCCACGTCTTCCTGTAGGTCGTCCAAGCGATCCAGCAGCTCACCAGCCTGCCACATCAACTCCTCCAAAGCCTAAAATCATCATCGTCATTGTAAACAGCATCTGTGGATAGTTTCGTCGACCCTATTCCATTGTTCTTCATGCTTCATCTGAACTATCACGGTCGAGAGCTATTAGCAAATTAGTTTTGAGGTACTAGGGATTGGGATATGGCTTTGATAAAAAATGTGAGATGAATCATAGTAAACTCCATCAAGATTGTTGTTGCAGTTTGATGTCGGCTGTACACTCTCGCCGAGAGCTCTCGGGCGAGAGTCTCGTGCGAGAGCCCCTTGCCCGAGTGCGATCATGTACATTCTCGCTTAGTTCAATCGCAGTTATGAACTCGGAGAAGATGGACCATTATTTTTCTAAAAATGGCGAAAACGTATCTACGATCAATGATCACCATTCACCATTGCATCGAAAGATATCATTGTAATCCAACGATCTATAATAATATTTAATTTTATTTCTCACAGTTAATGACTTATAATGACGTTTATTATTGTTATTTTTGTGTTCTGCAGTGTCTAGCGGCGCGACTAGTAGTGAAAAACGCGAGTGTACAGTAATGCGCTCGCTTTCCTCGCGAGACCCTTTGTCTCGGGCGCAAAATACCGACACCGGACCGAGAGGGTCCGAGACAGGCGAGACGAGGCGAGCACACCCATTTATGGCGGCTGTACACACTCGACGAGAGCCTCTCGCCAAGATCCTCGGCCGAGACGGCTCTCGTCGAGAGCGTGCCTGTACACACTCGTTCTAACATTTAAACTGAAGACTCACGAGACTATGGACGTGGAAATTGCTGCCGCTAGTTGTCTTTGTGCCATAGGCTATTAATTTTTTTAAACATTTACTATTAAAAGTAATTTGTAAGGTATGAAGAAAAAGAATATGTGTCGGACCATATTGTAAAACACGTCTGTTCATAAATACTGTAAGCGAGCAACTAATTGAACGAGTGTGTACATGCTCGCTCTCGTTTACCTCGCGAGAGCCAACGAGACCCTTTGAACTCGGGCCCAAAATCCGACAAGCCATCGAGAGCGACCGAGACGAGAACGAGAGCTCGAGACGAGACGAGAACGAGAGCTCGAGGCGAGACGAGAGCGCCCTGTACACACTCGCGCTCGGCCTGTCTCGGGGTGTCTCGACGAGTGTGTACAGCTGCCAGAGAGCGACCGAGACGAGAACGAGAGCTCGAGGCGAGTCATGAGTCATGACAAACCTTTCGTGTTTTCTAAAGTATGAAAAAGACGAAATGAGTGCATTTCTCAAATAAACATGTATTGATGACAGACAAAAGTAATAAAAACGTGTTCTAATTATTTCAAGTTTAATAAGTTTGATATACAGCTAGTAATTCATCAAAACGAAACAACATATTCTGCAACATGTTTGCACTTTATTATTTTAATAATCCATCTTCATTAATAAAGAGGACTAGAGAATCATCTTCTCATTGTTGTATATTTTACAAAACAGCCTGCTTATAAGGTCTATAGAAATGAGTTTATATCATAAATAATTAACAAACAAGTAACTTACCAGTCTTAAATCAATCCATTGTGCATGGTCATATTGTAGAGTGCCATCTAAATCAGGCGTTAGTTGCGTACTATCTATGACTTTAGGCAGTGCTTCTAAGCTAATCATTGTTGTCTGAAATCAAATAATATTACTAATAATTATAATTCTGGTTGGTTAAAATAAATTGAGCAAAATCCATGTAATCCAAACAAATGTCTAATTACTATAATGGGGTATTCAGTTGTATATCATTACTCTACATATTTTATCCCAAATTAATATAAAACAAACCTCAAACTTATATTTATGAGCTCCTATGGTTGTACGCTGCTTCTGCCAAAAGTTGTCAGGCTTAACTACCAATGCCTGATGGACGGATGAAGGGAAGTGTTCTTGAAGAACCTTTAGGATTGGTTTGATTGCTGCCCATGCCGATCCTCGCATGTCAATTAAAATAGTAAAGCCATGTGACCTTGTGGTATCACTGCAAGACAAACAAAGCCAATAGTTTTACTTTGTTTTTAAATTAAGGAGTCAAACGAAATTTTTAAGTTTTTAATTTATCATACCAATATGATTGTATACTTATAAATAGAAAATTAATGTTAAAAAAAACACAAGAATTACCTAGGAATGCTAATAAGATAATGCAACAAACGTCTGTAGTCGTCAGGTGCGACACGGTCACGCCTTGAGTTAGCAGGGAACCATATTATTGGTCCCCCTCTGCGATCCCGGCCCCCAGTTAAAGATGCTACTCGCTCTTGTAGTAGTGGCAGCACGTCCAGTGCTCGTGCTCCCACCTCCATTGCTGCCGATTTTAGTAAGGGCCCAGGATGAGTCTGATAAAGGAATGCCATGTATCAGATTCATCAACATCATGCTAGCGAACAATGCACTTCAACTATAAATATTATGAGTACAGAAAGCAAACAAAAAGAAAGGAGACTGGTGCATCTGCATACAGAAAACATTGTTTATAGTTGGGGAGGGGAAGAGGGGATTTCAGGATAAGCTCGAGCGTGTCAGATCAAGCTTGTATAAGCTTCCGGCATGTGTCAGTTATCATGGTATAGAAATCAGATTTCTCACATGGTGGGTAATTTATTTTTTTTTAAATTTTTAAATGTCTTCGAAGCTGTCAGAATAAGATAGGGGATGTTTAGTATACCCCAAAGAAGCTTCCATATAAAGCACTGACGATTGGCAGGTATAGGCAGGATTACAGGCTTACCTGACAAAGGTCAGGTAAGCCTGCTGGGGCATTTTAAAATATAAAGCTTCATATTTTCCTAACTAAGCTTCGCACATATTTTATTTTGCACTAAGCTAAATGATTTAGTCCTTGTGGTCTAAAATATATTTATAATTTACCTAAATAAGCAATTTTCTGAATATATTTTATTTTTCAAAACTTTAAAATGGCTGCAGTTTCTGAACCCACCGCTAAAATAAAAAACGCTCTTATCATTTTTTTTCAGTTTTACCTAATGTAAAAAACCTACTAGGCCTCCATCAAGCTCAAGTGACTACAAAAATAGCACCTTCCCCTCCCCTACTATTAGATATTTATCCATTATCTTTGTTCCCAAGCACTTATTATGGTCACAACTCACAACAAAGTTAGCTTAATGAAGATTAGCTTTTAGTAACTTAAGCAATAGTCAAAAATTATATTTTATTATAGAGTAATATCATTTAATATTTATTTTTAATAATATAATAGTGCAGCAAAGTGCGCTTTGGAAAGATGATTCTATTAATTACTAGACGTTCCGCGCGGTTTCTTCGCGTAAATTAGTCATTTCACAGACAAATTAGTCCACAAAAAATAGCCTACGATTCTTCACATGGTCTACTTCTTGTCTTTGCCAAATAACAGAAAAATTGCTTCATGAGATGAGCCCTTTCAAACAATTTCCCCCGTTTTTTCCAAATTTTTCTCTATTTCTTCTGCTCCTATTAGTCTTAGCGTGATAAAATATAGCCTATAGGCTATATTTATCGAGGAATGCATTTATCGAGGAAGGCTATAGCCTTCCTCGATAAATGGGCTATCTATTACACTGAAAGAATTTTTCAAATCGGACCAGTAGTTCCTGAGATTAATGCGTTCAAACAAACAAACTCTTCCCAATTATAATATTAGTATAGATTACAGATATTTTAACAGACAGTATGCAGACAATTATGTAATTTCATACTAGCCTACTCTGGGGTTGGTTTGTAGAAAAAAGAAAAGAATAGAAAATTTGCCATATGGATACAAAGGAAAAAGGTATGGAAAAGCCACAAACACAATTCATACTAGTTATATCTATAGTTAATACTTCAGTCGGAATTTCCAGGAATTGCTATTGTATTCTATTGTTGTCGCGATCACCGGTGCTCGCGCGGGGCCTGAAGGATTAATATTATAAAGCAAAAGAGTTTGTTTGTTTGAACGTGATATTCTCAGGAACTACTGGTCTGATTTGAAAAATTCTTTCAGTGTTAGATAGCCCATTTATTGAGGAAGGCTATAGGCTATATTAGAGGTCACCAATTAGTTTCGCTCGGGGTCCGTTTTAAGAAATAAAATTACCTTCACGGTGCACATTTAAAAAAATTAAACAAATGTAATTAAGGAAATTACAAATTTATTTGTATCAATGAGAAAAGTGTCAATTTTTGTTGGTACCTACTGTTCATCAGTATGTCGAGACCGAAATTATTTTTAAAGAAGTTCATCTTCGAACATGCTTGGTCCGCACACAATGAGTCAGAGGGCTGGATGCAGACAGCGATCTGCCATTAGGTGACCCCGGGGCTATATTTTATCACCCTTTAGACTAATAGGATCGCAGAAATAGAGGAAAATGTGGAAAAAATGGGGGAAATTATGTGAAATTGCTTATTATCCTATGAACTACTGGAGCAATTTTTATGTTATTTGGCACACATGAAGAATAGACCACGAGAATGGACATAGGCTATTTTTTTTTCGGAAAAATGTATGGTTTCCTTGAAATTCCTAAATTACGTGTAGTATTGTATAAATAGTCTAAACCTAGCACTAATAGAGTTTGTAAATATGCATTTACATGTGTTTATTGTTTAATTGTGATATGTTTAAAATAAATAATAATAATAATAATAATAATAATAATATATTTATTCAGTATTTACAATAATAGAACACAACAAATACAAAAGGGTAAAGACTAATTAAGCATTTGGGCAATAAATATTCCTAGACTTGTTATAAAATTATAAAGGATCCAAGACATGGATCGTGGTTTGTGATGTGATAATGATGATATAAAGAAGCACAGCAATTTTCAACACTTTGACATATTCAACTATGGTCACATACAAAGACAAAGCCATATTTTTAGTACATAGAATGTTAAAAACAGCATTTAAAGTATAGACTAAAACATATTCTGCATTTAAAATCTCAAAATCGCCAATACAAAATGTGGGTTGGGAGTAGCAGCCACTAAGTATGGACTGCACCAATACAAGGAGAAGTATCAATTTAAAACAACAAGCTACTAAATATGATGCACAAACATTATGTTGTACAATTATAACACAGTGAATATTTCAATGACGTAAGAAAAAGAGGTATAGGTCAATGGAATATTTATTAGATGTTCTTTATTAGATGTGATGCCGTCAATAGTCGTATTCATTCCTTTATAAAGCATACGAGTTACAACCAACGCCAAGTATGGGATAAAGGGTGTATCAATGACAGCTCCAGCTACCCATTATATACATTTCTACTGGAGAGACATTTAGTCTAAGTATTGTACGAATATCAATTACAGCCATATTCAAGAGAAATTTAATAAAAGACGACGGCAAAATAATCTAGATACCTATATAACTACATGTCACAACAATAACCTCAGACAGACATCAAATTAACTCACCGTGGCTGGTGGCTGCGAATTTCCACCAGGTCAAGTATTATAAGGATCCGCGGGCATTATTGTCACAATTTTCATTTTCACTAAAACTTCTTAAAAAATATATCATACGATTATGTACGGGTAAATTCAATGTGCTTTAAAACTTATTAAAAACACTCAAGCTGGTCATAAATCATAATGACACACCGTCCACCGAAGAACACCCACAGATTGGGAACACCAATCAACCATCAGAATGGCGCGCGTCAGGGATGATTCAAAATAAAAACCGATAAAATATAAAATGCGTAGACGGGTGATAGAATTTTTGCTCCGCGAAAAATTATCAAATATGAACTTTCTCAACTACTTGGAACCAGCAGACTTTAAATTTTAATTGTTTGATGTTTCTTTTGTCATTGTATAAAGTAGTGTTGGGTAGGAGTTAGGACTACAAGAGGGCAGAGGCATGAGGGATTTTCTTATCTTTTTAATTTGATTGTCAAACAGTTTCCATTTTAGTAACTAGATGGCGTATGGGTAGGTCTATACTATCGGTAATACCAGGGAATACCATCATTATTTGCTACAAAACTGGGCAAAAGAATGTGAAACTTAATACATTTCAATTTGAAGAAGACGCCATAATATTCCAACGACTAGGATAACAAAGCTATTACAACGATGTTTTAGTTACAACTCACGGAAGAAATAGCCCTATTTACCGATATTCACACCAAATGTCACAGGAATTGTACTTTTTGGTTTTGACAACATCTTACCTGCACTTGTGCAAGATAACGGGTATTTCATGGCTAATATTTTACCGATAATGAACATCAAAGACCCAAATAACACAATTTGGGAAAAAATAATAAAACCACACCAACAATAAAAAGTAGAAGTTTGCAAGTAACATGGCCGCCAAAACTGTTGTCATTTGTCAGTTTTCAGTTTGACAAGCTTTTCATCTCAGCGTGTTCCTAAACTATTACCAGTATACTGGCCTAATCGCTTAGGTTTATGATATTTTGATTTATGCCACACTTGACAGTACACTGATATTTTTTAGAAACACGACCAATATCTATCCGTGATGCCAACCTGCAGATAATTTTAAATAGGTGGGGAACCAATAGAAAATCTAGAAGTGTCTATCGTCGCACCGTCTGGTGGAGATAAAAATTAAGAAAATCTCTCACTACAAGACGGTTATACGAGCGGTACATATTATGTACCGCTTCAAAATGATTGTCGCGGTGGTCTGAATTTTTTAGGGGTATTTTCAGAGATTTTTTGACTCTTTAATTTTTGTTTATTTATCGTCCTATTTACATTAAATCGAAATGATGGATCTTGTGTAATTGCGGCTCTAGACGATCAACGATGGGCCAGCGTGGGGAGGACGTAGTGGCGAAGGACGGCCGATGGCGCCAGAGATGGCCGTGGAATGGCGGCGGTGTCGGTTTTTCGGCCGCACATCTAAGGATGATGGCCCAACGATGGCGGTGCGCCTCTGCACGTTAGCGATACGGCAGTCGGTGCCCCGTGTATTATATTTCTCTATGAGTCGGTGCCTGACCGCGGTCGAGTGAGGACGTCGTAATTCGTACTTAGACAATTTACGAATTTCATTCAAAATGACGAGTACGTGATCTCATAATATTTAATGAAAATATAATAATATTATTATGATAAAGACGAAAGTTTGTATGCATGTTTGTTACTCTTTGACTCAAAAACTACTGAACGGATTTTAATAAAACTTTACAATAATAACAATATAGCTTTTACATTATATGTAATACATTATATTATACATAACTCCTGACTTTTTAAAGATACAAGTTTGGGAGTTTCGGCGTTGTTTTAAGAACGGAAAGCATATTAATATGCTATTATTACATTCATCATTATCATCATTATCACTAACATAAACCATTATTTTAATTTTAATCTCGAAATAATTATTCCTAGAATTCAAGAGGAGGTTCATATTAGGAGGGAGGTGATACGAAGTTCACCGGGTCATCTGGTGAAGTCATAAATGATTAAAAATGCACGTTTTGCATTGCCGCAATGGCTAATGCTTACACGTCCATTTTGAACGACGTTTAGATCACAACTGAACACGGCCATCATGTAGAGGCGTTGCGACCACTGCATGGCCATCGCATGCATCATTCGATCGGCCAACGCTGGCGCATCTTGTAGAGCTGGCAAATTCAATGTCAACATGACGTACCTATGATTTAAGAAAATCTGAATCTTTAGATGAAGACGAAATAATTTTAACTTTTAATAAAATGATTTTGAAACATAAATTACAGTATATTATTCCTAAATCATTATGAATTTATATTTATATATTTTTAAGGGGGAAAATATATAAGAAAATTTAAATTCACGCCTCATGACGGCTCACATGTCATTTTGAAATGGGAAACTGTACCGTCTCAGTACAAAAAAGTAGCACCTCATCCTCGTATAAAATTCATGTCCAACCCAACACTACTTTAAGGTGACGCCGCGTTAAAGTAAGAAACCGTGTTGGATATGTTTTAGATTGCTTGTTTTCTATGAGAGGCCGGCCCGGCCTCTCATAGAAAACAAGCAATGGAACAGCAAAAAATGGATAGGGCGTAAGTGACAAAATGGTTTTTTTTTTCGCGTAATTTAAAAACCATAAATACATTTCATATAAGCTATGCACATATTAAAGTGTATACTTCAACCAATTTATGTACAAATTTTGGAACCTTAAATAACTCTCCTCTGTTGGAAAAATAGGAATCCCTTTTTTTGCAGAGGTCTTTTCGATTGATAATTCTGTGTAATAAAAGTTGTCCAATCGTGTTATGCTATGGGCAATTCAAAGACAAAGACATGATGAATACTGACAACGAACTTTAGTTTCTTAGCTTTAGTCATTGCTGAGAAAAATCGGCATCGCTACAGCCAAATTATCAAGGCGTCGCCTTAAAGCTGCTCGTCCACTGGATCGGAATCAGAGCGTACGGAGCGTACGGACCGTCGTTATTTACGAAAGGGTATAATAATTTAAACGACCACCAAAAATATGTATTTTTAAGACCCTAAGGCCTAAGCACCAAATAAAATAAATAACACCAAAAAAATTAAATTGACTTTATAATGGAGTCCTAAAGTATATCATATTCCAAAATAAATAAACAATGTTAGAATAATTGCACGCTTGTACAAAATATATTCTTTATGAATTTGATTCCCAAGATTAAAAATTCCAACGGAATATCATTGTAATGGCATAAAGCTACGTAAAATTTATAAACCATAAGCTTATAATATACTTATGTTATAAACCATAAACTTATAATATATGTTATAAACGGCATTTTTAGGCGCCTCTATCTATTCCTCCATAATATGATCCTATAATTTATTGGTGACGCCACTACAAAGACTACGGATACTACGTATCGCCACTATAAACAATGTTATTAACTGTCAGTGTCATAGGGACCAAGGTTCGCCGCGCCGAGTTATAAATAGGCAAGTACCATTGAGATAATATAGACTAGGAGAGAGCCTTAAGGGCCCCCGAGACGATCAAACGGTTTGACTCAAACACGTAAATTTTGGTTTGACTCAAACCATTTTGATCGTTTACAAAGCTAGTTTGAACGGTTTGTCAAACATTTACGTGTTTGAAGCTCGTTTGATGAAATTTCATATTTTTGTTGTGTTTGACGCGCCGTTTGATCGTGTTCCGATGCGTTTGAACAAACTTTATACCATTCTTTGGAGTAGGTACATTATTTTTAACCGACTAAAAAAGAGGAGGTTATCAATTCGATGCGTATGTATGTAATATTTCCAGAACTGCCCAGTTTTCGTATATAATGTTAGTCTATATCAGCATCTGAACAAATGTGCAAAATTTCAAAAGTGTATGTATGTTTTTGTATGTTTTTATGTTTGTGTTCACATATCTCCGGAACTACAAGTCCGATTTAAATATTTTTTGTTGTACTTTAATAGTTATTGTTTAACTTGGGAGACTTCTGCAAGTTTCATCAAAATAGGTTTAGTAGTTTTTTAAGATAGGGAATTTAATTCTCAATTTCGTACAATTTTTAAGTCGGTTTTATCTTTTAAAAAATAATATTTATTCGTCACAAGACGTGTACTCCACAGCGAGTATTGAACCAAACTGCGCAGTTTCGTTTGACAAACCGACAAACCGACATCAAACGGTTGCATCAAACACGTAAGGTTTTAATCAAACCGTTTGATCGTCTCGGGGGCCCTTTATATCGGTGTATAAGCACAGTGTAAATAACTACAGTGGTCCAACGAACACGTCTAGACAGAGCAATCGTGCGGGGCGTGCGGGGTGAGAGAGGCGCGGTAGCGATACCGAACTGCCATACACTCGTTCGGTACACGGCAGCCGGGGTTGACGCTTTTTAATATAATTGTTTTAAGTGGTTTGCGACCGACAGTGTTTCGTTTGAGGTGTATGTATGTACTTATTTAAATACATAATATACATATTATATCCGATATTTTTGACTTTTTTTTTTGAGTATCAATTTTCTTTAATTAAATAAGAGGGCAAACGAGCAAACGGGTCACCTGATGGAAAGCAACTTCCGTCGCCCATGGACACTCGCAGCATCAGAAGAGCTGCAGGTGCGTTGCTGGCCTTTTGAGATGGAATAGGGTAATAGGGGAGGGTAGGGAAGGGAAAAGGATAGGCCTCCGGTAAACTCACTCACTCGGCGAAACATAGCTATTTATTTTATCTGTCTTAATTTTATCAGTCGAATTAACTTAAAACATGGTATGAATGGTATAAAAATAATAACAAACAAGGAATTTTCTTCCGAAAAACAGGGGGTCATGTGGGTGTCATAAGCCTAAGTAGTAAGTTACAAGTCGCGTCGACGGCTATAATTAGTTTGATGACCTAGGCTTGTGAAACTCTCGGAAAATAAGACCTGTGTATTTAAACTACGACTTGATGTAAGACTTTTTACATTTAAAACATTATACATTGCGATAGTTACCTAGAGGAAAAGCGTGTGTTTGTTCCTGTGAATACAAAACTTATTGAGAAGTTTAGAAATAACTTAAGTTCAAGTATTCAACTATTATTGGATTAGACAAATAGCTCAGATGAAGCGTTTAACAAATTGTTTAAGATGACCCAATTTAATACTGTATTTACTCCTAGAACGGTTAAAAAAAGCCATAAAAATAATAATAATTTTACAGTGTGGGCAACTACAGGAATTAAAATAAGCAGACAAAGATTATATGAATTGTATGATGAAAAATGCATGAATACTAGTGATAAATTCAAAACATATGTAAAAAACTATTCAAAGATTTTTAAAAAAGTTTGTAAAGCCGCTAAGGCTATTCACATTAGGAATAAAATTAAAAATTCGAAAAATAAAGTCAAAACTACTTGGAAAGTAATAGCTGGTGAGACTGGAAACGTCACCTGTCGTAGCTCTGATTTTGAAATTTATTTTGAAAATAAAAAGATTACCAATGATCATGAGGTTGCGACGGTCTTCGAAAAATTTTTTGCTGACATTCCGGTCTCAACTACGAAAAATTTAAACTCCTCACCTGCAGCTGCTGAAAAATTACTCAGAGACAATGTAAAGGAATGTAATGTCAATTTTAGGTTTAGAGAGATTGTCCCCAAAGATATCATTGATACTTTTAAATTAATAAATATTAAAGATACTACTGATCTCTGGGGCATGTCTACTAAAATTATTAAATCAATAATTAACATCATAGCTCCTCATCTATCAATGATTTTTAATGACTGCATGAAGAGTGGTGTTTTTCCTGACTTGATGAAGCACAGTAAGGTTGTACCTTTATTTAAAGCGGGACTTAAATCTGATCCAACTAATTATATGCCTATATCGATTCTACCGACTCTAAGTAAAATATTTGAAAAAATAATTTTAAATCAGTTACTATTACATTTTAACTTAAATAATTTATTGCACAAAAATCAATATGGTTTTACTAAGGGTCGATCCACAACGGATGCTGGTATAGGTCTTCTTTATAGTATATTTGAAGCATGGGAGGACTCGCAGGATGCCCTAGGGGTTTTGTGCGACCTCTCCAAGGCTTTTGACTGTGTTGAGCATGCTACATTAATCAGGAAATTGCACCACTATGGCATTAGGGACTCAGCACTCAACCTTTTGATATCTTACCTCAAAAATAGAACTCAAAGGGTTGACATTAATAGTAAAAGGTCCAATGGGACCAAAATAGAATTAGGCGTCCCACAGGGATCCATTTTAGGTCCATTCCTTTTTCTCATCTACATAAACGACTTACCTTATCTTGTTAAGGATAATGATAATGAGATAGTACTTTTTGCTGATGACACTTCACTTATTTTTAAAGTGAAGCGACAACAGTCAAATTATGACGAGGTAAATAGTGCTCTCTCAAAAATAGTACATTGGTTTAACGTTAATAACTTACTTCTAAATTCTAAGAAAACTAAATGTTTAAAATTTACTTTGCCCAATGTTAGGCAAGTTAAAACCAATATGCTATTAAATGATGAGAAGATCGATTTGGTGGACACCACTGTATTCTTAGGCATTACACTAGATAGTAAACTACAGTGGGGTCCTCATATTGCTAATCTTGCAGATAGGCTCAGTTCTGCAGCATACGCAGTCAGAAAAATACGGGAAATTGCTGACGAAGACACAGCAAGACTAGTTTATTTTAGTTATTTTCATAGTAGAATGTCGTATGGCATCCTCTTATGGGGAAACGCTGCCGACATTAATACGATTTTTGTGCTGCAGAAGCGAGCTATACGTTCAATTTATAAAATGTCAGCTTTTGAATCTCTGAGAGAAAAGTTTAAAGAAATTGGTATTCTAACTGTTGCTTCTCAATACATTTTGGATAATGTTTTATATGTTAAAAATAATCTTAGTAAATTTACAACCAAAAGTGACAGTCACGGAAGAAACACTAGAAATAAGTATAAACTAGAAATACCGGTGATCAGACTTAGTAAAGTTAGTAAATTTTTTAAAGGTCAATGTGTACGCCTTTACAATAAAATCCCAGAAAACGTTCAAAATCTTTCCATTAATAAATTTAAAAAAATAGTCAAAGAACGTTTGTGTGCCAAAGCCATATATATAATAAGGTCAATGATTTCATAAACGACGGCACATCTTGGGAGTAGGATAGCTGCTTGCAAGGCTACTTCTACATTATTTTATGACTTACAATTATGTATGTATGTTGACATTGTATAATTTTAAGTTACAGCATTGTAAACTTTATTTTAAAAGATTAATTTTTTTCTCACTTTTTTTAGTAAATAAAGTAGGCCCCCTGCGAGTTTCTTACGCCGGTTCTTCTCGCCGGGTTAGTTCCCGAACCGGTGGTAGGCATCATGTAGACTTTCAGAAAATATTTGCAAAAATTTATTCTGAATAAAAAAAATTGAGTTTGAGTTAGAGTTTGAGTGAATTATTTTACATATTTTTTTTAATATAAATATCAATTTTGATATATTATATCAAGCATTAGAGCAGGCGAGAGAAATGAGTGGCTCGATTTTTATTCGGCGGTATTAGCGTTTCTGACATTTCACTAGATTTAGTTTAGTGAAATGACATATCACTAGATATTTTTAGTCAGAAGACGTAACAAACAAGAATATTCGGCATCTTCCGGGAGTTCGTGATATCCCTAGGGATATCGTGAAATCTCTGATATCCTCTTTTATATATATATATATATATATATATATATATATATATATATATATAATAAGCACAGATTAAGGATAGAGTAGATCGATATAATATATAATCAATTGATATATAGGTATATCATGCGAACCCTGAGCTTTTGTATACGCATTTGTATTTATTATAATAAAACTCCTTATTTATAATACTTCTATATTTTTTATTATTCCTAGTACTCTACATACAAATACTACGAATACATAAAATGTAGAACAGATTATAATAAAACACATTATTGTGACAACCCTGAAGCGATGACGAATACCTACACAAAAGCGGCATTTCGCGCGACTTCAAAAGGTGAATGCAGATTTGGCCGCACCGCACGCAACGCAGTCGGCGCATTCGCAATTCTTTATATGAAGTTATAGGCAAGCTCGCATACCTACCCGCGCCGCAGTCGACGCAGTACTTGAAGCGGCCGAACTCCCCGAGCCGCAGCCGATGACGTCACCAATCCCGGCCCGCCCGCGTCGGACGCTGCGGCGCGGTGCTGATGTCGTCATTCGCATTCAACGGTCGCCCATCCATACCCATAGAGTAACGAATTGTTCGTGAGCCATACTGCAATACACGCCCACTCCGAATGAACGAAAATCCATTGCGAATTGCAATGCGTGCGGCGACGGGTATGACTGCGGCGTCTGCGGCGCGGACAGGTGTGCGAGGTAAATAACAAAAGCGATTCGCACGGCGACTGCGGTGCGGCCAAATCTGCGTTCACCTGAAGAATGTAGAAGTTGCGAAAACTGCAGCGCGGGTAGGTATGCGAGCTTGCCTATAACTTCATATAAAGAATTCGAAATGCGGCGACTGCGGTGCGGCCAAATCTGCGTTCACCTAAAGGCGTTGGAAGTTGGAACACTGTAGTAATTTACACTGTGGTATAAGCGTCAAAAGCGTGTAGTGTTATATCCTACTTACTAGGACATAAGTCATAACAAAGGAGTCGGTCTGCATATTTCATGTAATAAAAGTGTTAATAAAGGTTTTTAGTGAACATTCTGTGATAGATATTGTTGAGTTTTGTGGTTCCGCTAAATAATAAACCATAAGAATGGCCAAAGAATGCCTCAAACACGTGGATTTAACATTAAATACGTAAGTTTTGAACAACGTTTTTTGGGCTTTTCAATCGGTATTTTTGTTAGTTAAAAAGCACAGCGGGGCTATTCAATAAAATATAAGTCTAGTTAATCACTGTGAAAATGGTTAATAACCAGCTTTTGTTTGTAACCCAGCAGTTCCTTATTTTCGCGGCGGAGTGGCTATAGTCCTTTTTTTTTTTTTTTTTTTTCGAAAGGGTCTAAGCTACTGGTCTGGTTAAGACCGTGGTAGTTTAATCGTGGCTATAACTAGTCTGTTGCTAGTTGGTTTGGAGATAAACAATGAGGGGGCCTGGCCCCCTCCCCTAAAGTCACACGTGTGACATTCTAATCGGGCAATATTGGGGAGAGCTACGAAAATAAGCTATTTTCATCTGACGTGGGGACACGGATCCCCCCTGCTCTTAAGGGGTCCGACCCCTTACTCACTCTCTGACGAGTGAGGCTACTCGCGCGCGGTAGCACAAACTAGCTGCGTACGAGTTATCGCGGTAGATGAGCTCAAGTTATTAATGTTATTGCATAAAAGAGGGCCGTCCCTCTCCCCTTCCGAGTCCGGTTGGGGTGACATACGCGTGTATGTTCTAATGTCAAAGTAATTGGTAGAGCTCTCTACGACAATGTCGCGGTCGCGGTCATGATTTAGGTGTGTTCCTATGCTATCCGCATGCGAACTCGAACCCGGGATCGAGCTCGGCACCGGATTTCGGTCGGTCTGTCTGTTTGTCGTTCGGGTCGGCTATAGTGCGTTTCGTCGAATAGTTCCTTTGCCGTCATGTTGGCATTCCTGGCTCAAAGAGGATGTAAGCTGTATACTACGTAACAAGAGGTCGGACTTAGAAGAAAAAAAATAAACATCCGTTATTTTTTTTCATTTGAAACTAAACGAGAAATTTTTAAGTGCAAAACCTTTCACTCTAAACATACCAAAAATTAAAAAAAAATAAAATAAAAAAGAAATGAGCTCAAATAAATATTTTATTTCAATAAAAATTATTGTACATAGCTAAATAAATAGGTAATAAGGTAAATTAAACAATAAAACAGATTTAATCCTTCAGGCCCCGCGCGAGCACCGGCGATCACGACAACAATAGAATACAATAGCAATTCCTGGAAATTCCGACTGAAGTATTAATCCACAAGCTTTTGTTGATTTCTATTAAAAATATTACAGTACAGTTTTATGTATTTTATTTATAAATATAAAAGAATAGCTGTCTATGCTACTCTACTAACTACTTGATTGGCTTATACAGTAAACTCTATATAGGGAGGGGATTAAAGCTGCGCGTCCACCAGGTCGGAATCGGGTCGTACGGTGCGGAGGGCGCGTCGTGTAGTCATATATTTGTCAGGCGCAGAATGACGCTCCAGTACTTCTAGTGCAGTTCACAGTAGTCAATACCATAAATACAAAGCAACAAATCCGTCCGCGCGTACCTACACTCCGATTCCGATCCAGTGGACACGCACCTTTATACATACACACTTAAGTATCATTACTTTGTTTTGTTACACCCTGTATACGACAGCTGAAATCTATCGCGTGGGCTCAGGCCAGCTGCATACCACCTCACGTCTTGATCAGAGGATTTTTCCTTGGTGGCCGTATCACTCATAATCCCATACCTTCCTTCTCCTCCTAAAATCTCCATAACAGCTATTGCTTGCAGACTAAAATGTTGCAAACTAGTATAGGGACCTAAAAATCTGAAATTAATGAAACATTTTTCATTTACTACATTTCCATACAGTTTACAAAAATTATTAAGTATACTTATCAACCTTATGTATTATTACAATAAAACAATATACACATTTTAACATTTTCCAAATTAACTGCATACTGATATACATTATAATATTTTCTATGAAATAATAATCTATCTTTTTCATATGAATATAGTTTAAGTTGTAAATTATTGTACAAATATGCAAATAATACTACGACATACTTTGTATTAGAACACGGTATGACATAGTTATGTTTTGCATCAATTTATCAATTTACGGTTATATTTACATTTTACAATGGCTTACCTTTCGTTTTTCATTAATTAATCCACTCAATTTACAATTTTTGTATGAGTTGCTACAAAATAATTTTCACAAAATGAAAATCGAACTTTGAATTTTAAACTCCTTCTTCGTCTCTTTTTTCTGATGTAGTTTATATTCTCTATGGTCTTTTTTATCAGCCAATCACAGTCGACCTTGCACATATTATTGGATTAAGTTTAGTAGCTACCAAGAAGCTTATACCCTAATGGAGGTTTCATAGTGAACAATAGATTGAAGATAAAAAATATGTCCTTGGATGACGTCATTATTATTTGCTATCCCTTTTCTTTAGGGTAACCAAAGTTTTGAATATTCTAGGACAAACAAGTAGCCTTATTTTTTTTTTATTACGCACAAGCTAATTTTTTGTGAGTAGCTTTATTTTGATAAGACGAACAACATCTTATTTGCGAAAAATCTTGAAAGTGGTAGCTAACAGAGATAGAAAGGATTATGAAATCCTTTCTATCTCTGTTAGCTGCCACTTTCAAGATTTTGAATTGATGGTCCTAAATTTCTAAAATATGGACTGTTTTATTATATAGGGTTCTGTAATCAACAAAACTTGGTTGACTACTGAACCCTAAAACGGAATCCTAACAAGCTGATTTTTTGTATATTGATAGGTTAATAGTTATATAGGTAATTTAAGAGTAACATTATCCTACAAATAGAACAATCCATATTTTAGGACCATCAAGTCAAAGTATGAAATCCTTTCTATCTCTGTTAGCTACCTCTTTCAATATTTTTCGCAAAAACAAATGTTCTTTTTATCAAAATAAAGCTACTCACAAAAAATTTGCTTGTTAGTAATCAAAAAAATAATTGTTCTTGGGCTTCCGTACTATACAGGGGGAGAGCCTTGCTATAATTTACTAATTATTCTAATGCCCGGGCCGCACCTGTGTAGTGCTTCGTGCTTAAAACGATACCATATCTTAAAACGATCTGCGTGTATCGTCTTTTCTAAACTCTAATGGTATCGTCTCATAGCACATAGCTTCGTACGATAGACGCATGTGCGGCCGAGGCATTAGTCATACATATTTTATTACAAGCTTTTTTAGCTTCACCTGTCCGTTCGTCCGATGTTTGTTGAGAGAAGCATTGTTCAAGCAGAAGCAACCCTTTAGCTGGTAGAAGGGGGGGACACTGGACTCTAACGATTTTTTCCACTTTAAAACTTAATATTTCACAAATGGATCCCTAAATCGGAAAATTATCTATGAATACTCATAATATTTTTTAAAAACCTATCCAACGACACCCCAGTCCCCACACGATGGGGTGGACGCAAGAAAAAAATCATCCCCGCTTGATGTGTAGGGAAGGTACCATAAAAAAAATTAAAGATTTCATATACCATTTTGTCGGCATCATTTATATGTGTATTCATGCCAAATACAGCTTTGTAGGTCCTATAGTCTCTGAGTAAAACCGCGGTCACGGACGGACGGACAGACGGATGGACAGACCGAAACTATAAGGGTTCCTTGTTGACTACGGTACCCTAAAAAGTTCACTTTGAACAAACTTTTATGAGCTGCTTTATTAATGATTATTGGTGGTTACCGATATTCTATTTGAGGCTTTATATTTTATATTTTGATACGTGTTTTAATGAAAACTACAGATAATGTTAAATGCGCGCGAATTCGAATTGGGGCGGGGCGACGAATCGTTGCGGTCAGGTGAGTTGAGCTGCGGACCAATAGCTAACAAAAGTGAATAACTAACAGAGATAGAAAGGATTTCATACTTTGATTTGATGGTCCTAAAATATGGATTGTTCTATTTGTAGGACAATCTTACAAAAAATCAGCTGGTTAGGGTTCTGTCAGATTAAAGTTTAGAATCATGCCCAACGATTTTGATGGTGAGATGGGTTGAGGAGGAATGGGTTGGATGAGGAAAAAACCCCCGTACCACTCCCACCCTCAGGAGACCCTCCATTTATGAGAAATTTGCATTTAAAATTTTCGTAATTTCGAGGTTGGGTCATCTGTTCTCTGGTATTTACGAAGTGTTTTCAAGGCATCGCAAGGCTGCGGTGAGTGGGGGATTTCATCATTCCGAAACTATATAATCCAAGGTTTCTTGATAAAAATTAGGTAAGTAAAATTATCAAAATTCACTGTATACTGTCTATTAATCGTATGGGTTTGGCTAATAAATATTTGGCTTCTTCTTCCTTTTTTTTAGTTGGCTTTTGGCACTGACACCGGGGGTGTACTTTGCCACATACAAAGTTATTCTTCTTCATAATAATTTTCATCATCGTTTTACTATATCGTCATGCCTAAAGTCTAAGTCTAAGGAACTCCGTGTTACCCCAATGCGACTTTTTTGGGTTAGGTTAGATGGCTAAGGCGGGAGCGTAGCGCATCGAAGCTCCCGCCTTAGCCATCGTGGTTATTTTTTTGTGAACCACCCAGAAGTAGGAGCCCCGCGTAGCGGGGTTCCGTCAACTCATAATTGAAGCCAGTTGTTTTTTTACTTTTTTTTTTTTTACGGGATTTTTTTTTGGTTAATAGCTGATGTAGTCAGGTGTAACTTCGGCTACTTTTTAACCGACTTCCAAAAAGGAGGAGGTTATATTTTACTTTTTTCATATTTGTTTGCGGACTATCCATCTTTGTCATTATACTATGTTGACGCGGACGAAGTCGCGGGCAACAGCTAGTCAATATATAAAAAAAACTAAATAATATGCAAATGTTTTATTAAAAATAGATTAAAAAACACACATTTACAATCATAGTATACTATAACTATACACAACAGCAAGAAGCTTATGAGCAAGAAGCTCTAACAACAGTAATTATACATGTGAAAATAAAATTGTTTTATGCAGTTTTTGGCGTTTAGTCCTGAGATCGCCTAATTTCTTTTGTATGTCATTTTTTAAATAAGATGACAATCTTATTTTTAAGAAACTATTTGCTATATATTTATAACCTCAGTTTCATGTAAATCCAGACATACGTCTGTGACAGGGTGCTTAGGAACAAAAATTTCTTGTACTTGGGGTTGAAATTTTTGTAGTGTAGCCATTACCAATTTTCCTGTAATGTTAACGACTGACAACAGTGACATATATACAGTTTTTTTAAATAATGTATTAACATATTTCACAATCATAAATGCAGCATCCGAAGCAAAACATAATTTACCCCGGTTGACAAATGTCGTGAATGCTGAATACTTATTTATATTCAGGGCATAGTCATGATCACTTTTTTTATTTTCAGTTGTGAGCACAGCATGACAAAACTCGCAATTATTATTTTTTAAAATCTTTTGAATTATAAAGCCCGTTATATAATAAAGCACATTATCTTCATAGGCGCTGCATTGATAATTTTCTAAAGAATTTATCATTTCGGTAAAAATGTCTCTTTCATCAGTACTGTGTTCCTGAGTTTGACTTTCAATTAATGATCTGGTTTTGCTTCGAAATTCCATGAAATGGTTAGTATTAAATGTATCATCTATACAATTTGCTCTTATACTGGGTCGTACCGAGTTGCGATACAATAACTTTCTTAAAATATATCGGAACTCTAGCGGGCTCGGATTGTCTTGAGTCCTCCCTCTAGCACGTATGCACGAAAAAAAAATTTCTAGATTGTCTTGTGAACATTTGAAAGTTAGTAAGTATTTTAGCGGGTTCTCTTCTAATGTTGTCAGATCATTAAACAATAATTTGAAAGAAATCATGTTCACAAGGAACCCCAAACAGAACGTTTTGCGGGTATGCTTCATTAATGACTGGTCCCCTATTTTAAGATTATTTAAATAAATCTCAGCTTCGTCAAAAAACGTTTGCCAGACATCGCGGTTGTGTACTGTTAATGGCGACTTTAAATAAGTGCCATAGGGAGATCGGCTATTCATGCTATCAAATAATCGATCTAAAACACGGATAAATTCGACAGTCGCAGAACTGTCTTGGAATTTAGGATTCTCACTGTTGCAAAGGAACTCAATTGCATCAGCAACGGATGAGCTTAGTACTTGGCAAGCTAAACGGACATTCATTTTTTTGTTTTGGTAACCGACATGAGCTCCTGTTAATTTATTAGAGAGCTTAAGACCCTCTTCTTGTTGGATCATGTGCAATTCCTGTACATATTGAAAAGAAATTTTTCCGTTTGGTGATTCTAAGCCTTTTTCTGCAAAAACGTTTCGAGCCAGTTTAATCATATGGGCCGGATCTAAAAGGCAATAAACGTTAGTTACTCCATTGGGATGAAGAAAGTAGGATTTAATGTTACCTTCCTCAAATGAGCAACCAAGACACTCGTATGCCTTTATATTGCATTTGGCGCCATCACACGTTAGTGACCTTACAGTAATTCCTGCTTCGCTCAGTAAGATTATTGCAGTATTTATCAATTGTCCCAGCAATTCGGCGTTCAAAGAACTTGGAGTAAAAAAGTAACCAATAGGGCATTTAAAATAATTTAAATATGATACTATTTGAAAAACTAAGGCTTCCGATGCAAGCTGTTCAGGATCATCAACGACAATGTCACCAAGGTCAACATATCCAAATGTTAATTTATTACAGTAACAAATATCTCTTTTTAAGGCCATCGAATCAAAAATCATGGCCACATTTTTTAAATAGGGCTTATTTGGTAGTTCTGATTTTAAATATTCAATTACTTCTGACAGAAAACCAACAGAACAATTAAAACTTGAAATCGCCCGCCATAATGTTGATTCATGTGGCAAAGAAATTATGCTTCTCAGGTAATTATAAGCCTTCGGACAGTAAAAATGCAAAGTTAAGGAAAATGATTTCACTTCATCACTATATGTGACCTGTCTTTTTTTACTAGTATGGAATTTTTTACATATATTTGCATAATTACCTTGCAATATATTTTCAATTTCTGATTGTGAAGTATAATTTTTGACAACTTTGATTAATTCTTTCATATTTTCAATTTTCTTTGCCTGTCTATTAACTTTCTGTTGAAGAACCTTATTTTTCTTTTTTAGCACTACTTCACTACGTGTTCTTATGTTAGCTTGACTGCTGAAATCTTTTAGTACAGGTTGATCCTTGAGAGCCTGTAAACAAAAAACTATAATATTATACACTGTAGTAATTGTATTAGAAAGTTAATTTTTATATTGATTTTATAACAATAAACAATGACTAAGTACAAGAAATAGATAGAGACGCACTTGATTATTTTTTTAGTTTTTATAATTAGGGTGAAGCAACGTTGATAGAATGTATGCTTATTTTATTTCAGTAAATTCCTCCAAAATAATACTACAAATATTTTAAGCCGAGGAAAAATCACTAACCAATAAACATAAAAACCCAATCAATACAAGAATTGGTGCATTCTGCATACTGGGAAAAAGTTGTGCCTACAAGCTATACTAGATATTAGCTTTCTGATAAATGATAACTTACAGTTTTCATGGCTTGAGAACATATACCAGCTGGCGGATTGGAGCAAACAGGTAAAACGATAGCTTCTTGCACTTCCACAATTTGTTTCTTTTTAGGTGGTTCATTTTCATCGAGCTGAAAGAGGTAGCAATGTGAGATGAAAATGTAAATGATAATCCAAGTCTCAAAGTCAGCCATAAAATTTTAATGCTTACTTACATATTTTTCAAGTATTGGCATTACTGACGCTTTAGCGCACGGAGTTTCTTGTAAGCTTGAAGGAATATTAAGACATTCCTGAAAAAAAAAAAGTGATATTAAGACGAGGAAGACACAACTTTAAATGATTAGTTACCTGAAGTAATCTCATTTCTTTATTCATACTAACATTCTATCTTTATCATCTGTGTGTCTGTCTTTCTGTCTGTTGCATGCATGCTTTACAACTGAACCGATTTTTATGAAATTTGGCATAAACATAGATAAGATGTTGAGAAAGGAGATAGGTTACTTTTTACTGTGTCTAAATACATAGTTCCCATGGGAAACGGTACAACCTAATTTTACCACAAGGAAGCCGCAAGATACCTCTAATATTTAGTAAATTAATTCACTATTAGAACTTACCAATGTTTCGCAACACCCACATATCTTTGGTGTAGCAGATTTCAATAAGCGGCCAGGTCTATTGACATCATAGTCTTCAGATCGAAAGTGTAGGCTACAAATTCTGGCAGAGTTATAATAATTTGATTTTAATGGTATTTTAGATAACCAAGCTTGCCTCAGGTCAGGGTCACTAGGGAACCTGTAACGTAAAATAGGTGCCATAAATGTAAAATGCTAAGTAAAGTATTTAAAAAAACCATTAAAATACAAGGACAATCCAATCCAAACTACCTAATAGTCATCCTAGCCTAATATATAATACTTTTGTTCATAACACCTTTTTCGGGTAATAAATCATTTGCAGTTATATGTACGAACTACGAGGACAATCCAATCCAAAGTACAGCTAATGGTCACCCTAGCGAAATGTAAAAATATTTCATATAATTATCTTACCCGTGAAATTTCACACCACAATTTGGATACCATACACTTTTGCAACCTCGAACTACACAACTCATTGTATTTGGTTTAAAAATAATAAGCTTTATTTACTTGTAAAAAATCGAACAGAGATGCTGTCAACAACCGGCAGCCATAATGTTTTGACTACGTTCTGACATTTGCTTGTGTTGCTATTAAAAAATACTAACAATAAAAAATGGGAGTAATGTGAATAAAAAAAAACATAAGTTTATTTTTCTTTTTGTTTTTGATGTTATGCAACCAAAAACCACCCTTGAATTATTATTTATTTAATTGTAAGGTTTTTTTTAATCGTGTATATGGGACGTATTTTAGGCTTAAAAACTAAAATTGATTTTGTTATTAGGGAAAATATAAAACGCTTTGGTAACTCTGTGTTTTACAAGCGAGCGAGTGAGAACTATCAAAAGAAAAGAACAGGACATAACAAAAAGGTCAACAGAGTTCAAATATTTGATCTTCACTTTTTTGTTCTGCATGAAACCTCCATTAGGGTATAAGCTTCTTGGTCACAATACTATTTTTACGCTTTCCCTCCAGTAGCGTGTAGAGATTAACTACGATAACTTGGCGCGCCCCTCCAAATGACTGTTTCAATGTGTGTAGTCACATCCTTATGAAAGAGTTTGTATGTAGTAAGTATTCAACCAATCATAGTACAAGTTATATTTCAGTTAATGTCACTTATTACTAAGATTTGTTGGTCAACTAATCATAACTACTACTACCGCCTTAGAGCATTAAACCAGACTCTGGTTTAATGCTCTAAGACTACCGCGCAAGACAACGCACAAACAGTCTGTTCTCGGATCCCGTCCGATGAACACGCGTTTCCCGCTCAAGTGCACGCTGTTAGGCGACTGTGGTGCTGTCTCTTTCTATAGACAGCGCGCTCTCGCTCGGCACACTTTGTGCTTGTTGCGATTTCGCGATCACGTCCGCGCCTCGAGGTTTTTCGATTTTAGTGTGTCCGCGATCGAGCGAACTCTGCGCCGGCGCTTGTTCGCCTCGCCCGAGTGTGGGCCCTCGCCCGCGCTTGCCGCCGTAGGTCGCGCCGCGCCTTGCTCGCCAGCGCCCGAGTGCTAGTGCTGTGAGTGTTTGTGTGTGTTTCCCGACCGCCAGGAACACATCGTAAGTACGGTGATACGAAAAATAGGTACACTACACGAGGTTCGTACCCTTTTTACACACCTCCCCTCCCGGTCTCCGGGCGGGGTTGTACTCTCTCGAAAATTCTCCATTAAGAGCAGACTGACCGACCGACATCATGGCCGACATGATTGACAAATTCTTGTCATTCCTTAAAGTTGAGTACCCCGACGCCGCGAAAAGATGGGACAACTTCGTGAGAAATCACGATGCTGATTCCCCCGTGTCTCCCGACTGTGACACCGCCGTGACTCCCGTAGAGTCCGTGGCCCCCCCGACTTACTTACTCGTCTCCTTCTGAGATGTCTTGCTCGGAGCAAGAGACTGACCTTGGTGAAGGTGACTTCACCACGGTCGTCAGTAAAAAGACGAAGAAGAGAAAGCGCGCCGAAGGCTCTTCCTCTCCAGTCTTGTCCTCCCCGACTAAACAGGTCGGAAAACCGAAGTCCAGAAAGACTAAACCGGCCCCTAGGCCCGAGCTACCCGCGACGTCCGTGCAGACTAGCAATGCGGCGTCCCCCGTTCGCCCCCCGATCGCCCCTCAGGCATCCCAGGCCTCGCAGGCCTCGCAAATAGTTCCGTCTCAGGCCCCTCTGGCTTCGGAAGCCACGGACGGAACTCGCTCCCAAAATGCCTCCTCCTATCATAGTACAGGAGAAGGAAAAATGGAATATCATTTCCGCCGCGATAAACGAGAAAAAGCTTCGCTACTCGACGGCTACTACAACTCCAATCGGGATAAAGGTCCAGGTCCAAACGCCTCAGGACCATCGCCTCCTAACTGCATTCCTCCGCGGAAAAAATATAGGTTACCACACCTATGCCTTAGAGGACGAACGTGTCCTCCGCGTCGTCATAGTAGGTGTCGACAAGTTCATCTCCGAAAGGGTACATCCCTGAATTGAAGACCTAATAGCCCAAGGCTACCCGGCGACCGAGGTACACAGGATGTACCACCCCGTCAAAAAACACGTGTACAACATGGTACTAGTGATCCTCCCCCTTACCCCCGAGGGTAAGGAAATTTTTAACATACGCGCTGTATGTAACATAACCGGCATACGCGTGGAACCCCCCCGTAAAAGAGGCACTCCTGGCCAATGCCACAGGTGCCAACTTTACGGGCACTCCGCGCGAAACTGCCAAGCCCGACCGCGTTGTGTCAAGTGCCTCGGAGACCACGGCACCTCTGACTGCCCACGCAAAGCACCAGCTGAGGAGTCCGAACCCCCCAGCTGTGTGCTATGCAAAACACAAGGCCACCCGGCTAATTACAGAGGGTGTGTAAAAGCACCTAAAGTAAAGAGACCAATTGCGCCTCAAACAAAGAGAAATAATAAGGAAAAAACAAAGCAGAGATTTATCCCTGCTCCGCTTCCCACTAAATCACCTTGGGTGAACAATAGTAGTGCCCCAAATAACTTCCCCGTGCCCCCCCAACAGGGCCCAGCCCACCGCCGCGCAAAAGCCCGCGCCCTCCGCGACAAAACCCGCGCCCCCAGCGGCAAAGCCCGCAACACCCGCGGCAAAAGCCGCGCCTCCCGCGAAAAAGCCCACTCTCCCCGCGAATATAACCCCCAATTACGGAGACGATCTGGGGTACGTGACCGATTTCCTAAGCCTCATAAACCCGTCAGAGGTAGCCGATTTCTCCTACGGACTACGGACGGCTAGGACTTTTTCACAATTATCCGCCTATCTGTCGACTTACAACGACTTGATCCGCAGGATCAATTCCCTCAATTTATCACCATCGTTTAACTAATGGATTCCACTGGAAGGATAAAACCGCGCTCCCTACAGGTAGTTACGTTTAATACAAACGGCATACATAATAATATAGACGAAATCCGCGAATTCGTCATAAGCCACAATGTCGATATTTTACTAGTGCAGGAGATGTTCCTTAAGGCTAGTAGAAAAAGCCCCAAAATAGCTAACTATAAAATAGTTAGAAATGACAGAACCCGATCCCAACTCGGAGGCACAATGATTTATTACAAAAAATCATTGCACTGTGTTCCCCTAGAAACCCTAACCCTAACTAATTTAGAAACTTCTATTTGTCACATTAGCATGACAGACCATCAACCCGTCATAATTGTATCTGCCTATTTAGCCAGCAAAATGCCCATAACTTCTAGCGAACTAGGATCACTATTTAACTTAGGCAACGCCGTCATCATTGCCGGCGACCTAAACTGCAAACACACAGAGTGGGGCAATGTCATCTCTAATACGAATGGCATTATATTAACCGCCCTAAGCGACTCCTTAAATTTTGCAATTTTAGCCCCTAACGACCCCACTCGCTACGACACTGCTAGCCGTAGTAACAACCTTATTCATAACCCTAGTGTTATTGATATTGCGTTAGTTAAAAACATTAACCTCAACATATCTTTGGAAACAATCCACGAGCTTAACTCGGACCACAGACCAGTTAAAATTGCGCTTGGTAATTCTAACCAACTCGCTGCTAGTACTAAAAAGATAATTGATTATAAATTACTAGCAGATAAACTAGAAAACCTTCAATCGAGTCACCTCGATCTCATTCCCAATTTCATAGAAAACTCTAAAGTAGCGCTTGAGGCCTCTCTCCACTTGACTGACCATCTGGTAGAGAACATCGAAAAATCTTCTAGGGAAATGCCAGCGATCCATGAGAATCGCTGGCCTCTCCCAGATGATATTAAAGAGTCCATCAGACTCCGTAACGCGGCTAAACGCACGTACGATCGCTATCCATCGGAAGACTGGAGGAGGGCCCTCCGTCACTACGAGAGGGAAGTTAAATGTAAAATCAAACAACACAAAGCCGAGAGGTGGGATCGACTTCTTAGCGAACTCGAACCGTCTCACACGGCCTACTGGCCGCTGGCGAAGTCCCTCAAAAAAGATACGGAGAGCGACATGCCTCCACTAAATAGACCAAATCGTCCTCCTGCACTGGAAGATATTGACAAAGCCGAATGCTTGGCCGACACCATAGAAAATCAGTGCCGACCTAGTACTCTCCCGACTGACCCCGATCATGTTAATCTAGTCAATACCGAGGTAGAAAGCCGACTCATGGCCCCACCATCAGAGCCCCTCAGGCCGGTGGATGCGGAGGAAATCAAAGATATTATTAAAGATTTGAATTCCAGAAAGGCCCCAGGCCTCGACGGTATCTCAAATAAAACCCTTAAATTACTACCTTCCACTATAATTGAATTACTCGTGAACATCTTTAGCGCCCTTTTACTAGGATGTTCATTCCCAGATATTTGGAAAGTAGCTATAATAATAGGTATCCACAAACCGGGTAAACTCCGGACGGAACCAAGTAGTTACAGACCAATTAGTTTAATTAGTTGCCTCGGTAAAATTTACGAAAGAGTTATACTACGACGCCTAAAAGACGTCATAGTTGATAAAAAACTCTTACCTGATGAACAATGGTAAATGGTTCGCTAAATGGAGAATTGAACTAAACCCCGACAAAAGTCACGCTATATTATTTAACGGACTAAAACGTAAGAAAATGCAACCTATTAGTCTGCACGGAAAATTAATTCCCGAAGTCACGGCTGTCAAATACTTAGGAGTAGTACTTAACAAGTCGATGTCATTCACGAACCATATATCGAATACCGTACGTAAAGCGAAATTTGTGTTATACAAATTATATCCTTTACTCAACGCGAGTAGCAAAATGTCCTTAAGACATAAGCTCACCTTATACAAAACATGTATAAGAACGATACTCACTTATGCGTGCGTCTCTTTCGCACACATAAGTGACAATCAGATGAACCAATTGCAACGAGTTCAAAACCGTTTTTTGCGCATGGCAACAGGTGCCCCCCGTTACATGCGAAACATCGACTTGCATAGAGACTGCGAGCTTATCACTATCAAAGCCTATATCAAAGAACTCTCAGAGAGATTCTTTGAGAAAGGCAAAGTACATCCCAATCCGCTCATTCGTAAGGCTGTGGACTATGAACATGACACACGGACATTCCGATACCCCTTCAGGCGGCCTAAGCATATCTTAGCCGACCCTGTAGACTCCATCACAGAATACGTAACGTACTGTGTACAGTTACGTAAACACAAATCACACTCACCCGCGTGGTTAGTACTGCACCGGGGACGACGCCGGCGCCTTCCCCGAGGACTTAACACGACTCGAACGACAAACAGACAGACCGACCGAAATCCGGTGCCGAGCTCGATCCCGGGTTCGAGTTCGCATGCGGATAGCATAGGAACACACCTACAGTCGGGGCATTTTAATAGGCCACATTTGACATCTGTGATCTGTCAGATTAATCTCCACAGTGAGGTGAGCTGCGTAAAAACATCGACCAAAACGAATAAAACGATACGGACTTGAAATAAAATATTTGAATTTTATGCGCTTGAAACAAACTCCTGTCCCATTATTACTTTTTCTTTTGCAAATTCAAGGAGCAAAATAAGACAAGTATATAATTTACAAAAAAAAAAAAAAATGCATTTATTCGCTTGAATTATAAAAACTGTTAAATTTAGTATTATCATTATTCATTTCACATAAATATGTGTTGCTTTTCACAACGTGGTTATTAATTTATGGGGATATTTCGTTACAAGTACCTAATCAATGCATCGATACTATTTATTCGCTTTCGATTTTTAGGGTAACTTCCCTAGAGTTTAAAAGGAAAAAAGGTCAGCTGACGTAACATTGTAACGACTGCAATTAATAAGATCAGAATTTGTTTATTACGTTTAGATTTGTTTATCAGTAAAAGCAAATCGTTAAATAATTCGTATCGGTCATATTTACAATAAATATGTAATCGTAATTGAAAAAGTTAATCAATTGTGCAGTATTAACAAAACGAAAATATTTATTTTTTATGTACGTCGCTACAAGGTTACCTGGTACAATTTTGATGAACTGTCAAATGTAGCCTATTAAAATGTCCCGACTATAAATCATGACCGCGACCGCGACATTGTCGTAGAGAGCTCTACCAATTATTTTGACATTAGAACATACACGCGTATGTCACCCCAACCGGACTCGGAAGGGGAGTGGGACGGCCCTCTTTTATGCAATAACATTAATAAATTGAGCTCATCTAGCGCGATAACTCGTACGCAGCTAGTTTGTGCTATCGCGCGCGAGCAGCCTCACTCGTCAGAGAGTGAGTAAGGGGTCGGACCCCTTAAGAGCAGGGGGGATCCGTGTCCCCACGTCAGATGAAAATAGCTTATTTTCGTAGCTCTCCCCAATATTGCCCGATTAGAATGTCACACGTGTGACTTTAGGGGAGGGGGCCAGGCCTTCTCATTGTTTATCTCCAAACCAACTAGCAACAGACTAGTTATAGCCAGGGCTTCAAATAACGTTATTTTTCCATAACGTTACTGCTTCAAGGGCATAGATAACGTTATGAAAATTTACCCGATATTAAAAATAACGTTAAAAATTGATATTAATAACGGTTAATGCTATAACGTTATATAGGATTTATAACGGTAAATATATGTTCTTTGATAACGTTATAGTCCGTCAAGAAAGTCATGACTCATGACAGGCGGGAAAATTTTCTAAACGTAATTACACTTATAAGGTGTATTTTTTCTTTGTATTTTCACACAAATCTCGCAAAAAAGTGGGCTGCGAGTGAGATTTAGTGCACCGTGAACGATCGCATACCTGATACCAAAAAATAACGTTATATTTACCGTTATTATTATAACGATATTTTTTCGTTTATACATAACGAAAAAATATCGTTATAATAATAACGGTAAATATAACGTTATTTTACTAAATATCGATAAAAAAATAACGTTATCTGGCTACCATTATGAAAATATCGGTACGTAACGATATTTTTTCTGTTATTCGATAACGTTATGAAGCCCTGGTTATAGCCACGAGTAAACTACCATGGTCTTAACCAGACCAGTAGCTTAGACCCTTTCGAAAAAAAAAAAAAAAAAGCACAAACGTTTTGACAACGCATTTCAAACGTTTTGAATTTTGGAGGGGCGCGTAGTTGATCTCTATACTGAAAAATACCTATTAATTTCAGTTCAATTACCCTCGTTGTCGCAGGGTTAACAGCAGTGAATTTAAATGTAGCGTCGTTATCAAACAATAATTAATAATTAACTTACAAACAAAATGTAACGTTTGTATTTAAAAGACGATGTGAATATGCACACAGAAATAACTGAAATAAGATTGATTTATTTAGGCCGTCAGTGTCTATAATTTCAAATTTTCTAACTGAAATCTTTAAATAAAGGTAATAAGTATAATTATAGTATTAATACTTACGAAGCTTTGGCTTTAATATTTGGAGATATAGGATGTTAATATAATAAGAACTTAAAAATAATTAATGTATAACATTACTAGCTTTAGTAACTGCACAGAGGGTGCAAACTTTATGAAAATTTATTTAAATGCTTAAATTATTATGGCTAAAAAGATATTCTAACAAAAATAATTGATTTAAGTAATAATAATAATTCTAAACCTAAAAGAATGCAATCCAATTTACTTTTACCATATTTTCTAGAGAAGTCTGAAATCTGTCCAGCCAAAACCTTATTGGCTTAAGTAAACAAAATATCTAATTTCAGAATTTGTAATGTTTTTAAGGATAATATTGAGTTGATGTAAAATTTTTCTAGTCTTAGCAACCGTCACGTTTTAACTTCGTTAGCATTTAAGCGAGGAGTTTCAGATGTTATTCGCCTAACAGCGAATTGAACTGTGGACAGTCAACTCCATGACCTCTGCTAGTTTCTTTAATAGATCTATTATTGTTGAAGGTGATTAAAATAATTTGGTATGTACCTATAATTTATGACAGATTAGGTATAAAATATGTTAACGAGTAACATTTTTCTTACTTCGATTATGTATAAAAATTAAGCATAAATAAAATGACATATCTTGTTTATTCTCTAAACATCTACTTAGTGTAAAAAGGAATACTAATATCGAGGACAAACCCCCGAAGTATAATTATTGATTAAACGAACTTACCTTACGTGAAATTCAATCAAAATTATACGAGGGGTTTGTCCAAAGATATTAGTAGGAACTCCCACCCACCCTGGTTCTCAGTAGATAACACCCAAGTAACTAGAGCTATGTCATTTTATTTTTTGGCTCTGAACTAAATGAAGGTTCTAGAGAGTTGCAGGTGACAGGAGAAAGGGAAAATCAGAGACAAGAGGCGGGAAAATATGGAGGAAAGTGCAGTCCAGAGACAACTTGTTATTTTTTTCTTGGCTCTAAAATTGTGCTATGTGGTAACAAATAGAGGTGAAACTACTTAGTGTAAAAAGGAATACTAATATCTTCGGACAAACCCCTCGTATAATTTTGATTGAACTTCACGTAAGGTAAGTTCGTTTAATCAATAATTCGTAATAAAATATTGAAAAATGATTTTTATTTTTTTATTTTACATAACTCAAAAACACAATTATTTAACTTGTTTATGTGTGGATACTATTATATTATTAATATTATATATTTTTCTATAGTAAAATTTACTACTAATTATGCTAATTTTAACATAATATACACTGCTAAACAGAAATATTTTATCGAAGCTGCTAAAGGTCTATTTTCATATTATAATACTTATGGTCTATTTACATATTATTATATTAACCAATTATCTTTATTGATTAATGTGCACATTATAATATACTCTAACTTACTATTTATTTTAACTCAACCTATAAATACTATAAATGGCAAACCAACATAAGACACATTTCTCTGTAGGTTTTTTCAACGCAGGATCCTTGGGAACCCGACATGATGAGTTCATAGCTATGATGGAACGTTTATCAGTCGACATTATGGCCATTAATGAGACCTGGCTCAGGGAAGGTGAAGACGGGAAGGCACCGGTCATTCATGGTTATAAACTTAGACACAGTCCACGACCCATCAATATCCGAGGAGGTTGTGGTGGCGGAGTTGGGTTTTACATTAGGCATGGTGTTAATGTGCGACAGGTTACAACTCCCGAGACTCCTTCAGTCGAGCAAATGTGGCTCAGTCTTAAAATTAATCAGCTTAAAATTGCAATAGGGACAGCATATTGGCCACCTTGGATGGATGTCAACCTGTTCATCGACGCACTGACTCTATCCTGGTGTTCTCTAGCCACATTTGACTACATTATTTTAGCTGGGGATTCGAACATCAATGTACTGCAATCCTCTGATAATAAAACTAAATTACTGACACAGTTTTTGGACTCTCTGCATATTAAGCAAGCTGTCATGGAACCCACGCACTTCACTGGACACTCAGAAACTTTGATTGATGTGGTGTGTACTAATGCAACAGTGCGCTCTGTTCAGGTTGACCATATTCCTGAGTTAGGCAATCATGCAGTAGTCTCAGCAGAGTTCAACTTTAAGAAGCCTAAACTTGCACCTTTTGTGACTTCCTACAGGCCATTCAAGGACATTTTGTTAGATAAATTTGGCCGTGATTTAGACAGGATAGATTGGAAATATATTTTAAATATGGAGGATGTCAATGAAATGGTCACTGAGTTTAACAGAGTCATTATCACACTTTTTGACCTACATGCCCCTGTCAAAAAAGTAACTATTAAAAAACAATCCCCGCCCTGGCTGACTGACACAGTTAAACAAATGATGACACTCAGAGATAAGAGTTTCTCTAAATGGAAAACTACTAAAACCATTGCTCACAAAAAAGTATACAAAGACCTAAAATCACTTGTTGCATCGGCCATTAACTCAGAAAAACATGCTTATTTTAACAGAAATATTAACAGAAATATCAATAAACCAAAAACATTATGGAAAAATTTAAAAAAACAACTTAAACCTAACTAAATCCCATGAATCCTTTTTACCTGACTCCTGTAATGACCCTAATATCCTGAATCAGCATTTTCTCAACATCCCAGGTGACCCCTTAAACTGTACTTCATTGATGGCTCATTATCAGTCATGCACAGTAGGCGAGGCCAGATTTAATCTCACCCCGGTCTCAGAACCTACTGTGTTAAAAATTTTACAAGGGCTTAAATCTAATTCTATTGGTGCTGATAATGTATCCTTACAGATGTTGACCTTAACATTACCTAATACCCTAAGTACTATCACTAACATAGTAAATAGATCTATATTAACATCTACCTTTCCCTCTGTATGGAAGACAGCTCTGATAAAACCAATCCCTAAGAAACCCAACCCTGCCTCCCCTTGTGATCTCCTCCCTATTAGTATTTTACCATGTATATCAAAAATTGTTGAGAAAGTTGTCTACAACCAGGTTGTTAACTATCTTGAGACCAATAAAATTCTTCCTAAGTATCAATCTGGTTTTAGAAGAAAGCACAGCACAATCACTGCGCTACTAGATGTTATTGACAATGTTATCTCTGCTCAAGATCAGCATGGGCACTATCCTAGTACTCTTAGACTACTCCAGGGCATTTGACACTGTTAACATACCACTTCTTCTTTCGAAACTGTCGCATTATGGATTCGAACCATCTGTTGTCCAATGGTTCCGTAGTTATCTTACAGGCAGGTCACAAAAGGTGGAAGTTACAGCTAGTGATGGTACTAAGACATTCTCTGATTGCGCGGAAGTACACAAAGGTGTACCCCAGGGATCTATTCTGGGCCCTCTACTATTTTTACTATTTAGTGCAGACATGTCTCAAAAGGTGGTTCACTGTAAACACCATATGTACGCTGATGACACACAAATTTATCTAAGTTTTGATCCACAAGACACTAGAGTAGCCGTTAATAAGATAAATGAGGATTTAGAAAGTATATCAGAGTGGTCTAAGTCTTGTGGGCTACTCCTAAATCCAACAAAAACAAAATTCATGGTTTTAGGCTCTAAGAGACAGGTTGCTGGCATCTTGGATAAACAACCTTTTCTTTCAATAAATGGACAGCAAATTGAACGTGTAAATGTTGCCCGTAATTTAGGAGTCATAATGGATTCGCACCTGAAGTTTGAACAACACATCTTGGATGTTGTCAGCACATGTTTCTTCCGTCTCAAAAGTCTTTACAGGCTTAGACCATATCTCAGTGAGGATATACGGATCAGACTTTGTGAGACACTTGTACTTTCAAAGTTGAACTATGCGGACACTGCTATAGGAGTAAACTTACTTGCCAGAACAGAGAAGCTTGTACAGAGAGTTCAAAATGCTTGTGTCCGTTTCTGTTTTACAGTCCCTCCACGTGCCCATGTAACACTCTACATCAATAATGCAAACCTTCTGAAGATGAAAGAGCGTAGGAAATTGCATTTTGCCTCACTGCTTTTTGATATTATACTAACCCGAACGCCTTCTTACTTATATGATAAATTATCTTGGGCTAGTGATGTGAGTATGCATACCAGAGCCTCCCAGTATCAGATCATAACACCACAGCATAGAACAGCAGCATTCCGTGGATCGTTTAGATATGCAGCCTCCCGCTGTTGGAATAACCTCCCACCTCCTCTCCGGGCGCTGAAATCAAAAGCTTCGTTTAGTCGCCATTATAAAATTCACTTGCTCACTTCACAAAAACAAGTAAATACAATACCTGAAACTTATGCTCCACGATCTGCATTATTTAGTTATCCAACGGCGGGGCGATCTTTCTAGTCTTCGTTTGTGTATGGATATTTCTTTATGCATTAAGTACCTAGTTAAGTTTTTGTCTGTTATTTTATTTTTAATAGGCTCTTTTCATAAAATATTTGTATCCATTCTATATAGATTGTGTTTGTATCCTCAGTTTGTACTTTGTATCTGTTTGTAAATAATAGACGCCATATAGATCTTCTTCTTCTTCTTTCATCATGGCGGCCTTAACAAATTGCCAATTAACAGAATAATAATTGAGCTGTGTGTTTTTTCAATGACCTTGTATTTTTTCTTTTTTTTTTAGTTGTTTTTATTTTTTTCTTTTTGGATTTATTATGTTTTTGCTTTTTTGTTTAAATTATTGTTAGCTTTTATTGTAAGTCATAATTATAAGAGTATAGTATAGTTTTTTCCCCCTTATTTTGTGGTGATGTCACTCATTGGCCCTTGCAGAATATCAGTGCAGCAAGCTTGCTTGCTGCGTATAGCTGAGCTTGGGCCAATTTCGACATCACACAATATGTATGTATTGTGTTCTACATGATGTTGTGTGGTGTCAAAATAAATATGTTCTTATTCTTATTCTTATTTTTTTGATGTGATGAATGAGATGTGCAATTGATGTGCAATCGGAATTCGGAAGTGCTATTAATACACTCGTTTGAAGCAGGGCTTCATAACGTTATCGAATAACAGAAAAAATATCGTTACGTACCGTTATTTTCATAATGGTAGCCAGATAACATTATTTTTTTAACGATATTTAGTAAAATAACAAATAAAGTATATTTAGTAAAATAACAAATATTTAGTAAAATAACAAATAAAGTAAATATAACGTTATTTTCTGGTATCAGGTATGCGATCGTGCACGGTGCACCAAATCTCACTCATATTTAAAATGTAATAAGCGTTCTCTGTGAAAATACAAAGAAAAAAATACACCTTAAAAGCGTGATTACGTTTAGAAAATTTACCCGCCTGTCATGACTTTCTTGACGGACTATAACATTATCAAAGAACATATATTTACCGTTATAAATCCTATATAACGTTATAACATTTACCGTTATTAAATACATTTATAACGTTATTTCTAGTATCGGTCAAATTTTCATAACGTTATCTATGCCCTTGAAGCAATAACGTTATGAAAAAATAACGTTATTTGAAGCCCTGGTTTGAAGGAGACAAAACATAAAGTAATGTTATCATTAACGTTAATTTAAACCGCTATTAATTACCGATACTTTTTACGTTATAACGTTACCGGTAATGTTAAAAAGTAACGTTACCATATTTTTACCGGTATTCCGGTCCCTGAGTGGGACAACACTAGTATGTTTATTGATTTTTGACATTAGAGTTTAGACTGTTACCCAGAGCTGTCGAATGTCTATCTTTCCGAATTTTACAATTAATTTTATTTTAAAGTAATAAATTACTGTGATATTCACTATGTGGGTGCGTGTGCATAAGGTATATAAAGTAACAGATTTAATGTGGAAATATAAATTATTGTATCCGTATCAAATAAATTGATTTCCATGTTGATTTCGTGCTTTTAATCTGACTGGTGTAATGCAATTCCTAATTAATTACAACCAAATATTTAAGAATATAATGCTGGCGCTGCGATGTTTTCCTTATTATCGAATGGTTTATATATTATGTATCATTTAGTTTCAAATCTGAACTTCATGTGCAATAAATTATTATTGGCGATCGAGCGGAGCACACCGCATCGATTTATTATTACGAATTTATTTGCGGATTTTGCCCTTTTCTAAATGAACATGATTAAGCTAATTAATTTTCCATTTTATATCTACTTAGAAGTTCCTCTAAACTTGTGTCTTTATTAGAACACAGAACAAAGTAACTGCTAGTGCGAATATTTGCCAAAATCTTGCGATTTTCTTGTTATTGTTGCTATGCTTCCCTGAAATGTTGAACTTTAATGAAACTTTGCAGAAGTAGATACCTAGACCATGGATATAAAAATGCAGATACCTGAGCTAAAATGTTTGGATCCAGAGAATTACCGAAAATATTTTCGGGTACTGTGTTGGAGTGGTACCAGGTATTGTAACAGTTGTATTTATGTGTGAAAGCTTTTGGCAAACTATGGTACTTAGGTACCTAATTGATTGTAAATACTGCAATTACCAGCTTTCTTATTTCATCATACTTCTCACTACCACAGAAACACTACTTAAATAAAATGATGCTTTATGTTTCAATAAAACAGTCTTTCTGTGATAAAAAATATTAGGTATATTATTATTGTGTTTTCATTTCTTAAATCTTGTCTTACATACCCGTTTATATTTTTGTTCATTGTGAACTCTCTATTTTTTTTTCTTTGTTACACATGAATAGAAGTGTCTGAAAAAATAGTTGTGCACTGCAAAAGTTCATTGACCCATAAATTAATATATATCTTTGTTCATAATATATATATCATGTTTTATAATAATTGTATTTTAAAGTATACTTACTAGAACTGTTTTATGCAGAAGATCTGAAAAGAAGTTGCATCAAAAGAAATTCAACAAAAAGGAGAAAGCAAGGAGAGTGAAGGCATCAAATGCTCTGGCAGTCTGCTATGCACCAGCATTGCATGGCAACCCTTCACAATTTGCTGTGTACGCAACCGTCCGTAGAGCTATTTTGGCTCGATGTAGACAGCTCCAAATTTCAAATCAGGAATTATCTGATGACAGCGATTGTGATGACTTACCATTAACTTCCACAATAACAAAACTACCTAAGGTATGTCTTTTTTGTCAAATCTAATTTGTTTTTTAATTTGTGACACTTGAGTGTTGACGCCAGCCTCAGAATTTGACAGTATTACATAAAAAACTTGCTTACTTCTGGGACATCTCAGGGGTCCAAAAGTATGCTATTGATCTGTCCATTGTCCAAAATATAAGTCTCCAGTCTAGCAGAGCTTGTAGTCGTTCCTATTGCTTCTATTCTTAATTAAGTAACCATACCCTTGTTGCTTCACCAGACCTACATTAAATAGAGCAAAGTCTATATAATACACTCTGACATTGGCAACCCACGAAATTGCCACTAAAGAAGAAGAAGAAGACACCACAAATGGATAAAGGCTTAATCCTGACTAAATAACAAAAATATGTTTTCTGAAATGTGTCCAGAATACAACCAAAGGCAACCAATACCATAAAAATTTATATTATGGCTTGTGACTTATTTTACTTTTATTTTTATAACAAATAATGATCATTCCTTTCAGATTACTAGTATTGGATTAAAAACAGTCTTTGCATTGATATCCCAAGCCCGTTTTACGGATGCACAATTCTGTGAGCAGTCATTGAAGGCATTGCTTGATGTTCTACAAGGGCATGCTCCGGAGGAATTAGTTCATGAACCCAGTGAAGTATGGAATTACCTTTTGTATCTTACTTACTAAGAAACATTGAATGTATTGAAATAGTTCAGAAATATTTATTTCTGAAATACTTTCATACATTCAAATAATATTAGCCCATCAAGCCCCGTACAAGCACCGATGCTCACGATAACAATAGAAAGGCTATTGAATCTCGTTTTTCCACGATCGAAGGATTAACACAGTTGTCACCATCATTATCATATCATTATACATGGATAACCGGTTGATTATAAAAATTGTTTGTAGAGTCTTTTATTATTGTCTAAAATTATTGGTATTATTTCAGATTATAACCAATCTCCATGCGATGCTTGTGGAAGTATCCTGTGGAAGCAGTCCAATGGGTAGAAGTGAGATTCCAACAAACCTAACAGCAATTAGTAGTTCATGTTTAATGGCGTTATCTGTTGCCAGGGGAGAGGCTGAGCTCATACTTAATGCTGTCACTTCTCTCATTATGGTTTCTGCACCTCTTACAGAACAATATGTACAGGTAACATTATAAAATCAGTATTATTGGTACTTAAGGAGATATTAAAATCGTTGAATAACTTATTATTTACTTTAGGTCTTTTCTAACTTATATCCCCTGTTTGTTTTATAGATACCAATAAATTTAACAGTGCTTCAAAGAAGTGTCCAAGCTGTCATCCTAGGTCCACCGTCTCGGAACCTCTGGCTTAACTATGGTGTGCCTCACAAGTCATTAGTCACAAGTTTTCCTGTGGACCTTCCATCTCCACTCACCACTGGACCTGGGGAACTGGTGGTTCGGTCTCTAGTATCAGATGGCTGCTTCCTATATGTTTATACATCGAAGGGATTGTTAAAAATTGGCTCCGGATATGGAAGCTCTATACGACAACATGTTTATCTACATAAGCCAGATTTTTTTGCTAGCGATCGACATGGATGGCTTGGGTTTTGTAAGGTGAGATTTTCTATTATATTATTTGGATTACACTACGATAATTTTTGATAAATATAGACTTAAAATAATATCTGTTCTCATCTTCCAGAACAAATTATATGTTAGGATAGGAAGGAAGAAGACGGAGGTGTATGAAGTGGAAAAAGACTCATTAGAAGTTAAGGGCGTTATTCGGCTGGACCCTGGACAGCCAGCTCCTGTAGAACCTAAGTCTGCTGTTTTTACCGACGGAAATCAGTTAGGATTAATAATATTAACAAATTTCGTAAGTTACTTCTATAAATACATTTTTTTCCTATAAGAAAGAAAAAGGAATAAGTCAGCCTAAAAACATTATTTACATTTTTGCTCCATTACTTTTAGGATAGTCTTACAATTAAAATGTATGATGTGGAAACAAACGGCGATCGCTCTGAAGGATCTCATACATTAACATCAAAGAGGGAAATAAATGTACACCTTTTGAGGAGGCATACTTTAGTGTTAGGAAGGGCACCTTTTGAAGATGGCTTGTCCAGAAGAATAATGGACTTAGACGCACCTGTTGCTATGCAGTTGGATGACAATGATGATGATCCACTAATAGGAATAAGTGCTGGTCAAGATTTTGGGCTATTAACTACAACATCTGGAAAGGTAGTTATTGTGTTTTTTAAATATTATGCTATCTAAGTATGGTCTGAAGTCTGAACAATGGGACCATATTACATAAACCTCCATGTATTACCTCAGAACTTAATAAATATTTTATGTATCAACTGGCAATATGAAATTTTGTCTCGTCTTGTGTTTTTTACTGTACCTAAAATATTTAAAACTTTTACGACAAATGTGTGAGTTGACTGTATCTGTACTTAATTTCAAACAAAAAATTTTATTTATATTGTACTTATTTTGTAGGTTTATTACACAGGAAAAGGTACAAGTTTAGGATACAAAGCGCCGACGCCGCACACCGGTCGATGGACGTTAATGAAAGAAACGTTATTCTCCAAAAACGAACCACCTAACATCAGAAAATATAAAGTTGTACAGGTGAGATAACTGCTACAAATTCATTTCTCCTAATATGTAGCTAATAAAGATTTTTATTGTTTACATAATACTGATGTGTCAGTAATCCTCTAAATCGTTGAAAATAATTTACCACAGCTTTAAACAAATCCAAAGGCCTTTACTTGCTAGGTAAACCAACCTATCTTCCTACCCTGGAGTAGCCTAAAGAGGTTTCCCACAATCTGTTCCCTGATTTTTTTTAGTCTATCCTAAGAAAAGTCCGTCTGTTTTTGCTATAATTGCGTAGCAATGATAAATGGTGGGTGTAAACATATCTAGCTTACTTCTCGCCCTACCAGAGCGACCTCAAAAGTTATGCGGAGTGATCCATTATTGTAATAATTTTGTCAATGACAGGTGGCGGTAGGTCATGAGGGAGTGCACGCTATACTGGTCCTAGACAACGGCTCCGCGCTATTCACAGGTATAGCGCGACGTGGCGAAGACGGCGACGCCAACAAACATAGACGAACACCCAAACCTACACGACCGAAGAAAATTCTCAAGGTACAAGCGCTACAAGCAATTTTGATATCAATTTCCTGTAGATATACCTTGATATGCCATGTCGCTGTTTAGAATTTGTGCACTAACCTATAATTTCTTTTCTGTTGAATTTTGATTGTTCTAAAATCTAAATTATTTTGTAAAAAACGTAACTGCATTCAGACGTCACTTAATTAATTTTATGTGGGTTAAGCATGCGTGTGATGCTTAACATTGTCCAAAAACATATTATATGTCTATGCTAAAACGTGAACTTTGTTAAGACCGGACTGCCAAAAATATCAAAACACGCTAGCCCCGCCTACATACTCGGCTATCCTCCAATCGTGATATAATGATTGATTTTTTGCCATGAATCGTGCCCGCATGAATTGTACTTTAAGCCGCAGCTAGTAGTGAACAATATCGTGTAACAAGGGTTCCCGCATTATAGCACGAAAGTAAAGGTCGTAAGTCCCAAAACAGTTTTTTGATAATTACTTAAAAACTAAATATTTTTTATGTACCTTTTATAACATGTGTTATTTGTATGTAGTACGTCATATGTAGTATATTTGGTCATAATATTGAATAAATACTTTTATTTTTATTGTGTTTTAAGTTAAAGGTTGTCTGGCAGAAACTGCTGTAAGCAGTAAGACCGCCTATTTGTACAAAGTTTTATTATATTGTGTTTTTATTTTTATGTTTAGTTTTAAGTTGTACAAATAAAGAATTTTCTATTCCATTCTAAATACAATACTAATATTTCCTTTAGCTATGATTTTACAAAGTGTATGATTATAATAGTGCAAGTTATCTGATGATAGTAACTGAATAAGTGTAACAGATATTTGTTGAAAAGCCCAGAAATATTCATAATTTCGAAAAATAAAACTATCGAGTCAAAATAAGTGAATCGTGTTTTCCGTTAGACTGCTATCAGATACATGTACAATGATAAAATAAATCTCAATTTCATTTAAGTCTTCCGGGGTCGTAATACTTATTAGAAAACACAGCAAAATTTGGCAGCCCGCTCTTAAGTAACTCATACTTGCTTTTCAGGCGGATGGACATTTTGTGATATACGCAGCTTGCAACTACGGGTCGACCGCTCTGGTGACTCGACAGGGACAACTGCTTATGTTCGGCAAAGACACCCAGCACTGTGATGCGACTGGCTTGGTCACTGGGCTCAAACATGAAAGAGTCACTCAGGTATAATACATTGCTATAGTTCGGTCGTGGAGCGTGTAGATATTAGTATTGTAATATATCTTCTTGTCTCACTCGCGTACAACTTACTATCGTACCTACTTCTATAAGTGCAATAGAATATTTAAGTTTATGACGCTTGCAGGGGGCCTTCCACAACCTTTCCTAAAACTATCATGTTTCCAGAACACTTTGTTGTAAGATTACAATAACATTACCGTACTCACTTTTTAAATATAATTTTACTAAAAAACAGTAAAATATGCAAAACAATGTACAATCCGCTGTAAAATATCAACTTTTTTAAGATCGCTAGCTTGACGTTAAAGTAATAAATTCCTATCTGTCAAACGATGTCGCTTAGTAGAGGTGGTAGTAGGCCCCCAGTTGTGACGTACCCCCGCAAGGTAAGCGTCCACAGGTCGGTATCGTACGCAACGGACATCTCGCATCAAACGGATATTTTCTTCACAGTTCGTCCGCTGAATCGGCAGTGTACGGATTACTGTTTAGCCTAGTAAATGAATGCTCAAAAGGGGGGTATGGATGGAGAAGTCGAAAGCAGAAATGTTGACTTAGGAACATTGTTTGGACTAATTTGAAGATAAACATACTAGCTAGTCGGTAATCCGTACGCTGCCGATACAGTGAGACGTACTGTAAAAAAAATATCCCTCTGATGCGAAACGTCCGTTGCGTACTATACCGACCTGTGGACGCTTACCTTTACGCGTTACGTCACAACTGCAAGTGTTATAAACTGTCGACGGCTGCCGTCAACTGCCGCCGACTGCCGCTGACACGTGCCGTCGTCTGCCGTCGACTGCCGCCGACGGGTGCCGCCGACACGTGCCGTTCGTCTGTAAGCGCTCTAAGCCATATCTGTGACCAGAAGCTATTTGAAATATATATTTAATACTAAAATATATTATGTATTTTTAGGTGGCGCTAGGCAAAGCACATGCTGTTGCGTTAACAAACTATGGCCAAGTTTACTCATTTGGAATTAACAACAAAGGCCAATGTGGCAGAGACTTTGGTTATACTAAAGAAAGTGAGTAATTACTTACCTTTTAAAATAATTATTTAATTTTGGATTTTGTATTGAAACTTCGGCGTTATACTCTGGTTAACAAGTGCCATTTTCGTCAAAACCTAATCTCATGCACCGAAAATTATGATTTTGATCTCATTCGATTCGGAATACTATCTAGAACATTCTATCAAAATTCCAAGACGGGCTGAAAAAAAATGCAAAAGCTATAAACAATTAAGTAAACATAAAAAGAAGGGTTTGGATTTTTTTAATATTTCGAAAACTATTTGAGATAATCAAAATTTGAAAAAAGATCCTTAAAGAGCAGGAAATTTCAGACTACTAGATCCATAGTTCTTTAGAATTGGTTTCATATAGCCTTAAAATGTAGGCCAAATTTTTAGTCCCTACAAAATTGAAAGAGAGCAAAGTAAACAAAACTCTGTTTTACTCTATCGATATTGGTTAGCTAAGTTTTGAAAATGAGCGGTAATGTGGAGTAGCTAAGATTCAGAGCAATATATTTTATTTTCTGAACTTTAAGGCTCCCACACATAACTGCGAATTCGTGTGAATTCGCATCGCAATATCATTTTTATTATGAGTTTTGTCGCAGATATTTGCGATGCGAGTTTTGTGTGGGAGCCCTTAGGGACTTCTAATTATTACATTATCCTATTATTAAACAAAACGAATCATTAATAAACATTTGACATTCTCAGAGGGGTACATTCCCCGTCGTCTGAGCGCGCGGGACGAGGTCCGCCTCTGTCAGGGCGCGCACGCGTGGGCAGTGGACTACTGCCGCGTGTGCGTCTCGTGTCGCGAGTGCACGGGATTCTCTAGCGTGTGTCACTGCGCTAACTTGCCCAACCGGGTGCCTGGAGAGTAAGTATACAAATATTCTATCATCTCAGAGGCGTAGGACGCTATCCATTGTCGTGCGTGCGTCCAAACCACAACCAAACCATTTGCCCGTTACGGGCTTCTCTAGCGCGTGTCACTGCGCTAACTTGCCCAACCAGGTGCCTGGAGAGCAAGTATTATGGACTATATTTCCGAAAGGAGCAATTGTAATAATAAGGTTTGTTAGAAATTGTCTATATTCTAGGTCTTAAAATGACATGCAGACATGGACAAATTATTTCATAGATTATTTTTTGTGTTACATTTAACAGTAAAGGAGTTCGTGTTTTCAGGTTAAGTACTTATTTAAACAAATTTAAGACATTTAAAACTCTACTATTTTTCGCTCTATCATAATGTCTAGTAATTCAAGAATAGGCCCTGAGTTACTATTTGTCTCTCAGGAAATGCGGATGCGGGGAGGGTGACAGCGGCTGCTCGTCGTGCGGCGTGTGTAGGCGATGTGCTGAGGCGTCCACATCCAGCCGGCCTGATCGCGAGTACGACGACGATTCTGCTAGATCCGATACTGCTAGCGGTAGGTTACATTTTAAAAAATAATGTTCATTATTGATCCCGCTCTACTGGATCTAGCGAAATTTTGAAAGTGGTCTATGAAAAAGTTTGGGAACTTCTGGGCTAGACTGACGTTTCTACTAATAAATTTTTCATTTCGCTGTCCGTTGCCAATGCAACGCTTTAAAATATGTAGTCTTCGTCAATAAAAAGTCTATATGATATTTTAATGCGTAACAATGTATAAATTAAAACAGTCAATAAACGATTGCTGCCACTAATAATAATCAATCGGTAAGTCTCTTACTGCCGCACTCAGAGACGAGAATTAATTACTAACTGTAATTAAAAGAAAATTTGACTTTTAAATTATGTGTGCGGCCGTTAATCCCAGACGTGCTATGTCAAGTTACAAAATCTTTTCAGATAAAGACGCCAAGTACACCCAGTATGAGGGACACAGCTCCACAATAGACGCTGATCGCGAGTCGAGTCTCAAAGTGAGCTGTCTGCCGCCGGCGCGCGTCGCGGTGCCGGGCGGGCATAGAGTGTCGGCTGTTGCGTGTGGACTACATCACACGGTACTGCTGACTGAACATGGTGAGTAAAGGTTTAAGATGGGGCGAAATTAGAGAGGGTTTGTGTATATTCCAAAGTGGTAGGTTACACGCTCAGTTTCTCATCAATCTGGTAAAGATTGACGCGAAACTGAACGTCTAACCCACGGATTGATGGACAAACCATTTTTTTAACCACGTAGTATGTACTTTTTGTAGCCATCAATCTTCAATCTGAGATTGACGCCAGATTGATGACAAATTGCACGACCTATGACGTACACTTATAGGTAATAGTCTGATCATTGATCAACCAACGTGTGTTAGCCCGTACCTACCTATACCCTTGGATAGAGGTATGAAAACCAAGTTAAAGAGGCCTAAGAATTGAATACTGTCTATGACCTTATAAATTGAGTAATTTCACATTGCCCAGCGATAATTCAAAATATTTTACCATAAATCAAAATAAATAGTCCGCCATCTTGACCCTGCTGCCATGTTGAAATATCTGCTTCCAAATTGAGCTGCAAGTTTCCTCCGAACAAGCACCCCTTGAATAAAAGCTGTCAAGAAATTATTATCTACTTCTTAATTGAACTGCGACATTAATCTGAACAGGCATTCATGCATAAATAGAAGCTTTTAACCTATCCCTATACATGATCTCACATAAAATAACAATACTATTATAACAGGTGAAGTCTTAACATTCGGCTCGAACCAATACGGCGCGTTGGGCGCCGGAGACATTTCGGCTCATCACAGGATAGTGCGGGTTCGAGTGCCGCGTGCTTCGGCCGTGGCCGCTGGGAGTAATCATACCGCTGTGCTGACAAGAGACGGCGAACTTTATACCTTTGGAAGCTATCAGGTAAACTACTTAGTGGGTAGAAATCAAAACAATCTTACGTGACCCAAAAAATATGTGTTCTCGACCGTTTTGGTTTATTAAAAAAATCTCTTTATAACAAGGTGCAGACCTATTTTGTTTGAAGTACAATTAATTTTCAGTACCTAAACCAAGACATTTTTGTAATATTAGATGTATACAATTTGTGTATATTTGTTTTTGTCGCCTCGTGTTTTCGCACTAGTGCGGCTTTACCTTTGTTAAAATTTTGAATCGCTAATTATTGTTACTTCATCCTGGGTCGGTCAGGTGGCACAGTCAGTGGCCAAATTATTATACTTACTTGAAAAACAATACGTCTTTGTGCCTCATAAGGAAATAGTACATTACGCTCCAAGGGAAGAAAGTATGACATTTCGACCCTTCGGCTCGGGTGACAAAAGCGTCGGTTGAAGTGTCATACTATCCTCCCGTGGCGCGTATAGAACTTTTCATCATACAAGGGACCGAAAGTTTAATGACATCGTATAAAAGAAAACCGAATGTGGTCCAAATTAGTCGCAGACGGGGCCCGGGGCGTAGCCCCGGTGGGGGCCCCCATACGAAATAAAACAACAAATTAATAGATTTATTTGATATTGTTTTGATAAAATACCATTTTGTAATGTTGTAGTGCTTTATTTGTAAAGATATATTTTATTGAAGTGACTTAACAAGTATGCCACCATGGCAACGTCCATCGCTGTCCCGACTCCAAGATAAAGTATAATATTAAATATACTTATTATCAGCTCTCCCCCGCTTTTCCTGACTGCAGCTGGCCTATATCTATATAAAATAGCTGATTTGGTAGTGTCAACGGTACACGGTCTAACGATGTCCGGTCTATCTTCGGTGTCGATTTCTTATTACCATATTATTACGACGATATCGATGTATTTGGTAGGTATTTAATCCTTCAGGCCCCGCGCGAGCACCGGTGATCGCGACAACAATAGAATACAATAGCAATTCCTGGAAATTCCGACTGAAGTATTACTATTAAAAGAATGAAAGTGATAATATTACAGAGTCTAACAAAAATAACTTAAAGGCCGAAAGAGGTTGAAATCATCCATGATTACGAAAAACTTTTACTATGGAACCAACTCAATTCGGCAAAATAGATTATGAAAAACTTTTACCATGGGAATCGTAACTAGGTAATAATTGCCTAGTTACGCTTTTGCCAAACAGCTGATTATTTTTCCGAATTGAGTTGGTCTCATAGTAAAAGTTTTTCGTAATCATGGATGATTTCAACCCCTTTCGGTCTTTAAGTTATTTTATTTTGCTAAACAGCTGATTATTTTGCCGAATTGAGTTGGTCCCATAGTAAAAGTTTTTCGTAATCATGGATGATTTGAACCCCTTTCGGCTTTTGAGTTATTTTATATCGAAGTCTTTAGATAAACATGCATACCTATTATATTATAATTTTTAAGATTAAAGGCAAAAACCCAAAAGGTAAAAAAGAGACCCTATTTCTAAGACTTCGATGTCTTATTGTCTGTCTGTCTGTCTCAAGTAGGCCTACTACGAAACCGTTTTGAGAATCAAACAATCGGACGAAAATGCGCGTCTTTCTCTAACAACGTCATTTCACATTTGTTAGAGTAGGATGCGGCATTCTCGATCGAGTGTTTGAGTCTCAAAACGGTTTCGTGGTACACTAGACTTCCGTAATTTTCACAGATTGTGTACGGTATGTCTGTTACCGCTATAATAACAGATATTTAAACAAAATTAATTAAATATATAAGGGGGGCTCCCATACAACAAACGTGATTTTTTGCTATTTTTGCTCGATATCAATAACGGCAACAGGTACCAGGTAGGCACTTGAAATGTTCACAAAATACTCTGTTTTATTTATACTTTAACAATTAACAATAAATTTAAAATAAACTAAATAATTAAGGATCCATACAAAATACACATTCTTCGTCTATTTTTGCTCTATTATGATACGGAACCCTTCGTGCGCGAGACCAACCTGTACTTGGCCGATTTTTTTTTCATACATTTATAGAATATGCAACACAAGACAAACATCTTAAGAGCCCGGGCTACCCTCGAAATTCTCATACATAACGTAATACCAAAATCATTTTGTCATACGAAAGTATTTAACGTGTTTGAGTTATTTTTCAGCTTAAAATAGTAATTACCTTTTAAAATTTTTTGTGCATAAATTTTTTTACTAAATTTACTACTAAATATTTAAACACTAAAAAATTGAGTAAAACACTAAAAATATATAAATAAATAGTAAATTTACTACAAAATATTTAAACACTAAAAAATATTTTTAGAGTTGAAATTTTTAAGTGCAAAACCTTTCACTCTTAACATACCAAAAATAAATAAAAAAATAATAAAAAAAAAGAAATGAGCTCAAATAACTGTTTTATTTCAATAAAAATTATTGTACATAGCTAAATAAATAGGCTAATAAGGTAAATTAAACAATAAAACAGATTTAATCCACAAGCTTTTGTTGATTTCTATTAATAATATTACAGTACAGTTTTATGTATTTTATTTATAAATATAATAGAATAGCTGTCTATGCTACTCTACTAACTACTTGATTGGCTTATACAGTAAACTCTATATAGGGAAGGGATTAAAGCTGCGCGTCCACCAGATCGGAATCGGGACGTACGGTGCGGACGGCGCGTCGCGTAGTCATGTCAGGCGCAGAATGACGTTCCAGTACTTCTAGTGCAGTTCACAGTAGTCAATACCATAAATACAAAGCAACAAATCCGTCCGCTGCGTACCTACGCTCCGATTCCGATCCAGTGGACGCGCACCTTTATACATACACACTTAGGTATCATTACTTTGTTTTGTTACACCCTGTATACGACAGCTGAAATCTATCGCGTGGGCTCAGGCCAGCTGCATACCACCTCACGTCTTGATCAGAGGATTTTTCCTTGGTGGCCGTACCACTCATAATCCCATACCTTCCTTCTCCTCCTAAAATCTCCTTAACAGCTATTGCTTTCAGACTAAAATGTTGCAAACTAGTATAGGGACCTAAAGATCTGAAATTAATGAAACATTTTTCATTTACTACATTTCCATACAGTTTACATAAATTATTAAGTATACTTATCAACCTTATGTATTATTACAATAAAACAATATACACATTTTAACATTTTCCAAATTAACTGCATACTGATATACATTATAATATTTTCTATGAAATAATAATCTATCTTTTTCATATTAATCCTTCAGGCCCCGCGCGAGCACCGGTGATCGCGACAACAATAGAATACAATAGCAATTCCTGGAAATTCCGACAGAAGTATTAATATAGTTTAAGTTGTAAATTATTGTACAAATATGCAAATAATACTACGACATACTTTGTATTAGAACGTATGACATAGTTATGTTTTGCTTCAATTTATCAATTTACGGTTAAATTAATTTTTACAATGGCTTACCTTTCGTTTTTCATTAATTAATCTACTTAATTTACAATTTTTGTATGAGTTGCTACAAAATAATTTTCACAAAATGAAAATCGAACTTTGAATTTTAAACTCCTTCTTCGTCTTTTTTCTCATGTAGTTTATATTCTCTATGGTCTTTTTTATCAGCCAATCACAGTCGACCTTGCACAGATTATCTGATTGGGTACAGTTGCTACGTTTAAATTTGGAACCCAAATTTTTTTTGTTCGGGAATTTCGTCCACCTGTGACTGACAACTTGTGCCCGAAGGGGCTAAATTTGGCGACATGTGCCACGCCCACATAACATATCTCTTACTTCTATAATCTTTGATTAATAATATATGGGTTTGAAATAACAACTGCACGGTTGCTATGGTAACGAGTTATTTCAAATCATAAAGTTAAATATACCTATCGGAATAGAGAAACAAAGGCCTGAGAAAGCGAGATGTCGCTATCAGTAACACTGCGTGGTAGAAAGAGAAGCGTGATTTGAGGTTGCATAGCTTTTTTTTCATCTGTTTGACATTCTGTCTGACCCTGTGCCGATCGTTGTCAATTTGGGCTCTCAGAAAAATTGTGATTTTAAGTTAAATAATGAATAGTTTTTAGAAATACTGCTCTAGAAACATGGATATAAGTTGGAAGATTGACTGTGATACCACACATCGAAAAAACCCGGACAAATATTCATTTCAAGATGTGCATCAAAAGCAAGTCGTGTCGTGTCGTGTACTGATGTGACGTATCGTGTCGGGTTTTAGAAAATGCCCGGTTGAAACCGGTAACCTTTCATGCGCGAGTCCGACTCACACTTGGCCAATAATTAACCGTCCAAACTGGACTGCGAAGAAAAATTCATGCATACCTAATTATGCAGCAAGCATTTTGAAGAAAAGTCATATTTTAACCTCAAAATTACAATTTTATTAGTTATACCTATAATATCTATGCAGTTTTATTTTAGTCCACTTTATTATTTTTACAATCTTACAATTATTATTCCATGATCGATATTTTGTCGAATTACAAGATGTTTGTACATCACTGACACGCACACGTAAACATAATTGTATACACAGATGTAAATCAAATTTTGGTTAAACTTGACAGCTCGGGATTGTTTCTCTATTCCGATAGGTATATTACCTTTGTGTTTCAAATAGGTAGCGGGAAGAAAATTTTAAACTGTCACTAATTATTGTGAGCAGTCTGAAGGAAATATGCAACTTTTTTCCCGCAAACAAGGGAAGAAAATCAAACTTTCGGTCCTGGTATGATGAAAAATTTTTATCTTTAAAAAAGTTAATAATTTTTTTAGCCTTATGGTAAGGTGCAGAGTCCTGCATACATATGCAGGTCCCGTTTGGCTGCTATTTAGCCATCTGGGGATGGAGATGACTTTGTAAAACTATCAGATATTGGTCTTAACGCATGGTTCCCTCAACCACGTGTAGTAGACCATTCCCGTTTGAGCTAATCTCGCCCCATGTCGTAGCCGACGATATATTTAACTCGTTCCATAACACAGCTTTTATAAAAATTTCATGTTGCCTTCGGCGAACAAACTAGGGGATTGTCCTGGAGGATTGGGTCATATTAAGGTCACGCCTTTATCTTCATAATTAAAAAATCAATAAATTAAAATAACTTGTTTTCCTCCTTACAGTATTCCTCAGACCAGTGTTTTTCATTGTAGCAAACGCCAATCGCTTAGCATGCGTGCATCTGGGGTAAACTTAGGTTTTTCGAAGGACGGAAACAACTGAAATTCAGTTTCTTCAGTTTCGCCTTAGCATTATGTTAGATAAAGCTACGCCAGCATCATCTAACAAAACTTTTAATTTTTTTTTTATTGTATAAAATACAACTGTTGCTATTGAGATTGCAACAACTTTGCATCTTTACATTGATTATAATCATTTACAAAGCTATTCCCCATTCACTTGTTATATTTGTTTACAGTTTTTAATATGTTTCTAGCGTAATTTAAGAAGTCCTTTCTGGTTCTCTCTGAATTGATTAACTGTCTTAAATTTGATTCTTTAACAGCTACCCCGCAGAGTATCTCTAGATCTAGTCGTTCCTTGGCGTATAACGGACATTCATTTAAAACATGCATTATGGTTTCTTCCTTGTCTGGGTTACATCTGCAGCTAGGACTGTTTTTGATTTTAAATCTATGTAAGTAGTGGGCAAGGCCTCCGTGTCCAGTCATTATTTGGCTAAAGGTATTATCTAGCTTTATCTTTCTTAAGCTTTTATGAGCCTCTTGTATGTCGGGAAAGAAAATTTTGGTTATAGCTCCGGTCGGGTTTTGGGTGTATTCTAGCTGCCATTCTTTAAGCGTATTTTGTCTTAAGATGTATTTGGCCGATGTTACAGGAATGGCGCAGTATTCTGGTGTCATTTCTTTATTTGTCGCGGATTTTGCTAAATAGTCAGCCCTTTCATTTCCTTCAAGTCCTATATGAGCCTTTATCTAATAAAATTCTGCATCTTTGCCTTGTGTCTACATCTTTTAGCGTTTTCCTTATGTTAAATACCAGTGGATGTAAATTATCTGGATCTTTGATGGCTTCGAGAGCAGATTTCGAATCTGAAAGGATGTTTATTTGAATGTTTTGTAACCTTTCTTTTTAGAGCTAGTAGAGCATTTGATATTGCGCAAAGTTCCGCTTGGAAAACAGAACATTTGTCGTCTAACTTTATCATACGATTTTCTTTTTCTTCTCCGCTTTCCCACCAAGATAAGGCTGCTCCTACTTTTCCCTCTATTTTGCCATCTGTATACACACATGGCCATGTATTTGTATATTGCATCTGAGTTTGCAATTAAATCAAATTTAATTTCTTTTCTATCGGCTGGGTGTGGTAGAGCGAAGAAGTTGGTCATCTGTTCTACTTCCTCCCCTGGAAATGTGTCTGTGGATTGCCCATGTTTTATTTTATATATTTCGGCTACCTCTTTTGCTCTCATTGTAAGTGGTAGAATCCCGCTGAGTAGAATACTGGAGTTTAAAGATACAATTCTATGGGCTTTACATATTTTTAGGGCAAATATCCTCGTGATTTTGTTGAGTATGGTTTTGGCATACTTTTTGCAGACAACCGGCTGCCAAACGTTGGCCGCGTAGAGCAAGGTTGGCACTATTATTGAGGTGTACAGTATGCGGAGGATTTCTGGATTGAGGCCCCATGTGGCTTTAGCAGCTTTGCCAATAATTTTGTATATATTCAATGCTTTGTTCGCTTTGTTCTTAAGATGCTGTTTGAAATTCAGTTTCGGATCAAGTGTCAACCCTAGCAAATGTACTGTTGGTGTTGTGGGTATATTAATATTATCTAGTTGTATAGATGGGGCATCATATTTTCTTTTCTTTGTAACTATAATCATCTGTGTTTTGTGAGGTGCGAATTTCATTTTGTTTTGTTTGCTCCATGCTGAAACCGTTTTTAGTGCTTCATTAGCTTTTTCATTGACTTGGTCCATGTTAGCTCCAGCTGCTATTATTAAAAGGTCGTCTGCGAAAGCTTGTATTTGGGCCTCTAATTTTTCTGCTTATTGTAGAAGTTCGTCTAGTTGGATGTTCCACATCAGCGGGCCTCCAGGTGATCCTTGTATGCAGGCTTTATCTGTATCTCGTTTAGTAGTGCATCCGGCGTAACTTAGTTCTACTGTTCTCTCGCTGAGGTTTAAGCAACCAAAATTGCAAGAAACATTAGCCCCAAAAAAGCACCGGGCAATGATGGACTAACTGCAGATATCTGCTTGCAATGTCTAGAGTCTGACATTTATGCGAGGCCCCCTGATGGATGACGCTAAAGAACGGATTTCTTGAGAAAAATAATTTTTTGATACTTACCTACTCAAAGTTTTATTTATAAAACTTTTTATTTATGAATATTTCAGTATCACAACTCGTAAAACCTTAAAAAAACCTCGTGGTGTAAGGGGCGCGAGGCCACTTAGACCGCGAGGCCGTGGGTGGCCGCCCACACCGCCCACGCCTTGCGCCGCCTCTGATCAAGCTAGGCTGCGTTTCCACTGAAGTTAGGATGCGTTTCCACTGGAGCGGAGCGGAGTTTAGCGGTTAACCAATCGTGGAATGATAGCGAAGCGGAGCGAAGATTTTGAGCATGGTGATTGGTCAAATCGGCACCGCTAAGCTCCGCTCCGCTTCAGTGGAAACGCAGCTTTAGGATGCGTTTCCACTGAAGCGGAACGGAGCTTAGCGGTTAACCAATCGTGGTATGACAGCGAAGCGGAGCGAAGATTTCGAGCATGGTGATTGGTCAATTCGGCACCGCTAAGCTCCGCTCCGCTTCAGTGGAAACGCAGCCTTAGGATGCGTTTCCACTGAAGCGGAGCGGAGCTTAGCGGTTAACCAATCGTGGAATGACAGCGAAGCGGAGCGAAGATTTCGAGCATGGTGATTGGTCAATTCGGCACCGCTAAGCTCCGCTCCGCTCCGCTCCGCTCCGCTTCAGTGGAAACGCAACCTAATAGCGTGACAATCTGTGGATTGACGAAGTATTCGTCGATCAAAAGATATATCATTTATTCAATTCCTACACATTTCTACTGTGCTCATGCTTATCTTGCTGCTGCTGTGTAGTTAAGAAAACTTTTTTACTTGTAATCTGACTAATCCGAGCATTGTTATCTCACCACAGAAGGGTTCTCTCGGCCGGCCTCGTCTGGACGAGCCGCGCGCGGACCGCAGCCCGATTTGGTACGCCACACCAGCTCGTGTCCCACGTCTGGGACCGCGGTACGCGTGCAAGGCTGTCTGGGTGTCAGCTTCTGGAGACCAGACCTTCGTCCAGGTGTCTCAGGCGCTTATCAAGATTGACACGCTCTTCAGTTCCACCATCACGGCGAATAACAACTGTATAGGTGAGCTTTTATAAAGACTTTGTTAGTTGAAAACGGCGAAGAAGTCATAGGTCATGTTATTGTCTAGGTGTGCTTGCGTACGTGAGTGCGTATGATATGTGATTTAGCAAGAACCTTTTGTCCCCATCTCTAAATGCTTACTTTGATGACGAAAATGGCTTGATTTCTATTATTTACAATTATTTGACATCACGATATTTTTGCAGTTATTCTTCCCAACCGACCGGAGCATACGTTCAAATGTATAACGATAAACAAAAGCGACGGCTCTTGCAACGCTTGGACGGGGCCCGAGCAAGTCGATTTTGTAAATACTTTAGCGTGTCTCGATCCCCTTTACGACGTGCTATGGTGCTACCAACCTCAGATGAGGATTATGAAATGCTTCAACATACTAGCATTCGACTTCCATAAGCTGCAACGATGCAGCTCGAACGACCCCGAAACGTTCTCCGACGCAGAATACGAGTATACGAATTACGGTTGTATGAAACGATTGGAGGATTTCCGCCATATTGAAAACTTCGAGTGGGTCAGCAATACGGATTGTAAAGATACGGAGAACATAGCCCTATCCAATACCTCGGTGTTGAACCAAGAACTAGCGATACCCTGTACACCTGGCTGCTCGGTTACTAGAATACATGCGGCATTACATTTACTTGGCTGCTTGGATTCTCTCACGTATGCACATGATAATAAGTGAGTATCAAAAATCTTTTTTAAACAAACAATACTTACATAAACTCCTGAATGAATTAAGTTTATGGACAAGTGGCGATAAAGTCATCTAAGAGATAAATTGAATAATTTATCTCTTTATTTCTTAATTGCATGAAAATGCGTTTGGATGAATATCTAAACACATTTTCACTGAGGA